>JALIGW010000001.1:140102802-141560302 GCA_023053685.1 Diadophis punctatus similis | reverse complement strand
GTGAAACGTCTTTGATAAAACCCGAAGAAAGTCCAGTTGCCTTTTGGAAAAGAACATTTGGGACTATCAAATTAGTAGTCACAAGTGGGTGATTGAAGTGTGCCCCTTTTGCACACATACATAAAAAGAGGGAGGGCTTTGATCACACATGGATGATCTTTATCTTGACTTTGTTGACTATCTTGAAGATGCCCCATCTGCAGATCTCTTCTGAAATTTTGCCATGAAATCAGCAGGATAAGAGCTCACCTAAAGGACATTCTACTTTTAACTTCAGTAACTTGAATTGGAGAGGGTAATATTCTTCCCTTGCTTTCTCAGCAAGGAGGCAGGAGGGTATTAGAAGGAACCTCAGGAGGGTTCCCCCTGACTCCTTTGGGCATCAAATGGACGGAAAGGACAAACGCAGGCAGTCTTGCAAAATTCTAGTACACGAGGCTATCTTAATAAAGTTTAGGTCTAATCTTCCTGGGGAGTCAGTTTTCTGATGGGGCCTACCTCATAGGGCTAATAGGTAGGAAGATGGACATTCTGAAATCCCAAAGGTGCTTTTTCAAAAGGCAATTGGGCTTTATTTTTCCTTGAGGATGTTTTGCTTCTCATCCAAGAAGCTTCTTCAGTTCTGAACTGTCAGTTCAGTCAGAACTGAAGAAGCTTTTTGGATGAGAAGTGAAACATCTTCAAGGAAAAACAAAGTCCAATTGCCATTGGAAAAAAAGCATCTTTGGGGCAGCCATGACCTGGATGACTGAGAATCTCCACAGCCATTCTGAAAGAAGACAGAATATGACTCTTCATTAATAATGATGATTTATTAAGTTAGATTCTTAAGTGAATGTGACAGAGTCTACTATTTTTTACTTGCTGTTCAACACTTCACATTGTTATGATTCACACAGAGAACACAAGACCAGACTCTTTTAAATCATAATTTGTTAAGGAAGTCAAAATGGTATAATGTTAAGCCACAAGGGCTTTGTGGGAGCAGTACCGGTGCTCAAATACCATATTTTTCAGAGTATAGGACGCACCGGAATATAAGACGCACCTTAGTTTTTGGGGAGGAAAATAGGGGGGGAAAATCTGCCTACCAGGTATTCATCTGGCTAACGTCCTTAGTCTGGTCAGCTTCAGCACATTATTTTATCCCCTGGTTAGGACTTAAAAAAACCTTCTTCGGAGAGAGTAACAATGAAAGAGCCTGCAAGTCAGTAAGAGCTGGGAAGATCATTAGCACCTGGTTAGGGCTAGAAAAAAACTTATTCAGAGCAAGTAGAGCAATGAAAAAAACCCTGCAAAGACTTAGGGCTGGAAAAACATTCTTCGGAGAGAGTAACAATGAAAGACCCTGCAAGCCAGTAAGGGCTGGGAAGATTTAACACCTCGTTAGGGCTAGAAAAAAACTTATTCGGAGCAAGTAGAGCAATGAAAAAAACCCTGCAAAGACTTAGGGCTGGAAAAACATTCTTTGAGAGAGTAACAATGAAAAAGCCTGCAAGGTAAGAGCTGGGAAGATCGTTAGCACCTAGTTAGGGCTGGGAAAAAAGCTCTGAAAAAGCTACATTCAGAGTATAAGACGCACCCAAATTTTCAGCCACTTTTAGGGAGGAAAAAGGTGTGTCTTATACTCCAAAAATACGGTAATTCTTTAGCGATCACTTCATGCAATGTGCAATAAACCAAACTACTGTATTTTTGGAGTATAAGACACACCTTTTTGCCTCCCAAAAGAGGGTGGAAATGTCGGTGCATCTTATACACCGAATACAGCCATTTTTGGCCTCCCAAAGCCCCGCCCCTGCATCCCATTTTTGCGAAAAACAGTCCATTTTTCACAAAAATGGGGGTGTTTTTGCCTTCTAATTACCCCATCTAGCATGACTGGAGGAGGAATTCTGGGAGTTGAAGTCCACTAGTATTAAAGATGTCAAGTTTGAAGACCCCTGGGTTAGGGGTTAGGGATGCAAGGGTCTTCAAACTTGGCATGTTTAAGACTTGTGGACTTCAACTCCCATTCCTGATCTAGCATGACTGGAGGAGGAATTCTGGGAGTTGAAGTCCACAAGTCTTAAAGCTGTCAAGTTTGAAGTTTGTAAAAAGTGTACATGGTTGTAAAAAGTATACATGGTTGTAAAAAGTATTCTGCTATACTGGTATTTTATTAAATAATATATTACTACACCATTTGGTTCAGAATACTTGTTTTCCTCCTCTAAAATCTAGGTGCGTCTTATACTCTGGTGCGTCTTATACTCCAAAAAATATGGTATGTTTTCTCTCCTTTTCTCCTCATATGCTGGTCCTCCTTAGAGTTCCTCTCCCCCCTGCTATTGTGGAATACACTTATAAGCTCCATTCACATTTGTACAGATACAAAAACCAAAACTGCAAGATTCCAGTGCAGTTTGGAAATCTTGTTACATAGACTAATTCAGGATGGATTTTTTGAAGCATATCTTCCAGGCAGGATTAGGTAACACAGTGCCTGCAGAAACTCTGATGTATTTGCCACAGCTGATTAACTTTTTAAAAATAAAATAAAATGGGAAGAGATGGCATATTGTCAGAGTGTAATTGCATTTTCATGTATATAATGCCTGTGGGCCCTATGTAGCCTCCCCTTGGTATTGTTAGAAAATAAAAGTACTGAATGGCTTCACCCACATCTTTTGATTTGGAAGTGGGCCTGTTGCCTAGAGGAGGCTGTAAGGAACAATCCCTTGCTAAGGGATGTTTGTTTCTCATGGGATCTATCCCATCTATCTATCTATCTATCTATCTATCTATCTATCTATCTATCTATCTATCTATCTATCTATCTATCTATCTATCTATCTATCTATCTATCTATCTATCTATCTATCTATCTATCTATCTATCTATCTATCTATCTATCTATATTATCTTTTATCTATCATTTATCTACAGTATCTATCTATCTATCTATCTATCTATCTATCTATCTATCTATCTATCTATCTATCCATCCATCCATCCATCCATCCATCCATCCATCCATCCATCCATATTTAAATTATCATTATGGTTGGTCACACAGTCAGCCAGATGTTTAGACAGCATTTCCATTTCTATCCATCTATCAAGTCCTTCCCTAGGATTTGGGATAGGCAGATGGTATTGTAAATGTATCATCACAGGATGGAAGCAGCCAAGATAAGCTGCCTTTTGCAATTGACGGATGGTGATTCTGTCAATGCCGATGGTGTTCAAGTGGTGCTCCAGATGTTTTGGGTTATTATTATGTACACAAAACATGTGAAACCCCAGCTGCCATTTTATTATTGTTATTAGATCCAGCGTTGCATTGAAGCATTAACTTCAACACATATTAGGGTGATTCCCTTTTGTAATAGCTGGCCCACCTCCTTTCCTGTTTCATTAACTCACCAGGGCCAAGCATTGTTCCGGAGGAATAATGCTGTTTTCTTTGGATAGAGTTGTCTTGGAATAAAAACTGTCTTGTCCACTTACAGATCAGTGTAGTATCTGCTTTCCGGTGGTGATGGGGATATTGTGGATGATTGATCCCAGATCAGGGTTTGCTTCCATGCTATGAATGCTTGTATGAAACAGGGCTGGATAATCAGAAAGTTGTATCGCAAGACACATTCCATCTTCTTTCCAATCATATACTCCCATATGAATCAGTACACCTTCCCAGTATCTTCAAAGGGCATAGTCAGTGTCTGTACAGGTTGGGATGATGTGAGTCCTTTATTTATTGACTGACTCTAGGCAGTGAACAACAGAACGAAAGCAATTCAAATGAACCTGACTACAGACATCATAAAAATATAATAGAAGTGTGACATTACTATTATAAAGTATCAGGGGGACTTCATTAAGCTTGGGCCAAAGGCACAATGGAATAAGGTCATTTTAACGGGCAACTCGGAAAGAGGAGAGGTGAATGTATATCAAGGCAGAGAGAATTTAAAATAATCGAACCCACTAGTGGGAAAGCCTGGTGTTTTCTCCACACCCTTTGCACCTCAAAAGGGGGGGCTTTCAGTAGACCTCTGTTGTTGCTTGAAATATCACGAGTATCAGCCGGTAGAAAGATACCAGAGAGGCATCTTCTAAACTATGTTATATCCACAGCAAATGATGAGCTTTCCAAAATTTCATCAGACATGCATTGTTTAATGCATTTATAATGTATTTACCCTTAGGGCACCCATAATTTCCAGGAGTCTGGATTAATTTGTCTTTTTGATTTAATCAGTAAAGGCTCAGAGAATTCCTCTCCGGAAAAGGAAGAGTTGCAATACCAAACAAAGAGTCCATTTCACAATATAAGCCTGTAATGTCTATTATGCTGCCCATTTCCCTGAATCAACCTGGGAGCACAATTGTATTTAGGCTTGACTTTCAGGGAAGTTGAAGGGCAACATCTTATTTTTTTTTTTCCTGTTCCCCTAGTCATTTCATCCTAAATTATACCCGCTCAAAGTAAATAACTTCAGCAAAGAAGAAATTAATTAATGTAAATATGTAATAGCAAAAGACAAAAAAAAACCCAAAACCCCACACCAACCTCAGGAATTCATTGAACCACACATTTTTAGTAGTTATGTATCCATAATTGCAGGAGGGAAACACAGAAGAGTAATTCAAGGCAGATTACAGGAACCAGATGGCAATCTAAGAATTGTTTACTTACTTCAGAGAAGAAAGAAAGCTACCCCAGAGCTACTAAGAAATTCTGAAGGTATGAACAGCAATGTTCTCTCTCTCTCTGTGTGTGAGTGTGTGCATGCACCTACATTCTTAACAACTTAATTTTATTATCCATTCATTAAATTTTCATTCACTTTGTTAAGTCATTTCCATTATCTGTTTCATTATCCATATTAATTATCATGGTTTTCCTTCTCTTTTTTATTTTTATTGTTTTGTTTGCTCTTCCTCCTCCTCCTCCTCCTCCTCCTCCTCCTCCTCCTCCTCCTCCTCCTCCTCCTCCTCCTCTTCTTCTTCTTCACCACCGTGTGTGTTTTTGCTGCTGTCTAAATGCCTACAGAAAGTAGAGGTAATTACCATTTTGGGCAGTTCTTGTATCTTAAGTTCATGGATTGTTCGGAGACTAGTACATGCTCTGAGGTGATGTTTGTTTCTGATCTGGGATCCTTCTCTCTGGAAAATGGAGGAAAGTGATTGGATCATCATCATTACTTTCTGTCCGGTCCATTCTTAGAGCCTTACATCTTTCTGTCAATTATTATACTTCGAACAGTGCAGCAAAAAACAAGAATAAAAATGAAATGCTTAGGTCAGCAGCACAAAGAAGAGTTTGAGTCCCTCTAAAGGACAAACAGAAAGCAACGGGCCTATTGCTCTAATATGAATTTTGGGCAAGGAAATCAAATGCACTTGAAATTTAGGATTTGGGATGATTAATTGAAAGCCAAATGGAGAAAAAGTGGGGAAATAGAATATGTACCTGAAAAACAAAGGCAAAGCAACAAAAGAGAGACTGAGGGAGACAGATGGCTTGCTGTGTATGCATCCCACATTGTACAAAAGACAAAAACAAGACCAAACAAGCCTGCGAAAAACATCCTTGTGCCATGATCTGAGTGGATCCAATTAAGACCACTTGACTTTTATTGGAAGGCCGACGCTGAATGCCCTTTGGGGGAGCAATCGCAGCTACATTATGTTGGAGAGTTTTCTTCTTTGCATCCAATGTCCCCCAGCACCAACATTTAGCTGACACAACTAGAAGAATCAGATCTGTGACACAGCATCTGACAATTTTATCCCCAATGAAAATACGTGTGTGTGTGTGTGTGTGTGTGTGTGTGTGTGTGTGTGTGTGTGTGTGTGTGTATAAGGGGTGGTGGTGGATATAGAGAGAATGGATTCTTTAAATGAAAAAAGAAAGACTGGTTTCTTTTGCAGGATATAACCAAAATTGGAAATGTGTAGATTTGCAATGCAAGATGATGATGATGATGATGATGATGATGAAGAAGAAGAAGCTTTTAGCAATGCTGGGAGAATTGCAGGCAGAGATTTCCTCTCTGATCAAATGAAGGGCTGTTTCTGGCTTCAGCTCCCAGATGTCATTTCCATGTTTCTTCACACAGGGAGAACATCATTTATGTGTTTTACAGGCTACAAGAAAAACAGCTTTCACGCCGGAGCCATTTTGGGAACATTAGCCTTAATGTAGTTGCAAGCCAGGAGCTCCCGAGCATGTAATGTGGAATTTGTATACTTCTTGTGTGAGTTCCTAACATGTCTCAGCTTCCTTTTGCAAGATCACAGTAGGGTTCTTTTGGAGCATTATAAACAAGTTGTTTTCAAGAGGAATGCACAAGGACACACTCTATGGAAGTGAGCCAGAGTCATGAATTCTATGAAAACTTTGATGGGAACCACATTAAAGGGCAACATCAGCTCACAAATCAGCTCAGTAATTTCCCCCACCACCACCACCAGGTTAGTGGGGAACATGATTCATTGTGAATTTACTCCTTCATGGCCACCATTTCACGAAGTATCATTTATCAGTTTATCAGCCTCTTGAGCCAGAAAACAAATGGTGTCATTATTTTTAATGATATTTGTACATGACTGCAAGACATGCATGCCTTCCAGCCTACCTATTTTATTCATAAGAGAAGATTTGCTACATTTATATGCATTTTACATTGGTTGCAAGGTGGTACATGCTTTTCACATTTTTATTTCCACTAAGAGACAAGCTTGAAAAAGCTTTATCTATTCCACTAATGTGAAAAGCTATAAAAGGGGAGGGGAGGGGGAAAGGAAAATAAAACAAATATTAAAATAATTTTAAAAATTCCAAATGACATGCATAATGCAGTTGGAATTTCGAGGTTCTAATAACAAACGGAACTAAAATTAGATTGTGAGAAAAATCAAATATAAGATAAGTTACCATTGCTTGTTTCACCCACCAGGATTTTTTTTAATATATACTGTATATATAAATTTATTTATTTAAATACACACACATAAACATAAAACAAACATTTAAAAATCTAAACACATTGTGACCGTCCTATTATATTTTTCCATTCAGTAATAATTTTATAACAAGTAATATCTTCCTTATTTACATTACAATACATTATTTTTGATCTTATACAAACATCCCTCATGTATAGTTATTTTTGTCCAATCCATTTTCTCCGTCTATCCTTATTTTTCACTTCTTTTGAGTGTTTCTCTTTTCTAACCAATAATAGAATTTCTCCCAAATTTTATAGTATTCTATAATACTATAGGATTTTAAACATCTGAGCTTCATGTAATATGTGAATTCAGGCACATGTATGTCCCTTCGGCAGGGGCACACTGTCAACTTGGATCTTCAACAGCCTACATGTATGTTTAGGAACTTACCACATTGACACTTTTAGGTTTCCCTTTAAACATTTACGTAAGCCCTGGGAGAACACAGGAAAGCAGACCAACCCAAAACATAGTTTAAAAAGAGACCCTGCCTTATGTTAGCTTGATTTTAATATGTAGATCAGTCTAAAATAACATGTAAGGAAGATTGAGAACAAAACACAGAAGAGGGCACTCTTGGCTAGGCAGGGCATATGCATGTCTTCTCTTTGTGAAGTCTAAAGCTATAGCATATATACTATACTGTTTCTAAAGAGAGCTTCCAGACATAAATAGGGGCGAGCATGGCCCTCCTCACTTGATCTATTGGGTGCTTGCCTGGTTGTGTCAGAACCACTGAAGCTTTAATAAATACATGGCAGCACCGTTGCTCTTGCTTAGATTAACCGGAATGCTTAATGCTACAAGGAGAGGGCTGGCGTCTACCTCTTCCGATTAATTCCACATGATCCTGCTTACGGAATGCACTAATTAGTTTCTGAGTCATTATCCTTGGAGTTCCGAAAATTACTGAAACTCATTAGGGGTTAGATCGGTGCAGCTATGAAAGATAAAAAGGCCCACACAATTTTTCAAGATTCTCCTGCCACCAGAGATTAAACAATCCAGCCGAAATATTTACGGTGACAATGATTAACAACACCCCCCCCCCAAATAAAAATGAAGAGTTCTAAGAACACTTTTCACTGGCTCCTTCTTCCTGGAACCTAATCATTTGGTGAAATAACAGGAAATAAATATGTGTATTGTAGAAGAGAGATTGTGTGTTTGAATTTTTTCTTATTGTTATTGCCGTTACTATATATTATTGTTATTATCGTGTTTAGAATTACCAAGTGTTCAGAATAACAGAATAACAGAGTTGGAAGGGCCCTTGGAGGTCTTCCAGTCCAACCCCCCGCTCATGCAGGGGACCCTATCATTCCAGCCCAATGGCTGTCCAATCTCTTCTTAAAAGCCTCCAGTGATGGAGCACCCACAACTTCTGAAGGCAAGCCATTCCACTGGTTAATTGTTCTCACTGTTAGGAAATTTCTCCTTAGTTCTAGGCTGCTTCTCTCCTTGATTAGAGGTTCCATCAATTGTTTCTTGTCTTGTCTTCAGATGCTTTGGAAAATTCCTTGGGATGGGTCCTCTTGTGTGGGGTCTAGGGCACAAGAAGGGATATTTAGACCTGTAGTGACTATGTCACCTATATAAAGTTGGCTGGTTAGTAACTATAGATAGATTGTTGACATGAATTCTGGGTGAAAGCACAGACAAAACAGATGTGTTGGCTCAGTTTGTTAGGCTAGTATATCTCTTGACTGTTCGAGTTTGTGCAGTATTGATGCAGTTGACATCTAGGAGCATCACTTATTTGCATTTTTTTATTCTGTTATCCAGGTGATATAATTGTAGGAAACAATATATGTTTGCCATATGTTAAATAACAGTACCATATCTGAGATGCTAAAAAATTAGAACTTTCTGTGTGGCTACTCTGATCTGGTGGACCTCTCTTTGGTCAAATAAAGCAATATGGAATATGTGTAATTGCACTTCTCATCTTGAAGAAGAAAGGGGAGTCCAGAAGGAGGGAGGCAGAAAGAGTAAGCAGGGTTAGCTGATTAAGGGGAGAGGGCTAGCTTCTTCCACCACAATGCAGCCATAACAAAATATCACTTGTATGGTGGCCATGCCAGGACTAACTTATAATAATGAAAACAAAAACATGTAATAAAGGTACCGTATTTTTCAGAGTATAAGACTCACCAGAGTATAAGACGCACCTGAGTTTTGGGGGAGGAAAACAAGGGAAAAAGGCCTCTGCCTCCAAGCAATTTGCCAAACAGCAAACAGCAAACAGCACAGATGCTATACACTGTTTGCTGTGTATTTCTGTGCATGTGTGCCTGACCCATAGAAATAACAAAGAATTGGAGAAATGTACATAATGCCAGAAAGTTTTCTTAAATGTAATCACACCAACTCCTCCAATAATAACAGAGCTGGAAGGGACCTTGGAAGTCTTTGAGTCCAACCCCCTGCTTAGGCAGGAACCCTACACCACTTCAGTTCTAACTTCAGTTCTAATTGTCCTAACTGTCAGGAAATTTACTGAACAGGACACTATTACATTTCAGATTATACTTTTACAGATCTTTAAATTTTATGTGGCTTTCTGGAAGTATACATTCTCTGCTATTTAAAAGAAGATACAAAAGCACGGGGCCTCTTCAGAGCAAGCATTTATTTTAAAAAGCTTCTTCATTTTGTTAAGTTGTCTAGAACAATAATAAAGTCTAATAATTTGAACACTCTACAAACATTTAACAAAGTAACAGAATCTGCCTCTACCTAGGCTAGAACTCACAACCTCCTGATTGTGAGGCAAGAGCTCTTTCCTCTAGGCCACAGCAGCTTGCAGTTTACTTCCTTTCAATTTCAGCAGTCAAACATTGCCAGCAGTCTATTTCAATTTGTCTCCTCACAGCCACCATAGTTAGCTTCATTTTATCACGTGGCTTCTGAGTCAGCTGTGTGTCGGGAGGCAGATACTTTCTTCTTATGCTAATCAGGCTTTGCCCTGTTTGCTGTAAGAGGTAAATTGCTGGCAGGCAGAGGCCAAAGGGTGGGGGTGACTGGGTGGGTGGGGCTACATTCAGTGTATAAGACGCACCCAAGTTTTCACCCTCCGAAAAATACGGTAAATAAATAAGAGATTAAAATAAAGCAGATTAAAGCCTGACTTCCAGGCACAATTCCCTTGGTCTTGATTAGGTGTCTTCTGTTTTTTCTAAATGGGCTTTCAACTTCACAAAGCATCCCACAGCAACCTACAGTTGGAGCTGGTAGGAACCTGCAAAATTTTGGAAACATGCCACCGATGCTCATGAATGACTGCCATAGCAGCATTATTCCATTCCATTGGCCATTTCTACCCAGGACTGCCATACTGAGTCTGGGACCATACACTGATGACTTGCATCAAAAAGCACACTTTTGATGTTGCTTCTCACATATTCCTTTGATGCTCTCCAATACGGAGCCTGAGTTGCCTGTTTCTGTGGGCACATTTCCAATAAAAGCACAAGGCTGCAGCCACCCACCATTTTTAAAATTTGTACCAATGCCTGGGAGGCATATGTGGGCTCAGAGGCACACTTGTAAACAAAGATAATCCTAAATGTTAGTATTTGGCTATGCAGCATGTTAATCTCTCCTTTCATATTTTTAAAGTGATTTTTTTAAAAAGAAAGGCGAAGATGGAAAGAAAAGACCAGCCAGTTATCTGACCAAGCATACACTTATTATCTCTACTGATGAGAATACCAACTTTGCTTCCCCTCCCCCCGCCATGTTTCATATATCCACATGTTGATTTACAGATTTTCTTTTCATCTGATTTCATTTAAATTTCACAAATTTGTGAAAGCCAGCTTCAAAGGGAAGCCATGGTTATATACGTGATACCTTCCTTCAATCATCTCAAGAGTTAGGAAATGAGGCATCACACGTATAACCATGGCTTCCCTCTGCAGCTGGCTTTCACAAATTTGTCCCAAAAGAGGGGGAAAAATATGTTTGTGCTGCATTGGCAGGAGGCTTATGAATGGGTCCCATTCAGGGGCGGTTTCCTAATTTTTTTACTACCACTCTGTGGGCGTGGCATATTTTGTGGGTGTGGCTTGCCAGCCATGTGACCGGGTGGGCATGGCTTCTCAGACTGCTGAAGGGAGGGGAACTGAGATAGGTCCTGCCACCCATTCCCCCTCCCCTCAGCAGCTCGAGAAGCCTCAAACATGTGAAAATGCCTAGGATCATCACCGCATGTTCGTGGCTTCTCGGACTGCTGAAGGGAGGGGAATGGAGATATCTCCTGCCGCCCGTTCTTTCAGCATCTCATGCGCTCCCTCAGCCATCCTCCCCTGCTTGGACTCACTGTGGGGTAGGAAGGCAGCGCATGCGCAGTGCTGGAAGCTCGGCTTCTGGGCATGCGCAGAAGAAAATTTTAAAAAGAAATTTTTTTTTAAAATGGCGGTGCCCAGGCAACCGACCGCACCGGTACTGTGACGTCACCAGCGGGCCGCTACCGGTGCTATAGAGTGGACCGCACTGGTAGGAACCCACCACTGGTCCCATTGCTCTAAAAATCCAGTGCTTCTCTTCACCTTCAGTTGATTTGCAAAACTGTCTTTATGAGGCTGAGTATCTTTTTCTTTGAGCTCTGTCTCCACAGATCACCTGCTTCTCTCACAGACACATCAGCAGAGGGTTCCGATTATTTTTTGCTACCGGTGCGCATCGCGAGCATGCGCAGAAGTGAACTCGTGTTCCATCGGGCGATTTCACTTCCGCGCATGCTTAGGACGACATTACAAGCCGAAACACAGCTGAGGAGCTTCTCAGCTGTGCTTCGGAGGAAGAATAAATGTCGATATTGAAACAAGGGCGGGTGGGAGGGCTTTTTTCCCGACAGCTCAGGATGCGGAGAAGCCGGGGAAAAGCGCCTAAAAATGACTTCATCACCGGGCTCCTACCGGTGCGGCGTCCCGCACAGCACTGGTAGGAACCCACCACTGAGACACATGTATTTCCCAAGCACATCTAACAATCCAGCACAGGCCAAGAAATTGACACAAGCTATGGATTAAACAGATGGGGAGGAGGTATGAATAAAGCAATGACAGCATTAGCCAGGAATGGGGGTCTGCAGCCAAGCCTTCTGTTTAGGTAAATCAATGTAGATCAGACAAAGTTAGGGAGGCAGCATTTTATGCCTCACTAGAATCTGGCCCAGAAGCTGAGTAAAAAATGTCACAAATGAAGTAAATTTGTCCAACAGGATCATAGTCATGGTTATATAGTTCAGCACTAAGGAGTATGCTTCTGCACCATTCAAAATTGGCTTGGTTTTATGGCTTCAGCCTCCCCTAGGAATCCCCAGCCCCTGACTAGGATCCAGGAAAAGTTAATGGCAAATAAAAGGGCAATTCTAAATACGCTTAATTAGAAGCAACTCTAAATGGTTTCAATCTGAACAAAAAAAAAGCATAGCTTAGGAAAAAGTTCCAGCTCAGGAGTGGAGAAATGCTTTGTAGGCATAGAAGCTTCACATACATCTGGGAAGATATTGGGAAGAAAATGTGATGATGATGATGATGATGACGATGACAGTGATAAGGTTCTTCGCTTTTTCTATTAAAAAGCAGAATGACTAAAAAAACAATAATTAAGACAGGAATTAAAAATGCAATACAGGAAGTCCTCGACTTATGACCACAATTGAGCCCAAAATTTGTGATGATAAGTGAGACAGTTGTTAAGTGAATTTTGCCCCACTTTATGGCCTTTCTTGTCACAATTGTTAAGTGAATCACTGCAGTTGTTAAATTAGTGCCACAGTTATTAAGTAAATCTGGCTTCTCCATTGACTTTGCTTATCAGAAGATCACAAAAGGGGATCACATGACCCAGGGACACTGCAACTGTCATAAATATGAGTCAGTTGACAAGCATCTGAATTTTGATCACATGACCATGGGGATGGTGAACAGTCACTAAAGGAACCGTTGTAAGTCGAGGACTACCTGTATCTGTTAAAAACCAGAATTTTAGAAAGACAATATCAGATGTGGGTTCCTCCTGGTTCGGACTGGTTCTTTAGAACTGGTAGCGGGAATTTCCCCCTGCTCGCCGAACTGGGAGCGATGGCCGGCTGGCCACGCCCCTGAACCGGCTCTCTCGGCAGTGCCATAGGTGCCGCCATCTTGTTTTTTGCTTCTGCGTACGTGCAGAAGCTTTTTTTTTGCTTCTGTGCATGTGCAGAAGCCAAGTTTTCAGCACTGCGCATCCGCATGTGCGCGCACGGCACAGCCGCGTGGCACAGGAGGAAGCGGACCGGCAGCGAGGTAAATTAGAACCTATCCCTGGACAATATAGCAATAGCAATAGCACTTAGACTTATATACCGCTTCATAGTGCTTTACAGCCCTCTCTAAGTGGTTTACAGAGTTCAGCATATTGCCCCCAACAATCTGGGTCCTCATTTTACCGACCTCAGAAGGATGGAAGGCTGAGTCAACCTTGAGCTGGTGAGATTTGAACAGCTGAACTGCTGAACTAGCAGTAGCCTGCAGTGCTGCATTTAACCACTGCACCATCTCGGCTCTGAAATATATACTTTTCAGATAAAAACATCAAAGAGTATGGATCAATTAGAAAACATGTAGAGGAAAGGGGGAAAAGCCATGAAAATCAGGCCAAGTTTCTCCTCACTGTCTTCTGCTAATGGTTTTAGTAATGGTTTTAGACTGTGTTTTTATATTTTGCATTTTGAATTGTAATTATCCAACATGAATATTCATGTGAATAGCAAAGTGGGGTGCAAATTAATAAGAAAATACATTTGAAGAGCTTTATGGCCTTTATCAGCCCAGGTAGGAAAAAGGGAGAAAAAGACATGCATTCTATTTTTTTAAAAAAATGCATTTGCTTCTTTTACATCTGTTTCTATATGGAGAACAGAAGCAATTGAATTGAGATGGGCGACCGTAAATATTAGGAAAAGAGGAAGGAAGGAAGGAAGGAAGGAAGGAAGGAAGGAAGGAAGGAAGGAAGGAAGGAAGGAAGGAAGGAAGGAAGATCAATTACGATGACAATTTCTGAGATGATAAAACTCTCTCATAAAAAAGGAGGATCAAGAAGAAATGATTGGATCAAATAATTGATTTATTGGTGAGAATGAGGAGGAGGAAAAGAAACTGTCTTTTTTAAAGAAAGGAGAAGGAGAGAGATATGTAACAATAGAGGTAACTGGGATTTAAGCCAAGTGCTTGTTTACAAGGAGCAATGGTAGGACAAATGAAACAGCACTGTCTAGAACGACTAATACTACATCAGATAAATAATAGTAATAATTGTGTCATAAATATGGAGCTCCTTTTAAAAAAAACCTCCTTATCACTTTTATATGCTTTTTGCTCCTTTCTGAAACCCTTTTAGAGAATTGAGGGAGAGCCTAGTTAAACCACTTGGGAAAAAAATGATTTTTTCCCCTTTTCCTTTTCCTATGTAAAATGCAGAAGGCTCTTCAAAAAGGAGAAATGCAGAAGAACAGATACTCTTTTGGTGCAGACCTACATGCATTCAAGCAAATAAACATAAATTGTTCAATTTTGACAGGCGCTAAATCTTTTTTTTTTTTTAAAAGGCAGAGTAATATATCAGATCTAACTTTCTGTCTCCCTTAATGTTTTCTAAGAAAACACTTCAGACAGCAGAAATTCAAGATATCAAGAATCACTTTTATAGCTACTGCTAGCCTGGTTAAATTCAACTTAGATAATTCCCTTGTCTTGTTCTTGTGATTGATATACATGCAACAAAATGTCATAACTACTGCCTCTCCCTTGAACCATGTTGTTGCAGTCATCCCCATTGAAGTACTGTTAGAAACCACCTTGGCTCTCTCTCTTATTATCTTGATTATCTATCTATCTATTTATTTATTTATTTATTCATTCATTCATTCATTCATTTATTTATTTATTTATTTATTTATTTATTTAATCAACACGTGTACAAGATAACAGGTATGAACATAAACAAAAGCAAAGTATGTATAGGTAAATTTAGACAATAGGACAGAAGGACAGGGACGGTAGGCACGATGGTGCACTTATGCACGCCCCTTACAGACCTCTTAGGAATGGGGTGACGTCCATTGTAGACAGTCTAAGGTTAAAGTTTTTGGGGTTTGGGGAAGAAACCACAGAGTCAGGTAGTGCATTCCAGGCATTGATCACTCTGTTGCTGAAGTCGTATTTTCTGCAGTTGAGTTTCGAGCGGTTTACATTGAGTTTGTATCTATTGTGTGCTCGTGTATTGTTGCGGTTGAAGCTGAAGTAATCATTGACAGGAAGGACATTGTGGCAGATGATTTTATGAACTACATTTAGATCAGATCGAAGGCGACGTAGCTCTAAGTTGTCTAAGCCCAAAATTTCAAGTCTGGTGGAATAAGGTATTCTGTTGCGTGCAGAGGAGTTGAGGACTCTTCTTGTGAAGTATTTCTGGACTCTCTCAATTGTATTAATGTCCGATATGCAGTGCGGGTTCCAGACAGCTAATCTTTCTGACTTTTATCTTTAATGAAATCTGGGCTATTTTTTTAAGGAATAGAGAATAAGGTTATGTCTTACTGAAATAGGCAACTCATTTCCATGGGTAGTGGTATCTTTTATTGTTTCTTCTTGGGGGGAGGGGGAGGGGAGGAATAGTTATATGACAACGGATGGCTCAGATGCTCTCAGTGAACAGGGAACCACACAGGTGGATTTGCATTGTGGACTCAGCTTCTTAGACGAGGAAGGAAGTGGGAGTCTACAGATTGTAATGACATGCTTGGTTCAAACATTAAAGAGGGGTGGGAGAGAGAAAGAAAAGATGAAAAGAAGACCAAAGGCTTATTCTTGCTCAAAATCCATACCCCAAAGGATTGGATAAAGGATAGCAAGTCCAGACAAGAAGCATCAACCACAAGTACTAACCCTATTTTTTATTATAAGTTTACAGTAACAGAATCTTTCAGAGTCTGAAAGAACATTTCTCCCCCTTCACCTATACCAGTGTTGGCAAACCTTTTTTTTCCTCAGGTGCTGAAAGCGAGTGTGCGCAAGCGATAGCACACGTGCATGTGCCCACACCCATAATTCAATGCCCCCATGCGCCCTGCCCCACACATGCACGCACAACCACCCCGCACTCCCCTGTGCATGCGCTCACGACCTCCCCACGCCTCATTTTGGGCCTAACCGGCCTCCCTGAAGCCTATGGAGGCCAGAAATAGCCCAGACTTCCGGTACGCCCGGTAGGCCTGTTTTTTGCCTTCCCAAGGCTCCAGAGGCTTTCTTGGAGCCTGGGGAGGGTGAAAATGGTCTTCCCCACCCACCCACGGAGGCCGAAAATGCCCTCCCAGAGCCTCCGCATGAGCCCTGTACTTACCTGGCATACAAAACGGGCTGCGTGGAGAGTCCTGGGAGGGGAGGGGTGGCGTGGGCCGGGCCAGCCAAAAATAAGCTGGCCGGTGCACTCATGTGCGCTGAAGCTGAGCTAGGGCAACTGCTTGCGTGCCCACAGATATGGCTCCGCGTGCCACCTGTGGCATGCATGCCATTATAGGTTTGCCATCACGGACCTATACAGTCCAAGAAACTAGGGTTGGTCCCTTGGGAGACATTTGCCAAGCTCCCATTCTTTTTGTGAGCTAAGCTCTTATCTGACCACAGAATTCCAGATGCCACAGTGTGTCATGACTGAAATATTTCTGTTTCAAAGAAAACACCCTGGGTGGGATTCTCTTTTCTAGGTAGAGGCTCTAGAACTCCTCTCTGAGCCCTTCAGTCCCCAGAGATGAGAAGGAGGGGAAACCAATTTCAGAAATTGATTTGGATCAACGAGCAAAGTCAAGGCAAAAACCAGAGCTTGGCAGGTGTCAGCTAAATGGCCTTAGGCAAAATTCTTTTGTCAATTGTGAAAAATCACTCTGAGGGGTGATAGCCCCGGGCTGTGATTTGTTTCCCCCTTCCTTCTTTCTTTATGTCACTAAGCCCACCATCTTTTGCTTACTTCTCTAGGGGTAAGGACTTTTGAGAATGACCTATAATTATCCAAAGCTCAGAAGATTATTTTTTTAAAAAACAGAGTTCATATTTTAAGGAGAAAGATAGATTCCATTGAGATTCAATTATACGTATAAATATTATGAAATAAATATTTGTATCTTAATCTTGATTAATCTCCTCTCATTTGAATTAGCAGGGAATTGAGCAACTAATTTTCTCTGGGTTCAAGTCCCAAACCTTCCATATTCTTTAAGAGTTTGATCCTCAAAGATGAAATTTTAACTTCTCATGCGATTCTGTGATCCGGTTACATTCTCGAGTTTAAGAAAAAAAATATGCATGTATGGTTTGCTGTTAAAATTGCAGTGCTTCACTACTTGGAAATTCAGCTTTTGTTAAAGAAACCCTTTTTAAAAACGTCAGCCACTTAAATCTGTTCCTGTCTAGAAATGCCACTTCTTTTTTATAGAAGTGTAAAGAAGTGTTTTACGGAAGTGTTGATACAGTTAGTGTTCCGTGATTTGGCTTTGAATACCCAGAATACAACATGGAAAGATATTGTAGTTTTTTTACCTCTCTTTTTTTAGCTTCCCATCACTTGTCCATTTTCTTTTTTTTTAACCTTTAGGGACATTTTCCCATGAATCATCCCTGAATTTATTTTCTCTCTCCTGCCTTTATTATTTTTACAAATAACTCAAGGTGGCCAACCTATCCCACACACCTTCCACCTTCTATTTCCCCCACCAAAACCACCCTGTGAGGCGAGATGGGCTGAGAGAGAGTGACTGGCCCAAAATAACTCATCAGCTTTCATGGCTAAAGCGGGACTAGAACTCGTGGTCTTCTGGTTTCTATGTCGGCACCTTAACCACTACACCAAACTGGCTCTCTTTAGACATTTAAAGGGAAGATTGATACAACTCAGATCTAATCATTTTCATGTGAATGAGAAAAAAATGGCTTATGTGGGTTACTGAAAATAGGACCACTTTGCACCATTTTACTGTTCCACCCAATATTCATTCTGATTACTTGATAATAAATATGAATTGAACTGAATGGCTTCCACAATTCAATTTTACATTAAATTCAACTTCTAGCGTGAATTGTAATGATAATGGAAGATAGAAAGATTTACAGGAGGGAGCCAGTAAGTGGCTTACTTACTTAATTCAGCCTCCCTATCCTATTCCATAGTGCCTTTTCAATTATCTTTTTATCTCCAGAGTCAAGATCAGAGAGAGGTTGCACTTGAAAATCAGTACAGAAGGATCAAGAAGATAAATGCCAATTTTGTCCATCTCATACAGTGCCACTGTCAGTTTTGGGAGCCATTATTTCTGTTTGCTTCAACTGCCACATATTTTAGCCTGGGAAATTGGGAAGTTTTTTTTTTTGTTGGAGCGGTAGAAACTTAGTCATAACAAAATTCTTTACTCAAGGACAAATGCCTGCATCTGCTGGAGACTGTCTCCAGTTGAATGTGAAGATTTGATTGGACCATGTGATAAGCTTGTAGGTGTGGGGCAGGGTTGTGAACTTTCAACTAGGTGGGGAAACCCTGGAAGCTTTCAGATTCGGGTTTCCCCAGATGTGCCAACATGACATCTCTAAATAAATTGGAACTTTGAGGAACTTCTAGCCTCGAAGTTTTATTTCGTTGGGGGTGTTTTCTGGAACCCTGACAGCCACATTACTGGAGATACTGCCTTTACTGGAATGCAATTCCAGAAAATCTAACTCATTCTGGTATTCTCGTTCTTCCAGCTCAAGAACACCTGAATGATCTCATATATGTTGGCATCTCACAGATGTTCCTTACAGCCATATATTGATTTAATTTATTTATTTATATCCTACGCTTATTGTTTTTATAAATAATTCAAGGTAGCAAACATACCTAATATTCCTTCCTCCTCCTATTTGCCCCACAACCACCACCCTGTGAGGTGAGTTGGGCTGAAGAAAATGATTGGCCCAAAGTCATCCATCTGGCTTTCATGCCTAAGGTCAGACTAGAACTAATGGTATCCTGGTTTCTAATCTGGTGCCTTCATCGCTAGACCAAACTGGCTGTTATATATGCTTTCTTTTTTGCTATAAATCTTTGGTCATGCTCAGTAACTTAGTCATACTTATTGAAGTCAAGCTGGCTAATGACTAAGACATCCATATTTTAAAAAAAACTATTCCACTGAGATACTTTCTCCCGTTTGCCCTAGTTGCAAGAAATACACAGTATTTCAAGATATTGCATTTTCCTCCCTCATGCCTGGCTACATCCTGAAGCAATGGCAGAACTGGTGGCAACGGAGAGCCAGTTTGGTGGTTAAAGACCAGGCTAGAAAATGGGGGACTGTGAGCCCTAGTACTGCCTTAGCTGACTGGGTGACCTTAGGCCCGTGATGGCAAACCTATGGCACGAGTGCCACAGGTGGCACGCGGAGCCATATATGCCAGCACGCAAGCCATTGCCCTAGCTCAGCTGCAGCGCGCATGTGCGCGCCAGCTGTTTTTTTGCTCACGCGGAGGCTCTGGGAGGGCATTTTTGGCCTCCGGAGGACCTCTGGGGGGCAGGGGAGGGCATTTCCCAAAGGGAAGCCTTTGGAGCCTGGGGAGGGCAACAAACGGGCCTACCAGGCCCACCGGAAGTCAGGAAGCGGGAGGGTCGTGCACGCATGTGCGGGGGGTGGGGCAGTGTGGGGGGCATTGAATTATGGGTGTGGGCACGCGTGTGCGCTCGATAGCGCGCGCATGTGCGTTTTCGGCACCCGAGGGAAAAAAGGTTTGCCATCACTGCCTTAGGCTAATCACTCTCTCTCAGCCCAACTCACTCTACAGGGTTGTTGATGTGGGAAAAATAGAAGGTGGAAGCAAGATTAGGTATATTTGCTGCCTTACGTTATTTGTAAAACAATAACGGAAGGGTACAAATAAACAAATAGCTGCTTTTGTCTACTGCCATTGTTTTTCTCTGACCATGTATGCTTCTTGGGGAAGAAATGGGGCAATATAGAGGATAAAGAAGATGGCCTTGAGGGAAAGAAGGGAGAGAGTTGTTACCTAGGGGATGAGAAGAAAAACATAGATCACGCTTGGGAGGTGTAGAATGCAAGCACAATCAGAGAGGATACTTCTCCAATTTCTTTATTCTCATGGGTGTATAGAAGAGGGGAGGGTGCGAGCTGAATCATGTTACTGTAGCCAGCCTAGATAACAGTAGACTTTACTCTTCCGTGGACTTTATTTCTTGGTCTGGTTTGTAGCTGATGGGTTGCTAATATATGAGAATCTACTTATATACAGGTAGGCCTCGACTCACAACCACAACTGATTTCTGTTGCTAACCCTAAGCTGGCTGGAAAGGGATGGTCGATAGTGGACTAATGAGCTTTCTCCCTAGATTTGATGTAATAGCCTTTCAAGAAACCTGGCTAACCGAAGCGGATGAACCAGTACAACTGCCAGGCTTTCAGGGATGGGCCTCCCCGGCCCCAAAAAACAAAAAAACAAAGGGAGACCCTCTGGTGGGCTATGCATTCTTATAAAGCAAGAGTTGCAATGGCAGGGGGAGAAACTATATAATGAAGATAAGTATTCGTACTTCCTAGCTGCCAAATTTGAATATGAAAAGTTCGAGTTAATACTGGTAAATGTATATATCCCTCCAAACAAATCCCGGTATTATAACTCAGAATACTGGATGGGCTTGGAAGTTATCGTAAAAGATATATCTGTATTGTACCCTCAGTCCATAGTTGTATTACTAGGAGATTTGAATGCTAGGTTGGGTCCCTCTTTGTATGAGCTCGCCCAGAAAAAGGGAGTCCCAGGGGAGTTTTTTGATAACCATCCTCAGTGGTTCTCGAGAGACTGCAAAAGTAATGCTGCTGGCCTGCTCCTAGTCTCCTTAATTTTTAAGGGTAATCTCCAAATTCTGGGAGGTAAAGATAAGAATTACACTTATCCTACACATACTACTCGGCCAATTCAAGCAGTGTGCTGGATCTCTTTTGTGTGTCTAGAAATAAAGCCGACCTCTTTTCTGAGGTCACAGTACACCTTAGCTACTATAGCAATCATCAGCCTGTAAGTGTGACATTGTGAGGCCACTCAGATTTAAGACCATATAACATGGCTGACAGATGGCTTACCAAAAAGGTAAAGGTGGCCCTAAAATCAAAGGTTAATTTGGGGCAAAGTTGATACGAAGGCTATATTAGATTGCCTTAAAACAGAGAATGCTACTAAAGGAGCACTGCAACCTTCAGCTGATTGCTAGTTCAGCAGTTCAGCTGTTCAAATCTCACCAGGCTCAAGGTTGACTCAGCCTTCCATCCTTCCGAGGTGGGTAAAATGAGGACCCAGATTGTTGGGGGCAATATGCTGAATTCTGTAAACCGCTTAGAGAGGGCTGTAAAGCACTATGAAGCGGTTTATAAGTCTAAGTGCTATTGCTATTGCTATTGCTAATGGGCTAGAACAATCCAGTCATCTACTACTGACTGGCTGTCAGCCTTCAACGCATTATCTAGTCTTTGTAACATCCTGAAGAAACACCTCACAACTAAACCTGCTACAAAAAGAGCACAAGTGGGTAGACCCTGTTGGTTTGATCCTGAATGCCAGCGACTGAAAAAGAAATTGAAGGCAGCCATGAGGCTTGCCCAGCGGAATCCTACTACTCATATACAAGCTGAGATGTTGCACACAAGAAGGGAATATAAAAAAATCATAACATTAAAGAAAAAAAGTTTTGCCATTTCAATCTGGTCAGAACTCGAGTTGACTGCCAGAAGTTATAACTCAGTAATATTTTGGCACTCTGTAGCAGGTGTCCTGAAGGAACGGAGATTTGCGTTTGACATACCAATCTCTGCTGAGGACTGGGAGAATTATTATCAGTGTTTGCTTACACGGAACCTATAGAGAAACTGTCTTTAAGCAGTGATCTAGTAAACCCTAGAACTCCCCCCCCCTTGGCCACCAGTCTCGGAAAAGGAGATACAATCCATCATTAAAAGCTTAAAGAACAATAAAGCCCCAGGTGAGGATTTTTTTACCAGCAGAATTATTCAAGAAATTTCCCAATTGGTGGGGTCCAGTATTGGCAGATCTTTTTACACACATAAATAATATCTGCCATATACCAGTTGGGTGGAAGATGGCAACAGTTGTCCCCATATATAAAAAAGGAAGTAAAAAAGATCCTAGTAATTATAGGCCCATTAGCCTGATTGACATTGCAGCAAAAATATATGCTAGGTACCTTTTGAACAGAATTGAAATCTGGGTAGAGGAAAACAATATCCTCACAGAAAAACAAGCAGGTTTTAGACAAAGCCGATCTACTATTGATAACTGCTTTATCTTGAACCATCTAATTGCCAAATATGCATATAAGAGGAGACCCCTGTTTGCTGCTTTTATAGACCTTACAGCAGCATTTGATATGGTAAACAGAGAAGTACTATGGAGAAAACTAACATCTCTTAAAATAAAACCTAGACTCCTGGCTTTGATTAAAGCCCTTTACACAAGTGTGAGGGTGCGATATGGAGTTAATGGGGCTCTGACTAACAGGATTCATACAAATAAAGGGGTAAGGCAAGGGTGTATCTTGGCCCTATTATTATTTAGTTTATATATCAATGACCTGCCAGGGTTAATGAAGGGTCCCATAGTACACATGCCGATTATCCTAAATACTTACTGTAACAGCTTGCTTTATGCTGATGATATGATTTTATTATCATATTCACAAGTAGGATTATGTAGGCTATTAAGAAAATTCAGCTCTTATTACCAGGATAACTCTCTAATCATTAGTAAATCTAAATAAAAACTAATGGTGTTTGGAAAACACCATCAGAGACATAGGTGGCAATTAGATGGTGAACCAATTGAACAGGTTAACACCTTTGTATATTTAGGCGTCACTTTTTCCAAGACTGGATCTTGGGCTTGCCATCATCAACGGAGTACATTTAGAGCAAAAGCCCGTTTGAATTTACTGCTTAAACTAAAGAACCATAGTTACCCAGGGTCCCTAGCCCCATTAATTAAAGTTTATAAAGCTAAGGTTACCGCTATGCTCTTGTATGGAGCAGAAGTTTGGGATCTATACTTAACCACAGTCCCAGAACAAACACAGTCCCAGCATTTGAGATGTATTTTGGGTGTAGATACAAGAACATCTGCTGCAGCAGTTAGAGCTGAATTGGGAATTCATACAATTCATGCACTATCCAAAATTACAGCATATAACTACTGGTGCAAAGTCAATGAAATGGAGACTGATAGACTCCCCAAGTTATGTCTACTAGAGCAAATAAAATTACAATCACAAATCTCCTGGATCACCAAACTAACAAATTTTGTAAGAAGCTGTGGCCTTCCTGTCTCTTGTGTAACAGGAGAACAACTAAAAAAAAAAGAGCTGCCCAAAGAATTAAGGATATAGAAGCATAAAATAATATAGCTATCCTTAGTAAGGTGGGTAACTTGAAATGGCTGAGTAAATACAAACGTACTTTTCAAATAGACAGCTATTTGAAGTTACAACTGCCAAAACATCATAGGGAGATATTTACGCGAGCAAGATTCGAACAGCTTGACACAATGGTCAAATATGGGAGATTCCATTCTATACTTTACAATGAGCATCTCTGCATTTGCGGAGCGGCAGAGGTAGAAGACCTGGCTCACATCCTATTTGATTGTTGCTTGTATAAGGGGGTGAGAGACAGGTACCTTGGTCTATATACCAAACGAATGACCCATTGGGATCCCCATATCAAAACAACTTACCTTATGTGCAGCCAGAACCTGAAAATAACATTTAACACAGCACAGTATTTAAACAAAATGGTTCGGTTGAGATCTGCATATGTGGGACTGATTGGGGTAGATTGCAGGGGTGACACCGAAATATAATTTCATCATATCTTAAATATGATATCTTAAATTATTGTATTTTATTCAATTTCATTTTAGACTGTATTTTATTCCAACTTCATTTTAAATTGTATTTTATTCCAATTTCATTTTAAATTGTATTTTATCAAATTCCATTTTAAATTGGAATTAAAATTAAAAGGTGTTCCGAGATACACCCACGTAACACCTATCCTCCGCCAGCTGCATTGGTTGCCCATTAGTCTCCGGATGCAATTTAAGGTATTGGTTTTGACCTTTAAAGCCCTACATGGCTCAGGGCCAGGTTACCTTCGGGACCGCATCCTACCACATAAGACTGGTTAGGTCCCACAGAGTTGGTCTCCTCCAGGTCCCATCAGCCAAACAATGTCGGTTGGCGGGACCACAGGGGAGAGCCTTCTCTGTGGGAGCCCCATCTCTCTGGAACCAACTCCCACCAGAGATCCGAACTATCCCCACTCTACTGGCCTTCCGAAAAAGCCGTAAAGACATGGCTCTTCCGGCAGGTGGGGTGAAGAAGATCGAATTCCCCCATGAATGAATGGTTTTTAAAATTATGTAATTTTTAAATTGTTTCTTATATATTTATATTTGTTCTTATTTTGGCTGTACGCTGCCCTGAGTCCTACGGGATTGGGCGGCCTATAAGAACTTTAAATTAAATTAAATTGTTTTTATCAAATTTTAGTAATAATTTGTTTCTGGAACTTTGCACTTTGATATGGCCCAAGGGCTAATCAATAAAGACTCATGGAGAATCTATTTATATACAGGTAATACTCGACTCACTGCCACAACTGATTTCTGTTGCTAAGCAAGACAGTTGTTAAGTGTGTGCGTGTGTGTGTGTATGAATTAATGTTTGAAAACAAAAATGTTTAGAAAAGAAAATCTATTTTTCAATTGGAAATTAAAATAATGGCAAGAAAGAGGAGTAGCAGAAAGAGAAAGAGGAAGGAGGGGAATCTTGCACACTCCTGCTTCCAACAGAGAGTTGGGAATTCAGACTCTGCATTTGCTTCAGGAAATGTTGGAGTTTTGCTGTTGGTAGAGCACAACATGGACACATGGGAAGCTTGTTGAGAACCAGAGATAAGAGAGTTGGCACTGATTGTGTCTCTCAGGACTGAGCAATGCAAAGCATCCAATGTTCTGGATGAAACCCAAAGTCTACTTCGGTTCTTTGATTTTGTGGGAGGCTTTGCTTTTAGGAATCAAGAGTTTTCCTCAAATTTATCTGTTGCATAGCTCTTCATCTATCCCGCCGTGTTTTGCTCCCTTGTGAGCTAGGGTAAAGCAACCAATTCCTCCCCTGCAGATGTCTTCCTTTAACTCAGCGTTCAGAAAGAGACAGCCCTTCTCTTTTTCCTTTTGGGGTAGGAGAGCTTCACTAGCAGCCCATTAATTATTCACCTCCAGTAGCAGTATAAATGTTCCCTTCCATTATTATTATTTTTTCCCCTTGTACCTCCCTGGGTAGCCTCCTTCCTAAATAGGCTCCGACGGCAAAATGGCCTCCTTGTGAATCTCTTCTAACAAACCCACGGACTGCCTTTCACAGAGAAGGACCTGAACCCCCAGAGATTGTGGGATCCTTCAGGTTTACTTTGCAGTGGAAGTGGAAATTATGAGCAAAAGTAAGTGAAAAAAACGGGGGGGGGGAGAGAGAGAGAGAATGATAACATGTGCTTGCAAATGCCTGCACCTCCTTGGCAGTTTTGAATTTATTTATATTGCAACAGCCCAGGGAATCCTAAAGTTCTCACTCCTTCACTTGAAGCCTGCTGTGGCCAAGTAGCAACTGGGAGAATAACACTTTTTTTTTTCTCTGCAGGAGCTACGGTGGCTGTGAGGATTTTTTGTTCGTTTGTTTTTAAAGTGACTTTTTCCCTCCCTCTCACGTAGGGCTACCATGCAAAACTCCAGACAACCGCTAACTGCACCCAATATGTACTTTTTGAATCCTTCTTGTTGCCCATAGTTTTTCAGAATAGGATAGGATAGTAGTAAGGCTTGTGACCTTGCTGAGTGCGATAGGAAAACTAGGCCCCTCTGCTCATAACATTAAAGCTGCTCTCACAGCCCTTTCCCCCCCTCTTGAACAAGTGAATCCAGATGTCTTTCCACTTCACTGCAAAGCAGTTCGTTTTGCAAAATTGCTGAAGCTCTGCTGAGCAGAATTTTGGACCCTGTTCCCATTACAGGGAATTCTTGCACCACCCTGCCTCTTACTCCTTCAAGTAGATTTCACAGGGAACTTTTTTTTTATCACCAAGCCAGATCTTAAGCCTTTTAGCCAGTTTCTAGTGTTTTTCACAATCCCTATAACAAAGGGCCCAACTTGATTTTCCATATCAGCTTAAATAACAAGAACTCACCTCTTCTCATGCCCTACCCCAGCCTCTATATTGTAGACTCCAGCCACTTAAGTCACCTTATTGATGAGAGGGGCGGTATATAAATTTAATAAAAAAATACATACTTTCTCTTTTCCCCATCCAATGATTCGGGGAAAGGTGTCTGACTGCAAAACTGCAGCCTGACAGTTAGAACAATTGATCAGTGGAACAACTTGCCTCAAGAAATTGTGAATGTTCCAACATTGAAAGTTTTTAAGAAGAGATTGGATAACTGTTTGTCTGAAGTGGTGTAGGGTTTCCTGCCTGAGCAGGGGGTTGGACTAGAAGACCTCCAAGGTCCCTTCCCTGTTATTCTGTTCTGTTAGATGTTGTCCTGTCATCACAATTTTCAATGAGATTTTATTATGCAAGAAAAGACACCCAGACGAACAAGCTATTTTCTCCTGGTACCAACGGCTCAGATTTTTGGCAAATTTTCTAGCCAATTGTATGTGACACGTACATAACAATTCCTGGGAAATAGCAGTTTATTCTTCCTTTTGGGGTCATAGGGCAGGGCACTGACCAAAAGACCATTTTTTCACTCCTCCTATTAGCTGGTGGGAGGAAACAGTGATTGGCTGTGGTATTTCCTACCTTAAGAGGGAGTTAATGTAGACATAGTACTATACTGATAAAAGAGAATATTTAACAGAATAAAAGAGTTGGAAGAAAACCTTGGTGGTTTTCTAATCCAATCCTCTGCTCAAGCAGGAATTTGTAGTTCAGGGTTGAACTGTGGGATTCTTGGTACTTTCTGAGCCAAGTGGTTTTCTTGCAGACATTTCATTACCAAACTCGGTAACATCATGATGCAAGAAAACCACCAAACTCAGAGAGCACCAAGGACCCTACATAATAGTATGTGGAAATGCTGTCAATTTGCTGACATGCCCAGATTCCGAGCACCAACCAGGGAGAAAGAGATTATCAGGGAGAGAAAGAGCAATAAATCAAATAGGGATGGTGGTGGTGGTGGTGGTGGTGGTGGTTGGGAAGGTAGCTCCTGTTTCCCCCCCTTTTTTTTGCCCCCAAATGTTTTTGCCTGCCAATGACTTTTTTTGCACCAATGAATTACACCTGCTTAGTTTGGCTGTCTTCCATGTTCTTCCTACCCAGTGAGTTAGGTTTAAGGTTATCCATCAATGGTTGAAAGTTACTTCTGTGAATTTATGTATATCCACGCCATAATCAGAACAAAGCTGTCGCATCGGTTGATTATGTCTATGGTGGCCAAAATCGTAATGAACATGAGATTTGAACAGTGACGGTGGGCCAAAAATAAACAATAGTCCAAAAGACGAAGGACTCTTGCCGAAGGAAAAAGCCTCAATCCAATGTCAACACTGTTGGTTACGACTTGCTTTGTATATATAATTGTGCATATATAACTGTGTATATAATTCTTTCAACCCAGAATTACTCATTTCAGAATTTGGGGGCAGGTCAACTTTTTTTTTTTTAAAGTCCAACCAAACTTGTGCAGGATATTATGCAACCATTCTTACTGAGATGGCATGGTTATCTGTGCCAAAAAGGGTGAATAAACATTGGCATGATTTTTAACCGTTCAGTCATTCTAAATTTACCATTTACAAGATCTGAGGGATTTGTGGGGGGAAAGGAGGAAAAAGAGGGAGGGGGGAAGAAAATGCACAGCATGGAAAAGAAATTAATGGCCCTCAATAAATTTGGGGACAGTTGGCAGCTCCGCTTTGCGTATTATAATAAAAATGGTTTATTGGCCTAACATTGTTCAATTCAAAATCCCAGTGAAAAGTCAGGCTCTGCGGTGCAGGCTGGCAGCCCAAAGGAGGAGGAGGGGGCGGGTCAGTGGCTGACCCTAGTCAGCCCTGAAGCCCACCTGGGTTTCTGCCTGGGCTCAAGGCTTCCCATGCTAAAGTAAATATCTTTCCTCCACTTAGCTATATTTATTCTGCACGGTACTTTCCTATGCAGCAGCTCCTCTAATATCCCCAGAGTCCTGGAGCCCATTTATTTCCCAGTCACTGCCTGCGTGCTTTCATGAAGTGGAGCTAATGTACCCCAGAAGGCTTAGAGATACCGTCAGCTGCAGCAGGAGAAAAATTTCAGGGCCATTTGTTGTCAGGCCAAGAAAATAAACAGCCTCAGGATTTCACAAATGGGAGAGAAAAAGGCTGGAGCAAAAGTTGAGGGGGAGAGGAAATTGTGTCAGAAGGGGACAAATGGTTATCTTGGCAGAAGGCAATTCTTACATACAGCGGGAGAGGTATGTGCGTCGGACAAGGAGAGCCAAGGTTTTTTGTAATGGACAAGCCCAGACCAAATGATTTGCTGCCTTCCCATCTTATCGCTGGTTTAGTAACTGGAAGAAATGGCTGGTGGTGGATTCAGGCTCATAACTGAATTTTTTCTAACTCCCCCACAGACTAAATGATTTGGCCTGTCTTTAACCTGCATTGTGAAGCACTTTAGAGTTGCAATGTCTGTCTGTCTCAATAGGAACCTGTCCAGATGTCCAGATGAGTGGGAGAGGCTACAGCTATTATCCTTGGGTTGCGGAAATTCAGACAACCACTTGATGGCAGCAAAATAACACAGGATGCCTAACTCTTTGCCTAACTCTTTGCTGTCATCTATTGGTTGTTTGGATTTTTGCAGCCTGGGTATGGTATGCCAGGAAGAAACCCTCTTAAAAATGCCCCTGCTTTCAAAGATCTGCTAGCCAGGCAAGGAAGCAGAGCACAGCCAAGCTTAAAAATGCATACCCTGCTGTGGGGAGTGCCTTTAGTCTCCCACTCCCTATTTTCAGGAAAGGATTTAAGGTCTCCCTCCTCAGTTAGCTTGTTTGAATTTGATAATTTTAGTTGTTTTTAATTTTTTTGCACAATGTCTATTTAGTGCAACATTGAAATGAGGAGTGTGTGGTGTGTGTGTGTGTGTGTGTGTGCATGTGTGCAAAACCTGCATTCAAGCCGAAATATAGGTAGTCTTCGACTTATGACCACTATTGAGCTGAAAATTTCTGTTGTTAAGCAAGACATTTATTGTGTTTTGCCCCATTTTACGACCTTTCTTGCCACAGTTGTTAAGTGAGTAACACAGTTGTAAAGTGAGTCTGGCTTCCCCATTGACTTTGCTTGTCGGAAGGTCGCAAAAGGGGATCGCATGACCCCAGGACACACTGCAACCGTCATAATTGTGAGTCAGTTGACAAGCATCTGAATTTTGATCACGTGACCATGGGGATGCTGCAATGGTCATAAGTGTGAAAAATGGTCACTTTTTTCAGTGCTGTTGTAACTTCGAATGGCCACTAAACGAACTGTTGTAAGTTAAGGACTACCTGTATTATAGTTCAGCCAGCTGAGCAATGTCATGTAATTTTAAAACATAAAAGTAATAAAAATATTTGATACGTGGAGAAAATATCTGAAAGGTTAAATTTCTGAACAAAAATGCTACATCAACCGTTGAGAATACAGCCAAGTCAATTTGTAGTAGAAACTGACACGGAATCCCTGATCCAAAGATTGCAATTGCTTTTTAAAGTTGCTTATAGCTTAAAACCTAAATTCCCCCTGACTTTGGTTTATCTAATTTTATTTTTAAAGATTTTTCTAACAGAAGTATTAATGAGAAGTTAATCCATGGGGGGGGGGGACCTTTTAAGCATAACCTGCCTTGTCAAAACTGCCTGCCTCACATGTAACCCAAAAGCATTCTTAGGAAATTTAATAGTGCGACTCAGTTCTGAATTTGCGTTTTGATCGAGGGGTGTTTTGTGATTAGTTAAAACCATCGTATTGTGAGAGTGCCCATAACATGTTCTCAAAATTCCAAGTTGGGAAAGGCTTAAACTGACAACCCCCAAACAAACTGGATTGTTGAATGTGTCTCCCATACAATGCATGTCAACACACACGAGCTCATGGATCTCCTTCCATTTTTAAGGCGATGATTTATCAGAAAGTAGCAGCAAACAGGAAAATGTGTGACTCTAGCCCATTCCAATAAGTACACAATATTGTGTACGTTGGACCTGGGAAATCAGGCAGTCGCAAACCAATTGACCCAATATAGAAGAGACACTAATAGGCCATTGCACTGTTGCATATTGGTCACAACTGACTGGCAGGAAAATTGAGGCAAGTGAGTGGAGTGCAGCAACCTACAGCTTAATCAGCAAAAAGCTTGCAGGTTGCAGGCAGGTGGGAATGGAATTATCGTAATAAGTATCTCAGCTTGAACACTTAGAAAATGCTGATAGACAAAATTGGAGGGGGGAGTGGGTGGGAAGGAACTAGCAACACATTACAGATAGTTGAATATACAGGAGACTGAAAGAGCTTGAATCACATTGGAGGTTTTCCTTCCTGTTCACGTCTACTTTCCAAAATCAGTCTCTGGACCATTTAAAGCTATTTTGGATGGTTGCAGCAGAATTTGCCTAGAATCAGGGGTAGCCAAACTATGGTTCTTTGAGGACCTGTGGACTTCATCTCCCAGAATTCCTGAGCTAGCCATGCATGCATGGCTGGCTCAGGAATTCTGGGAGTTGAAGTCCACAGGTCCTCAAAGAACCATAGTTTGGCCACCTCTGCTGGAAGTGTCTTTCTGAAGGCTAAAACATATAAAGAATGGTTGCTGTAATTGGGTATGCCTAGTCCAGGGGTGTCAAACTCGTGTTGTCATGACGGTGTCACGTGACGTGACATGACTTTTTCCCCTTTGCTAAACTGGGTGTGGCCAACGTGTGACTCATCTGGCCCGCGGGCCAGGAGTTTGACAGCCCTGGCCTAGTTTAATGAAAAGAAGGACTGGGGTAACATGATAGCAGTGTTCCAATATATCAGGGGTTGCCACAAAGAAGAGGGGGTCAACTTATTTTCCAAAGCACCAGAAGGCAGGACAAGAAGCAATGGATGGAAACCAGTGGTGAAATCCAATTTTTTTTACTACCGGTTCTCTGGGCGTGGCTTGGTGGGCATGGTGTGGCTTGGTGGGTGTGGCTTGGTGGGTGTGGCAGGGGAAGGATACTGCAAAATCTCCATTCCCACTCAACTCCAGGAGAAGGATACTGCAAAATCCCCATTCCCTCCCCACTCCTGGGGGAAGGATACTGCAAAATCCCCATTCTCACCCCACTGGGGCCAGCCAGAGGTGGTATTTGCTGGTTCTCCAAACTACTCAAAATTTCTGCTACCGGTTCTCTGAACTATTCAAAATTTCCGCTACTGGTTCTCCAGAACCTGTCAGAACATGCTGGATTTCACCCTTGATGGAAACTAATCAAGGAGAGAAGCAACCTAGAACTAAGAAGATGTTATGTACTGACAGTTCAACATGCTTTCACCCAGGTCCAGCGTTTGAGCGGGAGAATGCTCAAACGCTATTGGTTAAGGCATCTGACAGCTCCCTATAAAAGGGTTAGCTATCAGACTGCAAGTTGCTGGTTGTACAGAGAGTTGTTCTGAAGTCTGTCTCCTGAGTCGTGATTCCCACAACTTAACAGAAGAAATTTCCCGAAAGGACAATTAATCAGTAGAACAACTTGCCTCCAGAAGTTGTGAATGCTCCAACACTGGAAACTTTAAGAAGAAACTGGACAATCATTTTTCTGAAATGGTGTAGTAGATCCAGATGATGGTTTTCCAAATGCCTGCTAAAATTGTGATAGGACAGTTCAGCCTTGATTCCTGAGGTGCCTTTGAGATCTTAGGGATGAGAATATGGCTGGGAGGCAAAAGGCAGCAGAGGAAAATACTCTCCCCTTCTTGATCTTGCACTTGATATGCAATACTAAGATGACTGCATTTCAGCAAGTGTTTCAAAAATTAAACAGTAATGACTATAAAATAAAGAACTGTAAGGTTTCAGTAATGAGGCCTTCCTTCTCCTCTCTTCACTAATTATAATCTGTTTGCAATCTGTCTTTTGGGGTGATGAGCATTACAATGTCAAGTATGTATATAAAGGTGTCTAATTTTTATTTTTTTAAAATATAAATGATAAATCTGGGGAATAGCTAGGATTAAATTCCATTGATGTATTGGTTATATTGGTAAGAGCCGAGGTGGCGCAGCGGTTAGAGAGCAGTACTGCAGGCTACTGATCATTTGAGTTCAGCTGTTCAAATCTCACCGGCTCAGGGTTGACTCAGCCTTCCATCCTTCCGAGGTAGGTAAAATGAGGACCCAGATTGTTGGGGGCAATATAAATATATACATTGCTTAATGGTGTAAACCGCTTAGAGAGTGCTTGCACTATGAGGCGGTATATAAATATCACTAATAAATAAATAAATAAATATATGAAATTGGAGAATTCTTAAAGCTGTGCAATGCTTCCAAACTAGTTCAAGAAAAGGCATATCAGGCACACTTTAGCAACGGTCTGCAGCTCTTTAAAACAGCCAGATACTTTCTCAAGTTGTGTAGCAGCTTTGTGATCCCAAATGCATCAAACTGCTATAAAAAGGTCAGGGAGGTACTAGCTTTGTGGTTCTATAGACTCCAAGCCATCTTTCTGGAGATGAACCTGAAGCTTTGCACAGCCTGAATAATAATAATTATTATCTGAAATCACTTCATTCTAAACTTCTAAAGGGACAGAACTGTGAGTTAAATGTTGTAAAGTCACATGCTACCGTAATTACGACATGGTCTTAGTATGAAATTGAGAGACATTTCCTTGTCTACAACAATTCTTGAGCTTTACTTTGTTGAATATTGAGGATATCTCTGTTACGTACTGATGTACGTGGTAAATTTGCATAGCCGCCGCTGATTGGACAATATAGTGGCGGCAGATTTGAACCCCTGTCACTGGTCGGCCGGGTTGCAGGGAAGCCCTGAAAAGCAGCTTCCCTGCCGCTCACCGCCAATTCTTTTTGCTTAGCTTTGCTTACAACAATAAAGGTGCTGAACTGTTCTACGTCTCGACTCTGATTCCCGCGCTAATCTAACAATCTCCCTCCAATAGATTAAAATCTTGGAAAGCAATAGTCCTGAAGAAGCCTTGAAAGAAACCAATGTTAAGAAATGACATCCAGGGCTTTGGAAGTTTACAGTGTTTTGTATGGGTACATTTGTTAAGACACATGAGAAACAGAGGAAAAATTTAACCATGGAAAGACATTAGATCATCCAAGGTGAAATATAGCCAACATTAAAACTTCATACTACGCAATAAGGTTTTACACAAGCCATTTGTCTGGAATGGTATTGGGTCTCCTGTTTGAGCCGGAGGTTGGACTAGAAGACCTCCAAGGTCTCTCCCAACTCAGTTATTCTGTAAAGCAGGTAGATTTTTTTACTTTGTCTGTCTCTTTCAATGTTAAAATAACATTTTCTCACATTTGCTGTAAGCCCTCGCATGTTTCTTACCCTTTTGTCTGTGCAGATGGAGTACAATGGAAACATTGTCTTAGGTACCTTATGCACCACAGTCCTCTATATCTTTATTTAGTAATAAGTAACATTTTTGAGAAGCCCTTGGAGAAGTCCACGGAGGGAAAATCTGTCGGCACTGATTAATGGCTCCCAGTTCCGAAGCATATATATCTCAATACCAAGTGCTGAGGACAAAACATCAGGAAAAAGTGGCTCTCTTTACATTTCCTAATTGTGATCTCCCTGGCCATGGTGAAAATAATAATAATACTGGATTATATTTATCTTGTTCTGCTCCAGCAGGGTTTTTTTTTCATTATTATTGTCTTCTGAACTGATAGTGAAAATAATTCCTCTGTGTACTTCCTGTCTGAATAAAGCTTTCGCCTGGCTCTAACTAGTCTCAAAATAAGATATGAAGGACTTATTTCTTTAGTTTCATAGGAACAATATGGTTATTTGATATTTCCGAAACTATCCACTCTGAAGAGCAGATATTTTAGTTGGAGATAAAGCTTTTGATCTGTCTCCTAAAGCTGCCTTTACAGAAATATACTGTATATGTATATGAGAAACATTTAAATAGCTATAACAAGATGCAACTGTTCAATAAAATGTCTTGAAAACCTTTCATTTTTAAAGTAATGGTCCATCTCTCCCAGTTTCTTCATCCTTGCCATATTTTATTAATTGATCAAGCGCCATCAAGTCCTTTTGGTGTATGTACCAAGATGTACTTCTTGGTGACTACATACTCATATTTTTCGGACTATAAGATGCTCCAGACTTTAAGACGCACCTAGCGTTCGGGGAGAAAAACAAGAAAAAAAATCTGCCTCTGCCTCCCAGCAGTTTGTCTCCTTGCAGCAAACAGCAAACAGCTTGGTCAGCTTCAGCACAGACTGATTTAGCATGAGCAGCTGATTGGCAATTGAATCGGCCTCCAGGAATACCGCCGATCAGTTGTTCCAGGCTGTGGGGATCGCTGTTGCCACCCATTGCCACTGCCGCCTATCACCACCTCCATGTGCCCCATTTTCGGCCTCCCGCGTCCTGTTTTCGGCCTCTGTGCGCCCCATTTTTGGCCTCCATGTGCCCCATTTTTGGCCTCCGCACATCCCATTTTTGGCCCATTTCAGGCGGCGGGGATAGGTGGCGGCAGGAATTCCCGCCGCCTGGATGGGCCAAAAATGGGGCACACGGAGGCAGAAAACGGGATGCGCGAAGGCCGAAAATGGGGCGCATGAAGGCAGTGATAGGTGGCAGCAGTGATGGGCGGTGATGGCGGTGATGGGTGGTGGCGATCCCCGCAGCCTGGAACAACTGATAGGTGGTATTCCGGGAGGCAGATCCAACTGCCAATCAGCTGCTCATGCTAAATCAGGCTGTGCTGAAGCTGACCAGGCTGTTTGCTGTTTGCTGCAAGGAGGCAACTTGCTGGGAGGCAGAGCCCAAAGAGTGGGGGCCAGTGGGTGGATGGGACTTTGGCAACATTCACTGTATAAGATGCACAGACATTTCCACCCACTTTTTTGGGAGGGAGGGAGGGCGTCTTATATACCAAAAAATACTGTAGGTAGATTTTCTTCATGGCAATCTATTCTTATTGCAATCTTTCAAAATGCAAATTATCCTGCTATAAACTTATGTAAACACACACACACATAGGAGATGTATATATTTTATACATCTACAACATTTATATATTTTAAAAATCAATAGTGAACTTTTTATTGGAGAAAGATGAGCTGCTGTGAGATTTAGTGGGAATGCAATACTAAATTTATTGTAGGGAATTTACATTATAATTCTTTTAGATCTTTCTTGTAAGCTTATTAGAGTGCTGTTCTTCACTGCTGGAAAATAAATTAGTAATTTACAGGTTTTACAGAACAGCTTCAAGGGAACTATTCTGGCAACACATACTTTTATTTTGAAAAGCTTAATATCTTGATTGCAAGAGATAATACTGCCTTCTATTCTGCTTTGGCTGGTGCCTACAATTTTTTTCAGGAACAGGTTAGAAAGTTACAGTGGAAGACAAGCAACAGAGAGTGAGTGAGAGAGAGAAAAGACACCTGGTGATTATAACAATTTTATTTCTTTGGTTTTGTAGCTAAGAAAAAAATCTGTTTTTTCTGATGTAACTGTAATTATAAAATGAATTTGTATTACAAAAAGGTTTGTATCCATTAAGCTTCCTTGCTGAGTCTTGCAGCCTTTCTTATCTAATGAATACTACTCTGAATAGTGGAATACAAAAACTTAAAACAAACAGCAAAGTTGGTTATTATTTCTCAGACTTCCACCGCTACTCTTTTGCTGTCAAAAATGACATTTTGCTTCTTTGAACATTCGTGAGACATGCTGGCATAAAATACAAAGATGATCCAATTACAATCTCTGCAGCTGCATCTTATTTTGTTAATGTTTGCAAATTAGTGGTATCAGTTATTGCCCCTTCTTGTGAGAACAAACACAGCTAGCATTAAACACAATGAATTTTATAGAGAGCCTTGTTTTATTTTTTAAAAATCCCAAACTATAAATAGTTTGACATGTCTAGACAGTATAAAAATGGGATTTCCTAGGAGAATGCCAAATATAGGTTGCATATCACGACCTACTAAGAAAGTAGGAGTAGTCCTGCTAGACCATCTTAGTTCAAAATGTTGCTTCTCACAATAGACAACCAAATTCCTCTGGGGTGCTTAAAAGCATGGGTAGAAGACCCATCCTTCTGATATTTGGAGGCATACTGGCCCCCAAATTGTTTCTCAAGATTAATGGTCCTTGATAGACTTTTTCTCCATTAGTGGAGCCAACCTCTTTTTCAAGCAATCAAGGTAATAGACATTACCACATGTCATGGCAATAATTTCCAGATATTAGATTGGCCGTTTGTGAAAAAGTGTTTACTTATTTTTATTCTAAACTTCCTTCCAATCTGCTTCATGACATGAGCACTGATTTTAGTGCAGATCTTAGTCCTTTGCGAGAAGGTAGGAAATTGCCCGTCCATTTTCTCTATGTCATACAGAATTTTATACCCCTCAATCATGTCACACACATATACATCTACTCCCTGGGCACTTTCCCCCCTAAATTAAAGACCCCTAAATAGCCTAGGAGACACAGATTGCTATAGTGGTTAAAGATACCAGGCTAGAAACTGGGAGAATGTAAGTTGTAGTCTTTCCTTCGGCATGACGCTAGCTGGGTGACTTTGGGCCAGTCACTTATAATCTTGACCACTTATCAGCCCAACCACTTCTTTGGCTTGTTTTTGCATTGAATATATTTCGAGAGATACATGGTCATCGCCTCTGAAGACACTCTGGATCGACCCAAATGGAGATGGCTTTGCTGGCAAGCAGACCCTGCCATAGCATAGGAATAACACTAGGAAGAAGAAGATATTTCAAGAGGTACTTATTGATCTTCTGATTTGCTGTGGTTGCACTCCTACCTTGGGATTAGGGCACTCTGTGGTCATTAGGCTGTGGGGTTCAACAAGATTAAATCAGATTATTTAATATTTTTATGAGACTGCTGGGTGCCATTATTAAAGATATGGGACTGGGTGCCATCTTGGGTTGATGATACCCAAGTCTACTTTTCTTTCCCATTTTTATCAGATTGGCTGATTTCCCTGATGGTCTACTGTTTGGACTGCTCTGAGATCTAGATAAAGCATAATAGGCTGAAACTGAATCCAGACAAGAGTTTGGTGGCTAGTGTGATGTCATTTCGCTTTACATTTGTTAACTGCTTTGCTTTGTTCCTGTAAATTCAACACTGGTGTGAATTCTGTAGCCTTCCTTGTCAGAGCTTGTGTGGGTTTTCCCTTCAAGGGACTTTGCAGAGCCAAATAAAGATGGTATGTGGTGGTCTAGCAGCATCTTAGAGATTATCTTGAATTGGTCAAGGGTACACTACAAGAGTAATGTCACATGGAAAGAGTCTGAATCAGTTTGAAGGACCTTGGGGTGGGGTAAAATAATATTCTCATAAGAGATTGAATTGTGCAGTTTAGGGATGATACTACACCTTGTAATGAATGCTCAGGTCAGTGTAACTGGGAACACTTATGGGGGGATTATTTACCAAGTGTGCCCTGTTTATTGAGGATTGGCATGGCTTTTGTTACCCATAAACTATTATTATCTAATTAGATTATTGTTACAGGCTCTATAATAGGATACGCTTGGTAGAGGTACCAAATCAGAGGTGGGCTCCTGCTGGTTCGGACCGGTTCTATAGAACTGTTAGTAACTTGGCGGCCTGGGTCACTGGAACCAGCAGCGACCCATGCCTGCCATGCCTCTGAGCCGGTTCTCTCGGTGGTGCCATAGGCGCCGCCATCTTGTATAAATAAACTCAGGGACTCTCAGCAACTTCCTTTTTTCTCTCCTTCTTCAACATCCTCGAGGCATGTGATCCCCCTTTCCCTGGGACCTCAGACCATGTGGTCCTGCTGTCCTCCATTAAACCATCTTTCCGAGCAGTCCCATGCTTCCAGTGTCTTTTTCCCCACTTGAAACCGAACCCAAAAGGATATTCCTTACAACACCTTATTACCTTATCCTTTTTCTGTTAGTGATTTCTTTTGAGGTCCCCCTTAAGACAATAGTTCTATTTGTGAAGGAAACTTCAAAAACTACCCTGGCCTCTTCCTGGGCTTGATTGACCACTTCTTATATTGTGGAATACATTCCACTTGAACCTTCATTCCTGTGGTTTAAATACCCTTCAGACATTTGGCCTTCTTAACTGTTCCCTTCAACGTCTTTGTACCAGTTCCTTTCTTATTGAGAAATTTCCCCTTTTGTAGTCAGTGACTTGGTTAGAACCTGCTGGGAAATTCCATTTTGCATGTATGTTAGCTATTACACAGCATTATGCGCCTTGTTTTTCATCATTTCCACAAGGTTTATGTTTCTGCAGAAAGTCAGTCAAAATTAAAAAAAACAAAATAGAGTCCAAGAGCTTAGAATTCTTCTAAGCAGCAATCATTTAGGGCAGGGGTCTCCAACCTTGGCAACTTTATGACTTGTAGACTTCAACTCCCAGAGTTGAAGAGACCTGATTTAGAGCAGGGTTTCCCAACCTTGATCGCTTTAAGACAGATGGACTTCAACTCCCAGAATTCCCCAGCCAGCCTTTTGGACTTGATTCTTGCAAAAGAAATCCTGCTTTGAATTCTCTGTTTGCATTTGCTTGTTGCTGCTTATTTGGAGAGTGCTGGCTTGCTGCCAAGGAATTTATAGCTCTCTTGGCTATTAAACTGGAAGTTAAACTTGCTTTCCTTGGTCATGAGCTCCAAGGTGTCTGCTCTCTTCTAAAGAGTGTTGTCTGACAATCTTTCGGCAGTGCGGTCAGTCAATAAGAGAAAGATTGACTATTCTCAGCAAATATCCCATTAGTCGTTTATGGCCCTTCGTGTGCAAATGGGACATGATTCATGAGTTCTCCAACTGTCATTACCTCTATCCCTGGGTTATTCTATTTCACTTTATTCAGCCAAATCATCAGACCCTCTATAATATTCAGATTTCCTGTCACAAATTTCAAGTCTTAGAATCGAAGATGGGAAAATCTGGAGAAACTGTACTTTAAGGAAAAACATTGTGGTCAGAACAGTGGAATGATTATTAGTATCACTCTTTTCCAGCGGCTTCTATCCTGCCAGAGATATTTTAGAAGATTCTGTACAAAGCAAGGCATTGGACTTGATGACCTCAAAAGTCTCTTCAACTAAACAATTCAATGAAGAAAAACTATAATTTTCATGCCAAATCATATTTTCTTTCATTTTTGCCATAGCATCTGAAGAAATATTTCCTTCCTTCCTTCCTTCCTTCCTTCCTTCCTTCCTTCCTTCCTTCCTTCCTTCCTTCCTTCCTTCCTTCCTTCCTCCCTCCCTCCCTCCCTCCCTCCCTCCCTCCCTCCCTTCCCCACCCATCTCCCTTGGGGAGGGACTCTGGGTGGTGTACAGTAAAATTACACTGAATATGTTTTTAATGCAACTGTTCTTCATCAATACAGTAGAAAAATATTTTTTTAAGATTAAGTAGTCTAATCTGAATTTGAAGCCTCAATATTCTTGGTGCTGCTGTTCTGCATCCTTTATTTCTATAACAAACCTGTATTCTTGGTTTATATTTCGAGGTGGCATGGCTTGTTTGAGAGATAGTCAGTATGCACAATCTTTCAAAATTATTTTTGGAGTTCCAATTTGCTGAACAATGGGATCTGTTGAAACTCTGATCCATATGATCATGATAGCATGATATCAGACATGATACAAGGAGACATGATAGCAGTGTTCCAATATCTCAGGGGTTGCCACAAAGAAGAGGGAGTCAAACTATTCTCCAAAGCACCTGAGGGTAGAACAAGAAGCAATGGGTGGAAACTAATCAAGGAGAGAAGCAACTTAGAACTAAGAAGAATTTCCTGACAGTTAGAACAATTAATCAGTGGAACAGCTTGCCTCCAGAAGTTGTGACTGCTCCAACACTGGAAGTTTTTAAGAAAATGTTGGACAACCATTTGTCTGAAGCAGTGTAGGGTTTCCTGCCTATGCAGGGGGTTTTATTAGTTGCATTTGTATGCCACCCACTCCACAGAGACTCGGGTTGGACTAGAAGACCTCCAAGGTCCCTTCCAACTCTGTTGTTGTTGTTGTTGTTGTTGTTGTTGTTGTTGTTGTTGTTGTTCTTCTTCTTCTTCTTCTTCTTCTTCTTCTTCTTCTTCTTCTTCTTCTTCTTCTTCTTCTTCTTCTTCTTCTTCTTCTTCTTCTTCTTCTTCTTCTTATTATTATTATTATTATTATTATTATTATTATTATTATTATTATTATTATTATTATTATTTGCCTGCCCCTATCCAAGCACTAATGGGCAAAGAGACGTCTAATGTAAAGGCCCAAGAAAAGATCTTGTTTCTCAGATCAGAGGATACAGAAGTTAAGAGAAATATATATGAAATGCATATTAAAACAAATGATGGATTATTTTTTTGAACTGAATTTTTCTGTCAGACCATGTGGGAAATCCAAGAGTCACTAGACCACTTCAATCTCCTCCATATCTTAATATGGAAGTGCAAAGTAGCATCTGGATCCCCAGAGATTAAATTCTCCAGAATCTTGAGCTAATGCAGGCTTTGAGTTTCATTCTGAAATGGTTCTGAGACGTTCCTTCACCACACAACTGGATGTGAGAGCCAAGTTTCACATCTGGAATACCAACCAGGTGCATCTTTCTCCTCAGCAGATTGCCTACTTCCGCTGTGTTCCAGATCACAGTTGTGCTTTGTGTTAAAAATACAGATATTACGTATAGCATAAGCCAATTTGATATTGTGGGTTTGGAAATTAAAGGAGAACCCAGGGCAGGGGTGGGTTCCACTTACCTTCGCCACCGGTTCGCATCGCAACGTTTCGTGCGTGTGCGTCCCCTCGTGCAATTTGGCTTCCGTGCATGCTTAGAAGCAGGAATCAGCCCGAAACACAGCTGAGGAGCTGATCAGCTGTGCTTCAGGCGAAGAAATAAAGGTCAGTATTAACCCACGGGAGGGCCCTTTTTCAAGCAGCAGAAGGGGAAAAATTTGCAAAAAACCCCAAAAACAAGATGGCGGCCACGCACGGACCAGCACCGATAGTGACATCACCAGCAGAGACCTAGGCCGAAGTCCAGCCTGCTTCACAGAATGTATGCTCAGAGCCTCTGAGATCCTTCTAACATGATCCAAAATGTTATTTATTCATTTGGATTTTGGTTGAGCAGAATAAGGAGATCTCACATTGTGAAACTTCTCTGCCTGTATCTACAACATTTTCTAGGACAGGGCCTCTTTATGGCCTGTGGACTTCAACTCCCAGAATTGGCTTAGGAATTCTGGGAGTTGCAGTCCACAGGTCATGAAGGGGCCATAGTTGCCCACCCCTGTTCTAGGACATTAGCTGTTCTCTCAGAAAGTGTAGGATCTTCCTCCAGTAGTGGGTTCTAAATCCCATTGCTACCGGTTCGCGTGCATGTGCGATGCTTCTGCGCATTCAGAAGCTCGATGGGTGGGTGGGCGGAGTCTCCCACCGCTACCGATCTGCCGAACTGGGCCGAACCGGGAACAACCCACTGCTGTCTTCCTCCCTAACTTTTACATGGCCATCTAAACACACTCTCCAGCCAATTAGGATCAGGTAAATTCATGTAATAATTTTGTAGTGTTACACAACTAACTGGATTTGACAATGAGACAATTTCATAGAGCAAATGTACTTCTTGTCCTCAGCTTTACAGGGTGACTATGTGGTCAATCTGATGTAGCTACAGGGTGATGTCATGCATCCAAATTAGTGTGAATAATTACTTTCTATACTTTCCCTGGTTGAGGTTTGTAGCAATTTAGGCAATTAATTACTCCTCTTTAGACAGTATCAAAGACATACTACATACAGAAGAGCAAGAGACAGAACTTTGTATCTCCCTTGAGTTTCGAAGCAGTAAAAGAGGACGTGAAGAAGAAGGTTCCTCCTGGCAGCTTCCTAGGATTGGGGAGGAATAGCCCCCAGTTTTGAGTCATGTAGCATGCAATGGGAAGGTGAATACTAAACAGCTCACTCGGAGGTTGAATCAGAAATGAGGAAATTCAGTGATGGATCAGTGTCAGAGACGTCATAAAAATGGCACAAAAATGGAAATATAAATTGAGAGATCATATTGTATATTTCTCTGACAATACAGGGAGTCCTCAGCTTACAATGGTTCATTTAGTGACCATTTGAAGTTACAAGAAGACTGAAAAAAGTGTTGACTTATGACCATTTTTCACACTTATGGCTGTTGCAGCACCTCATGGTCAAGTGGTTTACATTCAGATGCTTGACAACTGGTTCACATTTATGATGGTTGCAGTGTCCCTGGGGTTATGTGATTATCTTTTGTGACCTTCTGTGACAAGGAAAGTCAATGGGGAAGTCAGATTCACTTAACAACCATTTGTCAGAATATTTTAAATCTTTATGTATATTGAAGAGGTATAATGAAGAAGGAAGTTTTACTTAATACTTATTTAATGTTCATTTAATTTTTGTCTAACATTGAGGACATGATGTTGATGTTGATGGTTGTGATTGAATGAAATGGTGAAAGAAAGATTTCTTCTTTTTTTTCCTTTTTCCCTTTTTTATGATATTAGATTATATAAAGATTATATAAAGGGAAGATATTTAATGGAGTAAATTAGCAGCCTGAGATATTGAGATGATGTCTGATTAACAATATGCTTGATTCTTAGATTATGCTCATAAAAATTTTGAACAAAAAGGAGCTAAAGATTTAAAGAAATGTGGAAATTAAGAATTTGTTAGTATAATTTAAACTTATTTTACTGAATACTATGCCCTGTGCTTTCTCTGGGAAGTCAGGGGTGGGGGAGTGGGGGGGTGAGAGGGGGGAGGGGAAGGGGAGGGGGGAAGGGGGGGAGAAAAAGAGAAAAAATGTTTGTACTTTGTACTAATAAAACTTTTTGAATTAAAAAAAAAACAACTGCAGTGATTCACTTAACAACCATGGCAAGAAATGTCATGAAATGGGGCAAAGTTCATTTAACACATTTCTCACTTAGCAACATAAATTCTGGGCTCAATTGTGGTCGTAAGTCGAGGACTACTTGCAATTGGCAGAAAAAGTGATGTGATGGTTGTCTTACTATTACATACGTTCACTTAGACAACCTCCTCTAGAACAGTTGTGACTTCACAACTCCCCCCCCTTTTGCTAAAGTGGGTGTGGTCGTGGTCGGCACGTAACGCATCTGGCCACGAGTTTGACAGCCCTGCTCTAGAAAGAAAACCAGAGAGAGCAAGAGAAAAACAGAATGTGGTCCTGTATTTCCCATTTCATCTCAACAGTCGTGGGATATGTAAGGATTTCACTGACATTTTTAAGTCAGACTAAAAGTCCAGTGGACAATTCTTTAACAGTATGTATTTCAGATGACAGGTGCAATTTAATTTGGTGATAAAATATGGACGTCAGCATTGTGAAGCTTTAGCAATGGCTAGTTTTGGCAGTAAGTTTCAGCAGGAGCAGTGAAACCGTTCTTCATTGTTGCTTGGCTACATCTTACACTCTTGCATTCAAAACTGTGGAAGCTATTGCAGAGAAACAGAATCAAAGGACAGGCTGGCTGTGTTTACAACGCCTTTACTCAGGCATAAAGGACTTCCATGGGTCTGTAATGACTTAGAGGCCGTATGCACAATTAGAGGAGGAAACAGCCTCTCCTTTCCCTTGGATGTTTCTTATTGCACCTGCACAAGGATTATTGGAGGCAGGTGGAGATCTCAGGGGGCTCAGTAGATAGTAATGTGCAACATCCATTCAGAATTTTCTTTGTATCCCGCTGCTGGCAAGCCCCAAATTTTGCATGCTGGCTAAACATTTTCTGTGAACACAATAGCTCTTTGAGAAAATGGATCCATTGATTTATTGAACTTCGGTGGCTACTCATCTCAGTGCATAACTCTGGGCAACTAAGGACAATTTAAAACAAGAACAATGCAACAAATAAAACCAACCACCACCAATATAATGTTATGTTGCTGAGGTCTGACAACCTCTCAATTGTGCAAGGCATCACGTAAGCCTAATTTACAGAACATCCTAGCCCAGACGTAGGGGGTGGGATCCTAAATGAGAATTGCTAAAGGCAATTTGTAGCTGTATGTTGGAAAGTGCCTTTCTTTCTCAGAATGCGGCATGGAAATAATTTATGTACGCTATGAACTCAACCCTGTGTTTTCCTTCCTATCACATACTTTGCATTTTTCCTCCTTAAGACATATTTCTGTAATCCTTCTCTGTCTTAATAACTTTCTAATATATTTGGAGCTACACCTACTGCCCTTTCAGGTCAATCAATATTGATTGATTGATTTAATATATTTGTATATTGCCTCCTTTATTGCATCTTCCAAAGCCTTTTCACCTGCTTCGCCTCTTTCGTGTTCCTACAGAAATGAAGAAAGAAGGACTTAAACAACGCCTAGTCCTGGTCAGTTAGGAAAGGAGATGAAATACAGAGTGGCTTAATTTCAAACTCCTTGCTTTTTATCTGCTCCTGTTTCTTGTTTGATAATGGAATATTAGCTCATTAATGTACCATCTCCATTGCTCATTTTTCTTCCAGCCTTTCTATATATCATGCTGCATTACTTAATTACAACCCTGTTAGTTCATATGCTATCTACCCAGTGGCTTTTCTTCTACATTTTTAATTGCAATAAGCAAAGTCCCTTTTCATTCTAGCACAAGAAAACTGTTGCCAGTATCTTATATGCACAGCATTGGAAAACGGACATAACCCCTTCTAACACAATGATAATAACTAAAATATTCGATTGTGCAGAAATGTGCAAACTAACGATGAAATTACACAATGAAGAAGATACAGAATTCTACAAAATCTGGGAAAACTGGTATAAATGGTTGGAAAACAAACAAAAATAGCAAAAAAAGAAAAGAAACAAGTAGCAATGTCAATAGGAAAATGAAAATTTAACATGTTAAGGGCGATGAGAAGAATAATAAGCTAGAATTGATTGATGATAAAATAGGAAAATAATAATTTAGATAATGAAACGTGACAACAATACGCAAAGCTGTACTATATATATATATAATTTCTTTTTTTTAATGTATGTATTTTTTCTCTTTTTTCTTTTTTTTCTCTAGTGTATGTTATATTGTTTATGTTATTGTATATTTCTATACACGTCTGATTTGTATATGTGTGTATATATATATATATATATATATATATATATATATATGTTTTTCTCTTTTATATTACGTGTTTTTTATATTTTAAAACAATTCAATAAAAATTATTTTTAAAAAAAGAAAACTGTTGGTTAGCTGCTCATAGTTAGTGTATGTATGTATGTATGGTGTGTGTGTGTGTGTGTGTGTGTTTGTGTGTGTATTTCCAATGGTTATAATATACACAACACAGGCACCTGCTAAAAGGCATCAGAAAGTTCTAGGTGGGTTTTGAAAGTGCAGTCCTTTCTCACTCTTTGACGATATTTAAACGTATTTTGTTTCAAAACTGAAAAGCACATTTACATAAACCCTCAATCAAATTATCCTTTCAGCAGCTTGCGAGAAACATTTCTTATACACATTTTCTATCTAACAGCCAGTGACCCACTGACAGGGGATGGGAGGACCAAGGAGTCTCTCTCTCTAGTTGTTTCCACCATTTCAGAGAAATGGTGCCAAGTTGATTTTGGAGAAATGAATATTTCCAGATTGTGTTCATAGTAATCTCTCTCTTTCCCCTCCCCGTCTGTCTCTCTCATGAGAGAAAGGGAGAGAAAGAGAGTGACATACAAGTGGTCCTTGTTTAATGACCACCGTTCAACAACTGCTTGAACTTATGGTAATTTTGAATAAGTGGTAATCACAATGAACCTCCTACTTACTGCTGGTACAACATTCCTACAGTCACAGGATGGCAATTCCTGACCTTTCCTGCTGGTTTCTTCCAAGCAATGTCAATGGCAAAGCTAGCAGAATTCACAGACACATAAGGTCCTCGCTTAACAACCCATATGATTCTCAGTTAACAATGGCAACTTGGGCTGCTGGAACTCCTATCTATAAGCAGTACAGTCATGTGGTTATTCAACTTATGACCGTGTGACTTAACTATGGAATTTCCAGTCCCAATTAGCATAATTAAGCAAGGACTATTTGTATTTCTTAAAGGAAGAAAAGACAGCATTGGATTGCCTCCTTGGATGATTTTCCTGCCAAACCTGAAGTGTAAAAAATACATTTAAAAAGAGGACTTACTCAGTCCTGTTTCAAACACTCATTCACATGGGAATGAAACGCTAAATTCTGCTTCTAAAAATAAAGACAGTACAAAGAATCCACATGCCTTTTATTACTGCCTGGAATCTGTTAAAATAATAACCCAATTTGAAGTGCATTAAAAAAATGACTCTACTTCAGCAGAGTCACTGATGTGGTGTCTTCCTAGCAACCAATTGCAAATGATTCAAGAATAACCCTGATACAGGCTAACAAGAAGTGTTTGTTTACCTTCTGTCCTCCTAAAGTGCTTGGGCAACAATATACCTGATCACCTGGCACTTTAAAGTAAGCCAAATGATTTTGCTATATGGACAGAGATTTTTCCTCAAAGCAGTGGCCAGGGAGAGAGAGGGAGGGAGGGGGGAGGGGGAAGGGAGGGAGGGAGGGAGGGAGGGAGGGAGGGGGAGAGAGAGAGAGAGAGAGAGAGAGAGAGAGAGAGAGAGAGAGAGAGAGAGAGAGAGAGAGAGAATCTTTTATATTTTTCCCTGATTCCATAAATGCTGTCAGGCTCCAGATTGCAAATGGATGTTTAAAAGAACGATGTTTCACTCAGATGCCCTGACAGTCTTTAAAAGGGGCATTTGCTTAACATTTAAAATTTTAAAGGTAGAAGATTGCCCTTTGTGGTATTTATTTTAGTCAAATGATTTTTGTGTTTTGTGACAGGCTGTAGAAATAGCTGTTCAAACAAATGAAGCTTCCTCCACACGAAGACACTCCAGTTGTGCTATCTAACCTGCCTTGAATGTCGGCCATAGCAAATTGATTGTCCAGACAGAGCCATTCTACCTTTCCAGAGATAGGTCTGTTGCCATTGTAACTAATTTTAAACCGAGGTCCAGCTTCTTTCAAATGAGTACTAAGCCTGTCTTTTCAACACAAGTTTAAGGTCTTCCAGAAAACTACCATACCTAATATATACCAGCATTACATGAGCCATTGCATTGGCAGGGCTCAGATGTCAAATCTTTTAAGTAGTCCAGCCCAAAATGGAGGGGAGCGCCCAGGGCCTAGGGGAAGGAACATGTTCTGCTCCCCCCCTGCAAAAAAAAAACCCTTTCAAATGGCCAATAGGAGCTAGACAGACAACAACCTTGTTGGCATCATCAGTGAGCCTTTATACATGTTTCATTCTACAATACTTGTGTTGGGAAATAAGAGAAACACTGCCTGCGAATAGAAACACCAAAGACAAATTATAGCTGCCTCTCATGGGTTGGGTTTGAGACCAAGGCTGTATCATGTGGACCCGATCTTTAAAAGTGGTTAGCGAGCATCCTCAGTTTGATGTTCTACACTGCTGAGCTAAATCCCAAAGTCAATCGGTATATTATTTTTTGAAATAATATTCTGCTCTGGGCTGTGAGATTATATAAAAAGGAAAGGCAGCTGAGAAACGTCTCAGCTTTCTGTAGTTTGTAGAGATTTAGAAGGATTGAGGAGCTGCCAAACTGAAGGAACAGCATACTGAAGCTGAATATATTTCATAGACGTTTTCTGCTTTCTTCATTTTCATATTATAAAATAGAATGGACTGTGAGATTCTCTCTGGAAAAAAAAAGCCACATAGTTTTCTGCAAAATTTAATCAGTCTAAGATATGTTGTGGGCTTTGTGCCATGTAATTTCCAACATAATTTCACTGTATGTTTATCTGTTCATCCACCCATTCATATGTATATAAAGGAGCCAGACATCTGGTGGTGGTTGATAGATCATATAGCAGGGCCTGTTCTCAATATCAACTGAATATAAATGTGATTACATTTGATATTGTGCCCATTTCTCATTTGTTAGACTGCTGAGTATTTTTAAAAGGGTGGCACCCAAGCTTTTTCTAAACCGCCTTAATTTCATGAGTAGCTGATAATTCAAATTGGGGAGTAGAAATAGAGATTTAGGCAGTATTCCTAAACATATTTGTGAGGGAGTAAGATGAACTAACCACAGTAAGATTTTCATGTTTGGAAATCCTCAACAAGTCTTACAATTTCCATGCTTGTTTGCTGCTTTTTTCCATACAGATTAGCTCCATCTATTTCTTTGACTTTTTTTTTTTAGATTTCCCCACCTCCAAAACAGGGAGACCTTCACACAACCAACAATAATTTGAGATATATTCTTGAACATCTGTGGGGACAAATACCAAAAGATGGGTGATAATGTTCTCACATACATTCTTAGACTTTAGACATTGGAGCCAAGTCTGTAATAGCAGCATTTGCAAGATGGTGTTATTATTCACGTGGGGTGATTTTGATGTCATTGTGGATCTGCTGGTGGTATCATCATCTAGCCAAATCTGATCAGCTTAACTGTTCTTGGGGGCTTCGTGCGTATTTAATATCAGTGATTTTTTTAAAAAAGGTGAAAAACAGAATAGTATGCTATACTATGATGATGGTGGCATGAACATAATTGCTTATTTTTCATTCAGCCAGCATTGCCAGAAAATACATATAGTACCAGAAGAAAATAATTCTGAAATAATTGATATCATTTAATGAAACAATTTAAGCCAGGCACAAGCTGTTTCCCAACAAAAGTTCTGAACACTTTCCCCAAAACTCACTTAACCACCTCCCCTCTCCCAATCCGTCCCCAGCTATATTCAGTCCTCAGTTAAAGAAAGATGCCCAACTATGAGAAAAAGGCATGAGGGAAGGAAATGTGGAAGGTCAACTGAGTCAGGTTCTTTGCCCAAAACATCTTCTGGCCTATCACACTCTTCTTCATTGTCCACCATCTGTGTGATCAGAATAGGTCTGCTTGGCCTTAGATTTGAATTGGTGACTTCAAGGAGGACCCTGCCAGCCTATAGGCCTTGCCTGAGAATAAAAACTTAGCTCTCCAAAGTATTTTTGCCCAGTGTATTTTGCAGGAGTGAAACATGTGTGAATGACATCCACATCAGGAATGAAGAATGTTCACTCTAAATATAACAGTCTAAATAAAGTAGTCTAAATATATAGTCTAAATAAAACAGTCTAAATAAAAATAAATTCCCCTCTTAATTAGGGCTCATTCCTTTAGCAGAGCTGATGTCAAGTCCTCTAAGTTGTTTAAGATTCCGTAGGAAAAACAAGAAAAAAAATATACATCTAAATGCATGTACACATCCAGGCAGACTTAAAAGTGAAAAGACTGCTTCTCTTAAACCTATTTATTTAGAAAAGGTTTCACTCATTTACTTCAGCTGGGTTTATGTCTACATTTGAGGTTTTAGGTTCACAATTCCTCTTACGAATTATATAAGGATATGAGGCAAAAAAAATAATAATCAGCAAAATGCTCTAAGAAAAAGGAAAGCAACAGTAAGCAAAACAATTTGTTGGCAAATCTCTTTGTGGGTACCGTTGGCAGGGTAGCCAATTTCCGTTTCAAAGTTTGAGCACAGCAAACTCTTCAATCAGCAAGCAACCATCCCAAACTACCAGTGATGCCCGAATGATGAAATACACATGAAACACACATGAAAGATGCAATACCACAATGCCAGCTCTGCTCTTTCCTATGTGCTTCAAAACATCACACCCAAGGACAGAAGGCTCAACAATTGTGTCCCCACACTGTGATGTGTGTTTCATCATTTGAAAAAAAAAATCCATGTCCTCTCTAGCAGTTGCCTATAGCTTCAACACTGGCATATTTCTTGTTTCTGAATCTGCCATAGGAAACCCCATGTTGAGTATTGATAGCTGAAATTACCTTTCACCTTCTTCCTCAATATTTCAGGTGATATTTCAAATATATTTCAAATGCTTTTAAATGGCAAATATTTCCTAGATGAAATACATTATTCATTTGTCTATATGTAAACATAAATATCCCCCCCCCCACACACAAGCAAACCTAATGCTTTATTCCTATTGAATAATATTTCTACTGAAAACATCTTCTCTGTGTGGTAAATGTTGAGTTGACTGTTGAGGAAGTGACTTACGGACCCGTTGGAAAGTCCTCAAAGCCACTTTCCTTTTTCGGCCTAGGGACCCAATCAATTGATAACGCAGGGACGCACCAGGCAGCTAGCTGGCAATTTTCTGCATTTGTAAAACATTAACATTGTAAAAGAATGCCAAATTGAAGTTACCGTTTCATTGCCTCACACAATCTTAAAGAGACACAAAGCAAGAGAAAATTAGAAAGCTACCACTCAAACTCTGGAAATGCCGTACAGATGAAGGTCATTCCTTGGCAAAGTATTATGGCACCTGAACATTATGTGAACCTGGTTTACTTGGTGGCAAGATCTAGAAACTGCATTCAGAAATAATTGCTGATCTTTGGGCAGCATTAAAACCTGCATCTCCTTCAGGAAGAGACTCCTTCATAATCTACCCCCCCCCCAAAGAAAAGAAATATTTTAATCAGTAAGCAAATCTATTAAGAAAGCTAATTTACTTCAAGCCTTGCTTATCAACTTCTGGAAATGGGGGGAGCGGGGTTTGAGGAAGAATAATTTGTATAAGAATAAAATGTGCTTGCTACCCTGTCAAATAAGTCTATTGTTATATTACAATATTGCACCCTCACCTTGCTGTAAAACCTTGCAGCTTAACGTTCTCTTGATTAAAGCTGCAGCTAGATCCAAATTCTTTTATTTCTAATGAAACAGGACAACATTATATTACCTGGTTATTATTTTTATTTTATTTTATTTATTTTGTCAAGTACGTGTTGGTAATATACATAGATGTAACATTGTTTATATACATAAGATTGGTACTGAAAGAGGGAACATTAGGACAGGGACGGTAGGTACGCTGGTGCACTTATGCATGCCTCTTTCTTCTGCCTGTTGGCATTGCAAAAACTCATCTGAGTCTAGCCGAGGCTGCCAAGCAAGCTGAAATACATAAGCAGCACCGGAGTTGACAGTGAATGCTAAAATAAATCTTGCTGTGATTTATATAGCTTTAGTTTAGGTGCAATGATGGCTTAGCAGGATCAAAAACAACTCCACTTTGGAAGAAAAATGATGATGTATATCTCAATGCATAGGACAAGGAGATTCTTAAATCTTGATACAGATGTTATAGAATTCCAATGTAATCCTTAAACATGAAGCATCGGGGTTATGACTGGCAAAGGGTAAACCATTGCTAAAGACAGAACTGGTGCATCTAAAAAGACATCAAAAATGGTCCAAAGTCTATTGACCATTGAAAAGGTTGGAGAAAAAAAATCTTAATATGAAGATTGACAGACAGACAGACAAAGGGAGGCAGGCAGGCAGGCAGACTTGAATTCTGGGCTCCCTAGCAGATGCACTGTTTCACCCAGTTAAAGGTTACAGACCCAAGAGTTTTAGTAATATATAGACGTGTGTAGGGGTGGGTTCCGGATTGTGTTACTGCTGTTTCGCTCAAGGATGCACCACGTGGGCGCATGCACATGCGCAGTACTAAAAAGAGGCTTGCATGCGCAGAAGCAAAAAACAAGATGGCGCCACCTATGGCATCGAGAGAACCAGCTCAGGGGCGTGGCAGGCCTGGGTCGCTGCCAATTCCAGCAACCCAGGCCACCAAGTTACTACCTATTCTATAGAACTGGTCTGAACCGGTAGGAACCCATCTCTGGACGTGTGCATGTATGCATACACAGACATGTTTCCATTTTTGACACAAGTAGATGAAAAACAGCATTATTAAAAAACTTGAAAATTACATTTTAAAATAGAATTGTGCATACTGTTCAGAATCCTAAATCATTCTTAAGATGAAATAGAAGAAGAAATTCTAAGAACTTGGGGCCAGTTCACACATTTGTTGGACAGAGTTCTAATGGTTGACTTGCTTATGTCAGTCCATCTTTATGTGATAACCTGAGATGCAAGCTGGACTATTATTCATGCCAACAGCCTAGGTACTTGCAGAAATTGTGCAATATAAATTGGGCTGGAGCCAACAATGAGATGTTCCAAAGGTGCTTTTTCAGGAGGCAACTGGACTTTCTTATAACAGAGTCACCTGAAGCACAGATAAACCTCCAAGTGCTTCAATGACCCTCTAAAAAGATGCAAATTTTTATAAATCCTTCCATTCCCATTCCCCACTATCCTGTCAGAGCTGAAGAAACTTCTTGGATGAGAAGCGAAACATCTTCAAAAGAAAAAAACAAGAAAGTCCAGTTGCCTCCTGAAAAAGCACCTTTGGGACAACCATGACCTGGATGACTGAGAATCTCTACAGACTTTCAACAAATGAGATATTTTCAATTAAATCAATGAGAACTTCGCTTAGCCTTGACCATTTTCTCACACTAACTGTGAAAGAAGATGAAAAAGAAAGTAATTTAATTATTTGGGCTATCTCCTCAGCCATTATTTGGTAGATTTGCCATATCTTTTGATTAAATAGAGCTTTGTGTAGCATCATATCAGTCTAACCTATAGCCAGCCAGCCAGCCAGCCAGCCAGCCAGCCAGCCTGTCTGCCTGCCTACCTACCTACCTACCCTGTTTTCCCCAAAATAAGACATCCCCTAATAATAAGCCCAATCGGGCTTTTGAGTGCATGACAATAAGGCCAAGTGCTTATTTTAGGGTTCAAAAAAATATAAGACAGGGTCTTATTTTGGGGAAAACACGGTACCTACCTACCTACCTACCTACCTACCTACCTACCTACCTAATCTAATCTAATCATCCATCCATCTATCATCTATCCCTCTACCTACCCATTTATCTCTCATAGTATTTTCATTTTCCTTGTCCTGATCAAAGAATGTGGTAGAGTTATTGTCAGATGTTATTTTAAGTTGGATAGTTACCCTCTCTCTTGTCTATTTCTTAGGAAAATGAATGAAGTAACAACTTGAATAAATATCTATGACTGTGCCATTACTTCCACTTTTAACACAGAAATGAGCTAAACTAACTATATGTTGATCTAAACTCTCTCAGAACTTGTAAATATGCCATGTAAAAGAGGAAAGGTAGATGCTATAATCTCAGTGATTTCAGTGTTGTGAAGAGATGGGGAAAAATCTTAAAAGCAAAAGAGTAAATTAACTGGAAAAGATCTGAGTCTGGAATAGCTGATTGTCTGAATGGGCTTCAGGCTCTTACATTGCATGTCTTACTTAGCAAACTGCCCTGGCAGTTGCTGAATCTTTTAGATAGCTCTGTTTGTGAGCTATCTTTTGAAGTATGGATATATTCCTGCCAATTTGGAAAGAGTTGGCCTCCTCCAGGTCCCGTCGGCCAAGCAATGCCGGCTGGCGGGCCCTAGGGAGAGAGCCTCCTCTGTGGCCGGCCCCGCGCTCTGGAACCAACTTCCCCCAGAGACCCGAACTATCCCCACTCTGCTGGCCTTCCGAAAAGCCGTTAAGACATGGCTTTTCCTGCAGGCTGGGGGTAGAGCTTAATCCACTCGAGCTCACCCCCAAGTATGTATGGTTGGTGAATGGTTGTCGATGTTTTTTTATATTGTGTTTTTAAATTTTGTATTTGCTTTTAATTAATATTTAATTTTGGTTTATTCTTGTATTTTTCTCTGTTGTACGCCGCCCTGAGTCCTTCAGGAGTTGGGCGGCATATAAGAATACCAAAATAAATAAATAAATAAATAAATAAAGAGCAAGATGTAAAATGAGAGGAAAAGGCTAGAAGTCCCATAGAAGTTTCTGCTGGCAATTTGGAGAGATAAGCAGCTTCAAGACAGGACAGTTTTAGGAAGAAAAGCAGTGTGTGTGACTGTGTGTGTGTGTGTGTGCACACATTCACATGCATATATGCAGGAATATGAGAACTGTTCCTTACTGCACACACTTTCCCTGTATAACATACGCCATCTACTGATTTCATTTTGTGGGTTTCTACAATGTGTTTACCCTTGCAGACATAATTAACACCCTAAAACTGGAAGCATACTTGTTTAAAAATCTGTACTGGTTATTCAAAAGCCATCTGTGCTTCAGATATTAAAATCTCTAATCCTTCTAAAGCATCCATCCCCTCCCAACTGCTTATTTAACTGAGCTGTAAAATACATAAAATATGCTAATAGTGAAGCAGTATAAGCTTGAAAAAAAAATTTATCATGCAATGTCTCTCCACCTCCCCCACCTTCATATGCACACACAAACATCCACACACAACAGAGAGTACATTTGTATTAGGATCACAGTCCTGACAACATATAGATAACCTAATACTCTTCCCTGGAAAACTCTCCCCCCTCCTTAATTAATGAGAAATAAATGACTTTGTTGTCAGGAATGAACAATTAATGGCATTGAAATGATTCATTCTTCTGAATGCTGGCTAGCGTAATTGGTTTTGCATACTGATGAAATGGGATGCACAATATTTGCAGCAACGCAGGACAAATCCTAGAAGCATGTTGGCAAGAGAGAACAATTGTTTACTAGGAAAAGTTGAGTGCTGGTACACAATTTCTAGCTTTATCATTTCAAACAGCATCCACAGCTGGAGATGAAACAATGTCATTCCACTGTGTCCTAGTGAAACCAAAGTGTTTCATCCCTGCTCTCAAGTGTTCCATTCATTATCAACCAACAGAAGCCACTTGCTTGTGGAAAAATGCAGACTGATATGAAATAGATGTTACTCAACCATGTAAGTACAGCTGCAGGGATTCTTGGGAGCAAGAGGAGCCCAACCGGTGAGCTCAACCTGAGGCAGTAAGTTGGGCTCTACTGAGGCAGCAGAGTTTTCTTTAAGAGCGGCCATTTTTATTTTACGTTTGAGTATTCATGGATAGGAAGTGTGTTCATCCTTCTGCATTGGACTGTCATCAAGACCAAGTTTGGTTTGTTTGTCCTACTGATCCCTACCTATCTACAAAGGATTAAGAATACTATTTTTTAATATATTTATTTATTTTTTATTCCTGAGGAAATCACTGACAGATCATCCTCGACTTAAGCCCATTTGTTTAGTAACCATTCGAAGTTACAGTGGCACTGAAAAAAAACCAGATTATTTTTCACACTTACGACCGTTGCAGTATCCCCATGATCAGATTATCAAAATATGGACCCTTGACAACTGGCATATATTTATGACAGTTGCAGTGTTCCCCAGGGTCATGTGATCATCGTTTGTGAAATTCTGACAAGGAAAGTCAATGGGGAAGCCAGATTCACTTCATAGCGGTGTTACTAATTCAACTTACTGCAGTGATTCTGTTATGTATTAAGGTTTGGATCTGAGTTAACTGTTTACACCAAGGTCCGCTTTGCAGAGCGGGAAAATGGAGATCGCTGATTGGTTGAACCAGCCAACAGCCCTCTATTTAAGAGAGAGCTATCCGGCTGGTTCCTTTGCTGGTTTCTTGCTGTACTCAATAACAAGCTGTTGTCACAATACTGCCACAAACCTCTTCAGTACCAGGACTTAACATATTCATTTGACAATTGTGGCAAGAAAGGGAGTAAAATGGGCCAAAATGCACTTAACAACAGTAAGTTGAGGACTACCTGTTCCCTGTCATTTCTCCCTATAGACCACAGAAATTTTGCCAAGATACCAGCTTGTACTGCTGAGTTCTTTCTTCCATTCATGCTCCTGAAACACTACAGATATAAGTAAGCAAGACTTTACAAAATGAAGTTCAGATATTTGGTGCTGGAGGAAGGGGGTGGGAGGCGGTGAGATGCCACTAATCTTTTCTTTTGGAGGGTGGGAGACAAATGCACCCCATGAACAATCAGAACCCGGTTTTGAGCTTGTCAATCTCACCCTCCTCCATGCTAACAGCCGCTTGGCTCATTCCTGAAGCCAGTAAAGGCTAGGCCAGAACTGCAGGATCTGCAAAAGCATCAGCAGGCCTTTGCTTACGGCTGCCAAGACAGATTGCACTCGGTCTGGATTTGTGCACTAGTGGCACAGATCTACTTTTTAGCACAGGGGGTTGTTTCCCTTTGGGTTTCTCTGGCAATCCCACTCCAGCTTCAGGCAAAGGGTTCCCTGCTGCAATCTCACACCTGCTCGTAGAGAGCCCAGACAAACTTGTCGATGTTGCCATTGTGCCTCCTCCGTGGAATGCTAGAAGCAGACAGCAGCTGCTAAATTGAAATGCTGAAATTGAAATACAGAGGAGCACTGCACTGCTCAGCTGGTGGTTCTGACAGGTGCTTTAAGCTCTTGCTGGTTTAATGCAAGGCTGAAATAGCATTAATTAGTAAAATCATAGAATCGTAGGGCTGGAAAATACCTTGGAGCACTTCTAGTCCATCCCCCTGCCCAAGGCGGGTGTTCTTATACCATCCCAGACAAATGGGTGTCCAATCTTTTATTGAAAACCTCCAGTGATATGAAGCACCCACAACTCCATGAGGCAAGCTGTTCCATTGATTAATTGTTCTCACCGTCAGGAAATTCCTCCTTGTTTTCAGGTTGGATCTTTTAATACACAGCTCCTCAATAATCCCGAGTCCATGGCCTCGCAGTGGGCTGAAGCCCATTGGGAACCACCTGTGCAAGTGACAGGTGTGCACACTAAATCATCCCCTCCAGTGGTGGGTTGCTCCCGGTTCGGTCCGGTTCGGCGAACCAGTGGCGCAGTGATGGGTTGCCGTCTTACCAGTGCCAGTGCACTGCGTGCACATCTCCAAGTTTCGGGAGCACGCTCGCTCGCTATACGTGCACGCCTCCTTGCGCATGCGAGGAAACAAAATCGCACCAAAATCTCATGATTAGAGGGGGAAGTAAGAAGATTTATTCATTACTGAGGAAATGACGCTGATGGTTGTGTTTTCTTTTTGCCTTCTTATTCTCTTCTTTTTTTTCTTTTTATTTACTATATTTTAAAGATTATATAAATGAAAGACATATAGAGGATTGGTTTAAATTTTTTTCCCTTTTGACTACTTTTAAAAGGTTTTGACTTATATGGAACTAAAGATTTAGAATAATTGTGAAATTAATAGTTTGATATATTGGAACGTTAGGTTATTAATAATGTGTTTGATTTTTAGATTATGTTTAAAAGGTTTTGAGTAATAAGGGGTTAAAGAATTAGAGAAATACTGGAATTAATAATTTGTTAGTCTATTTTAATTTTTATGTTTATCGAGTATAGCGTCGGAAGAAGGAAGATCTATTCTGCATTGAGGAAATGACATTGCTGGTAGCGTATCTGATTGAAATGGTGAAAGAAAGATTTCTTCTCTCTCTTTTCTTTTTATTATTATATCTTAAAGACTATATAAATGAAAGATACATAGTGGAGTAAATTGACAGTCTGATATATGGAAATGTTAATTGATTAATACCTTGCCTGATTTTTTTTAGACTATGCTTAAAAGGTTCTGAGCAACAAGGAGTTAAAAGATCTAGAGAAAATGTTTGAAATTAATAATTTGTTAGTATACTTTAACCTTATTTTCATTGAATATTATACCCTGTGTTTTTTCTGGGAAGTCGGGTGGGTGGGTGGGTGAGGGGGGATGATGGGGGGAAGGGGAGGGGGTTGGGGGGAAGGGAGGGAGAAAAAGAGAAAAATGTTTGTACTTTGTACTAATAAAACTTTTTGAAATAAAAAAAGAATAAGTGACTCTGATAATTTTCTTAATGTGTTAGAAAACATTCACTGATATAATTATACACAACGATTTGGGTATATCTAATATATGCATTCCTTTCAAAAGCATTCTTGAACACATTTTAATATATTATTGGAATTCCAGACTATAGAAAAAATAATCTGAGAGGTACACATTTCAACATGCAGAAATAATTCTTCTAAAAAATCCTGATGGACTGAACCTGTCAGTCGGCCTTAAACTAAATGGACAAATGAACTCGTGTAATAAAAAGCAGCGTATTTATTCTACATCTTGGGGAATCAAACCAATAGCTGAGGCAGCCCCATCGATTTTGGGAGAGAGAGGGGTGTGTGTCAAGATGAGTTAATATGCAGGGAAGCTATTCAAACATCTTTTTGAGTTTGATTTTTGTTTCAGAGCAGATGTCAGGGTGGGTGTTTTTGGCAGGACCCGCTCAGTCAAACTGTCCAGGGCTGACAGTTGCTTGCCAAAAGGATGGCTGAAATGCAAAGCATTTCTGATCAGAGTATCACGTTGATCTGGAAGTTAATTACTGTGGCACCATTGGTTGTTATGCAAAACCTGTGCAGCTGCATCTGAGCTAAGAGAAGTCAAAGCTCTTCATGATCTGCTGAGGAAGGATAAAGAGATTTGGGAAACACTGCCTCTCTCACTCCTAATCAGACCGCAGTGGGATTCCCACCAAAGGGAATCCTTCTGAAACAAAATTAAACACAGAAGATACATATATATTTTCTCCCCTTCAGCTATCAAGGAATCCTTAATAGTCCTCTTTATAATGCCGTCTCCTCTCTGAGCCTTAGGAAAACTGCCCCATCTGTTGGTGTTGGGGATGAAATCTGCCAAGCATGTTTGCCTAGGAGCTTAAGAAAAAGGGCAAGGAAGATGGATTGGATTTCCATCTTGGACCAGACAAGATTTTATTCCTCAGTAAACCTGTTTAAGATAATTTCATATGGAAATTGGGAAACCACCATCCCCTGTTGTGGTACCTTGCCCTGCTGACTTGCACTCTTAACTTAGGTGATGTACAGTGGTTTCTTCCTCATGAACTCAGTGCCACCCAGATATATGGTGTTGGCTGGGACATGCAGGTGAAGGTGATGGAGACTGTGATCCAACCTATTTTGGAAGTGCTAGATTGGAGAAGGCTAAATGGAGTCTGGAAATGTTTCAATAGTGCTGCTTTAACATTTGGTTGTTGTTGTTCAATGGATCAGCACCATCATACCTGACAGTTTTCAGGAAAGATAACTGGTGATATCAGAAGCACTTCTACATCCTCAACCTGGGCAAAACTCTTTGAAGGAAGACAGCTTAATATTGTTATGCTTAGCACAGGCCTGCAAATGCAAGATGAGGCTTTTGGCTAAAGCCCGGGCACTGGCAATGAATTCTTCAGTTCACATACTAAGTGCTGAAATAATAGCACGTGGCCTTTCTGGTTGTAAGGCAAGCAGGCTGCCAAATGAGTAATAGTGACACATTAGGTTCAAAGGTGTTTAGCTGCTAGCTTCAGCAAGAGCAAAACTCATTCTATTATAGCTTGGAGGGAAGAGCATTGTTACACTCAATTTAACAGTTCAGGCATCACTGTCATCAAGATGCAGCATTAATGGCTGAAAAATCTACATGAGCCCTGCCAGAGCATTGTGAATCTGGAATGAGAAAAAGAAAGAAAGAAAAGAAGGTACTGATAGCTGACAAATGTAAATGCTTTTAACGTATTTGAAATACTCCTATATAACTGGGAGATATATTTATACATCATCTTTATCATGATTTCCTAGGCTTTTTTTTGCGACGTGCAATTTACCCTGTTATAAAACTGTTCCCTTTCCAAGAACAGAGGAAAAATAGATCTGGCTTATGCATTGCCGTTTTCAGCAGGAATGTGCTTTAAAAATTGTTCCATAGGGTGACTATTATCGCATAATGACCAAAGGCTGAATCGCTTTTGCACATGCGTCCTTTATTTCCTCAAAACATGATCATCAGAAGGTACATGTGCAGGTGGACACCTTCAAACACTTTTTCTTGGAAAAATCAAGTGCTACTTTAATTCAATCAGCAGAGATCAGCCTATGATGAGTTATTCATCCATACTAGCTGTCTCCAGATACTGCAGTGACCAAGAAATATATGTGAATTTGTTAAGGCCTAAAACAGTGATGGCGAACCTTTTTTGGTTCGCGTGCCAAAAGGGGGGAGAGTGAGGGGGGAGTCGTGCGTGCACGCACATACCCACACCCATAATTCCATGTGGGGGGGGCATGCATGTGCGCATGACCTCTCCCCCGCTCCTGGCACATGATGGCCCGCCAGTTTTTCGCTCTCCCTAGGCTTCAGAGCCTTTCTAGGAGCCTGGGGAGAGTGAAAACAACCTTCCCCACACCCCTGGAGGCCATCTGGAGGCAAAAAATGGCCCATTTGCCAACTTCCGGTTGAACCGGAAGGCCCGTTTTTTTGCTCTCCCCAAGCTCCAGAGCCTTTCTAGGAACCTGGGGAGGGCAAAAATTGCCTTCCCCTCCCAGAGGCCCTCCAGAGGCAGAAAATGGCCCATTCCCCAACTTGAAATGGGTGATTTCTGGCCTCAGGAGGGCCTCCGGGAGGGGGAGGCCGTTTTCGCCCTCCCCAGGCTCCTAGAAAGGCTCTGGAGCTTGGGGGAGAGCAAAAAACGGGCCTTCCTCACCCCCTCCGGAGGTTGGAAACAGCCTGTTTCCCGATTCCCAGTGGGCCCAGAAGGCCCAAAAATCAGCTGGCCGGCGTGTGCATGCATGCCGGACCTGAGCTCGCGTGCCCACCGATATGGCTTCGTGTGCCACTTGTGGCATGTGTGCCATAGGTTCGCCATCACTGGCCTAAAACATCACGTTAGGAGTGTTGGAGACATTTAGTCACGTAGAATTTGCTCATGCCAATTATATTTGCTTAACATCCATATGAAGCTGAGAAGTCTTCTGTTAATTTGGGATGAAGTGCCATCAGTACACTTATATACTTAAATGCCCTCATCGTCAGCCCAGGCCAATCAGAGGTGTCTCCCAGAGATGCAAGTAGAAATCCTGAATGAATGCTTGGACTCAGTGGGGAGAAACAAACAAACAAACAAACAAACAAACAAACAAACAAACAAACAAACAAACAAACAAACAAACAAAGTATAAAAATCCTATGCAATGGAACTCTGTCTGTAAAAGTTGAGGGATACAGTGACATCAGTGCTGCTACTTAGACGGCGGGGGTGGGGGAGACAAAAAGAGAAATGAGAGAGAGAGAGGAGGAGGGAAAGAGAATAGACAGACAGACAGACAGACAGACAGACAGACAGACCGGCAAGAGAAAGCTGTTAGGGAAGACCTGCAAAGCATGTCTTCTGGAATTCCTTTTAACCTGTTAAAAATAGTTCTCCTCTCCGTCCTAAGAGGAACCCATGAAGTGGGGTTGGAAAAAAGGAAATGATAGCATTCTGAGCTTCTCCATTTTCCTCGTCCTCCCTCCTCAAATCTGGTCCTGCTTAGTTCTATTTTGGAGGGTTATCCTCCTGTGGATGAAAGTCAAATTGACAGTGCCAAGCTTCCCCCCCCCTTTCAAAACAAACAAAGAAACAAAACAAAAACACATTTCCAACATTCCTTTATGCTTGCTTTATTTGCTGTCTACCTGCAGCTCCTGAAAGATTACCCAAGAGAACATGCAGATTTTCCCAATATTTTTTCCTATATTTTGGTTTAGTATACTGCAGCCCACCAAGCTGCTTACTTTTACTACCAAGTTTGTCAACTAGATGGGATGGCCTTGTTCATATTCCTGCAGATGTTTCTGCATTAACAGGTGTATGGCCAGATGAAAACCATCCAATCTGAGATGAACTGAGGAACTTTGGAGGTTTGCCATATGGTCAAATTGTCATTTGAAACAACTAAGTGTCCACAATTATGTCTGTTGTAGGCCACTTCTTCATCCCCTTAGAGCGAATGCATGAATCTTACTGACAAGCAGGTAGAGATGTAAAAGAAACCCACAATATGTTCTATGAGTAAAATATATATAAAATTCATCAAAACGGACGCTATTGAAAAGAATCTGTATCCATCTTTTTTCAGCTACCCCTGCCAAAAAAACATTTTAAAGATTTGCTTGGAAAAAACATTTAAAAAAAAACATTTTGCATAGATTTTATACTAATTCTCCATATATTAGTGGATGTTCCATGTAAAGGCTCTCCAAGAGAAAGTTGCAAATTATTATTTATGTTGTGTCCTGAGATCTGCATACCAGCTGGGAAGTTTCCACACAGGTCCGCTCTATTGAGCAGAACAGGTAATTGCTGATTGGGTCCTTTCCAGCCAGGCTCCTCTATTTAAACCACAGTCACCACCTGGACAGTTGCTGTTGTTTTGCTCACTGTAACTAATAAAGAGCTGAGGTCACTCGACTGTCTCCTGCCTCTTCAGTATTGGAACCCAACAATTTATTTTCTTATTTATCTGTGTATATGTGTAGTCAAAGTTCCAGATTTAGGAAAGCATGAAAACCATGATTTTACAGATCTTCAACAGCTTGTCCCCTTTCTCTGCTCTTGCTTGATCTTCTTCTATTTTATCTTCTGCCCTCTTTTCTTTTGTCTACCAATGTCCTCATTGTCTCCATCTTTTCCCCACTCATACCCCACAGAAAGAATTTGAAAGAATTTATTTTACTTTCTTCTTGAAATGTTTACCTGAGCATCATTCATATCTACCTAATAAAAATTTGTATGTTTAATGAAGTGAGTGAAGCAGTTGTTATGATAAATGCTGAAAACTCCCCTTTTTCATGCTGCTACTGCTCCCCAGCTTCTGGCCTTCCTGCTTCCTGGGGTGGTGTTGGAGGCTCTCACAAACACCTGACCCTAATAAAGCCAGTGTGTATCTTGGTTGTACTTATTCATAAGGCCAGAATTCCAAACAAAAGAGCCTAGGGTAGCCTAGTGTTTTCCTTGAAAGTGTGGCCCCTCTTTTAAAAAAGATAAAAGTGGGGACCAGGTCTTGATGAGATAATAGTATTTTTTAAGTTAATTGATGCATTGTAAAGGGTTGTAGTATGGACAGCCATTTTGTAAGCCACCCAGGCCATTGCACATTGCGCAAGAGTGCCTCCATGTTCTTAAATGGATGTAGGAGACCCTCCATACAAATGCATAAAGACCTCTGCTTTGTGTAGTTATAGTGAGGCTAATGCACACCCTTCTGAAGATGTGTTCGATACTTGAGGAGAATGTTGTGCCCCTCCTCTCCTAGTTGTGGTTCCTTTCACAACCTTTTGTCTTCATTGTTGTATGTTTGAGTTCCTTTGATATCCGCATCTTCAGCAATGGTACCAGATTTGCAGGCTGGCAATTGGATCCCAAATGCTGTTCTTTAGCAGAAAAATTTGGCCAGGTTATAAAACTACACTGAGGACAATTTTTGCTCTCTATGTGTTTAGAGGTGACCTTTCCCTAGACTGTCAGTGCCAAATATTTATCACTGTAGCAGAGACTCTGAAACTCATGGATAACATTGTGAGATTTTAAAAAAAAATAGCCAAGAACTGGCTTAGATTTAATCCTAACTATTGCAGCAGTTCCAATCGCTGACCATTTCAGAGAGATTATCTTACTCTTCCAGGAGTCTCTGGCTGATAAAATGACTTCAGCAGCTAATACATTATTAACTCAGAAGAAACAGTGAGCTGCCCATTATAAACTTCTGCTCTGAATTCCCAGCAGGAATAATGCAGGATCACAAAGTCATCAGTAACCAATAGCTGACAGGTAATTGATATTATACATTTGGAGCATGCCAGAAGTTTCAAAAGCTAATTTGTCTCATATCTATTACAAGTAACCATTTCAAAATATGAATATCTCTGTCCCTCTCCCCAGTTCCTTATTGTCGGCCAGACACTCTAAGCATGCAATTTAAATATAAACCTATTTTATTGATTTGAAGTAAGTTGATTTATTTATTCATTCAATTGCTAAAGCCGCCCATCCCAGCCAACTGACTCTGGGCAGCTTGCAATTTTAAACTATAAAACAGTTAAAACAAGAAAAACATCCAAAAATAAATATATAGAGCAGCCGAGAGAGTTAACCAACTAACAATAAAGCCAAGTTGATATAGAATATCAAAATGTTCACCCACTCTTATAAATAAGTAATTTTATTGCCTTTTTAGTGGAAGAGGTACCAAAATGAGATCTGAATTTGACTCAATCCATTCATTTGTCAGAAGAAAAAGCACAGGCATTGAGTAATTTACTAATACATCATCAAGGTCACAAATCCACCAAGCTTGGATGCGCCTCTAGGAGTAGGGTGTTTTTTGTGTGTGTGTGTGTGTTTTTTTACTAAACACACACTTTATAATAAACATGAATGCATGGCTTTTATTATCATATCTCTGCCATTCACCCCATGTTCTTGCAAAATGTAGATTTATCCACAACAACCAAATTAGATTTCCCCCAAGGTATTTATTAATGTTTTTTTAAGGCTTACTGGTGCGCTATACACTGTATGGCGCATAAAGATAACCAAAGCAGTGTTGGAAAGAAAGACCCTGATAAAAAGGGAAGGGGGATGAATGAAGTCGAGGCAGGCTAAGAAAATAAAAGGCCAGAGGAAGGTGAGGCTCTAGCGGTTGCCATGGTGATGCAGGCATTATGATTAAGCTTTTCTACTTTCCTTAAAGGGAATGGGGCTTGATCACTGGGGCATCAGAAACAGCCACGCATCTGTGCCTGCAAGCAGGAGCAGAAAGTGGATTGTTTCTACCAGCTTAGCTTTCAACATTGGTCCTCCATGTTGTTTGGGTCCTTAAAATATACCCTGGAAAAATAAGAAGGAAATCATTACCTAATAACTGTCTGCACAGATAAAGATATTAACCTGCGATTTTATGCCTTTCTTTGAATAGCTGGGTGAGACAAGCAGAGTTCCTGGAGATTCTTGGGATGAATCTCAAGTGGAATAGTGGTGTTTACCAACATAGACATACTACTAACAATAAACATGGGCTGGCCTAAAGTTTCACCATCACAGGGCAAAATAGGCTAGAGGTGACATCTATAGCATAGTCAGTTTGGTTTTGTGGTTAAGGCGTCAGGCTAGAACAGGGGTCGGCAACCTTAAACGCTCAAAGAGCCACAAAAGTCCTAACCGGAAGACCCCTGTTCAATTCTGAAGCTGACCGGAAGTCCGGTTCCCCCACCATAGAGTCTCCTCCTAGAGCCCGCGTCCTTTTTCCTCTACCTGTCCTAACCGAAAGCCCTATCAATTGTGGAGCCAACTGGCGACAGGGAGCCACAGTAGAGGGATGAAAGAGCCACATGCGGCTCCAGAGCCGCGGGTTGCTGACCCCTGGGCTAGAAACTGGGAGACGGTGAGTTCTAGTTCCACCTTAGGCATGGAAGCCAGCTGGGTGACCTTAGGCCAGTCACTCTCTCTCAGTCTAACTCACCTCACAGGGTTGTTGTGGAGAAAATAGGAGGAGGGTTGAATATGTTTGCCGCCTTGAATTATTTTTAAAAATAATAAAGGCAGGGTATCATTAAATAAAAAACAAAATATTGCTCTTTCCTATAGACATTATACGATAAAATTATTTCTCATATATTCTTACTTCAGGCTGATTTACATGACCAATTTGCTCCAGAAGCCCACTGTCCATTCTTCTTTACTCACCACCCTGTCCCACCCAATTACTTTTCTTTGTGGGCAAATGCTTCCAGTACAAGCAGTTACTATGAACTGTGCAGGAATGCCCCATATTCTTCAGTTTGGAGTCACAGCCTTCCGTGTCCATCCATTTTTTTTCTTTTGTAAGTGGAACCTAAATATTTCTGATTATTTTGTTGACCAATTTTACTGATGAGTCATGGAGCATAGAAAGGAGGGACCTGTCTGTTTTGTTTTGTTTTCCTTTTTAATAGGATGAAATTGACCCGGGTTTTGGCAGTTTCTCTTCTACTGAAGTGATAGAAACAACGATACAGATAATCCTCTTTCAGCAACCACAATTGGGAGTGGTAACTCAGTCGATAAGTGAAGCAATCACTACGTGAATCATCACAATTTTACAATTTGACTTCAGCTTTTCTTTCCTTTGTAGACCTGTGAAGGTCATGCATGTCAGCATAGGTCGCAAAATTACTTTTTCATCCTAATCAGTCACTAAATGAGGCAGTCACTAAATGAGGACTACCTGTGGGTTTTTTTAAAAAAACCCAGTCCTTTAAAGAAGCAACCAAGGAAAGCAAAGTGTTTGGTGCTTGCTTTCTCTGCATTGGTGAGAAGGATAAAGATACAGGGGAATTCACCAATCAGAAGCCATGGCAAGTGTGGGCTGAATTGAACCCCAGGCCATCCCCACCTGGCCACAGTGGAACAGGGGGTTGAAATCCAGGAAGGGATTTTTTTTTACAGCCAGTTTCATTTCTTGCCAGCTTATCCATAGCTGAAGGACTCTAGAGGAAAATTCACCGATACTGATCAATAATCTCATAATAAAAAATTAATTTTAGGAGCAATTCTGGAAAATCCTGTAAGGTTATATTTAAATCAGGGGCGGGTTCCTAATTTTTTTACTACCACTCTGTGGGCGTGGCTTATTTTGTGGGTGTGGCATGCCAGCCATGTGACCGGGTGGGCATGGCTTGCCGGCCATGTGACCGGGTGGGTGTGGCTTGCCGGTCATATATTAGTTATTTCAGAGAGATGTTACTACTATTTTTGCTATTTTATACCTTACATGAAAAGCTTTGCATACAAAGTGCGTGTTACACCATGGCACCACAGCAACCTTTATATGCAGAAAATGCTATAGTTAAAAGACAAGCAAGTCTCATACAGCATTTTTGGTTTCAGTCATGGATTCCTTAGACGAAAATATTGAGGACTGTTAAAAGAACAGTATCTTTTAACAGTCCTCAATGTTTTTGTCTAAAGAATAACAGTATAAAAACTGTATAAAATTAACAGTATAAAAAGGTTAAGCTTTCGGAAAACGCCCACTTTGGGAAGCTTTAGGCAAAAGCGAAGGAAAAGTGTCAAATGCGAGCTTATTATTATTTTCAAACGAAGGGTCGGGGAAAGACTTAATTGTCATGTTTCTGGGCATGAGCAGAATAATTTTTTTTTAAATTTATTTTTTTTTTAAAAAAATGGCAGCGCCCAGGCACCGGCAACCGACCGCACGGGTACTGTGACATCACCAGCAGGCTGCTACTGGTGCTATAGAGTAGACCGCACCAGTAGGAACCCACCACTGATTTAAATCACTCGTTGCCAGTTTCATAATATGTTAATACTTCAAGCAGGTGCAACATTTAACAAGAATTATTCTTGCACAGGTAAAAAAAATGCTGGTTGCTGAGATCAATTTGGATATATATCAACATCTACATTTCTTCTTTCTTCAAAGAATTTTGGATAGCAACAATATATTCCCTTTTATTTTTAGAATGTCTTTGTGCAATAAATAACAACTCTCGGAGGTAGGTTAATTGCTAAGGTAATTAGGTGAAAGTTGCATATTCTTGTAGTTACCAATAAATTGGTGAATAAACATTTAAATATATTATCTAAAATTACATGTATAATTGATATATATTTTTAACTTAAGCAATATCAATTGTCTAAATAATTTATTTCTAAAGAAATTCTATAGTGTCTTATTTTATAAATCTTCCGCCAAGATATTAAGGTAAGATTTCCATTTTTCCCTACTTTAGAGTTGTTTTTTAATCAATTAAAATTTATACACTTTCATTCTTTATTCTAGTGTCTTCCAAGTTACTATTACAACCTAAGAGAACTTTAGGTACTCTTGTGCTTTTCTGGACAAAGTTGTTTTGTCATCATGGCCTCCAAAATTATTTTATTTGTGGGCAAAGATCTCATATTAGTGAGATACCAGCTTTCATGGCTGCACATCATCAGCAATAAAATCAAAAAGCAAAGTTAAAAAATCCATAGCATTTTTGAATGCACATATTTATTTTAATTTACTATGGTCATCTATATTAAGAATTATAAAATATTAATTTCTCTAGGCAATCACATGGTGATATAACTCTTGTTTTCCTGATATAATTGCAGCCTTTATTGGGTATTTCCTGAGCAAAATTGTTTTGACTGAAACAAAAATAAAAGGAAGCAAATGTATGACTAAGATTTTCCTTACCATAATTTCATAAAATGGTGTAGGCCAGCAATAGTGTGACATAAATGGAATATTTCATATGCACAACCATCAAATAAAGTCACAAGAATGGACAAGCTGTTAACCACTGGAAATGGATTCCTTTTGGAATGAAAATTACAAAAGGGATACATCCCCCATCATAGCAGGGAATCAAATAAAAGGAGCTGTGGTATGTACAAAATTGATCAAACAGGAGAAAAGATTGTTTTTTTAAAAAAGGAATCTGAATATTGAGCCAGGTCATGCTACATCTTCTCTTATCTCATAGCTTAAGTGTAATTTTTCTTAACTGAACAGTGTGATACTATGATTGTCAATTATCTATGCAGAAAGAATTCCTTAGGACGTCCCCCCACCCCATAAAAATGATGCAGTGAGATTTGGCAGCAAATATGGTCAACATTAGAGTGGCAGCAATGGAATACATATACAACGCTCATTTGCTGTTGCATCTAAAATACGGTAGGTGGACTTGGTCATGCAAGCTGTTTCTGTTTAATAATGAACAAACAAAGCATATAGTCCTTTTGCACATATGATTGCTTTGTTGTAGTTTCCTCCAACTCTATCTGAAGGAATATCTTTGTTTTGATATGACGTTGCTATGCACAATATTTTTGTTTCTGGGAAAACAGTATGCTCTGGATTGTGTTGGGCTATGATAAAAGATGCCATCACCTCAGCAGGAATGTTCTGTCATGTATAAATCCTTGACTTCAGGCTCACCTTCCTTCCTTCCTTCCTCCTGCACATCCTTGCATGCATATCTATGGCTGCTGAAAACGGCACTGCTGTGTACCGAAAGCTAGTCAACAGCCTGGATTGATGATGGCTGGAGGATTACTACACCTCTGACTGCTAATCAATAGGTATTGAGTGTAACCCTAGGCTCTAAATTCAACAGGGTTAATAAGTGTCTACACAAAACAATGGCCTGAAATACAATCTTTCTATTGAGTGAGCTACAGGGGAGGTGGGAATGTTTGCTTCAGCAGCTGCAGATAAAGGCACTGGGAGACCAAGCTATCTTCTGTTCCCATTTGGCCTGGAGCATTCTTGATTTACTATGTATTTCTATGCCTTTATTTTGGCCCTAGCAGAAAGAAATAACTTACAGCACTATAATCTGGACTATTTCTAAATAAATGCACAGCACTGCAGAAGATAGATGAACAATTCCTTGGATTATTTCTATTGGACAAATTGGAAAAACATTAATCATACAACATGAATAAGTAGTACATAATGGAAGGAAATGTAGCCTGTGGAGCAATTGGTTGCTATGTAGGTGGGAATGCTTTTCTGAGAAAAATCTTAATCACATAATAAATTGATTTTCTAACCATTTGAAGCGGAAGATGAATTGTTCAAATATGGGCTTGATTTTGAACACACATACGCTCTCTTGTTGTGTTTCGAAACCCTGACCTGCAGATATTGGTGATCCATGCAAAATCAATAGCTCCTTTGTTATGCGTCGATCTGCAAGCCTATGCAAATATATGCAGGAGCCATCCTAGCTACGATGTTGTTAGTTGACATTCAGTTTTCTGCAATTGGACTCAGGACTGGATGGTGTCTGACTGAAGGCAATCACAACTATTTAATTTCCTTTGCAGAAATGGAATATTCTGTTCAAGCCATAACAGATATTGCTTTCGTGTTACAGAAACAAGAAGCATCCATCACCCAATTCTTCTAATTAGAATCTGCCAAGATAACTTCTGTCATGGTATGCAAATCACCACTGAGTCCCTAAAAATCCATAACAATCAGTATAAATTTGGAAATATTGCCTTAAAAATTAGGCTGGGCTATGTTTCTTTTCATGTACATTGAAGAAAAGTGTGAAGTGTGAATCTGCATGATTATATTTATTGCATGGAGATATATAGAGCCGTAGTGGCACAGTGGTTAGAATGTGGTATTGCAGGCTAACTCTGCTCACATTGCCAGGAGTTCGATTCCCTCAATCCTGAACTGGTTTAAGGTTGACTCAGCCTTCCATAATATACTGACTCTGTAAACTGCTTAGAGAAGACTATGAAGCAGTATATAAGTGCTATTGCTATAGAATTGCAGGGAAAATACATACAAATACATACAAAGCCCATAGAAGTGCATGTGTGGGTTTTCTTAGCTATTTCTTTAAGAAATGATTCTCTGAAAAATTAAGCAGAGTGGGAAAGCTATCTGAGTATACTCAGTTAGCATTGGGTAGCATTGATATGGACCCATATTTTCACTCTGATGTGTTGTGATTTGGTTTGTAGTCACAGAAGATGATGACCTGCCTTTTATAGGTTGCTTCCTTGCAAGATAAAGATTTTCGTTTGGCCTACTTTGCAGTATATTTTAGTTATGATATTATTGAAATAAACTGAACAGAATTGCCAATAGCCAGGTTTACAACCGTATTGTCAAATGAGGCGGGCTTAAGTTTTACACAGACTCTTCTCCTGGATTCCTAATGTATATAGATTTTTATATGGTCACTTCCAATGCTGTAGTGCAAATGGGAGTTGCATGTTTGCAAAGGATTAGGTATATTTATGTTCCATACCCAAACTTTGTCTTCAGTAAATGATTAATTTTCTAGAAATGGACATACCCTTTTACTGATCAGGACAAATGAATGATTGGCTGTCTAAACAACTTCCTTAGGAGGACAAGCATTTGTTCACCATGGAGCTTCAAGTAATTAATCACGAAGATGAATTAGCAAACAGCATGAATTTCCTTTATCAGAAGAATTGCTTCCAGAGATTATGAGTGCACTCCATCTCATGCTGAAACAACCACTGCTTGCAATGAACACTTTTGCTTTTTCTGCCCTGTTGTTGTATCTGGTTAAAAAAAACAAAAAACCAACAACTTAATTTTCTTTCTGAAGCTCTAAGGCACCATTTGTTTGATCCAGGCATTTTCAAAATCCAGCAGCACAGTGTTTATTTGAGCTCTTCCTCCTCATTTTCTCCCTACTGCATTCTTAATCAATAAATAATTTTCCTCACTGTATTTTTGCCTTTGGACACCAAAGGAAATTGTTTCGGGAATCTCAGAATATATATAATTAACTTAAGAGTTAACATTTCTTTGATTAATTTTACTGCCTTGAATCAAAGGTGTTAATGGATCTGTGGGATTTCAAATAATGAAATGTACTTTAGATAGGATACCCCCATTCCCTGCCCATGGCATGAGTGGCCGAGGGCAAATGCCCTCCTTATTATCTCTTCCCACAAAGGGCATGGTGTGAGCAGAGCAGAGCAGTGTCCAACACTGGCAACTTTAAGAGCTGTGGACTTCAACTCCCAGAATTCCCCAGCCCCATGGCTGGCTGAGGAATTCTGGGAGTTGAAGTCCACAGCTCTTAAAGTTGGACATCTCTGAACTAGAAAAGACATTGGAAAACAATAACATTGAAACATGAAGTCAGCAATATATCTAACATACTTTCAGATCTGTGCAAAGGTATCTTCAGTATCCCAGTAGTAGTACAATGGGAGACGATCTGAGGTTCTTTCAGTATTAACCTAAGAAGACTGTGAGAAAAAGTTGAACTTGCACACATTTTATTTTCCTTTGGGAATTTTTCAAGTTTCTTCAGACTTGGATCCCAGCTTTATCTCTTGATTGGACAATATAAATATAGGCCCTTCGGAAATATGATTCCACAGATAGCCTACTATTTGCAATTAAGATCACCTTGCCTTCTCTGGAAATCCTCGCAGTGTACAGTAGTAGGGATCCAGAAGTTCTTGATAAGTATGAGATGAAAATACAGAAACACAAGGGGGAGTGCTCTTTTTTCCGTTTAAACTGGTGGTGGACTCTGCTCACTTGACCCCAAGGTGAGAGTTGATGGAAATAGACAAAGGCTTTCTGAACCCACTGGTCTATTTAACACTTAAAACCATTTATTTACACTGTCCCTGACAAACTGATTTATTTAAACTGCTAGCATACACACAGTTCAGTAAATCATTTCATCCCCTTCTACCTTGATCAGGGTGACACCTGCCATTCACCTAAAAATTCTGCATCAGATACGGCAAGGGTGTGTTTGTATACTTGTCTACTTAGGGCCTTTTAAACTGTCATTTGCCACTTATCTGGTTCAAATACCTGGATGAACGTAAAGAAAACACTGGACACAGTCAAAAGTGCAAAATTATTAATCAAGTTGTGCAAACAAATAAATCTCTCTTCAGCTGCTTGTCCAAAGACAGATTTCAGGGACTTACACAAAGGGAGCACATTAGGAGCTCTGTGGATTATCAACAGGGTTTATCTTAGCTTCGTGTTTATTCTTCATTAGCTCCAAGCAACAGACAGAAAGGCCTGGTAGAGGATGCCCTGGGTTTATCCTGTGCCCTGTTCTTCATTGTTAGCATGATTCATTAATCAGACAAAAGCAAGTCCTCTTTGGCTGCCAGGGAGAACTGGCATGATTTAGGCCGACTTAGTGGAGTATGCTAATGGCGGTTGATTTGGTTTTAATAAGCTCGTCAAAAGCGACTCCCTCAAATCTGGCCTAAGCTGCTGTGACAATCAGAGCAGACAGTGACAGCTGCGAAGGCAGGGGCTTGAGGCTGCTTCTTCCTATTTCCCCGAGAGTTTGCCCAAAGTGTGAGACTCCCGCAAAATCTATTCTCTCACACTCTCCTAGGTTATGAATTTCAATCAAGAGGCATTCACAGCAGTAAAGGAAAACACACAGAAGAGGGTGGGGAGGAAGGAAAAGGAGAAAGTGGCTTAAAAGGAAGATCAGTTAGCAATATTCCGAGTTGCTGCGGATTCACAAACATATACCAATAAGCATAGTCCTATTATTTTCGGTTCTGGTGCTGGGTGAAGTTAATGTTCTTAAAGCTTATCACAGTTAAAGGAATTAAGGAATTAAAAAAATGCAGTGATATGCTTAGGATTCCAGTACTTAGCATATAATATTTTGGAATCAAATGAATTTATATTTAATGGTAGCTTCATGATGTAGCTCCCATAATGCCACAGCTCTTCTCTTACTTTTAGGATTATAGTATTAGAATGCAAATAAATGGTACACTGACTGGATGCAAAAAATGCTATTTTCTGAAGGGTTTGGGGGAGGATTTTCTACATCCCTTCTGTCATAATTATTATGAAATATTAGTTCACTCAGTCAGGAACCATTAATAGACTATAATTCGGCATGTAGCCTTCTGCCATTTCCAAACTTTGAGCACCTTTTGAAATAATAATGATTTTTTAAAAAGTTCTATGCCTCCTGGTTCACAATGATTCTGCTGGGCTCACAATGATCAAACAAATTACAATAAAATCAATTCAAGATGAAAGATGTCAAGTACAATGAAGCAAAAGGTCTTTTCTGGTCTAGTCATAAAGTTAAAGATGGATTGTTTCCGATTGGATAGACATTCTTGTTAATTTTTATCATTTTGGTTATTTTGTTAACCTCTGATCTGAATATAATACTAATATGGTGTCAGTGCTTAAATGCTAAATTCTCAGATGATTTTTCTTATTTTTTTCCAATTGAATATGTTTTGTAAGAATTATAGTAGAGAAGCATTTCTTTTTCTATCTCTTCTTCTTCTTCTTCTTCTTCTTCTTCTTCTTCTTCTTCTTCTTCTTCTTCTTCTTCTTCTTCTTCTTTCTTTGAGTATTTTGATATTTCTTTTCTTCCTCTTTCTTTCTTTTGTTGTTACTCTTTAAATATGTTTAAAATAAAGGAATAAAATGTAAATCCTAAAAAAGTCCTAAAATGTATGACCTAAAAAAGCAAATACATGGTTACACCAAACAACACACATGAATACTAAAACAATACTACAATCCCCCCTCAAGCAATCATATAATGGCACCATCCTGATTAAATTAAATTAAAACCCCTCAAAAGAGCTCCATCTTTATCACCTTCTTGAAGGTAATGACTATTGGGGACAAGTTTCATCCCAAAGGGTAAACTGTAAACCAGTGTTTCCCAACCTTGGCAACTTGAAGATATCTGGACTTCAACTCCCAGAATTCCCCAGCCAGCAGTGTAAACCAAACGGCCATGACAGAGAATCATTTCCCTCTAACTCCACTCATCTTCCCATTGTAGAAATAAGGGATTACCAGCAATTTCTCATCAGATGTTTGTATCAGGTGAATTGATCCCAGCTGGAGAGGGCTGTCCTGAAGATATATAGTTCCAAGCCATGATAGATAGATGCCCAAACTATCACTTAAAAGCTTATTGCCGAACAATGCAAAGTCACAACACCAATGCAGGATGTTCCTGATATCATGTACTATCATATGACCAGGGGTGGGTTCCTACCGGTGCGGTCCAGTGCGCAGCTCCGGCAGGGACCCACTGATTGTCCAATTTGCGCGTGCCGGCTCCGGTACCATCTTCGCCGGTCCGGCGCACGCCGCCATCTTTTGGGGGGATTTTTTTGGTGATTTTTTGCTTCCGCTCATGCGCAGAAGCAAAATCTCACTAAAATCTCATGAGAGGATGCGGGCGCGAGAGAGATTTCAGCAAGATTTAGCTTCCGCACATGCACAGAAGCAAGAAATCGCCAAAATTGCGCGCACGCATCCCCTCGCAAGATTTTGGCGAGATTTTGCTTCCCGCATGCGCAGGAAGCAAAGTCGCGTGAGGGGGCACGCGTGCATAGTGAGCATGCGCGCGCAACATGCCAGTGCACCGTTAGTGAGGTAAGTGCAACCCGCCCCTGCATATGACCATTGGTACTAAAGGCAGTTGAGCATTCCAATGGAACCTGAAGGATTCCACTTCTGCTATCTATATCCCAACAAGTCAATGGCATGCAGATCCCAAATTCAAGAAGGAATTACATAAAAGTTCATAAAGAGAATAATCTTTTCATATTAAACCATCAATAAACTCTGATAGTTTAGAGCAACATGGTGCTTCAGCCCATTTCTTCTAGTAACAGCAACTGCATTATTAACAGGCTTTTCAGATAAATGTGCTCAGAGACAAGTATGCCAAGATTGTCCAAAGGATGAAATGTGCTTCATGATATTATTGTCCAAGCTCTGCTCCTTTCATACTTGTACACAAACTTGTGCATCTGATGACACAAGTATAGAAGGAGCAATGATTGCACGTCAACATCATGAAGAATGTTCTATCACCCTCCATAGCCCCCTTGCCCACAAATGTCCACGGTGACAAGAAAGACTTACTTTTTAAAATTTATTAGCCACTCAACTTCACTGTAGTTAAATTTCATCACTGCATAGAGCAGCCGTTCTCAACCTGTGGGTTGTGACCCCTTTGGGAGTCAAATGACCTTTTCACAGGGGTCGCCTAAGACCATCGGAAAACACATATTTCCAATGGTCTTAGGAACTGAGACACCGCTCTTCTATCCGTCTCCAGGCAGGTCCACCCACATGCAAATAGACTACTGCAAAAAAAAAAATCTGTACCATGGGAACTTCTGAGCATGCGCCGAAGCTGAATTTCTGGCACTGAGCATGCATCCCCATCTTGTTTTCGGCTTTTTTTTTCATTTTTTTAAAAAAAATCGGCACTGCGCATGCGTGCAGGAGGAAGCGAACCGGCAGCGAGGTAAGTTAGAACCCACCCCTGAGTTTCCTAATAATTTTATTATTTTATGGTTGGGGGTCACCACAACATGAGGAATTGTATTAAAGGGTCGTGGCATTAGGAAGGTTGAGAACCACTGGCATAGAGAGATCTTAATTTTTCAATACTGAAATAATCTGCTGAGTTAAAATTTATAGGGATTGTGACTTTCAGGGGCTATATTTAAAAAAGGACATATTATATCTGGCTGTAAAAATTTATACAACTATTACCGTATTTTTCGGAGTATAAGGCGCACCTTTTTACCCCCCAAAATAGGGTGAAAACTTGGGTGCATCTTATACACCGAATGCAGCCCCACCCACCCAGCCACCCCCACCCTTTGGCCTCTGTCTTCCAGCAATTTACCTGTTTGCAGCAAAAAGGGAAGAGCCTGTAAAGCCAAGCAGGTCAGTAGAAGCTTCCCGACCTACAGCTGATTAGGTTTGCCACGTGGGAAAATGAAAGTGAAACTAGCTGCAAAGAGGCAAATAGCTGGGAGAAACATGCAGATTTTTTTTCCTGCTGGATGCAAGGCGGTAAGTGGATAACTATAAATGTCTATAGAATGTTCAAATTATTAGACTTATTTTTTAAAGACTGCTGCTTTATTGTTCTAGCCAGGTGTCTCCAACCTTGGCAATTTTAAGACTTGTGGACTTCAACTCCCAGAATTCCACAGCCAGCTTTGTTAGCTTTGCTGGCTATAGAATTCTGGGAGTTGAAGTCCACAAGTCTTAAAGTTGCCAAGGTTGGAGACCTCTAGACAACTTAACAAAATAAAGAAGCTTTTTAAAATAAATTCTTGCTCTGAAGAGGTCCAGTGCTATTGTATCTTCTTTTAAATAATAGAGAATAATTTATACTTCCAGAAATTTTAATTAGTTTTAACAGCTCTGTACAAGTATAGTATGAAATGTAACAGTGTCCTGTTTAGTATTAGAGTTACCTTGGAGTAGATCTATTTAAATAATTGGGAGGAGTTAGTGTGACTACATTTAAGAAAACTTTCTGGCATAATGTTAAGGTGACCAACCTCCTTCTTTTGTAAGTTCTGTCCTCCCTCGAAAAGTGTCCTCCTACATATCCTCCTTTTCGATATTTGAAGACTAATCTGTTGCGAGTTATGTGACGTATTTGTATTTAACATGACGATTCGTCAAGGCTCGGTACAGTGCGGTATAAGACGCGATTATGAGATGCATGCGCTCTGCATCCCTGCGTCGCTGCCGGCAAGAGCGAGTTTCAAAACGCTGCAGGAGACAGCCCAGAACAGCCGAGCCAGTCCCGCGGGGGGTGCGCATAGCCACCTCTCACTTTCTCTCTCTCTCTCTCCTGGCCAAAGAGTTCCCGCCGCAGAAAGAGAAACTCACGGCTGGGAGAGCGAGAGCAAGTCCCTTCGGCTCTGCCTCCCAATGCTGCCTCCCTCTGCCTCCCGCTGCCACCGCTGCCGCCCCGTGCAGGCCTTGCTCGCTTGCCCGCCACACAAAGAGCAGCTCCCGGCCGGGAGAGTAAGAGCAAGCCCCTTCGGCTCTGCCTCCCAATGCCACCTCCCTCTGCCTCCCGCTGCTGCTGCCGCTGCCGCCCCTCACCTCCCTCGCTTGCTCGCCCGCCACACAAAGAGCAGCTCTCGGCCGGAAGAGCGAGAGCAAGCCCCTTTGGCTCTGCCTCCCAATGCCACCCCCTCACCATCCTCTGCCTCCCGCCGCCGCCGCCGCCTTGCTCACCCACCGCAGAAAGAGTGGCTCCCAGCCGCAACAGTGAGAGTGATAGCAAGCGAGAGGTGGGTGCGCACACACCCCGCAGGTCTAGCTTGGCTCCTCTGGACAGGCAGAAGCCGTAGGGTGAAGACCGACCAGAATCCTCTCCCACAACAGCCGAAGTTTGGGGGAAATAAAGAAGGACTTCTGCTGCTTCTGCTTTTGGCTGCACGGAAGGAAAGCAGCAGAAGTCCTTCTTTCTTTGCCCAAAACTCTGGCTCTTCATCAGTCCCGGGATCTCCTGCCTCTTTTCTGGGGGAGAAGTGGCTGGGGCTTTTTTGGCCATCATGCTTCTTCTGCCCAGCTGGATCCTGCTCTGGGCTCTGCTGGGTGTGGGAGAAGGGGCAGAGGAGCCCCCCCGCAGGTGAGAACAGCCGGGCCTTGCGCCCCCACCACGGGAGGAAAGGGGATCCGAGGGGGCCAGGTGGGAAAGCCAGAGTAGGTTGCCCCTGAGTAAAAGCGCAGCGCTGCTCTCCCACCAACCCCGCCAGTGCTCGTTGCGCGCAAGGCCTCGCGAGAAGAGTTTCTGTACTATGCAAAGCTTTTTTCCTAAACAGACAAGCCGGGAAACTACGGAGCTGAAAAACTCCAGTAAGTGGTGCGTCTTGTGGTGGGGCAGAGTTTGGGGGTTTCGGGCAGGGGATGGGGATGGGGCGGGGCAGGCCATGAGACCCTTCCCCAAGGCTTTGGCAAAAAATATTAATACATTGACAAAAAATATTAATTCAATGGAAAAGTACTCATTTAAATAATAATTAACAGGCATGTAAGCATAAGCCGCCCAGAGTCCCCTGGGAGTTGGGCGGCATATAAATCCATTTAAATAAATAAATAAAATAAATAATTACAATATAAAATGTTACAAATGTTTTTATTATGCATATACCATATTATAGTGTATTATTGTTGCAATGAATAAAATGTTTCTTTTATTTACGATATTTTTTTTCAATTTATTTGTCCTCCTTTTCATTGTAAAAAAGTTGGTCACCTTAATAATGTACATTTCTCCAATTCTTTGCTATTTCTATGGGTCAGGCACACATGCACAGAAATACACAGCAAACTGTATATCATCTGTGCTGTTTGCTGTTTGGCAAATTGCTTGGAGGCAGAGGCCTTTTTTCCTTGTTTTCCTCCCCCAAAACTAAGGTGCATCTTATACTCCAGTGCGTCTTATACTCCGAAAAATACGGTAAACAGCAGCATAGAGGTTTTCAAAACTTCTAAAAGAAGCCAGAAGGAGAATCTGTTTTAAGGGCCCATTTTTAAGTTTACTGTTCATCTTTATTATCTAATATATTGATGTTTGGGTGCTTTTCTTCCTTGCTTTGATTTTCCCTGTGTGTTTTATACACTGGGCAACTAGTTAGTTCCTTGCACACGCACACACAACATCAGCTTCTTTGACCAATGTGCTGGACTACAGATTTCATCTCCTCAAGAAGTCTTCGGCAAGTGTGCAGGGAATTACAGTATCCAGCACATTTAGGAAATGTCAGGTTGCAATCTTGTTCTGAATATATTAGGACAATAATTATATCTATAATTTTGCAACCTAAAGATGTAGAATCCTGAGCCCTGAATGACAAATACTTTAATGAATACCAAAGTAAGCTTGATTTTAATTTTGTCAGTTAGCACATGGATTTTGTTTATTTGTACTGATAAATTAAATGTAAATTCCAGCCTCAGTCTTTCAAGTACGTTAAATTAAAAACTTCTTTATGAATATGACAATTTTCTCATTTAGATGATATTGCCTCCCCATCCCCACCTCTTTTTTTTATTATTACTCAAGCTAATTTATCTAGAGAGGAGTTTCTGATTTCACATCACCTTGGGAAAAATGAACTTTTTAAGATTAACTGATAAGGTCACTAATGGAATGTTAAACCCAGCCAAAGGCATCAGAGTAGAAAAGCAAAGGGAAAATTGTTTGTTTAAGATTTATTTTGCTTGCTTCTTAAGAAGATTAACAACGAATTGTTACAGGAAGAGGAATCTAAAAAGGTTTAGGAGCCACCCACCTGAGAAAGCTATGTGCTGGGGAAGTTGAGAACACGCATGATGTGGATTTCAAAGCAAAAATGGCTATTTTTGAAGAAGTGTCCGTCAAAAATGCTTGATTGCAGAGTGACTAAACATACTTCTGCTTCTGTACAATTAATTTGAGGTAGAGCAGATCAGTTTGAAAACATCTTGTGCTGTAATTTCTAAAATATTTTACTCATCTTATTGAGAAGCTAACAAATTCACTTTATTGAATCCATATATAGTTGGGGGACTATGAAGTTTGCTTTATGGACTAGCATAATGTGTTGCTTCCCTAAATGTTTGCTTTAAACATGTCAGTGTCTTTATATATATTCTTCTTTATATATATTCATTCTTTGTTTTTTGTTTTTTGGTTGTCCTCTAGTTCAGAGGTCTCCAACCTTGGCAACTTTATGAGGTGTGGACTTCAAATCCCAGAATTCCTCAGCCAGCCATGCTGGCTGAGGAATTCTGGGAATTGAAGTCCACACCTCATAAAGTTGCCAAGGTTGGAGACCTCTGCTCTAGTTCATTTCTTGTTCTTTGTTTTATGTAATTGACCATTTTATAGACCTCTTATTTCTAGTACAATGATTATATTTGGATTATTTCTCAACTGTCTTCCAGTTCTTTCCTATTCCTCTATTCAGTGTTGATATCCAAGCAGCAGCTACCAAACGTGATCTGATGTATTATATGTACAAATGCCAGAGGTTCAGCAAAATCATGCTTCCTGTATTTAGGATCATTAACATTCAAATTGAGGATCTCTTTAATCTTCCCCAAGTGGTGATCTGGGGAATATTCTCATCTCCCTTTACTTTGACAGACACTTACATCTCCATTTGAAACATTAGTGATATGAAGGCAGGAAATCATGTGCAACTCCATTTCATTTCCTGCATCTGGGATTGTCGCCAGCATTTGTATCCAAAGATATCCCATGTTGCTGCTGTGCTCCTTCCAACGTTAGGGATTGGCCTGCAGAATATAATATTATTAGTCCTCGGGAGAGCATTCCTAAGCTCTTAAAATATCCAAGCCTGAGAAAACAACTTTTATGATAAGGAGTTAATCATGTATCTCCCTGAGGGGGTGGGGGGAATCAAATCAAATCAAGAGCAGACACTGGAGTCAGCAAACTTTGCTCCGTGCAATATTAATTAACCCTGACCCTTGGCAACTTGATTAATTAAGTCAATGCTTTGATAATAATATTTAAATAAAAAAAGGATATGTGCCATAGTTGTCTGACCTGCCTCTTGAAAGGCTCTTGTTTTATTGTTCCTCTTCTGCAAGTATACAGAGGGTCAAGTGAAGGGCCGTGACCCAGCATGGAAAGCCTCAGTAACCCTTCCTTATGGGCCTCTACTACAGCAGCATGGGAAATCACAACAAAAGCAATGTGACAGAATAACTCTTGTTTGATGGGTCCTAACCCTTAGGTTTGTGTCGATGGCCACCACCCATCACAGTTTTTCTCCTGGAATTTTCTTCTGACTTCAACCTATTGCTCTGACAGTTTTACTGTTGCAGTCATGTGGACGGATGAAGCCAATTACAGGTAGTCCTCAACTTACATCCACAATTGAGGCCAAAATTTCAGTTGATAAGCAAGACTGTTGTTAAATGAATTTTGCCCCATTTTGTGACCTTTCTCGCCACAGTTCTTAAGTGAATCACTGTGATTGTTAAGTTGCTAGCGCGGTTGTTAAATGAATCTGGCTTCCCCACTGACTGGCTTGTGAGAAGGTTGCAAAAGGTGATCACATAACTCCGGGATACTGCAAATGTCATAAATATGAGTCCGTTGCCAAGCATCTGAATTTTGATCACATGACCATGGGGATGCTGAAACAGTTGTAAGTGTGAAAAACAATCATAAGTCAGTTTTTTCAGTTCCATTGTAAAGGTCACTAAATGACCTGTTGTAAGTCAAGGACTACCTGTACACAATTCTTTCCCACAGAATTGATCCTTGGGATGCATTAATGAATAGCGGAGAGGTGGCCTGGAATTAGAAACGTTCCAAAATATTTCTAGAGCCGTGATGGCGAACCTATGCCACGCGTGCCACAGGTTGCCTCACAGGTTGTGAGGTGTTGTCTTATGTCAGCTCCAGTGCATATGTGCACACTGGCCAGCTGATTTTTGGCATTCTGGAGGGCGGGGGGAGGCCGTTTTTGTCCTCCCCAGGCTTCAGGAAAGCCTCCTGAAGCCTGGGGAAGGTGAAAAACGGCCCAATGGGCCTACCGGAAATCTGGAGGCTTCAGTGAGGTCTGCACACATGTGCAGGGGAGCAGCGTGAGGGGGTTGTGTGTGCATGTGGGGGGAGGGCATTGCATTATGGGTGTGGGCACACGTGCTTGTGCCCTTTTGGCACCCGAGCAAAAAAAGGTTCGCCATCACTGTTCTAGAGCATTATGGGCCTGGATTGCCCCATTCTCCAAGGATTTGCCTAATGTTTTTAAAGGCATCCCAAATAGGTATCATGTTTTGTGTCAGTAATGACTCCACAACTCAATTGCATGCAGCATAGGAACTATTGCTTTTGACTGTTTTCTGTTTCCCACAATTCCAGTTCAGGGGATGCTTCTTTGTGCTAGTGGTATGAGAGATTGCAGGGTCATTTTTTTTTTTTTTTACTTTGGACACATTACGTGAAGACTCAGCTCTCTGGAAAAGGCTCTAATGCTGGGAAAGATAAAAAGAACGAGAAGAGGAGGGTTGGGCAGTAGTGAGATAGGTTGATTCAGCTGTAGTAGCCATGGGTGCACCATGGCAAGAGCCATAAGACCAGCTTAGGAACAGATTGAATGATAATCTATGTGGTTACTAGGAGTCAAAATCAACTCGATGGCAACAATCAATCAATGAGAGACAGAGCAAAACAGCCCTGATTCTTACCTCTTTCTTTGCACCAATCAAATATATTTACTTAATAGATTTATATGGGTGTCCTTCTCATATCAAGTGATTCTGGGGAGCTAATACGATAAGAACGTCATTACAATCACAAAATGCAATAAAATAGATGACATTAAAAAAAACAAAGGAAAAATGTCCACCGAGATTAAACCAATCAACAACAAATTCATTCAATTCACAGTTGTTGCGTCGATGTTATCAAATTCCAAGCTTTCTAACCTTTCCTAACATTGGGGAGTGGAGGAGGGAAATTTGGTTCAAACCTTAGGTACATTATTATGACTGCCATTTTGTGCATTTTTTTCCCAGGCCTTCCATATGCTCTTGCAGTGGCTAGAATTATACCTTCCGCTTGAATATATTTCTAAGATATTGACAGTTTTATTTTTCAATATCCTTTGCAATGATTCACAACATAGAATTGATTTTTGTTGTCACAACAGTCATCTCGATATTCATCAATATTTTTATTAGGCAACGCATCAAGTTCCCTTTCCTGATTGGTGATCAGATTGGTGATCGGTAGCTGGGACTTTCTCAGTGAATACATGAAATTAGTATACACCAAATCCACATTTGCCTAATTTTAGATCAGGAGTGCCAAGGATTTTGATTGGGAAAAAAAAATCAATGGAGTCAGGACAGAAACTTTACACTTAACATGAATTAAGAAATGTCACTGAGCTTATTCACTATGTGTTTAATGCTTTTCCCTTCAGTTTCTTTAAAAAATGGCAGGTTGGTGGTAACCCCTGGTATTGAACTACAGGCTATGCCCAAAGTTTTTAAGTGCCACCTATGCATCTATGTAGTATTCCTACTAACATTAGGTTTTATTTATCATATTGAACCAAAAAGGATAGAACTGGAAAGTATGTTTTCACATCTGTTTGACAAAATATGAAAGGGGTTATTGCTCCTTGTTAGAAGTTTACATTTTGAAAGAAAAAGAAAACACCCATCCCCCCCCCCCCAGCTAAGATATATTAGCTTCAGGCTCAGAAAAGACCAGCAAATGTGCTGAAATATGCTGTTTCAACCTGTTAGACATTTTTCTTCTCCCCACCCTGGCTCAGCTATTTTTCCTTAACATGCTACTCCAGTGAATGTCTGCTTTTTAAAGTTGCATGGAGAAATGTCTTGAGATGTGGCACGAAAGAGCATGAGACAAGTTAAATACCTTCTTAAAATAAAGTGGAATGCTTTGATTTTTGCCTCTGGGAACTGGGAAAACAAATCAAGCCCTATTTCAGTCAGAAAGGGGCTTACAGGTAAAATGAGTCTTAAGAGGTCTGCCGCTGGCCATGAAGACTTTCACATTAGATATTTTCCCCACCCACCCACTCACTCCTTTCATACCCAAACAAACGTCTGGAGTAGGCAGCTGTCTACTTGAACTTAAGACGATCATCAGGGAGATCCTATCTCCACATCTAATGAACTTTACCAGAGGTAAAGATTAGAAACGCTTGATAAAAAGCCCCACTGCTGGCCGTACTTGGTGCCTTTCTAACATTGCAGAAGTATCAATGTGCGGTATGCTTTTCATCTCCCTGCAATGTTGATTGGCCTACAGACCTCTGTGTGTGTGTGTGTGTGTGTGTGTGTGTGTGTGTGTGTGTGTGTATGTGTGTGTGTGTGTGTGTGTGTGATGGCCACTCTATGGGGGAAGAATAACACCCATAGCTACGTCAGTTTTCTCCTCCTGGCTCTCTCCAGAGAGGCTAGGATTGCAATGTCTTTTGACCATCCTGACTGGATTCGAAGAATTGCCATCTCCGGTGCATCTGAGGGACAGGTTTAGAAAATGGGAGCTATTAATGGGGGAATCAATATAATATTATATGAAATGAAAGAACTACCACAGCAGTTCTTCCAGGTTACTGACTCTGAGACAGATATTTATTGTATTCAGTTTCTGAGAGAAAACATCTAAACTCTCAAAGCTTAGTGCTCTTAAATCAATCAATCAATCAATCAATCAATCAATCAATCTATCTATCTATCTATCTATCTATCTATCTATCTATCTATCTATCTATCTATCTATCTATCTATCTATCTATCTATATCTATATCTATATCTATATCTATATCTATCTATATCTATCTATCTATCTATCTATCTATCTATCTATCTATCTATCTATCTATCTATCTATATATCTATCTATCTATCTATATATCTATATATATATAAAAGCCAAATGCCACTCACGCATCATCACGAAATTTCCAGAACTGTAAAGCCTACAAATTTGAAACTTGGCATGTATGTTCCTCTTGGCTTCTAGGTGCTCACTAAAAAAGGATTTTTTGAAATGACCAGCAGATCATTAGTTATTTCTTATATGATTATTAACATGCTCTGATGCTAAGGAGTTAGACGTTATACTCCCCCTCCCCACCTGAAAAGAACTCTGTTCCAACTGCCAGTGGATGTGACCAGCACGTGACTCATCCGGCCTGCGGGCTGGGAGTTTAGACATGCTACTCCATGCTAAGGAGTTAGACATTCTACTCCCCCTCCCTACCTGAAAGGGAGAGAAGGGGATAAGATAGGAAAGGCTTCTGTGGGGCAAGCCTGAGGGAGAGAAGGGGATAGGAGAGGATCAATGGGGCCAGCCTGAGGGAGAGAAGAGGATAAGATAGTTGAGGCTTCTGTGGGGCAAGCCTGAGGGAGAGAAGGGGATAAGATAGGAGAGGCTTCTGTGGGGCAAGCCTGAGGGAGAGAAGGGGGAGAGGAGAGGCTTCTGTGGGGCAAGCCTGAGGGAGAGAAGGGGGGAGGAGAGGCCGATCATAACTACCGTATTTTCGGAGTATAAGACGCCCTGCAGTATAAGATGCCCCTTAGTTTTGGGGGAGGAAAACAAGGAAAAAAGGCCTCTGCCTCCCAGCAATTTGTCAAACAGCAAACAGCAAACAGTACAGATGATATACACTGTTTGCTGTGTATTTCTGTGCATGTGTGCCTGACCCATAGAAATAGCAAAGAATTGGAGAAATGTACATTATGGCAGTATATTAATCCCAGAAAGTTTTCTTAAATGTAATCACACTAACTCCTCCCAATTATTTAAATAGATCTGCTCCAAACATGACTAAGTCAGGGTTTAATTTAGCTGCTTTGTTTTAATACTAATACTTAATACTAAAACAGGACATTTCAGATTGTACTTTAACAGATTGTATCTTTAAAATTGATGTGGCTTTCTGGAAGTATTCTCTGCTATTTAAAAGAAGATACAATAGCACTGGGCCTCTTCAGAGCAAGCATTTATTTTAAATAAAGTCTTCATTTTATTAAGTTGTCTAGAACAATAATAAAGCAGTCTTTAAAAAATAAGTCTAATAATTTGAACACTCTACAAACATTTAACAAAATAACATATTAACAGAATCTGCCTCTACCTAGGATAGAACTCACAACCTCCTGATTGTGAGGCAAGATCTCTACCTCTAGGCCATAGCAGTTACAGCTTACTGCCTTGCAATTTCAGTAGTCTAACATTGCCAGCAGTTTATCTCCCAGCAATTTGTCTCATTACAGCCACCATAGTTAGTTTCATTTTACCATGTGGCTTGCAAGCCTTAGTCAGCTCTAGGTCAGGAGGCTGCTAATTATTTTCTTGTGCAAATCAGGCTTTGCCCTGTTTGCTGCAAAGAGGTAAATTGCTGGCAGGCAGAGGCCAAAGGGTGGGGGTGGCTGGGTGGGGCTACATTCAGTGTATAAGACGCACCCAAATTTTCACCCTCTTTTTGAGGGTAAAAAGGTGCGTCTTATACTCCGAAAAATATGGTACTCATTAATGTTCAAGCTTTAACTGTCAATTTATCAAGCCCGATCACATAGTTTTATAGCGAAGCATGGGTATCCAGCTACTAGTATGCAATAAGTAACATCAGGTGACGCTCACCCCTGAAGCCCTTCCTTTACCTGAGATTCATTGATAACACTTTCATCATTCCAGATCAATGGAAATGAATTTCTCTTCCAATCCCAACCTGACAACTACTACATTACATTAACTTTAGAATAGAGCTATCTACACAGCTCCATTTCTTTTATATCATGGTAAAAAAAAAAAGTACACCACTATATAAAAGAAGCTTACAGATTGTCATGCATATCTCCATGCTTCCAGCTACCACTCAGAACATACCACCAAATATATTATTGATAGCTACAAATAACAACAGCGTTTGTTCTAACCCACTTGACAGAAATACTCAACTGATGGAAATAAACCAGGCATTCACTTTGACATCAGGACTCAAAACGAAGACAAATATCAGAACCCAAAGGTGCTTTTCCAAAAGGTGGATGATTGAGATTCTCCATAGACACAAATATCAGAACATTTCACAAGAAACTCTGTAGCAGAAATCAGTGTGACTGATTTGGCCGTTACCACCACTTATGTATGCCTCTTAGAGTTACTGAATGTGAGTTGGGCAGTTATATAAATTTGTTTAATAAATAATAAAACTTTGGAGCAAGAAACTAATGAATCCACATACATCATAAAGTTCCAGGCAATCTCAGAAGGTCTCAACAAATACAATGGGTTTTTAACACATTATTGTTAAATAATACTGTCATACATATGAGCTGTTATCTCATATGTAAGTTGCATCTGCATATATAACATATCGTCCCCTCTGCCTCCAGTTTAAATCCTATCAATATAGTCTGTGCAACTGATGAAATGAGATTATGGCCTTTAATAACATTTGTTAGTTGGAAAAAAATGCTACCAGACTCCCAATTTTTGTCAGGTATGTAATAGTATCCAACTGGGAATTATTTAGGACTCTGAAAAGATGCACTCCCTCAAGAGTTAAAATAAGGTATTTTCCATCCCTCCTGAAATACGCAAAAAAGGCCCAGAAAAAACCCCACAGAAGATTGTTCCTCACTCTATGGTTCGTCTTCTTTTTTTATGGCCAATGTAGATTGTATATGTCTCTCTTTATGTTCACAGATCAGATTACAGGTAATATTCAATTTACAACAGGTTGTTTAGTGACCGTTCAAAGTTACAATGGCACTGGAAAAATGACTTATCACCATTTTTCCACTTATGACCATTGCAGCATGATCAAAACTGGTCACATGATCAAAACTGGACACATCATCAAAATGGCAACTGGTTCATATTTATGATGGTTGCAGTGTCCCGGGGTCATGCATCACCCTGGGACACTGTAACCTTTGGCGACTTTCTTACAAGCAAAATCAATGGGGAAGTCAGATTCACTTAACAACAGTATTACTAATTTAACAACTGCAATGATTCACTTAACAACTATGGCGAGAAAAGTTGTAAAATGGGCAAAACTCACTTAACAAATGTCTCACTTAGCAACACAAATTTTGCGTTCAGTTGTGGTTGTAAGTTGAGGACTACCTGTAATGTGGTTCATTTAGTTTTAATCCAGTGTGAAATGGAAACCCAACCATTGTGATTATTTATATGCAATGGCTTCTAGCTTGCTATCTAGAAGCAAGCTTCTAGATAGCAAGCTAGCCAATTAAATTTCAACAATAATTCAGACAATTAGGGCTTAACATAAAAAGTGAGCTGTGTAAAGTGGCTAATCCATTTTAATTGAGATCATATTCTAAGTAGTGAAGGGGAATTTGCAGATCTCCAAATGATACTACATGAGAATTTCTAGTGCCATGCCCATTGATCAGGAAGCTAGGAGCTGTAGAAGGATTCCAAGTTTGCTACTCTGGCCTGAAGTTAGCTACAGACCTTATCAGGCCTAAAAATTTTCAGATTCTCAATCCTGCTTTGACAGCACCATCTTCTTTGTGCATGTTTACGCAGCATGTGCTTAATCCCTTTCATAAATGTGCGAGGATCACAATCACAGCCATTGTGGTACCACAGGCTCTTAATAAGTTCTGCTTGCATTTCTATCATCACCTCGTATAAACACCTTCCCAAATGACATGCTGTTACGAATTATCAGAAGGCAAATTAGTGGTTTATACGCAGAAGCAATCAGCCCAGCTGCACCTCTTCCATCTGCAATATAAAATGATCTCTCTTAGCAAAGCTGAATTGAGCTAATTCTCAAAACATGTTTTAGATTTAAATCAGCATTCCCTTTTCATTAAAACTTTCTATCAGGATCGTCTCTTTTCCCATTATTTTTACAATTGGGCTGAGAGCAGCTTAATCTATGCCATACACAAAATCACCTTCATCATCATTGTGTACAGAGACAGATCTAAGTTTTTGGTGGCGGTTGAAATTTAGGCTTTACTAGGTACATTTGTAAAAAATATAATCATCTTTTTTTTTCTTTATTCAAAGAAGGCAGAAAGAAGAATTTGCTTTGATGCAGGCCAGATCATGTACTCTTTTGTGGAGAGCAACAGCAAACCAAGCAACAGATTTCACTGTTTTCTTGCTTTCCCCACTTCCTGTGGCGCTCTTAAGTCATTCCTTCTGATTTGTAGCCATTTACTGCAGCTGCATAATGACTATAAAACAGAGCAAAAACATAAAACATGAAAGAAAGGTGTTGAAGCCAGCCTTAAGGTACTAAATTCTTGACAGCAGCTTGTAAAGCAGTTGAGATTTAGGTGCTACAGAAGAAGAATAGGGGGTTGGAGTAGCAAAAGAAAGAGCTAAGTACAAGAGCATGAGGAGAACAAAGTAGAAACGGTGAATTGTTCTTCAGACAGCCTAAAAAGGCGGGAAAAGAAGAGATTAGTTTATGCATGGTGATAAGAATATGGACTTGTTATTGTTTTAGTCTCAATCCTTTTTTTTTTTCAGGTAATAAAATCACAAGGTGAGGTTTTGGGTTTGTTTTCAGTTTGTTGCTAATGATCTACAATCGTTCTCAACCTATGGTCCGTGGACCCCTGGGGGCTGTGATGTCATCACAGGGGGTCTGAGAAGACTTGAAGAAATGTTATGATTTAAATATTGAGTTAAGTCTTGGGGGGTCTGTGGCCACAAAAGGTACTTAAAGGGGATCCATGGTGAAGAAAAGATTGATAACCACTGATCTACAATGAGATGGCTTTATAAATGTGACTATGAAGGAAGGACCTGACATTCTCTGAAATATGTCCAAGTTAATTGCCTTGAGCACAGTTTGGGGGCAGGAAGTCATGTACAACAGATGAATTAAAATGAAGTTGCAGAATCAGAAAAGGTTTGATATGCTTATAGCAAAGACATCAATGATAAGTCCAGGTTTGGTTACTGTAATAGCACTGAGACTTATATACCACTTCACAGTGCTTTACAGCCTTCTCTAAGCATTTTACAGAGTCAGCATATTGCCCCCCAATAATCTGGGTCCTCATTTTACCCACCTCAGAAGGATGGAAGGCTGAGTCAACCTTGAGCCTGGTGAGATTTGAACTGCCAAATTGTAGGCAGCCGGCAGGCAGCAGAAGTAGCCTGCAGTACTGCTTTCCAACCACTGCAACTCATCAAAGAGTTGGTAAACATTGAGTAGATGGAGGAAATTAATTGTTTGGTTTAGATTTTAATTGGAAGAGAATTCTCTTTTATGCTTCCTCCAGCTCATCACACAGTTCCTTCTTCTGACTGCTCTTCCCATGAACACACTTTGATGAGGGTTTAGCAGTACATGAACTCTGTTGTGAAGGGAAAGACCAACTTTTCTGCTCCCCACCTCCATTTCTCTCATCTTTCCTTCTCTAGTATTACTGAAAGAGACTATAAAGGTCACTTGGAAGTTTAAAAGGCTGAAGGACTTTCAGAACTGGATGACAAAAATACCGACAATCTCTAAATGGTAGCAAAGAGAATGAATATGTGACATAACCTTGGGTACAAGCCAACCAACGCAAATTGGCCACTTTGAGTTACACTAATGCCAAATGGGAGCAATTTAAGCACTTAGCATTTTTAAAAATAAATGAAACATAAAATGTATATTGCTTAAATGGACTATCGCTGCTCCGCTCACCTTTTAGAAATTTAACAATTGTTATAGATTAATGTTGGGAGGTTCTTCTGAAAGGAAGCAATGAAAAACATATCTTGGCCCCATGAATGATTTATTGTATGGATTTTTAAATTGTGGTTTTTAATGTTTTAAAATGTTTTAATATCTATTGTTTTTAATGCTTTTTATATTTGTTGTTGCATGTGAATTTTTACTGTTGTGAGCCGCCCAGAGTCTCTGTGGAGTGGGCGGCATACAAATGCAACTAATAAATAAATAAATAAATATAAAGAAGAACCAAGGTTTTTTTTTAAGGAGGCAGCTTAACAGGTAATTAATCTGTATTTAAATGTATGATTCTACATTAATATAGGAAATGTGATAACATGATTTGTGCCAAATTTACCATAGATACATTCCACTATCCTCTGGCATAGTCAAACAGGTTTTTGCAAGGATATTTTTTAAAAATCTATATTGAAATAACATTAATAGTGAAATAAAAAGCATAAGCACTCGTAAAAAAAGGTAAGTATAGCCACTTTTACTTGACACTTAGTCCAATAATATACAACTGAACGACTAAAAGTATAACACCCATTCATAGAATCAAATTGCATATTGCTAGGTGATCTCATATTAGATGGAGAATGATTGCTACTGGTTTAATATTAAAAAGCCTTTCCTTCAGCACGGTTATTTTTTAAAAAATACCTCAAAAAGCTCACTGTGAATAATAGAAGGCAACTTGTTGTTCAATAACTATTTTTTAATCCTTGTAGTCTATAAAATCCGAGGGAGCTTTTCTCTCTACTACAGGGATCCCCAATCTGTGGGGTGTGAGATGATTGCAACTGGGCCGTGGAAACGGTTGGCGAGCATGCACACACACGCATCCTCACTTTGCCAAGCAGCGTGTGCATGCCGCTCACGCAAATGGAACTGCGGGTGCACGCATGCTTGCCTACTGCTTGCGCAGAATCATCCCCTCTCTCCTTCCCGCTGGTCCGCAATGCCAGAAACATTGGGGAACTCTGCTCTACAGAGAGAGGAAAATAATGGCCACAGGCAGAGTTGCAGATAACTTGGCTCTGTTATGCCTTCTGGATTAAACCAGTAGTTGGATTCACACATAAGCCGTATTTAGTTTAGTCACCGTTTACTGATTGAGCCAAGATGGCTGGCTTTACAAAATGAAGTAAACCATAACTAGGATTTATATGTTTATGGTAGTGAGTCACACATAATGTTCAGCCAAAAGCAAGCAAGCCACTCGATGTGCTAATATGATGTATAAAATCAATCGTTACCAAACCAAATGTGAGAATCTCCAGATCTGGAGCAAAACACTTTTGAGGAAAGAGGCCATAGGGATTGTAGCCAGAACTAGGTTCCTTGGAGCCCCTTACATTACCTGAGGAAAAACCAAAACCAGAATTTTGTATCCATCCTCTAATGCAGCGTTTCTCAATCTTAGCAACTTTAAGATGTGTGGATTTCAATTCCCAGAATTCCCAGTCAACAATGGAATTCTGGGGGCTGAAGTTTACAACATTAGACTAGGCCGCTGTAGGAAAGGGAGGAAGTATGTTTTGGTTTTGGAACCAAAGGTATATTTGCATGACATGCTAAGTTAAACCTAATTGTTCTATGAGTAAAATGCAGACAGGTGGACAAATCAGACAAAAAAGCAAATTCTGACCACTCATTGTTGGCCCATCCCTACCTTAACAAGCCCAACATTCCCATCCCAATAGCAAGAACATGAATCAGCTGTGGCTGGAGTAGCTCCCATTCTATGTCCATTCCTGCCACCCATACAGATCCAGGTAACATATAGCATCCTGTTTAGAATAAATTAATCTAATGCAAACTTGGTGATTATGTGTTAGGTTTCAGAAACTCTTTAACTACAATGCAACCTATGTTCTGAACTCAGACAACACCTTAAGGTGAACGGTTTCATAGCTTAGTGTTCCACATGAAACTGATCAAGGAACTCTTAATCCGGCTCTTAACGTCACTATTCTTCAATTTATATCCCACTTTTTAAACTGGTTGAATGCTCTTGTCCCAAAGCTGCTTTATCCAAAAGGCGCTAGACTTTCCTTTGAAAACGTTTCACTTCTCACTAAAGCCAAAACCCCAAAATATTTTATCTATTATAATTTGCAAAACTATCACCTTCCATTGCCCTTAATACTTTTTCTTTAACCTGCTCTGGTTTTTACTGATAGTCTTAGATGAAAAAACAAAAAAACAAAAACCTGAGGTGGAGGAAAAAGACATTTCAATGCATCCCATAGAAAGACCACTTGGAATTGTTCACCTCTTATTGCCATACAGGTAAAGCACTACAAATATTTCATTGTCCAAATCACAGGTGACTAGAGGCTCTTCTTATCTTTCACCATAGAGATCCAGTCCATTTGAAATGACAGGAAATCAACATTCACTCTTGTTCCAAAAGTGAGGAGGCTGGGTTGGTAGTCGACAAAAATAGCTCCTAAGTATTTTGCAGGGGTCTATTCCCAGTCTGACAGTTTAATTTCCTTTTCTTTATTTGTTCAAATGAATAAGCAAACTTTGACAAATTTTGTGCAGCTGGAAAATCAAAAGGGAGATAAGCTTTTATTCCTCTTCCTTTATTTCGGTACAGTGATGTTAAGTGCTTACATCTAACAGTGCCTTTGATGCAGAAAGTTAACAGCTGATGCCTTGTCTCCTGAGACATCACAATCACCAGTTTCTTTAAATTGTAGGACATTGTTCCATCACTTGGTGGTCTTTTAAGATGAAAGAAAGCATTTTGATAGTGAAAAGGCAGTTGAAATCATGTTTAACTGAAAGACCTTTGGGTTTTTTTTTGTTGATGTTGCTTTTCAGTTCCTGAAATCTGCACTTTTGATATTTGGAGGATTTCCTTTTTTTCTGATTCTTAAAAACTAGATAAAAATTATATTTCAGAATAAACCTTCTTAAAACAGGCAATTCTTAGCTCCGGAATTATGAAAAAACTTTAAAATTGGGTTAAAAATGAATCACAGACAATGTGCTTGTTCTTTTCCATTTTTCTTTCTGTGACAGCCTTGGAGGATGCTTTGTGTGCGTTAATGCCACTAGAAAATGACAGCAACCACCTTATATGGCACTGACTTAATTAACACCTCCCTTCAGGATTTGATGGGACACAGCGAGCATTGCTACCTTTGAAGGAAACAGTTGAATAGCCCAATGGGGCCAATTAAATAACAAAATGGCAGGGAAGAAACAACTATACTGTGTTTTCAGCATACTTCGTTAGAGTGTGGATGAAATAGAGAAAAACAAAAAAATGCATCTGAAAATAGGGAGGCTGAACCTTTGTTTATTATGAGAAGCAGAAGTTTATTATGGTCCATCTCTGTAAACAGATACATCATGGGCTTCATTGTTGAGCATGGACCACTGAAGCTACACTACTTGGTTGTGAGATATGGAAACATTGAGCCTAATTAAGGTGGCATGAAAGTTTTATTTCTGTTATGTGATGGATGATCTATTGGAATGAAAGTCTGGGTGGAATTTCCTTCCCTTTCATAGTTGACTAATGTTGCATAAAAATATTTAAAAGCCATGAACTAAAAGAATAAAATGGAAGCTCGAAACATACATTTAAATTACCAGTAGTAAATTTTAGGTAGCAAAAGTGAAAAAAAGCAGAAATAAAATTAAACTAAAGTCTTTATTGTGGCACAAAAAAAGCTGATAGTGCATACATACTTAATCATCATACTATGCTTTCCTTTGAGGGTAAGCAATATTATATAAAATATAGAAAAGAAGTGCTAAGCAAAATAAAGAACTAAAAAAAATCACTAAATTTAATTTACATCAAAGCCATTCACTTCATCCTTGCAAGCCAACCTTGCTTCCACTATGTATAAACAAATTCATACATGATATCATGGTCTCCTTTGATGTAGTGTCGCTATTTACACCAATCTCTCCCCACTTAGCATATGAAGTGATAGATAGAAAACTAGAAGAAGAATACAACACAGATCAGAACAACCTAACCAGGACACAAATCATGAAGCTACTTCAATACTGTCGAGGCACCTTCTTCACATTCAAAAGGGAAATGTATGAATAAATAAAAGGGACATCCTGGGATCCCCAATATCAGGAGTAATGACAGAAACAGTCCTGCGTGAACTAGAACACCATGCATTTCAGAACTACCCACCTAAATGTTGATGCTGCTATGTGGATGACACATTTGTCATCATCAAGAGAAATGCACTTGAAGATTTTCATACCATACTAAACTCCATCTTCCCTGACATACAGTGCACAGTGGAGGAAGAAGCAACTAAGCCATTACCATTTAGGATGGAAGCCTAAAAACCGCAGTTTATCGCAAGGCCACCAACACCCCACACATTCTGAATTTCAACAGCAACCATCCACGGTCTCACAAAAAGAGTTGCATCAGAACACTATATGGCAGGTTGAGAACCCACTGTAATACCCAGCAAGCCAAACAGCTGGAGAGCAGGTACCTATGTGAACAATTTAAGCAGAATGGGTACCCACAATCATTTGTCACAAGGTATCTGCGCAACATGGTAGGGAGAGAAAGGAAGAAACAAGGTACAAGACCAACCACATGGCACACCCTGCCATACATCAAAAACGCAGAACGCAGCTTCTGAGATCTGCAAGTGGGCATCGTATACTGCCCAGAGGGACCATACGAGGACAAATTATGCATTGTAAAGATGGCTTGGAGGTGGGAGATATTTCAAATGTAATCTACTGAATTCCCTGCATGGATTGCCCCTGTCACTACGTAGGACAGATGGGGAGGAAGCTAACCACCAGATTGCAAGAACACAAGTGAGCAGTCAGATGAGGGGACCTGAACTTATTGGTAGCCTCACACTGCAATGAACAAGGACACACATTCAACTTTACAGCGACCAAGATTGTTGGATGAGCAGGCACAAAAACAGCCAGGGAAGTGATCGAAGCCTGGGAAACAGTCAGTCAACAGGAGCGCTGATTTATCACTAGCCTATCAAGTTCTTAGAAGATGAGGGCTGAGCAGCACAAGCAATGGACAATTAATGACTTAAAAGCCAGCCACCATCACACCCCAATCAACCTCTAAAAAGCCACTTACAACACCCACTATAACTACCACACAGAGAATAGTACACACTCTGCTAGAGAGAAGTTCCCTGAAGATGGGCTCTAGCACGAGTCCAAAAGCTCATAAGACAAAGTCCCGATGACTGACCCAGATTGGATCTTGCAAATTCATTCATTACCTTTTGTATCTTGCCTCTTTCTCTTTGTAGATCTTATCAACCCCATTCTACCATAACTTTCTCAATCTTCCTCTTCCTTTTAACTATTCACTTTCTCTATATGACTAAATACCTCAAATACTTCCTTCATATTGGTTACCCAGTTTTATATTACCCCACAAAACTTCATTCCAGTCTCATACATTTCTGAGACTATTTTTTATTTATCCACATTCATTTCAAAAGTACTTTGTTTTTACTATATTCAATTTTCTCTTGATATATACAACTTTCATTTCCATATAACAAAGTGAGTAGAAGCTACTCTTGTACAGAGCCATTTTAACTTATTTCAACAAATGTTCATTTTTCCCAACAGGCCACATACTGACCCTTACCCTTAACATACATCACTTGGCATTCTACCATTAACCTTATGATACGGACATTAACAATGTTGATGCTAAAACCTTACGGAAAGGAAAAGCTCACTATCAACCCTATCCCTTCTTCAGACATACCAGCCTTACCACCAGCGGCTTACTCATCCTTCTGAAAGCCAAATGTTAAAATGTGACTAATGTGTCACAAAGCAAATAAGGAAAATATCACAAAATGGGATTGCAGAAATCCATTCAATCCATCAAGCAAATATAGATAGAAATATATAGTACACATATACAGGTAATCATTCAAATTAGAGAAGCGATATAAAATTGTGCAAACTGTAGAATGTTATTCTGTTTCCTTAGAGTTCATAAGACTTTTTTTATTTAAAAAAATGCTATGTATATTTTTATCTGTGCTGGTGACTGCATGGGCACAGCCTTGTGGTATTCTTGGTATTATTGTAGACAAGGCTTGCACTCCTCCTCCTCCTCCTCCACCTCCTCCTCGTAATTTCCCATTCACATATTAACCAGATTTATTTTATTTATTATTTTATTTTATTAATGGTTCTTATATGCCGCCCAACTCCCGTGGGACTCAGGGCGGCGTACAGCGCAATCTAAGAACAATAAAAAAAATGATCATGATTAAAAATTACAAAAGTTAAAAAACACACCAACATTCATACATGGGGGATTGATCTCAATATCACCCCGCCTGCTGGAAGAGCCATGTTTTAATGGCTTTACGGAAGGCCAGCAGGGTGGGAATAGTCCGGATCTCTGGGGGGAGTTGGTTCCAGAGAGCCGGAGCTCACACAGAGAAGGCTCTCCCCCGCAGTCCCGCCAACCAGCATTGCTTGGCTGATGGGACCCGGAGGAGACCAACTCTGTAGGACCTAACTCGTCGAAGGGAGGTATGCGGTAGGATGCGGTCCTGTAAGTAACCTGGCCCTGAGCCATGTAGGGCTTTAAAGGTTAAAACCAACACCTTAAATTGCATCCGGAGACTAATGGGCAACCAATGCAGCTGGCGGAGAATAGGTGTTAGGTGGGTGTACTTTGGGACACTCACTACGGCTCGTGCAGCTGCATCAAAGGTCCTAACAACTAACCAATCAATAATAACAAGAAATCATCTTTTTACAATTCCAAAACATTCCACCGAAAAGGAAGAAGGGTTGGTTAGGGTGGAAAAAAGAAAAAGAATAAAATGTTAACAAATCATTCTCCCTTACAGCTTCCTCTACACTAATAGAGCATTTAAGGTGTTACTTATTTTACAGGTCAACACAAATAGTCTGAGTCAAATTCTAAAAGGGTAGAAACTCCATTTATGAAAATGTTCTTGGATATCATACCATACCAGCTCACACCACCGCAAGCAATAGGGTTTCAGCTACTGATATGCAGAAGCTTATTTGTGAGACAATAGCTTTAAAAGTCAGGACACATAAAACCCTACTATTGAATTCTGAAACCACCCGCGCAGCATAACAGTAATAAGATGTCACGAGCAGGAAGTTTACAAGCGATGTGCATCTTATACCATTAAAACAAGCACTAGTGTTACTTTGACATTTATAAATGCTAAAGTGGTGACTTTTATCTTATTGTTCATTCCACCACAGGGGTTGTTATTTAGAATGCTTGCCTTCTGGTGCTTATAGATTATTTCTTAATTTTATTTGGCTTTTTTACACAGATGCAAGGGGAACCCCACTGCCCTCCCTAGTTGCACTGTTGTCAAGATTACACCATGTAATTTGAGGCATGGCTATAAATTATACAGGGTAAGCTGGCATATGCTCTGGTGGCTGTCCTTAAATGTCCCACCATAAAACCGTTTACATCATAAACAGGTTGGAAGAACTTTAAATGCTGGAAGTAACTGTTGTATGCAAATAATTTTAAACTCCCTCTTTGGAAGAGTTGCACGAAGAATATGAGTCCGACAGCTTTGAGCATCAGCATCTACAGCAGGGGCGGGTTGCTTACTTACCTTGCTGCCGGAGCCATGCGCGTGCATCTCCATGCTTCGGGGGGGCGCACACTTGCTACGTGCGCGCACCCCCTCGCGCAATTTTGCTTCTGCGCATGCGCGGAAGCAAAATTGCGCCAAAATCTCACAAGGGGACCCGCGCACGTGTGAGATTTTGGTGCAATTTTGCTTCAGCGCATGTGTGGAGGCAAAATCTCGCTGAAATCTTGCACGCGCGCACGCGTCCCCTCGCAAGATTCCGGCGCGATTTTGCTTCCGCACATGCGCAGAAGCAAAATCGCCTGAAAATCACTGAAAATCACCGGAAAAAAATGGTGACGCGCCGGGTGGACGGGCAGAGAGGGCTCCGGAGCAGTTGCTTACTGGGCAGCTCCGGCAGGAATCCACCTCTGATCTACAGTAGCAAGCCAGTCCATCTGCTTGCTGAAAGTCCCAGGAGACTTCCTATTACAAAGAGAATCTGCCAAGGATAAGCAAGCATCATGGTCTTTCAGTATCTCTCTGTTAATTGTAGGTTCACGAACAATGGAAAGTGTATCATCTTGATTTTCCAGCAGTAGCTCGCCTCTTCCGAACGTACTTGTATTTATTCATCTATTAAAATATTTATAACCCACTCCCAACTCACGGTGGGATACAAGTAAGGCAACACACTAAGAACACGCTAGATTAAAAAGGTTGTCCCCTGCCATGCAGTTGCAGAAAACTGCAAATGTATTCTTCTGCTGTCCCTCCAGATGTTAAGCTGTGGGTTTGATGGCCGACTCTCCACCGACTTGCTTTAAAGATGATGCGAATCAAAGGTCACCTGACATGAGATCGTGGTCACCAGAGCATGGTCTGCATGGCTGGGGTCCTGGAAGCTGGATTTGTAGCTTTTGAGTACCTCATGCTTCCTCCTCTTTCCCTGTCATTCATGCCTGGTGGGAAGATGAACAGGGGAAGTGCCAGGTGGGAAAAACAGGTGAAAAGCGTCATTTGCATACATGATGGGGCAAGGATTAAAAATAGTTTTCTTTGTCTAATGCAATTTCACACAGCTTGACTGTTTATTTAGCAAAGACGGCAGGACTACTCAGGTACAGAAAAACTGCTGTTTCGGGTTTAAAAAGATAATTAAGACCAGGGTTGCTTGACAGTGAGATAGGCGGCATATATGTTTAATAAGTAAAAAATAAACAAGTATCTGAGTGACTGCTTCTCCCCTAAGAATTATTCATGAGTACACGAAATACAGTCCTGTTTCATTATTGTGGTCCGCCAGCGGCCTGCGGAGCTGGCAGCAGAGTTGGACAGCGAGGAGGCTGGAGAGGAACATGGACCAGGCCTGGAGTCTGGAGAAGGCTCTGTGTCGGAGCCAGAGATGGGTCCCAGGTCATCTGGGAGTTCTGTGCTGACTCCAGAGCCTCCAGAGGCTGACATGAGCAAGGCAGAGGAACAGGGGGAGCCTGTTCCCAATGCGTGCATGCGCAGAGCTGCCAGAAGGCAAGAACAGTTGAGGAAGAAAAGGACTATTCGGGAATAAGGCTTGGAGATGATTGGCCCCTCCCATAGGACATAAAAAAGGGGCAAACGGATGTGCTCATTGCAGCAACTGCAAGCAACTTGGTTCAATTCTGGTCAGTGTAACTCAGCAGCTCCCTTCTGACTCTGACTCTGACCCTTCTGTTTGGCCTTGCAAAGCTCATTGTCAAGTAGGTCTTTGGCAGTGTGTCAAGAGAGATAAAGGTTGGTGCTTATCAGCCTTCTTCTGAAAGACTGTGGCAGACTTCTGTTGGACTAATTAACACTGTTTGGGAGTTATTACAGCTGTGAATGAACATAATTCACAGCCGTTGAAATAAAAATAGTTTTTTTTGGGGACTATGTTTGGGACTATCGGTGCACATTGCAAAACGTTGCGATGCGCACGGGTAGCGAAAGGTAAATGGAACCTGCCCCTGCTCTGTGGGCATGCGCACCATTGCCAGTTGGTCTTCGGATTTCCGGCGCATGCACTTCGGCCAGCTGGTCTTCGGGTTTCTGGCACTCCGGTGCACGTGCGCATTCCAGTTTGGGCACTCGGTGCCAAAAAGGTTTGCCATCACTGGTATAGTGTTTTGTAGAGCCTGACACCATCTATAACTTTTATATGAGCTTGCAATAGCTAAAAGGCATATGTTGTATCATTCTTGAATGCAGCGATTATACTCTATTCTTTCTTTCTTGTTAGGGCATTTTCCTTCTCAGAAAATACTTTCTGAACTGTCTTTATGGATTTCTTCTTTAAAATGTAAAATAAGGGAGTATTTAATTCTGTGTTGTGAACAGGCCTTCCTTTTCCTATTACAGAAATGACAATGAACTCAAGGATGAATCAGAATAGCATGTAGATGGCTCTGAGATTATCCACCTGTCCTTATACTCAACATTCCCCAAGAAAGACAGTTGGGAATAAAAATGAACTACAGAGATTTTTATACTTTATATTTTTACAATTTTTATATAGGCACAAAGCCAGCTGGGTGACCTTGAGCCAATCACTCTCTCTCAGCTCTAAGATGGAGACAAGGGCAAATCACTTCCAAAATCTTGCCCAAAAAACAGCAGGAACTAGTTTAGTCAATCACAAGGAATCAATACTGACTTGAAGGTACAAACATAGACACACACACACACACACATACACACACACACACACACACACACACACACACACACTGAAACACAGTTTTATTAAAATGTGGAGCTAATTTTTTAATATATAACTATTTACTGCTGCATTCTTAGGAGGCTGATACTTATAGTACAGCTGGTTACACTTATAGTTTCCATGTATATTAAAAAAAAACTATGGAAGCCCATAGGAAATGATACAACATGAAACTTCTTGATTGCATTACAGAGACTTTTCATGAGTTTACACTGTATCAAACCATGACCCTTCTTCCAAGGTACAGATAGTCCTCGATTTATGACTGTTCATTTAACAAAGGTTCAAAGTTATGACAGCTTCAGAAAAAGTGACTTACAGCCCGTCTTAAAGTTACAACTATTGCACACAGTCACGTGATCACAATTTGGGCACTTGGTGTTGTGGTCCGCCAGCGGCCTGCGAAGCTGGCAGCAGAGTCGGACAGCAAGAAGGCTGGGGAGGAACATGGGCCAGGCCTGGAGTCTGGAGAAGGTCCTGTGTCGGAGCCAGAGATGGGGCCCGGGCCATCTGGGAGTTCTGTGCTGACTCCAGAGCCTCCAGAGGCTGACATGAGCAAGGCAAAGGAACAGGGGGAGCCTATTCCCAATGCACGTATGCGCAGAGCTGCCAGAAGGCAAGAACAGTTACAGAGGAGAAGGACTACTCTGGAGTAAGGCTTGGAGATAATAGGCCCTTCCCATAGGCTATATAAGTGGAGCACACAGAAGTGTTCATTACAGGAAGCAACTTCGTTCAACTCGTGTTATTTCAGTTCGGATTCCGTATTTCTGTTTGGCCTTGCCAAGTTTCTTGCTAATTGGTCTTTGGCAGCTTGTCAAGAAAGATCAAGGTTCATGTGCTTATCTGCCTTTCCCCGAAAGACTGTTGTCAGACTTGTTATCATTGTTTGGGACTTATTACGGCTGGGAATGAAAATAATTCACAGCCATTAAAATAAAAGAGGTTTTGGGGACGCCGTTTGTGCTGTATTATTTGATCGGGAAGCCTAGGTCAGAACACTTGGCAAGTTGCAATTTGCAAACTTTCCTGCCAGCTTCTAACAAGCGAAATAAATTGAGGAAGCCAGAATCACCTAATGACAATGTGACTCACTTAGTGATCATGTAATTTGCTTAACAATTGTATGGTTCACTTGACAATCATGGTAAAAATGATTTGTGATGTTTAACAACTGTTTCATTTAGTGACTGAAATTCCAATAACGATGGTTTGCAATTATGGTTGTAATCCAAGAACTACCTATACAGTGGTGCTAGTCAGATGTTCATGTTGCATACATATTACTCTAGGAAATGGTTATTCCAAATCCTTTTCGCACCTTTTCTAGATTTAAGACTAACAGAAGATAAGGAAGAAAGCAGAGCTAGATTTCTGATCCATCTCTGTTTTTAAGTAGAAGTATCTTATTTGTCATTTTATTCTTGATTTCCAGATCCATTAAAACCCTCTGTAATGGCATATTCATATTTATTTATTTATTTATTTATTTATTTATTTATTTATTTATTTATTTATTTATTTATTTATTTATTTATTTATTTATTTATTTATTTATTTATTTATTTATTTATTACGGTTTTCTTATGAAATATCTGTGCCAGTTCTGGAGCTCTGTATTAAAGTTTGTTGCAGAAAAATCAATTTCCAGAAGCACACACAGATGACTGATTCAGCTGGATTCATAAACTTCTTTATAAACATAGTAACAGATGAATTTACAATACCATTAGCAGAGTTCTTCTTCAAGCAGTTACAGATAGCAGAGAACAGTTAGTTTCATTTCAGCAGAGTTCAGAGTGGAAGAGTGTACAGAGTGGAGACTGGAGCCACACCCAGCCTTAAGCTTAAGTATTCAGTTTCGATTATCTGCACAGACTCAGAAGTGGTTAGCTCCTATTGGCTGATTCAGTTGCTATACCTATTCATTGGCTGACCTTGTTAACATGGGCTCTCCCGGTTCATGAATATCTTAACACTCTGCGATGGAGTTGTTAGCTGTATTTGAAAATGGAGAATATTCTAGCTCAGTTGCTCTGAATTCCAAACCATACCAATGTTGCATCCCTGTAGAGATTGTGGGCAACTAGCTTTTCTTTTGCAGGCACTCTCTCCTCAACCATCTCCCAGTTCATGATCCTTATAGCCAGTCTTTTAAGAGGAAAAGTGAGTTCACAGCATTTTAGCTTCCTCTGTAGAAAACCATCTGGATTTTTTATTTTATTTTTTTGGGCATAGTAACACAACATGTATTAAAGATACGCATGGGGAAGGAATGTAGATAATATTTTTAAATGTTCCCTTTTGCAAGGAATGCTGTCTCTGGGCTGAAATCATAGGGTGGGAGATCTCCGTCCTCTTGTAGAAGCAATTTGCGTCTACACACTCTGGCCCAGTCTTCCAGTCTTCGTGTAACCTGCTTGATAATTACTGCCTGCCTTCCATGAGATTAGTTTCCCTTGGTGTTCTTCCCTCAATCCAAGCCAGTGAGACTGATAGAGATTGTGCACTTTGTTGACAAGTCAGAGGAAAAAGAAGCTGATAAAAAATGAGCTACATCAGGGGCGGGTTCCTAATTTTTTTACTACCACTCTGTGGGCATGGCTTATTTTGTGGGTGTGGCTTACCAGCCATGTGACTGGGTGGGCGTGGTTTCTCGGACTGCTGAAGGGAGGGGAACTGAGATAGGTCCTGCTGCCCATTCCCCCTCCCCTCAGCAGCTTGAGAAGCCTCGAACGTGCAAAAATGCCTAGGATCATCACCGCGCTTTCGTAGCTTCTCGGACTGCTGAAGGGAGGGGAATGGAGATAGCTCCTGCTGCCCGTTCTTTTAGCATCTCATGCACTTCCTCAGCCATCCTCCCCTGCTTGAACTCACTGTGGGGTAGGAAGGCAGCACATGAGCAGTGCCGGAAACTCGGCTTCTGGGCATGCGCAGAAGAAAGTTTTTTTAAAAAAAATTAAAAAAAAAATTAAAAAATGGCAGCGCCCAGGCACCGGCAACCGACCGCACCAGTACTGTGACGTCACCAGTGGGCCGCTACCGGTGTTATAGAGTGGACCGCACTGGTAGGAACCCACCACTGAGCTACATGTTAAAGCAACATCTTCTGTCTCCATAGGGTGAGGCCATGTGACCAAAATCAGCCCCGCTTCCTTTTGAAAGGAGATCAGTCTCACAAAATATGCACAAAGTTAACTATAATTTTTAAAAGATGGGGGAAAAAAGAATTACGTTTTTAAAAAAGGAAAGGAAAAGAGAAAATATATATTTAAAAATCCTTTTTAATTCTAAGTAAATATGGTACATAAACACACCTCTGGTGAAGGAGGGAGAAATGGCTGTGGAAATTGACAAAAGAAAAAAGAAAAACTGAAGACAGCAATTCCCCCCCCCTTCAGAAAAAATACTCCAGTGAGGAAAATACACAAAATATTAAGGTTTGGACAGAGCATAAGATGATATTGCTTTGCTACCTAAGACGCCAATTCATGCGACTTACATGAACAAAAGACACATCAAAGACTATAAAGCTTAAATAGCTATATATATTCCCAAATAATCTTACACAATATCTCTAGCTTAAACTTGTTGCCTATTCCTCAGAGATAAACAGATCACTGCAGCAAACATTTCCTGCTCGGATTTCTCAGACCTAGTCAATTTTAATCATTCTAACCATTAATCAGAGGGATAGGGGAAATGCTCCTTTTTCTACCCCTGATAGATAAAAAGACCCCCTCCCACCCACCCCCAAAAACCATCTTGTTGTATGAAATGATGGGAAGGAAAGGTTTTTGCTCTGTTGTGTCTTAAGTGAAGCATCTTCTTCAGGCAGATTGTGCGTGAACCATTGAGGCAAAAGGAAATCTTTGTGGAAAGTGATATGTGGCAGACAGTCTGAAATATTGTGAATTCCCTGCACAGCAAGGAATGAGGGCAGGGGAGATTGTCAAGAACATGCAGCAGTTTGGGGCAAACTATGCCTAGATAACCTTCTGGGGCCCCCACTTAACCAGCTTTGTGAAGTAACAGAAGTATTTATTTATTTATTGTTCAAATTTATATGCCACCCAACTCCCAAAGGGACTCTGGGCGGCTTACAACAGAAAAATTGAACAATCAGTAAAAAATCAGATAGAAAAAATTAAAATGCATATAAATATGCATACTACTGAAACACGCTCTACATGGGGCTACCCTCAAAGAGCATCCGGAGACTACAACTGGTACAGAATGCAGCTGCGCGAGCTGTGGTGGGTTTACCAAGATACACCCACGTAACACCCATTCTCCGCCAGCTGCAATGGTTGCCCATCAGTCTCCGGTCGCAATTTAAGGTGTTGGTTTTGACCTTTAAAGCCCTACATGGCTCAGGGCCAGGTTACCTTCGGGACCGCATCCTGCCACATATCTCCCTACGACCAGTTAGGTCCCACAGAGTGGGCCTCCTCCGGGTCCCATCAGCCAAACAATGGGGAAGAGCCTTCTCTGTGGGTGCCCCATCTCTCTGGAACCAACTCCCACCAAAGATCCGGACTATCCCCACCCTTCCGCAAAGCAGTAAAAACATGGCTCTTCCGGCAGGCGGGGTGAAGAGAGGATTCCCCCCAGAGGTGGGATCCTGCCTCTGATTGCTGGTGCGGTTAATCGCTGAGTTCGGCGCAGAGCCGAAGAAGCTGCTCCTGTTGGCGGAACGGGAGCTTTCCCCGGGCGCTTTCCCCGCCCGCATGGATGCCGCCAATTGCGTTCTTTTGCCCTCTGCGCATGCCCAAAGCATTCCGCATGCGCAGAGGGCAAAAGAACGCAATTGGCGGCATCCATGCGGGTGGAGAAAGCGCCTGGGGAAAGCTCTCATTCCGTGAACTGGAGCAGCTTCTTTGGCTCTGCGCCGAACTCAGCGATTAACCACACCGGCAATCAGAGGCAGGAACCCACCTCTGATTCCCCCATGTATGAATGGTTTTTTGTTTTTAATGCAATGTAATGTTTTTAAATATTATTTTATTGTACCATTCTTATCTCTGTTGTACGCCGCCTTGAGTCCTACAGGATTGGGCGGCTTATAAGAACATTAAATTAAATTAAATTAAATTAAATTAAATTAAATTAAATTAAATTAAATTAAATTAAATTAAATTAAATTAAATTAAATTAAATTAAATTAAATTAAATTAAATTAAATTAAATTAAATTAAATTAAATTAAATTTTAAAAATAATTCTATCAGTCATACAAGGGGTGACCACTTTAATACATTCTAGCTGGTCCCTATCAGTAAAGATGGACACAGGGTGTCTTCAAAGTACATTTTAAGAAATTGGGTAATAGAAAGGATGGCAGCATGGCTCTTGTAAAACCTTGAACCCAGGATTTAGTGGTTTAATAGGGACATATGATTAGAAATGTTGAAGCTTTTGGATTCCAAATATTGATTGAAATGAATTGGTTAAATTTGTCAATTCAATCAGCACTTGTTCAGGAGCCATCAAATCATGTAGGTTGATTAATGATTATAATTTAACTGATGTTTGATTGGGAATCAAATCTCCAAATCAAATTCTTGCACAGCCCTAGCAATCAGGACATCTGGAAGATTGTGGGTAATTATACAATTGTAGATGTAGTGATTTTTGAGTAGATTATTTTTTTCTCCTAAAGATTTGTTTTATTATGCCTTTGGTCCAGAGCCAGTTACCCACTTCATTGCTATTATTGTTAAAGACCTGGGCCCTCTGGGAATTTCTATCTTGTGGATAGCATGGTATCATACAGGGGTCTCCAAACCTGGCAATTTTAAGGGTTGGGGATTTCAACTCCCAGAATTCCCAGGCCAGCCATGCTGGCCTGGAAATTCTGGGAATTGAAGCCCACAGTCTTAAAATTGCCACGTTTGGAGACCCCTGGTATAGTAGGTAGCAGAGATAGTAGGAGAATAAGAGAAACAACAAAGAAATTAAAAGAAGGAATGAAAAGAAACTTGTTTAGCGTTTTACAGTAAAGAAAATACCATTTGTACAAACATTTTTTTTTCTTCCATTCACGTTGGATACTTCTTTTCATTTTACCTCTGGTCCTTAATATATGTCTTTCACGTTTGCAAGGCATTTGAATTTTATTATTCATGGCAATTTTGCAGTGTTACTTCTTCCCTCACTACAACAAAATCTGTACAGTACTTCATTCTTCCTAAGAACCATAATAGCATTAATTCTGCTCCGATTTCAGGATCATGCAAAGTTTAAGTGGGCTTTAAAATAAGAGATATTTTATAGGATCCTAAGCAAGAGGTTGTTTGTCAGGCTAGAAAGTAAATGTTAATATTTCAACGTATTCTTTGAATAGCAGGTGTTTCCACTCCAGCAGATGTGCAGCTGAAAATCTCCAACATTTCATTCATCTAAACAATGATCCTTTTTGTGTTTTTTACAACATGAGCATCCATGTTTAAAAAAGAGCTAGTATATACATTTGTGTAATGCAGTTCTGCTATATGTCTTTGATAGAACAACCCAAAATTAGCACACACAAAAATACTAATTTCAACCAACCTGATTCACTTGAACTCAATAATAGTGCTGATAATAGTCCTACAATCAGATCTGTTGTTTAAACATATAGACTTACACATTTCCTTAGCAAGTTTTAAGTGTTCGATGTGAAACCTACTTTTAATACTGAACGAAATAAGGAATTTATTTATTTATTTATTTATTTATTTATTTATTTATTTATTTATTTATTTATTTATTTATTTATTTATTTATTTATTTATTTATTTATTTATTTATTTATTTATTTATTTATTTATTTATTTATTTAGGATTCTTATATGCCGCCCTACTCCCTGGGGATTCAGGGCGGTGTACAACATTTGAAGAACCACTAAACAATACAATTTAAAACAATTTAAAATACATTTTAAAAAGCATACAAAATCTTACATACATAGGGGAGACCAAGATGAAATTGTCTCAAAGCCCCGCCTGCAGGAAGAGCCATGTCTTCATGGCTTTTCGGAAGGCCAGCAAGATGGGGACAATTCGTATCTCTGGGAGTAGTTGGTTCCAGAGAACAGGGGCCCCCACAGAGAAGGCCCTCCCCCTAGGCCCCGCCAGCCGACATTGTTTGGTTGACGGGACCTGGAGGAGACCCACTCTGTGGGACCTGACTGGTCGAAGGGAAGTATGAGGTAGAATGCGGTCCCGGAGGTAACCTGGTCCTAAGCCATGTAGGGCTTTAAAGATGATGATCAACACCTTGAATTGTACCCGGAGACCAATGGGCAGCCAATGCAAAAAAAATGAATTGTGCTACTGATTGTAAAAATATACACACTTGCCCCCCATCCCCAGAATGCTTGATTCTGCTCACAGGAAAAACAAATGCTAACCATAATGCACTGGCTTTATTTTTTTAAGTACTTAAAAAAGTACTTTTTTAAGTTTTTTAAGTAAGCCAGAAATATGCAGTATGTGTAATTGTAAGGAATTACAATTCAATAGCCTTACATTTCTTACAATAGCCTTCTTAGGGTTGGTCAGTAAGGGATTTTCTCAAGGCCAGATTTGCTAGTGATTTTTCTAAGGATTTTTTTCTGCATTGTGTAGTTGATCCATTGCCAGAATAGGAGAATAGTCATATATTTTTTTAAGGCAGAAATGGATAATATCAGCCTATTTTCACCTTCTATCCTTTGCAAATTTGACCTCCAGATGTGTTTTTCGGCTGTGATTTGAAAGCCGTTTTTTTCTCTTACATAGGCTTGAGTGCTTTCATCTGTTTTGGCTGGAGCACTTTATTTCATTACAGGCTAAATTCAGCAGTTTGTTGGCTACTTGGCTGGGGAAGGAAAGCTGCTCGGATGAGGCGGTGATTGTCCTTATCTCTAAGAGCATCTAAGATCTCCTCTTTATTACTGCCTTTATTAAAATAGCACTTTGGTTAAGACCTTTGGCTTGTATATGAAATGTTGGCCACTCAAAACCAACCAAGAACATTTTAATTGCTATTCTATCGTATTGCCAGTTTTTGTTAGCTAGCTGAGGACTTTTTTAAAAAAAAAATATTGATTATTTTTTCAACCTCCTGAAACCCCTTTCTTTCAAGTAATTGGGGAAAAAAAAGAATGAAACAATGGGAACTTGCATTAATTTAAAAAAATGTTTGACCAGCAACCTCTTACCTATAAGCAAAACTCCTGAAAAGCTATTTTAACTTGGATGATAAACAAAATCTCTAGAAATTATTAGACTGTAAAGTGATTGGCAAGAAAGAAAGTTTGATTTTAAAGGTGATGGTTCCGTGTGCCTGCATATATGTACATGTTGATGCTCTCCCTATCTATCCATCTATCCATCTATATCAGTGGTGGGTTCCTACCAGTGCAGTCCACTCTATAGCACCGGTAGCGGCCCGCTGGTGACGTCACAGTACCGGTGCGGTTGGTTGCTGGTCCCTGGGCGCCGCCATTTAAAATTTTTTTTAAAATTTTTATAATATAAATTTTAAAATTTATAATAGGCAGGAGCTATCTCCATTCCCCTCCCTTCAGCAGTCTGAGAAGCCACGAATGCGCGGTGATGATCCTAGGCATTTTTGCACGTTCGAGGCTTCTCGAGCTGCTAAGGGGAGGGGGAACGGGAATGGGGAGAAGAATTCAGGCCGGACGGAGCTTTCTAGAAGAACCGCTGCCGTGGTCTTGCTGCTCCTGCTGCGGGGGGCTGGGTTGCGGGTGGGCAATGGCCCCCCGCTTCTCCGGCCGCTGCCAAGCTCCCGAGGCCCACGCCCACCTGGTCACATGGCTGGCAAGCCACACCCACAAAATAAGCCACGCCCACAGAGTGGTAGTAAAAAAATTAGGAACCTGCCCCTGATCTATATGTACATATTAATTACAAGAATATATGTCTGGGAAGACCCATCCTAGAGGAAGAAGGTAATTGGCAGTTGCTTTTCTGGAACAGAAAGGACAGCAGGAGAAAGTGGAAAAGATGTGGTGACCTTGGTTAGAAGTGAGTATCTTTCAAGCTGTTACCAAACTGCTACGGTCTGGACAGACTTATCTGGTGCTCGTTTAGACATAAGCTGCCATAAGCATGGGAGAGGAGCAGGCTAAACATTAAGTGTAATAGGCCCTAAGAATCTGGTGAGTTCTTTATTTAAGTAAAATATGAACTTTGATCTTTATGGATCAGAAGTTGCTCTCTAATCATCTGTATTATTATAGTTCCATACACTAAAACTAATGTCATTCTACAGAGGCTGAATTTACCCAATATGTAACAATGCTCTGCCTTCCAGTCATGGTATAAATCAGGGGTGTCAAACTCACGATGTCACGGTGACGTCACATGACGTATCAGGACTTTTTACCCCATCACTAAACTGGGCATGGATGTGGCCAGCGCATGACGCATCCGACCCGCGTGCCAGGAGTTTGACAGCCCTGGTATAAGTGTTAAAGCATCTTTATGACTATCCCACTTTCTTCTTGTCAGGGATTTCTTCCAAAATTTCCACAGCTAAGAACCTATCTCCTTTCCTTTGCTTTCTTCCTTTCCTTCTTTCCTTCTGTTTCCTATCCCAAAACACATCTGGGTCAGGAACAGTTAGTGTCTTGTGGAAATATTTTTTTAAAAAATGGTCTTCTGTGGGAGACAGATGTCTCTGCCATCTTGAGTAGACCAGTTCTTTGGAACCTTTCCAGATAACGAGAGAAAGTAATAAAGAAATGCAACAAAAAGAAATAAAATATACTTCTAAAACTCTACAAAGAGCAGCACATTGGCAATAAAGCAATTAAAAATATCACTGTTTAAAAGCAAGATCAACATTAACAAAAAAAAATCAAACTGTGCATATATGACAAACTAAACAACATAATCATGCTTCCAAATATTAGAAAACTTTTAAACAGGATAGTCCCTTCTCATTTTGAAAAATGGCCAGGAAAAAGACATTATTAAAATATTCATGCTCCCAGAGTAGTTAATATAAAAATAAAAAGAATATCATGAGCCAGATGAAGTTAATATTGCTCACAAAGGTAAATAGAATCTATAGCACGGGTGTCAAACTCGCAGCGTAACGTTGCCATCATGTGACATTTCGTGATGGTTTTTCCCTTCTCGGAGCTGGAACGGGCGTGGCCTGCTCATGACGCATCTGGCCTGCGGGCCGCCAGTTTGATACCCCTGCTCTATAGTATAATAGCACACATTCGACATTTCATAATTTCATATATAGACATGATACATCAGATGCTTAGTATTTTTCTTAATTTGGAGAATTTTTTGTGCTATTGTCCTGTTTATTTTTGGTATTTACCATTAATTTTTTTGTAATCTTGTTATAAAATATAATCAAATGGGGGAAAAAGAACACTAAGGTAAAGACAGAAGATTCTTGTTTGGTATTGAAACGACGAAATATTCATTCATTGGAGGTTTACAAGTAGAGGCTGAACAGCCATCGGGTAATTAGTATACGCTCTAAGTAATAATTGGAACTTATCAGTAATTTTAATCAGTGATGCCGTCAAGACAAACAATCCAGATCTTCATGGTGCAGACATCACCTGGTCGTGAACCTGACCAAATACGACGTGTTACCTAATTCCATCACAAACGGCTGCTTGCTAGCCCTGAACTTATGATTAATATAACTCTCCGCTTGATTGCATTGACCTCGTGTAATCTAAAGCCTGACTGTACTGCACTGAAAGTATTTTGAAATTATTTGTACAGTTTTGAAATACACAAAGCCCTAATAAAGTTTTATATTTGTTGAGTTTTTTTTTTTAAATTAGCACCTTGAATGCCAAAAAAAAAAGATGCTTTAAACTAGAGGCTGCTTGTCTGCCTTTTCTTACAGTTTAAAATATATTTTTTTTACAAAGTTTAACTGGAAACATAACAACACACCATTCCAATGGTCCAACAAGGCAATGTCTGTCTGTTAATAAAATGGATGTTGGTTGTCTGGCCTGGTATGCCTGAGCAAGAGCTGCATTTGACTTTGATTTTTTGGGGGAACTTTGTGTGCTGTTGAAAAATTGTTCAAAAAAACAGAAAAAATAGTTGTAAAAATGGCCACCTCCATGAGAATCTTAAAAGATTTTCCAAACGTTTGAATGTCTTTTTTAGGGCACTTGAAAGGTACAGCTGGAGCTGAAAGGAGCTGAAGTGGTGCAGTGGTTAAATGCTGCGACTGCAGGCTGACTGCTAGTTCAGCAGTTCAGCAGTTCAAATCTCACCAGGCTCAAGGTTTACTCAGCCTTCCATCCTTCTGAGGTGGGTAAAATGAGGACCCAGATTGTTGGGGGCAATATGCTGAACTCTGTAAACCGCTTAGAGAGGGCTGTAAAGCACTATGAAGCGGTATATAAGTCTAAGTGCTATTGCTATAGCTTCTATGGAAAAGAGCAACAGCCGCTGACAAACGGCAATAAAATCTGTTCTTGGAAGTTTTGATGAAGAAAATGGTTCTTTCTTTCTTTTTTATTGTCATAAACAGTGCTGCAGTCTTGGCAAAATGAATGAAGAACAGAGGGGGGGGGGGGGAGGCAATATCCTGTAATACTGGACCAGAATGTAACAGTTTGGTCTGGTGGTTAAGTCACCAGGCTGGAAAATGGGAAATTGTGAGTTCTAGTTCCGCTTTAGGCACAAAAGCCTGCTGGTGACTTTGGGCCAGTCACTCAATCCACTTCACAGGGCTGTTCCTGTGGGGAAAAGAGGAGGAGGAGGAAGTATTAGATATGTTTGTCACCTTGAGTTACTTAAAAAGAAATAAAGGTGGGATTTAAAAAAAATCTAATAAATTAATAAACGGATCATCATAAAGAGCTGCGGTGGTGCAGTGGTTAGAATGCAGTACTGCAGGCTACTTCTGCTGCCTGCCGGCTGCCTGCAATTTGGCAGTTCGAATCTCACCAGGCTCAAGGTTGACTCAGCCTTCCATCCTTCCGAGGACGGTAAAGTGAGGACCCAGATTGTTGGGGGCAATATGCTGAACTCTGTAAACTGCTTAGAGAGCACTGTGAAGTGGTACATAAGTCTAAGTGCTATTGCTATGGCTATCACAAAAGATTTCTAACAGATAAGTAATTGGCTTTATTTCTTGTTATAGAAAGAGGATTTGATTTACAGTTTGCCATCTCTGAATTAATGCCTCTTAACAAGTGAACAGTTTGAAGGAGGTAGAGCTCATATTGCTGTGGATGACACTGCTGTCACAAGTCTGAGGATGGTAGTGATCTGGAACTGTGGCTGTGATTCAGTTTTTTTCCAGCAAGGCCTCACTCTTCACACACAGGCGGCGTTGTCATAGCGCCCTTCCCCCTTGGGGTCCCTGCTGGCCTTGGACCTGCTTCCCATTCTACTAGGTCTCTTCCCCACCCCATCACTAATTGGTCACTTACCTTATTGGCACTATAGATCTCCTTCTGGAAGTAGCTGCTCTGCTGCGTAGTCTTCCTAATCAGCGGAGGCGGTGTGGCACCATCATGGAAGCAGGAGCCATTTGGGGAGTGGCCAGATTGAATTGTGTAAGGGACAGAGCAGCCTGTTCTCCTTCTCCAACACGGAGCTGACAGGAGAAAGAGTTTGACATCCCAGCCTTTTCAGTCTAAGAGGCCATTTGACCCCAATGTTTGACGCTACTAAAAGTGAATTAACGTCCTCCTCAGTGCAAGGGATGAAGGTTGCCAATTCAATAAAAGTGTCCAGGGTGAAATACAATTTACCCAGTTTGGTAGAAATATTTATGATGATCCAAAGAGCCCCAGGTTTGGAAAGTCTACAGCGAAAGCTTTTAATGAGCTCTGCTTCAGCGCAACTATCAACTTTTTCTTCTTGGCACATAGACAACCTATCAGGAAATGATGGAGGAGTTTTATGACAAAGGCCTTCGGAATCTGTGTCCTGCTTCACAGTCTTAAAAATAAAATAAATAAAATACAAGTGAAAGGTTATTTTGTTTCATCTTCATGTTTATGTCTGCAGAGCTCCAGTAACCTAGCAAGGTGGCATAACTCCATCCTGGGCATTTTTCTCAAAGAGGCTCCAGGTTCAGAAGTGCAGAATCTCTTTCTTTCCTAAGCCTTGGTTTTGAAGGCTTAGTTGATAATTTTGCATCAAACACATCCATTTCCATGCTGTTTGGGGGGAAAAAGGCTTTTGGTTCTGCCTAGTACGCTAAGATATGTAACTAATAGCCCCTTTACTAAGTAACAGACATTTTCCCCTGCAAAATATGTTTTATGCAGGCCAAGAATAGTTACTCTGGCCACGTTCAGACACATAACTAACCTCTCCTTGCAAGTCATGATTTGTACAGGTCTGCAGTTGTTGTAAGGGCATGCCTCTGCTCAATTGCAGTCTTGCAGTCAAACCAGGAGTGGTATTCAGCCCCCAACTCCAGCCACACCGAAAAAAAAGACTTGCTCAGGCAAGTTCCCTCCAGCACAGCGGCAGCAGGCAATGGGGTGTGTGACTGTGCATGCGCGGCTGGAGCATAGAACAGGACGACGGTGGCGCATTAGCAGAGCATAGAGGAGCTCAAGGTCAGTAATTTTCGCTGCAAGAAGCATGCAGCAGCACCGCACCACAAAAAAGATGCAGCGACTGCAGGCATCTTGCGACAAGGGGGCCGAGATGTGGGCTGGCGGGACGGCTCAGCCCTGGCTTGCCTTCCCTGGCAACCAATCACACAGCGGGAAGAAGATAAGATTACGGCCACAGGACGAAGAAAGAGGTGCATCGGAGGAAGCAGGGAGATTAAGGGCCGGGGCCTCTGAAGGAGGGAAAACAGGACAATGCATCACGCTTAAGGGAGAGCAGGTGGTGAGCAGGCGGAGGCTCCAGGGCCTCAGGGAATGGGTGCCATTAAGGAAAAATATAGTAATTCAATTTTTTTTCCTACCGGGTTCTGTGGGCTTGGTGGGGGGGCATGTGACTGAGTGGGCATGGCCTACTCGATGTCACTCACAGCAAGGTGCCGCCCCACCTTGCTGTGAGTGATGTTGAGTTGGCCATGCCCACTCAGTCACATGACCCCCACCAAGCCACGGCCACCAAATCATGGCCACAGAGCCGGTAGTAAAAAAAATTGAATCCCATCACTGAGTCAAACCTTTCTGCATAGGAATTTAATGTTTTGACTAGGTTTTATTTTCTTTCAGGAAGATTCACAACACTATTTGTCCACTATGTTCACTTTTTCATTGCTTGCTGGAGGTTTGGAAGATGGTATGTGTATTCCCAATGAAATTTTGCAAAAAAATGTTGTTGTTTTTAACTTTTAGAAAAGGCAGAAATCTCTTTCTTTTTTCCTTGTCTGATTTTAAGAACTAAACAAAAATGAAATTTTATTAGAACTGTATTTATTTCTAAAGCAGTCAGAATAAGTTTTGTTTCATGATATAAGTATTCAATACAGTTGAGCTTTGGGACTATTAGGGGTCAATGCAATCATTAATACCCTAATCTAGAAGGTATTAATTTATCTAGAAGCCATAGATTATGTTGTTGACAGGGTGTGCTGTAGAACCTTGAAGATTTCATTTGGATTACAATACTGATTGATTTGATTTACATATCCTAAATTGATATGCAAAATTGGCATGGTATGATCCTTTGATATTGTGTACTTCTCTGAATTTAGCACTGTAGTTGTTGCTTCTATTTTTTACAATTTAACTTAAATGTGTGTGTGTGTGTACTTGTGGCTTAGAGGGTAAAAGCACTGCCTAACAAGGCAAGCAGCCCAAGTTCAAATCCAAAAGGGTATGGCTAGCTGATGAGAGCTAAATAGCTTGAAATACCATATTTTTCGGAGTTTAGACACACCTGAGTATAAAATTCACCGTAGTTTTTTGGGAGGAAAATAAGAAAAAAAAATTCTGCCTACCAGCATCCATCTGGCTAGCATCCTTAGCAAACAGCCTGGAACAGGTATATTAGCCTTGCAAAGCTGTATATATATATATATACATACCGTATTTTTCGGAGTATAGGACGCACCGTAATATAGGACGCACCTAGATTTTAGAGGAGGAAAGCAAGGAAAAAAGTATTCTGAACCAAATGGTGTAGTAATATATTATTTAATAAAATACCAGTGTAGCAGAATAATTTTTACAACCATGTATACTTTTTACAACCATGTATACTTTTTACAACTATGTACACTTTCTACAAACTTCAAACTTGACAGCTTTAAGACTTATGGACTTCAACTCCCAGAATTCCTCCTCCAGTCATTCCTGAGCTAGCATGACTGGAGGAGGAATTCTGGGAGTTGAAGTCCACTAGTCTTAAACTTGCCAAGTTTGAAGACCCTTGCACCGCTAACCCAGGGCTCTTCAAACTTGGAAGTTTGTCTTCATACCTGTCAGGCTGCTCGCTTCGGGTAGCAGCAGCGGTGGCTCCGGCAGCAGCGAGTACCAGTGGTGGTGAGTATCGGCGGTGTCGGGGGCTGCGGCGGTGTTGGGGGTGGGTCCTGTGGCAGGCAGCAGCAGCGGTGGCTCCGGGGGCGGCGAGTACCAGCAGCGGCGAGTACCGGTGGGGTCGGGAGCTGCGGCGGTGGCGGGGGGCAGAAGCAGCGGTGGTGGCGACGAGTACCGGCAGGGTCGGGGCGGGCAGCAGCAGCAGTGGCTCTGGGGGCAGCGAGTACCGGCAGCGGCGAGTACCGGTGGGGTCAGGGGCTGCTGCTGCGGCGGCGGGCAGCAGCAGCGGTGGCTCTGGGGGCAGCGAGTACTGCCGGCGGCGAGTACCGGCGGGGTCAGGGGCTGCTGCGGCGGTGGCGGGCAGCAGCAGCGGTGGCTCTGGGGGCAGCGAGTACTGGCGGCGCCGAGTACCGGCGGGGTCGGGGGCTGCCGCAGCGGCGGCGGCGGGGGGCAGTAGCAGCGGTGGCTCCGGCGGCGGCGAGTACCGGCAGGGTCGGGGGCGGTGGCGGCAGCGGGGGGCAGCAGCGATGGCTCCGCCGGTGGCCCTGTGGTCCGGCGTCGGCGTTGGCGTCCATGCGGTCCAGCAGCGGCGGCGGCTGTGGCGGCAGCATCCCTGCAGTCCAGCAGTGGCTAAGGCAGGGTCGCATCAACTCCCCCCCCCCAAAAAATTGCACCATTCGGTGTATAAGACGCACCCAGTTTTTTACCCTCTTTTGGGGGGTAAAAAGGTGCGTCTTATACTCCGAAAAATATGGTATATACATACACACATACATACACGCACACACACACACACACACACACACTAACTTTGAAGGTAGAATGTATATTGAAATACATATTTTAGAATAAAATAATTTGTGAAAAAAACATTTAGAATTATAATGCACACATACTTGCAAGCTGATGCAAAAGTGAAAAGGACTACGCAGATTGTCCTCTTCTCATTCCTTAGGATATTCCTAATTCCTGCCAGAATTTTGGATTTGGCTCAGAAATGGGCCACATTCCAAACAGCTTTTCTCAAAATTTGGTCCCAGTTAGCAGCCCAGTAGTAGTAATTCAAACTACCTACTCTTCTTAAGCCATTTTCAAAAGCAGGCTTATGTATATTGTGCTTCATACAAATAACACGGAATAAAGGCACTACACACCCCAGTGTCAAATGAAAATTCAATAGCAAAACTTGAAGAGTTGATTTTGAGAAAGGCCTCTGCTCTGGAATGAAATCGTGAGATGCCAACCTGTTGTCTAGGAGTGGAGTCTACTGACCCTTGTATCCCGCTGCTGAGCTTTCAGATCTGCCTTTACCTTGATCATTTTGACAACATGGGTGTATACAATATACTGTTGTTGTAGTTTAGATATCCAACATGAGCAAAAGGCCTGGCAAATCATTGTAGCTGGAGAACAAAGCAGCTTCTCTAAAAATGTTTCTTGTTGATAACCTTTTCTTTCCACCCACTTTGCAAAGGGAAGAGGAGTACCCATCCATACAACCTTGAAGTGGGCTACAGAGTCACTATAGTTCCTGACTCCAGGAACCCCACAGAATATTAAGTTCATCTTTTAAAAAGAACAGAATCCACAAAGATGAAAAATGTGTACTCAAATTAAATTGCTCTTTTTTTTTTAACTCTGCATAAAAAGTAATAAATCACATACTGGCTCCCAATTTTATGTTTAATTTAAATTAATAGCTCCTCAACCCCATGAAGCAATCCAAAGAAAATTTAGAATACGCTCGATTTGTAAGACAATATTCCAAAGGTACGTACCAACCAAATCGGATGTAGACTTTATTGAACAGAGTACAGTTAGTCTTTGACTTGGGAACATATATTTTGGGCTTAATTGTGGTCATAAGTGAGATGGTTAAGTGAATTTTGCCCCATTTCATGAACTTTCTTGGCACCGCTGTTAAGTGAATTACTGCAGTTGTTCAGTTGGTAACACGGTTGTTAAGTGAATGTGGCTTCCCCATTAACTTTGCTTATCTGAAAGTTGCAAAAGGTGATCCCGTGATCCCGGGACACTGCAACCTTCCTAGATACAAATCAATTGCCAAGTGTCTGAATTTTGATCACATGATCACGGGGATGCTGTAACAGTCATTCAGTAAGTATGAAAAATGGTCATAAGTCATTTTTTTCAGTGCTGTTGTAACTTTGAATGGTCACTAAATGAACTGTTGTAAATTGAGTACTATAACTGATTTGGATAATTGTAGTTACTGGTAGTACTATAGTAATGTTCCTTAGACACACACATGCATAGACACTTAGACATAACTAACTAACTAACTAACTAACTAACTAACTAACTAACTAACTAACTAACTAACTAACTAACTAACTAACTAACTAACAAGAACCGAGGTGGCACAGCGGTTAGAGGCAGGTACTGCAGGCCACTTTAGTTGACTCTGATCCATAGGTCAGCGGTTCAAATCTCACCGGCTCAAGGTTGACTCAGCCTTCCGTCCTTCCGAGGTAGGTAAAATGAGGACCCAGATTGTTGGGGGCAATATAAATATACATTACTTACTGGTGTAAACCGCTTAGAGAGTGCTTGCACTGTGAGGTGGTATATAAATCTCACTCACTCACTCACTCACTCACTCACTCACTCACTCACTCACTCACTCACTCACTAAATAAATAATAAACAAACAAACAAACAAATAAATAAATGGCTTTTGAGGTGGAAAAGGGAGTCCCCGTGGTTCTGAGAAACTTCACATTGATCAGAAAAATCAAGATTCTTAATAGTATTTAAAAACAGGCAGGTTTTAAGCAAACTACAGTGATGCCAAAATGCTATGTGCACAATTATTGCAAAGAGTCTTTTGGGCAGTAGCCCTAAAACAACCTTTCCAGGGAAACAGCAGAAGTCACAAGTTGCTAGGGGAACAGATGCCAAAATTCAGTTCTGAATGCAAACAAATGGCAAAGAGAATGCATTTATTGTTTGGATTACAACGACAGCTTAGGAGGAGCATGTGCAGCAATTCACATGATATGACAGGCAACTCACTATGGATCCCATCAACTCATCTTTTCAAGCCCCAAAGGGACACTTGGGCAACAGACGCACAAAGGTTTTTGTCCTACAGTTTTGAGATTCTATCTGATGGCTTATTCATCTAAAATGTCATGCGGAACAAGCCTTGTTTTCCATTAATTAATTGCCCTTTGAAAGAAGCAGGTGAAGTATGCAACCTCTCAGATACCACAAAAGAAAGGATTTGTGGAAAGTGGGTGTAGGATCATTTGGGCTTTCCGAAACACAAGAATCAACTTTATTATCTCTTTGCATACATTGTGTCATGTTATGTGTGGCATTGTACAATATCCAGACGAGAATGGTCTTCGGTGATATAGTGGGGGGTTCCCCCCCCCAAATAGCATTTCTGTAACACATAATGCAACACAAATGGCAAATTATGCTTTGATATTGATACCTTCACCACTACCCCAAACTGGCACGCTCGCTAATTTTAAAAGACCTCAGAAAAGCTAGAAAGGGTTAGTATTTGGATTGGTGTTATCATGAAAGCCCAGCCTGTAGGTAGGTGGGAACATTTTTTAAAAACCCTTAAGACAAACATTGACAAACCATTGCCAGACTGTTGCTAAGAAACCAACCTGGACATATCTATCTAGGAATCAAGATCTAAGGAGTACTTTCTTAAAGGTGTGGTAATGACGGATAAATGGCACCTGCCAATAGATGCTTTCTCCCTCTCCCATCTACTTAGATCAGTGTTTCTCAACCTTGGCAGTTTGAAGATGTGTGGACTTCAACTCCCAGAATTCCACAGCCAGCGTTGCTGGCTGTGGAATTCTGGGAGTTGAAGTCCACACATCTTCAAACTGCCAAGGTTGAGAAACACTGACTTAGATGTTTTCAAGGGATTGTGAAATATGCTTACGAATAGCAAATTCAGGGGAGAACCTAGGGAAATTTTGAAATGTAAGGGATATCCATTTGCATAATGTCAGATGTAACCTTTTTAGTGTTAGATTTTCTTCTACACAATAAAATGAAGGATTAAGGATTGAGCTGGCATACAAACATAAGATTCAGAATTATATCCTAGGCCACATTTAATTGCTGCATTTTAATGTTCAGTAAAGTGATCACATTAGTAGCAGATAATTGAAGTATTCCATTATTAGAAAGTAACCATTTTCTTGGCTGAAAAACACACGTACCTTAATTATAAAATAGCTGTATTGCATATGGAGGTGTGTGTTGCCATAAGAGGCTATATCACATATTTTATCTTCCTGGTATAGAAACATCTATTCCAGATCTATTTTTGTACTATAACACATACTGTAAAATCACGTGGTTAATGTTTGGAAGTTCTGAAACAAAGCCAGCCTTTTTAAAAAAAACTTACGGGAGAATTTATCTTCCTTTATAAGTGATCAGAGGGGGAAAAGGTTACTGATAAGATATCAAGAAGGGCTGATTTCAGAGAGAATTCACCCCTGGCATAAAGTGGAAGAAGCACTTGCAGGTGCCAAGCAGTATTCATTAAACATGCAGAAAGATTTAACTGTGTGTTTGTGAAGATGGGGGGGGGGGACTAGAACAAAGTTGCATCATTACTGTGCTATAATTCTCTCTATTTTCTGCTGTTAGCCCAATTTTGTTTCACATCACTGAAAAATTGATGCTACTGGAGGGGGTACTTACAAAGCTTAGAGCTTTGGAAAGAATGGAATTTGCAACAGCTGGCAGCAAGACTCGTCAACTTCCAAATTGAATGGATCTAATAGGAAAAGCTAGCTAATGATGCTGGCTTACAGAAGACACATTTTAGTTACGATAGCTCTAGAAAGGAGAGGCAGACTGCAGCAAAGATGGCTTTGTCAGATGTCCTTCACTGACACTCTAAAAATAATTTCAGACATAAATCATCATGGCAGAATGTATCCTGTACCCTCACAAAAAATAGCAAGCAAACCTACTGAAAAGGCTCATTTTAACCCCATCTTTTAAACCCACACTTTCTTTGCCCCATCACTGTTTCTTAAATGCAAAAACAGATGACGGCCTTCTCCATCAACTTCCAGCTCACTCAAAAATGCAGTTTAGCTTCTGAAGGACTTCTAGTCCTTCTGAGTGGCTGATGTTCAGTGCCTCATTTTAGCCTAGTGACCTCCTCACCTCTGAGTGACTATAGCACAGTGATGGCAAACCTTTTCGGCACTGAGTGCTGAAAAGGTGGCGCGGAAACGTCACACGCGGAAATGTCAGGGCCGGGCTCTGGAAAAGCCGAACTTCCAGGTTCTAGCACACATGTGCACCCAACGATCAGCTGCGCAGTGCACATGTTCAGGCCGGTTTTCGGCACTGTCATGCGTGTGAAGAAATCGTGCTCCGGAAAAGCCAAACTTCCAGGTTCTGGCGTGCATGTGCTCCTGACGATCAGCTAGCCAGCGAGCATACGCAGACCGGTTTTTGGCACTGCCATGCACGCGAAGGACAGCTGATCATCACGCACGCATGCACACCAGAAACCCAGAAGACAAACAGGCAAGGCCGCACATGCCAGGTGGCATGGCTTCGTGTGCCACTTTGGGCACACGTGCCATAGGTTCCCCATCACAGTTATAGCATCTCAGCACTTGGCATGCCCCATCCCCTCCAGTGGCTGATTACAGCCTTGAATGGCAATTCCTTATGGGTTGTGAGGCTGCTATGTTTCATAGCTTGCCAGCAGCTTCCTCCCCCTCGTCTCTCCCCTTCCAGTTTACGGCCCACAGAGACTATGGAGTTCATTATGGTCTCCAGGCCCCTCTGTTTTCCCCACCTCATTTGCCAGTATACTTCTACCCTGCTCTCTTCTCTTCTCTTCTCTTCTCTTCTCTTCTCTTCTCTTCTCTTCTCTTCTCTTCTCTTCTCTTCTCTTCTCTTCTCTTCTCTTCTCTTCTCTTCTCTTCTCTTCTCTTCCCTACTCTACTCTACTCTACTCTACTCTCTCTTCTCTTGTCTTCTCTTGTCTTCTCTTGTCTTCTCTTGTCTTCTCTTCCCTTCTCTTCCCTTCTCTACTCTACTCTACTCTACTCTACTCCATTCTTCTCTTCTCTTCTCTTCTCTTCTCTTCTCTTCTCTTCTCTTCTCTTCTCTTCTCTTCTCTTCTCTTCTTTCTTTTCCTTCCTTCCTTCCTTCTTTCCTTCCTTCCTTCCTTCCTTCCTCTCACTCAGACTGGATCAACGATACAGTCCTTTATTTCCTATATAATGTCAATGCTACTGAAATGTTTCCTTTTCCTTTAAAAAATATTTAAATTGCTACCTAGGCATGCTGGAATAAAGTACACACTTTCAATGAATTTTGTTTTACTGCACTTGACTCAGGTTGGGTTGCTTCTTTCACTTAGGACAGTGTTTCCCAACCTTGGCAACTTGAAGATGTCTGGACTTCAACTCCCAGAATTCCCCAGCCAGCGAATGCTGGCTGGGGAATTCTGGGAGTTGAAGTCCAGACATCTTCAAGTTGCCAAGGTTGGGAAACACTGACTTAGGACTTCATCCCAAACCTGTTCTGGTCCTGCCAGAGATCTGGAACCAAATGTTCAGAGTGGCTTCTTTCAGGAGGAACTCCATCCATGTTTACACTACTCTATCTACCGTCTGGTGCAGATGAATCTTTTTTCCATACCATCATGTCTCGTTCACGAGATTTCTTCTGCCTTTCTCTTTGAACAGAGGCTAATATTTCTCCTGCGATTTAAAAATTTGGCAGTAAGTAGCTTCCTAATATCAACAAAGCCAGAATGAAAAGCTTCCTTGATTAATTGAGAGATACAAAAAATGTTGGAAAAAAGAAAAGGGCGAGGAGAATGAATGTTGTTTGCCCAAACAGTTCTGAAAACTGAATATCAAGAGTCAGCAAGATTCACAAAAGGTAGCCCTGCATGAAAATGTTATTTTACTGTATTGGCTTATGTTATGGACATTTATCCTGCATGTGCATTTTAAAAAATTCTCTGAGGAATTCAAATTGCATTTTACTTCCTTTGCTGATGTTGTTTGTTTGGATTTTCATTTTTAAATTTTCATCTATCTATTGCTATTTTAATGCTGTTTTGTGATCTATCAAGACGGAGTCCTTGTTCCATAGTTACAACTTGAGAAGTAAAATAATTTTTTAAAGTCCCAGAAGAAATCAATGTCAAACTATTTCCATATTATTGCCAGGAAGAAAGACTCAGTTTGGTATAGTGCAGTGATGGCGAACCTTTTTTGGTTCGCGTGCCAAAAGGGGGGGGAATGTGGGGGATCACGTTTGTGCGTGCCCACACTCATAATTCCATGCACCCCCGCACATGCACGCATGACCCCCCTGCTCCCAGCATGCAATGACATGCCCATTTTTCGCTCTCCCCAGGCTCCAGAGCCTTTCTAGGAGCCTGGGGAGGGCGAAAACGACCTTCCCCACCCCCTCTGGAGGCTGGAAACAGCCTGTTTCCCGACTCCCAGTGGGCCCAGAAGGCCCAAAAATCAGCCGGCTGGTGCACACATGCACGCCGGACCTGAGCTCGCGTGCCCACCGATATGGCTTCGCGTGCCACTTGTGGCACCCGTGCCATAGGTTCGACATCACGGGTATAGTGGTTAAGGTGCTGGCCAAGAAACAGGGAGACTGTTCCAGTCCCACATTAAGCATGAAAGCGATCCGGGTTTAACAGATTAACAGAGTTGGAAGGGACCTTGCAGGTCATCTAGTCCAACCCGCTGCCCAAGCAGGAGACCCTACATCTGCCTCTACCTAGGATTGAACTCACAACCTCCTGATTGTGAGACAAGAGCTCCACCTCTAGGCCACAGCAGCTGGGTGATTTGGGGGCAGACTTTCAGCTCATCTCACCTCATGGGGTTGTTGTAGGGAAAATGGGAGGAGGAAAGTTTTCAGCTTTGAGTCATTTATGAAAGTAATAAAGATGAAATAAAAATTAATTTAAAAAAATGATGTAGATATGGTCTCCCCCCCCCCTCATTTATCTAACTCTACTTTTCAGGTATATCAGAAAGTTAGCCTTGTGTTCGCTTAATTTCATCTTATTAAGATGCAAACATAATTAGTACATGTAAGTCTTCTGCATTTCATGATATAAAATTCCCCCCTCCACCTCCAATTACTTCGCTTCTTTTTTTACATCTGCCAAATTTTGGCAAAAGAAGCATTTATTTTGTGCATAGTTTGTAAGTTTAATTGTGCTATGTAGCATACTCACAAAATGACTTCTGGGAAAGGATGAAATAAAAATAAATTAATTTATTATAGAGATTTAAAAACTATGTTTAATAAATGCTTAACCCCAACGCTACACAGAATGGTGATTGGTCTTTTTTATGCCACCTGGTGGTCTCTGTCTAACAGTGCAGCTGAAGGATTTATTGGCTGGTTGTTTGGATGGGCCCCGCATGCTATTTGAACTGGGAAGAGAAAGGATGCAGAAAATGAACCATTTTCCTGAAGAAGAGATAATGCATTTAGCCTCTTCCAGCCTTTATCAGCTTTTCGGAAGTTCACTTGTGAGTTTTTTCTGCAAATTAAAAAAAAAGGGAGAAAACATTAAATTTCACAAATCGCCTAGAGATTTTGAGTTGCAGTTCTTGAAGCCGTGGATTTTTCCTTTAGCTTTCTGATTTTTGCCTGAAAAACATTTTACATATCCTGAGGGAGAAACCCTGCCTGACAGAATTCACAACCAAAATGCCCATTTTAAGGGTTAATCAGGATCTGATTCCTCTAGCAGTTTGGGAAAGGTGTTATGTTGCTTAAAAACAACCACTTAACCAAACCCACCCTCCTCCCAGCCTTGGGCTCCTACTGTTCCCTATACCCCAGCATCATCTTTTATTCCCAGTCAGGCAGAGATCCCAGAATGAGGGCTGGTTCCCACAAATACACAGGAGAATAGCAGTCATCTAATATCTACGCTTGATGCCAATTTCAAGCATAATTTTCTTTATTGTTGAGGCTGCTTTTAATGCTTTGTGGCTTCAGGATTGGTCAGTGACGTTTTATTTATTTACATTTAAATACTGTTATTTAAACTGATTTTGCAAATCCTTTCAGCCAAAAGGAGTTTTGGGTCAGCTTGTACATATTAATAACATGACTGCTGCCTCTTTCAGGCTTACAGTCCAAACTCCAGGCTACAGAAAAAAGAAAGCGCGGATGATATATTCATATATATGCACCACATGTGGCGATTCAATCAGAGACCTCAAAGCTAAGTAAATGAAAAGAAATAATTAAAGATAAGGAACAGCCTAACAATTAGTTATTAAATAGAATATTATGCATTCTGTTTAATACATGTGCAGGGTTAAAGTGTTGGATTGGATAGGGCTCCCCATTCAAAAATGGAGCTCACTTGCTAATCCCTCTCTCAGCTGTCCTACCTCACAGGGCCAGTGATGCAGGGGTGGGTTCTAACTTACCTCGCTGCCAGTTCGCTTCCTCCCGTGCCGCATGGCCGCACATGCACAGTGCCGAAAAATAAAAAAAATTCAAAAAGAAAAAAGCCGAAAACAAAATGGCTACCGTATGCACAGTGCTGGAAACTCAGCTTCTGAGCATGCTCAGAAGAAAAAAATAATATATTTTTTTTAAAATAAAAAAGATGGCAGCGCCCACGGACCGGCACCAACCGAACCGGTTCCGTGGCATCATTGTGACGTCACCAACGGGTCGCTACCAGTTCAGGTGAACCAGTCCGAACCGGTCCGAACCGACCTCTGCAGTGATGTAAGAATAAAATTACAATGTCTCTCTCCACATCTGCCAGGTTCAGCTCTCAGAAGGAAGGTTTAATTATTTATTTTATTTATTTAGAAAATTTATATTGCCACCTACTTGCACATGGCAACTCAAGGCGGTGTACAAGGATATAAAAACAAAATATAAAAGAAATAAAAAGAAAAATAATGAAAAAGAAAAATATTAAAATAATAACCTCCCATCTCAGCAATAACACACATTCATACCAGCCATTTAATGGGCTCCATCCCGCTCTGGGTTCCTCAGGCCCACTGGCAGAACCACGTCTGTCAATAACAACAATACATAAACATAATCTGCAGTTGAAAGAAATTAAAAAAGGTATGTTCTACAGATCCTATGCTTTCTAGCTGGGCCAAATCCCTCATAATTAGTCAGAAATTTTGCTTTTTATTTTCCAATGTTCCATTCACATTTCACACACAGTCAAAAGAAGTGCTATTAATTATTTGTGATAGATGTGTCCAAGGCCTGGTTTATACATAACCGACTTTGTCGATTAATCCATGATTAATCAGCCTGGGAGCAAGCTGCTTCCATCCTTTGCCAATAGCAGCTGGAAGAGGAGATGGTTGTCCTTGAGAGCTCTCTTGCAGGAGATAAAGTGGAAGGTCTCTTTTTACAAATCCTGGCCAGAATCCTGAGCTAACATGCACCTCGCTGCAGCCATTAGGTCACGTCATAGAGAGAAGCACACCAGGCCAAGCCATTTCCCTTCTCCCTCCCTGGTGGGGTAAGGGTCCCATGAATATCCTTGGCAGGGAGGTGCATTTCTTCCTTTACAACCCACCCCCAGCATCCTTAGAAATGTTCATTTGGTTGCTGGATAGAGAATTGCAGGCTGGAAGGTAAATATGCCCATGAATCTAAGCTGTCTGCATGATACCAGAGGAAGAGTGCATGCAGCGCTTCCTTCCCTACTAACCCCTTTCCATTTCAAATCTACCTGGGATAACTAGAAGTGGAATTTTCTGACACCGATGCAGTAATAGAAAGCGTGCCACAAGGCAAGGAACTATGCTAATTAATATATTTAAAAATAAATAAACGGTGTCTAAAAAAGAAGGTCCTATCCCAAGAACAGTCCTACTTTTTCTGTGTTAGAGATCTCTTCCCCAGGGTTATGTATAGCATTAAAACAAGAAGCAATCATTTACAGTTATGTTATAAAATAGATATGGCTTCAAGAACCATTGTTGAAAAAGGAAAATTTGTTTTATTGTAATGATAATAAACTGAATATAATATAACAAGAGAAAAGAATAAGGAAAATATTGGAAGATATAAGGAAGATAATGATGTAAATAATAACTATATAGAATAAACATGTTTTTGTATCACTAGGCTGTAAAAGGATAGTGTCGATGAGATGGTTGACATGTATGTTCAATGTTTTCTATTTTCAAAGATATTTGATACTTTATTTGTATATACATATGTTTACACATGTTTTTATGTTTGTTTGTATGTTTGTTTGTCTTTTTAACATAATTAATAAAGACTATTTTTTTAAAAAAATAGATATGACTCATTATTGTTTGTATGAATGCATATATATGCATGGGTCATTCACCATGAATGAATTTTTCCATTACACCCCACCAAAAATGTTGACCCAAAGCTTTCGTGATAGATTGAGAGCAATAGTTATACATCAAAAGAAGTTTCATGTTCTGAATTCTTTTTAGGTTCAAATGGGATTTATAGTTGTCCTAAACTATGTATCTCATCAGACTTCTCTAAGAATAGCCCCTTGGAATATGTGAATCACTACATTGTGTTGGAAGGTTTAGGAACGTTGAGAAGATATCTGGTTCGACTGGGCAGGAATTTTCACCCCTTGCTCTTAGCAATTCTGAGCCAGCATAAGTAAAGACTAAAAACTGTTTCAAGACATTTACAAAATGTCTTCTAGAAATGGTAGCAACCTCCCCCCGTACTTTTATTAAGAGCGAGTTTGATCTAAAGATTATGATGGCCAGACTAAGACCAGGGAGACTTGAATTCTAAATCTGCCTTAGGCACTGAAGCCAACTAAGAAGAAGATGACTTATGAAACAAAAAACAAAATAAGAACAAAAAGTCCCATTGATTTGTCCATGTAATCATCAGGAGTCTAGACTGACTCAAAGCAATAAATGAAAGTATGAAATCTACTTCCTCATCCCCACCAGCTGCTTATTGAACCAACATTTTCAACCAAGTCTTGAGCAGAACAGATTTTCTATGCCATCTCCAATCCTATCAATACATACCGTATTTTTCGGAGTATAAGAGGCACCAGAGTATAAGACGCACCTTGGTTTTGGGGGAGGAAAACAAGGAAAAAAGGCCTCTGCCTCCCAGCAATTTGCCAAACAGCAAACAGCAAACAGTACAGATGATATACACTGTTTGCTGTGTATTTCTGTGCATGTGTGTCTGACCCATAGAAATAGCAAAGAATTGGAGAAATGTACATTATGCCAGAAAGTTTTCTTAAATGTAGTCACACTAACTCTTCCCAATTATTTAAATAGATCTACTCCAAGGTAAGTCAGGATTTAACTCTAATACTAAACAGGACACTGTTACATTTCAGATTATACTTGTACAGAGCTGTTAAAATTAATTAAAATTTCTGGAAGTATATATTATTCTCTATTATTTAAAAGAAGATACAACAGTACTGAGCCTCTTCAGAGCAAGCATTTATTTTAAAAAGCTTCTTTATTTTGTTTAGTTGTCTAGATTTACAGGGGTCTCCAACCTTGGCAACTTTAAGACTTGTGGACTTCAATTCCCAGAATTCCACAGCCAGCAAAGCTAACAAAGCTTTGTCTTAAACAAGTCTTAAAATTGCCAAGGTTGGAGATCCCTGGCTCTAGAACAATAATAAAGCAGTCTTTAAAAAATAAGTCTAATAATTTGAACATTCTACAGACATTTATAGTTATTCACTTACCCCCTTGCATGCAGTTCAGCAGAAAATAAAAATCTGCGTGTCTCTCCCAGCTATTTGCCTCTTTGCAAGCTAGTTTCAGTTTCATTTTAGCACGTGGCAAATCAGCTGTAGATCGGGAAGCTGCTAATGACTTGCTTGGCTTTACAGGCTCTTCCCTGTTTGCTGCAAACAGGAAAATTGCTGGAAGACAGAGGCCAAAGGGTGGGGGTGGCTGGGTAGGTGGGGCTACATTCGGTGTATAAGACGCACCCAAGTTTTCACCCTCTTTTTTGGGGTAAAAAGGTGCGTCTTATACTCCGAAAAATACAGTATGTCAAATTATTAGTTATTTACCCCAATGTATATCATTTTACATGTTATTACATTCAACAATATTTAATACCCATCCTTTCAGCCTGGACGGGTCCCCTTGAAGAGATTTGCTATTCTTTTCTGTTTTAAGATAATTTATGATTATTTAAGATAAATCATTTGATGCTGTCAAACCAAATCTGATGACTAATTTCAATTTGCTAAGTAATCGTAACACTGGTCCATGATGCTCTCACAAATGTCACTATCATTGTATTACACACCCACCTTCAATATGAGAGGACATTGGTCCATACTCCAAGATATAGGGCACCTTGTAGGTGAACATTGAATGTCTTCTTTGAATGATGTTCTCTTGCCAAGACCTTCAGAAACAGAAACTCTCAACCTAGGATGAGATGCTGCTATCCTATTTTCCATCTTGGGAGCTTCCACCAAGCACATATCCATGGCTTTGTTCCTTAAAGAAGAAATCGTGTTTTATATACGATACCACCAATGTGTGAAATTAGGCATTTTATGGAATGCCTAGGAAATCTTATAGAATGCCAGAAATGGGACGTCTGAGTGTGAAACCCTTAATATTTCACACATTTCCTAGGTATTCTATGCAATGCCAAAAGGCAAACTGGCAAAGTATAAAATAATCCCGCTAATTTATTTATTTATTTATTTATTTATTTTGGTTTTCTTATATGCCGCCCTACTCCCGAGGGACTCAGGGCGGCATACAGCAAAGAGAATACAAGAAACCAGCAATAAACATAATTAAAATCGAATACAAAAATTAAAAATTCCAATATTAAAAAACATCCATCAACCAAACATACCCGGGGGAGAGCTCAGATGGATTAGGCTCTACCCCCAGCCTGCAGGAAAAGCCATGTCTTAACGGCTTTTCAGAAGGCCAGCAGGGTGGGGATGGTTCGGGTCTCTGGGGGAAGTTGGTTCCAGAGCGCGGGGCCCGCCACAGAGAAGGCCCTCCCCCTAGGGCCCGCCAGCCGGCATTGCTTGGCTGACGGGACCTGGAGGAGGCCAACTCTGTGGGCCCTAACCGGTCAAAGGGAAGTATGAGGCAGAATGCGGTTCCGGAGATAACCTGGTCCTAAGCCATGAAGGGCTTTAAAGATGATGATCAACACCTTGAATTGCACCCGGAGACCGATGGGCAACCAGTGCAGCTGGCGGAGTATAGGTGTCACGTGGGTGTACCTTGGCACACCCACCACAGCACGCGCAGCTGCATTTTGCACCAACTGAAGTCTCCGGATACTCTTCAAGGGTAGCCCCATGTAGAGCGCGTTGCAGTAGTAATTGCCATTCTAGCCTTCCTTGTTGCAACAAATAGGTCAATACTCTTGCTTTTTTTTCCCCAGCAAGAAAGTCCTGAACTTTATTTTGCATTTCCTCTTTCATTTTCATATATGTCTTTTAAATAAAGGGTTAGAGACACGGTTAGGGTTAGCCTAATGTTAACCATCCTTTTCATTTATCTCTTTTCATATGTTACCTAATTAGTTCTTGTCTTTCTGCATAATGCCTTAGCATTATATTCAATGCCTATGGAAAACATGTAGCATATTAAAACAACACAGACATGTCATACTTTGCCTAAAACTGTCACAGAGTCTATAGATTTCTTAGACATTCTATAAATGTCAGGTTTTCACACATTGCTGGTAACACACACACATTTATATATATGATATTCAGTGCAATATCAGATGGCCCTCATAATCCTGATTTTTTTCCTCAGAAACCCTTTCTTTCGGTGAACTTAATTGCTAAATTTAGATGAGGGCTTAACTCATCTTCATGCTTAACTTTGGGCTTTGATAAGCTTTGTCACTAGGACTTTTCTTTACTCTTCATCACAGACAATGATCTAATTGTATGACCTTAACTAGTTTCTCTTAGCCACTTCCAGATAAAGAACTGTCCTCTGTAAAATAGGATCTATGGCTACCCTACTTCTAGCCTTGGTCTGTTTTTCAGTTTCTTTTTCTTGTTTATTTTAAGTGAAGTGCAGTTGTGCTACAAACTGGCAGGTGCCCAACAACATTGTTTCCAAATAAACAAGAAAGCACTTCACCACAAGCATAAAAGCAATCATCTGTGTCTGTCAAATATACACAACTTTTAAACTGTAAGCAAGGGATTTTATCTTGTGGTGCTTGTCTGCTGGCCCCTGTCCTCAATGTAAAGTTGCCTTTGAAACCTGAAAGTCAAACAAAATGGAAGGTTGGTGTCTTCAGCTAAAGCTTGGCTTTTATCCTCTATCACAAATTCAGCAGGAGAGTATGGGCACTTCCACACAATGACTCTGGACCGGTTTGAAAGATGAACTGAACCTCTGCCCTCTCTAATTTTATTATTGATTTATGAGTTTTTTTTTAATCTCTCACTTCTGCTTGTCTGGAGTTAGACACAGTACAGTTGGAGATCTAAATCCAATGGCAATGTCTCTTCAGGACCTCCTGACTGACTGACTGACTGACAGACAAAGGGGCAGTAGGGGTAGGAGACTTAAGGGTTTACTCTGTGTCTCCTCATAAGGCAGATTCACACTTTCATTTTGACCCATTGCCAATATGGATGTTTGGGTGGTTCAGGGTGGGGAATTTGTGGCGGGTGGGGCATGTTTTGGGGATTGTTATGTGTGTTGGGTCTGGTCTTTAGGTGTTATGTGAATTTTGTTGTGTGGGTATACTGTGTATATACATACAATGACAATAATAAAGTAATTATTTAAGTAATTAATATCATCCACTCACTGAATTCCAAGTGCAGCAATGGATGATGTCATCTCCTCTCACTCCCTGTCCATTGTGAATGCAACCATGCATGCATTTTCCTCCTTTGATTTAAAACTATTGTTTTCCAAGTGTCAAAGAAAAAAAAAACAAGAGGAGGGTTTGCAAACATCTGGGAAACAAAAGGAAGGCGAAGAACTAGTGAGTTGGTAACAATCCATAAAAAGAAAAGACAGGCACTGATAGGCTCTCTGGTTTGATTTCCCTATATGGGTGGGAAGGAAAATAAACAGGGGAATGACTAATCATGTCTTAACTAGGGGCCCTAGTTTAGACTGAGCATCAGGCCTATTGCCACCCCATTGCAATCCAGACTGGAATTTCTGAAGTGGACTTAAGGAAAAGAACAGGAGACAAGCAGTTAAGACTATAATGAAGAATTGCTCACTTTAGTTAAAGAAAAGACTTAGACTTATTTCGCTTGTACATGAAACCACTTTTGGATTTTCTGCTGGAAACTTTTTTTTCCCTTTCTATTCCCTTGTTTACAATTTCCGCTTTACAATTATTTTAGAAGCATACTTTCAAAGATGGGTTTCTGTTGCAGCAGCTATCTGCTCTGCATTTGTATCTCTTTATTGCATTCCATAAAATAATAAAATATTTATAACAACCAAAAAGAAGGTAATCAAAGTAAAGAGATGGGCGTGCAGAGGGATTTAAAATGGATAGACTGTTTGTATCACAGCTTCAGCTTCTTTACCAGAAGACGAGGCTTGAGGGATTCAAATTGGCAAGGTTTCTAGAATTGCTGGAAAGAATCATAAATTTAGAGTACGTAACTTGATGATCAACCTCTAGAAACTCAGAAGTTGCTGTGGACATGGCAAAGAAGGAGGTGATGTTAACGTTCTGTGATATTACATTATTCCCTGTTTATACGCAGAAGTCACAGCCCGTTGGGAGATACCAGCTCTAAATTTGCCTCTCTCTCTTTTTACATGATATACTGTATGTTATTCTGGAACCTCAGAATAATATGTCATACAAATCAAGGTGGCCCTAAGCCAGTGATGGCGAACCTATGGCACGGGTGCCACAGGTGGCACGCGGAGCCATATCTGCCGGCACGCGAGCTGTTGCCCTAACTCCACTCCAGTGCGCATGTGCGTGCCGGCCAGCTGATTTTTGGCTTTTACGGAGGCTCTGGGAGGGCGTTTTCGGCCTCCGGAGGGCCTCCGGGGGTGGGGGGAGCCATTTTCGCCCTCCCCACGCTACAAGAAAAGCTCTGGAGCCTGGGGAGGGCGAAAAATGGGCCTACCGGGCCTACCCGAAGTCGGGAAATGGGGGAGCGGGGGGATCGTGCACGCATGCACAGGGGCGGGGCAGCATGGGGGGATCACACACGCATGCGCAGGGGGCCATTGAATTATCGGTGTGGGCACTCGCATGTGCGCAATAGCATGCACACGCGTGCTTTTGGCACCCGAGGAAAAAAAGGTTCGCCATCACTGCCCTAAGTGATGCTCAAGTTATTTATCTAATAGAGGACAACACTCAACAAGCTGAGAGCATGAACTGATGCTTTTTTTTGTTTGTGCTGTAGACAGCACGGAATGGCCAAGAAGGGGAAACTTTGATAGAGTCTGGGTGTCTCTAACCTTGAGGGGAATTGTATAAGTTGATAGTAGTGGGGGGTGTTTGATGACCCATTTTATGCTTCCTTCTCTTGTGGCCTTATTGTATAAAACTAGCAAGCATTTCCGCCTTTGTGTGACTGGATCAGTGAGCAGAGGCACAGGTGCTGGCTCCATAACCTTTGCTCAATAACATCCTCCTTTTGTGTGTGTGTGTAAATATTGAACAATAGGAGAAAAGGACATGGGGTTTACACATGCTTGTAGAAGCAGGCCTACTTGCAAAAAAATTATTTCTTAAGGAGATTGCAATAGGAGTACTAATTGCTAATGCCAAATTGAAGACCATACCTTTACTTCAGAGTTGCTAGTATAGCTTTCATGGTGATTTTAACGTTTAGTTTTTCTGCTTTGGACAGCAAAATCCTGTCTTGCTTTGATTTGTGTGCAGGGCACACCCAGCGAACTGCAAGAATGAACTCAGTAGGCTCCATTAATGATCAGGCTGGAAGTGGGTTGTGCACCGCTAATCATTTGAACAGGAAGAAATGGCTTTGTAAATATCTCTAAATAGCTTTCCTAAATGCTTGTTTTCTACCAACGGCTTGCGCTGAAACCAATTTCAGAAGTCGTTCAAAATGGGCTGTTTATTACTTCCAAAATGCATTTATTGCATGCCAGATGTCCATTGCAAAGCATTCTGCTGGGTAGCTTTCTCCCTCCCCTTCCTCCTTACACCAAGAGACCACTGCCCACTTTCATTACTCTGAAAATGGGTAACGGGGCTCCTGTCAGAGAATGCTTGCAAGACATTCAGTTCTGGGGTGGGGGTGGGGGGGCATCCAGCTAATGCTGGTTGAGCAGAAAAGTGCTAGGCAAAGAACAGCTCAATAATGACCAATGTGATCATTGCAGGTTACATAAATTAACTTGGTTAAAATAAGACAAACCAGTAGGGATGTAAGAACAGTGTACTGCATCTACAATGACGGAATTCAAGAGAAATCATTCAGACCAACAAGGCAAAATGTTCTGTAAAATGAGGTTGTCTCCAATAATATGTACAACGTTGTTGTGACTTATCTCTTCTATAACAATGAGCTATGGCTGAGTGTATCAGCCACGTTTTTGTGCCCAAGAATATTTCAGAAATGGTTGTTGCCACACAGCAATACACAGCAATATCATTTGAAACCTGTTCTGCTATCATTTATGATCCAGATAACAAAGAACTGTTTTTTCTTCCACTTGTGCTCCTAAAACTAGGAGTTTTTTCAAAATTTAAAAATAGCAATAGCACTTAGACTTATATACCGCTTCATAGTGCTTTACAGCCCTCTCTAAGCGGTTTACAGAGTTCAGCATATTGCCCCCAAAAATCTGGGTCCTCATTTTACTGACCTCAGAAGGATGGAAGGCTGAGTCAACCTTGAGCCGGTGAGATTTGAACAGCTGAACTGCTGAACTAGCAGTCACTGAAGTAGTTGCAGTGCTGCTTTTAACCACTGCGCCACCTCGATGTTTGAACCGGGAAAGAAGTGAGAGGGATCTTGGAGTCCTAGTGGACAATCACTTAAATATGAGCCAGCAGTGTGCTGCAACTGCAAAAATAGCCAACTCAGTCCTAGGCTGCATTAATGGAAGGATAGAATAAAGAGAACATGAAGTGTCAATACCATTTTATAATGCCTTGGTAAGGCCACACTTGGAATACTGCATCCAGTTTTGGTTGCCACGATGTAAAAAAGATGTTGACACTCTAGAAAGAGTGCAGAGAAGAGCAACAAAGATGATTAGGGGACTGGAGGCTAAAACATATGAAGAACGGTTGCAGGAACTGGGTATGTCTAGTTTAATGAAAAGAAGGACTAGGGGTGACATGATAGCAGTGTTCCAATATCTCAGGGGTTGCCACAAAGAAGAGGGAGTCAAGCTATTCTCCAAAGCACCTGAAGGCAAGGCAAGAAATAATGGGTGGAAACTAATCAAGGAGAGGAGCAACCTAGAACTAAAGAGAAATTTTCTGATAGTTAGAACAATTAATCAGTGGAACAGCTTGCCTCCAGAAGTTGTGAATGCTCCAACACTGGAAGTTTTATTTGTCTGAAGTGGTGTAGGGTTTCCTGCCTGACTAGAAGACCTCCAAGGTTCCTTTCGACTCTGTTATTCTATTCTATTGCATTTTAATTTCACCACATTTCAAATATTATATGTTGGTATGATTTAAATAAATTATATTACAATGTTATGATTACTGTATATTCTCTTATTCCAGAAACAGAAGGACATACTGTGCAAATGAAGGACCATAAAATCAAAGAGAACAAGAATATACATACATACATACATACATACATACATACATACATACATACATACATACATACATACATACATACATACATACATACATACATATATATATATATATATATATATATATATATATATATATATATATAAATACATATACAGTATAAAATATATACAAATCCCAGTAAGGGTATGGCTATCTGACGAGAGCAAAATAAGCTCGAAATAGATCTATAATAGTCTCCCTTTATTTTCATTTATCAGCAAAAAAAAATCCTACACATATAGATTAGTGTGTCGGCTATATTAAAAATCAGCCTGGATGGTCCCTGGGACGGGGCTGAAAGGCAAAAAGGAAGCTGTGATGCTTTCTCTCCCATATTTGGGTACACCAGGATAACACGACTGAAAAACATATATAACCCTTTCCTGGTGAAAGAGCTGATTGGGAACAGAGCCTATGGCCTAATGGATAAGTTGCTGCACTGCAAGGCAGCCGGCCCGGGTTCAAATCCCAGCAAGGGGTATGGCTATCTGACGAGAGCAAAATAAGCTCGAAATAGATCTATAATAGTCTCCCTTTATTTTCATTTATCAGCAAAAAAAATCCTATACATACATACATACATATATATATGTATATGCCTATTTATGAAAGGTGCATAAAAATGATGTAGGTATTTAGTTACTATTTCTCTTTATTATTATTTTTATTACTTGGCTGTTTAACTGTTATTTATTTGTATGTTGGGTTTCTGCCCTACATGCTGTCTAAATCAGAGAATTGTTCAGTTCTGTTTTTGTAGTCTTTGTAATACATCTCATTTGAAGCATTGCTAGTGACAATTTGGTCCCAGTCCAATCAATTGTAAGCCTTTGGATGCTCTGCTCACTTCAGCTAAAAGAGTTACCTGTTAAAAAAAAAAAGAACTAAATCTTAACAGGACAGTGAGCATTCTTATAAAGTAGCTGTTGGATCTTCATTTAGTTTTATGTTGTATTGCTGTACTAGTAATTTTAATCTCAGGTGCAAAATGGCCTTCCTCTTGAGGTAATAAAAGAAGTTCCGTGGAAAATATGTAAGCTAAAAAAGTGTACAACTTGTGGGTCACATCATGCAATTAGGACAGTGGTGAAATCTACTTACCTTCCCTACCGGTTCGGAAGTGCGTGCTTTGCGTTTCACGCACGGCACCGTCGTACGTGCTTTTTCACCATCTGCGCATGCGCAGAAGGCTTTGCAGAAGGGTAAAAAAAAGAAAATGGCGACATCCAGGCAGGTGGGCAGAGCCTCGGGCGGCCACCGCTACCGGTTCTCCGAACTGGGCCAAACCGGTAGCATTTCACCCCTGAATTAGGGTGGTATCTCTGCCATAACCATTAATCCATTTGCTTTATTGCTAAAAACCATTGTTGAGATCGTGGAGACAGTGGAAGGTTTGAAAGGCAATATAGATAACATTATATTATTAAAATTCAGACTAAGTACAAAGCAGTCCAATTTTTCTGGTGAAATGTTGTGCCAGAAACCAATAGTAATAGTTTTTCCCACAATTGAAAGCAGCTGAAACTGCCCATCACTTTAAAAAAATTGGAAGGATTTCACATGGTGTTCTTGAACACATGCATTTTCTGGAAAAAAATGAGGCAGGAAAAGATGAAGATCTGGTCCCTGTGTTTGTGCAGCTACCAAGGCATGCTCTAGGTTTTATTTTTGACATATAAGATTATAAAACAATCTGGGTTGATACACAATAGCCAATACCCTTAGTTTACTCAAGGCCAAATGGAAACCGCAGAGGAAAAAGCAAACTTATGCTGACATACTGGTACTTTGTGCTGTTTCATGGGCCAGAGGACCGCATGGTAAACCATAATGACCAGTTTTTATCCCAACAGAGCTAGCCAGTAAGATTATCTGAGAGGGTCCTGCTGCCCAAGCACCTAGTCTCTAGGGTTCTTGAACCCTAAAATTTGTGAGGTGTCCATTATTACACCTTAAAGATGATTGTTGAGTATCTGTGTTTTCACTCAGATCTTCCCTGGAGTGCATTTTTCTCCACAACATCCACCCTCTCACTGAATCTAAATTTTGCTGGTCAATGACCAAAAAAGGACTATTGCTACTATTACTACAACCACTCCTTCAACTGGGCTAAGAAAAAGGACAGTCCAAATTCACCTAGGCAGCATTCATGGCTAAGGACCTGGTCTCCAGTTCTGGTCTAACTGCTACAGACATACAGGCATACATACATACATACATACATACATACATACATACATATACATCAGTAGTGGGTTTTAAAACCCTTTGCTACTGGTTCGCGCACGTTTGCATCCCAGGTAGGTGGGCGGAGCCTCCCGCCACTGCCACTACCGGTTTGGAGAACCGGGCTGAACCGGGAGCAACGCACCGCTGGAATACATTTAGATTTTTAAAAATTGCTATTGTTGTTTTAAAATAGGTTTTTTAAAGTCCATTTTGAAATAAAGAAACATGAAATAATGTAAAATGAAATAAGAATGAATAATTTATCTTATATAAATACTCAAAGAAAAACATTATACCAAATAAATAAATAAAGTAAACAAACAAAAGCTGATTACAACTATATCCCAAATCTACCTGATCTTGTAAATCTTAAAAACAAAACTAAAACTAAGCTTTCAGTGCTGGTCAAACCAATCCATGGGTTTTTTTTTGTTTTTGTTTTTGGCAACTGAAAAGATAATGTGACTTTTTCTGATATCATTTTTTTCAAAGAATTCTAAATTACACATCTATTTCTTGCAATTGCCTTATGACAAGATCAAGAAGGAGAGTTGTTCTATAAGTAAATGAAAAATGCACAGCTTGGTCTTGAGGTCTTCAAAAATTGGATATATCAGATACGGGGAGGTATTTATGCAAATTGGTCCAAGATTTTGGAAGATTCAGAGAAGCAAAACAGAACTGGTATCTTGCTTAGAGAAAACTCCACTGGAGACTTATGATCATTTTTATTCTAGCAATGAGGGACATGCTGAATTGTTAAAGTACAACTGAGAAATGTTTTCTGGTAACATTACCTTGAACATCACTTGTATCTGATCATGGTGATTGTTAGAACCCTGTTCAAACGATTGGGTGTGTTAATATATGATTAAGCCACAAAATCATTGTTATGTGTATATTGCTTTAAATGCATTGTGGATGATTACTATATAAGCAAGCAAGAGAGCATGCTCAATGTGGTTGGTGGTTGGTGGTTGATGGTTTATGGTTGGTGGTTGTGTTTGACGGTGTGTTCCGGATTGAAGATTCTCTCTGCTGATTTACTGGAAAAGTAGATTACTTTATGGCTGTGTGAAATTGCTGTGAAGAAGAAGAAGTAACTATCTGTGATAGTATAGAATTGAGAGATAGCTGTAATCTTTGTTTGTGAGTTAAAACAAAGATAGGCAAGAAGAAGAAACTTCGCATTGACTGAATAACTGTGTATGACTTGGACTTCCTATTTAACTTTGCTACTATTCAAGTAAAACTATTTTGTACATATTAAAGATATTTTGTTTATTGACTGAATAGCATTCATATCAAACTGCAACACCATTACTACAACACATTTCGCTGTGTATGTGCTTAACAGCACAATAACTCCTTAACAGTGATGATAAGATAGAGCAAGATAAAATAAATCCAAAAAAGTGTTGATGTTGGTAAGTAGGAAAATAAACTTGATATCTGAAGTTCAGCTTATTTTGGATGGGGTTGCATTCCCCTGAAAGAGCAAGTTTTCGGCCGGCATTCCTTGTTCCTCAGTCGTTACTAGACTTACCCGCAGTAATTGCGGCAAGGAATGTTTTTAAACAATTAGAGCTAGTACAAAGCTGGAAGCATTGCTAAGCTGGCCTGATTTAGTGAGAGTTCATATCTTGGTGACATCCTACTGTAGGTTTCACCACCAAGTGTCCAAATGCAGTAGCTGGGCAGGCAACTGGCGTAATAGATTGGGATTATATGATGATCGAATGGAAAGGTTTACACTGATTGCGAACCAATGACTAGACACCAGCGAAGGTATTGTTGTTGACCTTTAAAGCTCTAAATCAGGGGTGTCAAACTCAATTTCATTGAGGGCCGCATCAGGGTTGTGTTTGACTTTGGGGGGGGTAGGCGTGGCCAGGGGGGCATGGCCAGCTCTATGTCACTCATGTTGGGGGGCGCCTGTGCTGGCCTGAGCACTGCCACAGAAAGCAGGCTCCTGAGCTCCGTTTTCGGCTGCGATGGCCAACTGCAACCCTCTGCCAATGAAAACGGAGCTCAGGAGGGCCGTATGCGGCCCTCCCGTGCTCCATTTTCGCTGGCAGAGGCACCGTGTGCCAGCCCTTCACTGTTTCCAGGACGGCCCTGCAGGCCAGATCTAAGCACCCCGGGCCTTGAGTTTGACACCCCCTGCTCTAAATTATGTAGGACTGAACTAAGGATCCACTCTCCTGTTATGCCTCCAGCTGGACATGAATAGGTGCAGGAGAGGTGCTGACAAAGATGCCCCAGCTTGTCAGAAAGGAGCAGGTCTGTGCAAGGCTTGGTACCACTCTCTCCTGATACTTTTCCTTTAGAGGAGCAGCCAAGGGAACTCTCTCCAATCAGGCTTTCAACTGTTAATTAATGCTTTTAACTTACAACTGCCCTTTTCATTTTCTAAGCATGCTATTGATTATTGTCCCCTTTCTGTGCTTAAACTGAGTGAAAAGGTAGCGTTTAAATCAAAGAAATAAATAATGCCATTTATAGCCTGAACACACTAATATACTGCATCTAGCAGTGACCTTTTTTTTGAGAAATGGGTACCTCTGCATGATTTTAAGATTTAAAATTATTTCATATTCTCATACTTTAATAAACCCTGGCCATCTTGCAAGAGCACTCCAGTCTTGTGAGATTTGGCAGCCTCTGGGGTTTTCAGACATTAAAAACGAATGTTAATTGTTTACATGTTATTTTGAAATTGATTAGGGCTGTAGCGCCTCTGGGCCAATATAAGACGACATTCAAAAGTGGGTTTTCCCCATTGTGAGAAATCTATCACAAAGAATCTTCCTCGGAAGCAGTACCAACCAATTCAAAAAACAAATCCAATAAGGAATATTTGACTTACAACAGTTTAAGTATTTTCCCATGAATTACTTTCCCCTTAATATATTTTGTTACATGTTTTATTATGCATTGGCATATAATGCTATCTTAGCTTCCAATATTTAGATATTTGTGGTAGAATTTTGAAACCTGAAAAAAATGTTTTTTGGGGGGGTGGGGGCTGGGGGTGGAGAGGGGAGGCTGAGAATAAAAGCATAAGGGAATTCTTCCTGCCCTGAATGCTAATAAACAACTAAATGAAAAATCTAAATCTATAAGAAACTAGACAACCTGTGTCCCACTGGTCACTGTTTCAAAGATACAGGTAGTGATAGCTTAAAGTTGCAATGACACTAAAAAAAGTGACTTACAACCATTGTTCACACTTACAACCTATGCAGCATCCCCAGGGTCACATGACTGAAATTTGGGCGCTTGGCAACTGATTCGTATTTATGGTACGGGTTGCCGTGTCGAAGGGCTGTGTGATCACCTTTTGCGACCTTCAGATAAGCAAAGTCAATGGGAAAGCCAGATCTTAACAACTGTGTTACTAATTTAACAACCACAGTGATTCACTTAACAACGGTGGCAAGAAAGTTCGTAAAATGGGGCAAAATTCACTTAACAGATGTCTCACTCAGCAACAGAAATTTTGGCTCATTTGTGGTCATAAGCCGAGGATTACCTCTACTTACCTAAACAGAGGAACAGAATGACCAAGGTCAGACAAAAGAGCAGTGGGAGCAGGAGCGGCTTCTAGCTTTCTGCCAACTTCCCCTTGTGGAATCTGGCTGGGAACATTGGAAATCTCCCTTCCCCTTCCCAGGAGGCAGGTAAGTGGCTGCTACTGGGTGGGGGAGAGAGCCAGGGATTGTGAGACTGGCTGGGAAACACTGAAAATGAAGATCACATGACCACCGAGCAACCAATAGCATCGAAGCAGCCACAACTGCCCCAAATGTCATTCCCTTGGGAATCATTGATCCTAGATTCGGGACACATTCTGTAAGTTAGCCCACTTGAGGAACCTTGTTCTGTCCCCATGGGTATGCCCCCCAAAATAAGATGCACAGGAAGGAATTGGGAACAATACTCTTTTACTTCCAATAAAGTCTTAGCAAGAGTTGAATCTTTTCAAAAGAATATCAGGTAATTAAGAAGTTATTTACAAAGTCTTCTCAGTAGATGGCTAGAGTCCCAGAAAGCAGTCAATTAGCGTTATCTCAACTCACGTAGGTTTGGCGGAAATCCAAATCTCATTAACACAGGAAAAATGTTCACTTTTTATAATCCGAGCTGCAGACACGAGCAAAATGCTGGAACCACAGAACGGGGTTGTTCTCTGCAACAAAGTCTCTCGTGACAGACCCTTAAATACCCTCAGGGCATGGTCAAGCCCTGCATTACTACTCACGAGGAAGCCTCCTCCTGATTAGCCACTCATGTCTCTTTGAGAACCTGCATGCTCTGGCATCAAGAAGAGGCTCCTCCTCTTCTCCTGAGTCACTAATCTCAGGAGATGCATCAGGCTCTAATTGTTTGCCAGCCTCTGACCCCACGTCTTCTTCACTCTCCATCTCTGATGCCAGGAACATCGGTCTTCTGTACTGTACCCTCACTACCTCCGAATCCTCGGGATCGGCTGCTAATTGCACTGGACTCGACCTGGCTACAACAAACCTCGGTTCAAAAACTGTTGCCCTATGATGCACCATTTCAACCAGTCAAAGGTCATGACAAGAGCTTTTTTTAATATATAGATAGATATTAAAAATTAGAGGTAAAATACCTGGAGGAAATAAATAGGGCTGTTTTCAAACCACACTAAACTTTTCATATTCATAAGATTCAGGTCAATGAGATTCTCAGGTTGATAATACAGAAAGAACATCTACTGCATGATTTATGTGCTCTTGCCTATTAACAGCAACCATTTGTAATAGTGGTACCAGACCTTTTGGTGGTGCAGATTAATGATAATTTTACATGCTTTTTAAATTGGTGTTCAATGGCTTCGTTGCTAGCACAGAAATAGCAAGCCCCACATTTTTCATAACAAGGAAGAAAATACATTTTGAATTTTGCATTTAGCCTTTCTTTTCCTTTCCCTTTCTCTTTCCCCCTTCCCCTTTTCTCCTTTCCCCTTCCCTTCCCCTTCCCTAGCTTTTAATATTACAATACAGACTCTGCCACAAAGCTATTCAAAATCAGATCTATAGCAAAGGGTATGGTTATTTCACACAAATGGAGCATTTATTCATATTGGAAACTATAATGTAACAAGTCTATTTTTTTTCACAATCTGTCTCCCTTCCACCACCACCACCCCCAACTTCTTCTTCTTCTTCTTCTTCTTCTTTTATTCAAAGAGAGGTTCTGGAGAAGTCTTCCCCTGTCTCCAGCTTGCAGGATCTCATAAAATGAGGCAATTGAAATTCTCCAGGCACTGCTTGGCTTTAGGATGTAAATAATGTTCAGACACTGGTTTCCAGAAGCTCAGTAAAAGCATTAAAATTGCAGCTTAAAACTGTTCACTGGGCAGAGATGCTGGAGAGGGGGAGGCAAGAGATGGAAAAAGGAGAGAGGAAAATCAAAATGCAATTCAAGAAAAGATGAATGTTATTTCTACCTGCAAGTTCTGGCTTGTAAAGCTTCTTGCCTGCATTACAAGCTTAAGCTCGCCTGAGCTCTTCCCCAATGAGGATTTATGTTCCAATTTACCACCCATTGGCCAAATCTTATAGATTCTCAGAAGACCGGCCATCACTCAGGAATGCAGGCAGGTGTGGGCCTAATGTTAACATCTCAGCAGTCTAAAGAAGGGTCAGGGTGATCTGTAACCCAGTAGGCTATGCAAAGTCAGAATCATTAGCACCCAGGAAGGCTGCCCATAGAGCAAGCAAGGAGGGATGAGAGACAAAGAAGGCTGGGAGGAAGGAAGGAAAGAAAACCGATGTCAAGAAGAGCCTAGCAGCTGAGATAAACAAAACATTAGGTGTCTGGATGCTGAGACACATTGCTGACACCAGAACAGGATCCAAGAGCACCTGCAATTGCCCATCTCACACTGTATATTATGTGTGATAGGTCATTCACTTGCCATTTGTGTTCTTCCAAGCCTTCTAAGAGAAGGGGGGGAGAGAAAGATCACATACACTGAAATAACGGCATACACACTTTGCAATATTTATGACTCGCATCAAGTGTGCATGAAGCTTGTAGAGCTCATTCTTGCCCTTTACTCAGGATGGAAATGAGTAGGAAATGGAAATTTAGGGTCAACCTTAACGTCTCAACTGCTAGATCAGGATACAAATATGAGAAACAATGAGTCAAGGAGCAGTCAAATCCAATTCCTCTGTTACGTTTTCTAGGGCGGGCAATTGAAGACTACCGTATATTAGGGTTTGATAAAATATTCATACATGTATACTATATGTGTTGGCTAGTTCATGCATTATTCATACGTTGCATTGCACAGTAATGTTACCTCATACATTACAATGCAACTATGAGTTCTCTACCATTCAGAGATTACAGTCAAGGGAAAACAAAAATAGGATTTTTAAAAAAAGGCAATCACGATCGGAGTAAAGTGAGGTCTCCTATTAAATGGTGTTGGTCATAGAGTGGGAAGGGATTTCAAAGATCATCCAGTCCAACCCCTGCTATTTCAGAAAATCTGCTCCTAAAACTTCCCTGTTGGGTCATCTAGCCTCTATTTGATAATCTCTTGCAACTAGGAAAGAAGTGCTAACAGTAGTAGACAGAAAGCCATTTCCCATGTAGTCATAACCATTGAACAAAATGAGACATTGGGTTGCTGCCAATGAACTATTATAGGATTTTTTAAAAAAGGGGCCTGCTCCTGTCAGACGACTCTAGTTAGGAGGTTCAGAAGTTAATAAAGCATTAGTCTGACTCAAGCCTCAGCGTCGTTCCTCACGAATATAATACTGGCGACGAGGAAGGAGGTCGAATCCACATCGAGTGACTCCAGCACACCTGAACGTAAGGAAAATTGTGAAAGCACTGTCAGGGACGAGTAATGGCCACCCAACATACATTCGCTCCCTTTAACCCGCCGAGGGAGACCTGGGCCTCCTATGTAGCCCGGTTCGAATGTTTCCTCATCGCAAATGAGTTCACCGAGCTGTCAGGAGACAGAAAGCGGGCATATTTTCTCGGATTTTGTGGGCCTGACATGTTCAAGACTGCCCTAGCCCTTTTCGCCCCTCGCTCGATTCATAGCGTGCCTTGGGATGAATTTATGGAGAAACTTAAAGATCATTACGCACCCCCTCCTTCTAGATGTGCTAGACGTTATGCTTTTTACCATCGGAATCAGAAGGAGGGTGAGACAGTGAATCAATTCGTGGCTGCCCTCAGGAGGGCTTAAATTGTGAGTTCAGCAATTTAGAAGACTACCTTTTGGATAGGCTTGTTTTTGGAGTCAGGGACTGCCGACTGAAGAGGCGATTGCTCGCCATGCACAACCTCACATTCCAAGTTGCACTTGATGAGGCTCGTGCTGCTGAACTGTCCAACCAATCCCTCGCTGAGATGGACATTAGCATTAACCCAACGCCCGTCCCCAATGCCTCTGTGACCAATGCCATCGCCGCTCTCCCAGAAGCATTAGAGAGGGAGCTCAAAATTGAAGAGGACGTTTGCCGCATTTCTGAGGGTCAGAATAAGGGGGACATGAGGCAAAGACCGCCTCCATCTCTCTCTCCATGCAGGGGCTGTGGGGGGGACCATTTGAGGGCCCAATGCAATTTCCAGGACGCCATTTGCCGTCGTTGCGGCCGCAGGGGCCACCTAGCAAGGGTTTGCCGGATGGGTAGAGCCGCCCCCATTCAGAGTTATAGAGAGGCACCACCTGCAGGCCCACGGAGACAGCCCTGGGGGGGTCAGCCAAGAAGAGGCAGCTGTAATGCGATTTTCCCCTCCACTAGGGGGAATCTTGCTGTCATTCAGAAAACTCAGGTGCCCGCGGGTGAGAAATTCACAGTTACTGTGACGCTTGGCCACAAGCCGTGTCCAATGGAAGTGGACACGGGCTCAGCTGTGTCCATAGTCTCATGGAGCACCTTGAAACGCATTTTCCCTGGCATGTCAAAGAGCCGCCTAGAGCCATGCCCATTATTCCTTAGGGCTTACCAGGGGTCCTCCATCCCTATCCTGGGCAGGGGACTGTTTCCAGTCAGGTTCAAAACTTTTGCTGGCCGCCTGCCCCTTGTAATTGTAGATGGCCCCCTTACCAGTCTTCTGGGACTAGACTGGTTTCCAGCTCTGGGGTTTTCCCTGGAGGGCATTAACGCAGTGAAAGGGGAAGACATGGGGGCCACATTGGAACAGGAATTCCCCGCAGTATTTGACGGGCAGCTAGGGAAGTATACTGGAACACCTGTGACTTTTAATCTTGACCCTATGGTTGCCCCTGTCCGCCTCAAACCACGGAGCGTGCCCTTGGCACTACTGCCAAAGGTGGACGCTGAACTAGACCGCCTCCTTGCACAGGGCATATTAGAAGCTGTAGATCAGGCGCGTTGGGAGACCCCCATAGTGACCCCTGTTAAGCCAGATGGCTCAATCAGGCTATGTGCAGACTATAAGTGCACAGTGAACCGCGCATTACAGTCCCACGCATACCCTGTGCCCATCGTGCACCACCTGCTGCATTCCCTGGGAGGGGGAAAAGTCTTCGCGAAGTTAGATCTGTCCCAGGCTTACCAACAGCTGCCTGTGGACGACCAAGCAGCCGAAGCTCAGACTATTATTACACATCGAGGTGCTTTCCGCTGCCGCCGCCTCCAATTTGGCATAAGCACTGCCCCGGGCATTTTCCAAGGGTTGATGGAACGCCTGTTACACGGAATTCCGGGCACAGTGCCTTATTTCGATGACGTTTTGGTCACTGCGTCATCACGTGAGGAATTAATCTCTCGAGTGCGTGCTGTCCTCACCAAATTCCAGGATGTGGGGCTACGAATTAAGAAATCTAAATGTGTGTTTGCGGCTAGCAGCGTAGAATTCCTCGGGTTCTTGGTGGACTCCACTGGAATACACCCCACAGCCTCTAAGATCCAAGCCATTGTGGACGCACCCAGGCCAAATTGTAAGGCGGAGCTGCAAGCCTTTCTTGGCCTCTTGAACTTTTATGCAATTTTCCTGCCTCACAAAGCCACAGTGGCAGAACCGCTGCACAGATTGCTGGACGCCAGGGCACCGTGGAAATGGGGCCCCCGTGAGGCACACTCATTTGCCGCTGTGAAAGGACTTTTGACAGCAAACACGGTGCTGGCTCAATACAGCACCCAACTGCCACTAGTGCTAGCCTGCGACGCGTCACCCTACGGCGTGGGCGCTGTCCTTAGCCACCGCTTGCCGAACGGAGAGGAAGCCCCGATTGCATTTTTTTCCAGAACCTTAGCTGGGCCGGAAAGGAACTACGGCCAAATCGACAAGGAGGCCCTGGCTCTCATCGCGGGGGTTCGCAAGTTCCATCACTATCTGTATGGGCGCTGTTTCGACCTTGTGACTGACCACCAGCCACTTCTGGGGTTACTCTCCAGCAACCGTCCGACACCCCAGATGACATCCCCAAGAATGACCCGTTGGAGCGTTTTCCTCGCCAACTACGAGTACCACCTGATCTACCGACCTGGCCGCAACATCGCGCACGCCGATGCCTTAAGCCGCTGCCCCCTGCCTATCCTGCTGGAGGACCCGGCACCTGCATCTACGGTCTTCCACTTGAACGACATCAACCTACCCATCGCAGCAAGCGACATCGCCAAGTCTACGGCTCGAGACCCCGTCCTGTCAAGAGTACTGACTTGGGTGCTGAGGGGCTGGCCTGGGGACACTGTGACTTCCGAATTTGCCCCATTCAAAACGCGCCAATGTGAACTGTCTGTTTTACGGGGCTGTTTATTGTGGGGTGAGCGGGTTGTAATCCCCACGGTTTTTAGGCGAGCCACCCTCAACTTGTTGCATAGGGGCCATCCCGGGGTGGTCCGAATGAAGGCCCTAGCCAGGGGTTACGTGTGGTGGCCGGGGATGGATAAGGCCATCGAAGAAAGGGTGGCCAAGTGCTCCATCTGTCAGGAGAATAGGGCATCCCCGCCTAAGGCAACCCCGCAGGTTTGGGAAACCCTAGCAGGCCCCTGGTCCCGCATCCACGTGGATTTTGCCGGCCCAGTACAAGGCCAGATGTTCTTGGTGGTCGTGGACGCTTTTTCTAAATGGTTGGAAGTCCGCTTAATGTCCACTACCACCACTGACTCCCTGATTAGGTGTTTGGAGTCATTGTTTGCGACACATGGGTACCCCGACGTATTGATCTCGGATAATGGGCCTCAGCTGACAGCGGCCCGATTTGAGGGATTCCTCGCCAACTTAGGCATACGGCATGGTCTCATTGCGCCATGGCACCCTGCAGGTAATGGCATGGCGGAACGCATGGTTCGCACAACGAAAGAAACACTTCGCAAACTAGGCCCGGGGGATTGGCGAGATAAAGTAGCTGAGCTCCTGTTCACACAGCACACTACGCCATGTACAGCCACGAATAAAACACTGGCTGAGTTGCTCATGGGGAGGCGTTTGAGAACGCAGCTCGATAGACTACACCCCCATTATTCCACAGAAAAGCCTCTAGACTCCTCCCGGCCAGGGCGCTCGTTCCAAGTAGGCAGCCCTGTGTATGCACGCAACTATGCCGGCAGCCCACTTTGGCTCCCAGGGGTGGTAGTCGGCTCAAGCGGCCCGTGCTCCTATCGTGTCCTGTTAGACAACGGCCAGGAGTGGCACCGCCACATTGACCAACTGCGATCTCGGTGGGGGGAAACGGCAGGAGCCAAGCCACAACTGGCAGAGTCCCCCAACCCTATAGAGGGACTCCGACTAGGGGAGGAGGGGGCGCGACGAGCCGCGAGCCAAACTGCTCTCGCTGACTTACCGGGGCGGGAAGAAGCAGTCATAGAGGAGTTCACCCCTCTCCCCGGGGAGGAGACAAGTCCGGCAATAGACCATGCAGACGGAGACCGCAGTCTGGGAGAACAACCCCAAGAGCTAAGACGATCTAGTCGGATCAGACGGCGCCCAGCGTACCTCGCTGAGTACGCATGCTCCAACTAAAGGGTAAGGGGTGTAATGTCCTGGGGCTCCACCAGGGGGCTCCAAAAGGAGCGGGAATTCTAAGCGTTGTGATTGGTTGATGTTATGTTGTGTTCAGTATAAATACAGAGCTGTCAGATCGGGGCCTGCTCCTGTCAGACGACTCTAGTTAGGAGGTTCAGAAGTTAATAAAGCATTAGTCCGACTCAAGCCTCAGCGTCGTTCCTCACGAATATAATAGTTACCTCATACATTACAATGCAACTATGAGTTCTCTACCATTCAGAGATTACAGTCAAGGGAAAACAAAAATAGGATTTTTAAAAAAAGGCAATCACGATCGGAGTAAAGTGAGGTCTCCTATTAAATGGTGTTGGTCATAGAGTGGGAAGGGATTTCAAAGATCATCCAGTCCAACCCCTGCTATTTCAGAAAATCTGCTCCTAAAACTTCCCTGTTGGGTCATCTAGCCTCTATTTGATAATCTCTTGCAACTAGGAAAGAAGTGCTAACAGTAGTAGACAGAAAGCCATTTCCCATGTAGTCATAACCGTTGAACAAAATGAGACATTGGGTTGCTGCCAATGAACTATTATAATGCAGATAAAATTTAATGCTTCCTTGGCCTTCTGAGATAGCTTATAATATTCTTTATGAGCTCAGTGCTATTGTTTCATCTTTAGACTCCAATGTCTCCTTCTGACTACACCAATGTTTCCCCAACATGTATCTGGATGGAATAAAGAATATTCATATTCTCTCTCTCTCTCTCTCTCTCTCTCTCTCTCTCTCTCTCTCTCTCTCTCTCTCTCTCTTTCTCTTTCTCTTTCTCTTTCTCTTTCTCTGTTAGCAGCTTAGCAATTGAAGAACATATCTGGGATAATCCCATCCTGAATTAATTTTACCTCTAACCAGGTTGTTTCATAATTTTCTTCCAGAAATACCATTTCCAAAGGAAAGGACAAGCAGAAATGATGGTATTACATGATCTAACCCCACTGAAATGCAAATAACCACTGCGCCACCTCGGCACTGAACCGAGGTGGCGCAGTGGTTAAAAGCAGCACTGCAACCTACTTCAGCTGACTGCTAGTTCAGCAGTTCAGCTGTTCAAATCTCACCAGGTTCAAGGTTGACTCAGCCTTCCATCCTTTCTGAGGTGGGTAAAATGAGGACCCAGATTGTTGGGGGGCAATATGCTGAACTCTGTAAACCGCTTAGAAAGGGCTGTAAAGCACTATGAAACGGTATATAAGTCTAAGTGCTATTGCTATTGCTATAATTTCTTTTGCAAGGTCACGATTACACTCGGTTGGCTTTATTCGCAGTAGTTCTCTTACCTGAACAATGAATGTATGAATAGGAAAGCTCAGCTGGAAAGCTACGTATCAGGTGATGCAAATGTTTCATTGCTCTGCATGCCTGAGAATGACTGTGAAAGTGTTGTGAGCATTGATTTTGCAATTACAAATAAGCTTTAGCGAGCAGATGAATTTGCAAATACGAAACTTGCAAATAAGGAGAGCTGACTTTATTTATAAACTCATGCACTGAGTGGATAAAAGTATAATGTGAGTATATTTCAAAACCATGTTTAGATGGATCTAGCGTAGCAGCTTTATAATATGCCAGAAGATTGCTCCCTCTGCTTCAATATTATTTACCTCAGCTTTAATCAACCTGGAGTTCTTCAGGAAACCAAGGTGGCTAGAGATGTAAGCATACATAGAAGTGCAGCTTGATAAAGTTTATGTTGCTATTTCATACATCCAATACTATTTTACCAAATCTTATACATAGCTTCTCAGAAGTAAGTTCTACTGAATGCAGTGGTACACACACACACACACACACACACACACACACACACACACACACACGTCTGTCTGTCTGTCTGTCTGTCTGTCTGTCTGTCTGTCTGTGGATGGATAGATAGGTAGGTAGGTAGGTAGGTAGGTAGGTAGGTAGGTAGGTAGGTAGATAGGTAGATAGATAGATAGATAGATAGATAGATAGATAGATAGATAGATAGATAGATAGATAGATAGATAGATAGATAGATAGATAGATAGATAGAGATAGATAGATGATAATAGATAGATAGATAGATAGATAGATAGATAGATAGATGATAATAGATAGATAGATAGATAGATAGATAGATAGATAGATAGATAGATAGATAGATAGATAGATAGAGATAGATAGATAGATAGATAGATGATAGATAGATAGATAGATAGATAGATAGATAGATAGATAGAGAGAGAGAGAGAGAGAGAGAGAGAGAGAGAGAGAGAGAGAGATAGATAGATAGATAGATAGATAGATAGATAGATAGATAGATAGATAGATAGATAGATAGAGATAGATAGATAGATAGATAGATAGATAGATAGATAGATAGATAGATAGATAGATAGATAGATAGATAGATAGATAGATAGATAGATAGATATCTGGCTATAGGATTGCATCGTTCTTCAAGTATTCCTATGGGGAAAACAATAAGATTTGTGCTCGCACTGCACAAAGCTTACAATCTTTTTTTTTTTAATTTCCTGATTTTCCCTGCTCCCCTTTTCTTCTGTACTGTGTGTGTCCTTTTAAGATTGAAGGCAGAGGTTGCTTTGTTTTATTATTCTATAAGCCATTCTGGATACCTTAGGGGCTGAAGTGCAGGAAAGAAATGGCTTAAACAAATAATAAATATTTTAAAGTCAATAAATTGTTCCATAAATAAAAATATATGTCATGATTTCACTCACTTTAATGAATCTCAGCTAGTGGCTTGGTTCTGTGGATATTCTGTTATATATAATTTACACATGGTGCTAGGGATTTAAGGCTGTAAGATCCATTATTATATTGTTTTATGGCAGGGAATCTCATGATCTCGTTTTTAATTTGTGTTTTGGGTTGATTGCAATTCCCAAATTTTGAGTAAAATTCTCCAAATTTAAATGATTAATTCTTCAATCCTATTTTGTAGTTGGAGCTTTAGGTCTCTTGCTTTTTACCCATTTTTAACTATATACTATCCCAAATTACTGAAAGGATCTATAGTTAATTTTGCAGAAATTCTTGGGTGTAGTTATTTCCCATACAAACATGAATATTTAATTCCTGGAGCAATGCCGTTACAAGCCTAATTTTCCTCTGAAGTTTTTGTTTACTTGTTTTTACTTGAATCTCCAAAAAAGGAGAATATATGTCGTTCAAGGTTGAATTGTGGCATATCTGGTGCTCTCTGAGCTTGGGACAGTTATTTGAATCTATTTTTTTAAAGGGACAGTGAGGAAAAATTTGCAGTTTAAGACAAACATAAATTATTATTTGCATTTAATGATGCCAAAGGCAAAGGAAATTCATTCCATTCAAACCCTTCTCTTAAATTACTTTATAGTTAAAGGAAATACCTCCAAGTTCTAGCAGGAAGGAACACATAGGCAATATTTAGATGATATATCTGATGATGATATGACAAGTCAAACTGCACAATTATGTAGCGCATACAGGTAGTCCTCAACTTACGTCCACAATTGAGCACAACATTTCTATTGCTAAGTGAGACAGTTGTTAAGTGAGTTTTGTCTCATTTTATGACCTTTCTTGCCACAGTTGTTAAGTGAATCACTGCAGTTGTTGAGTTAGTCACACGGTTGTTAAGTGAATCTGGCTTCCACATTGGCTTTGCTTGTCAGAAGATCGCAAAAGGTAATCACATGACCCCAGGACACTGTAATCGTCATAAATATAAGTCAGTTGCCAAGTGTCTCAATTTTGATCACGTGACCATGGGGATGCTCAACGTTTGTAAGTGTGAAAACTGGTCATAAGTCACTTGTTTCAGTGCCATCGTAACTTTGAACGGTCATTAAACAAACTGTTGTATGTTGAGGACTACATGTACTAGCTTGACTGATCAATTGCCTCACAAAGAGGATTTTTTAAAATAACACATCAGTCATCCAAATGGAAGAAGAATTATGGTGGCCTATTCCCTCATTGTTTCCCATTGACTAATCAAATGCTAGTGGGAAGTTCATTGTCCCCTTTGTCTCCTGTTAAATTTCTGTATACTATGTTTATATTTTAATACTTTGTTATACACTGCCCAAAGTTCCCCTCTGAGTGAGATGGGCAGTTCAAAAATGCTAAAAATAAATACGTACGTTCATAAATGAGATGAGACCACAACACAGCATCCCACTGCTGCTACTAAGGCCTTGCTTTGCCATTGATATTGTAAGCAGTACGCTAATCCTCTTGAAGAGTTATGGCTAATAGCTTTGTCTTCCCTTCATTAATTTATCTAATTCCCTTTTAAAGTCACCCAGATTGGTGGTTACCACATCTTGTGAATAAAAATTCCATCGTTTAATCATGCTCTGTATTCACAAGTTACAACCATTTTTGTGGATTTCCCCTGAAGTCCTTTTCCATGGGTTTTCTGTGGCAATGACGCTAGTTAGCCAAACAACTATTTTTCAAACAGCTGTGTGCTGGAATCACAAAAAAACAAAAACAAAAAACAAACAAACACACAAATAGTCAGAATTACCATTGATGGTTGGATTGCAAGTTTAGCCTTTGCCAGAATATTATCTGACCAAAAGCTTAATGAGCTTAGCAGAATGTGAGTGGCAGGCTACAGCCTGCACATAAATCATGCATTGGTTTTGTGGGTAGCACAAACCATGTCCAGATTTTCAGGCAATAAGTACTTTGGGATGGTGCCAAAAGATTTATTGTAAAGCACAGATGTGACTTGGGGGGGGCGGGAAGTAATGCAAGTTCATTTAAACAAGAAACAGAGTCAGTTGTACAGCTGCTGGACTCTTCCCCCATCTCCCTCACCAAGAAAAATATGCTATGTAAAAGTTTGGCCTTGACAGTTTTCAACCGCATATTTGTTTTTAGCCTATCATATTGGATAGTTCAGCGGTGAAATCTACTTACCTTCCCTACTTTGTGTTTCACCGTCGTGCACACTTTTTCACCCTCTGTGCATGCGCAGAAGGCTTTGCGCATGAGCAGAGAGTTAAAAAAGAAAATGGCGATGTCCAGGTGGGTGGGCGGAGCCTCCCGCTGCCGCCGCTAATGGTTCTCCAAACTACAGGTGGCCGCCGCTACCTGTATGCTCGAATCGGGCTGAACCGGTAGCATTTCACCCCTGGTCCGATTGTTCACTATATTGATAGCCCACAAAGAAAATTTATCAGGATTGATCCCGAGTATTTGTGAATAATAAACCAATAGCAGAATAAATCTATGGCAGACATGAATTAAATGCTTGCTGCTTGATTGACTTTGATGCTATAAGCTACCCTGGGAAAATATGGTATTGAGAGGTGGAATATAAGTTTTAAAAATAAAATGAGTACACGATAACTTATAGTAAAAAATAAAATATCAAACCAATAAATGTTACAGCTGATGATAACTGTTGATATGGCCTGGTCTGCAGAGACACATTAAAAGCTTGCTTCTCATGGTCACATAGTACCGTATTCAATGGGGGAAGGATGCAAGTTTTTTATTTATTTAATCTCTATTCATTTTCATATTTAATGTTTTAATATTCTGTAGCTTTGTTTTATGATGTAAGCCACCCAGAGTCGCTTGACAGTGACATGGAAATTAGATAGATAGATTATAGATGAAAGATAGATAGATTTAGATAGATAGATTTAGATAGATAAGACAGACAGACAGATGGTTGAATAGATTATAAAATAAATTATTTTTTAGAAAAAAGAAACAATTTTGTAATTTCTCTTGCTTTAACTGGGCACATTTCTCCCTCTTTTATTGAGTAGATGATTCATGAATGTCTACAAAAATTGTGAAAAACCTTTCATCCTTGTTGACCCTAAGATTTTTTGGTTGTCAGCAAACCTCCTTACAAGGTTATGGCAGTTCCTGGGCACATGAATATTCAGATGCTGTGTGGGAAGGACATGCAGAGGTAGATCAGCAATTTGATGAGGTTTTGACCCGAGGAAATGATAAACACTGAAGAGACTAAAGAGGCTACAACATAACTGAAGCAAGACAATTCAGCTCAATGTTAGTAGAGCACAGCAAAAGCACTCAAGTCAGGAGGTGATCCTTTACTATAACAACGTCACTTCTTGAGTAAAGTTATCGGAGCAAATACCAAGTATATGGAAGCAAATCCTCATAGTCCCCCATTTTTAAAAATGAGACAACCACAGGTTCAAAAGCTATTGCGAGATTAATCTTCTTTCCATGGTCAGTTAAATGTTTCTGTGGCTCTTCCAACTTTAGATACAAAGACAAGGACAACACAATTCTCTTTGCACTGGTTTCCATCCAAATGGATTGTTGTGACCAGACATTTATATAATAACAAGTCATGCAATGCCAGAGATGCATCCTGTTCCCATTGCTATTCATGACAGCACTAGATATCATCACGAGAAAACTCTTCTACGGTAGGTATGGAATTGAATTTTCCAGGGACAATTAATCACCAACTTTGCCTACACAGATAACATTGCAATATTGCCTATGAGAGTAGGAACCACTGATATCCTCTGCGAATCAAGGATGCAGCACCGCCATTTTGACAGGTCATTGGACAAGACAAAAATACTGGCCACTGATGGCCCACCAGTAATTGTACAGCTAAATGGAGGATAATCAGAACAAAGAGCTCAAAAATCTTGCTCCATGGTAGAGGAAAAGAACATTGTCTCAACAGCCAAAATGAAAAATTAAATTGGTGGCTTTCGGGGTTTGCTCATGTAATATGTATACTAGAAACTTTTATTATTACTGTTACCATATACACCAAAATGCCGGCCTGAGTCCTTAGGGAGTAGGGCGGCATAGAAGAACTTTCAAATAAATAAATAAATAAATAAATAAATAAATAAATAAATAAATGAATGAATGAATGAATGAATGAATGAATGAATGAATGAATGAATAAATAAAATGCAAATATTGTAGCTACTGATATTACCAATACCATCATATGTAGCTGAAACATGGAACTGGAAACCTTCTGATGCACTGTTTCCATGGGATCATTGGCATCACATTGATGGACTGAATAAGAATAAAACTAATTGTCAGAAATGTTGCCACCAGTCAATATTAGCTGATGAAATTAAACATAAACAAAAAAACTAGCAACGGAGGTGATTTGGGCTTAAAGCATCTACAATAACTTACTAGTTGTGAAATCATACTTGACTAATCTCATGCTGGGGAGATCAAATTCAACATTTTTTGCATTTCATTAAATGAGTTCAGTTTCAAAAGAATTAGTAAGGTGCTGATCTTAAAATGTTTTCATTTCTACAAATTTACCTGTTCATATGAAGCTTTCTGACTTTCTTCTGAAAGAGGCAGAACACAGACACATCACAAGAGAATGCACACTAAGCTGAGATCAGTTCAGCCATGCTGGCTGAGAATTATGGGAAATGTAGTTCCAGAACATCCAGAAATCAAGTAACAGAAGATCTGTTGCTTGATTTCATCAGACAGATAAATGACTATTGGTACCTTTTCTTATAGATAGATAGAATCATCAAACTGGATGAAGTTACCAATATGAAAAAGACACTGTCAAGAAAGTGATTTAAGAAAAATATTCCCTGTCACAGTGTGATTTATTGTCAGTTGTATATAGATGCAGGGAGCTGCATCCCTATCTAATATAATGGTTCATTCCTGAGCACGTGATTGATATGTTCTTGTACGCATGTGTGCATTCCTGAATCTCCATTCTACCCTTCTTCTTCTGACTTCCAATGGAGGAAGTCGCATTTTATAGCAGAGATGTAAACAAACGATATTTTATTGTTTTTGTACCGAAATAAATATTTTAATTAGACTTTCAAACCTCGGTTTTATTTCTAATGTCTGAATTCCGGGAGAACAATCTATTTAGCCTCTGTGAGATTTATTCTCACTTCGTCACTCCCCCCCCCCGGGAAACTCTTATATTCAACAGATAATGGGATACTAGAGTCATGGTTTATTTAGGGTGGTGAGGCCAATCAGGAAATTCTTTCTGTACAGTTCAAAGAAAGCCTTTTATTTCAGAAGTCAAATTCTGAAGGAAAATATGGCTAAAGAATGAATTGAGTGTGCTCAGTGCTGACTGGATAGTTCCCAACATGGTCACCAAGAACGTTCCCTATCTTGGATCCCTGAAACAAGCTTGTACTTAATGTTTCCTTCTGCGATTTTTAAGTGGGACCTTCTGATCTGGTCTGGAAGAAGAATGCAAACCATTTTGCTGCCTTCTAGTGGTCATCTGGAATTTGCATTCTAGATACAGTTGCCAAAACACAGGATGAGAAACAATTAGTCAGTTAATACGAATGGTAGTTCTGAAGGTGCCTAGTACAAATGCTGAAGAATTCACTGAACTGTACTTTGGTGTGACATCTGTTTTCACCCAAAGCAGGATACAAAACTTGGGATGACTCTTAACCAAAAAGACACTGTGTATATGGCAGTACATGGATGCCATCTTAAAATCCTTCCTCACATTGATCTGTTTATTAGAATAAAGTCAAGATGTGTATTTTTCTTACAAGACTCCCAACTATCTGTTAGAAGAAAGAAGAATTTATTGTTCTACAAGGTCCTTCCCCGACCTGCATAATGAGTACTACATGCCAATAGCTCATCATGTGGAAGTACTTAAAATGGCTTCCGCAGTGCGACTCTTAAAATGGCCTCCATAATATCTCTCCAACCTACTATCTAAGCTGTTCCAAGGGAGCAATAATGAGAAAATCTTGACAGGTATCAGAGGTCATATTCATTTAGGTATACATGGTAAAAGTCGCTTTGGAGGGAAGAAACTTTAGCCACTCGATTCAGAGAAGAAACCTCTAAGGAGACTCGTGTATTTTATTTCCTCAACTCTGAAAAATGGAATATCATTATTCCGTCTCTTCAGAGAGAGCCAATCAGAGGAGCAGATGGACTGAAGGAGAAATTGAGCAGAACATTTAAAAAGACCCCCAGCTGCTCCAATGTAAATTGCCTCTCTTTGAAAAACAACTAATTTTTTTTACAAATAAATAAATAATTACAGTTTGTTCAATCTATGACCAGCAAAAATTAAAATAAATAAATAAATACAGCAGCAAGGTAAAATTGAATAGTTGAGATAAAAATACTAGCAATAACACAGATAAAAGAACACATAAATGTGACCTACATTGCTATGATGGCACATTAATTACTTATGCAAGTGTATGTCACACACACAAACACATGCTCAGGTTTTTTTTCCAATTGCTTTGCTGTAGGGATGAGCTGGTGGCAGTAACACCACTCATGCTGAAGGAAGTAATTAAAAGCCAGCTTTTTTCTCCCTATCTTGCAAGAGCTGCCAGTCAACCCTGGGAAGAAAGGAATTGGTAATAAAATATTAATATGTCCCTATTCTCTTTTATGTTATTTCCTCCTCAACAAAGAAAAATAAAAGAGGGAAAAACCAACATGCTTTGGCATGGCATATTTATTCTTGCTTGTCAATCAAAAAAGCAAGACAAACCCAGGAGACCAAATTGTAAGTAGATAAAAGAGAGGAACCAGGAGGGAATAGAAAATCATAGCCCATTGTGCTTGACCTCAGAGAGAATCTATCAAGGCATTATGGTGAGTGTTGTTGGGAAAAGGCTGCCTGGAAAAGCATTGGCTGCACTTACTTTTTTTTTTGAGGACTGTAGGTCAAGGAGGAAAAGATTAATTTCTAATGCCAGTTGCTACATGTTGGCAATCACGATATAATCAGCTTGGGCTATGTTATATTTAAATAGTCTAGACAGTTTCAAAAAGAGAAAAAGTGTGTCTAAAACATTAGTTTTAAGGGTCACTGATATGATTAGCATGAACTTTGCCTGCAATTAGCTTGGTCTACATTCTACTATATAGCAACTTTGACATCCTGGATTCCATAATGGGAGGAATCCTCAAAGCTTGCATTGGGTATTTCATGCTCACGTATGTTATAATCTTTCCCTTTCTCTTGATCTTTCCCAAAAGTATAATTTCCCTTACTTCCTGCCTTTTCCCTCTGACTGCTTCTGCCCAATAGCAGAACACCATCATCCAAGTCAGGAAACGAGTAAGAATATGAGAAGGAACCATCAGGAAAATAGCAACAGAAAGAAAGCTTGACAGATGACTAGGTAGAACACAAAGAGGAGGAGGAGGATCTCCTGGCTGGCAGAGCTAGTACAGCCCCAGTTAAATTGATTTGGACCATTTCCTTCTTAGGTATCATTAGCGTAATTTAGCTCCTGGAATTATGATAGCCTGTTCTGATGCTTATTGATGACCTAGGGCTAATGAAATGTATTGGAATAAATGACGCTGAGGAAAATGTTCTGAGGGCACAGATAGTAGATGAATACCAAATAATTGCATTATTTTCCCTCACTCTCTCCTAAGATGCAGGTCCATTCCTAGGGAATCTACCAGTGACTAATCAATGCTGGTATGGTCATATGAATGTGCCTCCCAGAAAAAGGAATTTGACATCATGGCTCTTCAGTAGTTTAAATATGAGGAACCAGTTTGGTCTAGCCGCGGTTAAGGCACCAGGCTAGAAACAAGGGTCTGTGAACTCTAGTCCCATCTTAGACATGAAAGTCAGTTTGGGCCAGTCACTCTTTCTCAAGCCAACCCACTTCCTAGGGTTGTTGTTGTGGGGAAAATAGGTGGAGGAAAGGATATTAGGTATGCTTGCTGCCCTGAGTTATTCATCAAAAAAATAAAATAAAGACAGAAAGTAAACGAATAAATAAAAACAAACTAGTTAACTTTTTGATACATGAAGAGTCAGCATATTTTTTTTTTAATTGGAGCAGAGAATGAGATCAGGTCGGCGTTATGTGAGCAAAGGGGGGGGGGAGAATGTGCTTGTTTTCCCATTTTCAAAGGAAATAGCTCGACTTTTCCCAAGCCATTCTGAGGAAAACTGGGGTCATTTTAGCTGACAACCGAAACAATTTACAGACTTAAACATGCCGTTACTATTTTTCTGTCTCTCACTTCATTCTGTATTTTTCTTTCTCTTTCTCTGTTTATGCAATTTTTAAAGAAAAGATTAATCAGCTGGAGGTCTGCCTTTTATTGAACAAGCAGATAAAATGCTGCCTTCTGTGTCACTAACAATTGTCTTGCAGTGTGATTTATGAGTCACAGTCAAGGCGTCTGCAATGGTTCAAGTGATCGCTTGGTTACTATTCTACACTCGTGCTAATTCTGCTAAGCAATCTTTTTTCACGATATTCACCGAGTTGAGAGTGAAATAATATACAAAAATTATTCACATATTTGTAAGCCTACAATGGGAGTGAGCTTTAAACATAAATATAGAAAAAACCCTTCTATATATATTTCAACATCATCATTTTAGCCATTGTCTATCCACTGCAGGATGAAGACTTCTTCCACATATTTCCAACTTATACACTCCTGAGCTTTCTTTTGCCAATTGGGCCCACAATACTTGCTGATGTCGTCGATCCATCTTGTTTTAGGTCTTGTTTCGTGGGCGCTTTTTATCAACATATGCCAGTGAAACACGGACACTAACCTCACAATCGATACAAAAGCTACGAGTGGCGCAAAGAGTCATGGAAAGATACATGCTCAGCATTACAAGACAAGATAGAAAGACCTGCACATGGATTACAGAACAAACAAAAGTGTACAATATCATCAAGAGAATAAAATAATTGAAATGGAAATGGGCTGGTCACATAGCAAGAAGAACAGATGGCCGGTGGACCAAGGCAGTCATAGAATGGATCCCACTATATAGAGTATATATGATTTAATCAAACACCCTAAATATGAAAAATTCAGCTGTTGGCTAGTATTTCCTGTCTCTTGATTCTACTAACAGGAAGGTGTCTTATCTTCCTTTATGTTCCTTTGTTGATTCTAGCTTAACAGTTAATTTCTTTCAGTTGATTTCTTTTCTGAATGTACATATATAATTTGCAAAATCTTGAAATCACACTATAATTTGGATACTTGGGTATTATTAAGCTTCTTTTACAATTCAGCCTTAAGTGTAACCATTCATTTATTTCCTATTTTTAATTTACTTCAGGAAAAACTCTAGCAAACTTACCTTGGTTTTATTAATTATTTATTTGATTTTGCTGTCCAAATCACAATAGTGCCTGTGTCGAGACTTTCAACATTTCAAAACAATTCAAAAACACAAACAACAGCTGAAGAGCCTGATCAGACTAAACAAACAATAACCACACCACAGGTTCTGACTAACACTTCAATTCCCGTGCCTAGGAATCCATTCAGGTCTTAAGAATCTCCTGAAAAGGCACAGACCTAACCTGGCCTTGGGGGAGCAGTGCTGCAGAGGGCAATTTGCAGCAAAGAGAAAATACTTAATTCTTTTTACACACTTAGGAAATCTTCAGAAAGAGGAGCCACGATCCTGAACTTTTTCCATTGCAGTGGAGTCCAAACAGTGCCACATTGGACGTGATGAAATTAATTTGTGTATCTGAGAAGACAGAGAGTTTCACTACAACCAGCTGGGTTGTCCATATGGATGAGAGTTCTCTGCCCAGCCATGACACATTGCAATGATCCATCTGGAAGGTGATAAGAGGGAGGCATAACTCAAACTGTCAACAGCCCCAGATACTCTACGATGTCCTTGCCAACTAGGGGTGAAAGAATGTGGGCTTCGACAATCCTTTGAAATCTTTCACAAATTTGTCACCTACCCTAACCCTATAAGCCTGTATGCTGATATTATTTACAGCATTGTTTGATTTAATAGCTTTAGAAGTTACCATTTTTGGACTTTTTTTTAAGAAAGCCTTGTTTAGGAATCACTGTCCTACTTAGTTATTGCTTTTATTAACTACTACTTGAACTCAGTATAGCAGTAAGGCCAAAAATAACTCCAAAGATATTTGAATTATTTTCATGTAATTATTTATTATTAGATCTCTTGCGGGAGCTCCAAGAAGATTATATGTGGATCTCCTCTCCTTTTATTTCCACAAAAACAACTCTCAGAGATAGGTTGGATGTAAAGTTGGTTTCTACCTAGAAAAGTCTATCGGAAAATCCCGTATGACGAAAGAACATGTATATGTGGGGCAAACATTGTCGAGGATACGGTGCATATAATATTTGAATGCAGGATGTATGAGGAAGTAAGAAAACAATATCTGTCCCCAATTATAAATAAATTTTCCCACTGGAATGTAAGGCATAAATTAACATTTCTATTGAAGGCAGACTCTCCTCCCCTGGTAAGGGCTATTACTCGCTATCTTAATAGGATGACAGCAATACGAACCAGCTACATTGAAAAGAATTTCATTGATTGTAAGAAAGATGAGCTGAGTTAGAGATGAGATATTTTATTTGGGTTATCTAGTTTTAGAAATTTAGTTATTGAATTTTGATATCATTGAATTTAGATGTTATGTACCATATATATTTTTGTACGGTTGTTTCTGTACCTGTTTGTTCTGTTTCTTTTTTTGAAAAGACCTTCGGGCTATTCAATAAATGTAAACCTAGAAAAGTCACAACACATTTGATTGTCCTGCTAATAAGAATGTGGTGGCTGAACATGGGCCATGTATGTAAGAGGAGCATGAATATTCATTTGTTCGTTCATTCAATTTTAGATGGCCACTTATCTCAAATTCGTAGGTGGCTATCTATAAAATGACACATGACAACAGAAAAAATACACACCTAATCTCCAGCTGAAGTAAAAATCAAAGTGCCAAGCAATAATTATTGTATGGTTCTGACCCACTTCAGGACCCAATAGCTTGGTGACAAACCCCTTTCTTTAAAGCCCTATGGAAGGCCAGTGGTGTCAGGACCTTAACGATGTCCAAGGGAGATGGCACCTGCTCAAAAGGGCAGGTGCCATGACAGAAAAGTACTACCATATAGCAATCCCTAATAGATGGGACCCAGAGTATGCCTCTTCTCTCAGATATCATGGCACATTCAAGGAGAGACACTCCTCCAAAAAGCCCATCCTCATGCCCTGAAGGATTTTATAGGTAACTATCAGCATCCTGAATTGAACCTGGAGGGATACCGGCAGCCAATTTCAACAATGAAGATAACCATGCTCCATGAATCTTGCATGACTGAATTGGAGAATGAAAAATGGCAGCAACAATATTGTCCCCCCCCCTCCCCACTCCAAGTCCATGCAATGGACTTTCTATGTTTGGTTTCAAATCTAATTTGGGTACCCAAAATGTAGGTAGTAGCATTATTCCAGATTTGTAGTGTGGGTTTTTTTTCATTTGAATTTAATTTTCCAATGGTTTAAAAATGTCAAGCCTGCTGAAGCAACCTTTAGCTTGTTAACAATAATAAGTCACTGAATCACCTTCATAAAAGGCTCACAGAAAAAAACATTTCCACCTTCTAGAAACAGGCAGATGGAAGGCATGTCTTGCTTGTAGATGCTCTTCCAGGTAACATTTGTTTGCCTTTCAATGCACAGCTGCTGCCACCGACACAACTCATGCATGAATTTTATCACTTTGCTAATTTCCCCATCAGTCACAGTAGATATTGATTGTCCCCATTTAGAGATGCACACAGCATCTCCAAATGAAAAGTTATTTATAAAGCCCAGCATGGCATTTCATCCCTTAAAGAAATAATAAATGTGCTTCGTATTCTAAATTTGATAACAAAACTCCAAAATTCAGTCAAACTGCTGCTTGAAAGCTGTTTGGCTCTATAAATGTGTCAGCTGCGTATATGCATGGAAATAAATATGATATATATATATATAACCACTGCGAGATGACTTGGGCTGAGAGACAATGACTGGCCCAAACCAGCCAATGAGCTTCTGTAGACCAGAACTTGATTTCTTTGGTGCTTGTCCAACACCTTAGAACTAAAGGGACTATTAGGCTGAAAACAATAATTATGGAAAACTATATATAGCTCTGAGTAACAAACATTATCTGCATCCTTTCCAATTGGGATTCAGGCATGGTCATGGGATGGAAACTATCTTGGTTGCTATTTGGGGGGATCCAAGGTGTGCTCCTCTTTGTCCAACTATGGTTTTCTCAATGACATTCAATAACTTTGACTATTATATTCTTTTAAGCTATTTGTAAGGACTTGGAGTTGGGAACTGCTTGAAATCTCCTGCTCCTTCCAGAGTTGTTGGCTTGAATTGGTAGTGGAAGAGAGGTCAAGCACTTGGACATTCCATTATGGGTGCTTCAGGCTTGTTTCCCTTTTTAAAACATCTATATGAAGATGATGGAAGATATCATCTGTTGGTTTGGGGTTTAAAGGCCATCAGTTTGCTGATGATACTCAGATTTACATCATTTTTACCAGGCCAAGGAAGAAAAGACCTGATGCACTGTTTGAGAGGCTGTAAAGGACTTAATGTGGATGATAGGTGGAGATTGCCCAAGTAAGAAACAGTTATTGTTTATACAAAACTTCCCTGGAGCAATGACTGCTCCATCTTGACATAGCTGCACTTATCCTGAAGAAGCTGGCGCAGAATTTGGAGGTTCATGTGGATTCATGGCTCCTCTCAGAGAAGAAGGTGAAAGCTCTGGCCAGAAATGCATTTGCTTGGGCAGGGGGGTTGGACTAGATGACCTGCAAGGTCCCTTCTGACTCTGTTAATCTGTTAACCGATCAGCTCTGACTGATCCAGAGCTGAGATATTTCTGGTCCAGGAGATGTTTCATAATTAAACTATTGCACAAAATCTAGCGGCTTAGCAATATCACTTGGAAGCTGAAGCTATGCAGAATGTGGCTGCTCACTGATTTCCTGGTATTAGCTGGTTCAGTTGGAATCCTTAGGAACTGCATTGGCCAATTCAATGGGTTAGTCAATAAACGCAATGCCTTTTATGGCTTGTGTCATCACTAACTTTGGGATCATCTTCTCAAAGTAGAATCTACTTATATCACATGGTCTAGAATCCAGATAGAAAAGGAAGCTTTTGATACTTACCACCTAGGAAGTTAGGGTGCAGGGCTCAGATCTTTGATGTGGCTGCACCCTTATAATGTGACAGTACTTGTCCATAATGGTCCCCACATTGTTAGCCTTCAGAACAACAATGAAAACAGTCTTATTTTATTTGAGGAGACAGATTTTAATATTAGACAGCTTCACTTAGTCATTATATTGAGATTTTATTTTTTTACATATTTACACCCTGATAAGCAGGGATTAATATTAGAGAAACAATCAAACAGAAAACAATAGCGTAATTAATGCCTATGAAGGAGAAAACCACACCCTCAGCAGCACCAGTTGGGCAAGGTACTGTATATAAACGAGAGCAAACCCATAGCAATGGTGGGTTGCTACCGGTTCGGACCGGTTCGTGTGAACCAGTGACAGAAATTTGGCCACAGTCGCTGAACTGGTAGTGAAGGCCAGCTTGCCACGCCCCCGAACCGGTTCCACGGTCGCCGCTGCTTGAAAGCAGCTGGCAAATAATCCTCTGCACATGCGCAAAGGCTTCTGCATATGCACAGAGGGTCAGTACCCAGATGTGAGGCGTTTGCGCGTGCGCGAGCGTAGTGGGCGGGCAGGCACGCGCACAGCATGCACTTCCGACACGACGCGTGCACTTCCAAACCGGCAGGGAAAATAAGAGAAACCCACCCCTGACCCACAGCACTAATGATGTTACCTAGTTGTGTAATGAAATGTCTGCAAGCAAACAACCAAGCTCAGAGAACTTGAAGGACTCCAGAGTTCGGTGAATCAGGAAGCATATACATGTGTGGAATTAATTCAATGTAATTTAGAATACTTTAAATTCATGAAGGTTGGAATTTGACTGAGATCTGACTGTTGTAGAAATTGGCAGCCTCTTGGTTTATACCCTTTTCTGTTTCTCTTTTTTGTTTGTGCAAAAGAAACAGAAAAAAAAATCTTGATTGCAAAGGTTTGTCAATATTATCCATCTGCTACTTCCCTGGCTGTGTCTGATTGTCCTACAGCAAGTCAATTTTGATCTTTAATGGTGGCATTTAATAAGGTGACCAACTTTTTTACAATGAAAAGGAGGACAAATAAATTGAAAAAAAATATTGTAAATAAAAGGAACATTTTATTCATTGCAACAATAATACACTATAATATGATGTATGCATAATAAAAACATTTGTAACATTTTATATTGTAACTATGCTTACATGCCTGTTAATTATTATTTAAATGAGTACTTTTCCATTGAATTAATATTTTTTGTCAATGTATCATCTTCTAACAATATATTGGAAATATCTGAACAAGAAATATCCTTCATATTGAATTTTATAGCAAGTGCTGCAGCTAGAGTATCAACATTCAATCTCGATTTCTCACTTGTCCAAAAATCATTGGCAATTGAAAAAACTCTTTCAACTGCTGCATTAGTTCCAGGGCAGCACAATGTAAATTGAACAAGTATAAATAAATTTTCACATGGAATATGTTCATTTTTGAAATGGCTGAAAATATCCACCCATCTTTTATCAATTTCAACGTGTTGATTTTCCCATTGTATTAATTTTTCAGAATTTAAATATACATTCAGTCTTCTAATTTCTTCAAAGAGATAATTGTCATCTATTTTAATGTCTGGCATTTCTTTAGATAAAAACTCAACACAAGATTCAATATCTGTCCAATATACTTGCGATGAAGTCAAAAAACACCATTGAAAACTGTTATTTCCCGTGATGTTTGTTTCACACCATTCTTCGATATATTGAAAACATGTTTGGTAAAATTCTGCACTTCTTTGATAAACTTTTCCATTATGCCCGGATTTGATTCCACTAAGTCTGACAATTTTCTTTTTATAATTAAAGGAAGAAATTTTTCTTCTAATCGAGATTTATATTGAAGGATAAAGTCATTCAAAATAAGAATAACTTCTGTAGCTGAAATGTGTTCACCTTCAATCTTTTGAATCATTTTGTGAAAAATAGATGCTTGATTATGTACAAAATACATTAATATCTCAGATATTTCATTATTGAAAAATGATTCCAGGATTTTAGGACATTTGTCTAAACTTTAAAAATATGAACGGAGAGGCTCAAATAATTGTAGAACACTCTCTACAGCAGGTGTTAGAGCAAGCCATCTAACTTTTGAATATCCTAAAAGTTTTTTTGTATTCAACATTCGCTTCTTCACAAAATTGTTTTAAAGTAGCCACACAAATGGTAAAACGACTAAAATACAAATAAATTGTAGTTATTATTACTTCTACATCAATTGGCATGGCACATGATGCCGTGTTGATTGCATTTGACAAAATATGTGCATTACAACCTATTCCTAGTATTTTCTTTTGGAGTAAATCTTGTAATTTTACGTACACATTATTCACCCCTTTACGTCTTCGCCCACCAAAATTTGTGTTTGTATTATCAGCTGTTAGTGCAACAACTTTGGATTTCAAATTGTTTTCATTTATTACTCTGTATAGATGGTTTGACAAAATTTCAGCAGTTTCACCCTCAAGGGATTCTAAATTTAAAATTTTTACTTGAATCCCCTTGGTAACATTAAAATATCTTACTAGTATTGGATACAATTTGGTTTCATTATGATTTGATGCATCAGATAAAACCGTTACAAATGCTGCAATTTTCAAGTCTGCTGTAAGTATTTTATCACAGTAATTTTTAAATACTGATTTAATAATAGCCTCGCATTTTGTCCTGGCGCATGAAAATTTAGCATTGTGGGGCTTCCGGTTTTGGCTCCGACGGCGTCGCTGGCGCTCCTCGCAGGGCGTCCTTCTAACCTCCTATAAAAGCTGCCAGAACAGCTGTCTGGTGGCTTGAAAATCTCTCCCCGGGCGAAGGGGAGAGATGAGAGTGAGATAGGTGGGGTAGAGCCCCCCTAGTGCCCTAAAAGCCAACTTAGGGCGCGTAGTGTGAGGGCTCCCCAGGTAGCCTGTCTGCTGCTCTGGAAAGTTGGAAGCCTCCGCTTTAAAAGTGGAGCAAGATGCCGCGACCACCGCTGCTGCTGCAAAGGAAAGTACAATTATTTTAAATCTATAGAGAGCAGACAGAGAAAGACAGTAGTCCAGGAGGGCATTAGTTTGATCTTTAACTCCATTGCTGGATTTTACTTTGAAAGCAACAAAGTACCTTAACAAGGAGTGGCAACAATATGGCGATTGGAGACATTGGGTGTAGAAGAGAAAGTTATTTTTGCTTTGTTACCAGCCCTTTCCTCTGGAAATCTTTGATCTGAAGAATGATTTTTTCTCCTTTTTTCTTCTGAATTAATCTATAGCTTTATAAAAGATAAAATTTAACTGGCTTTGGACTTGGAAAGAATTTTTTTAAGTAAAGCTCTGGGCTTTTTTTCCTCTCTTCTTTGTCTTTCTTTTTTGAAAACATTGAAATGGCTTCTAAACTTGAAAAGACTGTAGTGAATAAAAGAACTGAGTACTCCTTTGATCATACTTTAAAGAAGCAATCTATGCCTGATTTAACATCATCAAAGTCTTTAACACCTGACAGTTAATACCTTGAAAGTAATGAAAAATGAGCTGATTTTGGAATTTAATTCAAAAATTGCTGAAATAGATAAAAAAATGCAGGCTGCTATGGAGAAGATGAATTTACAACTGAGAGCGGATGTGGTGAAAGTTTGTAAAGGATTAGCAGTAAATATGGAGATTTTGGAGAAGGATTTGGAAAAAAATAAGCAAGACTTAACAATTTCAGAGGAATACATAACCAAGGTTCAAAATGATATACTAAATTTGGAAACAGAGGTGATGATGTCCCAATTTAGAGAGATTAAATTTGTCATAAGAGTTAGGGGCATGAAGGAGGAAAAATTTGAAAATTTGAAAGGAAGAATGACAGAGGCACTGGAGCAGGTGTCTGGATTGTCTAAAGATGAATTGGCTACGCAAATTGATAAGATATATAGAGCTAATTCTTGGTATGCAAAACAAAACCACTTGCCAAGGGACATTGTAATATATTTCACTACTAGAGCTCTGCGGAACAGAATTACACAGGCGACTTTTAAGAATAATCTTCAGGCAAATGGTCAAGAAATAAGGATATGGAAAGAAATCCCTTCCAAGATGCTTAAAGCTAGAAGAGAATATTCCTTCTTGGTCGAGGAACTAAAAACATGAAATTTACAATACAAATGGAATGCACCAACAGGAGTAATCGTGAAATTTTTGGGAAAAAGATATGGACTTAACACAATAAAGAAAGCTACAGAATTCTACATCAATGTTTTAAAGGCTGATATTTCTAAAATTCCAGTAGAAAGAAGCATGGAAATAAAGGAGGAGGAGAAGAAAAATCCAGACATACGTGGTCAAGAGGAAATAATTCCAAAGATTCAAAGTGATTGGCAGAGCCACATAGATGTTTGTGACGTGGAAAAGGAGACGGAGGACTGGGATCAGATGAGAGCTGAATTGACAGATTTGAAATGGCCAAAGGATAGGTGGTGTTGAAACTTATAGGATGGTTGGAAAGATGAACAAGATTGTAAACATTTTTTTTCCTTTTTTATTAATATTGTTTTTTTATGGTATTTTCTTTTTAGATTATTATATATATATATATATATATATATATATATATATATATATATATATATATATATATATATATATATATATATATATATATATATATATATATATATATATATATATATCTCATATATTTTGGAGTCATAAATTTGATATAGTGTAATATTTTGTTATCAATATTTTGAGGATTTAGGGATTAAGTTCAAGGTCTTTGAGGCATAAGGGGTTGGTTCTTACTCTTTATTATTATTATTATATATTTTGATTATTATTACTATTATATATAATATATATTTTGAAGTTGATACCTCAAGGTATAGAAATATTGTTATTAATGTGTTTGATTTTATGATTTTATGTTTAGAAGAAATGTTATATATGTAATATTATGTTATTAATAAGTTGTTGGACTTTAGGTTTAAGTTTAAGGATTTTGAAGTATAAGGGGTTAGTTTTTATTTCTTTTTCTTATCACTATTAATATATATATTATATATTGGGAAGTTAATATTTTGATATATTGTAATATTATGTTGTTAATATTGTTTGATTTTATGATCAAGTTTAGTTCTTGAGGTTCATCTTTGTTTCTCTTCTATTTTTGTTTCTCTTTTCTTTTTTCTTTTTCCTCTTTTATAATTATTAATATAGATTATGTAAAAGATAGAGATTTAGTGATGTGAATTATAGTATGAGATTTTGTGTGATGTTTTTTTTAATTGTTTACTTTCTTTTTAATTATTTATTTTCTTTATTTTTTATTATTTTTATCCTTCTTCCGATTATGTTTTGAATAGTTTAGAAAAATTCGGGGTTAAAGATTCCAAAAAATGGGGAAATTAAGAAGTTGTTTTAATTTAATTTAAATTTATTTTATTGAATATTATGCCCTGTACTTTCTCTGGGAAGTCCGGGGGGGGGAGGGGGGAAGGGAAGGGAGTGGGTTGGGGGTAGGGGGGATGGGGGGGGAGAAAAATGAAAAATGCTTGTACTCTGTACTTATAAAACTTTTTGAATAAAAAAAAAGAAAGAAAATTTAGCATTGTGAAACTTTTTCAATAATTTAGTTGTACAATCCATACTACGAAAACTTTGATTGTGAATTATGGTATGAAATGCAAATGTTCCCTCCATTGCAGCTAGATGTTTTTCATCTTCAGAATAATTTGAAGTTTTAAAAAAACCTGTTACTTTACGACTGGAAGCTGATGCATCTAATGATTGCTTATGTTTGTTGGTGGACAAGTGTTTCTTTATAGCTGCTCTGCCCCCAACTGCAATACGAAATTCTCCTCTGTAAATATTGCAGAAAACAATGGCATCTTTCTTTGATATGAGGAATGGAAATTCCTTTTTCAATTGATCGTTGAAATGGCATTTCCTCTTTTTTGATTTTTCCATCCCTTAAATGAAATTTAAAATTAAAAATAAAATATAAAGTATAAAGCTACACAAACGATACAAGCACATTATGAATAAATAAAATTAATTATTACAACTGAAACTTTAATAACATAAGCGAATAAACTTCACTAAAATTTAAATTTAAATTATTTTACACTTCTGTTGACAACAGGGTTGTATAAACTTGTAAATAAAATTATACATATTTGGAAATTATTAAATAGATAATGAATTAATAAAACATGAATTATATTTACCTCTGTATAATTAAATATTCACTGAGAAAGAAATAATTTCCGTGAGTCATTCAATTGCCAATATGCCGTGAGTGTACTGTGTGCATATGTGCCGTGTTGTATTTCGGTAAGAAATAAACAAAGCCACTTGCGCACGGTGCTCTTTCTCAAGGTCTCCCGTGCAGAGCGCATGCGTCTCATAATCGCGTCTTATACCGCACTGTACTGAGCCTTGATGAATCATCATGTGAAATACAAATACGTCACATAACGCGCAACAGATTAGTCTTCAAATATCGAAAAGGAGGACATGTAGGAGGACACTTTTCGAGGGAGGACAGAACTTACAAAAGACGGACTGTCCTCCCTAAAGGAGGACGATTGGTTACCTTACATTTAATGAAGCGTACTGGCTACAAAAAGTTAATAGTAAATGGGCAAACTGTAGCCCTGGTGCAAGGCAGCCAGGCCATACCTCAACATCAACATGCCCTATACATCCAGATTCCATTCAGTTAGGGAATCAATGTATGTCCATGTGAAAGCTTGTTTGTTTCTATTAAAATGTACAGTATATGTCTACCCAACTCACTCTCAGTGACTGACTTATAAAAGGTAAAAATCTCATAAAAAATAACAAAAAGTGATTACCTCCCCCCCCCCCGTGACAACCATCAGTCAAATAAGCCACTTCATGGGATCCCTCCCACTCTGGGGTCCCCAGGCCTGTGGGCAAAACCAGGCCTTCAGGGCCTTGTGAAAGAGTATCAAAGTGGATGCCAATCTTATTTTTGTGGGGGTGATGTTCCAAAGGAAGGGAACCACCATGGAGAAGGCTCTTCTTTTTGGTCCTGCCAACTGTACTTCCTTAAAAGAGGGGACTTGGAGCATGCCTTTCTTTCCCTCTCTGGTAGGTTAGGTAGATGTGATTGGGAGAAGATGACCCTTCAAATAACCAGGTCCCAAGCTATCAGAGAATTTTTAATTCTCTGTTGAAGAATAAATCAGAAACTCACACAGTTGACTGCCTTTAGCTGAATTAAATAACTTTTTTATAATCATATCAAAATATTTACAGTACCATACATTCTTCTTTACAGCAAGTAGAAAGCATACTTCTTACAGACATCATTGCACAATGAAGACTTCACACAGAGAGATACAGAGACAGACCGAGAGTGGAGAACACATCCAGCTCCTAGCTTAATTCTTTGCACATGCTCAGTAGCACTTTACTCACATTGGCTGACTGAGTTATCACATGACTCTTCCAGCTCATGAATATTCCAACACAAGCCGTATCCCAGGGGCTTTAAAGGTGACAATTAGTATCTTGAATTAGACCCGGAAGCAGATTGGAAGCCAATGCAGGAGAGACAACACATGTGCACACCTAGGCCTGCACAAAACCATGCCGGCTACTGCATTTTGAACTGCATGCAAGTTCAAGTATGCCTAATAGTACTTGTGTGTAGGAAGACACACAGCTTTTCTTTAGTAGCTGGAAAGAGAGAAAAATAAATAGTGGTTTTGACATCCCAGTCTCAAGAAGGGAAGGGAAAGAAGAGAGGTTTCCTAGGAGAGCCCAGAGAAGCTTCCCTGACCCCATACTTTCTGGTTGAAGAGCTTTGGTCTCAAGAGAAGCTAGCAGACGAAGGTGTGCTATAAAATAGAGCTGAAAAAGGAAAGACATGTAAGGCAGGCTAGAAAAGGGGCTAGTTGGAACCCCAGGGAAAGTTGGACGATAGAGAAAGGCAACCCTGAAGAAGCAGGCAGAAGTATTCCAGGTTGAGCCAAACTATATGGCCCATGATAAAAAAAATGAAGCTGGATATTCTGGTAAATGGGGATCAGGCTTGGAAGTCCAGATTAGGACCCTGAAGCCTTCAGGAAAACATGGAAGTTAAGGTCAATTGTTCCATAAAAGCCAATTTAAGTTTTATTCGATTACATCCAGGGAAGGTGTGCTGGGAAATCCTTTTTCCATTAAAGAATAATTTTAGGCAAGGATTTGCAATCAGGTTGTTTAACTTATTTGAAATCGTGTGCTGGTAAGCTTTATTGACCAACCCCTTGATAGTTTCTGGTAATTGTCTCCAAAACCTTTTGCTGCTGAAGTTTATTAGATTTGTGCAAAGCAGCTTTAGTTCTACTTTTGTTCCATCTTAGGGTCCGTGAGCCACAGGCCCCACACAGTATGGAATTGTTGTGCCTAGTCTTTTGTGAGAGATTGATGCTTCAGGTGCTGTTTATCACCACCATAGTACTTGTGTCCCCCATAGCTGGTTTTCCAGATGACCGCTTTTAAATAAATAAAAAAACTACATTTACTCTGTTTACAGAGGTGGGCTGTTTTGTCTGGTGATGTGTCTCAAAAATACAAGGGTTCTAAAATATTTATTTTCATTTTTCATAGTTTGTCTTATAGTCAGCCAGATGTTTAGACTGGATTTGGCATTTTTAACAACCTATTGAGGCCATCTAAGGACCTGGGATAGGCAGAAATTGTCATATGATTGTATGAAAGGCATTGCTTGAGTTACCTTCCCTTTTTTATTGTTATTATTATAACTTTTTTATTATTTTGTTGTTGTCGTATATGTGTATATGCCTTCAAGTGAGTGTTGATTCTGGCTGAAGGTCTGGACAAGTCCCTGCAACTACGGAGCTGATCAGGGGCGGGTTCCTCTTACCTGCCTACCGGTGCGCTGCGCATGCATCATCACATTTCATGCATGCGCACGCTCACTATGTGATTGGGTCCCCTGGTGCGATTTTGCTTCCGCGCATGCAAAGGAAGCAAAAAATCGTCGAAATCGCGTGAGGGAACGTGCACGTGAGTGCGATTTTGGTGTTTTTTTGCTTTTGCACATGTGTGGAAGCAAAAAAATCACCAAACTCTTGCGCACACACGCATCCCTTCACAAGATTTTGCTTCCGCACATGCACAGGAAGCAAAAAATTGCTGAAATCCCATGAGGGAATGTGTGCGTGCGTGCAATTTTGGTGATTTTTTGCTTCCGCACATGTGTGGAAGCAAAGAAATTGCCAAACTCTTGCGCGCACACACATCCCCTAACAAGATTTTGCTTCCGCGCATGCGCAGGAAGCAAAAAAGGCCAAAAATTCAGAAAAAAAGATGGTGCAGCGCGACGGACCGGTGAAGACGGTACCAGAGCCGTTTGCGTGCAAATTGCACAATCAGCGGGCCGCTACCGGAATGACAGAGTGGACCTGCACCGGTAGGAACCCACCCCTGGAGCTGATAATATTTTCAGAAGTGGTTCTCCTTTGCTTGCTTCCTAGGGCTGGGAGAGAAGGTCCCCCAGCTGACTTTGTGTCTCACGTAGAATTAGAACTCACAATCTCCCAGTTTCTACCGGATGCCTTAAACACTACACAAACTGGCTCTCTACCATGGCAGGAAGGCATAGTTAAAGGGTGGACTGTACCAGAGGAGTTTTATATGGGAGACATTCTGATTATGGCCAAGCTCAACTAAAGTAGTTTTAGCCTTCCTTTGGAGTTGATTTCATGATCTAGTATATCTAGTGTCTTCTAGTCTTCCAAGTCTGATTGAGCTATACCTCTTCCTCTTTCTTGTATTTCAGTGAATTAGGGAGTGTTACTCTGAGTCACTTCCAAATTGGATATTCTGGACTTAATTTTTTTTAAATTCCTTTTCCTTAGGCAACAACCTTTGTATTTCTCTGTGAAAGTCATCTTCTTTATTCTGTATAATACGTCATCAAATGATAGTCATGCTGTGTTGTTAATATATTTACCTGTGAATGTTTGAAAAGAATACATTTATTGAAAAGTAAAATAAAAGATGTGCACTGTGCAGACAGATTAAACTCACTCCATTCTGAGCAGGTATGTCCAGTTGCATAGCACCTAACATTTTGAGCTGCCAGCAAGCGGGATTGGATAGCAGCAGGATGCAGGGTGTATATTCATGGATCAATCCTGGTCTACCAAAAAAAACAATATCACAGTGCACAAGGCTGTCCTTATTTTCACCGGTGAAAAGTTAGCTGCTAATAAGAGGCCATGCAGAGCTGCTGAATCATGTTTTGCTAACAATATCAGCGGTCCTACAGATAAAAGTTCTCAAAAATGCTTAGACTCCAGGGATTCTTAGGCTTGTTCACATCCGTTGTTCACATCCGTTAGTAGTAGCTTTATTATTCTATAATAAAGAAAAATGCTGTATCATCAGTGATCCTGAAGACACATCAACTTGCTACATAACATGCTAAATTTACATTATTAAGTACCTTACAATCCAGTTTTAAATTTAAAAAGAAAAAAAAGTATTAAGTGATCACAGTGGCTGTCTTACTCTTTTTCTAGTTATATTCTCCACAAATCAGAAGCAGAGTCTCATAAACAGAGTTTTGGTAAAGATTCAGAATGAAAGAAATTATTGGAATTGAATTGCCCCCCCCCTAGGTTTCTCCCAAATATATATTTTATATTCTGCAGCTTTCAGACTGAAGAAATTACTGAATGATTTTACACGTAGCATTAGGCCCTGGAATCAAGATGTTTTGAATATTTTTCTTACTATTATAAAAGTATGGCAGTTGAAGGAAGTGCCTTAAAATATTTTAAAAGCTAATGAATTCATTATTCCTTAACCTTTTATGAGCTAGAATGACTTTAAAAAATGGATAATATATATTTTTTCATTCTTCAGATTTTTTAGACTAGATTGGTTACATTACATTATCTTTCAAAATGACTTTTTTGTTCTCATATTGAATTCTGCTCTGAGTTGTTCTGAGGATGATGCATTTTTTTTAAAAAAAAATAATTTGTCTCAATTCTGGTCCAAATCATCAGCATTAAATTTCCTACTCCAAGGGCAAGGCCTAGAGATGATATATTCCTAAACTGAAAGGTTTCTTTAAAACTTTTCTGCTCAAAATTGCCTGTTGAAGGTTAGAGCAGATATTCTAGCAATGGAGTGGGATATGGAAAATTAGAAGAATTTGCTCCCAAAACGTTACTTTCATGAGGAAATTAGGCTTGTGCCCTCCTTGCTGCTTTAAAGCTCTTCCTGCCCTACTTTTTTTTTTTTTTTTTCTCAAAAAAGTTTTATTAATACAAACTTACATAAGTGGTAACAAAATATTAAATCCAAAGTACAAACATTTTTGTTTCCCCCCCCCCCAGACCCACCCCCTTCCCTCCCCACCTCCCCCCCCCCCGGACTTCCCAGAGATAATACAGGGCACAATAATAAGTTTAAATTGTTAATAAAAAGAAAAAGGAAAAAGGAAAAAAAAAGAACACTATTTTTAAAAAAGCTTCAACTCCAAACTATACAGTACTAATATATCGCATTTGTATACAATAGTAAAGATACAAAAGAGAGAGAGAAAAAAAAGAAAGAGAATAAAAAAAAAGAAAGAAAGAAAGAGAAAACTCTTTAACACTACAAACAAACAAACCTCCTACCTCCTCCCTTCAGTCCTCTATCTTATACAAGGTAAATGTTACATAAGTAATAACTAAATATAAAATACACAAATCTTAAACTAATATTATTGACATTAGAAATAACCTCTAAGATAAAACTTAACTAAATGTTACATAAGTAATCATCAAATATTAAATTTCATCATTAACTTCAATAAACAAAAAAAGAAAATAAAAGAAGAATAAACAATAAACAAATCTTCAACAAACTATATATATCTAATATTATCAACATTAAAAATAACCTCAAAATTATATAAAACTTAACTAAATATTGCATAAATAATCATTAGATAGGGAAAAGATAAAATACAATCATATTAGTCTCTATCCATCCAATATATTTCAACATCACATCGTTTTGTATCTTGATAGTTCATCTTTTAATAGTTCAATAAATTCAAATTTGTCAAGTCGTCTCCCGTCTGCTCCCAAACCTCCATCTCCTTTTCCCCAGCTATCTGATTCAGGCACTCCTTTTGGATTTTTGAGTCTATTTCTTTTTGATCCATCGAAGGTGGCTTCCCCTCCTCCTCCTCTTTTATTTTCATACACCCTTCTTCTGGAATCTTGGATATATCAGCCTTTAGAACATTGACATAAAATTCAGTAGCTTTTTTTATCGTGTTGAGCCGGTATCTTTTTCCAGAAAATTTCACTGCTACTCCAACTGGTGCTTCCCATTTATATTGTAAATTTAATCTCTTAAATTCATCAATCAAAAAAGTATAGCTTTTCCTGGCTTTAAGCATTTTAGAGGGGATTTCTTTCCAAATCTTTAGTTCCTGACCATTCACCATAAGATTATTGTTAAACGTTGCTTGTATAATTCTGTTCCGTAGAGCTCTTGTGGTAAAATATATGACAATATCCCTTGGTAGATGCTTTTGTTTGGCGTACCACGAGTTGATTCTGTATGTTTTGTCGATTTGTGTAGCCAATTCCGCTTTAGAAATTCCAGACACCTGATCCAATATGTCAACCATCCTGCCTTTTAAATTTTCATATAATCCTTCTTTCAAACCTCTAATCCTTATAGCAACTTCCATAGATCTGAACTGAGTCATTAAGACCTCTTTTTCAAAATTTGCAATGTCGTTTTGGATTTTATCTATGTAATTCACCGAAGTTGCCAAAGCTTGTTTATTTGTTTCAATACGTTCTGCCAAAACTTCAATATTTGTTGCTAAGCCTTTGCAAACCTCTAACACATCAAATCTTAGTTGTTGATTCATATTCTTCAAAGCAGCCTGCATCTTATGGTCTATCTCACTTATTTTCTGGTTAAATTCCAAAGTAAGTTCATGTTTCATAATCTTTAAATTATTTAATAAATTTTCAGGTGTCAAAAGCTGTGGAGGTGTTAGCTCAGTGTTAAGTTGCATTTTAGAAATATATCCAGATGAATAGTCATTTCTTTTAGTCAAAACAGTCTTTCCAAACTTTGAAGCCATTGGTGTTTCAAAAGAGTACAAAAAAGAAAGAAAGCCAGTTGCCTGATTAAAGTTCTTTCCAGTTTAAAAATCAGATAGTCTTTTATTATTGAAAATATTTCTATTATAACTTTAATCCAGAGTTAGGAGACAGAGAAAGAAAAAACCATTTTTCCAAGTTAAAAGTTTCCATAAGAGAGAGAGAAAGAAAAAAAAAAAAGCCTCTGGGGAAACGAAAGTCACTTTCACTTCTCAATCGCCATGTTGTTACTCTGTTTCCTTTGTTCCCTTGCCGAAGTGAAAGCTTACCCAGGAGTTGAAAAAAAAAGAAAAAAAGAGGTTTCAGTACTTGCCCATCTCACGCCTGTTTCTCTCTGTCTGCTTCTATAGTTTAAATGTAGTTATAAATCCCATTTTTGAAGCAGCGGCTGGTCACTCCATCTAGCTCTGCAGAGGCAGAGGTTTCCGGATCTTCGGAGCTGGAGACAGGCTGCATGGGGAGCTCTCCCTTCGCGCCCTGCCAGATGGCTCCTAAGGCGCTGGGGGGGCTCTACCCCTCCTGTCAGGCTCTCATCTCTCCCCTTTGCCCGGGGAAGAGATTTTAAAGCCGCCAGACAACTGTTCTGGCGGCTTTTAACAAAGATCGGAAAGGCATCCAACGAGGGATGTCTGCGATGAAGCGCTCCAAAACCGGAAGTCCGGCAGCTTACCTGTCACGAGCTGCAGGCATCCAAGCGCCCTCCCGCCTCCCTCCCGCCTCCCCCCCACCTCACCTGGACGCCGACATTTGCTGTTTTGCCCTCTGCGCATGCGCAGCGTTCTGCGCATGCGCAGAGGGCAAAACTCAAATGGAGAAACCCACCCCCGTCAATGGTGTCCCGCTTGAAGAAAAAAAAATCTGGTCACTTTATTTTAAGGTCTTTACATTATTGTGAGGAAGGAAGGAAGGAAGGAAGGATATCCTTGGTTAATCTCATACATTAGAATGGTTGGGAGCAGTATCCAATGTTTTCTTTAGATATTCCTTAGACACCCATATAACACCTATTCTCCGCCAGCTGCATTGGTTGCCCATTAGTCTCCGGACGCAATTTAAGGTGTTGGTTTTGACCTTTAAAGCCCTACATGGCTCAGGGCCAGGTTACCTCCGGGACCGCATCCTACCGCATACCTCCCTACGACCGGTTAGGTCCCACAGAGTTGGTCTCCTCCAGGTCCTGTCGACCAAGCAATGCCGGTTGGCGGGGCCGAGGGGGAGAGCCTTCTCTGTGGGAGCTCCGTCCCTCTGGAACCAACTGCCTCCAGAGATCAGGACTATTCCCACCCTGCTGGCCTTCCGTAAAGCAATAAAAACATGGCTCTTCCGGCAGGCGGGGTGAAAGTGAGATCAATTAGAACATTTTTGGTCTCCCTCCTGGTATGAATGATGGATGATTTTTAATCTTTTTTATAATCTTTTAATTGTTGTTATTATGTTATTTTTTATAATTGTTTTTATGAATTGTTCTTCTCTGTATTGTACGCCGCCCTGAGTCCCATGGGAGTGGGGCGGCCTATAAGAACGTTCAATTAAATTAAAATAAATTAAATATGTCTTCACCTGTCTATGAAAATGATATCCATCCATCCATCCATCTATCCATCCAGCTTAAGTACCTAAAGAAAGTGACAAGAAGTAACCTCATCCAATTACCCCCCCTCTCTCTCTTTCTCTCTCTCTCTCCCCCCCCCCCAGTAGCAGCCATTTTGTGGGAGCACACAGCATACAAGATATCATGTACTCAAACCATAGTTGTAGATTGCTTTTATAATTCCAGCTTTGTATCTAGTCCAAAATGATTGCTTAGCTCTGTCCTACTCTATTTGTTTAGGCTTGAAGTGGGATTTAATTAACATAGCAAAACTGGAATGATTATGCCATCACTAATAGCTGCTGTTACATTGAGTCATTTTGCTTATATTCACTTTATTTGGCATTACCAGAGATAATTCCTTGCAGTCCTATAATGTCTATTCAGAAATTAGTCCCATGGAGATCAGTGAGCCTTTACACTTCCGTAAATGGTATAGGGATTTACATTTTTGGCAGAATTTTTTTTCAACAGTTGCTAAGTAAGCCAAGATTTCATTCTTGTATTTATGTATAACATAAACAAATATGCACAGAGTCCCATTTTATGAAACTCCCTGTGCCAAGGATATCTGTCACTTATTGCACTTATTGCAAAAAATTCTAGGAACTGCGCATGAAAATTTCATGCCTCCAGGTGCTCCATGGATTATTCATGAAGCTAGTGGAGCTGTCACCATGGGAGCCAATCGGCTACAACGTATTTAGCATATTAATGTCTCCTTTTTTTTATTTAGTGCATGAGAAGTTCTATCACACCACCTGGAACGCAAGCACAAACCGCTGTTGACTCCAGGAGCTTGGTAATATGAAATCAGGAATGTGGGGATCTTTTTTGGAGGGGGGGGATATCCACCCCACACGTGGATCTGAATTTTCCTTCCTAAGCAACGTCCTCCAACTGAAATGTAAACCTCCTGAAGATTTGTTTTCATAATAATGCTTTCTCTTTTTTTAATCTGTCGGGAGCTTCGGCTCATTACATGTTCTGTCCTACCGCCTTGGCACATTCTTGGGAAAGATTTTAATGGGCAAGCCGCATGATTTGTCAGACATTACATCAGAATGATTTAATACACCGAGGGCAAGATTGGATGTCAGGTCCAGCTGCTAATGCAGTTTCTTCAGCAGGTTCATTGGATGGGCTTCAAAAATCAACTGCTAAATGATCGCCATTCAATTGGCGGCAGGTCTGCCTAGAGCAGTGTTTCTCAACCTTGGCAGTTTGAAGATGTGTGGACTTCAACTCCTAGAATTCCCCAGCCAGCGTTGCTGGCTGTGGAATTCTGGGAGTTGAAGTCCACACGTCTTCAAACTGCCAAGGTTGAGAAACACTGGCCTAGAGGGAGGCAGGACCAGGCCAAGGACTTGTTTTGCCTAGGACTTAAGCGGGGTTTCTCCTCACCCAAGGAGGAGAACAAACAAGAACAGTTGTTTTACAGGAAGCAGTGGGCTTCAAAGGCTTGGAAAAATATATCTAATGCCATGTTAAACATTCAGAGAGTTGTCAGGAAGTGTTTATTTGAAATATATATATATATATATATATATATATATATATATATATATATATATATATATATATATATATATATATATATATATATATATATATATATATATATATATATATATATATATATATATATATATATATATATATATATATATATATATATATATTTGGTCGAGAGGTCATGTCAGCCTTCCATCCTTCCGAGGTGGGTAAAATGAGGACCCAGATTGTTGGGGGCAATATGCTGAACTCTGTAAACCGCTTAGAGAGGGCTGGAAAGCACTATGAAGCGGTATATAAGTCTAAGTGCTATTGCTATTGCTATGTCTAGGTGCTTCTGAATATAGAGAGATGAATTCATTTCTGCCTATCCTATAAAAGCCTCGTCACCCATGAGGTAATGTGACTCAGGGGTTAAAGCATTGGCCTTTTACCATTCCATCATGAAGCTCACACTCCTTCTCAATCCAAACTCCTCTCACGGGGGTCTTAGATGTAAGCATAAAATAATGGAAAAACTGCCCCTCTCCAGTCAAGGTATGCTGTTTTGAGCTCCTGGAAAAAACAGTGTTATAGAGGCAATAATAAACGAATACAGATAGTCTTTGACTTACAACAGTTCATTTAGTGACCGTTCAAAGTTACAATGGCACTGAAAAAAGTGACTTATGACCATTTTTCACACTTAACGATCATTGCAGTATCTCTGTGGTCATGTGATCAAAATTTGGATGCTTGGCAACCAACTCATATTTATGATGGTTGCGGTGCCCTGGGGTAATGTGATCACCTTTTGTGGCCTTCTGACAAGCAAAGTCAATGGGGAAACAGAATTTTGTTTGTTTGTTTGTTTTGTCAAACATGTAAAAGATGACAGGTATAAGTATAAACATAAATATGAACACAGTAAATGGGTACGAATTAATGGAGACAGTAGGATAGGGATGGTAGGCACGCTGGTGAGCTTATGCACACCCCTTACAGACCTCTTAGGAATGGAGTGAGGTCAACAGTAGACAGTCTAAGGTTAAAGTTATGGGGGTTTGGGGATGTAACAACAGAGTCAGATAGTGCATTCCAGGCATTGACCCCTCTGTTACTGAAGTTGTATTTTCTGCAATCGAGTTTGGTTTATCTTGAGTTTGTATCTATTGTGTGCTCGTGTATTATTGTGGTTGAAGCTGAAGTAGTCATTGACAGGTAGGATGTTGTAGCAGATAATTTGGTGTACTACGCTTAGGTCAGACCATAGGCGGCGTAGTTCTAGGTTGTCTAAGCCCAAAATTTCAAGCCTGGTGGCATAGGGTATTCTGTTGTGAGTAGAGGAGTGGAGTACTCTTCTCGTGATATATTTCTGGACTCTCTAAATTGTATTAATATCCGATATACAGTGCGGATTCCAGGCAGATGAGCTGTATTCGAGAATTGGTCTAGCACTGTAGTGGGTTCTACTTACCTTTGCTACCGGTTTGGGAACTGGAGTGCGCGGGTGCACATGTGCAATGCTTCTGTGCATGTGCAGAAGCTTCTGTGCATGCACAGAGCATTTTTTGATGACATCCAGGCGGGTGGGTGGAGCCTCCCGCTGCCGCCGCTACCAGTTCGCCGTTCTGGGTCGAACTGGTAGCAACCCACCACTGGTCTAGCAAAGGTTTTGTATATTTTGAATTCACTTAGCTGTGATACTAATTTGCCAACTGTAGTGATTCACTTAACAAAAGTGGCAAGAAAGGTGGTAAAATTATATATATATATAAACATGATTGCACCCTTCAGGTTTAAAAAGCAAAATAGGAAATGTTGGATTATGGCATGGAAAATTGTCTTCAAGTCTATCCCGTGCAGCTCACTTTGGGCCGGTCACATCCCCTAAGCCAGTGGTTCCCAACCTGTGGTACGTGTACCACTAGTGGTACGCGAGGGCCTTCCAGGTGGTACGCGAACACTTTCGGGGTCATGAACGATTTTTAGTTAGTTATTTTTTACTTCACAAAAATGTTTACTGCCTAACACAACTGTTGCCACACATCACCCACCTGGTTCCAGCGGCCCGAGAATCCAGTTGCTGGATGTGCGGGGCCAAAAAAGGAACGGTACAATTATGGAAATAAAGTGATATCTGATCGAATTTAGTTTCTCTGGAACCAGGTGGTACGCGGCGACTGTACGGGACCTCCAAGTGGTACTCGATCACAAAAAGGTTGGGAACCACTGCCCTAAGCCCATCCTACCTCACAATATTGTTGCTGTGGAAAACAGGAAGAGGGAAGGCTACATATACTGCCTTGAGCTTTTGGAGGATAGGTGGAATATAAATATATAAAACAACAACACAAAACACCCAAAAACCGAAGCAATGTGGCAGCACTGGAATAGTTGATCAAAGGTCAACATCCTTCCGTTATTGGTCAGTTGAAGGGAGCCCTGGCTGTTGTGCGAATTGAATCCTACCTGGGCTCTTATGAGAATGACTCTAGGGGTTTATATATTTTAGTTTTATCATATTTTTGGGTTGGAAACACATTCAGGAATCCATTAGGAGCTTCTATGGAGCTTCCCTTGGTCATGATTTACAGACCTGTAAGCCACCTGTCACCATGTCTGAAATATTGCATGTCTTCCTTTCATATCCTTAGATGAAGGATATCAAATGACGGCGTGTGGGTTAACAGAAGGAAGTGATACATCTGCAGTTCTGTTAGGCAGCAAGACCATTGTTTTCTTTGGATAAGTATATTCTATTCCACTTGGCAGAACTCCCCAAGGTCTCAGGTGGAAGTTGGCTCCAGCTCTGCTAGGCTGAGGAAGTGACTATTCTCTTTCCATTCTAGATTAGTTTGATTTGGGTTGTCAGAAGCCTGCCCAGTCCTGCTTTCTCCATTAAAAAGGAACCAAGAAATGACTCTCTCTGTGTGTATTTCCAATAAATGTGCATTTCTGCCCCCATTTTATTTTCTTTAAGAAAGTTTGTAAGTCATTCACAGTGGGGAAAAAGGAGCTTCTGTGATGGTTTACAAAATTCATGACAGATCAATAAAGCACCATTAAAGTCCAATTAACCACAGAACACCACCTCTATTAATAGTGTAAGAAGAGTTTGAAGATGCTTTTTGAAAGAAAAAAGAAACTGCATTCTTGCAAGGAAGTAAAAGTCAAATAAAGCTGGTAGAGATTGCATTCCTTTAAAAATATAGGCAACATCAAACTGTCTCATTGAATAAAGGAATGTCTTTAAAAAAAACTCCTAGGAAAAATGTCCTTCCTTCCTTCCTTCCTTCCTTCCTTCCTCCCTCCCTCCCTCCCTCCCTCCCTTCTTTCCTTTTTTTTCCAGAGAAAAGCTCTATTATCTCTCTCAGTGTTAAAGCTCAATTCCAGTAGAGTGGAAGCCAAAGTGATCACCTGAATGGTGATGAGGAATGTAGAATAGGAGACCTGTACGGCTCTGTTCATTTCACATCAAAATTTTCCTTCCACATTAAAATTTATGATGGTAAAAATATTGCAGAGCTATAGCATTCTTGACTAAAGCAGATAAAGCTATTTCAGTCTGAGAGGTTGTTAAACAAACCACCTCAAAAAAAGATAAATTACCTCCTTTGGTACATGAATCAGCTGAGCTGATAATTAGGCGGTCTTTCTCAGCAGGGTTTCGCCAAGATGTTGGGCATGACATGCTCTCCATTCTGTGGGTCACACATCCAAATCGAGTAGCCCCATAATGACACACACAGAAGTTCTTTAATATCATCCACTTACTTTTAATGAGACTCTTACTGGATGCTCTGAAGGATGTGATCTGGTTATAGATCCCAGGTGCCTTTTATTTCACAGTTGTCTTTTCTGTCTGGATCAAGTAGCGTAATTAATTCTTATATTTGTTTTATGTCCTTATATGCTGCATCCACATCTATAGAAGCATACATCCAGATAGATTTGGCGGGAAACAGAACCACTGAACTTCATCGGGGTGGGTTCTACTTACCTTCGCCACTGGTTCACATTGTGACATTTCGCACGTGTGCACGCTCATTCCTCTCTTGTGCGCGCGCACGCACGTCCCCTCATGCAATTTGGCTTCCGCGCATGCTCAGGAATCGGCCCAAAACACAGCTGAGGAAATGATCAGCTGTGCTTCGGGCGAAGAAATAAAGGTCAGTATTAACCCGGGGGCGGGCGGGAGGGCCCTTTTTCAAGCAGCGGAAAAGGAGAAGCCATCCAAACGGAAAAATTCACAAAAAAATACAAAAAAAGATGGCGGTACCCATGGACCGGCACAGACTGAACTGTGGGTTTGTGCCCACATCACCAGCGGGTCGCTACTGGTTCGGGCGATCCGGTCCAAACCAGGAGGAACCCACCCCTGACAGAGCTGGACTCCATTTGGACAGGGCAAGCCGAGATGACAGGGGTGAGTCTTAGTCCTGTTATATGGGACGAGTTTGAACCTGTCACTCCTGAGGATGTGGACAAGGCCATAGGAGCGATGAGCGCCTCCACTTGTTTATTGGACCCGTGCCCCTCCTGGCTGGTTTCTGCCAGCAGGGAGGTGACACGCGGCTGGCTCCAGGCGGTTGTGATCGCTTCTTTGAGAGAGGGATCCATCCAACAGCCTTTAAAAGCTGCGGTGGTGAGGCCCCTCCTCAAGAAGCCTTCCCTGGACCCAGCGGATTTAAAGAACTTCCGTCCAGTCTCCAACTTACCCTTTTTGGGTAAAGTTGTTGAGAAGGTGGTGTCGCTCCAACTCCTGCGGCTTTTGGAGGATACTGATTATCTGGATCCCTTTCAATCGGGTTTCAGGCGCGGCTACAGTACGGAGACTGCTTTGGTCACACTGATGGATGATCTCTGGCGAGCCCGGGATGGGGGTTATTCCTCCATCCTGGTGCTACTTGACCTCTCAGCGGCTTTCGATACCATTGACCATGGTATCCTTCTGCGTCGTCTTGGGGAGATGGGAGTGGGACGCACTGTTTTACGGTGGTTCTCCTCCTACCTCTCTGACAGGACGCAGTCGGTGTTGACAGGAGGACAGAGGTCGACCCCTAGGCCCCTGGTTTGCGGGGTGCCACAGGGCTCGGTCCTCTCGCCCATCCTGTTTAACATTTACATGAAACCGCTGGGCGAGATCATCCGACGACATGGGGTGAGGTATCAGCAGTATGCTGACGATACCCAGTTGTACATCTCCACCCCGTGTCAGTTCAGTGAAGCAGTTGATGTAATGTGCCGCTGCCTGGACGATGTGAGGGTCTGGATGGGAGTGAACAGACTCAGGCTCAACGCAGACAAGACTGAGTGGCTCTGGATATTGCCTCCCAAGGACTATGTCGACTGTCCCTCCTTGGTTCTCGGGGGAGAAAAATTGACTCCCTCAGAACAGGTTCGCAATTTGGGTGTCCTCCTAGACCCACAGCTAAAATTGGAGCAACATCTTTCAGCTGTGGCTAGGGGGACCTTTGCACAAATCCGTCTTGTGCACCAATTGCGACCTTACTTGGAGAGGGAGGCCTTGCTCACAGTCACTCATGCCCTTGTCACCTCACGGCTAGACTACTGTAACGCGCTCTACATGGGGCTACCCTCGAAGAGCATCCGGAGACTCCAGCTGGTACAGAATGCAGCTGCGCGAGCTGTAGTGGGTGTACCAAGATACACCCACGTAACACCTCTCCTTCGCCAGCTGCATTGGCTACCAATTAGTCTCCGGTTGCAATTTAAGGTGTTGGTCGTTACCTTTAAAGCCCTACATGGCTCAGGGCCAGGTTACCTGCGGGACCGCATCCTACCACATACCTCCCTAAGACCGGTTAGGTCCCACAGAGAGGGCCTCCTCCGGGTCCCGTGGGCCAAACAATGCCGACTGGCGGGGCCACGGGGGAGGGCCTTCTCTGTGGGAGCCCCGTCCCTCTGGAACCAACTTCCACCAGAGATCCGGACTATCCCCACCCTGCTGGCCTTCCGTAAAGCCTTAAAAACATGGCTCTTCCGGCAGATGGGGTGAATAGGACAATCAGATTCCCCCTGAATGTTGTGTTTATAATGTTCTTTTTAATTATATTTTAATTTAAATTATGATTGTTTTTAAATGTACGTTCTTATTCATGCTGTACGCCGCCCTGAGTCCCACGGGATTGGGCGTCCTATAAGAGCGTTTAATAAATAAATAAATAAATAAACTTCATTTAACTCTCTCTCTGTCATGGGTGGAAGTGTGAGGAAGGCAAAACCACTCAGGGCAAAACTCATAAGTCATATCATATGTGTACAAAATGCACCAGAGCTAGAATGGGGAAGAACTCCTAAAAACAAGCAACTTTTCTCGAAGTGTTCAAGAAGAAAGTAAATACTAAGCCAGTTCCATATTGAATACAGGTAGTCCTTGACTTACAGCCATTCGTTTAGTAACTTAAAACGGCACTGAAAAAGTGACTTATGACCATTTCTCACACTTTTGACCGTTGCAGCTTCCCCACAGTCATATAATCAAAATTCAGATGCTTGGCCAACGGGGTGTATTTATGACAATTGCACTGTCCCAGGGTCATGTGACCACAATTTGTAACCTTCCCAGCCAGCTTCCGACAATCAAAGTCAATGGAGAAATCAGATCTGCTTAACAACCGCATGTTTCACTTAACAACGGCAGGGACCCACTTAACAAATGGGGCAAAAAGGTTGTCAAATGGGGCAAAACTCACTGCCTTGCTTAAAAGAAATTTTGAGTTCAGTTGTGGTTATAAGTCGAGGACTACCTATATGTCAAACTTTTGTTAGATGTCAGAGGTGTTGGTATTAATACCAAGGCTTTCATTTTATCCAGGATATTAAAATCCATCTCTTCAATCCATCAATCATGTCAATTCAGATTAGAAACATAATCCAAGTGATTATTTTCTCCAACCTCACTCCATCATTGCCTTGGGAACCATTCTCCTCCTCCTCCTCCTCCTCCTCCTCCTCCTCCTCCTCCTCCTCCTCCTCCTCCCTCCTCCTCCTCCTCCTCCCTCCCTCCCTCCCTCCCTCCCTCCCTCCCTCCCTCCTTCCACTCCCTCCAGATCTTCACTCTACTTCTATCTTTCCCCCTACTGCATCCCCTCTTTCTTTTCCTAGTGGGCTCTGCCATGGAATTACTTTAAGAATTTTCAGTGCATGTTGGGTTTGGCCCTCTTCCTCATCTCTACCACAGCTGTGTAATGTCCTGACCCTTGGAGTGGCAGCTGCTTGCTTGATGCAGTTCTGAGTCCTGTTTTGGAAAGCAAGTACTTTTTCCAGATGGAAAAAGAAAAGAAAATCTACAGAAGGAACTTCCAAACTGTAATGATCCCTCCTCTCTTCTTGTATACTACTGTATACCATAAATAGAGTTATTTGTAGAGCTGGCAGAAAGGGAGACATGCCTCAGGAAGGGGTCCACACTAACAAGGGACTTCTAGAACTGCTCCTATTCTTCAGTCTTACTATATTTGTTAATCCGCCCCTTGAATGGTAATGTGGTTATATATAGGAGGAGCTATTCCCTACTTGCTCATTGCAGGTAGTTTGCAAGCAGGTAGTCATGATTCTGAACAAGTGAAGGAGGAGCAGTTGACAACTGCACAGGTGAAAAGCTGGATCCAATGCAGGGGAGAGTTCCTAATATTTTTACTACCACTCTGTGGGCTTGGCTTATTTTGTGGGTGTGGCTTGCCAGCCAGGTGACTGGGTAGGCGTGACTTGCCGGCCATGTGACCGGGTGGCATGGCTTCTCAGACTGCTGAAGGGAGGGGAATGGAGATAACTCCTGCCGCCTGTTCTTTCAGCGTCTCATGCACTCCCTCAGCCATCCTCCCCTGCTTGGACTCACTGTGGGGTAGGAAGGCAGCTCGGCTTCTGGGCATGCGCAGAAGAAAATAAAAAAAAATTAAAAAAATTATTTTTTAAAAAAAATGGGGGCACCCAGGCACCGGCAACCAACCGCACTGGTACTGTGACGTCACCAGCAGGCCGCTACCGGTGCTATAGAGTGGACCGTACTGGTAGGAACCCACCACTGATATTCCAATGATATAGAAAACTCTGAAGAGCGGCCAGACTTAGAGCTAGTATTGGATATATGCTCCAGAGAGCTACAGGGTCAAAGGTTATGGCTTTTCAATGGACATTGTCAAATTTTATTGATACAGACTGATGCTTCATGAATGTTTAGAGGCTGCATTTCTGTGCATCCCTTCTATGTCAATTTTATTACAGCAAGGGGAACGTAACTGCTGAGATAAAGATCAGAGGATCTAAAGAGGAGTAGGGTTTGCATTCACCATCCACAGATTTTTCCAATTTAAGCGAAGTGAAATGCCATGAACACATCTTGGTTTAATTAGACAATTGTACTGTTCAGAAATAAATACTGGCATTTGTCAGGCACGCTGTATTAGCGGGTGGATGAAATCTTAATTCTCCCTTCTTTCCCTGAAAATACTTATAGCTTTTTGACCTCCTTTCCCTTTTAAAGCTGAGCTAAGTAGCATATGGCTTTCTAGATATTGTATTGCATTGTTGGACTCCAACTCCCATCTGGTTGGGAGTTATGAGCTCTAATTCTTCTAGCATTTGAAGACTGCAGGTTTTCAATAGTTTTTTAAAGTATCCTTCCTTCAGTTTCTCTGATTCTTATAGGGACTAATCTAATCTAATATTTCTTTGAACACTACAGGTAGCCCTCAACTTACAAGAGTTTATTTAGTGACCGTTCAAGTTACAACAGCACTGGAAAAGTGTGACTTATGACTGTTTTTCAAAGTTATGACCTTTGCAGCATCCCCATGGTCATGTGATCAAAATTGAGATGCTTGGCAACTGGTTCATATTTATGACCGTTGCTGTGTCCCAAGATCATGTGATCCCCTTTTGCGACCTTCTGACAAGCAATGTCAATGGGGAAGCCAGAGACACTTAACGACCGGGTTACTAACTTATCCAACTACAATATTTCACGTAACAATTGTGGAAAGAAAGGTCGTAAAATGGGGCAAAATTCACTTCGCGAGTGTCTCACTTAACGATAGAAATTTTGAACTCAGTTGTGATCATTAGTTGAGGACTGCCTGTATTTAGAATGTCCATTCTCTTCCCTCAGATTTAAACGAATGTAGGATATTTTAGAGATTTAGTTTACGGGCTATACAATTTCTTGTATAGAACAATTTCTTATTATATAAAATATCAGGCTGATCTTTCACACGTTCTTCAAATTACCCTTAAGATCTCAAACATTTCTGCAAGTCCGGGATGGTTTTTCTGTGTGTGTGTGTGTGTGTGTGTGTGTGTGTGTGTGTGTGTGTGTGTGTGTGTGTGAAAGAGAGAGGGGGGAGGGAGGGAGAGAGAGAGAGAGAGGGAGAAAGGGAGGGAGGGAGGGGAAGAGAAAGAGAGAGAGGGGGATCATGTGTGTGAGAGAGAGAGGGGGGAGGGAGGGAGGGGAAGAGAGGGAGAGGGAGGGGGATCATGTGTGTGTGTGGGAGGGAGGGAGGGAGGGAGGGAGGGGAAGAGAGGGAGAGAGGGGGGGATCTTGTGTGTGTGTGTGCGCGTACGCACGCTATTGGGCATTTGAAATATAGATGATATACCAGCATCATAAATTCATACTACTGGTTCAGCAAACAAAATGAACTCTGCTAAAAGAGCCAAACGACTTGTGTGTGTGTGTGTGTGTGTGTGTGTGTGTGTGTGTGTGTGTGTGTGTGTGTGTGTGTGTGTGTGCATGAAACGTTGTGAAAAGATTTGGGAACAACGCAGGCAGAGGGTTGTCCCACTTCTTTTGTTTTTTATGATTATCAGAGTAACCACAGATGGTCTTTTTCTCTACTTCAAGCAGCTTGGCAGAAGATATTTCCCAGAACCAGTCCTAGCATTATACAAATAGTAAAATTAGAACCGTTACTGGAGTGTACAATTACCAATGCAGGTGGGGACTCTATTCATTTACAAACCACACGCTCTGAACTTAAAAAAGAAGGTGGTCAGGCTTTCCACTCAACGATAGATGTGAATCCAGATTAAATGATTTTTTACATCCAAAGAGCAGATCATCAAAGGGAGCAGATGTTATTGCACAAATCCGCTGTATGATGAACTCTGTTCAGAATTAAACCGAAATGGTTCAGATTACATAGTTATGTTTAAATGAAGATTTTTGTTGTTGTTTTTAAGGCAGTGCAAGTATACTCAGTAGTACCAACAAGGGTGTTTAATCTTGATTTTTTTTCGCACTGTTGCCATTATTCCTTACCTCCAGCAAGAAGTAAAGGTACATCAAATAACTCAAAGTTAGTAGCTCTCAGAACAATCATAATCTTGAGGTTCAAACACATACATACACATATGTCAATTAAATAAAATTATGCTGTGTGAAAAAAAGAAGTTATTCAGATCTAAGACAGTAGCTATAGCCTCCTAAAAAGAGTAATTTTAATGTAGAAATCAGAATTACCATTATTTTATTGAGCGTAAAGGTTTTATTCCCTTAAAAGAAAAAATAAATTATCAGGTAAATTAATGCTACATTTTTCACCAGAGTGCAACAATAATAAAGAGCACTCTTCTGCAGTGAACAAATAACACACCTTCATTTGGCATTCTCAAGATCTTCAAAGTGGTGTACTACCCATTCTTGTAACTCTTTTGTTCTCTTCTGAGAAAACCACAATGGTCCAATTTCTCCTCGCTGAGGTTGTGTTGCCTTGATTAGAGCTATGCAATCTTGCTTTCAAACAAGATGTATAATTTTGTGTAGGACATGCATTCAAGCCACCCATTTCTGTGGATTAGGACAAATTGCTCAATTTTGTCTTTGTGGATTTCGCAGTTTTAGGGCACCTCCAACGTCCCTGCTTGGCTTCTGTGAAAGAGCCTCCAGAAATGAATGCCATTTTGATCCCCTGGGATGATGAGCGGGGATGGGGGAGGGGGGAGAGGATATTTTGAACTGGGCATCTTTCAATGCAGCTAAGGGTCACCGAATAAAGAACACAGCTTCTTAAATAAGTCATTTACTCTTCCAAAATGCCAGCTGCCCTTCAGCCCCGTTTGGACAATTGGGAAATCAGTAGCTACATGTTTCTTTGTCATATTCAGATTAAATTTTAAAATGGGTTATGTGTGACAGTATCTGCTAGTATACTAGCCTGTGGTAACTTATTTTTTTTTACCTGGGACTTTAGAGGCAAAGTGGGTGCTTTACCTCTGTTCCACGTTTCTTTCTTTTTGCTGACAACACATGGAAAAGAGAGAACCAGTATGATGTAATAAAAGCCAGTCTGGTGTAGTGGTTAAGGCACCAGGCTAGAAAGCAAGAGACCATGAGTTCAAATCCGCCTTAGCCAACTGACCTCACAGAGTTGTTGTTTGAGGGGAAATAGGAGGAGAAAGGAGTGTTGTGGGTGTTCACTATCTGGAGTTACTTGTTAAAATAATAAAGGTGATGTAAATAAATAATTGTGCTACTCTGCTCACACACACATGTACCCCACAGTGAGTTAGAGGTCTTTATTAAAACCCAGTACTAAAGTAGCCAACATGAAGAGCGGGCCTAGTCACCGAGCTTAGCAAGACTTGAGCAGCACAAGAGTTGAAGCAGTCCGCTAAGTGTGATACACAGTCCAAGAGCCAGTCCAAGATTCGAACATTGATTCAAGGGTAAACGCAAGCAGCAAGAACATGGAGCAAGGATACCGGACATGTCACGCAGTGATTTCATTGCCTGTTATATGTATATGCAGGGAGATGCATCCCTATTCATTATAATGGTTTATTCCTGAGCACGTGATTGATATGTTCTTCTATGCATGTGTACATTCCATTCTTTTCTTCTGTTCCTGGCTTCTATTGAAGCAAGACCTACTTTTATATCAGACATGTAGACAATGAGGATTTATTGTTTTTGTACCGAAATAAACATTTTTACTTAGACTTTAAACTGCGGTTTCTTTTCTAATGTCTGATCTCCGGGAAAAGATCAAACTTCTCCTTTGTGAGATTAATTATCGCCTCTGTCAGGACACCTTGTTTCAGCAATGCACATTTCTTTGGGTGGGATTAAATAGGTAACACGGTTTGCTCTTACCTGTTGGTCGCCGCACAGCCGAAGAAGCTGGTGGCGTTCGCGGTGCGGGGCTTCCCCCGCCACTTCCCCTGCCTGCCTGGATGCCAGCATTTGCGTTCTTTTGCCCTCTGCACATGCGCAAAGCGTTCTGCTTGCGCAGAGGGCAAAAGAACGCAAATGCCGGCGTCCAGGTGGGCGGGGGAAGCGGGCGGGAGAAGCCCCGTGCCATGAACGCCACCAGCTTCTTCGGCTGTGCGGCGACCAACAGGTAAGAGCGAACCGGGAGGATTTCACCCCTGCCGGTAGGGCCCCTCATGATGGGTGAGGCTGCCTGCTCGTAAGTAACCTAGCCAACCGGTGTTGTGACTGTCGCCTCTCCAACCTATGTGTCCTTGGATTAGGGGGGAGGTGTGGACTCCATCTCCTCATCCTTGCTGACAATAGGCAGCTGCTCCATTTCTTTGCCTGAAGCCTCCAAGCTAGCCTGCTGGGGCTGTGGCTCCCTCTGCTCAGGTTCAGCCTGCAGCCCATCCAGTTGTTCCGTTGAGCTGGAGCCCTCCATTCCCTTGTCCATGTCTCCATGCACCCCTGTACTCACTTTTCCAGAGTTCCAGGACCCAGCTCATCCTCCTCCTCTGAACTCACATACCAAGAGGAGGCCACAGGCACATCCATGACAATAATAATTAAGGTGCGGAAGCAGAAATGGAGAGGCCATGTAGTTGGCTGGGTGTCTATGGACCAGCTACATTCTCTCAACTCCAGATTAAGAAATAATACTAATTTAAAAAATATTGATCAACTCACACTGGACAAGTGACATAACTTTACACATGTGACATAACCTTCAATGAAGAAAGCTTCATTTTGCAATGGGCTAATTTAGGCTGATAATAACAATAAAGAACCAGGAAGCAACTCTATCTTTCATACCTTGCTCAAACTCTGTTTGCCTGAGAGTTTATGCAATAAGTACAGTAAACTATCAGGAAAGCTAAACCAATGGTGACATTCAAAAGGTAAGGTGTAGTTGCAGAATTGGATGGAGTCTGATGATGATGTTGATGTTGATGATGATCTTGCCAATTTTACCCCCTCCCCCTTTCCTGTTAGTACCACTGATATTGCTTACTCAGAGGTAGCATCTGAAGAGTAAAAGAAATATAAACCGCCTACTCAGTGTTTCTCTCAACTCATAGGGATTGTCTTTAAGCTATTGCAATGGCTTCCAAACTTTATAGTCATTAACATAAGCCATTATGTTGTATTTATAGGTATACAACAACATATGCCAAATTTATGCAAAGTTATAACTTCCAGCATCCCACCTCTTTTTTTTATGTTTGCAAAATGGACAAAAAATAAGTCTGTGACAAAAGCAGAAATAAGAAAGGTGTGTGTGTGTGTGTGTGTGTGTGTGAGAGAGAGAGAGAGAAGGGATTTATTTTTAAAATTCCACATTTGATATTTATATTTGACATGACATTTCTACAGGCAGTTGTAGCCTATTTGGAAAAGCGTGGTTAATATAAGCAATAAATGATGAACAGATTTGAGTGTACTTTCACCTTTTTCAGAGCTATTTGAAATTGGCGGAGCCAAAGCAATTTTCCACACTTTTAAATATCACTGATCCAATTAAAAGATCTATTTTTACTTTTCCAATGTTCTGCCATAACAAACTGGCAATTAACAATAAATGGATTCATTTTTTTAAAAAATAAAGCATCAATTTATATGTTAGTAACAACAATTAACCCACTTCATAATGAAAATATTATTATTAAAATTATTTGGCGATTTCTCCATTTACTTCAGAAACTTTCAACCAAAAGAACAATCTAATGAGGCAGTACTACTGAAGATGTAAAATGTGGGTAATCTGCTTCCAGCAACTTCTCCCCTGTAAGTTTAGAATGCTTACAATTATTAGGACAGAATAGAATAGAATAGAATAACAGAGTTGGAAGGGATCTTGGAGGTCTTCTAGTCCAACCCCCTGCTTAGGCAGGAAACCCTACACCACTTCAGACAAATGGTTATCCAACAGAATGCAACATCCCTTATGAATTACCTGCATGGTAAATTCCTACTGGTTTTCTGAAATAGATTTAAAGGAGTATAGCACCACTAGGAGTTTTAGAAGTCAAATCTCAGAACAATGGTTCTTAAATTCCCAATTATTTCTTTTCTTTCCTTGGCTCAAATAGTGTCATTACTTTACACACACAAAAATAACTGATTCTGTTGTTTTACACTAGTGTCTTGTCAGTCCCAAACTGGATCCTTACCTCACAAACAAGCAATTACAATTTGCTCTATTACCCCCAAAATATTCCAAGTTTAGCCCTTGAAGCAGTGGTGGGCTCCAAATTTTTTAACAACCGGTTCGCTGCCCTAATGTCTAATTGGGTGGGCGTGGCTGGGTGGGCATGGCTGGGTGGGTCATGTCACTGAGTGGGCATGGCCAACTCTACATCACCTGTGTGGGTGGTACCTGTATGGGACAGGCAAGGTTGGGTAGGGAATCCAGGGATCTCCGGGAAGGGGGTGGTGGAAGGAAAGAAAGATCCAACTTGTTTGTATATGTGTGTATGCGTGTGTGTGTATGCGTGTGTGTGTGTGTGTGTGTGTGTGTGTGTGTGTGTGTGTGTGTGTGTGTGTGTGAGAGAGAGAGAGAGAGAGAGAGAGAGAGAGAGAGACTGCATCAAGCTAGACTGGGAAAGCTGGCTGCAAGAGGAACAGAAGCTGGGTAAGCTGTTTTTTGACCGGTTTTGGCCATTTTTGGGTGTTTGGGGGGCAGTTTTCAGGCAGTTTTTTCGGGCCATTTTCAGGCCATTTTAGGCCATTTTCAGGCCTTAAAACGTCCTGAAAAATGGCCCCAAAAGTGGCCGAAAACGGCTGAAAAACAGGTGGGGTGGGGGCAGCCGGTGGTCCAATTTGCCAGTTCTCTGAACCAGCAGCAGGTGAACCAGTCCAAACCAGCAGCAGCCCACCTCTGCCTATAGCAATATAGCAATAGCAATAGCACATATATACCACTCCATAGTGCTTTACAGAGTCATCATATTGCCCCCAACACTCTGGATTCTCATTTTACTGACCTTGGAAGGATGGAAGGCTGAGTCAACCTTGAGCCGGTCAGGATCAAACTCCTGGCAATCAGCAGAGTTTGCCTGCAATACTGCATTCTAACCACTATGCCATCACAGCTCCTTATCCTTAAGTAATTATTCCCAGTTTAAGAAACAATTTATATACAATTTTCAGAAAACCTATTTTAATATAAGATTTGTTTCCTATTTAGTGGATTGTATATCTGTTAATCTTCAGTGTTGTTAGTGGTGTTAACCAATGAGATTTACATAGTTTGTCAAAAACATGATGAACCTTTATGGATTTGAAATCATGCTGGTATTATCACTAATGACTTTGTAAAATGTATTTAATTGCAGGTTTGATTTATAACTAAATCTCTAATTTTATAAAACACTCTATCATCCTATTCTTTGTATTGAACAAAATTATTCTCGCACTTTAAAAAAATGAAATCAAAGGAAGAAGTGAAAAGTTAAGAAGCCACATTTTTTGCACCTTTTCCAAGTAAATTTTCAATAAGGATTTGACATTGAGGACATCAATTTTTAATTCTTATTGTCAAAGTAGAATTTTAACTCCGTTGCTCATTGCAGTTTGTACTTACTAAAGAATTACAGTATTTGATTTCCTGATGCTTTAAATTAATTGTCTTATTTGAAAAGCATTAAAATAATATTTCCAATTCAGTGATGCATTTCCATTTCTTCAGCAGTGGAAATTGACATGCTATTAACTGAATTAAGTGAATATGCAAGAGACTTATTTTAATGCAGATATGGTAGAGAATGTAGTCCACAACAGTCCTTTGCAGGCATCTCTCTCTCTCTCTCTCTCTCTCTCTCTCTCTCTCTCTCTCTCTCTCTCTCTCTCTCTCTCTCTCTCTCTCTCTCTCTCTCTCTCTCTCTCTCTCTCCCCCTCCCTCCCTCCCTCCCTCCCTCACTCCCTGTCCCCTTCCCTATTTCTTATCCATCTACCTTCGTATCTACTTACCCCATCTTCTGCTAACACCAAGTGTTGAATCATTGTCCAATTAAGATGAAGCAGAGACAAATCAGTTGAACTTTCATCCTTCACTACATATAATCCTTGCTTAATGACCACAATTGGGAGTGGCAATGCCAACAGCAAGTGACAAGGTTGTTAAGTGAGACATAATCTGTGCCCTGACTTGCGTGTTTCACTGCTGGCTTCTCCATTGCATCTGCTTATTGGGACCTGGCTGTGAAGGACGTAAATGGTGACCATGTGATCACAGAATGCTATGATAGGTGTAAACACCTGCCAATCATTAAGTGCCTGAAATCTCAATCACATAATCATGGGGGCCACTGCTTTGGTGGCAAATGCAAGCACCAGGTGTAAAGTTACTTTTCAACTGCCATCGTCTTAAAACTGTCGCTAAACAGGACAGTTGTTAAGCAAGGACTACCTGTATATATTTTAACATTGGCTTTATTAGTTTCGATATCTGAATTATCTCTATCCATATAGAGTCTTTGTTTAATTTAGAATCCAGAAAGATCAGATCTTAGATCACAAAGAAGCTGGCATGCTTAAATAATGGTTTCCACTGCCACTTACAAAGACTTCCAAGTAATGCAAAGATGAGACAGTATCATTCTTACATGTGGGAAATGAGCCCCTGCTCTTTTTCAGTTCCTATAACTGGACTAGCATAACTGCAAAATGATTGAAGGAGATAATATATGATTGCAGGATAGGGATGTACAGGTAAAACTGTCAGAGTCCTCGGTGATCATGCTGCCTTCTGTAGAACAAGAATCCAACTCTTCCTGACTCGTTCACTTGGGAGCAAGTAGGAGCATCTTGAATGGGAGAGTTGGAGAACAGAGCTGCAACTTGCTACGCTTTCCCCTACCCAAGCTTTGTAGAAACCTTTAGTTTCTACAAGATATATACATTTACATCACATGATGTAACCTTTAATCTTAGACTGTCTACAGTCGACCTCTCCCCGTTTCTAAGAGGTCTGTAAGGGGCGTGCTTAAGCGCACCACTGTGCCTACTGTCCCTGTCCTACTGTCTTATTGTCCTCATTTATCTGTACTTCTTTACTTATGTTATGTTTATACAAACAACTACTATCCTATACATGTTTGACAAATAAATAAATAAAATAAATAAAATAAATAAATGATGATATAAACACCTTGAACATATTCATTTTTAAACCCAGATACCAACAAGGTATCTGTTTAGAGCACGGGTGTCAAACTCGCGGTGTCACGTTGCGGTCACATGACGTTTCGTGATGTTTTTTCCCTTCATGGAGCTGGGGTGGGCGTGGCCTGCACCTGACACATCCGGGCTGTGGTCCACCAGTTTGAGACTCCTGGTTTAGAGCAAATGTGGAGAACTTTAACAGCATTGCGAGAGTTCCTATAATACTCATGCTTGGTGAGTGGAACAGTCCCCTATCTTCTAGATTAACCAAAGGAATTTTTTTAAAAAAGTGATGATTTAATTAAATGTCTCCTTCAAGGAACTGAGGCCTTTAACTAACTAAAATCACAAATTTTCTAGGAAACACAAAAGCATACGTGCTAAAAGGCTTTTTTCTCAGTATGCTTTGCATAGCTTTTCTGTATTCCCTCCAAAGGGCAAAGGAAATAATATGCCAAGCATAAGAAAACAAGAGCCAGAGCAGTTCAAATGAATAAAGGTTCATTGCTAACACTCTCTACAAGAATCTGAATTACTAATGGCCAAAGCAATTTGGCGGTAGATAAGAGTCAATGGAATTCAAGGTAGGCTGGACTTAAATCTCTTGTGGCAGCGAAGGGTCTCAAGACTGATGATAGGTTTAATCCTTCGGCTCAGCCTGGTCATTTCCTACATAATATTTATCTATGTTAATCTTACAGTTTTGTAGCCAAGGTGTAAGTGGTAGCTTTATTTTTGGTGTGACATCACTGAGGTCACTGGAGTCACGCCAATAGTATGCTTTCCTTCTGAGCAATCAAGAAATGCCAAAGTCATGGTTGAGTGCAAATCAATGCAATCCTATTTGCATACATTTTCCCCTTCTCATCCAACTCAAAGGAATTTGGTGTGGAATTTGGAACAGTGCACGCAGTTCTGTTACAGATCTCAGGGTATTAATCTCATAATCAGTTCAAAGTATTTTTATGTACGTATAAATAAATATCTGTCCTAGGTGTTTGTGTTATATTGTAACACAAACATTGTTATATTGAATTATTGAGTCTGTCATCTGCATCTCTATAACTGTCTGGTTTGGTTCTGCAACCCAACAAGACAGACACAGACTTCAGAGGATAATTAGAAGTGCAGAAAGAACAATTGCTACCAACCTGCCTTCCATTGAGGACCTGTATACTGCACGAGTCAAAAAGAAGGCTGTGAAAATATTTATAGACCCCTCACATCCTGGACACAAACTGTTTCAACTCCTACCCTCAAAAGGACGATATAGAGCACTGCACACAGAACAACTAGACACAAGAACGTTTTTTTCCCGAATGCCATCACTCTGCTAAACAAATAATTCCTTCAACACTGTCAAACTATTTACTAAGTCTGCAATACTATTAATCTTCTCATCGTTCCCATCACCCATCTCCTCCCACTAATTTATTTTGCTGGATTTTGCTGGATTAATGACTGTATGACTGTAACTTTGTTGCTTGTATCCTTATGATTTATATTGACTGGTTCCTAATATGATTTGATTGCTTATTTGTACCTGGACTATCATTAAATGTTGTACCTTATGATTCTTGACGAACGTATCTTTTCTTTTGTGTACACTGAGAGAATATGCACCAAGATAAATTCCTTGTGTGTCCAATCACACTTGGCCAATAAAGAATTCTATTCTATTCTAATCCTGTGATGTCCAATGGGATTTGTTTCTAAACTTGTATTTTATTAGTGTTTATTTATTAGTGACATTTATATACTGCCTCACACTCTCTAAGTGGTTTACACCAGTAAGCAATGTATATTTATATTGCCCCCAACAATCTGGGTCCTCATTTTACCTACCTCGGAAGGATGGAAGGATGAGTCAACCTTGAGCCGGTGAGATTTGAACCGCTGACCTGCGGATCACAGTCAGCTAAAGTGGCTTGCAGTACCCCACTCTCTCTATATATATATGTCTTTATGCATTTCAATCACATGAAAAATGTAATGAAATATTCTAAAACATACAACAAAACACAAAATAAAAAATAAACATTTCCCAAATGCCTGGAGGAATACATATATGTTTAATAAGCTTCATGAAAGAATATATATATATGGTGGTATTACATACAATTTTGGCAAATAATTATGGACTAAAATGTACTGGTCTTACGTCAAACAATCTCAAAACATAGTATTCATGTTACAAAACGTTTAATGCTTCCTTTCTCTTATGAAATATTACTTTTAGCAATTTATTTATTTATTAAGTTTATATGCTGCCCATCTTGCTATCAAGAAAGAATTTCCTCATCCAGCTCCCTTAATATGTGTTCTACTGCTCAGATGTGAACAATGATGATAACCACACAGTAACAATAATATTATCATGATCTGAAGCCTGAAACATATATTTGGGTTCATGATGATGTTAAAAACTCTGCTACACTATTGCTATGGTTTTTATGTTCCAGTTATTCACATATTTCCTGGCAATCCCTCAGTGAGATTTATTATGGAGTAGAAACATCTAGATTTCTACTGCGACTTATTATTTCTCGCATGTATCATGTTCGACTGTGCACAGCCCAGTAAAAAAGTCACTTTGTTCCCGTTTCTAACCCAAAGAGTTGAAGTGAAGCCCCAGAGGCACATACGATAGAAATCAAATTATTGTGGTGAAAGAGCAGGTATGCTCAGATATCACAGATATTTTGTTGTAGAGACACTTCACTGGTGTTTGAGGCTGAATCACATAATTCTTCCCCATTGGAAACAGTGTGGAAGAGAACATGAATCAAGTTAAAATGGATCTCTCAGTGAACAAATCACACTTACAGGTGTCCTGTGGAGGGAAGAGGCATATCTTATAAACATTAAATGAGCTCTAAGCACCTGAATAAGAGCTGACACTAATTTTCCCTAATTTACTGTCCTTCAGATTGGTTAAGATTGTAATTCTCAGAATTCTTAGTATACTGGCTCCATTGGGGAGAAATGTTGAGTCTCTTTATTTCTAGAGATAATCGAATTGCATTTAGGGCAATCAAAATATGCTCTGATCATATTGTATCATTTATTCTTCATTATGTCGAGGGAGGGGGGGAGGGACAGATGATCTCTGTCTCTATCTCTATCTCTATCTCTATCTCTATATATATCTACCTATTATCTATCTATCTATCTATCTATCTATCTATCTATCTATCTATCTATCTATCTATCTATCTATCTATCTATCTATCTATCTATCTATCTATCTATCTATCTATCTATCTATCTATCTATCTATCTATCTATCTACTGTATTTTTCGGAGTATAAGACACACTTTTTTCCTCCCTAAAAGAGGCTGAAAATTTGGCTGCGTCATATACTCTGAATGTAGGTTTTTCGAAGATTTTTTTTCCAGCCCTAACGAGGTGCTAACAATCTTCCCAGCTCTTACCTTGCAGGCTCTTTCATTGTTACTCTCTCAGAAGAATTGTCTTTCCAGCCCTAAGTCTTTGCAGGCTTTTTTTCATTGTTCTACTTGCTCCGAATAAGTTTCTTTCCAGCCCTAACAAGGTGCTAATGGTCTTCCCAGCTTGCTGGCTCTTTCATTGTTACTCTCTCCGAATAAGGTTTTTTAAGCCCTAACCAGGGGATAAAATAATGTGCTGAAGCTGACCAGACTAAGGACGCTAGCCAGATGAATACCTGGTAGGCAGGTTTTTTTCCCTTATTTTCCTCCCCAAAAACTAAGGTGCATCTTATACTCCGGTGCGTCTTATGCTCTGAAAAATACGGTATGTATCTATCTATCATCTATCTATCTTATCTATCTATCTATCATCTATATCCTATCTATCACTTTGTCTTCATATAAGCATGTATTTGTTTATTTGGCTTACATACTACTTTCTATACCAAACTGGTTTGTAATAAGATTCTCAAACAAAGTAATAATAAATCAGTTTAGCATAGAAAGCAGTTTGTAAGCTAAAGAAATAAATTATAATATAATGGCAATATTATTATATAATCCATTGCAATGGTTGCAATGTAATTACAATTACAATAAAATATTTAATAAAACAATACATTAAAATATATGAAACAATATTCAATAAATATACTGAGTGAAGAGGCAGAGAGAAAGAGGAAACGATTGTTTCTTCCAATATCCACACTGGAAAGGCCTGGATGGGGAATTTTCAACAGGCACTTAAAAGATGTGAAAACACACACACACACACACACACACACACACACACACACACACACACAGAGAGAGAGAGAGAGAGAGAGAGAGAGAGAGAGAGAGAGAGAGAGAGAGAGAGAGAGAGAGAGAGAGACTGACAGACTGACAAACTGACAGACTGACAGACTGACTTGATTTTCAGAGGAGGAACACTTCAGAGTGTAGGCTGGCCCATAGAAAAGGCCCCTTCACACAGTCAGCCACCTAATAGCTTTCAGCATCTCTTGGTCCATGTAGCAGGATGGATCTAATGATCATCTATTATGATCTCACTACCTACAGATCTGTAATTAAGAAACTGATCTACCAGGTAGTGTGGCCCCAAAAATTTTAGGTCTTTTTAAAAAATGCACAGTTCCTTATTGGCAGGGGGTGCAGTTTCTTCAACAAAGGTACATTATGTGCATGGCTAGATGTGTCATACTCAACTATTTGGCTGTCCCATGTTGCACAAGCTGCAGCTTTCAGACCATTTGGAACAGATTACGATTTTCTGAATGTGAGGTTACCAGCACATGAATTAAGTTGACCCTCTCTAGAAAAGGGCATGGCTGGTACACCATAAGAGCTTGCAATAGGCATGTCCAGCCATGACATGGCTGGGCATCCCTATTTGGCTAATGAGAAAGAAGAAGCACTTTCCCCACACCTGTTCTCTCTAAGGAAGTGCACCACAATTTGCAACCTCATTTATGACAGAAAAAGTCTTAATTCTTCAAACCAGGAATCACCCGTCTACAAGGTCTCCATTTGATTAGGACCCTAACTCAGTTAATTGGCCCTCATTCTATTCTGTATTGCAGTGGTCTCCGACCTTTCCAGCTCGGCAGATCTGGTGGAGGTGGCAGGGAGGGGAGAGGGATGGTTTTGTGCGTGCATGTGTGCCACTTTCACAAATATAGTGTCGTATGTGCATGCAGGCACTCACCCACCCACCCACCACTTCTGCGGCTGAATAGGTTGGGGCCCGGCACTGGGCCGCAGGCCAGAGGTTGGGGGGCCCCTGCTGTATTGGATCCATACACAAACTACAAATGCACACAGCATATTTTTATACATATAGAAGAAAAGAAGGAGAATTGAAGGAAGGAAGCAAAGAGGAAACTTCTGGGAAATATAGAAAATTCCTAACATGACAGGCCCTTAATATTTGACAGTATTTACCTACAGCAAAGGCTTGGTAATATACCCTTCTCACTATTCTACAACTGCAACCTTAGCTACAACTGCCATATATTTATACTATTGAAAGTAACAGAAGCTGAAATAAGGATGGATAGATATACATATATCTAGATCAGGGGTGGCCAAACCATGGCGCATGCACCAAACGTGGTGCATTGGATGATTACAAAGTGGCGCATTGCATCCTTGCACCTACTTATTTTTTTAAATAGGTGTCATAACTGAATCCATCTTAATATTTTCAACACCAAAGCAATGTTCCCTGTAAAATTAGAAAATGGTGCGCGGCAGTTAAAAACTGCCGCGTGGTGTTTTCTTTTCATGTTAGAAACTTCCGCATGGCGTTCTCTCATTATGTGCACCGTGTGGCCACGCACCTTACAGGGAACAGTGCACCAAAGTGATCTCAGTTCAATTCGTACAGCCTTTGGTAATGTTCAACTTCTCGGTGTCTGAAACTTAGAATGAAACTTGTGAGATGTTACTTTAGGCAGGTTTACAAATATTTTTATTGGTGTTGCCATTGCGCGTTCCTGCTCAAACGATCGCAAACACCGTGCACTAGCAATACATCATGTGTTTGAAGTCATGTGCGAATGAGCGGCGAGCGTTCGATATGGTCAGTCAGTTCTGAGTGAGCCATTGTGGCGTGGAGTTTGAAGCAGTGTTTTATTGAATGTACTAGCATGGTTTTTGTATTGAGAGTGATTGAAAGACAGATTCAAGATTAAATATATATTACGTTTGTCAAATTTTGAAATGGCGTAAATTAATTAATTGAATTGCGTGATTGAGTTATTCCTTTTCCTCCCTTAAGCAAAGCAGATCCTACCCCTATCCCTATTTTACAACCCCAAACGTGAAAGTAAGAACGTAAAAATGTGCTTGAGTTGTATGGCGCATCTGAACTTGTCTGTGAAAAAATTGGCACATGGACATGGTATGCTTAAGGTTGGCCACCACTGATCTAGATAATCTCCTGGAGTTGTTGCAGTTATGCAGAAACTATTATGTAGAGTTTCTGAACTTTGAAATTTACCCACATATCACTGCTGTTCATTTTATGAATATAAACATATATTTGTTTTAAAAATGTGAGAATACTAAATTCATGTTTATACAACAGCTTTATCAGTTATTCTGGCTGAAGCATGACTTCTTTGTCATATTGTCATTTGGGAAGGGAGGGAGGGAAGGAGGAAGGAAGGAAGGAAGGAAGGAAGGAAGGAAGGAAGGAAGGAAGGAAGGAAGGAAGGAAGGAAGGAAGGAAGGAAGGAAGGAAGGAAGGAAGGGGCCTATAGTAACTTGAGTATAAGGACTACCATTTTCCTATCCAAAAACATCTGCCAATGGATTGCAGCTGTACATTGGAAAGCATTTGGATCTGCAATTTAAAACTTGTCATATTTGAAAATGTATCTCTTTAAAATATTAGTTTATCTTGCAGGCAAGACAGTCTTTCTTCACCTTCTCCCCTGCATAAATCAAAAAGTAGAACTGCTGAAATTCTGGCTTTAAAACAGTGTGTGCAAATGAATAAGGAGCATCAGATTCCTAATCCTCAATACTGTTCCGCCTATTCCTAAATTGACTTAGCTTTTCTGAGTGGGCCCTTTCAAGGGGGCTCAGCTGGCATAAACACTAGGCCCACTCATTTTCCATTCATTAAGTAAGAAGAAATAAAGAAAATGCAAATTTTAAGGTCTGGTTTATATTACATCCTTGCATGCACATTCCTTTTTGGGTGGTTTGCTATATTTGTTCCACTAATTATCACTGAAGTGTGATGTACAATGTGGGTTACAGTAATATCAAATAGCTAGTGAACCTATGGCAGATGTTATTGTTTAAGGGAACAGAGCAGGAAAATAATAGGATCCTTTCAAGCCTTTGAACGTTTGAAATCTAATACGTATTTGAATGTATCCATACAAGAACCATAATTTCTCTCTCTCTCTCTGCTTTTTATGGGTGACTAGATTGAGAAAAGGAGAGGATTGTCTACTCCTTTATAGTAGCCTTCAGTGGGACCAATTCCAATCACCTTCTACCGGTAGAGAGGGCTGAGGGTTAGGGGACTTGAAGTCCAAAACCTTTGTAAGGCACCATGGTAAAAGTTGTTTCAGGACTATACAGTACATTCACTCAAAAGTTCAGCCATTGAATGGAGAGAGTTTCTCTTGCTTAATCAGCTTAATAGGGTGCAGGTGCCAGAAGCAAGGGCCCCTCTATGTTACTTGGAGGGAAAGGGCAGAAAATATGGACTACATCTCAGTGATTACATGAAACCAAAGATAATTCTTTCCTGAAAATGCCCCCCCCCCTCTTCCCCAAATCTTGCAACGCAGTTCCTAACTCAAAAATGCATTTAAAAATGTATATATACTGCACTGGGGAAATACATTGAAAATCTGTGTGAAAAAAACCATGCAAATTTTAGCCAAATTTGCCAACTGTATAGAAATGGGACAAATGGACTTTATCGGGACAACCGGACAACTGAGCTCAACTAAAGGTACTTTCATTCCTCCATCATTTTCACTTTTGAAACCCTCATAAGTCATTTGTAGAGGATCCATGATTACTTTTCACTTTGGGCAGTTAAAAGATGCCAAGAACAAACGAATAACACTATCTTACCTTGAGCACTACAGATCCTGCAGTAACAAAAGGCCTTTCAACCCCAGGAAGATATAAAATCACATTGCATTGAATGAGTCTGTAAAAGAAGGGGAAGCTGACAAAGTTCTTGTCTGGATCATTGAGGAGGTGCTGCAAAGCCCTCACTGTAGTCTTTCCCTTCCAAGACCCATAGGCCAAGAGCAGAGTAAGGCAAGAATTTCCACCAATGGGAAAATAGAGCCACAACATTTAAAAAAATCTACAGATGAACAAATATCTCCTACTTTTAAATTAACTGGAGTGGAATCAGAACTAAACCACTTCAGGTTCTCTGGTACTGTTAACATGGTGGGAACCCAGAATTGTACAGCTCCTTTCAAGCTGAGATGAAAAGCTGAATATATTAATAGTGTTTCAATTGTACTGTTGCCTTAGCATTGCATACGACATACTATGTACTATGTATATAATATCATGTGTTCACTGGAGGGGTCATTGTCTAATAGTGTTTAAATGTTCTATCTATATTATTTGGAATTGTTTTTAAGAATGAAAAATGGCATGTATGCATATATAGTCATTATTTTTTGGCTGAAATGTGAAGATCTGAAGAGGATCTGTGGAATAAAGAAAAAGATTTGCTCAGGGATTACTGCCTTTATTTATATATTGGAATGGTATTGGATTGTATAATAATTATGATGTATTTGCAGGTGAGTTATAGTGGAATTTGAAATTTGATCTGATAAGTGTGTGTGTGTGTGTGTCTGTGTGTGTGTGTGTGTGGTGTGTGTGTGTAGGTTTTTTTTGTCATTTAAGTCCAAGCAAAAAAGTGGTATCTTCATCTTTTAAAGAGGAAGATGTGAGGGAATCAGAAAACCACAGATGAATCAATCCATCACTTATAATAGGAAAGATTATAGAGTAGATTATAAAAACACAGTTGAATGAGACCTGGAAAGCATTATGATCATTCTCTGAAGTCAGCAAAGATTTGTCAAGAATTAATATTGATATATCTCCTCTTTTTTTTTAAAAAAATGAATATCTTCTTTAGTAGCTCATGGGAATGCTGTGTGATATCAAATTTTCCAGAATGTAAACATAAATACAGGTTTGGTTGGTTGGTTAACACAAAATAAGTTTTCAGGTTAATATATTAGCAAAGAATTAGAAAAATAAAAATCTCGAAAAAGAAAAAGGGACCCCGAGAAAGATGACCGAATTTGAAATCAGCAATTGCATGATAAAAAAAAATGGAAAATTCTAAAAATGTACCGGTAATAACAGAGAAACAACAATAAGAGCTATGGGGGGAAAATTTGCACCAAGGGAATTTTTTTGGGGGGGAAATGGTATAAAGGTGGTGGCGAGGTGGCGCAGCAGTTAGAGGCAGTACTGCAGGCCACTTTAGCTGACACTGATCCGCAGGTCAGCGGTTCAAATCTCACCGGCTCAAGGTTGACTCAGCCTTCCATCCTTCCGAGGTAGGTAAAATGAGGACCCAGATTGTTGGGGGCAATATAAATATACATTGCTTACTGGTGTAAACTGCTTAGAGAGTGCTTGCACTGTGAGGCGGTATATAAATCTCACAAAAATAAAATAAATAAAATAAATAAATAAAATTTACTAGAGATGATATACACCTCGCCATAAGCAAGAATGTTAGTATGTAGTGGTTGTGCAAAAAAAAAAAGAAGAAGAAGAAGAAGAAGGGTGGAGACTGAAAAGTATTGAAAAGAAATAGACCAAAAGCTCCAGAACATTCTGGAAAGAAATTGTGAAAATAATATATCTTTATTAAGCTTAATCCCAGAGATTACAAATGAAATGCATCCTGATGTATTAGGTTAGATTCTAACAGCAGGAAGAACCAATCTGGCACAACACTGGAAAAGAGGAACCTTGTCAACAATACAAGATGGAAAAACCATAATCGGAGAAGGTGCAGCAATGGAAAAATTGACTGCTTATATTCAAAATAGAAGTCTAACCAAATTCAAGCAGGAATGGCTCCTTTATCTATAACATATGAGACAGCAAGGTAAGCTAAAAGAACATGACTTTTGAAGAAAAAGAAACTGTTTAAAAACAACTGAAATGATTTAAACAGAAATGAGCAATAACCTCAGAAGTTTAGAACACAGTATAAAAATATTTAAGTAGAGGATAGTGGTCAAGGGAAGGAAGAACCAAAAGAACAAAAAAGGTAATGGCTACTTGAATGGTTTTGTGAAAATAAATAAATAAACAAACACTTATTTTCAATTTTTTTAAAAAAAAATAATCGTTCTACCAAATCTTCTGAATTTTTTCATTCAAACTTCATCTGAGCATGAAGTGTATACAACAACAACAATATTACTTTTAAAAATGATAAATAACAAGATAAATGAGTTGTGCATTTTATTCTATCTACTTATATGTATGTGTTCTATTCCTTTCCCGGGTTTTGTTTTCGTTTCTTCTGTTGCTCTTTCACTTAATTAAAATGAAAATCATAGAAATAGGTCTAATCGTTTTGAATGATTGATTTAAAAATAGGTCTTTACCTATATGTACACATGGCAAATGAGTTTGTTTTGATTTTATTTTTTAAATAAAAGATTTAGAGGATTCTGGAAAATTCAAGGATAATAAGAGCTGTCAAAGGTGAAACAGCCATTTTTGGGTAGTGCCAAACAACATACAATTTTTTCTCCAAAGATGTACTGTATTTTTTGGAGTATAAGACGCACCTTTTTCCTCCCTAAAAGAGGTTGAAAATTTGGGTGCGTCTTATACTCTGAATGTAGCTTTTCCGAAGCTTTTTTTCCCAGCCCTAAGGAGGTGCTAACGATCTTCCCGGCTTCCTACTCTGTCTTTGCAGGCTTGTTTTCATTCCTACTCCTCCGAAAAAGGTCTTTTCAGCCCTAACGAGGTACTAACAATCTTACCGGCTTGCAGCATTTTTTAATTCATACTCCCTCCGAAATAGTTTTTTCCTGCCCTAAGTCTTTGGAGGCTTGTTTTCATTCCTACTCCCTCTGAAAAAGGTTTTTTAAGCCCTAACCAGGGGATAAAATAATGTGCTGAAGCTGAACAGACTAAGGACGCTAGCCAGATGAATACCTGGTAGGTAGATTTTTTCCTCCTATTTTCCTCCCCCTAACTAAGGTGCGTCTTATACTCCGGTGCATTTTATACTCCGAAAAATATAGTATGCTGTTTGGAATTATCCAAAAATGGCTGTTCCTCTTTCAACAGCTCATATTATACATACATACAAATGTTCTTTTACAATTTTATTTACTCTTTTTTTCCATTAATGTTTTTCCAAGAGAGAAAAAGATTAATGGAAGAAAAGAGTAAACAAAATATAACAGAACATTTGTAGGAAGAACATTTACAAAAAATAGAGCATAGATATATTTAAGATATTTAAATTAAATAAAATATTTACAGTTAAGCTATAGATTCATTTTCCAGCAGAATGAATGGGAAACTGATATATAAAAAGAGCTGTCTGGAAAGCTGTCTGGAACAGATTAAAAGGTGTTAGAAAGTGTCATGGAAGTGTGTGGAATTAAGCTAATGGGAATGATTAAAAAACATGTTTTGAGCAATGAGAAAGCGGTTGAGAAAATGGGGAAAAAATCAGGATGAGATAACAATATAATAGAGACCATATAGGAAAAATATATATTTTGCAATAAATATAGTCAAAAAGAGCAAGAAACAATTAAGGAGGGACAGGGAAAATGCAGAGATCTACCTAGATTTTTCTTTTCTCTCATCCTCTGCCTTTTCTCATTTTTCATTATTGCTCATTTTCCTTCCTGTCTGAATAAAGTTTATTTAAGTAATATATTTATTACTTAAATATATATAAGTAATATATTTTTTACTTTACTGAATAAAGTTTATTTAAGTAATATATTTATATAGTCATCATAATTCATGACGTTAAAAAATGTATTTAAAAAAGTAGCAAATACAGTTGAGGTCCCTAAATTACCTGACAACAATAAGAGATAGAACCCGGGCATTAGACATTAGCAACTGGCCCCAATGTCTGGGAAGTCTCTACTGCCTTACAGCAGCATCAGGGCTTACAACTCACTTTGCTTACCATGAAAAGAAACAACAACATGATACATACACATAGCTCTGTGTGTGTGTGTGTGTGTGTGTGTGTGTGTGTGTGTGTTTGTCTGTGTGTAATGAAGAGGTCATGTTTCATCGGCTGTCACAACCCTGTGAAGACTAAGAGTTTCCTCACCTTCATTCTTGTAAATTTCAGTTCCTGAAACTTTCATCTTTGCTGTCAGCAGGCCAGGAACCCATGTTCCACAAAACTTTCCAATACTATCAATATCAATAAAGTGATTCACACATTCCTATAAAAATGCCAAGCTTGACAGTAATTTTCCTTGTAATAATCAGATGAGTGTCCTTAAAGTCTTGAATTGTTGTCACAGGTCACCCGTTTCATTCTTGATCTATACAACAACTTTCCCAGTTCATCATCTTCAAAATTTTTGGTCCATTGAAACTCACAAAATACATGCCAATGCAGCTATCACCATAAACAACTTGGATTTGGCAGTGGATTTTAATTGGAGGGATTCCTTCAGCAATCAACCATTCAATTGTGGTGTATTGCTAAAAGCACACTGACAAGTACTCACTGCAGGCTCCCATTTCATGAACAATAGCAACACAATCCTTCCTCACAGCCACTTCCCCCCAACTGAAGAAAGAGAACAGGTGCTAGGCTGCACATCTGAGTTTGTAGTACATTAGTATTGCCATCTGTTGGCAACTTATGATATTGGAGGCATTACTTTTCATTCAATTCGTGTACAGATGATGTAAATATTAAAACTACTTCCCTCCCTTCCCTCTCCTGGTTCTGGCTTTGAGCTTAAATTTTATTATATAAAATAGTAGCACAGTATATGATAACATTTTTTTAAATGCTAATTTTTCAAATTAAAAGTGAAAGAAAAATTTATTTTGTTTTTTGATTTAAAAAAATTGAATTGATTTTCTTCTGAAAATATACAAAATATCTAGTTAAAAGACTTTCCAGTTTAAAGATTTTAAGATTTCCATAATATTTAAATTTCAGTCAGCTACTACTAATCAGTTTTAATGAATCTTAAACACTGCCTTTTGTTGACTAGACAAATTATCCAGAGTTCAGATAATTTGTCTTCTTGTGACACCTTTTGCCCCTGCTATATTAATGAAGAATGTCTCTCAATTGTTAATTTTAATATAAAATTTGTCTTCCAACTCAAAAGAAGAAAGCTGCAATTAGACACAATGGAAGAAACTAATTCAGGATATAATCAGCTTAGAATCTCAACATGCTTTTACAAAAAAATGTTTTGGTGGGAGATTTAAATAGTTCTGGTGAATATAGATTATTTTTTGTGAGCTATAATAGTATTATTGATTGTGTTCATATTTCACCACAGCTGAAACATCCAATCTGTGATTCCCCCCCCCCCCTCTTCTTCTTATGAGCCTTCCAGATAGTAATCACTTCTCAGTGGTTATTAAAATGAACTATGAAGTTCATTTTAATGAGCTAAAAGTTATGGAAATTAGCTATTTTTTTAAAAAAACAACCTTGCTTCTTCTTTCTCTCCCAGCTTTAGATGTTAATGATCTGTGTCACAAACGAATTAAGTGGGAAAATGCCCACAGAGAATCCAAATACACTGCACTCATAGTGCTGTATGATCTTATTGAAATATTTCTATGATGGAAATTATTCTGGATCAGCAGAAATGATTAAAAAAAAATCTTGCTATGACAATAGATAGTGATATCTAAAGGGAGACACCTTTGCAAATTTAAATAAATACCATTTGGCAGATATTAGTTAATAAAATATTAAAATGTAATTACTATAAAGAGAATAGAGACAAACTCATAGAGAACAATTATTTCTACAGGTAACATTGAATTATTCTGGGCTATCTTTGTAGGCAGTGTAAAAATAGGGGACATTTATTTGATGACTTGATTTCTCTAGCTTGTAAGACTCATGTATTCTTACAAACTATTTATGTTTGAATTCCTCAGAACAGCCTCCAGCAAAATTACAAATCTCATTAATAAATTCAAACCAGGAAAAAAACAGATTGTATTCTGAATCCCTATAAATATTTTAAACTCTCCTTTGATAATTCCATTTCTCTATACAAATTGCACCGAATGGTTCACTGGAGCAAGGAATAAGGCAAGGTTGGACAATAGCGGCCTGAGGAGTTGTAAGCCAACATTTCTACAACCTCGCCAAGTAAAGTGGTGGGACACTCAACTGCAGCTATACTGCCAGAGACGCTCCCCTTATTCATACCCAGGTGCACACAGATACTTTCCCCACACATATATTCCAGTCACGCGCACTATCCAAACACTGTGACAAAATGATCCTGTAATGCTAGAATAAGAAGCTGTTGATAAGAGGAAAGGAAGATGGGAGAGTGATCTCAGTTTCACTGGCAATTGATTAGAGGAGAATCAATTGTTGAAAAGAGGATCCGTCTGAGGTAGAAAAAGAAAAAAAGGGACATCTAAGCTGACCCTTCCCTTTCTCTTGCATACGGACATATCTGAAGACTTAAATGTTAAGAACTTTAGATTGTGCGCCTCTCCTAACATTCCGTTAATGTGCTATAAACACAAACTGACATTTTTTTTTACTGCTATGTTGCCTTCAATTCATATGATCCCGTCTATCGGTGAAGCAACTTAAAATTTTATTTTGCCTTTTCAGTTTTGAACCAGTGGTTTCCTTCTAAGCAGTGTTTATTATAATGCTAAAAAACAAATCAAAGAAGAATAAACTTATAAGCTACAAAACAATATTTGGTTTCTCTTTAGATCTCTTTTGCCTTTGCTCTCTTCTAAGACAATGTTTGGCTGGAATATCATCGAGCTTGTTTCATTTACAATATTTGCAACCATCTAGCTTATTTCAATACAATTGGGTCAGGGGTTGCCTGTGTAATAGCAAATTGGTGGATTTTCAAGCACCTGTCAGGTTTTATGTAATTCCATACTTAAAAATGGTATTGCTTGCTGTTTTTAAAAATTGAGTGTTTTTGGTCCACAGTGAAGAAAACGCGTGATGCCTGGGTCAGAAAAAAATAGTGCCCAGAAGCAAAAAAAATAAAAAATAAAAAATAAAAAATTCAAGTCAAATGCAAAAACAGATGCTATGATGTGAATAAGGGAGGAATTCCATTCTTAAAAATGGTATTGCTTGCTGTTTTTAAAAATTGAGTGTTTTTGATCCTGGGGGAAGAAAATGTGTGATGCCGCGGTCAGAAAAAATGGTGCCCAGAAGCAAAAAAATAATTTTCAAGTCAAATGCAAAAATGGATGCTAGGACGTGAATCAGGGTGGAATTGCATACTTAAAAATGGTATTGCTTGCTGTTTTTAAAAAATTGAGTGTTTTTGGTCCCCAGGGAAAAAACGCGTGATGCCGGGGTCAGAAAAACTGGTGCCCAGAAGCAAAAAAAAAAAAATTTCATGTCAAATGCAAAAACGGATGCTAGGTCATGATTCAGAGTAGAATTTCATGCATAAAAATGGTATTGCTTCCTTTTTTAAAAAAAAATGAGTGTTTTTGGTCCCGTCCCATACATTTTTATGCTTATAAATACACCAACTTGCTATTACAAAAACCAGACAGATTTTATATGGGATATGTGTGTGTTTGTGTGTGTTTGTGTGTGTATTAGTTCTAGTTGTTTAGGCCAGACTAGGAACCAGGAAATGGTGAGTTCTAGTCCTACCTTAGGCACAAAGCCAGCTGGTGACCTTGGGCCAGTCACTTTTTCTCAGACCTAGGAATCAGGCAAGGGCAAAGATTCTGAAAAACCTTGCCAGGAAAACTGTTCATACAGTCACCAAGAATTAACATTGTCCTGCAGTACACACACACACACACACACACACACACACACACACACACACACACTGCTCTCTTGAGAAAACAGTACCATGCTACACAGATCAATGCAAGCCTTGAAAGGTGCTGTATTCACCTAATTGTTGCCACTGGTTCTGTCCATAAATGGTACGTTACTGGTTATTCTGTTGCTTCTGCGAATAAGTGTAGGAGGCCACATTTTTACTATTTTTATTGCTCCCTTAGCCTGTTTGCCTATTTCATAGACTATTTCTGGAGTCTGCCTGCCACAGCCATCTGCAGCACTATTCAATGCAACTTATCACTTCTTACCTTTTGCTTCTCGCCATGTCTCTCTCTCCTTCCTATTTGTCATTCCAGCTGACCTGGGACAAAACTCCCCCTCTCCTTCACATCACAAACTTGTCCATTAGGCTATTACAGCTCTAGCACATTTTGAAAGTGCACTAAACCAGTGGCGGGTTGCTTCCTTACTGGTGCCGGTGCGCTGCACACGGATCTCCATGCTTCAGCTGCGTGCGTGCATCTCCATGCTTTGGGCGCACACATCTCCATGCTTTGGGCATGCGCACGCATCTCCATGTTTCGAGCACGCGTGTGCTCGCTACACGCGCGTGCCGCCTTGCGCAATTTTGCTTCTGCGCATGCACGGAAGCAAAATCGCATCAAAATCTTGTTAGGAGACATGCACGTGCACGAGATTTTGGCGCGATTTTGCTTCCGCGCATGCGCAGAAGCAAAATCGGCCAAAAATTCACAGAAAAAAATGGCTACGCGCATGATGGACCAGCAGAGAGGGCTCTGGAGGGGTTGCACACAAATTGCGCAATTGGCCGCTCCCTACCGGAGCTGTGCACCGGACAGCTCCGGCAGGAACCCACCTCTGCACTAAACCCACGGTCAAAAAGAGCCAATTAACAGGCTAAACGGTGGAGGAAAGGTCAAAGATAAAATGGGAGGAACCTTCCTCCTTCTGTGTCTATCAGCACAACTGTTTTTGGACTTGGGTCTGTCTAGCAGTTTGAAACTAGCCCAGTGACTGATCACAAACACAGCACCCTCTTGAGAGGTGACTAAACCCATTATGCACCCACACTTGGCCAATCTCGTTGCATTTTCCATTAACGAGAGCAATTGATGGTTGTTTATCCCTCCAGCAAACGTTGCTCAATGGGAGGGAAACAAAGCCAAAGGAATCCACCAATTGCTTTCTTTAAGTCGTCTGCCATTAAAACTATAAAAACCACACCATTCACCAGCCTCATTACTGAAACAAAATAGTGTTTGCGTTCTGGACTAAACAAATGTAACACTGGCATACCTTCCTGCTGGCTCAAAGACTGGTGGATTGCATTCTAATGGGCCTCTCTGGCGGTGACCTTAGTATTGTTACTAGCAATAGGAAGCTATAACGGTTTCTTTTGCTGAGGGTTGACGTTGTACAATAGTCCTGGATAGACCCGTTTCCTTTCTCCTCCTCCCCGCCACAAAATGGTCTTATTTTAAACGTTTTCAAATTTTGTAGCAGGAAAGCTATTTTATTTCCATTCCTGGCCTAGCATATCTGGTTAAAGAGGTGGTCGTGAAAACACCCCAGTGAATACACGGTGCAATTTCTAAGCTGAAGTGCCTTGCAAGTCACATCCATCTCTCATTCCCTTTCTCCCTAATGTTCTAATAAGGCTTTAAAACTCCACAGTAGAGCTAACCGTCATTACTGCCAACAAAGGAGGTTACTTGAGGGCCTGATTGCAAAACAGGTGGGCAATTTTTGTTGATGAGGATTAGCCCCTTTCCTCCCTAATAGCATTCCCCCCCCTCTCCCCAAATCTCTGACTCTGCATAGCAATGATGCTTTTGACTTGAGTGACAATAGTAGACGTTATTTCAAAGGATTTGGCAGATAGGGAAAGGTTCTCATCACAAAACAGCTAATAATTAGAGTTAAGAAGTTTTCTCTATTGACTCAGGATTGGGTGATGGTGGGGGGGAGGTTGAGGCAGAATTTAGAAGACTAGACAGACCCATGGGGGTGGGAAAGCAAGGTAGGACAGTTACTGTTGGAAAATTGTAATTCTGTCTAAGGAGTTGGTAGACTTGAGACTTTTACTAACCTTGTTATAGGCATGAGATTATACCTGGACTAAGCACTCATTGTTTCTCTTTTTCAAGGGAACTCAGCTAATTGTGATTTATTGAATCCTTTTACTCACCACAGGAAAAACATCAGGTGGTGGTTCAAAGGACTTCAAGTGCTTTATGAGCATCTATGGAGTGTTTTGTTTTCTAGCTTAACAGTTTGGTCTGCAATTTTGTCATCTTCAATTGTCTTCATTCTTTCCCGCTTTCTTTTTACTGGACCTTTTCTTTTCTCTTTAAATGGAGGCAAAAGAGCATCAGCTTCTTCAATTCCTATCTGGGGATGATGCAACTAGAAATAGCCCATTGCAACTAAATGGCAACCCAAAGAATGTTTTAAAAAGTTCTGATATTAGATTTAGTTTTGTCTTGACTATGTAACCCATTGGAGGGTTGTTGTTGTTGTTGTTTTGTAAACCAGAGGTGAAATGCTACTAGTTCAGCCTGGTTTGGGCGTACTGGTAGCGGCAGCCACCGGTGGTTCAGAGAACCGGTAGCAGCAGCAGCGCGAGGCTCCACCCACCCGCCTGGACGTCGCTATTTTCTTTTTTTTAACCTTCTGTGCATGCCTCAGCAGGGGTGAAATGCTCCCGGTTCTGGTGGGCCAGTCGGTCATCGTAGAGCCGATAGAGCCAATAGCGATCGCAGCGCGAGCCTTCCCCCACCCACTTCCCCCACCTGCCTGGATGCCGCCATTTGGGTTCTTTTACCCTCTGTGGATGCATGTGCAAAGGGTAAAAGAACCCAAATGGCGGCGTCCAGGCAGGGGGGGAAGTGGGTGGGGGAAGGCTCGCGCTGCGATTGCTATCAGCTCTATCGGTTCTATGACAACAGATCGGCCCGCCCAAACTGGGAGCATTTCACCCCTGCCTCAAAGCCTTCTATGCATGTGCAGAGGGTGAAAAAGCGAGCGCGACGGTGGCACGCTTGCGCTTCTGAGCCAGTAAGGAAGGTAAGTAGATTTCACCGCTGTTGTAAACTCATATGATTTGGTCCTGCCAGCCATAGCTCTGTTTTGGTTCCAACATATAACATGTGTAAATACAATTTGGGAAAGAAGAATCACTGTGAAAAATATAGCATTTGTCAAAATATGAAAAAACTCCTTTTGTTAGAATGAGGCTCCCCTTAAAATTCAAATGGCCCCAACCTTACTGGGATTTAAAAGACCTTAAAGATCTGGCTCTTTGGAGAGGATGATTGATGTCCCTTTCTTCCTTTCTGTTGACCTCTAATACCGATGGCCCTTTGTCTTGGGCCTTTTTATGTTTTCTCTATTGTTCTTTGTTTTTAAAATGTTTTAACAATTGTACACAATTGGCTAGAGCACAGATGCCAAACTCGCCGTGTCACATTGCCATCAGGTGACACTTCGTGATGTTTTTCCCCTTTGCGGAGCTGGAGTGGGCGTGGCCAGCACATGATGCATCCAGCCCACAGGCCGCCAGTTTGACACCCCTGGCTTAGAGTTACAAGGAGTTGGGTACAGCAGTGGGTTGCTCCCGGTTCGGCCCGTTCTAAGAACTGGTAGCACCGGTGGTGGAAGGTTCCACCCACCTGCCCGGGGACGCTTCTGCGCATGCGCAGTAGCATCGCGCGAACCTGTAGTGAAGCGTTTTATAACCCACTACTGGTTGGGTGATATATACATTTAATAAATGGAATGAACCAGTTAACAACTGTCAACGAAAAACCAGTGCAGTTCTGGGCACAGCTATGCAACAACCCAAAGAAATACAACAAGGAAGCAGCTTGGTTAAAAAGGGTGGATAAGAATAAAAAAGAAGCTGAAATAAAAGAATTAGTAATAATGCAGAAATGGTGGAGAAGAAAGCATGGAAGAACAAGAAACAGTCAGCATTAGGTAGAAGATGAATCTGCATCTGATTTTGGTTGAAACATCTGAGCGGCGTGCATCCACTCAATGCCAAGCAGTTTAACAGCACACTGCAAGGAGGTGAAATTGACTATTGGTTAACATCTGGCAAAACCTACCTAATAATGGGGGGAAAAAACAGCAAAGGAGGCAGCACCAGGTCACTACCGGCCAATTACATGCTTTCCAACAAAGTAGAGGCAGATGTAGGGTCTCCTGCTTGGGCAGGGGGTTGGACTAGATGACCTGCAAGGTCCCTTCCAACTCTGTAAATCTGTAAACTTTCTTTTTTAAAAAAATAATCTTTATTTGGTTTTTAAACTTTAAAAAGAACATACATAATAACACACAACATCAAAGAAAAAAGAAAACATTAAGAAAAGGGGGAAAAGGGAAAAGAAGGAGAAAAAAAAATACAAACACTAATACACAAAAGAAAAAAAAACGGCATTTCAATTTAACAGCTATATCTTTATGTAACTAAATCCAGTTTTGCAATCTTACTACATTGGTTGCTTTTAACCTTTATCCCTTTTACTCTTTAGTTCAAACTAATCTAAAACGTATTTATACATATTTACATTATTTTTCATATTTATATCCTCGGATTATGTGCATCGATAATAATCATTTTTATTGTTATAAAGGAGATGGTAAGGAAAGATTTTTCGGATCAAGTCTTCTTCTATGTCCATAGTTTTAAATTTTTATTTGATTGTAACCAGGAATACCATTTTGCCCATATTTCATAGAAATCAGAGTTGTCTTTTTGATGGATGTCCATCGTTAACTTGCTCATTTCTGAGCATTCTAAAATTTTCCAAATTATCATATTTGAGGAGGGAATAATATCAGATTTCCAATTTTGGGCATATAGTAGTCTAGCTGCGGTTGTTATTTGTAAAATTAAATATCTTTCTTCTTTAGTAAATTTGCTCCGGAAGATCCCCAATAAGAACATTTCTGGTTTTAATTCCATTTTCACATTTAAAATCTGTTCCAACCAAGATCTAATCTTTTTCCAAAATACTTGAACCTTGGGGCACGACCACCACATGTGGTAGTAGCTCCCTGCTTCCTTTTTACACTTCCAACATTTAGGTGATAGCGATGGAAACATCTTTGCCAGGCGATCTGGGGAGAGGTGCCAACGGTATACCATTTTATAGATATTCTCTTTATAAGATGCAGCTAGTGTCAATTTATAATTGATTTTCCAAATAACCTTCCATTCATTCAAATTTATTTCATATCCCAAATTTTGAGCCCAAGCGATCATATAGCCTTTAGTTTCGTTCTCTTTTAATTTAGTTTTCAACTGCAGATTATAAAATTTGGAGATCATTTTTTCATCTGGCCCCATAAATATTTTGTCTAATTCATTACTGTTTTGGAAGCCGAATTGGGAGAGATCTTTCTTATATCGGGTTTGAATCTGAAGATAGTGCCACCATTCTAAATCTATGCCCTTTATACTAAGTTCTTGTCTTGACCTAAGATTATTTTGTTCATCTAAAAGCTGTTGATAGATAATAGTTTTATTCTTGTTTATAAAATTTGGATGTATAATGGCTTCAGATGTTGATAGCCATTTAGGAATTTTTTTATAGTAATCATTTTTTATATTAAGTCAGGTTTCTAGTAAGGGGCCCCGTATATAATGCCTCTGAAAGTATGCATGTGCCTTATGTTTCCCTCCCCACAGGAATGCATGCCAGCCTACTTGAAGATTAAAACCTTCCAGAGTTAAGATCCTTCTGTTATGTAATAAAACCCATTCTTTGATCCAGCTTAGTGCAGCCGCCTTGTAATAGCTTTCCCAGTCCGGGAGTCCAAAGCCACCATTAATCCTATGGTCATGTAACGTCTGGAGTTTAATTCTGGCCTTTTTCTTTGACCAAATGAATTTGCGGACGATGTTATTTAATTCCGTGAAAAAGTTCTTTTTAAGTTTTATGGGTGCAATTTGGAATAGAAATAATAGCTTGGGTAAAACGTTCATTTTGATAACGGCAATTTTACCTAATAACGATAGTTGCAATTTAGCCCAATTCTGCAACTCTTTTTGTATTTTTTGATTCAATTTTGTATAGTTGTCTTCTTTGATGGTGCTACATTTGGCAGTAAGCCATAGCCCTAGATATTTGACTTTTTTAACTATTTTAATTCCCAGTATTGTTTCTAAAGTCCTATTTTGTTTTTCAGTTAGGTTTTTAGTTATTATTTTTGTTTTTTCTTTATTGATTTTTAATCCTGCCACCTTACCAAACTTTTCTATTTCTTCAATTAATATTGGACCCGATTTTATGGGATCTTCCAGGATATAAGTCATATCGTCTGCAAAGGCCTGCACCTTATAGTCCTCCTTTTTAATTTTTAAACCTTTTATAGTATGATTTTGTCTTACACACCTCAAAAGAATTTCTAAGGCCAGAATAAATAGTAGAGGAGATAGGGGGCACCCTTGGCGAACTCCTTTCTGAATATTTACTTTGTCCGTCAGATCATTATTCACAAGTACTTTGGCTGATTGTTCCTTGTAGATTGCCTTAATCAAATTTAAAAATTTAACACCAAAATTCATCATCTCAAGCTGGGTTATGAAAAACCGCCAATCCAGGTTATCGAAAGCTTTCTGGGCGTCAATAAAGATTAATGCCAGCTGTTTTCCTATATGTATATCGTAATACTCAAGGACATCCAGTATAATTCTTGTATTGTGGCTGATTTGTCTATTTGGCAAAAATCCGTTCTGGTCAGAGTGTATTAGTTTATTTAGTATTGGTTTAAGTCTTTCTGCCATAATAGAAGCTAATATCTTATAATCTGTATTTAATAATGAAATGGGTCTGTAGTTTTGGATTTGTAATTTATCTGCTTCTTCTTTCGGGATTAACGTTATATATGCCTCTTTCCAAGACTCGGGAATTTTAGCTTCTTCCATAGCCCCATTATAAACCTCTAACATTAATTTTTCTAATTGTTGTTGGAATTTTTTATAAAATTCTGAAGGTATACCATCTGGGCCTGGCGTTTTATTGTTTTTTTGTTTGGCAATGGCCTTTCTAATTTCTGCGGTTGTTATGTTTTTATTTAGAACTGTCCTATCCTCTTCAGATAGGACTGGCAATTCTAGTTTCTCCATATATTCCTTAATTTCTTCTTGACTAATATTTTCTTTTTTGTATAGTTCGGTATAAAAATTTCGCACTATATTTTTCTTTTCCTCTGATTTACGATACAACGCCCCGTTCTCATCTCTCAGTTGGTCAATTTGTCTGTCCATCCTTTCGTTCTTCAATTTATGGGCTAACCATCTCCCCGGTTTATTGGCAAATTCGAAGTAAATCTGTAAACTTTCAAATTGCTAACTGGTGTATTGAAAACAAGCTCCCTTTCCACCTGAGCAGAAAGATAACTGCCCAAACAGGAGAAGAACAAAAGATCAGCTCCGAATTGATAAGTTGATTTTGGAAAATTACAATTTCTAGACCAACTGGAATGTTGGTTGGACTGATTACAAGAAGGCATTCAACTCCCTGCCGCATGATTGGATAATCAAGTGCCTAGAAATGACAGGAGTCAGTTGAAACATCAGAAGCTTTGTGCAGAGATGAATGGCACAATGGAAGGCACAGTTGCTGCTCAAAAGTGACAAACTGGGACAATCGCTAAGAGCAGGACATAAAGAGAGGAATCTGTCAAGGAAACTCCCAGTCACCACTACTGTTTGTCATCACATGGGTACTTCTCTCAACAGTGCTGAATAATTCAGGCCATGGCTATCAAATATCGAAAATATCTGCCAGCCTATCTCACCTCCTTTACATGTACAGTCTGAAGATGTATGGAAAAGCACCATCTGAAATAGAATTGCTGTCCATATACAGTACACAGCCAAGACATTGCAGTGGAGTTTGGACTGGACACCCTCAACATCAACAGGGGGGAAATGGTGAAAAACGAAGGAATCAAAATCCCCTATGGATGTTATTTCATCAGCAGTCTTGATGAAGACAATCACTACAAATACCTGGCCATCCTTCAAGTTGACAACATCAAGCACACTGACGTCAAGAAGGTCAGAAGTGAATACATCATAAGACTGAAGGATACCTTAAAGCCCAAACTCAATGTACTCAATAGGACCAGTTTACCTCTGAGACCCGCCTTCTCCAACATACCTCCCTAAGACCGATTAGAGCCCACAGAGTTGGTCTGCAGGTGGTCCCGTCAGTCAAACAATGTCGGCTGGTGGGCCCACGAATGAGGGCCTTCTCTGTGGCAGCACCGGCACTCTGGAATACACTACCCCCCGAGATCCGCATTATTCCCACCCTGCCAGCCTTCAGAAAAGCAGTAAAAACATGGCTTTGTCGACAGGCCTGGGGCCAATGATTTTAGTACAACACCGATCACTCTTGGCCCCATGAATGATTTATTGGATGGGTTTTTTAAATTGTGGTTTTTAATGTTTTTAAATGTTTTAATATCTGTTGTTTTTAATGCTTTTTATATTTGTTGTTGCATGTGAATTTTTACTGTTGTGAGCCGCCCAGAGTCTCTGTGGAGTGGGCGGCATACAAATGCAACTAATAAATAAATAAATAAATAAATAAATAAATAAATAAATAAATAAATAAATAAATAAATAAATAAATAAATAAATAAATAAATAAATAAATAAATAAATAAATAAATAAATAAATAAATAAATGTAGGCAATGTCATCAGGGCAATTAACACTTGCACATTTCCAGTTATTAGATATGCCACTGGAATAGAGGACTGGACTCAAACAGAACTAAAAGCCTTGGTTAGGAAGACAAATAATGACAATGAATCATGCCCTTCATCCATGCAGCAATGTTGAAGACTCTCCTTACCAAGGAAAATAGTTGGGTGTGGAATGTTGCAAGGATATCACACATCTGAAGAAGAAAAGGGGGCTTCAGAAGAAGATCTGAATGGCAGTGAAGAAGATGCACTGAAGCTACTACACCATGAAGGCTTACTGAGTACTGGCCTACAAGAAAGACCAAAAGAAGAATAGAAAAGAGACATGACAAGCAAAGTATTACATGCCCAGTATATAAAAGAAAAATAGCAGGCAAAGCAGATAACAACAGGATCTGGCAATCGCTAAGAGCAGGAAAGTTGAAGAAAGAGAGCAATTGCAATAGCAATAGCACTTTTCTTATATACCGCTTCATAGTGCTTTACAGCACTCTCTAAGCGGTTTACAGAGTTCAGCATATTGCCCCCAACAATCTGGGTCCTCATTTTACCGACCTCGGAAGGATGGAAGGCTGAGTCAACCTTGAGCCTAGTGAGATTTGAACAGCTGAACTGTTGAACTAGCAGTCAGCCTGCAATGGCTGCATTTAACCACTGCACCACTTCAGCTCTTAGAGGAGCTAATTCTGTCTGTACAACACCAAGACTTGTTCAAACAGTCAGCAAATGCTGTTTTTGCAGAGAAGCTGAAAAAAACAGTGGGCCACGTAGTTAACTGCTACAAGATCACACAGACTCATTACAAATAACAGCATAACAAAGTACGGTAGCAACAATGGTGCACTGGAATATTTACAAGAAATATCACTAGTCTGCAAGCAAGAACTGGTGGGATCACAAAGTAGACATTTAAGAAATGTTCTGGGGCTTTAGAATTCTGGAGAGTGGATGTGGCAATACCCGGAGACAGCAAAATAGAAGAGGAGGAACTGAAGAAAATCACGAAGCACAAAGTCACGCAAACCGAAGTAGAATAACTGTGGCAAAAAAAGAAAGCATAGGTAGTATCATTCGTAAAAGGCGCCTTGGGTGCAATCTCAAAACATCTGGAGCAGCACTTGAACACCATCGGCATTAACAGAATCACCATCAGTCAATTGCAAAAGGCAGCTTTATTTGGGATAGCTTACATCCTGCGATCACACCTTTAACACTATCAAACAACAACATTTGCCTGCCTGAGGTCCTTGGGAAGGATCCCATAGGTAGGTAAAAAAGCCAAATCCAATATAAAAATCTGCCACAATAACTACTACTACTACTACTACTACTACTACTACTACTACTACTACTACTACTACCTCTTCCTCTTCCTCCTCCTCCTCCTCCTCCTCCTCCTCCTCCTCCTCCTCCTCCTCCTCCTCATTATTATTATTATTATTATTATTATTATTATTATTATTATTATTATTATTATTATTATTATTATTATTATTATTATTATTATTATTATTATTATTATTATTATTATTATACAATTGTATCACAGCGGCCAGTTGTTTTGCCGGATTTGGCATTGATTACTAGTCGAGCTCCATCCAGGGCCTAGGACGTCGTAATGTATTTTCGAAGTATATGTGCAGAACCAAGCAGTGCGGCTTTCTGCATTTGACTGATGGTGATTTTGTCAATTTTGAGCTGTTTTAAATGTAATTCCAGTGCTTTTGGGATAACACCCAGTGTTCCAATCACCACTGGAATTACCACTGCTGGTTTTTGCCATAATCGTTGAATTTCGATTTTTAAGTCCTGGTATTTTGCGATTTTTTCATGTTCCTTTTCATCGACCTTGCTATCACCTGGTATTGCAATGTCAATGATAGTCACCTTGTTTTTCTCGACCAGCGTGATGTCTGGTGTATTATGCGCCAGTACCTTGTCTGTTTGTATACGAAAATCCCACAAGATCTTGACCATTATGTAATCCATCTACAATACATCATAAGGCAATGCATTCTGTTTCTATATTGTATATATATTTAATAATTAATTTAAGGTTTAAATTAGAACTGCATGCTGCCATGAGTTTACAAAAAATAAAGGGAGGAAAGATAGGTAGGTAGGTAAATAGATTGATGTCAGTTGCCATAAGGGTGGAAGAAGCAAAAAGGTAGAAAACTGTTCTTATGCAGGACTGGATGGGATTCTGACCTTTAATTTTCCTTGTAATGGCAAATAATTTCTCTGTGAATATGAATGTTACAAAAGAAACAGAACATTTTTAAAAATGCCTATTACAACTGAAATGTAAATCTCAGAATCTGTTTTATGACATGAACTCAGCTTCTGCTGTGTAAATCACATGTATTGATTAAATAGAGATTCACTTGATTAAAAAAGAATAATTGGGTTATTTAAATTTAAATTTAAATTCTCCTTCCACCCCGGACAGTTAAAGAAGTTTCTGTAAAGCACAATGGTATTTGAAGTTCCTGTCAACTTAGACCACAATATAAGCAAAGCAAGCAGACTCTAGAATATTATTAAATAAAGGCCTGAATATATTTATCCAAAAGGCTACTGAAGAGGGAGAGAGAAAGTCTGCCTGCCTGCCTATCTATCACATTGCGACCATGGAGATTCAACATGCATGCATATATTGAAATATCTTTTGAGGTAGCTGTGTTGAGTATCAAATTAACTTTATTTTGAGTGACAGTCTGTTATTTTCTCCTCCAAAATTTTCAGTCTAACTCTATTTCATGGTATGTCGACTCCCTCTCTGATTGCTCCAATATTCAGGTGCAAGGAAGTAAATGTTTCATGAAAGTGGTATCCCTGTCAGTCGTGTGCATCTCATCTCAAGCCCCCTGAGCTGTCAGTGAACAGATTGTCGAATTACCATTAGAATACAGGAGCCCGTCGCTGCAGGCAGTAAACGGAGAGCCGGTGAGCATATGTCGCCAGCACGATATTGTAGCTTACGTATGAATTTGTAAAGTGGAAGTAAGCCAGCAGTACTGCAGCAATTGCTAACTGTTCTGTCTATCCGTGAATCCACATTACACCATATGTTTGCAAAAATTGTAGTTAAAGGGGTTTGGAGATTTTTTTGTTTTGTTTTGTTTTGTTTTGAATCCCACTCTGCTTCATAGTCCTGAAACGCAACCTTTCTCTACCAGGCTTGAAATAACAATGCTGCAGAGCCTCCAATCCGCAGTGGCGTCATTTTTGGGGTGGCTTCGTGTGTTTATTTTTTTAACTTCACAAAGCTGTGGTCAAAGTCTCCTTCCCAATGACAAAGGCACGATCCATCTGTCTCAGGCATTCCGCGGAAAATGTTTCCAGGTATATCAAGAGGGTTGAAACCGAATTCCCTCTTTCACTTTATATGCCATTTAAGCTTTGCCACAATGCAAACCGCTTGGGCAGTTGCGGCTCCCACGGATTGTGTGTGTGTCCCTCGTCACTTGCTACTAGCTTCGCAGAGATCCCAGGCACTGCAGCGTTGTTTAATTTATTGCTTTTAATTAAACAGAATGTCTTGTGATAAAAGGGAAGCTTTCATCCTCAACTCCAATCCCTAAATCATAAATATGCAGATTACACACACACACACACACACACACACACACACACACACACACACACACACACCCTTCCCCCCCTTTTCATGGCCTTCTGCTGTGGCAAAATCTGAGTTTTTTTAAATAAATGGTGGAAGTGAAGAGGAAGGAGTTGTCGCGAGACCTTTTCACACTGCAATGGAAAAGGAATCACATTAACATAAGTAGGATTTACGACAGCTCAAATGGAAGCCCTGGGAAGGGAGGAGCTACTGGCTTGTAGGATGAAGTGTAGTAATGTACTGTCAAACAGAAATCAAGTTTTCCTGTAGGACAGGTTTTATATATACAGTACATTTGTGTGCATATACATATATACAGTAATCCCTCATTTTTCGTGGGGGTTACGTTCCAAAAAGAACCCGTGATAGGCGAAATCCGTGAAGTAGGAACCTTTATTTTTTTAACCCCTCCTACCCGGCTTCTGCATTTTCGGCACCCAAAAAAAGCCTGAAAAATCTTCCAACCTCTCCCTCTCTTGACGTCTGCTGTGGCTGCTTGGCACTGATCTCCTGAGCGAGCTTGTAGGCCGTTCCCTCGTCGATTTGGCGCGAATGGCCATTTTCCCTCAGGGAAAGCTGACAGCGCGGCCCGCCCTACAGCTGATGAGCGGCAGTCCTTCTGCGCACGCGCAGAGCTCATCGGACCGCTTTACTCGCCTGCCGCTGCCAGACTGAAGCAGGAGACCACCACGCAGGCGCAGAACTCATCGGAGAGGTTTGCGAGTCCCGGAGCCGTGCGCTTTGCCGCTGACTGCCTGGCCGCCCACGCAAATCCGTGAAGCAGCGAGACCGTGAAAGGTGAACCGCGATATAGCGAGGGATTACTGTACACACATATACTGAAATATATACATATACATATAAACATATTTACTAAAAGTTTTAAAGAGCACATAAAAGCGAACACAAACTAACAGTAATAAAATAAAAGCGCAGAAAAAAAAAGAAGCTTCTGATACTCTTTAAAGCAAATATGACTATGACTACAAAATTATCTCCTCTTCTATGTTTAGGAAAAAAGGTCGCTTTTTTTCATCCTAACCTCTCCCCTCCCTCTAATAATCAAAATCACAAATCATCTGTGCTTTTTTTCTTGTTTCATACAAAAAGTCTATAAAGGGTTTCCAGTCAGCCATAACCAGCTGTGTAGTTTGGATGAGGAGGAGGAACAATCTTGGTGCTCTTTTTGATGAATTGTAGGGCTGAACTATAGGGCTCTTTTGTCCTTGTTTCGGACAGCTGCACCTCATTCTAAGATTTCATACAAAACCAGAGAGTTGTTTCTTGGTCCCTGAGAGAGCGCCTTCCCAAGGACTGGATATAGCCAGAAAGTGAATCACAGCAAGATTTAGTATTATCTCAAATTAGGGCTGTTCTTTCTGGTTCAGCTAATTCCCAGATAAGTCCATTCTATGCCTTCTAAACATTAATTTGCAATTATTAAAATCCCCTCCAACATGTTTTCAAATATGCAGTTACAAGCGTAGGCATCCATTATTCATTTCTAAAAATAATACAAGCCTGAATGTTGGTTTGCATGTGATGGGGGCTTTTCAGCATGCAAAGATTAAGGCCGTCAGATATCCTAAGAAAGAGCAATGGCCCTGATCGCTTGCCCCCCCCCCCAATGTTAACCAACATGGCCAATTGCAGAGGATTCCTAAGAAAATGAATTGCCTTAGCGATGTAGAAGTAAAAAAGTCTTCTCTACTTCTTTCTGGTTCAGTCTATCCTTTTCTCCTCATTGCAAAAATACTGTATCAGAATCATCTCCCTGTTGTTTATCAATGGAATATCTCATTGAGATAAAACATCCACTCACCTACCTAGGAGATCCAGATTTTGTATTTTTTAAAAAAAATTCAAAAAGCAAAAGATGTTAGGGTCATCCAGGATTTCAAATCTTCTCTTTTGCATCTAAATTCCCCACTCTACCCTTGCACGCAGCAGCCCTTGATAAATGGGTTTGCCAAATGCATGTTTCCAGTTCAGTGGGAATGACAAAAAATCAGCATTTTGCCTCCAGCAAAAATGTTCATTTTCAATCTTGGCCACAAACTGAGCTGCTGATGACCTTTCTTTCTTCAACCTGAAGAACTCACCTGTACCTTAACATTTGCAAAGGACCTTGTCCCTGTGCGGCAGCTGGCAATTTCATTATGGGCTTTATTACCAAATGCAAATGACTACATTTTTGTGTTTGGAAGTCTCCATTTGGTTATTGTTATTTTCTTGCCTTGTTTACCCACCCCTCATAAATGCAATGCAATGCAGTTACCGTTTTGAAACAAAGGCCTTGCTATCTGGTCTGACACTGTTTTCTGCTGGAAATTCCCTTTCAAGGGTCTGCTTTTTCCAAATTCCTTCCTTCAATACATTCCCCATTGTACAACTTCCTTCGATACTTTGAATGAATCAAACCGTAGCAATGTCCCATGGCATTTCACTGCGACGAACCACTTTGTCATAACAGACAAAATTAACTTTGCCTGCTGGTTTTAGGCCCTTCATTTGACTCGTCAGCTGTAACCCCAAGACAACCCCTCTTTTCTCCTTTCCTGGTCAAAAATGGGCCTCCAGAAAATAAAGAGGCAGAACACACAGAGGATAATGTAGCCTTAATTGTCAGGGTATGTACAAAATCTGCTTGTAAAGATTTTGGCTGAATCAAAGCTTCAGGCCAATTTCTAGGCCTAGTAATACATCCATCATGGAAATCAAGCAAACCATCAGTGGAATGGTTTCTTCCTTCCCCAGCACTGCTCTGTAATTTTGGGCTAGAATGTTTCTTGAAACTACCAGAACCAGAAGAATGGAAAAGGTAGTTTCCCAAGGAAGAAACCTCATCCAAAGCATATGTCAGAATTTGAAATGATCACACTGAACTTTCTTTTTCAAGGAGGTGAAACTAACTTCATCAAGTATAACCTTAGGATCAAAAATTATTTCAGTAATTTGTATTTCCACACATTTACTGATGAATTCATTGGCCCTATTGTTTGAGCTGCAAATTTATTCAACATATGGACCATTAAGTCACTGCCTTCTACCTTGGTCTGGTTAGTGGCAATTGAATTAACTTTCCATCTTCTACTAGCAAGGAATATTTACTGGCTCAGCTAAAGTACTTTTTTCTTTTAAAACCTCATAAATGTGATGTATAAAAACTATTAAGCAAAGGGGAAAAATCATTAACTCCTCACCTCAATACTGTGGGTCAGTCATGCCATTAAACACATCTTTGAAACACACATTGTGGATGCTCACAGGTATGTCACTTTTTGGATTTAATGTTTTAGAAGTGGAAGCAGCTATTCCTACAATTGGAAAATGGAAATAACCGTCCCCTTTGCCATCTCAAGCAAAGTGAAATCATTTATTTTAGTAATTTAGCAACAAAATTAACCGACTCTTCTACCTACCCCTATACTTTTTACTAAAAAAAAAAACCTATGCTAGGATGTCTAAGATATATTTCTGCAGTCAGCTTTGACTCTAATTATTTCTGACAAATTCAGCTATTGATGAAATGTACTATAATTCATGGAAGCTGCTAGCACATGCTATCTATCTATCTATCTATCTATCTATCTATCTATCTATCTATCTATCTATCTATCTATCTATCTATCTATCTATCTATCTATCTATCTATCTATCTATCTATCTATCTATCTATCATCTTTATCCCTCTTTATTTTCATCAGTTCAAGGTGGAAACACATACATAATGCCCCTGCCTCCTCTTTATCCAAAAACAACAACCCTGTGAAGTATGTGACATTGATAGAAAATGATTGGTCCAAAGTCACCCAAGTGGTTTACATGCTGAAGGGAAGACTAGCACTCACAGACTCCCAGTTTCTAATCTAAGCACCCTAATTATTACATCAAACCTCAATGAGTTCTTAAGACAACAAGATCTTGATTCTTCTGCCTGTGTTAAACTGAGGAATTGTAAAAATCAAATCTTTGAAGCATACAAACCATATCAAAATGGATCTGGTTAGTTGTTTTTTTAATCTACGGTCATGCTGTAGTTTGTTTGTGGTGGTGGTGATGGGGTTTTTAGGCTTGCAAAGATGCAGATGACTGCTAGATTTAATTTATTTTATTTGTCAAGCATATATAAGATTATAGAGAAAGTATAAACATGATTGTGAATACATGAATGTATAAACATGATTATGAATACATAATATGGTTACAAATACATGGGGACATTAGGACAGGCACAGTAGGCATGTTGGTGCGCTTATGCATACCCCTTGCACTTATACACACAGAGTTAGAATTTTTCCACATCCCTTTACTGATGGCTGTCCAGAAACTTGCAATCCAGATATGGTACACCTAGGAGATAGACGGGATTCCCCATCCCCCATAAATTTAACAATAAATGTAAATCAACAGCAAAAAATAGTGTTCACAATAACCTTTAGCTTTTATGCAGCAAAGTAGTTTCTATTCCATAACCTATTATAGATGGCAAGTACTTCAAGAAAATATTAAACACTGGTTATACACACACAAAATGCACACCCTCATGTACACATCAACATCATTATCACCAACACCAACACCCCAAAGCTATCTTTTAAAAACCTATCAGAAATGATTCTGTAGAGAACATTTGATTTCTATTCCATATGGATTCTGGAAGGTTCGATGAAGGTTATGGACGATTCCAAAGGAAAGATGGAGAAAGTAAAGTAAGTATGACCAAAAATCCCTGATCTCAAACTACATTGATAATAAACACCAGTTCGATTGGGAAGGAACAAAAATCATTGGCCATACTAACACGCACCACATACGTGAATTTATTGAAGCCTGGTATTCTACCAAAGTAGCAATTAACAAACAAATTGACCTAGATCCAGCATATGAATATGTAAGAAACCAGACCATTCTAATGACCAATCAACAAGAGAACCAATCAGCTGCTCAGAATTTAAATATAGCTCCAAACGAACAACAAATCACATGACCAACTGAGCAAACTGGCACATGAGACATTTATAAGCTAAAGAGAACAGGACAAGAAAATCCTGCTGATGATGTTACTTAGTCTGGTAATGAAACGTTCAGAAACTAAATTGAAATAAGCTTGGAGAGCAAACCACTGTCAAAAAGTAAAAGTAAATTATTTGGTTAAAAGGCTCAAGATATTTGAAACAGTTCTTGTGACAATATTCTGACACAACATTTTTATAGGTTTGACTGTCAGCAAACTCCTAAAGACACTAGGATTACGGCGTCAGAAAATGAAGTGCTTTCCTCCTTCCTCATGTTTGCTCATGTTATGCATAATGGCTTTGAAGACACTGAAAATGAGTCCTTGTGTGGATGCCACCCATTCAGATGAAAAAAATTAACTGCTTTAAAAAACACAAATCAATTTTCTCAGATTGAAAAACTGACTGCAGTCTAAGTGAAAGAGACAAGTTCAACGTGAAAAAGTGAAATTGTATTAGACAAAGTTCAGTTGGCTTGGAAAAAAAGCACTTTTCTGCTTAGACGCAGGTTGTTGAATTTATTATGTCTCTTGACGTGACAGGCTTCCCAAATTTAGGATTTCTGAGTACTTCAGGCACTCCAGGGAGATCTTACTCCAGAATTCTCTACATTATCTTTCCCATCATTATTAAAACAATTTCATCTTCTTCCTGGATAATAAGGCTTGGATAATGTCTTGGATAATGGAGTGTTTCTAAGATCACAGACAATTATTTCCTTTACACAATTTTCCCTAATGTTACTATAGCTACTGGGCTGAAAACTTTCCCAATGTCCTTATGGCTTTCCACCTTTATCAAACTGTTCCCATTTTAAACAGTGAAGCAAAGGGAGCTTTCAACCACCTACAGATAGTCCTTGACCTACAGCCAAAATTGGGACCAGAATTTCTTTGTCTAAGCAAGGCGGTTGTTAAATGAGTTGTGCCCAATTTTATGACCTTTTTTTGCCATGGTTGTTAAGCGAATCATTGCCTGTAAGTAAATCACTCAATCATTAAGAGAAGCTGGATTCCTCCATTGATTTTGTGGCTCAGAGATTGGCTGGGATGGCCTCAAATAGCAACCACATGACTCCAGAACGCTACAACCGTCGTAAATACTTGCCATTTGCCAAGCGACCAAATTTTGATCACATGATCGTGGAGATGCTGCAACTCTTGTAAGTGCAAGGATGGGTAGTAAGTCACTTTTTTCAGTACTTCTGTAACTTTGAACAGTTGCTTAATGAATGATTGTAAGTTGAACTCTACATAGAGTAGAGTAGAGTAGAGTAGAGTAGAGTACAGTACAGTACAGTACAGTACAGTACAGTACAGTACAGTACAGTAGAATAATAGAATAGAATAGAATAGAATAGAACAGAAGAATAGAATAGAATAGAATAGAATAGAATAGAATAGAATAGAATAGAATAGAATAGAATAGAATAGAATAGAATAGAATAGAATAGAATTCTTTATTGGCCAAGTATGATTGGACACACAAGGAATTTGTCTTTGGTGCATATGCTCTCAGTGTACATAAAAGAAAAGATACATTCTTCAAGAATCTTAAGGTGCAACACTTAACGATAGTCATAGGGCACAAATAAGCAATCAAATCACATTAGGAAACAGTCAATATAAATTGTATGGATACAAGCAACAAAGTTACAGTCATGCAGTCATAAGTGGGAGGAGATGGGTGATAGGAACGATGAAAAGATTAATAGTACTGTAGACTTTGTAAATATATTTGTAAACATGTAAAAACATAAATATTTGTAAACATGTAAGAAAAAGGGCATTACGGTGTCAAAAAACAACCTTCACTCTTCTGTTTGTTGCTTGCTTGTTTGCATGACACAACAAAAGCATGATGTTGTGATAAAGTGTCTCCTCTGGATGCACTTATATTGTGAAGGGAATTTTTTTTTGAATCAGTTACTGTACTATACTGCTAACTCAACACTGTCATCCACTCTTCCCCTATTTTGTAAGAGAACAACATTTGATGATCTCATATGTGAATTTGCTGTCAAGGAAAGGAGAAAAAGGAATATACATCTTTAAAACTAGAAGAGGATTTAGACAATATGCTGGGCCCTTTTAAACAGTTCAATGTGCAAGTGTTCCAATTCTACATAACTTTTTCTCTAGCAGAATATTAGACAAAGGTGAACAAACTTGATGGAACGTGAACTAAGGAAAAAGAACTTTGGTCCGTACCTCGCCTGATGTCTAAAGCTAAAATCTATATGGAATGGATTGTCGTTCTATTCAATCTTATATATGAAACATGGAAGAAATGACAATTGGTAGGAGCCCTATAATTTGCAGGTGATACCAATAAGGTAGCTCTGTTTTTCTTGGTTTTGTTAATCCTGGGTGGATATTGGTGGATTTGAGAAGAGTATGCATTCTTAGTGGGTGTTTTGTTTTTGTTTTAATTAGGGCAAATTACCCTGACAATGGATGCATTGAGAAGAAACTGGCAAAAGGGCCTCAAATGATCATTGGACTCTTGAAGTCTTAAAAAGGCCCTACATGAATTGATCACAAACTACACTGGAATAGAAGGAAATGTTGGGACAACTCAGTGGCCACGAAATACAGAGATGTGGGAGAACCAATGCACCAGTTTGTAAGGAAGGTGTACTGTATTGCCATCCTGCTGATAAAAGAAGTATTTCTGTCCCTTTTGTACATTATGGGTCATTTCATTTTATTGTTGCAGTGGTTTTGTCCAGATCAGTGCTATGTAATGGGCAGTTTTATACATTATTCAAAGACATTAATTAATTAAACTGTCCCATCTATTTTTCTATCTTGCCCAGCCTACCTTTGGCTTGCACTTTTTGAATTCTTTCCCCTGTGCTCATATTACTCTCAAATAAAAGAAACTTTTCTCTTAAGTATTTAGAGTTTCATTTTTTTTCAAATTTCAAATGTTTTATGCTAAAATCCTGCAGCAGCTATAATCCCTTTCAGTGCCTCCTATTTCTCCACCACCATCTTTCCCCTCACCCCCGCCCCCCCCCCCCAAGTGGAAAAGATACTTGAGGCTGGCATTAATGTGTTGCAGCCTTGCAGCTGGCTTGTGGTTCTGTCACAATGGAGCGACCCTGGATTTACTTGGAGTTATATTCTATTTCACCTCTCTGAACTTTTCGTTGGACTGACACAATAGTGCCTTTATGAAAGGTTCTTCTAGGCTACATGGAAGGGTTGACAAGAGGTGAAAAACTCATCTCTCCCGAAATTAGAAGAGATTGTACAACGAATCTATGGAGTGGAAGCTTTATTGAAATTATCTATATCTATATATGCACGGTTTCCCTGAAGAACAAAATTCTTGTTTAGATGTGAGCTGTTTTTAAATTAAGCCTGTGCAAATAAAGTTTGTCAAACAGCTGTTTGTATTTGCATACAATGTAAAAGAAAGAAAGAGAAAGAAAGAAAAAGAAAAAGAAAGAAAGAAAGAAAGAAAGAAAGAAAAAGAAAGAAAGAAAGAAAGAAAGAAAGAAAGAAAGAAAGAAAGAAAAAAAGAAAGGTGGAAAAGAGAGAGTTTTACTGAGTACACCAAATCCCTCCTTGCAAATTTTAGTTGGGCTCTCTAATCCTGTGGCTGTAGAACAAATCCCAAAGATGATGTTTATAGCAGAATTGCTGAAAGAATACAATCCATAATTGCAAAAGGCTTCTGTAAATAGAGATGCCTGCACAATGTATATACTCATGTAGTCTATACAAAGCATGCCCGTGTCATAAGCTGTGTTTTGATTTGCCTTGAGGAGTTTAGAGCTTGACATATTTTAGAAATGTAAAAAAAGAAAAGAAAGGCCTTGAGAGCATGGGAATAAAATCTTTAATAAGTAAATTACTCTTCTGTTTGACTTGCAGCCAGATAGTTGCCTGTTCTCTCTTTTTCCATGAATATATGAATCCTCATCTCCTTAGTTCCTGACCATGTCTCCCTGTTGTTTATATTTTCTTTCTCTCGGTTTTTCCTTCGTCTCTTAGTATTTACTCCTTTGCTGAAATCCAATCTTCATTTCTTAAGCCACCATCAAGTGTGTGTGTGTGTGTGTGTGTGTGTGTGTGTGTGTGTGTGTGTGCAGCAGCTCAATAGCATAGTGCTTAGATTGCAGCATTTTACATGGGATATGGGAGTTCAAATTCCAGCTGGTATCTATCTTACCAGTAGAGTTCTTTAGGTAAAGACCCCTTAATACTTACCTGCCTGCCTCAAATATGAGAATGACATTAACTAAGAGAGTCATGCCAATTCAAATGTTGCCTAGATTAACAAGGTCTGTGTCTGATGTAGGGGAACCAGGACAATCTAATGATAAGTGGGCTACTGGAACAAACCATGGACGAGACAAAGAGAACCTGGAACTGATGGAAAGCTACTGCAACTCCAGACCTAATGAGAGGGGATATATTCCCTAGGTCTTCTTTTCCTGGAATTCCTTCTACCCTTTTTCTGTTTAAGCCATTTTGATCCCAACCTTTAATTTCTAAGATCTGATCAGCAGTTTCAACTGTTCTGCTTCTAAAAACACACGTTCACTCACACACATACATCTGAAGGGGTGGGGGAATCCTTTTAGAAAAGAAATAAAATAAATTTCTTTTTTAGACTTGGGAATAACATTCTTTTTCAATGTTCTGCTATGGGACATAACACAACCTCCCACAATTTCCAAACAATGAGAAGAATACCTGCTTAAGATAATTGCTCATGATCTTCCTATTCCTAAATAGTGACCAATTTAAATATATAAATACATCTCAAAAATTAAAATATGCCTTGTTCAAAGAAATTATGTATATGTTAGAAAGCATAAATGTTCTCTTTGAACAAGAAACCAAAATATTATTTCCCTTATAATCATAATGTGGATGTCTGTGGAGATTCTGAGTCATCCAGGTCATAGTTGTCTCAAAGGTGCTTTAAAAAAAAAGATTTTCTATTAAATACATTTCTTAGTGCTTAATAAACATCATGTTGTCTGGGTATTTAATTTGCTTAACAAAACAAATTTACATTCTTTATCTTCACCCCTTTTTTCCAACCATTGTTAAAATAGATTCCATGTTTGATAATATTCTACATCTTCTTTCTGTTTAATTTTTAATGTCAATCTATCCATTTCTGCACAATCTAGTATCTTCCTGACTATCTCTTCACTCACGGAATATCATTTTCCCAGTATTTTCCAGTAAAGGTGCTTTTTCAAAGGACAACTGGACTGTTTTCCCTTGAGGAGGAGGAAGAAAACTTTTCACTTCTCATCCAAGAAATTTCATCAGTGTATTTGTATTTGTTTATTTGTCAAGCATACAGTATATGATTATAAGCAAAATATAAACAGTAAAACATGATTGAATATATATGTAATAGTACAAGCATGAATAAGAGTAAAAGAGGTATGAATATATGGGTACATTGCAACAGAAACGGTAGGCACGATTGTGCGCTTATGCATGCCCCTTACCGACCTCTTAGGAATGGGGTGAGGTCGATGGTAGATAATCCAAGGTTGAAGTTTTTGGGGTTAGGGGAAGAAACTACTGAGTCAGGTAAAGTGTTCCAGGCATTAACCACTCTGTTGTTGAAGTCGAATTTTTTGCAATCAAATTCGGAGCGGTTTACATTAAGTTTGTATCGTGAGCTCGTGTATTATTGCGGTTGAAGCTGAAGTAGTCGTTAACAGGTAGGACATTGTGGCAGATAATTTTATGAGCTACACTTAGGTCAGATCTCCCCACCCACCCCCATCACAACTGACAAAGTTTCTTGGACGAGAAACATCTGGAGGCAAGTCATTCCACTGATTGATTGTTCTAACTGTCAGGAAACTTCTCCTTAGTTTTAGGTTCCTTCTCTCTTTGATTAGCTTCCATCCATTCCTACCAACATGCTTGAAAAGCATTCCTTTCAAACCTTGTACAATTCCCTAATCAGCGCTGTGCAACTGCAGGCTGGTACCCACGTGCTATGAAATTATGAATTATTGCTTCTGAACAGCAAAGAAAGAAAATCATGTTGCATAAACAGCATCTTCAGTACATTCTGGAATATTTCTAGGGCATGGATCTAATTCCAGAACTGAATACCAGCCAACTCTTTGCATTCTGTTTGAAATAATGCAAAATCGTAACGAGTACAAATATATCCGGTAAACCTACTATATGCTGGGAATTTCCACGCATAGTTATAATTTACCAGTGTGGCAACCTGAAATTGTGGAACAGTAGCAATGTACAGTATGTGCATCCAAACCACAAGGCTTTAAACATCCTCTAGCATTTCACCCGACAATTTATTTTATATATGAGCTAGGGTTGTAAATGCAGCTTGGGTTAGACACAAATTGGTTGGCCTGCTTTAGATCTCTACTCCCAAAAAATAAAGCTGCTACCAGTGCCATTATCTGAATCCCTGCCAACTTTTCCAAAGCTAACAGAAGCACATAAGTTTCAGAAAAGCTGCTGAAGGATCTTAACCACTTTGTGGTTAAGGGGAAGAATTATAAGTATTCATTTTGGGATCAGAGTTATCAGATTGATATATCTGTTGCTCCCCCTCATGTCAATTTAAAATGGCCTTTGATACTCAACAACAACAAAAACCCCAATGATTCATCTGTAATTTGACTCATGAATTTTCAGTTCATTCCTGAAAAACTGTGCCACTCAAGCATATAATATACTCACTTGAGATAGATAACAAAACGTTTCTTCGGCAATATCCCAGAAAGGCAGCTCCCAGCCTTTCAAAAGCAGGGAGATCCATTCCTGAGGAAAAAAATCACCAAATGTCTTCAAACAATTGATTCCCATATCTTGCCCAGAATCCAATGCTCAAGTGGGAAATATTCCCACACAATAAAAGTGGAGGAAGATAGAAGAAATTATGTGTCCTCTACCCAAGGAAAAGCCAAGGAAAGAACCTGAAATACAGGTAATCCTCGACTTACAACATTTCATTTAGTGACCGTTCAAAGTTACATCGCTGGAAAAAACGACTTATGACCATTTTCCCCATTTATAACCATTGCAGCATTCCCATGGTTCATGTGTCCAAAATCCAGATGCTTGACAACTGACTCAGACTTATGACGGTGGCAGTGAACCAGGATCATGTGATCATATTTTGTGACCTTCTGGCAAGCAAAGTTAATGTGGAAGCCAGATTCACTTGATAAACATGTTACTAACTTAACAACTGCAGTGATTCACTTAACAATTGTGGCAAAAAAGGTCATAAAATAGGGCAAAACCCACTTAACAAATGTCTGACTTAGCAACAGAAATTTTGGGCTCAATTCAGATCGTAAGTCAAAGACTACCTGCAGTCAGTTGCATATATTTATCCTATATTGATTCCTGTTACATTATACGCATATCATCTCAAGCTAAAATAGAAGGAAAGGCAGCAGCTTCTGCGGAGTCTCTTGAAACTTGTTTTTCCTCCCCCCGCCCCCACCACCTGCCCTGCTTCCTTTGCTTTAAGAATTGATTATTAACACTTCTACACTATTTCTAGCATCCTTTAGCTATTGCTGTGGCGATATATCACTAATGAAGTCAGGCTTTCTATCACCACATTAATGGCTTGGTGACACTCTAAATTGCTAGTCTGAAAAGCTCTTGACTGAGTTTACTCTCCTTGCATCAAATGCCAATGGACGAAAAGAGCCTCACCTCCAAAAGCCATTTACTCACGAAATGAGTGTGAGCAGAAATGTGGGTCTGCAGAGTGTATCTGCTCCAAAGAACACAAACAAGGTCTTATCCTGAAGGTCTTTCTTACTTAGAATCATTGAGTTGAAAAGAGCCAGTTCCTGGCTGTGGAATTCTGGGAGTTGAAGTCCACCCATCTTAAAGTCACCAAGGTTGAGAAACACTGCACTAGAGGATCTTTGATAGATGACCATCCAGCTTGTTTGAAGATCTCTAGCAAAGGAGAATGTTGGGTGGCAGCTTGTTCACTGACTGACAATTTCTATATTTGTCCTTGACTTATGACCATATGGTTTTAAGTTGTGACATCTTAAAATGGGTCATCATGCGACTGATCCAATTTAGACCTTTTTTTGGTGTTATTGTTAGGTGAATCCCAGCCATTTTAGAGCATCTGAATTCTGGTCATGTGACCTCGGGGGGGGGGAATGGCCATCAGAATTTTAGAACTGAGTTGTAAGTATCTTTTTGTGGGTCCATCGTAACTTTGAATGATCATCGTAACTTTGAATTTCCCGAACACCATCACACTGCTAAACAAATAATCCCCTCAACACTTGTCAAACTATTTACTAAGTCTGCACTACTATTAATCTTCTCATCGTTCCCATCACCCGTCTCCTCCCACAAATGACTGTATAACTTGTATCCTTACAATTTATATTGACTGGTTTCTAATATGATTTGATTGCTTATTTGTACCCGGACTATCATTAAGTGTTGTACCTTATGATTCTTGATGAAGGTATCTTTTCTTTTATGTACACTGAGAGCATATGCACCAAGACAAATTCCTTGTGTGTCCAATCACACTTGGCCAATCAAAAATTCTATTCTATTCTATTCTATTCTATTCTATTCTATTCTATTCTATTCTATTCTATTCTATTCTATTCTATTCTATTCGTTGAGGACTACTTGTAGACAGGAATTTTCTCCTGCTGCCTGGTCTGAGCCTCCTTCTCTGAGGTCCATTTTGGCACTAAAACATCTTGGCAAACTCATTTCTCCCCGATTATGGATATTTTTCTTATTTAATTTTTAGCTCACGGTTTAAACTGTCTTATGTCAATCTTTTGTACATTGTAAAGCCATCAGTGTTTCCCACTGAAGCTCCCACAGAATTACCTGATGCGCAACTTTGGGCTTTAAAGACAATCATCCTTCTGTTTCAAATCCTTTCCATATCCTATTTAAGATGCATTCAAGGCTGAACTGGATGATATCGATCTTGACTTTTAAACCTGATGTTTTAACTGCTCTAATCTGCCCCACCTGCATCTATTGTCTTCCTTGCAAAATTAAAAGTGAACCAATGGCTAACATTCCCCCATGTTTCTTTACACATCAGAGTGACAAACTCTGTATGAGTGTAGATTGTTTTCATTACTCCTCATCCTGGCACGTTTGACAGTTGGGCAATTTCACCAAATTATTTCCACCATGCTGCTACTGTAGTAAAATCCCAAAGAGGTTGGAAGAGGAAGAGCAATAGCCTGCCCATTCAAGTCCATCTGCTATTTCTGAAGTAACGTTTCCTTTCCTTAAACAATTTCATTGCTCATGGAACAAAGGTATTGTTGGTATTAATGCAGTATATTAGGATATTTTAAAATTGCTTCCAATTGCAAACATCCCAGTGATCAGACATCATCTGATCATGGAGGAAAAGTGGTTTACACCAGTCTTTCTCAATCTTGGTCGCTTGAAGATGCGCGGACTTCAATTCCCAGAATTCCCCAGCCAGCACATCTTTGAAGTCCACAAATTTCAATTGGCCAAGGCTGGGAAACACTGGTTTAGACGATAGTGGCCAAAAAATCAGGAGGAGTCTGTTAGCACCTTTTCCAACTATTATAGTTTATTAAAAAGCACGCAATTACAGTCACAAAATTACAAGTAGTCCTTGACTTACAATCATTTGTTTAGTGACCATTCAAAGATACAACAGCGGTGGAAAAAGTGGCATGACTGTTTTTCATTCTTACGACCATTATAGCATCCCTGTTGTTCACATGATCAAAATTCATATGCTTGGCAACTGGCATGTATTTGTGAAGGTTGCAGGGTTCCGGAGTCATATGATCATCTTTTGCAACCTTCTGGCAAACAGAGTCCATGGGGAAGACAGATTCATTTAACAACCGTGTTACTAAGTTCAGCAGCTGCAGCGATTCCTTTAACAATTGTGGGAAGAAAGGTCATAAAATAGGGCAAAACTCACTTAACAACAGTCTTGCTTAGCAACAGAAATTTTGGGTTCAGTTGTGGTTGTAAGTTGAGGACTACCTATAATGCCATTTATTAGTCAGAAAAGATGCTATCAGACTCCTGATCATCAACAGGAGGACTACTCTGGAGTTAGCTTGGGGACTGTACCTTTGTCTGGAAAATAACTGGAAAAATATGTCCCTATGACCAGCGAGGAAGCAGGATGGAAATAAATGGCATTGGGAATTGCCCGGCATCATCAAAAACATTCTACCACCATCAATAAATATTTATTAAATAAATAAATATCAAATAAATAAAATTAATTTATATTGACTGGTTCCTAATATAATTTGATTTCTTATTGTAACCGGACTATCATTAAGTGTTGTACCTTATGATTCTTGACAAACATATCTTTTCTTTTATGTACAGTGAGAGCATATGCACCATGACAAATTCCTTGTGTGTACAATCACACTTGGCCAATAAAAAATTCTGTTCTATTCTATTCTATTCTATTCTATTCTATTCTATTCTGTTCTGTTCTGTTCTGTTCTGTTCTGTTCTGTTCTGTTCTGTTCTGTTCTATTCTATTCTATTCTATTCTATATTCTGTTCTATTCTATTCTGTTCTATTCTATTCTATTTTCTGTTCTGTTCTGTTCTGTTTTATTCTATTTTCTATTCTATTCTATTCTATTCTATTCTATTCTATTCTATTCTATTCTATTCTATTCTATTCTATATACAGTATTTGGTTAGCCAGCCAGGACACTAATGACCTTGGGCCAGTCACTTTCTCTCAACCCAACCCACCTCAGAGGGTTGTTGTGATGAAGAAAATAGGAGGAGGAAGGGGCATTAGATATGTTCGCTGCCTTGAGTTCTTTATAAATATAATAAAGGCACGATATTGAATAAATAAATATCCCAATAAATCTAATACAGTATATTAGTAGTATAGAAAAGTTTGAGAGATGCTAAGCATCCTTACGGAGAAAAGACTCTGGAAGTCTGGATTTCAAATCTTGATTATTATTATTATTATTTCAGATGAAAACCTATTTCTTTTTTGAGGAGCACAGATCTGACAGAAAGATTGCTTGTGCTGCTGGCTCAAGCCCAGCAGGAATTTCCTTGGCTTCTTCCTTACACATTCATTGTAATGTGAACTTTCCCTAGAAATTCTTGGGGGCCTGGTGCTCCCTCTCTTGGTAAGGAAACATCACAACATCATGTACGATTCGGCGAGCCCTGCTAGAACATCATTATTTGCCTTCTTTTCCCAACGTTGAGATGGAGGGGGGCACCCTGGGGAAATGGTCCGGCGTGTTGCAAGAAATAATTTAATTAAATAATTACATGTTATTCTTTATTTAAAGTTAACTTTTAATTAAAGGCTTCTAGAAAGATGTGGTATGACTCCTTGCTCTCGGTTCTGGGCTGATTTGGATGAAATTGTAGGGAATGTGTATGTTTGTCGTTTAAGCTTTGTTAATTTCTCTGACTTTTCCTGGCTGATTAATTTTAAAAAATGGAGGAGTCATTTCCTCTTACACCTTGAAAACAAAATTTTTTTGAGATTCAACATTAAACGTGTCTCCAACTTCTATTCTATACCTCTTTTTTCTTCTTCCCTCTCCCCCCAGTGTGTGCCTCAGCCGTTCAGGAAACACTGACTTAAAGGAGCTATAGTTTAATGAGCATTTGAAACACAAGTGCTCTGTGTTTGTCAGCAGTACCAAAGGTATTACTGCTGAAAAGATCTTCCAGCTGCGATTTGCTCTTAGCATGGTAACCTATTTCCATTTATCATTTCTCCGGTTGCCGATACTGAATGCTGCAAATGTAAAAACATTGGTAATTTGAATCCGAGTTGTCACAAAGTCTCTTTGAAAGCTTATTTCCAAGGTTAAAATTTGTCTGCCATGATATTGTTATGATCAAAAATGGTGATATATAGCCTTTTTCTCTTGAGCAGGCCTTCTCCTGAGCAAGCAACACACTATTACAATGCTACAGCTAGTTTTTGTTAGTCTGTTTGTCATTATTTATAAGGAAAACATGCTGTGACTAGTCACTGAGGCTGCATCCGGCTAGGTTAATTGTCAGTGAGAGAAACCAGAATTTATGAAAGAGGCAGGGTTCAGCAGTAACTATGAAAAACTGGATAATGCTTTAAACTCCTTTGCTTCTCATATAAGAAAAGACAACAATAGCCCCATTTGCTAATAGGAGAGTGAGATTCAGCAAGGTTTGTCGGGCTATTTTTAAAGGTTTTTTTCCCCCTGATCCAAGACTTACTAAGAATGCTAGGATTTGCTTAGAAATCACCAAGGCTGTTGGGATGAGAATAATATCTCATAGAGGCGATTTGGATCTTTGCTTGGAATTCAGACAGTTAGAAATATTTATTTCGGTACAAAAACAATAAATCCTGAATAATTACATTTTTGCTAAGAAAACACAACCGTTCAGGTCAGAGTCAAGTCAAAAAGTGATCAATGGTGGATCAGGAATGTGGACTTGCCTACAAGATCATATCATATGTTCTGCTTGTATTGGAATGTACCATAATATTAGAATAGGGGTGCATCACCCTGCATAGACATACAACTGACAATATTCACTACGTGACAAAGGCTATCCTTCATTTAGGGAGGACCTTACATAAAACATACCTGCCTGTGTCTGCTCCTTCCCTTCCCCTTTCCCGTCCCCTCCCCTCTCATCCCCTAGCAAATTCAAGGTAGCTGCCCAGAATTCCATTTGTTTATCTGATTTCCAGATCTTCACGCAATACTACCTATGATATTTCCCATAGCTCTGGAAATATAGGTACAATAGTGCTCTCTGTGTCAGTTTTTGTGTGGCTTTTGATTCATGTTGATGTTTAATCTATCTTTGCCGGCTGAACTGAGTGGCATGGGTGTTTGCTCTGATTTGGAACAGGGAATAACGGAGTGTGTTGGATACAAACTGAACTTGAAATTATCTATAGTAATTTTGCAACAGTTTGGCTCCATTTGAGTTTTCAAACGAGAATTATTAGGGAGAAACATTTTCTTGCCTTTTTCCCTCCTTCCTATCAGCAGTCATTCAACTTGATGAAAGAAAGCTTTAGAAAGACTATTTAAGGCGGGAACCATTTTGGAGAAATTGTCACAAGTGCCCTTATTTCTAGACAACCAAGGTGTGTGATGTGTGAGGGAACATGCTGCCTTTCATTGTACTATCATTTCCTCAGCATTCTGTAATCTCCTTGGCTTCCATTAAATTCCAAGGGAAGACCTGAAATGCTTTCCAGTGGGCTTTTTATTTTTTTTAAGTGCTGCTCTTGTTACTGCTAATGAAGCATCCTGCCTTGAGAAATTGTTAAATACTGTCCTGTTCCCCTAAAGAAATTCATCACCCCAATTTCTCTGCCCATAAATTGAGTGAAAATGTTTGAAAGAGAGTGCCTATTCAAACTGCATCACCATATATTCAATCTGTACATTTGTAAATAAACCTTTGGTACATTTATTTTAAACAATAACAAATTTGCATAATGTCTTATTGTTCAGAGAAAGAGGTGAGAGCAACTCATCTATCTATCTATCTATCTATCTATCTATCTATCTATCTATCTATCTATCTATCTATCTATCTATCTATCTATCATCTCTTTAATATCTGCAAAAATATTCCTAGAACGTGTCCCAAGAAATTTGATGCATAGAAGCATAAATGTTCTCTACAAGCGGAATCTCCTTTACAATTGAAAGTTGTATGGAACATCTAATATGCATTCCATTCCTTGTGTGTAAATATTCCTTTCTGTGCAGACATCACAATGACTTCTAGACATGAAGGAAAAGAGCCAATAGAATATGGAAATTTGAGAGGGGTGACCAGCAGTACAGTTCTGTCAGTCTTTTCCCCATGCATAATTTTGGCAAACATGCTGTGGTTTAGGTAATTGTTGAAAAATATATGTGTTAGGATCCAGCCTAAGATTCCCTGTGGCAATGAAGAGGCAAGGAAGCGGAGTTTTTCTGAAGATTTGGCATGGATACTTTGAGACAATTCTTGGCTCATTGTGCATGTGGGTCCAAACAGAGAAGACACTTTGCCAGGACTCACAGCGAAGTATATCTTTCTTTGAGAAGATATATTTATCTCACCCCAATTTGCTATATTAGCTATATGTCACTGGTCATACTTTTCAACATGGTATGAGCTTAAGACAGGAGAAAAATGTTGATTCTTCTAAAAGACAAATGGAAAAGCTGATGCAGTATTTTGAAGAGAATGGCTTTTGCAAAATGGACTCCCTTGACTTTATTTTGCTGATTCATTTGGCAGTTTCTCTTCAGCTTTTCCTGCCTGCAAGCAACAAAGGAAGAAAGCTAGCATCCTCCGGTTGTCTAGGCAACAGAGGAAGAGACGGAGGCTGCTTTCCCCCTTCCCCCTTTTTTTCAGAAAGGAAGTGACTGGGAGGATAGCTTTAAACCTTCCCACACATGGTAAATTTCATCTAAACCACAGCCCTGTCTTTAATCTTCAGAATAAAAATGTCAAGTGAGGTACATTTGGAACACACATGTAACATAACCTTTGTTGGCCTGCTGCACTCAATGCATTAGAATGGCCTTTTCCAGAACTGAGTGGGAATTGTAGCAATAACACAGATCCAGGTTTAGAAAAAGCTGTTATAGCCTGTAGTTTGGCTATTCTTGCTATATTTGTAAACCATCACCCTTGCAAGTGGCACTAATTTTTTGAATTTTTTTAACAGGTAGGTTTTCCTTCTTCCTTCTCCTAATTTTGCTTCATAAATTATTGGCTGTCACTTTTGCCACTGAATACTTGGCATGGCAGAATCATTTACCTTAATCTCAAAGCTTCACTGCAAGCACAAACCAAAACAGATTTTTTTTAAAAAATGAGCAAATCCTTGAAGGCAATCTCTAACACCAAGAGGGTTAAGTGTTGGTGGCTCAAAATCCTTGGCTGATGCTTTGTCCATACAAGTACCATATATAGAAGGGAACATGAAGCAATTGATGTTGACTCAATTAAATGGCTAAGAAATGGCCTTTGTTCATTCGACCTATAGCTATACAGAACAATATAGTGTTATTGGAATAAATATCCTAATTGCTGCAGAGGTGGGTTCCTACTGGTTCTAACCGGTTCTTTACAACCGTTAGTAAACTGGTGGTGACATCATGGAGCCTGTTCTGTCAGTGCCAGTCCGTGGGCGCTGCCATCTTGTTTTTGGCTTCTGTGCATGTGCAGAAGCTGAGTTTTTGGCACTGCGCATGCACCCGGGCAGCGCAATGAGCGCGCAGCCACGCAGCGCGGGAGGAAGCGAACTGGCAGCGAGGTAAGTTAGAACCCACTCCTGAATGGCTGTATAGTATAAGCACAGTTCATAATTCTACTGCTTTATTATAGTTAATCTTTACGATGCATAGGCTGCATACACTGACTTTCTATCATAAAATGTCAAGTTTTATCATGTGTGTGTGTGTGTGTGTGTGTGTGTGAGAGAGAGAGAGAGAGAGAGAGAGGGAGAGGGAGAGGGAGAGGGAGAGAGTCACGATGTGAATTTTGATTGTCAGCTGTGCTCATATGCTACACTCTATGGTATTCATACATTCCTAGAAAGGGAGACACGTGATGAGTGATCTGCGCATGTGTAACATTCCATGGCATTCATTCTTTCTCTTCTGCTGTCCTCTCCGAGGGAGGACGTGACTTTAGATTGCAGAAATGTAGCTATTAGGTTTTATATTCTTTTCTACTGAAATAAATATTTTATTACTTAGACTTTATTATCGGGTTTCATTTAATAGGGATTAGTTTCAAAGGAAAAGATCTTATCACCTCTAGCAGTAAATTCTTATTCCGTCAGAGAGATTCAGTCATGGTATCCCCACAAATCAGTTTGAAGTTAGGAGGAAAGCCCTGTTTTGAAAACTACTCCCTGAGCAAAATAAGCTTTGCCTCTTAATTGATTCATAAGTAGACTATGTAAAAACATGTGACAATCTGGTCCTGGGAATTTCATTCTGAATAACTTGGAAGGACCCCTGACTTATCGTAATCAGAGAGGTGCTATAGATCTAGGTTTTGGGGTGTTATTTTTTTTTTAATTTCTTCCGTTTAATCATGACCAATTCTTGGAGGCTGCTTGGGCAAGTCCCTGCAGTTTTCTTGGCAGGGATTTTTTAAAGAAGTGGTTTGCCATTGCCTCCTTCCTAGGGAAGAAGAAAGATTTGGAGTCTCTCAGAATCAGCTATTAGTCAGCAAATGTAAGCAGAAATGTAGAATAATATTCTTGAAGACTACAACTGAAGGTGGGACGCTTTCACATTGCGCAGCACTTGATTTACATGATGGAACCACTTCTACTAGACAAAATAAGAAGAAGTACCATAAGAAGGCCAAATTGCTTTTTAATAATAAAGACTTGTGTGATCTTGAAAAGGTAATACCCTATACCATCCACCTTCACTTGCTCCAAGTATAAATCACAGGAAAAGGGAAAGAGTGCTGTTCTAATAGAAAATTGGTTTCTGTCAGAATGGAAAACGGAAAAGGGAGATCTTATCCGCACGATGCCATTTTTGTCTCCTGAGTAAAATGCATTCTCAATGTTCAATTTTTTTATAAATTATTTCACATTGTTTTTAGAGTGAAATGGACTCAGCCTGGTGGAGAAAAATGACATTTTTAGTTGATACATACACTCTCTTAGGTAGTAACCATCCATTATTAATACTTCATCAGTTAGCAAACTTTTGGAAGATATTAAGACGGAATGGTGGGTGAAGGAAATTTGAATGGTGGGAAAGGATTTTTCAAAAATTTGGATTTGTTTGAGGTAACACAAATATCCTGCTTTGCTTTACTTTACTACAACATGCTGAACATTACAGTTTTAGAGGTGATAGCAATTTTCCATTTTATTTTTATATTTTGCTCCAAACTAGACAGAAGCAATATGTGTAGAAGAGGAAAAGGTCAAACGGCATTGCTGAATATAATTAACTATATTCTGTGTCCTCTGAGATAAATATTTCTGTACAAGAAGGAACCTTGCTTATGAAGGTTATGTTTAAGTGTAATCTCAAATAGACTAGTATCAATTTATACTGAACAATGCCTAAATTATATTTCTGAACTGGCCTATGAACAATAATTGTAGCCTTTTGGGGGATGGAAATAACATTTGAGCAAATCTATCAGATTCTTTTTTTAGTAAGAAGAAAATCTTACCAGCTGATTTACCTCAGGACCTGTCACCATTAGAGACCTTTAAGTTATATAGGTTTTCTCTTAAATAAGTTTTATCCAATGGTTAAATTTGGGGTTGTTTTAGCTTCTGTATTTGTTTCCTCTGTGTAAGGTCCCAGAGTAGTTTATAAATATCAGTACAGTAATAAGTCTGTGCTAGGGGCGGGTTCCTAATGTTTTTACTACCACTCTGTGGGCGTGGCTTATTTTGTGGGTGTGGCTTGCCAGCCATGTGACTGGGTGGGCGTGGCTTGCTGGCCATGTGACCGGGTGGGCGTGGCTTCTCAGACTGCTGAAGGGAGGGGAACTGAGATAGGTCTTGCCGCCCATTCCCCCTCCCCTCAGCAGCTCGAGAAGCCTCAAACGTGCGAAAATGCCTAGGATCATCACCGCACGTTCGTGGCTTCTCGGACTGCTGAAGGGAGGGGAATGGAGATAGCTCCTGCCGCCCGTTCTTTCAGCGTCTCACACGCTCCCTCAGCCACCCTCCCCTGCTTGGACTCACTGTGGGGTAGGAAGGCAGCACATGTGCAGTGCTGGAAGCTCGGCTTCTGGGCATGCGCAGAAGAAATTTTTTAAAAAAATTAATTTTTTTTTTAAAAATGGTGGTGCCCAGGCAACCGACCGCACCGGTACTGTGACGTCACCAGCGGGCCGCTACCGGTGCTATAGAGTGGACCGCACTGGTAGGAACCCACCACTGGCTCTGTGCCCTTTGGAGCTTATAAAATAAAAGACCTGATATATGGGGGGGGGAGGGAAAGGTGGCAGGGCAATAGGGGAAAAACAATTCCAAGTTTAACCTCAAAGTTAAAGTTCCTACCACATCTTACAGGGATTACAATTGTTCAGATAGCTTGATAATTTCCCACTGAGGAGACTGCCAGCTGGGAAGCAGATGGGAAGAGCCAAGGGCAGCCAGCTTCTCAGTAGATGCCTCCTTTGAATATCCTATTGGGCTGGGTTACTTCTGTCTCCTATTTGTGATTCAATTAAACATCATAATTGTACTGTTTAAAATGGGTTGTTATTTGTACTAACTAAAGCTGCCTTTATTTTCTTTTTTTAAAATATCAAGTATTTTAAGTGAAAGCATAAGCCTACGTAAGGCTATGTCCAAGAAAGATGCAAAAATCCCAACGCATAGGACAATGATTGTCACCCAGAGAATGTTAGAGTGTGCAACCTTATGTTGGAGGAGTGAAATTCTGTGCCCACAGTGGGATATATTCCTTTCCTCCCCTCCTCCAACTCTCTGAGCAAATGTGCATGCATGCATGGAGGGAATTCACCCCCTCCCACCCCTGTCCCCCTGTTGGGGGTGGTTTTGTCAGAGCAGGAATTGATTCAGTACAACCTAGATTCCTTAAACACTGACACTTCATTTACTTCAATGTGGCTCTGGGGCATAGCTCCATTTTCTCCAGCAAGGGCTCATCACCATCAGAAATGCAGCTAGACTGAATTTCCTCTGTCCTGCATCGGGCTAGTCTCACGCAGAGGGTGAAGGCGGGTGAAGCACTTCAAAAGGAGAAGGTAGCATCATAATGATCTAGATGTTCAAATTCAGGATTTCAGCCTTCAATCTGAATTTATGGAGGAGGAGGAGGAGGAGGAGGAGGAGGAGGAGGAGGAGGAGGAGGAGGAGAAGGAGAAGGAGGAGAAGGAGAAGGAGAAGGAGAAGAAGGAGAAGGAGAAGGAGGAGGAGAAGAAGAAGAAGAAGAAGAAGAAGAAGAAGAAGAAGAAGAAGAAGAAGAAGAAGAAGAAGAAGAAGAAGAAGAAGAAGAAGAAGAAGAAGAAGAAGAAGAAGAAGAAGAAGAAGAAGAAGACGTAGGGGAAGGGGAGGGGCAGGGGCAGGGGTGAAATTCAGCAGGTTCTGACAGGTTCTGGAGAATCGGGAGCGGAAATTTTGAGTAGTTCAAAGAACTGGCAAATACCGCCTCTGGCTGGCCCCAGAGTGGGGTGGGAATGGAGATTTTGCAGTATCCTTCCCCTGCCATGCCCACCAAGCCACACCCACAGAACCGGTAGGGGAAAAAAATTGAATTTTACTCCTGGGGAGGAGGAGGAAGATGGAGGAAAGAAAGAAAGAAAGAAAGAAAGAAAGAAAGAAAGAGAGAGAGAGAGAGAGAGAGAGAGAGAGAGAGAGAGAGAGAGAGAGAGAGAGAGAGAGAGAGAGAAAGAAAGAAAGAAAGAAAGAAAGAAAGAAAGAAAGAAAGAAAGAAAGAAAGAAAGAAAGAAAGAAAGAAAGAAGAAAAAACTCCCCAATGTTTCTCAACTTTTGATTTGTCTTGCTGTGAAAGAGAAACCTAGGTATTTGTATCTAAGTAAACTAGTGATAAGAGTCTACCATTTGGATCCTGCTTTTCTCAATAGGGGACAAGTCTTAAAATTACCCACATCAGTTCTAAAGGATAGCTATTTTTATTCCTTGGGTGGGGAAATTGCCCCGTGATATGTGCAGAGAAGTTACAATCTGCAATGTGCGTGTGTGTTTTTATTTGCTCATTGGTAAATGTGTTGGGCTACTATGCTAGAATAAACTAAATGGCCCGTGAAATTTTAACTTAGTGCATATCATGCTATCTCCAATTTAACTGGCAACTAAAGACCTCTCTTTCTATTATTAACTTCCTAGAGGGCATTTCCATGTTACAGGGCAATTGTCTCAGCCAGTTAGAGTTTAAGAGGGCGATTTTCAAACACTTAATTGACGTGTTATATGGGCTTCCCTGTTTTATAAATGGTTCAGTACATATTCAAACTTAGGGAGCATCTAAAGATTTTAAATTCTGGATAAAATAGGCCTCCCAAGAGCCAGGCTGCAAAATTCCAGTTGACTGCTAGATAGCAGTAAAGAGATGCATTTAATTATCATGCAAATTTTTGCAGCCCAGATCTAAGATTAAGTGATTCCTAATCACAGATTTTCAAATCATTGGTCCTTCCGGGGTGTGTGTTCTCTATTCTGGCAGAAACCTTCCAGGATCTCAGAAAAAAGTTCTTCTCATTATCTTTCAGCTGACGGAATAGGAGAAGGGCTGAGCAGACAAATAGAAAAGTAACTTTCCCTCCCTTTTAGGATTTGAAGTGGACTCCAAAATTCCTCTTCCAATCTGATTGGAGCCTTGGATGAAACACTAGATAGAAATTCAGCTCCAACATATTGTTTTGAGTTTTAATAATCGAATGCTGGAGGCAGCAGGACAATGTGCTGCCTCCAGCATATTCTAAGCCAGGTTTTATACTTGCAAAATCTAAAGAATAGATGGAAGTTTGAATCCAGTTCTTTCCTTATCTAGATTCAACCTATCCCCCAAACACTCTATCTCAGTGTACTCCACAGTTCCAGCTGGCCTTTCTCCCATTCCAGCATTACTCCAACATTCCAGCATTGTTCCAGAAGAAACAGGGAGAAACAGTAAGGTTTCAGCAGGAATGGTGAGGGGGGAACCATGTAATCAGCAATTTCATTTATATACACACACACACACACACACACACACACACACACACACACACACACACACACACACACACACTATATGCTGGTTTATGGCAGAGGTTATGCTTAACTGATTAAAAGGTTTATAGTTTGGAATCTTTGCATGAAAAAGGAACCATAAAAGGGTTCCTTTCACCCAACACACACACAAGCACATACATATTGCTTATTTAACATGATTGTATTGGGGAAGGGGAGGGAATAGGTCTGTTCCAAATGAAAGGGAAATCTTTGTTTTATTACTGGATGTTATTGTATAGCCTTACAGAGTAGAATAGAATAGAATAGAATTCTTTATTGGCCAAGTGTGATTGGACACACAAGGAATTTGTCTTTGGTGCATATGCTCTCAGTGTACATAAAAGAAAAGATACATTTGTCAAGAATCATGAGGTACAACACTTAATGATTGTCATAGGGTACAAATAAGCAACCAGGAAACAATATTAATATAAATTGTAAGGATAGAAGCAACAAGTTACAGTCATACAGTCATAAGTGGGAGGAGATGGGTGATAGGAACGATGAGAAAAACTAATAGTAATAGTAATGCAGCCTAGTGAATAGTTTGACAGTGGTGAGGGAATTATTTGTTTAGCAGAGTGATGGCATTCAGGAAAAAACTGTTCTTGTGTCTAGTTGTCTTGGTGTGCAGTGCTCTTTAGCGTCGTTTTGAGGTAGGAGTTGAAATAATTTATATCCAGGATGCGAGGGGTCTGTAATAAAATAAAATAAAATAATAAAATAAAATATAAAATAATATAAAATATAAAATAATATAAAATATAAAATAATATAAAATATAAAATAATATAAAATATAAAATAAAATAAAATAATAATAAAATAATAAAATAATAATAAAATAATAATAAAATAAAATAAAATAAAAATAAATAAAATAAAATATTAAAATAAAATAAAATAATAATAAAATAATAATAAAATAAAATAAAATAAAAATAAAAATAAAAATAAAATAAAATAAAATAAAATAAAATAAAATAAAATAAAAATAATAATAAAATAAAATAATAAAATAAAATAATAAAATAAAAATAAAAAAGGAATGGTACTCAAAATAATAAAATAAAGAGAGAAGCCAAGGATGCATTAAAAAGTGAAATTAGGAGCCAAAATGTAGAATACCATGCCCTGATGTTTCAAAAATAAACATTTAAGGAGGCATCACAAGAAGTAGGATTGGATAACTCATCCACATGACCATTTCGCGCCCTTTTTACTTTTCTTCGACAGAGGAGAAAAGTATGCTGGTGGACCTGTTGCTACCTTCAGAGAAAGTAATGTGGGTTACTTTCAGAGGAGCAATAAGCAGAATTTTGCTGCTTTTCTCCTGTCTACATGTCATCACTGGGCAGGAAAACAAAACTGTCAATCACTCCCTGAACATGTGGAAGGACAAGGGTGGAGGAATCCAGATGCTCCTATCCCTTCATCAATAGTCAGCTGGAGTATTTCTTAGGTGTTTTTTTTAAGGATTCATGTTTATTTATATTTTTGTAATTGTATATTTTCATAGAAATATGGATCTCCACATCTCCTGGAAGTCTTGAGCGGTGCATATTCTCATTTCAAAAATAGCCAGAGGTACTGCACTGAAGCCTACCACTACCATCAACTTTTGACATATCAGGGTCAATATTCAGGGCTCATAATAGAAAGAAGGATGATTATCCAGGAGTGAAACATCCCCTGAACTGGACGCTGGACTAGAGCAGAGACTGGGGAGAAGCTGGTATATAGTGGGATTAGAGTACATTAAAGAGAAATTGCTTTTTATTTTATTCTCCCTTTCCATTTCCATTTCCAAAACCATTGTGCCATTTTCCTTTCAAAGCTGCCTTGTCATTTGCAAACCCAGAGTCCGTCACATATATATTCAAATCTGAGTGTTTTACAGCCACAATATCACATGCTCCTCCACTTCCTTCCTCCCTGAGCTGATCCACCAATATGATAAAAGTTGCTGGATGAAATTTCAGTCATCTTGCAAAGACAGTAACTGAGTTTTCTCAGAGGTATTCTTGATGTCAAAACCTTTTTGAGATTCACCCCAGAAGTGGGTTCCTCCCGGTTCGGATCAGTTCTGTAGAACCGGAAATAACTTGGTGGCCTGGGTCGCTAGAACTGGCAGTGATCCAGGCCTGCCATGCCCCGAAACCAGTTCTATGGCGCCACCATCTTGTTTTTTGCTTCTGCGCATGCGCAGAAGCTTTTTTTTTAAAGTACTGTGCATGCATGCGCACGAAGCATGCGTGCCCCCATGGCACAGCCCTGAGCGAACCGGCAGCGAAGAAAACCAGAACCCACCCGTGATTCACCCCCTTCCTTACAAATGACTGCTTCTAACACTCAACTACATGGTTGGAGATGTCCACTCCAAAGAATTGCAGACAATGGCTATACTTTCTGAGTTCCTCCAAATAAAGTCCTGGAGTCAGAATCCTTTAGATGTGGTTTTCCATCAGGATACAGATGTAGAAGAGGGGAATCTAAACACAAATAAAGAAGCAGTCGATTACCTAACACCTGAAGCCATCCTCTAATATTTGAGGGGTTGCCACAAGGAAAAGGGGGTCAACCTACTGTATTCTCCACACCACATGAAGGCAAGATAAGAAGCAGTGGATGGAAACTATAATCAAGGAGAGAAGCAACTTAGAGTCCTGACAGTTAGAACAATTAATCAGTGGAACAACTTGCCTCCAGAAGTTGTGAATGCTCCCAACACTGGAAGTTTTTAAGAAGAGACTGGATAACCATTTGTGTGAAATAGTATAGGGTCTCCTGTTTGAGCAGGGGGTTGGGCTAGATGACTCCAAGGTCCCTTTCAACTCTGCTATTCTGTTGCTCTTAATAAATCCATTACATGACATAATAGAGAGGGCTGGGCTGAAAGAATCTAAAAATTGTGAGTCCTCTGATCTGGATGCTTGGCCTAATGTATTAGAGGCACTATTGAAGCAAATCACCCATGGACCCTTAATCTCCAGAAAGGAAGACCCTCTCCTCTGGGAATCTTCAGCCAAGGTAGGCTTTCCCTGGCCAGAGCAGCCTCCTCAAAGTGATTTCAGGCAGGAGCCCATTCGCCCAACTTTAGTCTGCTTCAACAGCTGACTGGCCATAAGAGAAGGGCTCCATAGTGAAGACATGCCTTTGGCAAACGGTAACTGAGCTACCTTCACACTTCAGCAAAAAGACCATTTGCATGGGCCTAGACAAGGAATGCAAAAGAGTAGGCAAATATTGGAGACGTGATTATCTTTCTTCAGTGAGTCCACAGTGAACTATCTGGTTCATCAAGTGATCAGAGTCACTTCTTTAATTGGATTATGGATTACAATCCATACAATCCATACAATTACAATCAATAAGATACTTCAGTGTTAACCTAGCAAGCTGTAACTGAAGTTATAAAGAACTGCAAGCTGTTCTTTATAACAATCCAAGAGAGGGCTAGGACGGATAATTACCAACTACCAGAGCTGGCAAGCCTCAGATTCCTCTTGGGATCTTTATGTTACCCTATGACAAACAAAGAATTATCTTTGGGTCATTCAAGACATGACAGAGAACTCAGATTAAGAAAAAAAAATAGAACTTTCTTGTTAGAAGACAAACTCTAACAATTGAAAAAATTGAGAAAAGGTGTGTGTGTGTGCAGGCCTGCAATATTTGTTTTCTGGTCTGATGTCGAGACACTGGATATATGGATCCATATTGGTCCCTCCCACCTTAATGACCTTCAGAAAGCTATGAAATGCCTGTGGTTCTCCCAGGCCTTGGAATAGGATGGTTCTCCCAGGCCTAGGATAGGTTACCTATGGTTTGGGTTTTGGGACCCTGAACTAGCCATTAGCCGGAGAAACATCAGCTGTGTGTGGTTTCATTTTGTTGTTGCTTTTTAAAACATTTTTTAAAAAAATTGTATGCCACCCAAAGTCATTGAAGAGTAATGGAATGAAATAATGAAATAGATACATCTTTGGAGTACAGATCTTTAATATGGGAAGGAGTGCTGTCATCATCACTAAGAGAGAGAGAGAGAGAGAGAGAGAGAGAGAGAGAGAGAGAGAGAGAGAGAGAGAGAGAGAGAGAGAGAGAGAGAGAGAGAGAGAGAGAGAGGGAAGGGAAGGGAAGGGAAGACATAGGAAACATGAACTTTTAAGTGAACTTTGCACAATGTGAGTAGGTCAGCTAATCCCCAGTTAAGTGACTGAGAGGATTAGAGGATGGCATGACACATCTTTTTTGACCCCTAACTCTGACAAAAAAAGGGGGGAATCTATGATGCTGTAGTTGGAATTGTCATCACCCTAAACAGGATTGTGAGGACTTATTTACCTCTACATTTTCTTCCAGGCTTCCATCCCTCCTTTCCCCTGATCCCCAACCTGCATTTTAACTCTAAGGAATTGAAAAATAAAGAGAAAGAGAAAGTGCCTAGAGAGACCTCATACTCTGAGACACTTTTGGAAGCACAAAGGACAATTAAAGACTGTCCTCCATGAAAATCTTCCTGTGCCTGTTCTGATGACACAGGGGAGATTGATTAACCCCAAATGCTATCCAAGCCTGGTTTATTTTCTAGGGTTAATTGACTGGGTTGGAGTGGTTGTATGATTCATGTAGCATCCCCCCCCCAACCCTTGACCCAGTTAAGAGTGTTGTGCGAACAGGGCAGTAGAAAGGCAAACAGATGAGAAATAGAGGAATATTATTAAAACAACAGTAATTAACAAAGCAGACTGAAATTCTACATGTTTCTAAGAAGCTGACCAAATCTTTCCTTCCCTCTTTCATCTTCTAACTGTATTGTACCCATGGAAACCTGGGTATTTAATTAACCCCGAGCTACACATAACCTTCACCTAGACAGCTCTACTTTCAAAAGAACTGGACTTTGTAACCGGAGCCTTTTCAATTATTTCTGCTCAAAGTGATGGGGAAAGTCAGGATGTCAGGTTCAAAGGAAGAGCTATAATTTGGAAGCGACTTCCTGTTTGGACATTTTGTTGGTTTTGATCTTGCAATGTCCTGAATGGAAGGAAATTGCATAGAGGAGATACTTTCTACATCTGTGGGCCATGTCATTATTTGCAATTACATAATTTAACAAATGAGAGTCAATTGTTCACTGTGTCTGCTTTTAGAATCCTGACTCCTCATATATGATTTGCACATTTATTTCACAACTTTGCACATCCCTAAAAATGAAATCCTCTAACTCAACGATTTGGAACTAAGTCTTATTTAGTTTTTCTTTAATTGAGTGGGATTTCTATCTAAGTTGTTCGTAATTGTACAAGTGTACCAATTGTAAATGTGTGTTTCTTGTTTACTTTTGTAATTAGAGAGAATTTAGATCATAGTCAACTTTTACTTTTGAGAAAGTTAATGTACATTCATTAATTAAATGGAGACCTAAGCCTCTTTTACAAAAAAGAATTAAACTATATAAAGGTTAGGGTTAGGTTAAAAACTATTTATTTTCACATGAAATGAATGTTATAAAGCATCAGTATTAATACAATGCTTCCCCAAATATTTCATTACATTTTGAAGAGTTTAATGGCCTAAAAGTTGCATTCAGTTCCAAGAGGATCAACCGTATTCATCTTCCGATGTCTGAGAAAAAGTCACAATGTATCAACCTTTATTTGATATAGCAATGTGATTAATCAGTTCATTAAATCAGAGGTGGGATTCAGCAGGTTCTGACCAGTTCTGGAGAACCTGTAGCAGAAATTTTGAGTAGTTCGGAGAACCGGCAAATACCACCTCTGACTGGCCCCGCCCCCATCTATTCTCTGCCTCCCGAGTCACAGCTGATCGGGAGGGAATGGAGATTTTGCAGTATCCTTCCCCTGCCACGCCCACCAAGCCACGCTACGCCCACCAAGCCACGGCCACAGAACCGGCAGTAAAAAAAAATTTGAATCCCACCACTGCATTAAATGCTGGTGAAAATGTATTTGGGGACTTTTGAATCTGTTCTCTGTCTGTCAAATATCAAAACTTGCAACAGTGCTTAATGATAATTTCTCCGTGATAAAAGGGAAGATGAATATAACCATGATATGAGCCGAGGTGGCGCAGCAGTTAGAGTGCAGTACTGCAGGCCACTTTAGCTGACTGTGATCATCAGTTCAGCTGTTCAAATCTCATTGGCTCAGGGTTGACTCAGCCTTCCATCCTTCCGAGGTAGGTAAAATGAGGAACGATCTTCCTGGCTCTTCCCGGCTTGTTTTCATTGCTACTCCCTCCGAAAAAGGTTTTCCCAGCCCTAACGAGGTGCTAATGATCTTCCCGGCTTGCAGGATTTTTTCATTCCTATTCCCTCGAATAAGTTTTTTTCCAGCCCTAAGTCTTTGCAGGCTTGTTTTCATTGCTATTCCCTCCAAAAAAGGTTTTTTTCAGCCCTAACCAAGGGATAAAATAATGTGCTGAAGCTGACCAGACTAAGGACGCTAGCCAAATGAATACATGGTAGGTAGATTTTTTCCCCTATTTTCCTCCCCCAAAACTAAGGTGCGTCTTATACTCGGTGCGTCTTATACTCCGAAAAATACGGTAATAATTATGTTTTCGTTGGCAACATAAATTTGGGGCTCAATTGTGGTCATAAGTTGAAGACTACCAGTATCAGGTCTCATTTCATATCTGGAATATTCCAGTCTAACTTAGAGGATTTATGTGAATGGGAGAGAAAAATGCAGAGGACATAAACAACCAATCAGTATGAACCACCATGAATAGTATTAAAAATATGAAAAAAAAATCAAGCCCCCCCCCCCCAGGACAATATTATAAGAGAGCAAGAAATTTTGGGTATAAATTCTGAAGAATATTTCCCACTTGCTCGGAAAGGCTTACCTGTTATGGCTGCAATTTGGTTACTACTGTAACTATAATAATTATACTGTTTTAATCATGTTTGCCTTTGTCTCCATTGAGTCTGACATTGATGGCTATCTACAGACTATGTAGTACTGTGGAGTGTGTACCCAGAGGCACACAAACACACGGCTTCAGTCTTTCTGAGTGAGTGCAGAGTAAACTTCATTTGCCCTCATGACATTGCCGTATAATCGAATCTGATTGTTTCTGTGATGTCATTAAGTTCACGATGTGGTCCTTGATTGGTTGGGGTCATTGTATAATAGGGAAAGAAATCCCCAAATGATACTGGATACAACAGGGAGTAAGTGGCAGAAAAGAAATGCAAAAAGATGGAATATATTATATTTCAGAGAAACCTTGTCATACCCTGAGCTTTATTTTCTACTGAAAATCTTCACTTGGCTGTAACCAGATCTTTGAGATGCAATAATGTTGTAAAAAAATTTCAGAATAATCCTTCGGTTGAAAGTATGTTTGTTTTACATAAAATCTTTTTTTTAAAAAAAGCCCAGTTAATATAAGTTCTTTAAACACATCTGATAGTGTTACCAAACAATTGCATTTGTTTTCATGAGCCTAGTTTTGGAGTGGTTTCTATAGTCTACAAAAGAGGATCTAGTTTACAACCATTTAATTAAGAACATGTTTCCAGTAATTTGTCAGAAAACTCCATTTATTATACCAGCATTCTTCTTTTCTTTGCAATGTAGACACAAAAGCAGGTTATACAAAAGAAGGAACTGCAATGTCTCTTAAGACAGGAAGAGTAGAAACTAGTTAAAGGTGTTATAGGTCAGGGGTGGGTTCCTCCCGGTTCGGACCAGATCGCCCGAATCGGTAGCAACTCGCTGGTGACGTCACAGTCGGTGCCATTCTGTGCACGCCACCATCTTTTTTGGGGATTTTGTGCTAATTTTTCCCCTTCCGGGGCTTGAAAAAGGGCCCGCCCGCCCACCTGCCCGCGGGTGAATTTTGACCTTTATTTCTTCACCCGGAGCACAGCTGATGAGCTCCTCAGCTGTGTTTTGGGCTCATTCCTGCTTCTGAGCATGCGCGGAAGTCAAATCCCGCAAGGGGATGCGCGCGCGCAAGCAAGGGGACACGCGCACGCAAGTGAGGGGACGTGCACGCGCGAGCGAGTGAGGGGACGTGTATGCACGTGAAACGATGTGATGCGAACCGGTGGCAAAGGTAAGTGGAACCCACCCCTGTTATAGGTATAGTAACTCTGAAACACTTTTTAAAGTATATAACAGTTTCTCTGGGCATCTCACCAGCTGACTAATTAGAAAGAGTAGATTATGCATTGGTGGGGTTACAGGCTCTTGCATTAATAATAAATATGGCTGCACGTCCTTCAAAATGAGTTCTGTGAACCGGTTGGGATCAGTGCATCAAAAATTTAGAAAATTCCTAACTTGATTTTGCTGACATAGCCCCACCCCACCTCAAACCAAAGAGAAATGATTATTTACATATACATTTTTAATAATAAAAAATACAATCCGATTGTGTGTGAGAGATTCCTCAAGATCTGATGCATGCTGCTTACCTTGAGACAGTGGTCTCTTTCTGAGGCAGCTCCGGGTCATATGATGCCTTCATCTGTGAAGTGGCTTCAGACAATGCTCTTCTGCCATCTCTGAAAACAGTCCAAAGCTCTGTTCTCACACAATTTTCAGAGGGTCTGAAGGGGAAGCAAGTTTTGACTAAAAGCCATTCAAATCAAATCTGCTTTGCAAATTGGAGCCCCAAACAAATTTTGTTTTCGGTGCCTACCCCTAATTTTGCCTTAAATTACATTCTCTAATTATCCCACTAGCACATCTAAGAATCCTAATCAGCAAATTCCTTACTTTTGTGATTTTGTTCACTGTTTAATGTGCGGTCTTGTAATTGCTTGGAATATTTTACTTTCTATAAAAATTAAAAAAAAAATCATAAAAGAAAAATTCTTCTGCCTGTCTACTTTTTTTTTTTTGGTCCATCCCAAAACCTGAGATGACAAAGTGGGTGGACCATTCAGTTTTCGATAGTTTGCTTTTTGTTATTACTCAAGCATTACAACAGTTTGCACACTCTGATTTTACTTCATCTGTGTCCCATCAGGCTTTCACAGCTACTCAAGTTGATATTTTAATGATTGTGCACTTCTCAGTCTCAATGCTAGATGACAAAGTGTATTGCTTCCAACAAGAGAGAAGGCTCATGCCATGCCTGAACTGATACCTTCACTTACACAAACCCAACAGCAGATCACTGACTGGGCCTGTTACTCAAACTTGTGGGACAGATCAATTCCCCAGTCAGTCATCTGCTGTTGCCTGAACTGATACCTTCACTTACACCAGTGTTTCCCAACCTTGGCAACTTGAAGATGTCTGGACTTGGGGAATGCTGGCTGGGGAATTCTGGGAGTTGAAGTCCAGACATCTTCAAGTTGCCAAGGTTGGGAAACACTGATTTACACAAACCCAACAGCAGATGACTGACTGGGGAATTGATCTGTCCCACAAGTTTGAGTAACAGGCCCAGTCAGTGATCTGCTGTTGGGTTTGTGTAAGTGAAGGTATCAGTTCAGGCATGGCATGAGCCTTCTCTCTTGTTGGAAGCAATACACTTTGTCATCTAGCATTGAGACTGAGATGTGCACAATCATTAAAATATCAACTTGAGAAGCTGTGAAAGCCTGATGGGACATTCTGAGATCCAGGCTTCAAAGCTCGTGGAACAAAAGTCCTTTTCTTGGGTATGCTTCAGGAAGGATCATGCCACGATCTAAATCCCAATGTATTGCTACAGTAATAGCACTGTTAATCTATAGTGGATGATTTACATATTGGAGATAGGCACTGGCAGATGTTTGTGGGCCTGTGCATGAGTCTGTGGGGGAATCTTTGGTTAAACCTGGCTTTCAAAGACGACATGAGAAAAAAAGAGGCTTTTGTTCCTCCCCCACCTTGCCTTTAAATCTCATCATGTTTAATGTTACACCATTACATAGCTCTTATTTTGCATAAATACATGATGATTATAGCAGTATAACCTTGGCAACACACTGTCCCCTCGAGGCAGCCTGAAATAGAACAGAACTGCAGATTATGCCCTATAACCACTCTATGGGGAGCAATATTTTATTGTGCTTTATTTCCCTTTCTATGAGATTAAATGAAAATGATGGTAATTGGGGTTCTGCTTGAACAGCAAGAAGTGAGCAAGAAGAAAAAGGCCGCTCTTCCCGTCAACCATACTCCTCCCTATAAATGTGGGCTCTTGGTCACAACTCTGTGGAAATTGCCCAATATTTAATTGTTAAACTGACCTAGGAAGCCTGCAGTGGAGACAAAGTAAAGTACCAAAGGGAAGGGTAGTTCACTCACGCCATCTTGCCTCATTATTCGTGCAATTTTTCAAAATCTTCTTGGAGAATCCTTCAAAAACCATGCAGGGGCGTTGCGAAATTTCTTGGAGAAAACTCAGATAACCCAGGTCTGGGGGAGATGTCCTTGATCTTGGTTAGAAGTCAATTAAAAAAAGAAAAGGATTGCTAGGGCAACAATGAGCCGAGGTGGTGCAGCAGTTAGAGTGCAGTACTGCAGGCTACTTTAGCTGACTGTGATCAGCAGTTCAGCTGTTCAAATCTCACCGGCTCAGGGTTGACTCAGCCTTCCATCCTTCTGAGGTAGGTAAAATGAGGACCCAGATTGTTGGGGGCAATGTAAAATATATACATTGCTTAATGGTGTAAACCGCTTAGAGAGTGCTTGCACTATGAGGCGGTATATAAGTCTCACTAATAAATAAATAATAAATAAATAAACAAGGTATATATCTCATTTTTAAGGCTTGGCTGCCTTCAGGAGCATCGACTGGGGCTAGGAATTATGGGAAATGCTTCATGGCTTCATGGAGTGAACCAGGAAGTGCTTGGAAGGAGAACAGAGTGCAATTTTTATGGGCCTTGATTATCATGAGAAGTGTCATCACTAAAGGAACTGTTTAGAACACTAAACAAACTTGGAGAAGTAATGAAAAGTCGAGGGCCTGTTGAAAAATAATTGTCCCTCTCCTATATCCTGACAAGAAAGAGTTATTTTTCATCCATAATAGAAGCAAAAGACATTCGGCTCTACAATATCGGCATTTCCCAGGCTCCCTGAAGTCAATAGAAATTCCCAGCATGTTCAGTATTCTTCACTGCTACCAGAAAACCTAGGAAATTGAGTTTTGGGTGACTCTCAGGTCAAAGAGAAAAGAATCACAACTCCATTGGCCAGGCTTCCTGGTGGCAGTGGAGCTTTTGGAGGGAAATTAGGCCTTTAAACAAGGCTTCACTACTCTTCTGTTCTGTTCTAGTTCTCTTTGCCAGAACAAATTCCAAGACTGGGTGACTACTAATAGGGCTTTTTTATTTTTAACCAAAAGGAATAATAATACTGGGGCAAATTTTTATGACATGGGTCTAGATTTAGAGGGCTTTGCCTTCCTTTCCTGCTTTGAACAGGGGGGAAATATTTCTGAATATATAAATATCCTGAATTTTGAACTCTGGTTTTGTTTTTTATTTGTTTAGTTGTATCCAATTCTCAGAGACCATCTAGTTAAGTCCCTACAGGGTTGTTGTTTTTGCAAGATTTTTCAGAAGTAGTTTGCCACTGCCTCCTTTCTGGGATTAAGAGAAAATGACTGGCCCTCATTGTTTTCTAGACCAATGCCTTACTGGCTCTCAAGTTATGTTTACTGAAGCATAAATCCTTGTTAGCAGTGGTGGGTTTCTACCAGTGCGGTCCACTCTATAGCACTGGTAGCGGCCCGCTGGTGATGTCACAGTACCGGTGCGGTCAATTGCCGGTGCCTGGGCACCGCCATTAAAAAAAATTTTTTAAAATAATTTTCTTCTGCGCATGCCCAGAAGCCGAGTTTCCGGCACTGCTCATGCGCTGCCTTCCTACCCCACACTGAGTCCAAGCAGGGGAGGATGGCTGAGGGAGCGCGTGAGACGCTGAAAGAACGGGCGGCAGGAGCTATCTCCATTCCCCTCCCTTCAGCAGTCCGAGAAGCCACGAACGTGTGGTGATGATCCTAGGCATTTTTGCACGTTCGAGGCTTCTCGAGCTGCTGAGGGGAGGGGGAATGGGCAGCAGGACCTATCTCAGTTCCCCTCACTTCAGCAGTCCGAGAAGCCACTCCCACCCGGTCACATGGCTGGCAAGCCACACCCACAAAATAAGCCACGCCCACAGAGTGGTAGTAAAAAAATTAGGAACCCACCCCTGCTTGTTAGTTCTCACAATCTCATCCAGAAACAATTGAAGGAAGGGAATAATCCTACCATTGATAGCAATGGGATTCAGCAGAGCTGACTTTAACTAGCTCATGCTGTTTGTTATCAAAATGCAAGAATTTTTCTCATCCATGAGCTTCAGATAGATAGGTGAGGGTGGAGGTTCAGTTAGAACATTTTCAGAATGGGGCAAACGTATTTTTTAAAAATCTAGTGATAACAGTTGGCTTTAAAGCATTATCAGTTACTTTCTTGCTTTTAAGGTCTGTGTTAAAAATAACCATCCTGAAATCAAGCAATATTTACACATAACTTGGTAAAGAGTGCCATTTATGGTACTAAAGTTTTCTTAATGTCTTTTTCCTATAGGAAGAAAATTAAAGAAAATGTCACAACAAATCTATTTGTGCAAAACTAAAATGATCAGAGCACGTTCTTGAACATTTACAAGTTTTGGTGCTGTATTTTCCCTAGTAATATTCTATTTTTGCAGTTTTATCCTAAGACACATGTAAAGAGACCATCCAACAATATCAGGTATTGACCTTTAGGATGACATCCTATCCTAAAGAAAACTGCTTTCTTTGTAGGGTACAGTGTGACATGTGTATTTTCACCACATCAGTCATGGGTAGCACATGAGGACTTCAAGAGCCGTTGTCCCTTGACAAAGCAAACATAAAGAAGCAATTGAGAAAGAACCAGTCTGTCTCTTTTAAGCAATGCCAAGAAAAGTAGTGATTTATACCTACGTATGTTTTTCCCAGAATGGGTGAGGTGTCCTTTGAGTGGCCCTCCCTGAGTGTATTGTGATGTGAACCTTCAACCTGTCTGTAAAGCATATAATCTGTACTCAGCAAAATGAGCTGAAGCATGTATCATATCTCAAAATATAAAAGAGGAGTCCTAGATTGCTGTTGGCCTGAACATCTGCCTGAATTTTTTAACCAATATGGAGTGACGTACCAATGAAATTTCTATTATGAGTAAGCATGGGTACTCTATACCTATCATATTTGCAACAGTGAGGAATATCTGTAGGTCGGGTGTAGGATGAGGTAGAGGTTCATTCTCCAAACATGTGGGCTGGTTTCCCCCTAAATTTAGGGGAATCCTCTAAATCAGTGATGGCTAACCTTTTTGCCGTCGCATGCCAAAAGCGGGGGGAGCGCAGGGGGTCATGCGCATGTGTGCCCACACCCATAATGCAATGCCCCGGTGTACCCCGCACCGCCATGCATCCGTGTGACTCCCCATGCTCCCGCCCCCCCTTGCATGTGTGTGTGACCCCCTGTGCTCCCCCTGCGCGCGCCCGATGCATGCACACGTGCCCCCTGCGGCCCATTTTTCACCTGGCAAGCCTCCCTGAAGCCTCCTGGGACCAAAAACAGGCCATGGGGGGGGGGGCATGCCGCATCTTCCACATGCACCCTGCCCCCCCGCCAGAGACCTAAAAATCAGCTGGCCGGTGGGAAGCGCACACATGCACAGTGGAGCTGAGCTGGGCAACGGCTCGCGTGCCCGCAGAAAGGGCACCCCGTGTCACCTGTAGCACACGTGCCATAGGTTCGCCATCACGGCTCTAAATTCTGCTGAAGAAGTTACCTAGTCTGGTAATGAAACATTTTGAAACCAACTCACAAGCTCGGAGAACGAACCACCACCCTCACCTATCATGTTTGATACTGCAGCAGATCGTTTTTTAACACACCCATCCTCATTTGCAAGCGCTAGTTTGGTGTCAGACTAGAAACCAAGACTTTGAATTCAAGTCCCATCTTTGCCTGAAAGCCAGCTAGGTGATCTCAGGCCACTTGCTTCTCCCAGTACTAGGAAAAATATCAGTGTGTTAAGGTAATGTGATTTAAGAGCTGACCAGATGTAATCTGATGCAATAGGAATGATTAGCATTGACATCGCCGGTTTAAGACTCTGATGGGGTCCACACAAGACTGTTACCGTTTTAAGAGGTGTCTATATATAGGTGGCCATTAAGAGGGCGTATCTTGCTCTCTCGTCGTGTATCTCATTGCTCTCCCTGTGTCCGTAGCTGTATGATAAGGTATCTACCACGTATATGTATGTATATATTTAGTTGCATATAACTCACTGTTAATTATCTAAAGGCTCTGTGTGTTGTGTGCTGTGTTTTGCTCCTGGGTTTATCTCATAATACTAGTCACGCTGCAAAACTCTGACACAGTGGCTAGCTGCTTCCAAAAAATGCTGCCAAGAAAACTGCAGGAGGAAGTCCCCAGGAGTCAAAACTGATTCAAAATGTTTTCTTCTCTCATGGTTACACCATCGCTGACCACCAAGTAGTGATTGGCATGCAACAGCAGCAACTCAACTCCACGCCTATTACCAGCCTTGTATTTTCAGCAGCATTCCCTTTATTGTCTGCACCCAGGGCAGCCGACCTCTCTCCACTCTTCTTATGCCACTGCTGCCAAGCGGTACCATTCAAATATCCCCCTTTTCCAGGCATTCTTGTGGGGCTAGGCAATCTGGCATCCTCCCAGTTTTTGTTTTTGAATTTGAACTCCAGACGAACTAGAAATTGTAATGAATGCTAAGTACTGTGAAAGTTGTAGAAGACACAAGAAAACCTCTCCCTGTAGCTGTGTCTTTACAGTAGAAGACACAAGAAAACCTCTCCCTGTAGCTGTGTAAAGCTTTCAACATCCACTCCGCATTTCTACATATGCATTTGAGGCATCTCAGGCTGAACTTACACACATGTGTGTTGTCTATGGAGATTCTCAGTCATCCAGGTCATGGTTGTCTCAAAGGTACTTCTTGAATAAGGTGACCAGACTCCCACTTTTGGCAGGACAGTCCCGCTTTTGAACAATATGTCCCGCGTCCCGCGACGTCTTAAAAAAGTCCCAATTTTCTTCTTCCTCCTCCTCCAAACAGCACTTTCTCTTTTCATGTGCCGAGCCTCAAAGCCACGCCGCCGCCACCCCCTTAGTTAACCACCCGGCCCTGTCCCCGATCGCCTTTAGCTGGAAGGACCGCGAGTGCGCCCGTCCATCAGTGGCTTCTTACAGCTGCAAGCTGAGACTGGAGGATCGAGCGCGGGATGTCGGGGAGAGAAGAACACATTTACCTGGCCTCACCCCCCCCCACGGAGCAGTGAAGCCCACGCCGCAGAAAAGCTAAGCTTCCAGCCTTGCTCTCCCCCTGCCAGTCACCTCCTCGCTCTCGCCCTCTTTTGTCTCGCTTCCTCTTTCGCTGATGCTTTTGGCACCGCTGCCTCACAGTTTCTCGCCTTCTGCAGCTCGGAAGAACGAGTTCGCCTCCTGCTCGGTGGATGGCAAAGAGGCGGTTGTTATGAGGAGTCTGTACGTGGGCTTGGAAGGCAGGTGCGGGGAGTAAGGGGAGGCGACTCCACCGCTGTACAGCCCCTCCACTTCTTCCTGTCGCTTGGCTGTGCAGTGCCGTTTCCCGCTCTGCTGCTCTTCACCCGGTTCAGCTCGGGCTGCTCGAGTGAATCCTGGACAAAGAACGGCGAACGGATGGCTGCAGTAGTGCTGGCTGGCTGGCTGGCTCTCCTTTGAGAGCCCAGGCCAGGCAGGAGGACGGAGGAACCTCCTTAGAATGAGTGCCCCGGGATGCGGTAGGAGAGGGCGGCTTCAGAGTTGTGCAAATAAAGGGTTAACTTTAGATTGCCTTATGAGGAAGGCGGGGCAAAAAGCGAAGAGAACAAGCAAAGTGGTTGCGAGGAGAAAGCCTACACACACACACACACACACACACACACACACACACACACACACACACACACACACACACACAAACACACACACACACACTCATTCTACTACGGTATCTTTCAGATGACATGGGAGACAGCTTGCTTGACAAAGCCAAGCCAGTAAACAAGATCTGAATGTTTGAAAAGTAACATTCATATATCTGTTTATACAATGGTGGTTTGGATGCTTAAAGAGAAATTAGGTATAACTGTATTTGTCAATACAACGTTAAAAAGTTTTAAGCTTTTTTAAACGACTGGTCCTTTTGGCAAATGAGAGCTTGACTGTCATAAACCCATTTTCCCACGCTTCGTCTACTAGGCTTCACTGCAAGAGACCCGGGGCGGAGGGATAATTTCAATGCAAGAAGCTAAACTGATCATCTTCATTCTATGAATTTTTTTGTTGCTCCATATAGATGCAAATTATATTATGCAAATTTTATGCAAATTTTTAATCAAGAAACCCCCCCCCCCCCCGTCAATGGTGTCCCGCTTTACCAATGTTAAAATCTAGTCACCTTATTCTTGGATGAGAAGCGAAATGTCTTCAAACAAAACCCAGAAAGCTCTTGAAAAAGCACCTTTGGGACAAGTGTGTTATAATTAAAGTAACTCTACCCCACCCAGATGCCTGTTTCTAAATCACCAAAACTAGCAAAATGTTATGGCACTTTAGGGACTACAAGATTGACATTCACTGTTGTGGCTCACAGATGCAAGGAGAGATAGCCTGAAAAAGCGGGAATGAAATGCAAGAGGCATAAATAGCTTAGAAATAGCCAATATTTCACTTGAGGTTCATTTATCTTCTTTCTATGCTTATAATTTGATAATTTGAGCTGAAATTAAGGAGTTTTAGTCAGGTCTATGATTTTCCAGTCCGAGAGAGTGGGGGGGGGGGGGAGGGAGACTTAACAGAGTTTGCAAACTATCTTACAATATCCTTAATTTCCCAGGCTGGCAAAATATTGCTTAGGATTATCCAAAGACAGATTGGAGCCTTACATGGAAAAAGAGATGCCAGATGTTCAAGTTAACTTTAGAAAAAGTAGAGGAACATAAGACATTATTGCTGATTCATACTGGATAATTGAGAAAGTCAAAGTGCACCATTAGGAGACTTCAAAGTATAGGTTAGAGATCGTGGAGAAAATCTATGTGTTTTCTAGGAGCTGAAAGGGAGTTGATGGCCCATAATCAATCAATCAATCAATTATCTTCCACATTGGGCTTGTTTCCCTTCCTTCTCATTTTCCCTCTCCTTTATTCCAATCAGCCTGGGGCCAAAGTGACCTGTAGACAAATCAGCTCTCTGCACAAGCATTTTCTTTTAGCTTCAGGCCCTCATCAGTCCAATCTAAGAGTGGCAATGCCCTGCATCACAAACTCCTAGAAAGTGAGAAATCAAAATAAGGATTTAGAACTCCTGACAAATACTTGATTTAGATTTAAGAGATTACCGTTCATTGAATAGTGCAGCATGGGTGATGGTGGTAGCGTTGAAGACAATTCATTGGTTGAATTAGATGAATAATGAAAATTATTTTTTTAAAAATAAACATTCATACAGTAGTCCTTTGAGGCATCTCCTCTTCACTGAGAAAAGCAGGGTTAGTGATAATTTAATATAATGCCAAATGAAAATAGCGAACATTAATTGTCCACATGTAAATAAAAAGAAAAACCTGTCTTGATAAGATGCAAACCAAAGAACTGAAGTAATCAAAATCATCTGAAGATAATAGTTAAACCCTGACTGCTGGGAGATTTCTTCATTCCTTCTACTGTTCTAAGAATTCAGCCAAACTATGTTGATTCCAGAACACATTGTCCTTACTACAATAGTGTGTAAACAAAACCTTGCTATAAGCTGCATCTGCTAATAATTATGCAAAGTTTTAAAGGATGTCTTTCTTTCCTTTCCTTTCCTTCTTTCCATTCCATTCCATTCCATTCCATTCCTTTAATATAGCCTTATGTTTTATTTTATATTTTGAGTAAGGTGACCAGATTTTAACATTGGTAAAGAGGACACCATTGACCGTGTGTGTGTGTGTGTGTGTGTGTGTGTGTGTGTGTGTGTGTGTGTGTGTGTGTGGGGGTTCCTGATTAAAAATTTGGTCTATATCAGTGATGGAGAACCTATGGCACGGGTGCCACAGGTGGCACGCGGAGCCATATCTGCTGGCACGCGAGCCGTTGCCCTAGCTCAGCAACAGCGCGTATGTGCGTGCCCGCCAGCTGATTTTTAGCTTGCGCAGAGGCTCTGGGAGGGCGATTTCAGCCTCCGGAGGGCGTCTGGGATGGCGGGGGGAGCGTTTTTGCACTCCCCAAGCTCCCAAGAAAGCCTCTGGAGCATGGGGAGGGCAAAAAATGGGCCTACCGGGTCCACTGGAAGTCGGGAAACGGAGGAGTGGGAGGGTCGTGCACGCATGCGCAGGGGGGTGGGGCAAGTGGGGGGCTTTGAATTATGGGTGTGGGCACCCACGTGCGTGCGATAGCGCGCGTGCACACTATTTCGGCACCCGAGGAAAAAAAGGTTCGCCATCACTGGTCTATATGGAGCAACAAAAATTTTCATAGAACGCAAAAATAGTATTGTAATATATATATTTTTTAATTTCAACATAAGTACAATTTCTCATTTGAGTGAATTTTTTTAATAGATTGCTGTCGTTTAAAATTTAAAATTCAAGAAAATTTATGTATTTATGAAATAAATAAATAGAATAGAATAGAGTAGAATAGAATAGAATTTTTTATTGGCAAAGTCAGTGTGATTGGACACAAGGAAAGAATCACCCTGTGACATTCTTGGTTTTGAGCCTGACAAGACTTTTGATAACTAGAGTCAGGGGTGTCCAACCTTGGCAACTTTTAAGACCTGTGGACATCAACTCCAGAGGTGAATTTCAGAGAAGGAAGGCAGTTGCTTCTTCACAGCTGACCCCCTCCCCTTTCTGCACCAGCTCAGAGCTCCGGATGGTTTCCACCAAGGGATCTTATAAAAAGCACAGTGGCAGCTTTCCACTAATGGGGACAAGGGGGATCATGAACATGAACATTTCCAGGAAAGACTGCAGTGACAACAAGGCGAGTGGCGGTGGTGCTCAGGCTCTTGACCTGCTTCTCCCCACTTCTCTCTGTCTCTCTCTCAGAGGAAGGACACCAAAATTTAAAGGATGGTCCTTTTAAAGCAGGGGTCTCCAAACTTGGCAACTTTAAGACTTGTGGACTCCAACTCTCAGAATTCTCCAGCCAGCTATGCTATGCTGGCTGGAGAATTCTGGGAGTTGAAGTCCACAAGTCTTAAAGTTGCCAAATTTGAAGACCTCTGTTTTAAAGGGACCATCCGGGCTTCCAGGAGCATCTCGTCTCCCAGGCAACGTGAGGGCGACTGGGCCGCAACCGAGGCCTTTCGGGAGGGGGGGGAGGTGACCAAAGCAGCAACAGCAGCAGCGAGCAGCCTCCTTGCCAGGAGTAGATGGGGGGAGGTTTGCGGCTTTCAGGGACAGCCATCCTCCCGGCACCCCCAAGGATTCATTGGTGGGCCCTTCCGCCTTCCCGCCCCCAAACAGGCCTCCTTCCCCACTCAGCGACCCCTCAATGGAAACGGAAATTCAGGGTGATGGTGGGGGCACAGGGACGCCTCCAATCCCTGCAGGGGGCCTGGAAGCGGCGGCGCAGAAAGGGGCCCTAACCAAAGGAGGGCAGGGCAGGGCAGGGGCACTATAGGAGCCCCACACAGAGGAGGCGGAGAGACCGGCCGGGCGGCCCTTCCAGCCTTGCGGGCACACACAGTTTTTTGCCTCGGAAATGATCAGAGGTTAGGCGGGGAGCGTTTAAAACTGAGTTAGCTGAGTTTTTGTGCAGAGGAGCGAAGGGAGTCCCTGGTGGAGCCGGCAAGGCCCAAAGCCCTCACAAGGGGAAGGCCAGGCCTGGGAAGGAAGGGAAGGGAAGCCCCGCACCTACCTTCTCCTTGCGAGGGCTTCGGGCCTCGCCAGCTCCAACCAGGGACTCCCTTCGCTCCTCTACGCAAAAACTCAGCTAATGGCGGCAGTGGCAGCGGCGAGCAGTTTTAAACGCTCCCCGCCTAACCTCCGATCGTTTCCGAGGCGAAAAACAGTCCTTCGAAGCCGACGCTGATTGGTCAGAGCAGAGGTTATAGAGTAGACTGTACTCTATGACTGCCTCTGCTCTGACCAATCAGCGCCGGCTCCGAAGGACTGTTTTTCGCCTCGGAAACGATCGGAGGCCGATTTTTGGAAGGAATGCCCTAGCTCAGGAGTAGGCAAAGTTGGCTCTTCTATGACTCGTGGACTTCAACTCCCAGAATTCCTGAGCTAGCATGATTGGCTCAGAAAGTCTGGGAGTTGAAGTCCACGAGTCATAGAAGAGCCAACTTCGCCTACCCCTGCCCTAGCTTGTCGGGCATTCTTTCCAAAAAGCGGGACTTTTTAAAACCGCCGCGGGACACGGGACACATGCTTGAAAAGCGGGACTGTCCCGCCAAAAGCGGGACGTCTGGTCACCTTAACTTTGAGGTCAATGCCTGAATGGGGTGGGCTGGTTGGGATGTCCTTCTCAAACATGTCTTTACCAAATGAACTTGAGCTTGTTGCTATCTCCCTGTCTTCACGGGATTGTTGGAAAAATAAAATAAGCTCTAATTTAGACACTGCCTGAGATTGGCCTAGTACACACCAGAAAGCCGAAAGGAAGGAAACCACAGGAAAGGCCAGAAAGCCACAGTATGTTTCCTGCATGAATTAATGATACAAACCTGACCTTTGGGCATTTAGTGCAAATAATTTACATGATACCTGATGTGAATTCTGAGGAGCTGGCAATCATTTCAACATGCCAAGAGAATGAAATGAACTGCCTGGAAAAGGAAAATGTGAAAATAGACAGGAGAATCTTGCAACTTGGAAAGCACTGGATGGTGCTCTTATTCCTCCTCATAGAATGCTTACTTCATTAACATGTAAACCCATTAATCTCACAGTTGGCATATGAATTCCCACTTGATTTGAACATCTGCCTGGAAGGTGCATCTCTAATTAGAACAGACATGTTATTCCACGATTAAAATAAATATCAAAACACATTTCTGCTTCTTCTACTTAGCTTCTCCTCGAACTACTGTAGCTGAAGTAATCATGGCTAGAGCTTGTCAACCCTCAGTGGTGCTAAAATTTCATTAAGAGAGGGGTGATGCAAAAGAGTAATTCAATACACATTTATGGGATAAATGTCCACAGGGTTTTAGTTCTGTCAGATCAGGAGAAGAGCTAAATAAGCCTCTTGAACTGCAGTTTCCCACATTTAAAATCCAAATATCTTCAAGTAACTTATTTAGTCAAATGCTAATTTCTTAACCATAAAAGGTATGCACTCAGTAAAAGCAAATCCACTAATTTAAAGCATATCACATCAATATTGCTGAACGGTTTTGTGAAAAGGACAGTCACAAGTCAAATATTGTTTCATGGATTGTGGAGCTTAGATGCCTTGATCTAAGATTTGAAGCCAGGGGTTCTTCTGGAATTAGGTTACTTCCTATTTTCTTGAATGGTGAGGTCCAGGGACACCATTTTATTATCCCTTTGAGTGAGAAAGCACCCTGGAGATTTATGTCTTTGCAATATTTCTTGCAAAATGTTTGATCTTGTTAGGAATTGTTATGTACTCTTTCTATGACAAGGCTAAAAGGAGTAGTGTAAGAAAACAAAGATTTCTGCCCCCAAAGATTTGGACCACACTATTGTTAACTATCATTGGCTAAATTTCACTTGGTGCTTCTAGAAGAGCCTGTGTCTATTCCCAAATTGGAATGGGTATTACACACCAGAACATAAATACTTCTAGAAACAAAAGGAGAGAAATGCCAGTTTATTAAATATCATTAAAGACCATAATTTATAAACCTCATAGGTTTAGTCATAAAGTTTACAATGCAGTACCTTAGTGGTAATCAAAAATTGCCACGCATAATAAAATACCGCATCTAGATTCATCCAATTTGTATAGGTCTGGGTATTAAACAACTACATGGCATTTGTGTATGATTTAAAAAATAATTTCAGGGAATAACAAGCAGTTATTTTCAGCTGGTAGTTAATATGCAGCCAGGCACAATTCGTTTCTGAAAATAGTGAGTGCTAGACTACATATAATGGTGAAGAGGTCTTTTGAAGAAGTGCAGATCCCTGGGAATAAAGGGTGATCATGTTTTGCAGAAAGAGGTTCTGGCTAGAAATCCATCTTTTTGTAGCATCCAAACTCTGAAACTGTACCTCATTGATAGACAACCAAAAGAATTGTGGAATGAATTTTGAAGAGGTGCTTTTGAAATTATTAAATATTCTGGATTCTGCACCAGTGCCTTTCTACTCTTATTCTTCTGAGCTAAAAGAGAAAGGCACAACTCTAAAGCTACTCAATAGCTTAAAGAGATATTGGCTCTTTCTTTTTTTCTTCTTGATGCTGACTAGTATTCTTGTCAACAGGAAAACTGTGAGGTATCAAAAATTTCAATTCCTCATGCGGTGAAACGATGGTTTCTTCTCATCTTTTGTTTTGAAAGGGGAGGGCAATAAAGCTAGAGAATTTAGCCAATAGGTTTATTAATGCTTCTTGCAGATGAGGAAATAAGATACCACTCTTTGTCAGCAAATTAGAACAGAAATAATACATGACGTTCGGGGATTAGTAATATTTTTTTTTTTTCCAAAAAGTTTTATTAGTACAAAATTACATAGATAATAGCTAAACATTAAATAGAAAGTACAAACATTTTTTTTAATTTTTCTCCCCCCTAACCCACCCCTTTCCCTCCCCCCTCCCCCCCGGACTTCCCAGAGAGAGTACAGGGCATAATATCAATAAAATAAATTTAAATTAAATTAAAAAATTTTGACTTCCACCTTATTTTTTTAAAACTTCAACTCCAAATTGTACACTAATAAAAATTCCTTCCTCCTCCTTTCAATCATCTACCCTTCACAACATTTCTTCACTGTTAACTAAGAATTAAATGATTATTACATAAATGATGACTAAGTATTAAATACAAAAACCTTAAACTTCATCATAAAATCAATCAGTATATAAATAACTTACTATTACTATATATCAGATTATAAGCACTAATTCCAAACTTTAAATAACCTTCCTCCCAAAAAAAAAATGTTAAATCTAATTGTAATATTTTATAACTGGATAGATAACAATTCCAAATCTTTCTCACAATTAAATAAAACTTAAATTGATATTACACAAAAAATAACTAAATAATAATACAAAAACCTTAAACTTCATCATAAATTCTACCACTCTATTAGTAACAAAATGTTACTATGTATTAAATTATTAGGTTCAAAAAAGTTCTAAATCTTTAAAAAGAATTAATAATACTTTGAATAAGCCCCCCCAAAAAAACAAAAGAAAAAAAAAAGAATGCAAGAAGTAAAGAAAAGAAAAAAAAATTAAGGAAAGAAGGGAAAAAGAAAAGTACAGTCATAATGGCAACCATCTGTCCAATAAACTTCAACACTGCATCTTGTTGTATCTTGATGATGGTTGCATCTTTTTGTAACTTGATAATTTTGTAGTTGTCAGCTCGCCTCCCATCTGACCCCGATCTTCCATCTCCTTTTCCAGACTGTAGACATCTGTCTGGCTCTGCCAATCATTTAAATTTTGTAAATCTGTTTCGATTTGAAGAGGAAGGGATGGCTTTCCCTCCTCCTCCTCTTTTGTTTTCATACATCTTTCCTCTGGAATCTTGGATATATCAGCCTTTAAGACGTTGACATAAAATTCAGTAGCTTTCTTTGTTGTATTAAGCCGATATCTTTTTCCCAGAAATTTCACTGCAACTCCTGTTGGTGCTTCCCATTTGTAATGTAAATTTAACCTTTTAAATTCATCAATCAGAAAGGTATAATCTTTTCTGGCTTTGAGCATTTTAGAGGGAATTTCTTTCCATATCATCAGTTCCTGGCCATTCACCTGCAGGTTATTTTTAAACGTCGCCTGTATAATCCTATTCCGTAAGGCTCTTGTAGTAAAGTATATTACAATATCCCTTGGTAGGTGTTTTTGTTTTGCATACCAGGAGTTGATTCTATATATTTTATCAATTTGCCTGGCTAGTTCTTCTTTAGACAGTCCAGACACCTGCTCCAAAGCTTCCACCATCCTTCCTTTCAAATCTTCATATAATCCTTCTTTCAACCCCCTGACCCTTATGGCAAATTCCATGGATCTGAATTGCGTCATTAACACCTCTGTTTCAAAATTTGCAATGTCATTTTGTATTTTATCTATATATTCTACTGAAGTTGTCAAAACTTGTTTGTTTTCTTCAATGCGGTTTGCCAAAACTTCAATATTTGTTGCTAGACCTTTACATACCTCCAACACATCATTTCTAATTTGTTGGTCAATATTCTTTAAAGCAGCCTGCATTTTATTATCTATTTCACTAATTTTTTGGTTAAATTCAACAATAAGTTCATCTTTCATAATCTTTAAGGTACTTATTAAATTTTCAGGTGTTAAAGACTTTGGGGGTGTTAACTCAGTGGTAAGTTGCATTTTAGAAATATAACCAGATGAATAATCCATTCTTTTATTCAAAACAATCTTTCCAGATTTTGAAGCCATTTTAGTATTTCCAGTGGTGAACAAAGAAAAAGCCAAGCCTCTAGTTAAAGTTCTTTTAAATTTCTTTTAAAATTCTTTCAAATTCCAAAGCCAGATAGAATTTTATTTTTAAAAAATTGTCAGTTATTATTTAATCCAGAATCGGGAGACAGAGAGAGTAAAGCCAACTTTCAAAATCAAAAATTTCCATAAGAAAAAAAGCTGCTAGGGAAACGAAAGTTACTTTCACTTCTCCTCCCACTTTCTCCGATCGCCATGTTGTAGCCTAATAACTGTTACTTAGTTTCTTCCGAAGTGAAAATCAGCAGTGGAGTTGAAAGAAAAAAAAAATCTGTACTTGCCCTTTAAAATCCTGTCTCTCTCTGTCTGCTTGTTTAAACAATTAAGTAGTTGTAATCCCATTCACGAAGCAGCGGGTGGTCACAGCATCTTGCTCCGCAAAAGCGGAGGTTTCCAAGTCCCCGGAGCAAGAGACAGGCTGGCTGGGGAGCCCTCACCTTTCGCGCCCCTAGCTGACACTTGGGGCACTAGGGGGGGCTCTACCCCACCTGTCCGGCTCTCATCTCTCCCCTTTGCCCGGGGCAGAGACTTTCAAGCCGCCAGACAGCTGTTCTGGCGGCTTTAACGGGGAAAAGGAAAGGCGCTCAACGAGGAGCGTCCGCGATGCAGCGATCCGGAACCGGAAGTCCGGGGATTAGTAATATTGACAGCAAATGTTTTGCCGTTGTAGTTTTCCCGCTGTATTAAGGATGGATAGGTAGCATTTTCACTCAGCAGGGGGAAAGACTAATAGAGAAAATGATGGAATGGAATGGAATGGAATGGAATAGAATAGAATAGAATAGAATAGAATAGAATAGAATAGAATAGAATAGAATAGAATAGAATAGAATAGAATAGAATAGAATAGAATAGAATAGAATAGAATAGAATAGAATAGGATAGGATAGAATAGAATAGAATTCTTTATTGGCCAAGTGTGATTGGACACACAAGGAATTTGTTTTTGGTGCAAATCAGGATGAAAGACCCATTTACGGCAAACAAAGAGCCGAGGTGGCGCAGCGGTTAGAGAGCAGTACTGCAGGCTACTTTAGCTGTGATCATTTGAGTTCAGCTGTTCAAATCTCACCAGCTCAGAGTTGACTCAGCCTTCCATCCTTCCGAGGCAGGTAAAATGAGGACCCAGATTGTTGGGGGCAATGTAAAATATATACATTGCTTAATGGTGTAAACCGCTTAGAGAGTGCTTGCACTATGAGGAGGTATATAACTCTCATTAATAAATAATAAATAATAAATAAGATGTCCTAAACTCATAATACAGTGCTGAGTATATTTTAAACATCATTAGAACTAAATGGAATGCTTTAAAACACATTACAGGTCAAATCCCAAAGCAAAATACAGATGGACAAACCACACTCAGATAGTTTCATGCCTGGGTTAACGAAGCTCTTTTCCTAAACCACAACATTTAGATAAATTGGAGCCCATTTTGGAACCATTTTGATCCTGTCCTGCTTCATTGACATTATGTAGGGCAAGGGCAACAATTGGAATTGCTCTCCTCTGTTTCCTGCAAATTCATATCCCTTCTCAATTTCTCCCTCCCTGCACAATTGCTCTTGTCTATCAGTTTGTTGGCTTGGCCCTTACGCTTGCTGTAGCTGTAACTACAGTGCAGCCATAGCAGATTTTGTTCTTTTATCTGGGTAGGATGGCAATAAGAGGAATTCCTTGGAATTCTTGGAATTCTGTGGAGGTCAAGAGGGAGAAGTGGACTTTCATCATTGCAGATAAACAGGAAGGGGAAATGGGGATACATTCAGACTGAATAGGATCCAGTGTTTTGCCTCAGTTAATAGCTGGATCTACAGAATAAGTAAGCTTTCTCCTTTCTGTCTGAGACTGAGCATGACAAATTATCAATGTTAATATTCTACAGTGAGGAATTTCAAACTCTGGCATATATGAAAACATGGAAGAAATTATTAGATTAGGCTGCTCAACCAATAACTCCCGTCATTCACCCTAAACTAAATGCATCTAATATAAGTAAACAATGCCAGCTCCCCAGGATTGTAATAAATCTCTTGGATTTGCCTTGGATTGCAAAAACAAACAAACAAACCAGGAGGGTTCACTTTATTACTGGGTGAGTCACAAGAAAATCACATAGATGGATGGAATGAATAGACACATTCCGGGTGGTGGTGGAGGGCAGCAGATTCTCTATTCTGTTTCTGTCAGGCATGAAAAACCAGTTCCACGCGTGAAGGTTCAAATTAACTGATTTATTTCTAAAAGCTTATGCACAGGAATCTTATCAACTAATGGTCAGCACCTGGTTAGAGTTAGATAAGGGGCAACAGTATTCAAGAAAGGTTGGACCTTATTCTTTGGTGGCTACATAAGGACTCTAAACTGATGCCTCATTTAGCTCTTCCCCTAGCTCTGCTAACCTCTCCTACAGTTTCCATACTACATCAAAAGATTGTTGTTGTTGTTGTTGTTGTTAGTTGCAAATTCGTGTCCGACCCATCATGACACCATGGACAACGTTGTTCCAGGCCTTTCTGTTCTCTACCATCCTCTGGAGTCCATTTAAGCTCAAGCCTACTGCTTCAGTGACTCCATCCAGCCACCTCATTCTCTGTCGTCCCCTTCTTCTTTTGCCCTCAATCGTTCCCAGCATTAGGCTCTTCTCCAGTGACTCCTTCCTTCTCATTAGGTGGCCACAGTATTTGAGTTTCATCTTCAGGATCTGGCCTTCTAAAGAGCAGTTGGGGTTGATCTCCTCTAGGACTGACCGGTTGAATTGCCTTGCAATCCAAGGGACTCGCAGGAGTCTTCTCCAGCACCATAGTTCAAAGGCCTCAATTCTTTGGCGCTCAGCCTTTCTTATGGTCCAACTTTCACAGCCATACATTGCAACTGGGAAAACCTAGACTTGACTGTACACACTTTTGTTGGCAGGGTGATGTCTCTGCTTTTTTAGTATGCTGTCTAGATTTGTTATAGCTTTCTGCCCCAGGAGCAAGTGTCTTTTAATTTCTTGGCTGTAGTCCCCATCTGCAGTGATCTTGGAGCCCAGGAAAATGAAATCTGTCACTACCTCCATTTCTTCCCCATCTATTTGCCAGGAATTGAGAGGGCTGGAAGCCATGATCTTAGTTTTCTTAATGTTGAGTTTCAAGCCAACTTTTGCACTCTCCTTTTTCACCCGCATCAAGAGGCTCTTTAGCCTCACACATTGTGACAATATTTACTCTGGTCTTAGAGTCTCTTTTGCAACCAATTTTGCATCAATTCAATGATATCCCAAGAGGGTTTTGATTATAAGTCTGGAAGTTTGGTCCATTACACAAGAAAGAAAATGCTGCCCAATTACAAACAGGAATGAAGATGCTGCCCAATTACAAACAGAAATGAAAGGATCTTTCTGTTATGCTTTCTCTACTATTCCCATTTTTTCCTACCAGATCCTGAAGAAAGGGCATCTTAAAGGCTCTATCATCTAAATTTAGCAGCCCCCAGGTGGTGGGCCTTCTCCGCAGTGGCACCCACATTGTGGAATCTCCTCCCTCATAAGGTAAGGTTGGCGTCATCTCTTCTGAGCAATCAACGGTCCCTCAAGACTATGTGGTGTCAGCAGACCTAGAGGTCCCAGGGGATGGGTGAACTAATGAGGTGATTCCACTCAGGGGTGAAATTCAGCAGGTTCTGACAGGTTCTGGAGAACCGGTAGCGGAAATTTTGAGTAGTTCGGAGAACCGGCAAATGCCACCTCTGGCTGGCCCCAGAGTGGGGTGGGAATGGAGATTTTGCAATATTCTTCCCCTAGGAATGGGATGGGAATGGGGATTTTGCAGAATCTTTCCCCTGCCACGTCCACAGAACTGGTAGGGAAAATTTTTGAATTTCACCCCTGGTTCCACTTCTGTTAACATACTTTCATCTACTTTTGACTTTAGCTTATATTTCTTTTTATAGTTGTTGATGTTCAATTGTTAGTAATTATGGTAATGTTTGGTATTTATTATTTTAACTTGTTGTAAACCACCCATAGGTCACTTATGCTGAGAGATGGGTGGCTACATAAATTAAATGAATAAAATAAAAAATAAAATAAAATAAATTAGTTACTGAATGTAAGCTACCCAGGGTCATCTGGAAGTCAGGCAGCCTCCAATATTTCAAACAAACAAACAAACAAACAAAGTTTTGTTATCACCATCCAAAGCTCCTCCCCAATTTTTTCTACATGTAGGTTTCCCTACTACATATATCTTTCTATCAGAACGTAGTTATAAACCACTTTTTGGAGTCTGAAATGGATCTCTATAAACAGATTGATTCTCCTGGAGTCGTTTTGGGGGTTGCCCAGTCTGACTTCTTGCCCAAATATAGCAAGTCCTTCACTTACAACGATTCATTTGATGACCATTCAAAGTTACAAAGGCACAGAAAAAAGTGACATGACCATTTTTCACACTTACGACCGTTACAGCATCCCCCTGGTCATGTGATCAAAATTCAGATGCTTGGCAACTGACTCATATTTATGATGTTTGCAGTATCCTGGGGTCATGTGACCACCTTTTGTGACCTCCTGACAAGCAGAGTCAATGGGGAAAGCCTGATTGACTTAACAATCGTATTACTAACTCAACTGTAGTGATACACTGACTCACTCAGCAACAAAAATTCTGGGCTCAATTGTGCTTGTAAGTTGAAGAATACTGTATTTTTGGAGTATAAGATGCACCTTTTTCCTCCCTAAAAGTGGCTGAAAATTTGGGTGCGTCTTATACTTCGAATGTAGCTTTTTTTTCCAGCCCTAACTAGGTGCTCAGCTCTTACCTTGCAGGCTTTTTCATTGTTACTTTCTCAGAAGACTGTTTTTCCAGCCCTAAGTCTTTGCAGGGTTTTTTTCATTGCTCTACTTGCTCCGAATAAGTTTTTTTTCTAGCCCTAACCAGGTGCTAACGATCTTCCCAGCTCTTACCGGCTTGAAGGTTCTTTCATTGTTACTCTCTCCGAAGAATATTTTTTAAAGTCCTAACCAGGGGATAAAATAATGTGCTGAAGCTGACCAGACTAAGGACTTTAGCCAGATGAATAGCTGGTAGGCAGATTTTTTCTCCTATTTTCCTCCCCAAAAACTAAGGTGCGTCTTATACTCCGGTGCGTCTTATACTCTGAAAAATATGGTATCTATATAGAGAAATGTGTTTAAATGACATTCATTCTCCCACTGAGTAGCATGGCACGCTTGTGTTCCAATCAAATAGGGCAGAATTTTTAGGCAAGCTTAAAGTATTTGAAGGAGACAGGGTATGCCAGATTGAGTGAGACTGGGTTTAGGATTTTTAGCTACCTACCTTGAAAAACTGCTTTTCAATTAGAGCAGAGATTGATCGTCTTGGAGGGGGTGGACTTCAAACAGTGATGAATAAAGGCTATGTATGTAAGGACCAAGAACTAGTCAAAGTGCTGAAGGACTTGGCAGGTAAGGAAGAAAGAAAGAAAGAAAGAAAGAAAGAAAGAAAGAAAGAAAGAAAGAAAGAGGATCTTACAAAAGAGCATTAATAAGAGCTAAAGGGGAGAGATCTATAGAGATATATGCCTCCTCATGAAAGATCATGCTTGGCTCAGCCTGAGGGAGAAATGTGAAGGAAGCCACCATAATGGGAAAGAGTAATATTGGAGTAATTCTCCCCCCTCCCCCCCCCCCACCCTAGCTTTAACAGTTCAAATGGTTCTTGTTCATTCAGGTCTTGTAGAGTTATGATATTGATTTGTCGTAACAGACAGGTTTTTTTTTTAATTTTACAAAAAAGAACAGCAAGATTGAGGTTTAGGGCTACATTCTTTTATTCCCTACAGAACAGAATACAAATTAAGGGAAAGTGCCCAGAAGACTAGGTTTTAGCAAAAGGATTAAAACAACAACAAAAAAAAAACCTCTCCCCAAAATATATTATCAGGTGCATGCATTCTCTATTTCTTGCTTGATAACAAAAAAGAAATTAAAAACTGCGCCTGAGGGTAAAGGAAATGGCCTTATTTTAGGATATACAGTATCTGAATGCTTTTCCTCCCGGCCTATTGTGATTTATTTTCATATATGTGAATGAAAAAAAGGTTGTTTCTTCTTCTTCTTCTTCTTCTTCTTCTTCTTCTTCTTCTTCTTCTTCTTCTTCTTCTTCTTCTTCTTCTTCTTCTTCTTCTTCTTCTTCTTCTTCTTCTTCCTTCCTCCTTCCTCCTTCCTCCTCCTCCTTCTTCTTCTTCCTCCTCCTCTTCTTCCTCTGCTCCTCCTCCTCCTCCTCTGCTTCCTCTCCTCCTGCTGCTCCTCCTCTGCTTCCTCTGCTTCCTCTCCTCCTCCTCTTCCTCCTCCTCTGTTTGCTCTCCTCCTCCTCCTCCTCTCTCGTTTCTAGCTCCTCTGGGGCAACTGAGAAGGCTAGATACTCTTGAGACACAAGGAGAGTGGGTTCATGCTTATCTACTTCATGGTGGGATAAAAGTGTGTTATGTTCCAGTTCATCTATGAGCTTGGGAAGGGTGGGATTACAATGCTTTGTATTTTCAGCATCCTCATCCATTTTAGCAGTTAAAATAATACTTTCAGGTTTTCATTGTAGAAAATCTAAATTGTATGGATTTGGAGAGTCAATTTTTTTGATTCTTTATTGGACCATCTGAGGCCCTTCTTTTCATAGAAAATGCATTTTTAATCCATTTTATTTTTATGCTGCTCAGTTTGGAGCTGTATATTTGCTAATTGCAACGACAGTTAGAACTCTGTGGTGAATAATATCACAAATCCGTTCTTTAAAATGGCCAGTGGAATTAAAACCAGGATGTGCTCTCCTACATAAAATCAAATTATGGGATTACTCAACTCAATAACAAGTGCTGCTTATAAGTAATCATCGCTTACTGACTTCCTCGTTTAGCAACCAGTCAAAGTTATCGTGGGGCAAAAGCCAGCTTTGTGACCAATCATTACATTTATGAGCGTTGCAGCATCTCAAGTCATCTAATCATCATTTGCGTGCTTCCTAACCAGCTTGTGACCAGCAGTGTTAAAGGTGAACATGGAAGTACAAGTGTAAGTCAAGGTCACATGATGTTTCACTTAACAATCACAGTGACTCCCTCAACAATCAAAGTGATGTTGTAAGTCTCTCACTGTCCCACATGATTTACCGCTCAGTGACCATGGAGCTTAGCAGTGGAGCTGCCAATCCCAATTGTGAACCTAAGTGAAGACTACCTGTAATGTGTCAATTTCGCTTAGCATTTCATAGTTGGGCTTTTTCCTTCTATCATAGAGCTCATTCTGACCTTATTAGTCTCCCCAGAAGTAATTGAATCATCACATTTGGGACTTTGTTACAGAAACGGGTAACGTTTCTATTCTTTAAAAGCTGTGGTGGCGCAGTGGTTAGAATGCAGTATTGCAGGCTAATTCTGCTGACTGCCGGCTGCCAGCAGTTCAGCAGTTCGAACCTCACCAGGCTTAAGGTTGACTCGGCCTTCCATCCTTCTGAGGTCGATAAAATGAGGACTCAGATTGTTGGGGGCAATAGGTTGACTCTGTAAACTGCTTAGAGAGGGCTGTAAAGCACTGTGAAGTGGTATATAAGTCTAAGTGCTATTGCTAAACAGATCTCAGGATGCACAGACATACTAGTGGAAGTGCTGTAAAGTGGCAGGCTAATGGATGGAAGAATATCAATCTGCCCAAGGGTATATCCTTCTGGAAAAGAACTCTCAGAGGCCAATTTTTTATTATAGGTAAAAAGGAAGGCCAGATTAGTCCTTTTTAGACAAACCAGCATGCCTCTTTAGATAGGGAGAAGGAGCTTTATCTTCCATCTCCCCTGTAGTCCTGCAAAGGGATTCAATCAAGCTATTTGCAGACTTCATGGAGGACTAATTAATAGAGACAGATGCAACTAGTTAGCTGTCTAATTTAATCATCAAGGAATATAAATAGCTGGTGCCCTGTCACAAGTGATAGGCAAATGGTTGATGTCTGATAAATAATACGCTTGATGTCTTCAATAAAGAATCACGCTTGTACAAAGAGGAGAATAATTTAGAGAGCTGAAATTCAAAGGCATTTGTGCAGCAGTCACTACAGCTTCAGGGTCGAGTGATATTCCCCTCATATTCATTCTCCCTCTCCCTCTCCCCCTCCCTCCCTCCCTCCCTCCCTCCCTCCCTCTCTCGCTCTCTCTCAGATAGCTTGATGGTTACTGCCATGTTATGGGGGAGGGGTAGCTTATGGATGGTGGATTTTAGCCACGCACTGTTTTATGAAGAAATACTTTTGAATTTATCATTCAATGAATTTATCATATTGTATCATGATGTATTTTGAATTTATCGTGTCATGTTTCCACTGCGATGCAGGTCACCCAGGGGTGGGTTCCTCCCAGTTTGGACCGGATCGCCCAAACTGGTAGCGACCCGCTGGTGATGTCACTTTCGGTGCCGGTCCGTGTGCGCCGCCATCTTTTTTTGGCTTTTGTGTGAATTTTTCCCCTTCCATGGCTTGAAAAAGGGCCCTCCTGCCCTCCCGCAGGTGAATTCTGACCTTTATTTCTTCACCCGAAGCACAGCTGATGAGCTCCTCAGCTGTGTTTCGGGTTCATTCCTGCTTCTGTGAGCAGACTGAGGGCGCGCGAGCAAAATGTCACGATACGAACTGGTGGCGAAGGTAAGTGGAAACCACCCCTGAGGTCACCCTAGACTTACACCCATTTGTTTAGTGACTGTTCAAAGTTACGACCACATTGAAAAAAGTTCCTTATGATTGGTGCTCACACTTACAACATTCCCACAATCATGTGATCAAAATGTAGGCTTTTCACAACCAGCATGTGTGTACGATGGTTGCAGTGTCCTGGGGGGTCGTGTGTTTGCCATTTGCAAAATAAGAGCGCTTATAAAAAAAATTGTGACGTTCCCAGCCAGCTTCTGGCCAGCAAAGTCAATGGGGGAAGTCCAGTTTCCTTTTTTTTTTTTTAATTCAAAAAGTTTTATTAGTACAGAATTACATAAGTAGTAGCAAAATATTAAATATAAAGTACAAACATTTTTGTTTTTTTCTCCCCCCCCCCGAACCCACCCCCTTCCCTCCCCACCTCCCCCCGGACTTCCCAGAGATAATACAGGGCATAATAATAAATTTAAATTGTTAATAAAAAGAGAAAAAAAAAAGAAAAAAAGAACACTATTTTTAAAAAACTTCAACTCCAGATTATACACTACTAATATATCGCATTTGTATACAATAGTAAAGATACAAAAAAGAAAAAAAAGAAAGAAAGAAAGAGAAAACTCTTTAACAATACAAACAAACAAACCTCCTACCTCCTCCCTTCAATCCTCTATCTTATACAAAGTAAATGTTACATAAATAATAACTAAATATAAAATACACAAATCTTAAACTGATATTATTGACATTAAAAATAACCTCTAAGATAAAACTTAACTAAATGTTACATAAGTGATCATCAAATATTAAATTTCATCATGATATTAATAACATAATATTATTCTAAATTTACTTACTAACTTCAATAAACAAAAAAAGAAAGGGAAAAAAGAATAAACAAATCTTCAACAAACTATATATATCTAATATTATTAACATTAAAAATAACCTCAAAGTTATATAAAACTTAACTAAATATTGCATAGGTAATCATTAGATAGGGAAAAGAAAAAATGCAATCATATTAGTCTCTATCCGTCCAATATATTTCAACATCACATCGTTTTGTATCTTGATAGTTCATCTTTTAATAGTTCAATAAATTCGAATTTGTCGACTCGTCTCCCGTCTGATCCCAGACCTCCATCTCCTTTTCCCCAGCTATCTGGTTCAGGCACTCCTTTTGGGTTTTTGAATCTATTTCCTTTTGATCCATCAAAGGTGGCTTCCCCTCCTCCTCCTCTTTTATTTTCATACATCCTTCCTCTGGAATCTTGGATATATCAGCCTTTAGAACATTGACATAAAATTCAGTCGCTTTTTTTATCGTGTTGAGCCGGTATCTTTTTCCAGAAAATTTCACTGCTACTCCAACTGGCGCTTCCCATTTATATTGTAAATTTAATCTCTTAAATTCATCAATCAAAAAAGTATAGCTTTTTCTGGCTTTAAGCATTTTAGAGGGGATTTCTTTCCAAATCTTTAGTTCCTGACCATTCACCATAAGATTATTGTTAAACGTTGCTTGTATAATTCTGTTCCGTAAAGCTCTTGTGGTAAAATATATGACAATGTCCCTTGGTAAATGCTTTTGTTTAGCGTACCACGAATTGATTCTGTATATTTTGTCGATTTGTGTAGCCAATTCCACTTTAGAAATTCCAGACACCTGATCCAATACGTCAACCATCCTGCCTTTTAAATTTCCATATAATCCTTCTTTCAAACCTCTGATCCTTATAGCAACTTCCATGGATCTGAACTGTGTCATCAAGACCTCTTTTTCAAAATTTGCAATATCATTTTGGATTTTATCTATGTAATTCACCGAAGTTGCCAAAGCTTGTTTATTTGTTTCAATACGTTCTGCCAAAACTTCAATATTTGTTGCTAAGCCTTTGCAAACCTCTAACACATCAAATCTGAGTTGTTGATTCATATTCTTCAAAGCAGCCTGCATTTTTTTGTCTATCTCACTTATTTTCTGATTAAATTCCAAAGTAAGTTCATGTTTCATAATCTTTAAATTATTTAATAAATTTTCAGGTGTCAAAAGCTGTGGAGGTGTTAGCTCAGTGTTAAGTTGCATTTTAGAAATATATCCAGATGAATAGTCATTTCTTTTAGTCAAAACAATCTTTCCAGACTTTGAAGCCATTGGTGTTTCAAAAGAGTACAAAAAAGAAAAAAAGCCAGATGCCTGATTAAAGTTCTTTCCAGTTTAAAAACCAGGTAGTCTTTTATTATTGGAAATATTTCTATTATAACTTTAATCCAGAGTTAGGAGACAGAGAGAGAAAAAACCATTTTTCCAAGTTAAAAGTTTCCATAAGAGAGAGAGAGAGAGAAAAAAAGCCTCTGGGAAAACAAAAGTCACTTTCACTTCTCAATCGCCATATTGTTACTCTGTTTCCTTTGTTCCCTTGCCGAAGTGAAAGCTTGCCCAGGAGTTGAAAAAAAAAAGGAAAAAAGAGGTTTCAGTACTTGCCCATCTTACGCCTGTTTCTCTCTGTCTGCTTCTGTAGTTTAAATATAGTTATAAATCCCATTCTTGAAGCAGCGGCTGGTCGCGACATCTAGCTCCGCAAAGGCGGAGGTTTCCTGATCTTCGGAGCTGGAGACAGGCTGCATGGGGAGCTCTCCCTTCGCGCCCTACCAGATGGCTCCTAGGGCGCTGGGGGGGCTCTACCACACCTGTCAAGCTCTCATCTCTCCCCTTTGCCCGGGGAAGAGATTTCAAAGCCGCCAGACAGCTGTTCTGGCGGCTTTTAACGAAGATAGGAAAGGCGCCCGACAGGGGACGTCTGCGATGGCGCGCTCCAAACCGGAAGTCTCCAGTTTCCTTAACAGTCATGTAATTCACTTAACAATTGCAGTGATTTGCTTAACAATTGTGGCAAAAAAGGTAAAATCACAGCCAGCAACCTTGCTTAGCAATAGAAATTCTGGTCCCAGAATTTCTATTTGTAAGTTAAGGACTACCCTATATGTTTATGCAGCCATCCCAATGATGTGGATAAAAGTTAACTGGTAACTAGCAGGAACATGCCAGAAGTTGGACTTAGTTGTAATCCATAGATGACTTATATTAAGGGAGGTGGGGGTTATTGGCCACATTGAAAATTTGCAATTTTTAGAATGACTGATGTTCCCCATGTTTCCCCCCCCCGCCCCCATAACTATGCATTCAGGTAGTCAGATATAAGTTAACAAATTGGGACTTTATATCCCCTAAACTCTGAAAAATAGCATAATGGTGTAGAAAGTTAGCACCCACTCCTCTCCTAGAAGAATGAAATATTTTGAGAAATATTAAAAAGGCAGGATATTATATTTCCCTAAAGGAGAAACATGCTCTTGGAAAGAAGCCCCCACCTTTCTTAATAACCCCAGCAGGACTGGGCCAGCCTATCTACAAGACAAAAGGCCTTCAGCTCCAGGGTGATGGGGTTAGCCCTCACTCAAGATCCAAACCAGGACAAAGCTATTAAGATACCATAGGAATTGCCCAACACCCTTTCAGAACAATAGAATACATTTCTTGCACAGGAACAGGAAGCTCAAAGGCAAGGCCCAAGGGAAGGTATAAATAACCCTCATTCTGAACTCCATGTGGTCAGCTGCACCAGAACCATAAACGTTGGTGGTCCTGTCCATCAATAAACCATCTTTCCAATCAGCCTCCATGTTTCCAGTGTCTTTCTCCCCGCTTGGAACTGAACCAGATGGATATTTCTTCCAACAACGGCAACACTATAGCTCATGGAATCAAAATTTGGTTTTGCAGGTTTGAGCACTGTTCAAGCTGAGTCGGGGAATAGTCAACTCTCCTTCCCCAAAGTAAGAAAAAACCTTTATCTACCAAGGTACATATAAATAACTACTTTATATATCTATTAAGTGTGGCAAACTGGATCCCTGCCACCACTACTGTGCAGTTTATGTCAGATAAGTGAGCAAAACTATTTTTCTCCAAAGTATGAATCTGGTTTGTATTTATTACCTAGGCAGTATGTGTGTGGGTTTTTTTCCCCTATGTGAACTGCTTTGCATTATCAGGAAAGATGGAATACATGGTGAATAAATTGTGATAACCGAAGCAAACTGTAATATTATAATAATAGCATTGGTGCTTTTAACCCAGGGATTCTTGAAAAGTGAATTCATCTAGTCCTTTCATAGAATTTGTGAGCTTAAGACGGCATCTTTAGTTTCCTAGCTTTTTGGACAGCCTCTTTACTCTTGATCCAGAGGTAGTGCCTGCTGCTTTAATCAGTCTTAGGTAGCAGAAATCTATTTAGAAGTGACAACTCCCGTAGGGGTGCAGTCCTCCCGTGCATACCGCATGCCTGATCCCATCTCTGCTTCATAGCAGGCAGCAGAGAAAGACCAGGAAATGTTACATTCCCGTTTGGCTTTCAGTTCAGTCTAATTTGTATATAACCTCCAAAAGCATTTTTTTACCACCACCACCCAAAAAAAGCATTCTGTCACCCTGGGTCTTACTGGCATAGTTTGTTCATTTCACGGATACCTTGGTTTAAAATGTTAATAATGTGTTTATTAATGCGGTTAGCTTCCAGGAATCAGAATGGCTTCCATCTACTTATCCCCCAAAAGCTCTGCTTTCTTTCCGTTTTGCTAGTAACAAGCCCAGGCTTGCAAATCCTTCCATATGTTTTAGTGGCGTTCGGTGGAAGCTGGTGTTGAAATGCCACAGTGAAGGGCATGATAAATAAGGCCCTAGCAACATCAAGCGGCACATGATTCAGGACGAGAGAACTACCGTATTTTTCGGAGTATAAGACGCACCGGAGTATAAGACGCACCTTAGTTTTTGGGGAGGAAAATAGGGGAAAACAATCTGCCTACCAGGTATTCATCTGGCTAGCGTCCTTAGTCTGGTCAGCTTCAGCACATTATTTTATCCCCTGGTTAGGACTTTAAAAAACTTTCTTCTGAGAGAGTAACAATGAAAGAGCATGCAAGCCAGTAAGAGCTGGGAAGATCGTTAGCACCTAGTTAGGGCTAGAAAAAAACTTATTCAAAGCAAGTAGAGCAATGAAAAAAAAACCTGCAAAGACTTAGGGCTGGAAAAATATTCTTCTGAGAGAGTAACAATGAAAGAGCCTGCAAGCCGGTAAGAGCTGGGAAGATAGTTAGCACCTGGTTAGGGCTAAAAAAAACTTATTCAGAGCAGCTTCAGCACATTATTTTATCCCCTGGTTAAGACTTAAAAAAAAAAACCTTCTTCTGAGAGAATAACAATGAAAGAGCCTGCAAGCCGGTAAGAGCTGGGAAGATAGTTAGCACCTGGTTAGGGCTAGAAAAAAACTTATTCGGAGCAAGTGGAGCAATGAAAAAAAATTCTGCAAAGACTTAGGGCTGGAAAACCATTATTTGGAGAGAGTAACAATGAAAAAGCCTGCAAGGTAAGAGCTGGGAAGATCTGTTCGCACCTAGTTAGGGCTGGGAAAAAAGCTACATTCGAAGTATAAGACGCACCCAAATTTTCAGCCACTTTTAGGGAGGAAAAAGGTGCGTCTTATACTCCAAAAAATACGGTAAATCGAAAATAGCCCCTCTAAAGGGAGAGCTTTATTTATCATTCTCTAATGTTCGAAGGTGGCCGAGAATTCTTTCCGAGTTCATTCCCATCTAATTTGATTAGAAATCAGTGAACATTCTTGTTTGTCTCCCAGACCTTTAAAAAAAATGCATGCTTTCCCTTTAGGTTGGAAGAAAGCTAAGTAGCAACTCCCTTCTGCCTTGGTGCCAAGAAAACTACACCAAGGCATACTTGTAAGTCACCAGAAACCAGCAATTCAAGCGATGCTGTGTTTTCGCCCTTTAAATCAAGCTTTGCCTGCTCAGTCCTTTGCTATTTTTCTGATTTTTAAAAAAAATATTTTAAAGGGATTTATCCAGTTTCACTAGTGAGTAAAGCAACTGTCAATAACAAAGCCACAGAAAACCACAATGAAGAAATTTTTCAAGCCAGTATTGCAATTCTCTAGCGTTATATACAATCTTCATAACATATGTACATTTATATAGCTGCATTTAACACTGTGCTTGAGTAAAGAGACTCTATATTTTTCTGTATTTATTATTTCTTGTGATTTTTTTTATGTTACACCTTCCATCACCTCAGAATGATTTATAGTCACAGTCTGGAGGACCAGTTACCTGAAACCTAATCAGTTAGCCAAACAGCAGAACCACATATTACTTTATTATTTGTCTCTCCTCTGTATCTTTCCATGCTTCAAAAGTCAATGGTTTTTTCCTTTAAAAATCTGACCCATTTGCCCCATCCTTCAAATAGCTGGACATTTTACAATGCTTCTTCATTCTTAGGGGGTACTTGTAGAAGAGAATCACACACACACACCCATCCATGCATACGTACACACATGTGAACACGGGCACACGCGCGCACACACACACACACACACACACACACACAAACACACACACACACACACACACACAATTTGTCAAAACCTCATCAAGTCATACCCATAATATTCCCATCCTTCATAATGTTCTCTGGCATTCAATTGATCATGCACACATATCAGCCTGTTTAGAAACCAGCTTTCAAATAACTGGGGGATCGCTGAAGGCTTTTGTTCACAATCCAATTGTTTGGTCAGCAAAAATCTAATATTTCCCACTCAGTGAAATGGATGGAACATGGTGGCCTGAATGGCAGAACAGTAATGGAAGGAATGGAATTCCTAATGTAAATTGAAAAGCAGCTGACATTGACCACTCAGCTTGGATAACAATATGAATTAATTACCTGAACGCCTACACACACATATACTCTCTCTCTCTCTCTCTCTCTCTCTCTCTCTCTCTCTCTCTCTCTCTCTCTCTCTCTCTCTCTCTCTCTCTCTCCCTCCCTCCCTCCCTCCCAATAGGTGAATCTATACAACATTTAGTGATTGCATGTCAGGAGACACAATTATCTCTTCCTTCCCCTCCCTCCCTCCCTCCCCCCTCTCTTAATCTATGTAACATTTAGTGATTCAGGAATTTTGGCCAGGGAATAAACCAATATCCTTCCACAACTTCTTGATCTGCCTCACTGCACAAAGTAACCAGGAAAGGAGCAGGAGAAAGGGGCAAATTACAAACTCCATCCCTTTCATACTTACCTCACAAATCTCCCAGGTATGTAAGATGGGGAGTCACAATACATCTTTCATTCTTTTGACAAAATTTGGCTTGCTGAGTAAGCCAGAATAAGCTTAGGTAGGGAATGATTATCCAGATTATCTGGCCCTCATCCAGACAGATCTTGCTAATGCATTTCAGGTCAGTAAGCTGATGCAGAATCAAATGTTAGATGTAAGAGACGTTCATTGATTGGGCATTCAGCAGAGCACACTAAAACTAAGGGGGTCTAATTCCTTACTGGACAAACACAGGTATGGAGTCAGAGCTTCTAAGGGTTTAGTCTATGTTGTGAAAATGTTTTCTTCCTTCAAAACCATTGTATAAGAAACAGGGTAATTCCAAAAGCAGTTAGAGAATGTATTTGGCTAGCCAATCTAATATAAGCCTGACCAACATTAGGAAACTTAAGAAAAGAGGTTACCCATGTTATCAAGAGTTGAAGCAATAGGATTAATTATAAATGCTTTGATGATGTTACTTAGTTTGGGAAATGAAACATCTGCAAGAAAACAAGCTCAGAGAGCACCAAGCCCCCCTCAGCTTGATCTATTATTTATCACTAACAACATTAAGCCCATGTAAATATCTGTGAATGATATTCAGAAGGTTGAGCCTTTAAAGGGATATCCCAATTGTTTAACATCTAAATGATACATAAGACAGAGTTAGGAGGCTATTTCCCTTATTTAAAAACAACAACAACACAAAAGCATTATCTGGAGGTTAAGAGTTTAAGTGAAGGAACAAGTTGGTAACCTTGCAGTGTGTATATATGTGTGTGCTTCACTGTTTCTTTCAACTGTTTATGCTTCTGAATGATTCAAAGAGCCTTGCCATCTGCAGAGTAAGGAAAGGGAAGAGAAGGAATATATATTTTATCCCCCATGGAGAACAGCAGTTGAGGGAAAGGGAGGAAAATTTTAAATGGAAAAATGTTTGGAAGAAACATTAAGTAACCCCTTTTCTTATAGTTCAATCCCACAAATTGACAATACCTTAAGAGTTGGTTTTGGTTTAAAAAAATGCTGTTCAATTGTTTCCACATAAATTTTTAATCCAGAATAAAGTTTTAAAACAAAAGTAAATAACATAACTGTAAAACTCGTTAAAACAGCCAGATTGTCAAGATGAATTTTGATGTTAGTCAGGAATGAGGTTGCCAACCATTGACTGAAAGGGTGTATGCCCACTTGCAGACAAGCACACACACTAATTGCTATTACATTAGATAACAAGGAGTCTTCCCTGCTACGTTTGCATGTACACTAGGAGTTTTTAGGAAAAAAATAGAAATTTTTCACTTAGTCAGTCGACTGAGCCCTGAAAACTTAAAAGAGAGAAAAAGAACCCACGTTAATTTTTCTAAATATCTATTTATCATATCTGTCACACACTTTTCAGTCCTGTGTCTGTTTCCTTGGAAGTAAATCTTATTGTAATGTGTAGATGTTACTCTGAGGTAAATGCACAATGTGTAAATACTTTAAAAGTGGTGCTCTGCAATGTTCAGAAATGTAGGTATCTACCTTTATTTAAACAATTAAAACAGCTGCATCATCTTCTAGTCTTTCACAACTGCTTCATGAGCTTCTTTTGGTTTACTCCACCATATGTATGTGAACACAACCAACAGCAATTTCCAAAACAACTATGGAAATCTAGAAGAAGAAAAAAGAATTCAGTGTTTTAGTGATGGATGGATGGATGGATGGACGGATGGACAGACAGACGGATGGACAGACAGATAGATACAGTATATTGTGCCTGAAAAGAAAAGTTTTCTGGGTGTTGAATTAACAGAATATAAAAATAACTAATTGCAATAATAACACAGGAGAAAAATCATCCAATTGCCTAAAGCACTATCCTATAGGAATCATTAACTCCTCTGCAAAATCCTGGCTAGTTATTATTTTAAAACAACCCCATGATGCTATTATATCTTTACATGATATCGTGTTAGAAATTAAATCACATAATTTAGATGGGATAATGGAAGCCATCTGGAGGGGGGGGGACAAGCCTTTCAGAGTTTTTAAAATGTGATAAATCCTACAAAGCTCTTTGACTAAATTCCGAAAAGGAGAGATAGACATTGTCCTCTTTTTTTGCAACACAACCAAAGCAATAAGATGACTTTCAAGCAATCTTATCAACTGCTTTGAAGTCACTTTGTTTGTGACATAAACTGCCAAATTTTTGTGGGAAATGGATGACATTTTGATGTATTTATATGTACAGTATGTGTGTGCATGTACAGGTAGACCTCAGTTAATGTCAACGACGGTGTCTGGAGTTGACATTGCTAAATGACATGATTGTAAAGCACAACTTCATGTGACTGCAGCACTTAAGAATGGCAATTCCAATGTTCTTGGTTGCCGTTGTTAAGCAAATCGCTGTGTGTTGTTAAGTGAGGACAGTTACCATCTCCATTGACTTTGCTTGTCAGAAGCTGGAAAAGGTGGTCACAAATAGTGACCATGGGATGCTGTAACATTATAATTATGACCCAGGTGCTAAGCATCTAGATCAGCGGTCCCCAACCTTTGCGGCTTGGTGACCCGGCTTGGAGGGGGGGGGGAGAGGGGAACCGGGCCGCATGGTAGTGGGCTGGCACATGCATGTATGCAGTCTTTGTGCAAATGGCAGGCCAGATTGTCCACTGGCTCACCACTTGCACAAGTTGAGTTGCGTGTGCATGTGTGCTCTGGCCAGCCACTCACGTGGCCCAATTCCAAAATAGGCCGCCGTGGCCCAGAGATTGAGGACCCCTGATCTAGATTGTGACTGTGACTGCAGGGACGCTCTGATGGCCAGAATTCTGAGGACTGATTATAAGTACCACTAGTTCAGTAGTGTTGCAAGTTCAAATGGTTACAGAATGAGTGGTTGTTGATCATCCTTTTGCTAGCAGAGGTACATGGAAGGGAAATTTTGTAACATTTTGTAATATCTCTGCCATTATGGTATGGTCAATGGAGGATATTATCCACTAGGACCCCCTCTGCCATATTTACAATGAGATCTGGACTAAATTACTTATGGTAGGTGAACTCAAGGGCTGTAGCCTTGAAAAAAAAATTATGATCTTCTTGCAGATGTGTTTCCAACTGTCAGCAGTCACATTACAACTTTTGCTCTGCTGTCATTTAAACTGAGGAAGATATACTTCAGTTCTTAGCTGTAGCTTTGGCTTCATTTTCCTGTTACATTTTTATTTATAATCTGAGTATTTTACTGTATTTTATGGCATGCTATATGTTATAAGAGTCCTGATGGTGCAGGAGTTGGAATGCAATATTGCAGGTTAATTCTACTGACTGCTGACTGCCTGCAGTTTGGCAGTTCGAATCTCACTAGGGTCAAGGTTGACTCAGCCTTCCATCCTTCTGAGGTGGGTAAAATGAGGAGCCAGATTATTGGGGGCAATAGGCTGACTCTAGTGTAAACCATTTAGAGAGGACTGTAAAGCACTGTGAAGCGGTATATAACCCAAGTGCTATTGCTATTGCCTATAGATAAAACTCTCTCTCTCTCTCTCTCTCTCTCTCTCTCTCTCTCTCTCTCTCTCTCTCTCTCTCTCTCTCTCTCTCTCTCTCTCTCTGTGTGTGTGTGTGTGTGTACAAGCATCCAGAGAGTTAGTTTGATGCAATATTTTTTTAATGTGATTTCTAAATTTTGGTGGACTTTTACCAGCTTTACTTTCAGAGCCAATGGAAAAGGAAGAAAACTGTAATTCAGGAACATTTGAAGTGTTGCACTTTGAAAATTTGAATATATAAGCAATGATCAACTATGCTATTCAGCTTCAAATAGAAGTTATTGCTATTTTAATTCAAATTGTAATTCTCTCTCTCTCTCTCTCTCTCTCTCTCTCTCTCTCTCTCTCTCTCTCTCTCTCTCTCTCTCTCTCTCTCTCTCTCTCTCTCTCTCTCCATACATACATACATACATACATACATACATACATACATACATACATACCTCCCTTGGTAATTGGCAGCACAAATAGCAGCCAAAATTTATTCTTCTGGTAAACCTCTAGGGAGATTCTTAATCATCCAGGTCATGATTGTCTCAAAGGTATTTTTCCCTCTTCTTTTTTTCTCAAAAGACAATTGGACTGTGTTTTTTTTTCCTTGAGGAAGAAATGTTTTTTCCTTGAAGAAGATATTTCACTTCTCATCCAAGAAGCTTCATCAGTTCTGACAGGATGGGGGCGGGGATGGAAGGATCATATTTCTTTGCAATCATGTGGTTGTTAGCACTTTCTCTGAGAGCCGTTGAGGCCCCTTGGGGGTTTATCTGTGCCCTCAGGGTCCCCTGAATTAGAATGCAAATGGGGGTGGAATCTTCTTGGAACCCTTGAAAGGACTGGGTTGTAGACAGGTGGTGTCTTATCTCTTCCCCTCTGTTGAGAGAGATGGCCCCTTTTACCTCTCTTTCAAACCAATGCTCCTCTTCATCCAGAATGTGGGCTTCAAAAGAGTGACCTTTGTCTTTCAAACATAGGTGGACTGTTGAACCTGGTCCTGATGGGTTTGTTCTCCTATGTTCTCCTAGGAGCAATGTGATATATGCAATACATATGATGCAATGAGACATGTGCAGATCTGTATATTGATGAAACAAAACAACCAGTTCACAAACTGTTTGCCTGGTCTTGCGTGTGTGTGTAACCATGGGTGGATTAAAGGCTTCCAAGCTCCTTATTTTTCCTCTAAATATAGTCAAATAAAAACTGTAGAATTGAATTAAATAGAAGAGATGCTTAAAAATATTAATTACATCCATTTCAAGACTAGAACATGGAAGGATAACTTTCCTTTCCTTTATTTAAAACCAGCACTTGTACTTTTTAAGATTACTTTAAAAGCTAATTTGTAGAAACAAGAAATATCTTGCCAAAATATCTGCCTGTCATTTCCTTGCAATTTTCTTCAGCAAATGGGCCCTAATCCCACCATTTTGCAGCAATTTCCTACTGGCTTTGCTCATTACAGTCCCAAAGTTGTTATCTCATGGACCTCATCATATCCTTTTCTGAAGATTTTATATCATTTTGTAAGACAGAACAATTGCGAACGTCAAACAGCTCTGATTCCAAACCTTAAAATAGCCTGACACATTTTTGTGCTTCTTTCTATTTGCCTTTAAAAGGGGGGGGGGGAGAGCATTGCTCCCAGAATTTTCACTTACAAAAAATAGCTTACTGTGCAAAGATTGAGATTTTGATGCTTTTTAAATAATAGGAAATAACTTCACTTTTCAGTTTGCTGCTCTCCATCTGAATGGGTTTTCTTATCGTTTTTATTATTGAAGAAATGAAATTATAAATCAGGTTGCCTGGTAGGTTGATCATGTTCCATGCTTAAGATTTCAAAATAAGTTTTTTATTGTCTGTGAGTAACATTGGTTTTGGAAATGGTCTCAAAGATAGTACCAACCTTTCTTACAAAGTCTGGGTTTTATGGTAGTTTACCTCTCCAAATGTGTTCATGCTTCCTCTAAAGCAGGGGTGTCCAAACTTAGCAATTTTAAGACTTACGAACTTCAACTCCCAGAATTCATCATTGGGTTACAGCAGGGGTAGGCAAAGTTGGCTCTTCTATGACTCGTGGAGTTCAACTCCCAGAATTCCTGAGCTAGCATGATTGGCTCAGAAAGTCTGGGAGTTGAAGTCCACGAGTCATAGAAGAGCCAACTTTGCCTACCCCTGGGTTAGAGTTAGGCTTAAGGGTTAGGGTTGGGTATTAGGATAGTTTATCTTTCCAGATATGCTTACATTTCCTTTAAAGCAGGTATGCCCAACCTTGGCAACTTCAACTCCCAGACTGGACTGGCTGGGAAATTCTGGGAGTTGGTCCACAGGCCTTAAAGTTGCCAAAGTTGGATTCTCCTGCTCTAAAGGAACATAGGCATGCTGTAGGCATTCATCAAAGCATCATTGCCACTAGTGGTACAAGTGGCCCTACTGTCTTGGAGCATGTTTTATTACCTTCAGTTGGTACACCAGTTCCTGAATTATGAACAGCTTATGACCTTGCTTATCTGCGTATGCTTATATCAGTACTTCCCAACATGGACCATTTCCAGGTATGTTGAGTTCAAATCCCAAAATGCTACCATCAACATAGTCTTTGATAACAATTCTGGGTGTTGGGGTCTATGCATCTGGAAGTGGCCAAGATTGGGAAACAGTGCTATGTCCCTCTGAGTGATTCAGAAGTTGACTGCACTGAAAAACATAGCAGCTGGGTTCTTCTGCTGTGCACTTAGCCCAGTTAATGCCCTTGTTGAAACAACTACAATGGTTGCCAAGTTGATGCTGGAGAAGATTTAATCTTTAGAATCCCTTGGACTGCAAGGGGATCAAATCAGTCAATCATAAAAGAAAAAAAAAAACCCTGATCGTTATTTGGAAGGACAGATACAGAAGCTGAAGCTCAAATGCTTTGGCCCCCTAATGAGAAGAAAGGACTCAAAAGAAGGGGATGGCGGAGGATGAGATGCAATGAACATGATTCTGGGCAAACTCCAGGAGACAATGGAGGACGAGAGGGCCGGACATATTATGGTCCATGGGGGGTCATGAAGAGTTAGACAAAACTTAACGATTGAACAACAACAATAAGACGCCATACAAAGCGCTGAGAAAATGTCATACAGATAAGTATGATTACTGTGGTGATCAACAGAGGCTATCTATTGCACTTCGGTGGATATTGATGTGTCTTCAGTTGTGTGCTGTTCTTCTGTATATTTAGATAAAGCACGTATTAATCTTAACTCATAGACTTACAGTATAGGATGAAATTTTGGAGGTTTTCTAGAAATCTCTAGGGTATAACTCTGGGTATAACTCCAGGATATACCGTATTTTTCTGAGTATAAGACGCACCCTTTTCCTCCCTAAAAGTGGCTGAAAATTCAGGTGCGTCTTATACTTCGAATGTAGCTTTTTTTTCCAGCCCTAACTAGGTGCTAACAGATCTTCCCAGCTCTTACCTTGCAGGCTCTTTCATTGTTACTCTCTCAGAAGAATGTTTTCCAGCCCTAAGTCTTTGCAGGGTTTTTTTTCATTGCTCTACTTGCTCCAAAGAAGTTGTTTTCTAGCCCTAACCAGGTGCTAATGATCTTCCCAGCTCTTACTGGCTTGCAGGCTCTTTCACTGTTATTCTCTCAGAAGGTTTTTTTAAGTCCTAACCAGGAGATAAAATAATGTGCTGCAGCTGCTCCGAATAAGTTTGTTTTTAGCCCTAACCAGGTGCTAACGATCTTCCCAGCTCTTACTGGCTTGCAGGCTCTTTCATTGTTACTCTCTCAGAAGAAGGTTTTCCAGCCCTAAGTCTTTGCAGGTTTTTTTTTTTTCATTGCTCTACTTGCTCCAAAGAAGTTGTTTTCTAGCCCTAACCAGGTGCTAACGATCTTCCCAGCTCTTACTGGCTTGCATGCTCTTTCATTGTTACTCTCTCAGAAGAAGGTTTTTTTAAGTCCTAACCAGGACTTAATGTGTTGAAGCTGACCAGACTAAGGACGCTAGCCAGATGAATACCTGGTAGGCAGATTGTTTTCCCCTATTATCCTCCCCAAAAACTAAGGTGTGTCTTATACTCCGGTGCGTCTTATACTCCGAAAAATACGGTAACTCTTTTGATCACAGCAATCAAATGACTACCAGATCTTGTTTTCTGGGGTGGGATGAAGATATTGGACACTGTCCAGAGACACATAGAATAACATAAAGTACAACAATATTTGGATTCAGACAAAGTACTTGTGTATGCTTCACTTGATTCCCTGTATGTGATATTTTCTGATATCTTGTTCCTAGCAAGTACAGTAACTATTTCTTTATCATTCATTCCCTGAGGAGAATTTTGCAAAGCAATATGCTGATACTCTAATTATGTTAGATCCTATTCTTACAAGTAGAGATAAAAATAAAACCGGAATCAATGTTTGACTCTTTTGAGCAAGTTCTCATCAAAATACAACTTTTGAAGTAGTACTTGGGGGGAGAGGGAGAGTAATAATTTTGTAATTATGTGTTTTATAACACATAATATCATACCAGTAAATGAACTGTAATCTTTCACAGCATGGATGTGGATCAAAATAATGATTTTTGTAAACATCAACAAAAGTAGCTTGGTGTACAGTTGAAACCCTAACAACTAGGGTTTAGAATTGCAGGAATGGATATGCTTAAGCCGTGGGCATTACCTGTCTTCTCCACATGGTTGTAAGTAAGAACATCTGCTCCCTAATTTCAATTGACCCACAGTTTGTTCTTTTGTCTGAAACAAGCAAAACTGAGTAAGGCTTGATGATAGCTAGATTTGATAGTTGGAGAAAAGCAACAACAAAATTACTGCCCCTTCCAGCTACCCCACTGGAAAGAAACCAGAGAGGAGAAGAATAAAGTTTTGCCTGGAAGAGTTGCTCTCGTATCTGATAAAAACCCAAGGCCAGTTTTTCAAGTCTGAAATCTGCCCAAGGGATAGCTGATTTAAATAACTAAATGGAAAGTGTCGTTTCTAATCTTGGCTTGTTTCAGGAGTGTATAGGGCAGTGATGGCGAACCTTTTTTTCCTCGGATGCCAAAAGCGCGCACACGCGCGCTATCACACACGTGCGAGTGCCCACACCCATAATTCAATTCCCCCCAGCCCCTGCGCATGTGCACGTGACCCTCCTGTGCTGCCCTGCCCCCATGCATGTGCGCATGACCCCCCTCCCCTGTTTCCCAACTTCCGGTGGGCCCGGTAAGCCCATTTTTAGCCCTTCCCAGGCTCCAGAGGCTTCCCTGCAGCCTGGGGAGGGCAAAAATGGCCTCCCCCACCCCCCCGGAGGCTGAAAACGCCCTCCCATAGCCTCTGCGCGAGCCACAAATCAACTGGCCAGCACGCACATGCACACTGGAGCTGAGCTAGGGCAACGGCTCGCGTGCCGGCAGATATGGCTCTGCGTGCCACCTGTGGCACGCGTGCCATAGGTTCGCCATCACTGCTATAGGGAGTCCTCGACTCACAACAGTTCATTTATTGATCGTTCAAAGTTACAACAGCATTGAAAAAGTGACTTATGATAGTTTTTCACACTTATGACCATTGCAGAATCCCCATGGTCACATGAACAAAATTTAAATGCTTGGCAGCTGATTCCTCTTTACGATGGCTGCAGTGATCAGCTTTTGCAACCTTCTGAAAAGCAAAGTCAGATTTATTTGACAACCAATCACTTAATAACTGCAGTGATTCACTTAACAATTGCAGCAAGAAAGGTCGTAAAATGAGGCAAAATGTATTTAACAAATATTTCACTTAGAAACAGAAATTTTGGGCTCAATTGTGGTTGTAAGCGAGGGCTACCCATATAACCTGTATAGTTACTGACCTGGGTATAATAATAACCTGAAACTAGCTTCAGGAAGGAGGAGACTACAGATTTCCATCTTCTGCTTAAGAATAACACCAAAGAGAGGATGAAGACACCCATTTGTTCCTATGGATTGACATTACATATGAACCAAGCTCCTGTTTATTTTGATCCGTATTTAGGAGAACTTCTTTAAATCTATGTCTGTAAATGGATAGAAAAGCCATTCTTTAGATTTCAGCAGAACTCCCCAGTAGATCTGAATGAAAAGTGGATCTATCTTGAAGTTGAAAACACATGTAGACCAGGGGTGAGATGCTCACTTACCCAGACCGGTGTGCTGCTCCGCGGTCCTCCATGCTTTGTGCGTGCACGCGCATGCTATGCGCGCACGCCCCCTCGTGCAATTTTGCTTCTGCGCATGCGCGGAAGCAAAATCACGCCAAAATCTTGTGAGGGGACGCGCACGAGAGAGATTTCGGCGTGATTTTACTTCCGCGCATGCGCAGAAGCAAAATCTCACTGAAAGCTCTCTCTCTCGCGCGTCCCCTCGTGAGATTTCGGCGCGATTTTGCTTCCGCGCATGCGCAGAAGCAAAATCGCCCAAGAATTCACAAAAAAGAGATGGCGACGCGCGCGACTGCCCGGTGGAGATGGTACCGGAGCAGTCGCGCGCATATTGGGGTATCGGCGGGTCCCTACCGGAGCTCCGCACTGGACCTCACCGGTAGGATCCCACCCCTGATGTAGACGTAAAATGCAAGCCCATGTCTATTTCACTTGAATTACATGTCATCAGGAAGGGACGTGGTGGCTCAGTGGCTAAGACGCTGAGCTTGTCGATCAGAAAGGTCGGCAGTTCAGCGGTTCGAATCCTTAGTGCCGCGTAATGGGGTGAGCTCCCGTTACTTGTCTCATCTTCTGCCAACCTAGCAGTTTGAAAGCATGTAAAAATGCAAGTAGAAAAATAGGGACCACCTTTGGTGGGAAAGTAACAGCGTTCCGTGCACCTTTGGCATTTAGTCATGCCAGCCACATGACCATCTTCAGACAGCACTGGCTCTTTGGCTTTGTAACGGAGATGAGCACCACCCCCTAGAGTCAGGAACAACTAGCACATATGTGCGAGGGGAACCTTTACCTTTACATGTCATCATCTAGTTATTACCATTGTTCAGACTCTGGCTCTTCATAAAGTCCCTATTGCTAATCTGTTTTTTGAATGCTTTGTCATGCTATGAAGGCTGGCATTAAGACATGTGTGCAAACTCTCTCGTTTATCTTCATTGGCATATTACCAAGCACTTTGGGGAAGAAACCCTGAGGCTGGTGCTGAATTTGATGAATTTTAGGAGTTGGCGCATTCCAATGAGTATCTGCCTACTCAGATTCCCCTCACCAACTTTTTCAGACTGAAGAAGCTACTTGGATAAGCAGCAAAACATCTCTCAGACCAACAAGCAAAGAAGTCCAGTTGCCATGACTCAACTTCCAGACTCTCTCATTTAGGTTAAATATCATAGGCTTCATACTTACATCTTACTTGCCCCCCTTCCCCCGGGCTGAAATGGCTCGTTGGGCTTATTTCAAAGACATTTCCTCACAATGAAACCTCCATCTTGGTGCCAGCCTGTCATGAGGCAGGATGAAGCTGGATTGAAGTGATCTGGAAGGAAAGAGGTGCTGACCATCAAACTATGCAATATAACTTCTTAAAGGCATATTCTGATCTATGTGGGGAGAGAAAAGCCTGGAGGAAGTCAGCCATCTGCCAAACTCCAATTATCCCTCTACAGCAACATCCTTTTCCACCCAGACTTGGGGTTCGGTGTCTTTCTGGCTATTTTTGCTTTAGTTGCCAGACAGAAGCGAACCAACTTAGCCATTAAAGCCTTCTTCATTTTAGACCCCCACAGGAAAGTAACCTATCCTAATGTATTCTATGAGGTCGCTATTCTACCAATAATCATACTACCATACATTTCCTGTGTTCCCCTCAGTCCAAGTCAGTAGACCAGACTAAGAAACCAATGCCATGTGAGTCAGGACTACTTTTATTGCAACAACTATAGTAACAGAATCTAGAACGTCTGTCTGTCTGTGCTTCCCCTCCTTTCTTTGATCTTCATGAGAATTAGGTAGGGGCTATCTGAGATGCTATTTAAACTGATTTCCTGGCCTAGACCCAGGGGTGGGTTCCTCCTGGTTCGGACCGGATCGCCTGAACCGGTAGCAACCTGCTGGTGATGTCACTGCCGGTGCCGGTCCGTGCGCGCCACCATCTTTTTTTGGGATTTTGTGCTAATTTTTCCCCTTCCGCGGCTTGAAAAAGGGCTCTCCCGCCCGCCCGTGGGTGAATTCTGACCTTTATTTCTTTGCCCGAAGCACAGCTGATCAGCTCCTCAGCTGTGTTTCGGGCTCATTCCTGCTTCTGAGCATGTGCTGAAGCCAAATCGCACGAGGGGATGCGTGATGCGAACCGGTGATGCGAACCGGTGGCGAAGGTAAGTGGAACCCACCCCTTCCTAGGCCCCTTATCTGACCTTTGCCTTGGAAGTGGCTCTTTCTCTTGTCTTTCAAGGCCATTCCTATGCTCTCTATAGACCCCCTAGATTTTTCTCCTATTTGTGAAGCATGGAGGCTTCCTAGAGAGGAGGGGGAAAATGGTATTTCATTCTTCCTGCCTAGAATAGCAATAGCAATAGCACTTAGACTTATATACCACTTCATAGTGCTTTACAGCCCTCTCTAAGCAGTTTACAGAGTTCAGCATATTGCCCCCAACAATCTGGGTCCTCATTTTACTGACCTCAGAAGGATGGAAGGCTGAGTCAACCTTGAGCTGGTGAGATTTGAACAGCTGAACTGCTGAACTAGCAGTAGCCAGCAGTACTGCATTTAACCACTGCGCCATCTCGGCTCGGAATGAATCCACTGGCTGAGTGCCAAGACCTAGCATGATGTCCCTCAGGGAAAAATCCAATAAAAATAGAAAGTAAAGTAATAACTGGTTTCCATAAACTGGCTCAAACTGGGTTTGGCAACCTCCCAACCCCCATTTTTTTTGGAGCCCAATGGAGCAGCATACCCTGTGACTCCCTTAAATCAAACCTGGTGATTGACAAGTCTGCCCCCATATCAAAACGATCCTTGTACTTAAGTCACCACAGACCAATTCAATCTTGAGAGTTAGAGAGACCTTGTGGTGGTGAGAGAAGTCCTCATCTTTATTATTCACTTCACCTCTCAGTAGCCTGGTCTCCGTATCTGAGCTGTAACCAGTTGCATTAGTTAGTTTGATGGGTGTATAAAAAACTGATTTATTCTATTCTGTAGGAATAAAAAAGAAAATGAAAACCAGTTAATTCTTCATGCTTCAGTCTCAGCAATCAGTTCCAGATTTTCAGGCAGAAGCATCATCGTTCCTTACCAATACAACTGAAATCGGGCACACGTATTACATACTATAAGGATGATTAACACTGCAAATGTCATCACTTTTTGTCTCAGTACAATAAAATGACAGATAGTTAAAAAATTAAAAGATCATAGTTTGAACACACTTTACAGATTTCTATAAATCGGGCATGCCCTTTCTCATCTAATGGACCAGCCTGCCTGTAAAATTTCATCCTGTTCCGCTGAGAAACAAAAAAGTTGCAGATTTGTTTTATTCTAGGCTAGATAATAGGAGAAAGGGAGCCAATTGTTCCGGATCTAGTTCGTGGATTGATGAGTGTCAAGTTGTTTGGAATATCTCCAAAGTGAATCAGAATAGGACCTCTGGGCTGGGCCCTTAAATTGGACTTTCTTTTTATTTATTTATTTATTATTGTTTTTCAATTTTAAACATCATAATATTGTAACACAGATCTACACCTTTTCACATCTATTATTTTTTTCCAGTGAAAATTTATACAGTGTTTCCTTATATTTTACAGTCTTCTTTTTTCTTCTTCATCCAACATTATTTCATAGTCTCTCCTTTGTCTTTCCTAGTCCATTCATACCATTTTGTCCATACATCATAATAGTCCGAGTTATTTTGACCCTTAAGTTCAATGGTTAACATGTCCATATCCGCACATTTGTATATTTTGTCCATTAATACATTCTCCGGTGGTGTTTGATTGTTCTTCCAATATTGTGCATATGTGATTCTTGCTGCGGTTATGATATGTAATATTAAATATTGTATATTCTTGGGATGTTGTTTCTTTATAATTCCAAGTAGAAAAAACTCCGGAGAGTATTCTATGGCTCTTCCTGTTATATCTTTTATCCATTTATACACTTTGTTCCAATAACCTCTCACTTCGGGACATGTCCACCACATATGAAAGAAGGTACCTACATCTTTTTTACATTTCCAACAGATCAAATTAGCGTTTGGATATATCTTAGCCAATCTTGCCGGGCCAAATGCCACCTATAAAACATTTTATAGTAATTTTCTTTGTAAGCTACTGATTTTGTTATTTTACAATTTATATTCCAAGTCTTCTCCCAGTCAGCCAAGTAAATGTTATGATCTACGTTTCTTGCCCATGCTATCATCGGGTTTTTAACTATATCTTCAAATTTGTCAAATTCTAATAAATAATTATATAATTTTGATATCAATTTTTCTTCTGGACCCATTAAAATTTTATCCAATTTTTGTGTTTCTGTATCTATACCAGCTCCTTCAATATCCTTTTTATATCTTGAGGTTAATTGTAAATAGTGCCACCAGTCAATTTCTATGTTTTGTTCTGCTAATTGTTTTCTACTTTTTAGTTTTCCAAATGAGTCCAGAATATCTTTATATTTAATTACTTTAGTCATATTCATTAAGTTTGGGTAGGTCATAGCTTCCTTAAATTGGATTTTCTATATATCCTAGTAAACATTTTAAGATAAAAGCACTATTTAGTAATTGTTATAAAGTTGGCTCTTACAGATAGTCCAACTTGCTTAGTAAAAACTGTGAGGATGTTTGTGGTTGACTGTTAACACAAAGGAAACCTTCTCTTCCCCACCCCAGAAATAAGGTAAGGCGGGCCCCATTCTCCTGGGGTTCTGGAAAAGTGTGAAAACATGGCCTTGCTTGGGGAGCAGAAAGGAGAAAAACAGCCATGGAGCACTCTGAAAGCCCTCCAGTTGCCTTTTAAATAATTTTTATCACTGTTCTTAATCGTCCTTACCTCTTTTAAATTTTAACTTTTTAATACTGTTTTTATGTTTCAATATTTTATTGTACGCCTCCCTCTGTGAGGTAAATGGCCAGTTTCAAAATCTAATAAATAAAGAAATATTTATTTATTTATTTGTATGTAATATCTTTTAACTGCCATGTCCCATGTGGTGTTGTTGTTGTTAATAATAATAATAAATTCTTTTATCAACTTTCAGAGTCACAGATAGTGATTCTCATCATACCAATTATAAAATTATAGGTGGATGGGCCAGTGCCTCCCTGGCACTTTGTTGCTTCTGTAAGCAAATGGTCATTGTGAGCATACTGTACAGTTTAGCTTCCATTCTGTATAAAATAATCCACTTTGCAGGATCTAGAACCTGTTTATAACTTTTCCTCTTTTATTTTTCCCCAGTTTCCTTGTAACCATAGTTTATGTCCATGAGTCTCTATGTATGTCTTGTGCATCTCGCAAAACATAAAATGTGTTTGCAACAACTTATACATCCATCAAATACCGTGAAGAACATTCTTGCTCAAAAGTATATTGCTTGCGTAAATCATAGTACTCTGTAATAAAACAGGTGATATGTTGTATGGCAAAATGATCATCGCCATTCATTTCCAAAGGGTATAATGAAAAATATGGGGTTGTGGAAAGTTTCTATCAGGAAAGTGTATTCTCACAGAAAGCTGAAAAATAGCATATTTCTTTGAGGAAATTTAGGATTCTACTATGCATTAGCAAAGAGTGAAATATGGCCATTTGCCTCTTATAAAGATGAGAATTCCATTTCAAACTGGAAAATTGAAGTAATCTAAGAAGATCTAATTCCCATAATATAGTTTTCAAATAACTTTTATTTCAATCTCCTAATAAGTCTATCACCCAGTTCTCTACTACCCCAGCTTGATAGCTTAGCTAAATTGTTACCTGCTGATTCCCCTATATGAGATACTCTATAGATCAGAACATATATCCTTGAGGGAGATGGGTGGTCTGAAAACATGGTAGTTAAACAAACAGTGATTTTTTTCTTTTTTAAGCAAGTCATGTAGAAAGTCCCAGCATCTTATACATTTTGTGTCTCCAAGCATATTCTTAGACAGTATATCTTTTCTTAGTTTTTTATGCTACTATTCTCAATTCCAAATTAATATCTATAAAATTTGAGATACTTTTGAATAAGCCATTTGTAAGCAATAAGCTTTAGTACCCATATATTAGAAGCATGATAAATGTGCTTCTTAATTTTATTTTCCAAGCATAGTCATTGGGTATTTGCATAACACATGAACTTTTCTCATAAAACATTGTCAGTTAAGCAAAACCAGATAATATTTATACCTTCCCTCTAGTCAGCACGAAAATTTTATGAGCTTGAGCAAGGTGGATTTGGTCATCTGTACGGAGAACTAAAACCTCCACTACTATTAAAAACAGGTCAGATGAAAATAAGAAGATGATGTGTTGGTTTTACCCTTTCTTTCTTTCTTTCTTTCTTTCTTTCTTTCTTTCTTTCTTTCTTTCTTTCTTTCTTTCTTTCTTTCTTTCTTTCTCTCTCTCTCTCTCTCTCTCTCTCTCTCTCTCTCTCTCTCTCTCATCTATCTATCTATCTATCTATCTATCTATCTATCTATCTATCTATCTATCTATCTATCTATCATCTATCTATCTATCTATCTATCATATCTATTATTTATCTAGATGGCACGGTGGCTCAGTAGTTAAGACACTGGGCTTGTCGGTTGGAAAGCTAGCAGTCCAGGTTCTAGATCCAAGCACCATGCGATGGGGTGAGCTCCATCCTCGCCCTAGTTTCTGCCAACCTAGCAGTTTGAAAGCATGCAAATGCAAGTAGATAAATAGGTACCACTTCAGTGGGAAGGTAATAGTGCTCTGTTACAACATGCTGGCCACATGATCGTGGAAATGTCTTCTGACTGGGAAGATTACAAATGGTGATCACATAATCCTGGAACAGTACAAGTGTAATAAATATGTGCCAGTTGCCAAGTGCCTGAATTTTGATCACGTGACCATGAAGCTGGTGCAACAGTTATAAGTGTGTAAGTGTATATAAATGTGGGTAAGTATGAAAACTGGTCACTTTTTTCAGTGCTCTTTTAACTTTGAACAGTCAATAAATGAATTGTTATAAGCCTTGTATGTTACCAGAAGATGGCATTAGAGTCAGATGAGGTTATGGCCTTTCATTTCAGTGATTCTCAGCAACTGAGAACCATTTGGCTCCTTCAAATGCCTCCTTTTCTTGGCAGATGGAGGCTGAGGAATGAGGAATATAGAAACAAAAGAAAAGAATAGAACATGGTTCAGGCATTGTTTTGGATAAACTCATTTGAAACTACATTAACAACTAGGTAGACTAAGAGCTCCCATCATGCAACAATGTGAAGCAGGATGCTTTCGACAGCAGAATTCAGTGATGAAGATAAGGACAATAGAGTAAGGCAGGAACTGATGTTTGATTGGACCCGAAAAGCTTTGTGTGGTCTTCCTATAGGGAAAAGGAGTACAGTTTTGTGCTTAATTTTAGGCAGCTACTGTACATGTTTGAAGTTAACATTGCTCATAGGGAACCTACTACGTATCCCCAAATCACATTTTTGTACATTTGGTTGATGTCAGCTAGGTGAAACATTTATTAAGTTACTAATTCCTGTCCCAACAGGATGTAGTTAGGTTGCTGCAGTTCAAAGCTATACTAGATTGATAGAAGAACAGAGATGAAATTTTGTAACTAAGGATAGGATCTTATAGAAAACTTGTCTCTATAATGGGGTCACGCTAAAAAGAATTCCTTCTATTTGTTCCTATACTTCTTGAAAATATGAAAATAAAATTGTCTACAGACCATAAAAAACTAAAGTTTATCATAGAGAACTAAGTCAATTAGACAAGAGCCTCTACTATTGGGCCATGATGCTTTCAAAAATAGACAGACAGACCCACAGACAGACCCACAGACTGACGACTTTATTTCAGTCATTGGCCAATAAAAGTATGTTCAATAAAACAAACAACACAAAACTATTCTCTAACAAAATAAGTGTTAGCAATCATCTGTGGGCTTCTCAGCCTTTGGGCTAGGATCAAATGTAGTTCAAAAATATAAATTGAATATAATTCACTATATGCCTATAATTGTCAGCATTTATTTATGTTGTAATGTTCTGGGAAGCTCTTTAGCATGAGAAGAAATTCTGAGAAAAATTTGAGCTGCAGCCAAACCTCTTATCTCAGTGGGAAAGGCCTACTTCAGGTTAAAAGTGAAAAGCCTCCCTATTTACAAACAGTGTTTAAAATGAATAAACAGTAGAATAAAATTGTCCAACATATATGCCTAGTTTATATTCTTAGTGCTTCCAAATATAATGGATAAATCTTCAACCTGTATGAAGCAAGATTTCAATTTTGAAGGGAAAACTGAACTGACTTGTGAGGGGGGAAAAACCCTATCCTAACTTTTTTTGCCTTTCCACTGTTTACAAGTTAACTATCTTTGCTGCTTTGTGTTATGAAACTCCATTGCCCTCCCTAGGCCTTGTGTATGCATGACAGATAAAATTCAAATGTTCTCATGCTGTTTTTCCTTTATTTTTCACACCTGCACAGGTTTGATTGAAATGTAAATCTATGAAAAAGGCAGTTTTTACTCACGAATAGCACATGCAAATATTTTTAAAATATAAGATTAGTGATAGATTCTCTGGAACATAAACATATAATAACATTACTATTTGTCTATCATAGACCTTAGTGGCACCCCATATACAATTAGCCAACTTAAATTCCAATCACTGTTTTCATGAGATTTAAGAAACCTAGATAGGGCTATATTTGGAGGCTTAGAGGATGTTATTCAGAAATTCAGTCTGGATTTTCCAATAGGAAGCCTCCATTATAACAATATTGAAGGTACTTTTTAAAAGGAACACTCCGTGTTATATATTTATTTGGAAGTAAATCTCGTTGACGTTGATGTATGTGCTTCTTCTCTATATTGCAATTAGAAACCCATCTGGTATGATTAGATTGCATCAATAATTTGCAATAAAAGAAGTAGCTCTTTCCAGCAAAAGTACAATCTACTAGTAATATATTGCATAGCAATATATTGGGATGTGTTGTGTACTCGTTCAATAGTATAGTGGAAATCTTTTGACTATTTTTATGGGTAATGGAGAACCAAGGGAATTTTGGACAGAGCCTTGTTGAAATCATCCAGTATGGTGGGAATTGTCCATGGAACCCATATTTAGCAGAATATACATTCATGAAGAGAAGCAAGCACATTCAGACTATCTAGATTCTAGAGCATGGGTGTCAAACTCACCGCGTCACGTTGCCGTCACGTGACATTTGACGTCATTTCCCCCTCCGTGGAGCTGGGATGGGCCTGGCCTGTGCATGATGCATCTGGGGCCGCCAGTTTGACACCCCTGATATAGAGAGAGGAGGAAGTATTCAATTTGGTAGGATGAGGATTGAAGAAAAAAATCTAGGTTTTTCCATTGGGAAAAGCAGAGTAGAGACAAAAAGAAGTAGAGAGAGATTTATTTGCTTGTTATAAATATTCTTGATATTCCTAGCGGTCATTAATATAAAAGATGAAAAGAACTGTTAATTTTAGAACTACCGCTCAGAGATTGCATGTTTCAATGTTTCCATATTCATATTTTTTTTAAAAAAAATACCTGCACATCCAGGTATTTTAAAATCTAGCATGTGGAGGTAAAGAAGAAAGTTTTGCTAGTTACCAATATAAAACACTGATACAGATAGATGATACAAATAACATAGACAGACATATGTCATGGTGGGCTCAGATTCAGAGGAGGAGACCAACCATGAATAGCCAGCTCTAGAATTACCAGATGGACTGACAGACACTGAGCAGTCAGCTTGCCTTCTTGGAAACCTCATCTAGTGCAACTAACTCTTCATGTGCTTGTGTGTGCTTGGCCTGGGCTACAATGAAATAGATAAGTTACCGACAATGTCTAAAAAGCTGGCATATAGAATGCCTAGGAAATCTATAGAATGCATGGCGTTTTTAGACAAAGTACGAAATGTCTGTGTTATTTTAATATGCTACATATTTTCCCTAGGTATTGTATATAATACCTAGGCATTATGCAGAATGACCAGACCAGGAGCAGGTCCCTAATTTTTTTACTACCACTCTGTGGGCGTGGCTTGTTTTGTGGGTGTGGCTTGCCAGCCATGTGACCAGATGGGCGTGGCTTGCCGGCCATGTGACCAGGTGGGCATGGCCTGCCGGTCATATATTAGTTATTTCAGAGAGATGTTACTACTATTTTTGCTATTTTATATCTTACATGAAAAGCTTTGCATACAAAGTGTGTGTTACACCATGGCAACACAGCAACCTTTATATGCAGAAAATGCTATAGTTAAAAGACAAGCAAGTCTCATACAACATTTTTAGTTTCAGTCATGGATTCCTTAGACGAAAATATTGAGGACTGTTAAAAGAACAATATCTTTTAACAGTCCTCAATGTTTTCGTCTAAAGAATAACAGTATAAAACTGTATAAAATTAACAGTATAAAAGGTTAAGCTTTTGGAAAACGCCCACTTTGGGAAGCTTTAGGCAAAAGCGAAGGAAAAGTGTCAAATGCGAGCTTCTTATTATTTTCAAGCAAAGGGACAGGGAAAGACTTAATTGTCAGGTTTCTGGGCATGTGCAGAAGAAATTTTTTTTAAAAAATGGCGGCGCCCAGGCACCGGCAACCGACCGCACCGGTACTGTGACATCACCAGCGGGCCGCTACCGGTGCTATAGAGTGGACCGCAGCGGTAGGAACCCACCACTGGACCAGACTCTCATGAAAAGAGAATCATGAAAAGTACAGGATTTTCTTACTGAAAAAAAACAAGATTTAAAAAAAAACCCCAGTATTGACTTACTTGTTGCAACAAGGAAGACTAGAATAGAGAGAATAATTTATTATTAATAATAACCTCCAATGAGGCGTTACCTTGACATGGTTGTGGGGATTATTTATTTATTTATTTATTTATTTATTTATCTATTTATTAGTTGCATTTGTATGCCGCCCACTCCACAGAGACTCTGGGCGGCTCACAACAGTAAAAATTCACATGCAGCTATGCCAGAAGTTCAACAACACTGGACAGAAGAGTATTAAATACAGAGGAGCTAGACAAAGAGTGTCTCTCCCATAAACAAGCTAGTGAGAAGTAATTTATAGAAATCCATAGTGGATCAGTCAGTACTACAGATATCCATGCCACCCAAATCTCAGGTTGTGTTCTTCTATTTCTCAGCATCATCCACTCTTTCATCCAAATCAAACAGCAAGGTGCAAAGTATAATTTCAAATCAGGTAAACCCAACTTCCTCTTTCCTTTGCACCTTGTAATGCCTTCTGTTTAACTTGTGTTTTCCCCCTGCCATACAAATTCAGATACTGTATATTCTTCTGCCATTGTTTAAGTGGTGCATCAGTTGTCAAAATAGGTATTGTCTGATTCTAGGCAAGACATTCATTTTTATCACAGAAATTCTCTCCAGCAATGACAGTTATAATTTCTCCCATCTTAGCAGATCTTTTTTTTTACTTCATTCCATGTCTTAACATAGTTATTTTGAAGTAACATACAATTTATATAGTATTTGTCATAGTGATACCCAGATATTTAACTTCTTCTCAATCTTAGAACCTGTTTTATTAATTAATTCCATTTGATAGTCTATTTTCACATTTTTTAACATCTTTGTCTTCTGTTTATTATTCCACAGAATAATGCTTATGTAACAATTTTTTAGTCTTCCATTAATACTTCAATTCCCTTTAAAAGATCTTCAATTCCCTTTAAAAGATCTAACCAACACCAAGTCATCTGCAAAAGCTCTTAACTTGTAAGTTTCTGTTTTAGTCTTTACTCCCACAATGCTATCTTCTTGCCTTAGATCTCTGTACAGTATTTCCAGAAGCAAAATAGACAAGAGAGAAAACAGTGGGCATCCCTGTCTTTCTCCTTTTGGTATCTCAGAGGATTTCCTTAGATCTCCATTAATGATTATTTATGCTTTCTGTGAAGTGTATTTCAAATGTATCCATTTTATATAGTTCTCTCCAAAGTTGTATGTTCCAAAACTTCGAAGAAGAAAGCCCAGTTCAAATGTCAAAGGTCTCTGCAGCTAAGAAAAACCGTGTCTTAATTTTCATTCTGTTGCTTCAAATATTCCAAAATGCCCAACATATTTATATCATTGTTCTTCAAGTATCTTTTAGGTAACCACATTGATCCTCATGAATAAATTCTTGCAAAATGATTTTCACTGAAAATCATTGTGAACAACCTGTAATCATTATTCAATAATAATATTGGCCTTTGTTGTTGTTGTTGTTGTTGTTGTTGTTGTTGTTGTTAAAGTCAAATGTTGTCCCTCTTTGGGTATAAACACCACATTGATCTCTTTCCAACCCCCTGGCATTTTTTGCTTCCAGTAGGATAGTGTTCATCATGTTTGTAAAGATTGTAAAAGTTCATCCCCAAAATATTTGTAATATGAACCTGATAATTCATCAGGCAGTTTTCTTAATTTTTTTTATAGCTTCAGAAACCTCCCTTATTGTTAAAGGTCTGCTCACAATCTGTCTCTGCATAGAGGGGCTCTGCTCCACAAATTGGATGATAATTCCTTGAGGGAAGGTTTTAGATGACCTCTGATGGGAGAAGGACAGGAATAGTGAAACTATCCTCACTCTTCTTGACCTGTTAGTGGCCTCTGGACTGGCTTCAGGAGTGAGGGTGGATGCCACTGTGTCGTGCTGGTCAGGGGCGGGTTCCTCTTACCTGGCTACCGGTGCGCTGCATGCGCATCATCACGTTTCACGCATGTCCTCTCGTATGATTTTGCTTCCGCGCATGTGCAGGAAGCAAAAAATCGCCAAAATCTTGTGAGGGTCGCGCGCGTGTGTGATTTCGGCGGTTTTTTTGCTTCCGCGCATGCATGGAAGCAAAAAGTCACTGAAATCTCGTGCACGCGAGCATCCCCTTGTGAGATTTTGCTTCCACGCATGCGCAGGAAGCAAAAAAAGGCCATAAATTCAGAAAAAAGATGGTGCAGCGCAACGGACCAGCGAAGACAGCACTGGAGCCGTCACGTGCAAATTGCGCAATTGGTGGGTCCCTACCGGAACGGCACACTGGACCGCACCGGTAGGAACCCACCACTGGTGCTGGTTCTCCTCCTTCTTCTGTGGTCAATTCCAGTCAGTGTAGATTGGGCGGTAGAGAACCAACCTGCTGCCTCTACTTTATGAGGTGCCCCAGAGCTCAATTTTCGTTTTTCACCTATTTAACATCTACGTGAGGCAGAGGGTGAGGTGATCCAACAATCTGGAGTGAAATTGATGATACCCAGCTTTATATCTCCAACCCAGGCTGCTTGAGTGATACTGTGGATGTTCTGTCCCAGTCCCTAGAGACTATAAGGGTCTAGATGGAATGCAATAGTCTTCAACTCAACCCAATCAAGACAGAGTATATTGCTTTTGGGTATTTGAGCCTTAAAGGGAAAAGGTTTTTCCACTGCTACCCTGGGTAGTGTCGCAGTGACCAGATGAATCTGGTGCATAATCTGTGGCCAGGAGGTCCTTCGCATACCTTAGGGTTGTGCTCTAGTTGTGCCTGATCCTTGATCGGGAGGCTTTGCTCGCAGTCACTGATGCCCTTTTGTTTGGATTACTTCAATTTGTTCTTCATGGTGCTGCCCCTGAAGAGTATCTGGAAGCTTCAATTATTGCAGAATATGATTGCATGGGCAGTAAAATGTGTTGGATAATTGACACATATAACACTACTGCTAAGTGAGCTGGACCGGCTGCCAGAATGCTTCTGGATGCAAGTCAAGATGCTGGCTATCATCCTTAAAGCCCTGCATGACTTGCACCGAGATACACCCACATAACACCTATCTTCCGCCAGCTACATTGGTTGCCCATTGGTCTCCAGGCACAATTTAAGGTGTTGGTCATTACCTTTAAACCTATATGGCTCAGGACCTGGTTACCTTCGGAACTGCATACCTCCCTACGACCGGTTAGGGCCCACAGAGTTGGTCTCCTCCAGGTCCTGTCGACCAAACAATGTTGGCTGGCAGGACCGCGGGGGAGAGCCTTCTCTATGGTGGCTCCGTCTCTGTGGAATCAACTACCGCCGGAGATCCGGACCACCCCCACCTTGTTGGCCTTCCGTTAAAGCCGTTTAACGGTAAAGCCATTAAAACCTGGGTCTTCTGGCAGGCGTGGGGTTAGAGACCAGGGAGAATACATTAACGTGGTCACCCCTTGGATGAATGGTGGTAATGTTTTTAATGTTTTATATGTTTTTTAACTTTTTATCTCTATCATTGTTTTAATTGTATTGTTCATCTTTTTTTTTGTTATTGTATGCTGCCCAGAGTCCTTCGGGAGTTGGGTGGCCTATAAGATCGAACAAATTAATTAATTAATTAATTAATTAATTAATTAATGACTTGAGGCTGGGCTACCTGAGAGAGTGTCTTCTTCCAGTTGTTTTTTTACCCATCTGATTCAGTCTGGCTGGTTGGGCATGGTACGGGTCCCATCTGGCAAGAAATGTCAGATAGCGAGGACCAGCTGCGTCTTCTGTGCGGTAGCCCCTGCCCTCTGAAACATTGTCCCTTCAGAGTTGATGACCCTGACCCTATTAGCCTTTATCATATTACAACTGATCAAAATGGGGAAACCTGCAGAATGAGAGCTGTCACTACTGCTAATGTCTAGTGCTGGAACTAATATAAATGTACAGTAATGGGGGACAAAGCAGAAAAAGTAAGATCTGCCTCAGATCAAGAAAGGAGATATTTGAGAGTATTTCAAATGTTGGGATTAGAGTGTCAGCTTGTGCATGAAATAGCTCTCTATCTTCCATCAACAGAAATTGTGGTCATGGTTATTACAATAGGAAACCATAAGGAATAATAAATCTGGGTAGTAAGGAAGAAGTTAGTAGGAAAAAAAACCATTCCCCAGGAAATCTCTCTCCTGTAGTACAATGGGAGCTGGTGTTCTCTCTCTCACTCCCCCATCTCTCTCCCTCTCCCGCTCATTATTTTAAGCCTCTAAGAGTCACACAAGCCTAGTAGTAAGACACTAATGTATTTGAAGGAGGAAGTTTTCAGAGTTTTCAGTCTCTCATGGGTTTTTAAAAGTGAAAAGGGTATATTAAACTATTTCTTTTAATAAACAGAGCATATTGTGCTGCCTGGCTTGGGTATTTTGGTGGTAAAATCTTGTGGTACTCCTGGGACTGTAAAATGAGGTAGATTATGAGTTGCACACCCGTAGTCTAGCACTTAGGAACAGATAACATGGATTCATTACGTCTATCAAATTTCTGCCAGGCACAGAATAGTTTAAAGTCAGAGGATCTCTGCCAAAATAAAGACATCGTCTCTAGTTGCAAATGTGATCTCCCTGCAGAGCATTCTGTTTTATGCAACTCCACAAATTTATCACTTCTGAGCCTCAAAACACTTTTCCAAACGCCGTACTGCAGTAGTCTTTCCTTGAATCAGTCATAATGGTTTTGAACTGGCTGTAGGCACTATCCAGCCACTCCTAATTTTTTCCCCTCAACTTTAATTATCTTCTTTTAAATCTTAGAATACATTCTGTATTACAGCGATGAATTAATATTTGCACGTTGGTGTTTTATATAGAAATTTAGAATTTGGCAAAGTTGAAGTCAGCTTTTTAAGCGTTATACTTTGTTTAAATCTCTTGCAATGTGTCACCATTGTTTTATGGCCACGTTTGCCTGGAGATACACATACACACATATACATATATCTTATAGATTGTTGAACCGTTTTGTAAATTTGCTATTGGCTAATTTTGGCAATGGTGCAGCTTGATAATTAAAAAAGTAAGTTATCTCTTGCCAGCTCATTATAGCCAAGTGTAAACCAACTTTAGCTTTCCCTAATCCCATCAACCCAGTCTGTAGGAAGGGTCAGAGGTCAGTAACTGCTTCTAAAAACACTGTTCAATTGAATTCAAACACGTTGTTACCTACTAAGCAGCTGCTCGCAAACAATCTAGAATCTGTGCTCACTCCTAATTGTGAAGGCCTCTTATTGCAAGAAAAGTACAAATCTGAACGGAGCCCCTCATTCATCACCAAGACTGTAGGACAGACTGAGATCAAGTCAGCGCTCTCCCCTCCCCCATTTAAAAATATATATGTTTTGAGGCCAGCTAGCTAGCCCTGGAGGATAATGATTGGATGTTTTCACAGACAAACTGCTGAACAGAAGACCTGAACCTCCCATAGCCAAACCACATTAATTGCCATAAGATTCAGAGAAATGATGCAAAGAAAATGTTTGCATTTCTGAGGATCAGCCCCAAAGGATCATGAATATGTCCAAGCGTGACTTGGCAACCGTAAACCCAACTGGATCCAGAGCTCTGTAGAGTAACTGTTGAAAGAGTTAATGTTGACTTCGCTGCTTGGGGCTTAGTCTGCTTGAGAGATTCAGGTGTGGTTTGGCTAGTAGCACCCTAGTACTAAATAATAGCTAAAACAGGTAGGTTAAAAAATAATTAAATTCTGTCCTAAAGTTATAGTACTTGGGTGGGAGACAGTGTGGCAACTCCAGGTGTATAGGCTAGAGAGGGAGGTTAAAATAAATCCTTGAAGGCAACATAAAACCACTTTTGAAATCATGCCCAGGAAATTGCATGTCTAGTCACCAGGAACTGGACTTGACTTGAATGCAAAAGATGTTCAGATAAGAAGGGGAGGAGAAATTCTTGGGACAATTAGGAAGCGGGGTTAGGTTTTAAATGGCTCTGCTGCAGAGGTGGGTTGCTCCTGGTTTGGACCAGTTCTATAGAACCGGTAGTAACTTGGCGGCCTGAGTCGCTAGAACCAGCAGCAACCCAGGCCTGCCACGCCCCCGAACCGGCTCTCTCGGCAGCGCCGTAGGCGGCGCTATCTTGTTTTTTGCTTCTGCACATGCGCAGAAGCTGTGTTTTAAGCACTGCGCCCGTGCACGCGCCCACACAGCGCACAATGATTCTTGACAAATGTATCTTTTCTTTTATGTACACTGAGAGCATACGCACCAAGACAAATTCCTTGTGTGTCCAATCACACTTGGCCAATAAAAAAATCTATTCTATTCTATTCTATTCTATTCTATTCTATTCTATTCTATTCTATTCTATTCTATTCTATTCTATTCTATTCTATTCTATTCTATTCTATTGGCCTCCAGCTGGACACTCTTCAACAAGTTTTGCCAACATGTCTGGGGACCCCAGAGTGGGATGGAGCCCATCAAATGTCTCATTTGATTGCTGTTGGCAGGGGGCTGGGGCATTATTGGTTTTTTTATTGCTTTTGTATTGAGTTTTATCCTTGTCAGCTCTTAGGGGTCACTGAGAGTGAATTGGGGAGCTATATAAATGTTCTTAAATAAAATAAAAAAATTGGAGAGTGGCAGAATAGGGAAATATGACTGTGACGATGTTACTACCTACGTGAGGATTGGCTATTCTGGAAAATCAGGTTACTGAGACAGTTGGAATTCAACCTAAAGTGGCTTGGGGTGGAATCAGTCCTAGGATTGGTTTCTGGAAATGAAAAGGAAGCATTTAAAGGGGACCAGAGGCCCAGATGTGTTGAAAGTTCTTAAGATCGACTTATAGCTGTATTCCAAAGAATATGCTTTAACTAGTGTCTTGTAATTGATACATTTCATGTTGCCTTTTATCTATATGGCTGCCTTGTGGGCTGCCTGCAGCATTTCTTTTTAGTGTAAAAGTGAGATATAACCTGAATACTTGAATCAGAGTGAATCCCTGATATTTATTGCCAGGTAACTTGATCAAGATTAGACTGTAAGCAATTTGCTGCAATTTACTTTCTAGAATTGTAGGGGTTAGTTATACATACAAACTGGTAAGATAAATGCACGTTGTACATTTCTACATTAAGCTAGGAGTACTCCCTTTTATATATTTGTATTTGGGTTGTACACTGGGATAGAAAGAGAATCGAGGGGCTGGTTTCCGTTAACTACTCACTTATGTTACATCCTACCACTCATTTCTCATTTCAAGTACCACTTTTCCTTAATCGTATTTTATTAATTCATATCATTCTGCTTCCTATCAGTCTGCTTGCATGTAATAAAAATTGGACATCTATTTTAGAAATTTGAAGGATTTGAATCACTATATGGTTTGAAAGATAAAGGATTTAATACCGAGGATATTGAAAATAGTTAAAAGAATGAATAATATCCCATCTCCTTGGAATGCAACTCATTTAGCCTGAAATAAGATAATGGATTATATCATAATCCACTTTTATTATCCCCATCTTTAGGAAGATTGTCAGTCATAGTCAGTTTTCTATATGCACATCATGTATAGACATTACTTTAAAAATACGTTGCTATATTTTATTCTGATACAGTGTGTTCATATATTATATGCAGTGAATTAATGCTTCAGGAAAATACATTTCTCAGTGAATGATTATTTAATATTTTTAAAATCTTAAAATTTCCAAATCTGGAAGAGCGTTGTTAAGAATTTAAAAAAAAAGTTAATATCTGACCGTTCTGCTCCTAATTTTTCTAATTCTCTTTATATACAAATAATTTTCTTTCAGAAAATCGCATTGGTTCTTTGGCATTTAAAAAAGAAAGGAAGTCAAATTCCATCAGGTTGAGTTTATATTAGACTGTTGAAATGTTTATGGTGACCTTCTGTTTAAAATAGAAGCTGAAATAGAAAAATAGAAGCAACTTTCTACATAAATCAACACAGCAGTAAGTCTGGACCCACAGAAACACTTTATTTATTAGGCTTTGGTTATCTCTTGCTTGGCCTTAAATTCTCAAGCAATAGTAATGTGCTAACAAGTTGGCCTGAATTTAAAACTGCAGGAAAAAAGACAAGCAGAAGACGAAGTCATATAAAATATTGGCTCTATTTTGTTTTGTTTAAAGGAAAAGAGAAAAACCAGGGTCCTTTTAATCATGTTTTGGGTTTACAAAAGTTTTCTCTGTTCTTTTCTGTTCTTCTCTTCCCACCCTCCCTTCCTGCAAAAAAGGAGCGAAGAGAATCTAAGACCCTCTTAACTGTAGCTGAAAGTTTATTCAGGTGCTATGAATCAGAGCAAGCTCACGAAAGCAAACTTTCACCCCTGCTAAAATACCTGCCAGAGGACAAGGCGTGCAGTAATCCTCTTGCCCTCGCCCAGAAAACTGGGGTGAGGCGAAGCTGCCCTCTCATTATAGTTTAGGTCTCAAGGTTAGCCAGAGACCCTTAGGGTAACCAGCTGTCAATTAGAGATAACTCCCAGCAATGCTTCTCTGAAATCTTGGACTTATCTCCTAGCAACCTGAACCCTCCTCTTCTTTTAGGACACCCCAACCCCCTTGGCTGGGCCATCCGCTCAAGAGGCATCTTTTCAAGCCAGCAAAAATAACCTTGTCAATGGGGAGGGAGGGGGAGATGCATAAAGGGGTCTGTGTTCAGAGGTAAGTCAGAGAAGCTTCGGTCTGGGATATTTCATTGAAGAGGGCTCCCCCCCCACTGCTGCCTTTCCACACATGGAGATGGAGAGAGAGAGAGAGAGAGAGAGAGAGAGAGAGAGAGAGAGAGAGAGAGAGAGAGAGAGAGAGAGAGAGAGAGAGAGAGATGTTGTGTGTGTGTATGAGGGAGGGAGGGAGGGATGAAAGAAAAAGAAAGAAAGAAAGAGAGAGAGAGAGAAAGAAAAAGAAAGAAAGAAAGAAAGAGAAGGAAGGAAGGAAGGAAAGAAAGAATGAAAGAAAGAAAGAAAGGAAAGAAGGAAGAAAGGAAGGAAAGAAAGAAAAAGAAAGAAAGAAAGAAGAAAGAGAAGGAAGGAAGGAAGGAAGGGAGAAAGAAAGAAAGAAAGAAAGAAAGAAAGAAAGAAAGAAAGAAAGAAAGAAAGAAAGAAAGAAAGAAAGAAAGAAAGAAAGCCAAATCCTTTATGCAGACCTTAACTTCTGAGAAAAAAACACAGAGGGTTGGAGACCAATGAGAAATTCCATTGTTTCCCTTCCAATGAACAAACTTAGCACTTATGTTAAAAAGAAAACCCAGCATCTCCCACTCTATCTAAACTCTTCACTGGAACCTGCTAGAGAAAATGGGCAGATTTTGTGTGTGTTAAGATGAAGTTATTTGTGGTATTAAAGAGAGGCAAAGCTATCATCCTTTGGGAATCCCCCCAGTTTCCCTTCTGATCCATGTCTTTGATACCACAAGAATTGATAGTTCAGAGTGACCACATTACAATGGGGTCATTCTTTGTATTCATGTGGCAGCCCATCCAGAAAACAGGCAAGGATAATTCCAGCTAAGCGGGGTCAAAAAACCAAAACCACCAAACAAATAACAAACAACCAAGCCTACATGCCATTTGTAGCAGCCGAATCACTGGCTTTTCTTTAAAAAGTAATCAGAATTGTTCTCTTTTTACAGGGCTCTGCATTCCTTAGATGAGTTGTTTAGATGATGTGCAGTTTAGCTCCTCTTAGATTAGACAGGGATGGAGAGACCAAGGGAAGAGAGCAGGGGAAAATGGTTGCAAGAAGAGGTATTGGTTTGGCTTGGCTTTTTTTTATTCAGGGTGGCTTTGACAGAACTGGGTCCATCCTGACAAAAGGGCTGCTCAGAAATGTTGCACAAATCCCATGTGCTGAATGCCAGGCTTCGGAGGGGGCCTAATGTAGGCACTTGTCCTGCAATCAAAGATTCAGCTCAACACGAGTCCTTTGTGTGACAACAGCATCCACCCCCCATGCCTGAATGCAGAGACGCTGTCTAAAGAGATGCATAGAAAATCACCCCTTTGCCCCCTCCTTCCCCGCCATCTCCTTGGTGAAATGAGATGGTTTCTCTCCAGTTTTTTAAAAAGATAAATCACCTTTTAAACCAGGCCTCTGATCTGATTCCCTCTCCCCAGTTGTACCCAAAGCACGGTGGCCTTGAAGGGAAGAGAAAAGGAGGAGGAAGGAATCACTCTGACTGTCATGGTGGACCTCAGCTCCAGACCGTGCTTCAGATGTATGTGCTTCAAAATGGCTGACGTGTACACGCTTGTGAATGCATGGAAGATGGGTGGGTTTTACAATGTTAAGTGATGCATGGCCCACCTCTCCTGGAAAGAGAGAGAGAAAGAGAGGGGGGGGAGGAGGGAAGGAAGGAGGGAGGGAGAGAGAGAGAGAGAGAGAACTTAAATTTGCAGCCCTTGCAGTTCCTTTTGATATTATTTTGCCATTTTTCTTCAGGAGGAGAAGATTTGGCAATGGAGGAAATGAAATATTCACATTCTTTTTCATAACTTGCTTTTCAAAATGTGGAAAATGACAGCAGATAGCATTAGGTTTTGCTAAATGAGAAAATTATGTAATTAGCACTTTTCACCCTCTCTCAGATTTTGTATGGATCTGCTTTTCTAAAAAGTGCATGGAATGGATGAATTTTGAAATCTTGTTTCTTCTACCTTAAGACAGATAACAGAATGATTTTTTTTCCATTAAAAAAACAAATTGATGTACAAGGAATAGCACTAATAAGCATACAGGAAAGTGTAGTAGAAAATTTATTATCTAACAACTGGAATTATTTTAATGCTATTTTAAATGGTCTGAACATGTTTTAAGAAATAAACTATTTTCAGGACATTATAATTGTATTTTAAGCTTTATTCAGACAAAATATAAATATATGCATTTTTAAAGTAACAATAATTATACTAAAATATACTTTTATTGCACAATGACATTCCATTAGCCCTAAACAAACAGGATGAAGTTTGTACAAAATTATTTAAGAATAGTATCTTATGTGATTAAAATTAGAATAGAAATCCATGAATAGAAACAATATTTCTAATCTTTTTGTTCAATAGTATACCATTGCCAAAGGAGTCACACAAGGTTGTTAAGCCTCAGTGTTTGCTTACATGTTGATATTTATTTATTTATTTGTCCTATTTCTATGGCTACTTATCTTAGTCAATGACTCTTGGCAGCTTACAATTCGAAAATATATATTTCAGTTAAAATATTGAAAAACTTTTTAAAACAGTAAAACCAATAAAAACGCTAAAACATCCAATATATTTTGAAATATAATTAAGGTTCCTCTTCTAAAAGAAATGTTAGTTCAAAATACTCTTCACTGGAAACAACTAAATACAAGAAAATATGGCCCGAGTGTGAAGATACACAAAACAGCTAACATTATTTGAATTATTTGTTTCATCCAAGTAAATTGTAGAAATGTAGTGAGACACTGGACCAGACCTGAGACTTGATTCTTCTTAACATATGTTTCAAATTACGCTTCCGTTAAATCTGCATGTACAGTATATGATATAAGTTCATCGGTTAAACTTCTAGGAATAAATCATGGGTACAATGAAGAGTTTTGTCAATGACATCAGCTAGGGTTTTTGCTGTAATCTTCTTTGGCTTATAGGGGTGTTAAGGTTCTTGTGTTATGATAGTTGTACCAGCTGCATTCAAGCTATTTAACAGTGTTTTTCAGCCGGAGCTCCACCATCACCCTTAATGGACCGAAAACTTCCTTTAAATTTCTGTGAGCACTGCAAACTTTAATATATTTTTTAAATATATGAATTTATTTATGGTACATGGGACAGGATCTATTCCCTCAGCCCAATTAAGTCTTGTCATTGTCAATTAAAAAAGCAGATGTCGAAGATGAGAAAAACATACGTTTCATGAGCAGAACATAGGAAACATAAGTACATGTGGATAGCCCTGCTGGATCATGCAAGGCCCATTTTAATCCAGCATTTGATGCTTCTCTTTGGACTGCTTGCAAGCAGGAGATGAGGCATATTTTTCTCTCTCCATTGTTCTCCTATAACTGGTATCCAAATTGTGTTGCCCTCAACCTAGATATATATTGAGCTAATAGCCCTTGATTTGAATTAGCCTCCATATTTTTATCCAATCTCATTTTAATGCCAACCAGATGTGGACATTACCACGTTCTGTGCCAATGAATGATGTGCTTTCTTTTGCCAAAATCTCCTTCCAATCAATAAAACCGTATAGTTCCTGATATTTTTTTATGAATAGAAAGAGATCCAGGAAAGACAAAAGCCCTTGTGACTCAGATAATCCAATACTATATTAGATGACCAATAGTTTGTTAGTGCCTGGCTGCCATTTTGTAATTAGCTCTGTCACCTTGCTACCATTGTAATGATGGGCTCCACTGATTTGTTTCCAAAGTAGAATTTGGGGGTAGAAAGTGTGAAACGTCCTGCTAAAATTCAATATAAAACAGCTCAAGATGCACAGCAGAAGAAAGGAATGTGATTTTTATTTTTATTTTTTATTTTTTGCTTATTGAAGCTGAGCTTTGCTGGTTGCTGACATGGATCCCTCTATGTAATTTTGTTAATTTGGTACATAACTAATTTACTATTCCTTTTTTCTGAACTTTTTGTTATTATTATTCATTCTAGTCTATATCATGAGCTTCCCAGATGTTCCCCCAAGAATTGACCTTGGATGGTTCCGTTTAGCTTTCTAAATCAACCAATGTCAGCTAGCTACTTTCTGCTTGGTCCCAAAATCCAAGGAAAACTGGTGCTTATGTTTCAATTGTATTATTTCACTAGTAGAAACTTGTGGGAAGCCTATTTTCAATCTGGTGTAAAAGTATTGCTTTGAATCTAGCATAATATTTTGAAACCTGCTGCACCATGGAGTAAAATAATTCTACCAAAAAGAATTGTTTTGTCCCCCAAAGAAGTCTGTGGTGGACCAGAGAGAACCAGCAAAGTCCTGTTCCCCACAGAAATAAATGAACAGAGCTAGGCTAGTAAGTTGCCCTTTTTTTTCAGTCTATGAAGTGATCAAAGATTTCCTGTAACTTTTTTAACTTAAAAAAAAAAGCCTGTGCCAGTCTGCTACATGGAGCTGCCTTCTTTTTTCTCTGGCACTTCCTAGAATGACCATGAAATATACACTTACTCGGCTGCATGATAACATTCTGATAAATATCAACAATCTTGATCAAGATTGGTAATGGAAGGAGGTTAAAAATAGATAGAACATGGGAGCAAGAGGTTTCACCACACTTCCTGTACTCACATTGGTGCAGAATGTGCTGGGGTAGATGACATGGCTCTCTTCTTCCTCACATTACCTTCTCCCCAACAGCTGGTTATCAGAGAGCCAGGAATCGTATCTTGCTGAGAAAAGATGTACAAGGAGTGCCATTGCTTACATGCTCTCTGATCAAGCACATTCATGGCTGTGAAGCTGATAGGGACATTCATAGCAGGCTGGGTTGGAAAACTCGGAGACTCACGTATCATCCCTGGCTGCAGGTTACTTGCATGTGGCTTGTGAAATAGTTCTAGAAGTAAAAGTCTGGCTTAGGGAGACTAAATTAATATTCGCAAAAAGAAAAAAAAAGACCATATTGTCAAGTCGTCAGACAGTGTTTATAGCATGACGTTTATTTAAAATAGCCCCTTTAAAAATATCCTTTAAAATGACCATATAAGACAAAATACTTAAAATCTAGCGTTTGCTCTGGTATGATAACTATTGGAAATGGAAACAGATTTTATCAAACCCCAGGGCTGCTGCCAAAAAGAGCACCCCCTTGTCTGGTTCTTCCTCCTCAGTACCATTTAATAGTAAAATGCATGGCATTATGTCATTACAGGGTGAATTCCACCAGATTTCCCCCACCCTGTAGCAGCTTAAGATGTGGAGCGGAGTAGGGAAAGCCACAGAGTGATACCACAGCAAAAAAATTATTAATAATCATGATGAGGCAAAGATGGGGAATTAAGCATGAGGCTTCTATTTTCAGTGGCAGATCTCTCTCTCTCTCTCTCTCTCTCTCTCTCTCTCTCTCTCTCTCTCTCTCTCTCTCTCTCTCTCTCTCTCTCTCTCTCTCTCTCTCTCTCTCTCTCTCTCTCTCTCTCTGTGTGTGTGTGTGTGTGTGTGTGTGTGTGTGTGTGTGTGTGTGTGTGTGTGTGTGTGTGTGTTGGCAGGAAATATAGCTTGTTTGTGTGTGAGGGAGGGGGTTTAAACCTTTCTCCTCTGAAGCTGCTGTAAACCTCAGGAGAAAAGCTTGGAGTGGTACAAATTGGTGCCTCATGATTGTAGCTCAGGAGGCAATAGTTTTCTTACAGGATAGGATTCTCTTAAGCATTGATAAGAAAAACATGCTAGTTGCATTGCCGCTTTCTGTCCTTTAAGCCCAGCCATTCTATGAAGATGATGGCTATTCTTAGCAAAGTATACTCAATGAATCACATCTACTGAACTGTGCCCTTACCAAGCTCAACCATTTATATATGCATAATAACCCAGGTATGGTGCTTTAGAAAAGTGGTACACGCAGATTTTTCAGTTACAAAATACACCTTTTCAGGAACGGGGGTGTTTTTTTTTAAAAAAAATCAGCCCTGGAAATCATTTAAGTGCATTACACGCGCATACTTAAATCATTCTGCCAAGGCAGATGGATAATAGAGACTGGCTTGGATCAGAGGCCCTGAAGCTACAACCTAACTCTTATCTTAGTCACCGGAAGAAATTTTCCACTGATTTAGAATAACTTCAGTGTTTTCGTTTTTTATTTTTAAAGAAACCATCCGCAGACAGTCCCTCCTGCTTTATATTCCTGCTGGTTCATATGTGCTTGGATTCATTGGTGTGCCCTGCTGTGTTTAAGCAAGAGCTGTGTAGAATTTGCTCAATTAGCTGTACATTCCTCTGTTTGCTTTCCCGATCTGCTCTTCCCCTTTCATCTATCAGATGTTCACAAGCTTTCCATTAGATGTTTCCTGCTTCTAATAGTTGTTTGCAATTTGTTTTTCCTCTGAAGCTACAGTGCAGGTTCCAATATGTGTGGAAATAGAAGAGGGGTTGAAGATGGACTGCAAAGAAGGGCAGAGGGTTAAGACTTGCTTGTATTATTTTGTAGAAAATGCTTAACCGGGCAGAAACATGACTTATATGTTTCTGAACATATAATTCCTGACAAACACATGCAGAATTTTTCCTGAAATTATTGGGGCGATTTGTAATGAATGTGAGTCCTGTTACAAGTTAATGAGATTTAAGTACTGCTAGTTTGTCTTGAGCTGGGACCATTTTATTTCAGGCTGTTCTTCTCTAATGAGAATGTTAAATGTATGACCACGCTTGCCATCCCTATCACATTATTTATTTATTTGCATCTGAAATGTGTTCCTTCGCCAATATAAAAGCAGTTCTCAGGTTGACATAATAAAACAGCTAAAATGTAAATACAAATACGATTAAAAATAATTAAACAGTTACGGGTTTTACATAGTGGTGATATCATCTGGGGATAAAGATTGTTAAGGATTACTTTGATTTCTGTTCCTTTGTTTTCAATTAATTTAGGTGGTCCTCTTGCCTTTTATAATAGGAATATCTTATTAAAATTAGAAAAAATAAACATTGATATAATAAATATAAAGGACTGTCATAGGATTACTGTACTTTTTTCTTTCCTTTGCATGTTATGAATAAGAGGACAGTCATTAGCATCTCTTTTTAAAATAGTCTTTTATTTATGTAATATAACCCTCTTTCTCCATGCAGAAATCTATTATTAGCATTCCGTTACACAATTCCTCTTAAATTAGACACTTCAAAGTTATTGGTTATTGATGAATCAATATTGTCATCCACCTTGTGACTTTTAAAACCAAGAAATAGATTTTTTTAAATCACTGCTGAAGTCATGTTTTGTCCACAAAATACCTACCCAAAAACAGCTTGCCTCTTAAGAGATCCTTTTGGTTTTGAAGTTTGCGATGATGATTTGAATCTGACTGAGGATTGGTTCTATTTTGCTTTAAATTGAAGTTGATCACCGGATTTGAATCCCAAATGTAAGGCTTTGGAAGGGACCCAAAAGAGGAGTGCTGACTCAAGAAACCTGCTGGGACTTTGTGGCCTACTGCTAGGCAACCACCCATCCCCACCACAGCAAACAGATGACCACAAAATGGATGATCTCATCTCTAAATCAGCTAGTTGATATGCAGATTGCATGGCAGAAATCCTCCTCCCATCATACAACACTGCTCTGGCAGCAGGTGCAACATAAAAGTGCATGGGGTTTGTTTTTATTTTTCCTCACATTTTAGAATCAAAATTGGTTGATTCTGTGCCTTTCACGGTTCCTGAAGTTCCATTGTGTGTATGTTTTTTTTAAAAAAAATCAGTCTCCTGTGCCAAGAAAGCATGGTTTGTCTTCAATACCCCTTTCTCTTACTCTAGATTACAGCAGAATAAGAGAGAGAGAGAGAGAGAGAGAGAGAGAGAGAGAGAGAGAGAGAGAGAGAGAGAGAGAGAGAGAAGGCACAATAATAGCCAGTTCTCTTTTAATGTAAAAAAACATCATAGGAAAAATGCGAGAAAGTACTACCTCTCTGGCCATCTTCTGCACTGAATAAGCTTAATATGCTTATTCTGCATATACATGTCATGAAGGCTGCTCCCTTTTGAAAATAGGCTGATGTTTCATACATTTTTTTCATGGTGTGGTGGTTGATGGACACGGTGCAGTTGGAGTACCCTGTTTCTAAAAGGAACCAAGAGCACTGAAGTATTTTCATCCAAGAATGAGGCAGAATAACAAAAAAGCTCTCCTCCTTCCCTGGTGTGTCTCATATATTGGGCCTTGAATAGCAGGAGGGCACTATTGTCTGTCATTGCAGGTTAGATCCCGAAAGTCATAAACTGCTACAGAGTTTTAGCGATGCTGTTGGTTTTGAGCTATAGAAAAGAGGTTGTTTGCTCCAAATCTGTAGAATGCAGGGTAGCTTATCTGAAATTCATCAAGAGCCTCTGATGAAAAAGGTGTTGAAAATTCTGCCAGGATGTTAGACCCCTAGTGCCAGATTAAGGGAGGGTGGGGAATATATAACAAAGCTGAGGGAATGCATGGTGCATATTGATTTGCAGCTTCTTATACATGCTTTTGTCCAGGATAATTGATCATCTGTGAGGCTGCAAGATGCATTCATCTGCAAGGGCTTATGAATGGGCTAAATCTTCACAATGTTAAGGAAAAAAATATATTACTAAATAGTCCTTTTTCATATGTGGACTGCATAAACATTACAATTTCAATAGGAATGCCACTTGGGGGGGGGACACATCTTTGGAGATTTATTCCTCCTGTAAAGTGATGTGCCAGAAGGTAATTCCACAGATATTTCTTGGTGATCTTCAGAAGCTGTTGGTTTGTAACCGTAAAACATTTGTAATTCATGCTGCTTTGCTCGTACATGTTTTGCCCGATACAAATCCCTTTTTGTGACCAGAGAAATAGTATACCTATATGCAATGCAAATCCTTCAGTTGGCTGAGCACTTCTGCATATATTTTTTTTAGAAATTAAAACTGGCTTTACAGTTTTTTTTAATTATATGGATTCCTTCTGCTGAACTGTTTCATACAAATTAAGCAGAAAAGTCATAAATGAAAGAAATGCCAATTTCTTTCTTTTCTTTTTAAACATGTCTTGCAAACAATTTTCCTATGTTTCATAATTTATTAGAATCCTAGAAATGCAATTGCTGGGACATGCAACTGAGTTCCATAGGACTTATCACAGCATAACCACTAGGTATTATTTCCCTTTCATCACAATATTATCTCCACTATTATTATGAAGAAAATTGAAATACTATAAAATGGGATGTTTCCTGGTTTAAGTCTGCTATGGTCACTACTTCTTCCTTATCTGATTTACAATACATGTCACAATACCTTCTGCCCTTCTCTGTCACAAATTTCATAAAATAAGAGAAAGTACAATAAACAAGGACTTTTTTTGCTGAACTACCAGTTTATGGACTGTAGAACAGAGAGGGGAACAGAAATCAAAGAATTCTGTCAACTCCTTTTGAACCCTCTTTAGATATTGCTTCCATTTAGCTAGTCATTGAAGAGCTGCTACATAACATAACTTCAAGAACTAATGCCCAGGTTTTCTTGTTTTCTGCTCAACTCCTTTTCTTTGGGCTGAGTCGTCTAGGTTATAAATGAATATTTATAATATTTTGGGGATGAAAAACAAAATTATTAAAATAAGCATTTCAGAGCACGGCAAAGGGTTGCAGTATCAGGACATCTGGACTGCATTAAAGCTTAGAGGAATTACTCTTGAAGATTGGAATTTTACCCATCGAAAATCCCCTTTCACTTGAGGGAGTTATTAATGGAAAGACAAGATGGCATCACAAAAAGAGGCCATTTTTAGTCCAGGGGTCGCCAACTGCTGGTGTCTCCTGCAAGAGCACTTCCAGATGTCACTTCTAACCGAAACAAAAAATGGTGGGTTGGCAAAGTGCTGCGAATGCCATCCAAGGTGACTCTGGCTGCTAAATCAATGTTCTGAGCCAAGACAGTAGCAAATTCCTGGGTGAATTTCAGATTTGTTGTTTTCGTGTTTTTACAAAACTTAACAGAAAGACACTGTGTAAGAAATCTTTAATTTGGAAGCTCAAAAGCTGGACTTAAACTGCATGTATCTGGGCTAAACATTACCCCTCAGCTTAGCTATGTCGTTAGCAGGGCTGGCCTAAACATTTGTAACAAATATTACATGCCCCAACTCAAGTCAAGCTGCATACTATCCCAAACCAAGCAAATTACTTGGGAACAGGAAACTGACAATCTACCTAGCATTCTACCCATCCCCTGAAGTTACAAGAAATACAAAAATAATTAGGAGCCATATGTTTTCTTTTCATTACAAATGAAATCTGCCACTTCAAGCAACCATTTCGCTCTTTCTAATGGTAGATCATGACCTGTTCCTTTGGGCTATTATGAAGAGGAAATCGAATATCTCAGAATGTGAGAATAAAATGGAATAATAGAAAGAAGGTATATGCCAGTGATAGATTACAAGCTTTACATCCATTCAATCTCAGCTTCAGTCCCAATTGCTTGCATTTGAGAGAAATAATCAGAATGAAATTTGGTAATGATATTTTTATACAAGGTGTAACATAATAATAATACAGCTGTATACAGCCAGTCATAGTTATTGTCTGGAAGCTCATAGAGTAAGAGAGGACCATAACATACTCTTATTTTTTTCTCTCAGAGGGATTCTGTTTTAGTGTCCGTATTAAATTTACATACTGCCTTTTCACCCAAAAATAATTCTACTTAAGGTAGCAAACAATAAAACAATAAAAAAGAGAACAATAGTTACAAGTAAAACATTAAATGTTTTTTAAAGTATATATAAAATACATAAAAATAAATCACTTGAAGCGCCCGTTAGATTAAAGCCTAATTCAGCAATAAATTATCTCAAATGTCAAAAGCCTGTCCAAAGAAAAATGCTTTTGTCTGCCAAAAGGAGATCAGCAGAGCTGAAAGTAGTCTCTCTATGCCAAGGAAGGTCACTGAGAAAGCCTTTTATTTTACTGCATACAATTTTTTTTCCACTAGGAAACAGTGAATATAGATAAATATGGGGAAATACATGGTTTGGCCATAGTACTTGTATAAAAGATAATAGTAGGTGATTGTATTCTGAATGCAAGTTAGCTTTGTGATGTAGTAATAAAAAGAAAAATGGCGAATATCTGTAGCTCAGGTATAGGATGAGGGTGAAGGTTCATTCTCCGAGCCTTGTGGGTTGGTTTCTGAACGTTTCGTTACCAGGCTAGGTAACATCTTCAGCGGAGTTTAGGGGATGTCAGGGTTCTTCTGTGTTCTGACAAAGTGTTCTGACGAAGAAAACTGATACTGACATTCCCTAAACTCCGCTGAAGATGTTACCTAGCCTGATAACGAAACGTTCAGAAACCAACCCACAAGGCTCGGAGAATGAACCTTCACCCCTCAAAAAGAAAAATGCAGTGACAGGCTGCACGAACAAAAATATAGTTTTTTCAGATGAGAGGAAATAAGAATTACATATTAGAGGTAGTCCTTGCAGTCCTTACAACCACAACTAAGTCCAACATTTCTGTTGCTAAGTGAGACGGTTGTTCAGTGGCTTTTGTCTCATTTTATGACCTTCCTTGCCACAGTTATTAAGTGAATCCACTGCAGTTGTTAAGTGAATCTGGCTTCCCCATTGAATTCGCTTGTTAGAAGGTGATCACATGATCCTGGGACACTGCACTGTCATATCTGAACCAGTTGCCAAGCATCCAGATTTTGATCACGTGACCATGGGGATGATGCAATGGTCGTAAGTGTGAAACATGGTCACAAGTCACTTTTTTCAGTGCCGTTGTAACTTCATACAGTCATAAACAAATGGTTGTAAGTCAAGGACTCCCTGTACTCTGTGCTAGTCATATCCAATATAAAATAGTGTGTACAGTTCCAAGCATCAAACTTTGAGAAGAATTTACACATATCTGAATAGGTGCAGAGAAAAGCAGCAACAATGATCAGGGAACTGATAGCAAATTCAATCCCATCATTAGAGCTCAAAGTAGATTGAAATATAGCAAATTAATTCACCTCGCCCCCAACATTCTTGTTTCTCAAATTCCCCACATGTTCTAGATCAGGGGTCACCAACTTTTCGGACCTCAGGGACCACTAAATTCATAATTTTAAATCCCGTGGACCCCTAATATGACCTGCCTAATGACTGGCTGGGTGGGCGTGGCTAGGTGGTCATGTGACTGGGTGGGTGTGGCCAACTCGCCTCCCCGCCCGGGCTCCTTAGGGCCCCAACAGGAAGCAGTTGTTGGAGCTAAACAGCCACCACAAGAAAGAGTTGGCAAAATAGCTCAGTTCAAATTGGATCTGACCGAGAAGGAGGCTCAGCAGAAGCACCACACTGAGGACTAGGAGCATAGGCTTTCCAAGCAGAGGGAAGACCTGCGGAAGTGCAAGGCCAGGTACCGGTGCCTGGAGGCTCAGCGGGCTGAGATGGTCAGCCAGTTCCAGGCCATGATGCAGTCCCACTGGAACAAGGTTCTCCAGCTCTTCGCCACCAGTGGCACTTCCCTCCAGCCTTCACCCAAAGCCCCGCATAAGAAGCCGAAGCAGACCCTAAGTCGGAATTTCTGCCCCCTCTGACCCACACAAAAAGATCTCGAAGGGGGACACTCTCTGCAGCAACACAAATGTTCATTGCACATATCCATCCCAGGGGCCGTAGTTTGAGGACCCCTGATTTAGTACAATATAAAAAATGCAAATAATTTTTCTGCGGACCACCAAAATTTTCTCGTGGACCACCAGTGGTCCACATACCACCAGTTGGTGACCGCTGTTCTACAGCACAGTTGTCAAACTTGATTGTGTCACGTGACATATTGTGACATAAAGCGACTTTTTTGCCTTTGCGGAGCTGGGGTGGGCGTGGCCTGTGTGTGATGCATCCGAACCATGGGCCGCCAGTTTGACAGACCTGTTCTAGAGTTTTACTCAGTGTTGGAATACTCAAGATAAACTAAAATTATCTTGCAGAATGGATAAAAGGTAAATAAAGGCTCTTCACCTTTTGTAAGATTTTTTTTAATGAGGACGAAACCTGTTGCAAAAGGGCATTCCAGTTGGCCAGTCTTCCCCAACTACTTTCAGAAAACTGAAAAGACAGAGATCAAACAAAGTTTTAACTTTAATGTCCTCTCTAGAACATTAGTCGGTACAACTTGAAAAGTTTCAATGGTCACTGAATTAGTAGAGACCATTGTTATCTGTCAGATCTACAGTAGATAAATCTGTAGTGGCATCCAAGTTTGTACAGATTTGAATGATTTTATCTACTGACAGTGGTCACAACACAGGTGATTGGATGATCCACCCTCTGAGACAGAATGTAATATCATAGGCCTGAGATGTCTATGCTGGTGTGGTGGAGACAGAGAAAAAAATGATCTCTTCACTAACATCCTCATAAATTAGCCTTCAAACAAAATCTACCTGTAGTTGGTCAGACATTCAGTTCTGTGATTTTGTTGTCGTTGTTTTTAGCCTAAAGTGAACACTGCATTAGACTAATTTCGCTTATTTAATCAGTCTTCCTTGAAAACGGAAAAGTTTGTTTGCCTCACTCAAGGGGAGAAGCAGGCAGAAATACTCTTCGACCCTGCAGAAATACTCTTTTTAATAGGCCAATTCTCCATTCTCGAGACCAATCAGAGCATTCACAGAATTGCCTATTCATTGCAGACAACGTTCAAACTTGGGCTTCCTGGTACAGATGTTCTAGTTTCTAATCCCTGCAGAGTTCTGATCCCACTAAATTTAAATCCCATGAAGGAGTAATCTGGCTGAACCAATAAAACTATGGAAGACTCCTCCATATTCAAATCGTAATAATCCCACTGAAATGGAAAATAAATGCAATATACAGTCTTCTGAATTTATGAGGCCAGGTACACCTCAGACTGACTCACAGCTGTCCCAGAAGTCATAAAAGTCTGCAAAGACTCCAAACCATTTCAGGAAGGGAAAGTTGGTGTGCCTGATCAAGGGAAAGATTTATGATGAGCCACTGCAATTGATATTCCTCCTGTTGGAAGAGCAAGAGCAAGAACAGGAAAAGGTGGGTAGATTTACTCCTGGGGTAAATGTAAACACTAGAGGGGAACCTTCTCTTGTGAATGCCAATGTTGTTGAATTTGTGCATGCATATTCATCAACTAAGCAAAGCTTAACTGGGTGAATTGATAAGCATAGACATAGCAGCCTATGATACTGGCATACTACCCCAAAACCCAATTAATGTTTGAGAGGGACGTTTCATAGATTAAGCAGAAAGAAAGCCAGTTTGGTGTAGTGGTTAAGGCATTAGGCTAGAAACCAGGAGACTGTGAGTTCTAGTCCTGCCTTGGGCACAAAGTCCACTGGATGATCTTGGGCAGGTCACATTTATTTATTATTTATTATTTATATTTATATGCCTCTCAACTCCACAGGGACTCTGAGCGGCTAACAAGAATACAAATAGCATTAATATAAAAAGAGAATAAAAACAGATTAAAAACAATATAACAATTTTAAAAACATTCAGTCATCCAATCATTTCATGGGCCAGCAACAATAATTCATCAATAATTCATTCATTGGCCCCAGGCTTGCCAAAAAAGCCAGGTCTTAACGGCTTTCCTGAAGGCCAATAAGGTGGGGATAGTCCGGATCTCGGGGGGTAGTTGGTTCCAGAGGGTAGGAGCCGCCACAGAGAAGGCCCTCACCTGCGGGCCCGCCAGCTGACATTGTTTAGCTGACGGGACCCAGAGCAGGCCAGCCCTGTGTGATCTAACCAGTCGCAGGGAGGAATGTGGTAGAAGACGGTCCTGAAGATACTCTGGCCCTGAACCATATAGGGCTTTAAAGGTGATCACCAACACCTTGAATTGCGTCTGGAGACCAATGGGCAACCAATGCAGCTCGCGCAAGATGGCGGTAGTGTGGGTGTATCTAGGCACACCCACAACAGCGCGTGCAGCTGCATTTTGGACCAACTGAATTGGACCAACTGCATTTTAGACTTAGGAAAGAGGCAATGGCAATCCACTTCTGAAAAACCTTGCCAAGAAAACTGCAGAGCCTTGTCCAGGCAGCCTCTGAGAATCTGAATTGAATGGAAGAAAACAAAATCTAATAAAAGGTAATCAAATGATCCCTATGCTAGGATGAATCATTTATCTGTATGTATCTCTAACTCCATCCTATTGGGTAAATAAAAGCGATCTTATTGCATATCTAAATAAAGGACTGCGTGTATTCTGGTTTCATATTCTTTCCATCTTCTTGTGGTTTGTTCCCCTGCTATTTTATTGGGAAGGCTGTCAGTCAAGAACTGTTTGCTTGGACAAGTTTGGGGGTGGGGGGAGATGATCTGAATCACAAGAGGTTTAGAAAGTAGATGTAGAAACCTTTCTGAACCTGCTCTGTGGCATCTGCTTGGTTATCTGCACTGTGGCCTTTCCCCTTGTGATATCACAATGCATGAAAGCAAATGCAGCATGCGCAGGCGCGCGCGCGCGCGCACACACACACACACACACACACACACACACACACACACACACACACACACACACACACCCTAAAGAAAAGCTGATGCTGTCCATAAGCCGAGGGGCCAGGAAGGGGCAAAGTCTTCTGCCTTCAGGTTGCTGTGATGCACTTGGGGAGGTGGGGTGAGGGGGTGGTGCGAATCGAAGGGTGAAAATTATGTGTGTCTCCTTCAAAGAAACAGCAATGCCACCTATTCCCTTAAAGCAGCAAGAGGAGGGAATCTTGGCATGGAAAATATGATCCCAGACCATAGAATAGTAGACATTCTCATCTTCCCTTGCCGGAAGCTTCCTAATGCTAAAGAAACAAATGATGGAAAGTGACCTCCTGCAAGAATTTGATCCAGTAGGCTGGGCTGCTGCTGCTGCTGTTGCTGCTGCTACAACAATTAACCCTTTCATTGCCCAGCCATGGACTACAATAAGCAAAAAAGAATGTCTTTTCAGCCAAAGGAACAAGGTCAGAGGGTCGCCTAGAAAGTACAAATAAAAAGCCTTTATTATCTTCACTTACAACAGTCAAACCTTTATATCCATCCCTATTATTTCATATGGCTTTCTGGTTTTTGGAAGAAGCTGCAAAGAAATCAAATAATTATAGGTTAGGAATTAAAAAGGGGAGGAAATGGACAGATGGTTCTTTTCACTGCTTCCCCCCCACCACATGCACACACTCAGGCACATGCACACCTACCATCTATTCTTTCTTCTTGGTTGGATATTTTGCAGTACAGTAAGGCATATTTTTCGTGAACCAAGTTCGTACCCAGCTGAATTGGGTATGTCATGATATCAAGGGTTTCATCCTACAGGAGACCGAGAGATGTAACTGGAAGGATGTACAACCCAATTATTTCATCCTGCAATTCAGACAATCCTGGTGTCATCTATTCATTATCACTCTTAGCCATGCTGGAATGAATGGCGGTCCTGGATGAGAATGGAGGGAAAATCTCCGACACAACCTTTTTCCTTGACAACTGCTTTTCTGACTGCTGCTTTCCTGGGGAAGACAGTGAAAGCGAACACAGAAAGCCTATCTTAACGAATCTTGAAGACATTGTCAGAAATAATACCACATCCAGTATCTTTTGTTTTGCACAGAATAACATTATGCATCTATTGATACAAGCGACGAATAACAAATTGCATCGCTTTAAAAAAAAAGAACATGGGGAAAAAAATTCTTACGACAACCCATTTTAATTAGTTTCCTTTTCTAGATTTCAGCGTGTAGAATCCCAGCTACGATGAATCATTTTGCTTCCTGGCAGCGTGCTTGGAATCAGTGCCCCGAAATAAAAATTTGGAATATATATGGCCCGTGTATCTATTTGCGGACTTCTTTTGTAAAAGAATGTTCATATATACAATTAACACATAGGAGCTAATTTTTCAATGGATCAAATGAACTGAATTCCGAAAAGAGTTATGATTACATAGAAGAGCAGATAACCCTGCTCCCTTCAGAAGGAAATCTATCCATGCATCCAAAAGAAACTGCAAATGCAAGGGTAACAGAGACATAAAACCCTGGATTATGACATAGACAGAACATCTGCAGGTCCATAGATACCTCCTTCAGACCTTTCTATGAATTCTGAGATGGGGGATATGAGGTAGCCAATTGTTTGCCCTTCCAAATAATTACAGGTAGTCCTCAACTTACAACAGTTCGTTTAGTGTCCATTTGAAGAGACAACGGAATTGAAAAAAGTGACTTACGATCATTTTTCACACATACGACCATTTCAGCATCCCTATGGTCACCTGATCAAAATTCAGATGCTTGGCAACTGACTCATATTTATGACGGTTGCAGTGTCCCGGGGTCGTGCGATCACCTTTTATGACCTTATGACAAGCAAAGTCAATGGGGAGGCCAGATTCACTTAACAGCCATGTTACTGACTTAGCAACTGCAGTGATTCACTTCACACATGTGGCAACAAAGGTAGTAAAATGGGGCAAAATTCCCTTAACAACGGTCTCGCTTAGCAGCAGAAAATTTTGGGCTCAATTGTGGTCATAAACTGAGTACTGTAATTCCTTTGATTCATTGCAGAAATTACCCTTGGATATGCCCACATGGATTTGTCTGAGTAAGGCTTGTGCACATCAAGTTAACTTGGCAACCCTAGATCCTATTCAACAACCATGTGCAGAGATCTCTGATCAGTTGATTAGCAATAGCAAAAGTGAAGACAGTAGAAGCAAAAATGGCTTCCCTTCTTATGAGTAAAACTGGTGTATACACCCACACCCACCATGTTTCCCTGAAAATAAGACCTTGTCTTATAATTTTTTTTTGCCACCAAAAAAGGCACCAGGTGTTATTTTCGGGGGATGTCGTCCACTGACTCACCTCACTTGCCTGCATCTCCCCTGGCCTCCTTTTCGCCATCAGAGGCCTTCAGGAACTTTTTCTGAGGCAGGCAAGACCAGAAAAAGGCAAGGCTTTCCTGAAGCCTCTGCAGTCGATAACAGAGCTCCGGATCGAGATACACACACACACACACACACACACACACACACACACACACACACACACACACAGAGAGAGAGAGAGAGAGAGAGAGAGAGAGAGAGAGAGAGAGAGAGAGAGAGAGAGAGAGAGAAACTGAGAGAGAGAGAGAGAGAGAGAGAGAGAGAGAGAGAGAGAGAGAGAGAGAGAGAGAGAGAAACTGTATGTTTGTGCATGGGTAGCAGGGATAATCTGTACGTCTAGGCCTGCAATCCATTTCTATAGTTCTCCTCCTTAACCTGCTTCATTCTTGCTAAGCTTTATACATTGTTTTTAATTTGGGAATGATATACTGCATCTGTTTGATTTGACCTCTTGGCTGTAGATTAGCTCACTTCCTTGAGCCCCGCAACTTTGCTGACTTACCTGCTGTGATTTCCTTTGGCGCTATTCTCAGCTTTGGCATTTCCATGCATTAAATATGTAAATTGTTTCTTAGAGCTCCATTCATCTCAGACACCTATGACTTCACCTATGGCATAAGCCCCACATCTTACAGTATACCATTTCTTTTTTTCAGTGCCATAACGACGCAGTATGGATTGTACTGCAGTCTGAGGAAGTTCAATATCGTCTATTCGTGCAAGTGCCTGGAGGAATGAGTTTTGAGAAATCTTTGTAAGAGCTGCAAAACCACAGATGAACAACATATTGCCTCTGAACTTTGTCCTGGTTTATGCACAGGAGCCCAACTCAAATTGCAGTTTTCACTTGTAAGATTGATATTTTGATTTTTCTATGCCTTTGATTATGGTTGCATAGATAGTGCTCGATTTACCATTACGGCCCTAAGTCATGATGGTTGTAAGGCAGTCACCAACGTGACCGACAAATTTTACAGCCTTTTTTGCGGCAATCATTAAACGAACGCTGCGGTCATAAAGTGTTTCTATAGGCCAGTTTTCCTGAAAATCAGAAATAAATGCCGGGTTTTGGCAAAAACATCGTAAAATGCTGTCAGGTGACTACAGGATCCTACAAACAGCCTAAATCAGGGGTCCCCAAACTTGGTAAATTTAAGACTTGTGGACTTCAACTCCCAGAATTCTCCAGCCAGCATAGCTGGCTGGAGAATTCTGGGAGTTGAAGTCCACAAGTCTTAAAGTTGCCATGTTTGAAGACCTCTGGCCTAAATGGTAGTTGATTGTCAAGCACCTGAAATTCAGTCATGTGACCATGGGGGAGGGGTCAGCTGTGTAACTTTGGTACTAGGGCATAAGTACCCCTGGGGAGATCGGTCGTAACTTTGAATGCTTGCTAAGTGACTGGTTGTATTTCAAGCGCTACGTATAATGCACTGAACTATATGCAGGTAGTCCTCGACTTGCAACAGTTCATTTAGTGACCGTTCACTGTTACAACATCACTGGAAAAAAGATGACTTAGGGCTGCTTTTCACACTTACAACCATTGTAGCATCCCCAAGGTCACGTGATTTACATTCGGATGCTTGACAACAGACTCACATTTATAACAGTTGCAGTGCCCCAGGGTCATGTGATCTGCTTTGCGACCGTCTGATAAGCAAAGTCAATGGGGGGGAAATCAGATTCACTTAACAATCATGTTATTAATTTAACAACTGCAACTTAACAAATGTGGCAAGAAAAGTCATAAAACTCACTTAATAAATTTCTCACTTAACAACATAAATTTTGGGCTCAATTGTGGCCATAAGTTGAGGACTACTTGTATTTAGTTAGAATGACAGCTACTATTTAACAAACAGATCCCTTTTTCCCCCTAGCCTCTTGGATAATATTCAAATAAAGCTTTAATTTTAAGCTGGAAAATTCCATTCCTAGCAGCACCTGCTATAGAAGACTTAAAGGTTTGCTAGATTTTTTTTAATGTCATAAATGAATCCAAAGGGCTCTACATCTCTTCCATGATTACATCTGTCTTGCTCCTTCGCTTTTATATCCATGTACTCTAATGCAGATTAGCAGGAAAATAATTTGGATGTAAATTACCTCAGCCAGCAGTGAATTATGAATGGGCATGTTTTAGGCCAAGGAGATTGCTGATTTGCTTAGGGCACAAAGCAAATCCCATAAAAACCCAAGAGTTATATACTAAAGTCAGAAACAGTGTTGTAAATTTGGAGTATGTGCATTTAAACAAGTGTTGCTATCGACTTCAGCTAAAGTGAATTCACAGGAAGGTTGTGTTTCAAATGTTACACATTCCAGTCAGAGGGAGCGTCTTTATGAAGGAAATGTGAGGTCAACATACATATTGGCCATCCATGTTTATTTCTCTCTGTCTATGGGGTGTGCATAGAAATATACACTCTGTAGATCTCAGTATGTAAAGCTGTAGGCAGTAAAACAGATGGCTGCAGTCCATGAATTATGCACAAATTATGTTGGATTCAGCTCAGATAAGGCATATTTGAAGTCCAAAAAAAATAAATTAAATAAAATGTATAAATTCGTTTATGCTAAAGGCAGGTAAGAAAATACTTAACTAATAATATAGATATAGCCTTTTCAAGGATGTTGCTAAACACTAATGAATTTACGGGAAAAATAGAGAAAATTAAGGTAGTGAAATGATTGAAATGTAATAATTCATTTCCTAATTTCTCTGTATATAAAATATCTTCCTATTTAGATGCATTAATATTTGAAACCATAACATATGATTCATTGTTTATTAGTCAAATCCTTTAGGATCTTTTAGTGTAACTGTAATGTACAGTTATAAACATTGATTAAAAGGTAGAAGGGAACAAGCCAGAAAAAAAAACACAAACAAAGAATGGGAAAACATCTCAAGCAAGTTCCTTAAAATCTAATGAAATTATCCCAATAATTAGCAAACGGGCTATATTTTATAAGCAAGGTTTTCTGCTTCCTGAATTTTTGCCAATATATTAATTTATCTCTTTTGGAATGACCCAACATTTTAATAATTATTTTCTTTTTCACAACGCTTCCATTAATATTAATTTTTGAACCGTTTGGCTATTTATATTTTAGGACTAGTTCCAGATTATTCATTTAGTTCAGCAATGAATGCCTATGGATTTTTATAAAATGATAATTTATATTTTGCAAGATTCTTTTTTTTTGGATTTGCATGTGGACCCATCCACATGCATTGTTCTGATGGGTCCACAAATCCAGATGATCCATATCTGATTAAATTTACACACGGTGTGAATTCCTTTTTGTAAAGGAAACCAGAGAGGGCACTGTAGCACAAGCAGACGAATGTCCAGCTCCCCACCTCCATTCCAGCCAGCGAATCCAGATTAGCCAAACCTGTTTTGGTAAACAGGTTTGTTAGCAAGACCAAAGGCTGCTAATTGGTATTGTGATGCACAGATATTTTAATTGGGTTAATCATCAGAAAATGTTTATCGCTATTGACCCAGTAAAATGTCAAAACTGCTTGGCTGTAGTCAATTTTAGAAAGAAAAGAAGTGGGTATGGTAATTTGCATCTGTTTAACACTTCAGATGGAACATAGAGGTTTGGATATCTTCAGGATATCTCTGATGCCTCCTAAAGAAATTGATTGAAGATTATTCCTATTACTTCTCTTTGGCATTGTGTGAGCGCATATAGAGCAAACAAAGGCTAAAACCTTAAGCAGGCTTTGTTAGAATTCAATCCGAAATCGGTGACATTTTCACCCATGTAAACATGGCCTGGATGGAACTGAAAGTCTTTATACTCTCTCTCTCTCTCTCTCTCTCTCTCTCTCTCTCTCTCTCTCTCTCTCTCTCTCTCTCTCTCTCTCTCTCTCTCTCTCTCTCTCTCTCCTTTTTCTTTGAGAAACGAAGTTGTATATTTCATCCACATAATCCTATTATGAGCTTTCCAGAGTCTGTGGATGGGAGCTTAATACAAATTCTGCAATAAATATATACATTGTTTTATTAGGGTCCATAACAATATTTGTCACTTATTTTTCAGTAGCTCCCAAATAATCTGAGAAGAAAATTAAGCAAAAGGCAAATAAAGACTACTTTGAGTATTTCCTATTTTACTACTCATAGTAGGGATGGTAAGTAGAATGACTGTCAATGCTAGATATATATATATACATTACAAAATGTGTAATTTATTTTTCATTTATACTGATTTATTTTTTATTTATATGTTACTGGGTGTCTCTCTCTCTCTCTCTCTCTCTCTCTCTCTCTCTCTCTCTCTCTCTCTCTCTCTCTCTCTCTCTCTCTCTCTCTCTCTCTCTCTCTCTGTGTGTGTGTGTGTGTGTGTGTGTGTGTGTGTGTGTATACCAGTTTGTAAATATCTATATCAATACAGGTAGTCATCAACTTACAATAGTTCATTTAGTGACCGTTCAAAGTTACAACGGTGCTGAAAAAAGTGACTTATGCCCATTTTTCACTCTTACAACAGTTGTAGCATCCTCATGACCACATGATCAAAATTCAAATGTTTGGCAACTGGTTCACATGTATGACAGTTGCAATGTCCTGGGGTCATGTGATCAGCTCTTGCGAACTTGACAAGCAAAATCAATAGGGAAGATTAATTTAACAATCATGTTACCCTACTTAAAAACTGCAGTGATTCACTTAACAACTTTGAGAAGAAAGGTCGTAAAATGGTGCCAAACTCACTTAACAAATGTTTCACTTAGCAACATAAATTTTGGGCTCAATTGTGGTCATAACTTGAGGACCACTTGTACCAGTATGTAAATATTGATATCCACACCCTAACAATCCCACCTTTTTCTTATTCTTTGCCCTGTTAAAATTTCTCCCCTAAAGACAAGTGAAAATAGTGCCACATTTTTAGATGGAATATAATAATATAATATAATATAATGAGCCGAGGTGGTGCAGCGGTTAGAGGCAGTACTGCAGGCCAGTTTAGCTGACTGTGATCTGCAGGTCAACGGTTCAAATCTCACCGGCTCAAGGTTGACTCAGCCTTCCATCCTTCCGAGGTAGGTAAAATGAGGACCCAGATTGTTGGGGGCAATATAAACATACATTGCTTAATGGTGTAAACCGCTTAGAGAGTGTTTGCACTGTGAGGCGGTATATAAATCTCACAAATAAATAAATTAAGGTCCATAATCTTGCACTATATTATTTTATATTTTCAATCCATGTAATTTTCTTGATAAAATACAGGAGTGGGTTAACATTCCTTCTCCCATTCAGTATGAAATGATGCCTTTGCCATTCTGCTTAAAGTGACCAGTCACCTTTAAGATCTTTCTATAGCAATGCTGCCAAACATAATATCTACCTGCTTTAGGCAGGCACCTGGATGACTTTTATACATTGGGTGACCCTGCTGAAATTCTAGACTCCTGGCATATCTTCCCAGAATTCTTTGCTCATCCTGGCATAATTTATTTTTAGAAATAATGTTAAGTGCGAGTCTAAAATTAATTAAAGCCATGCACAGGATATATTCTGTCCTGAAATAACTATTTTTCAACTAGGGTCTGCAAAACCAAGGCCCAACTCTGTTTGCTCTTTATCTGGAACATTTCTTGATTCAGCCTAACAGTTGATTAAACAAATACCTAACATAAAATGTGTTTATTTTGCTAAGGAGCTAATGGGCTGATAGTTATCAGACAAATCTTGGCTGCCTTTTTTTACAGATAAGAATTAAATCCCATTGCTTTGGAATCAGTGCCTTACTACGGTATCTATAATGTCAACAAGGAATCCAAAACAGGATTAAGAGCCGAGGTGGCACAGCGGTTAGAGGCAGTACTGCAGGCCAGTTTAGCTGACTGTGATCCACAGGTCAGCGGTTCAAATCTCACCGGCTCAAGGTTGACTCAGGCTTCCATCCTTCCGAGGTAGGTAAAATGAGGACCCAGATTGTTGGGGGCAATGTAAATATATACATTGCTTAATGGTGTAAACTGCTTAGAGAGTGCTTGCACTGTGAGGCGGTATATAAATCTCACTAATAAATAAATAAATAATAAATTACACCAATCTGGCAACCATGAGACCATTACTTGGGGATTTACCACTCTTGAGTTGCTCAAGTCTACTGTTTTTCAGTCTGTAAGAAGGATCTACTATTAAAATAGAGTGGGGTCTCCAAATTTGGCAGCTTTAAGACTTGTGTACTTTAACTCCCAGAATTCCCCAGCCAGCATGAGAAAGTTGCCAAATTTGGAGACTCTGATATAAAGAATTCTCTTTTATTTGTTGGAAATGAGGTGAATAGGACAGCCATGGATGCCTCTTATGCTATCCCAGGAAGATAGAACACTTCCATCACATTTCCATTTCTTCCTACCTTTGTTTGTTTGTTTGTTTATCTAATTTATATAGCCGCCCATGTCACAAGCAAGGGACTCTGGGTGCCATACAATAAGATTAAAGCAATAAATATATAAAATCATTTTCAATAACAAAACATTAAAAAGCCTATAAAACAGCTAAAACAAAATTAACAGACCAAGGGATGGGGGGGAAGGGAGAGAGGATTCCACAATGCGGAGCCACATCAGAAAAAGCCCATCTGGATCCTGCCAAAATGTAGCTTCCTATTTAACAGGACCTGTCACATTCCCATTCTTTTGATCTAGTGGGCAGGTAGATGAAAATGGGGAAAGACAGTCCTTCAAATAACCCGGTCACATGCCATGTAGGGCTCTCAACTTTATCCTAGTAACAACATGGTTCTTCTCTTAATTTCAGTTGTGGTGATACTGGATACTGATCAGTAATGGGTTTCACTTATCTTTGCTACCGTTTCGAAGTTGTGTGTGTGCATGTGCAGATCGTCTCTGATGACATCCGGGCGGGTGGGCGAAGCCTCCAGCCGCCGCCACTACCGGTTCACCCCACCACTGATACTGATACTGCATGAAGTCGTTTCCAAACAATAGCAACCAAGCTTGTTCAATCAAATAGAGATGGATGTTACTGATCCCACATTTTTGGGTGGACAGGGAGCTGCAGTGAGAAAATGTTATTTTTACATAGCAGGCCAACACTGTGGAATAACCTTCCAGTTGAGATTGGACTAGTCCTTCCTTGTTAATGTTTTGGAAACTTTTAAATGTTGAGTTGTAAGCTGCCAAGATACTTAGATACTTAGATTCAATATCCAGAATTACATGGAGACACTGGCCTTCATGTCATGAGTCCAGACTATCTGAGGGACCATCTCATTCCACTGGAGTTGGCCTGTCTCACCCATGCTGGCAGGCATGCTGCGGGCCCCATCGGCCAGGGTATTTAGGCTGGTGGGATTCAGGAGAAGGACCTTCTCTGCCATCACTCCTGCCCTTTGGAACATCTTGCCCCCATCCCCAGTCAGGTTGGCTCCTACCCTCCTGACCTTCCGCAAGAGTTTCACATTGGGGGTGGCTTCAGGGGTGAAATTCACTTACCTTCCCTACAGGCTCGCAAATGTGTGCGCACCGCAAAGCATTCTGCACATGCTGCAAATGCTGAAAATCATTGCAAAAAAGGGATGTCATGACATCCATGCGGGTGCGCGGGGCTTCACGCAGTCGGCCCTACCGTATTGCGCGAGCCAGATAGAGCCAGCAGAATTTTACCCCTGGTGGTTTATAGATTAATAACAGATCGATCCTCCCCCCTGCTTATCCTACTTCCTCCCACCCCATCTTTTAGCCCGGGGTTGTGCACTGTATTTGTGTGTGTGTGTTTGTTTGTTTGTTTGTTAAAAGTATTTTATCTTTTTAATATTTTAATTCACCCAGAGTTACCCTGTGATAAAATGGCCAGTCAATAAATTTAACAAAGAAACAAACAAACAAAATGAGATTTTGTATTTGTAATGGAACAACTTATTATATACACATATGTGGGTGTGAATACGAAAATAGCAGACATAAAAGTGTATTTTTAAAAGTGTTCCTGCCTGTTTTGGATCCTGTCCAGTTCTGAAGTACCAGTCTTGATAAACCATATAACAACATATATGGCCCTTTAGGTGATGGAAGCTATGCACCCCTGTTCTAAATGTAACACTCTTGATTAATTGTCATTAATGAAAGAGTAGATTTGTGTAAACTGTCTAGGGTATAAGAAGGGAGAATCTAATCTTTTTAAAAGATATAATTGGGTTTATCTCATTTTCTTGAAGATAAATTTAAAACAAGAGATGTTAGGCTACAACCTCAACTTTCTCTGTAAAATCTGAAAATAAATGTATATGAATTAATTATATCTAAAAACATTGCTGACCATACCAATATAATATTTATCACTCAACTCTTGTAGACTTAGAAGTTGACTCCAATTATAGTCATAGCAATTAACACATTTTTGATGAATTATTTGAAGAAGAAACCCCATAGTACACATTCCGTCTAAAAGCAAGAGCTTATCTGAAGACTTTGATAAGGCAACTTCCACAAGTATGTGAATTACAAACAATTTCTCAAGGAAAAGAAAATCTCAACTGATGTCTTTATTAACATTCTCTTACTTCGGGGTGGGGAATGATGGCCCCTTTATGACTTGTGGACTTCAACTCCCAGAATTCCTGAGCCAGCGATGCCACGCTAGCTCAGGAATTCTGGGAGTTGAAGTCTCAAGTCATAAAAAGGCCATGGTTCCCCACCCCTGTCTTGCATTAAGAACCCTCCTTGCATTCCAGTGTTATTTGCACCTATCTAATCCTATATAAACAACATTAGGGAGTTAATTCTCACTGATTTCAGTGGAACACACTCAGCTATCATTTTCTTTTTGAAAAATTGTCTAGTTTTAATCATCAGACCAATGGGAAAGAATAAATCAAGCCTTTACCAAATCCTTCTTTGATCCCTAGCAGGTGAAAACAGTCACCTTTTTCTTATTAAATTATTTCTGAAAGATGATAGTTGACATCCGCAGATATTTTCCTATCTAACAATTTGAAAGCTGGCTGCACTTCTTGGTTGTATTTTCTAGGCCTTTTGGGGACAGGCCCACTGTGTTTTGAAGACAGAAGTATTGGTCTTCTAGTAATTGTGCTTCTTGTGATCTATTACAGGGGTCTCCAAACTTGGCAACTTTAAGACCTGTGGATGGCACTCAACATGCTACTGAAGAATTGCTGAGGATATTTTGGAGAACTTCTATCTGTGTTTACAACATCGTTGGATTAAAAACTTTGGGACATCCAGTTGCTGAGATTGCCATGCAGAAATAGAAAATCTGAAACTGCAAAGATAGAATTAAGAGTGGGAACATGAAACATAAGAAGCATGACAAAGCTCAACTCAGTGAAACATGAAATAAATTGACTTTAAGTTGATATTTTGGGGATCAGCAAATTGAGATGGACTGAAAATGGACATATTCACTCAGAAGATCATACTGTGAAGAGCATGAAAAACGAAGAAAGAATAATGGAATGCACAGAAATTGACGTTAGAACTACAAAATTGTGAAGAAAAAGACACTATATGGTATGGGAAAAACTGCATAACTGGTTAGAAAAAAATAAGGAAATGTTTATATAAATGTAAATATCACTCACAATGTAAATGCAATGGAATAATATATATAAATAACCAAACAGTTGTCGATGTCACAGAAATGAAGGATATGAATGTGTATATATGTTTTTAAAGTTAAAATTTAATAAACAAATCTATTTTTAAAAAAGAAAAGAAAAACAAAGAAAGAACAGCATTACCTTCAAAGGTGTAGTAAAACAGTAGTTGGCTACAATGCAATCAATGATCAAATGATGATAGACTTTGTGATCAGAGGTGGTATTCAGCCGGTTCGGACCAGTTCGGGTGAACTGGTAGTATCGACCTGCGGGTGGGCCCACACCGCCCACCCGCCCCGGCGCTATGCCGTCCTATTTAGGCACGTTTTGAAGCCGCACGCATGCATGCAAGCCACGTGCGCAAGCAAAGTGCATGCGCGGAAGGCCACACACATGCGCGGAAGGAAAAGTAAGTAAATACCACCCCTGTGGTATTTCAATATGAAAATTATCCAAGTGTATGATAAACCACTGATGCAGAAGAAGAAGAGATTGTTGAATTTTATGGTCAAGTTCAGTTTGAAATCGACAGAACATGTAAGAAGGGTGTGCTATTTGTGGCTGGAGACTAGAATGTTAAAATAGGTAAAATTAAGGAGGAAAATATAGTTGTACTGCACGGCCTAGGAAATCAAAATGAAGCAAGATAATTTCTGCCAAACCAACAATTTCCTCATTTCTAAGACCTTTAATTGTGCTAACCAGAGCAAGGTGGATGGATTCAATTGCAGCAGCAATGGGTGCACCAGTGTAAGATCTGAAAGACCAGGCTGGGGACAGATCATCATGGAGAAAATGTATCTATGTGGTTGCTAAGAGTCAACACTGATTTGATGGCACATAATCAATAAAAGTGTTTTCTAGGAGTATGACCAACATGTTAAGTTGAGGAATAGTCACCCAAGTGATTGAAAACTTCCTATTTACATTTCTTTATTTTAATTACACACACACACACACACACACACACACACACACACACACACACACACACACACACACACATTCTTAAGTACACATTAAGGTATATATCAGTTATTAACAAAATTCTACAAACATTAAACACATCAGCCACATCAAAATTAATTTAAATATAGTATTCATTCCTACAGTAAGAGTGAGAGATCTTATTTTCCTACATTAGACCAAAATGGGTGGCTAACTGTTGGGATATTTCAAGCTTTCCAGACATTTTATTTTGTCCACCTGAGGAATGTTCTGCTCACTAGTTAGTTTCAAAATGTCAATTCTATTCCACAATTTACCACCTCAGTGTATCTTCCTTCCTTCCTATTTACCTATTGAAGAAGTCTCTTTTTTTCCTTTGAAATGTGTCACATTATTGGCAAAGTGTTAACATCAGAGAGCTCATCTGCCCTTCTGCAGTCCATAAAGTTGGTCTATTTTCAAAGAGAGAGGTTTACCACTGTACTTTATGCCTTCACTCTGTGCCTGTGTGTAGTTTCAGTGCTCCATTTCTATCTGAGCCTAGGCCATAATAGCATCTGTAACAGTGATGAGTTGTAAATGATTTTGCTACTGGTTCGCACGCGCGTGTGACACTTCTGCGTATGCACAGAAGCGTCCCAGTCAGTTGGGAGCAGCCTCCCGCCGCCGGCACTACCGGTTCTAAGAACCAGTCGGAACCGGGAGCAACCCACTGCTGATCTGTAATCAGCTTTCTTTCCCTTCTCACTCCCAATAAAGGTTAGCTGCCATTTCCTGATGCATTGTTAACAGCTGTTTGTTCTTTATTTCCTGCCTCCTGTACTGCCATAACTGCTGCACTGCTCCACACTATTTTAATGCCATAACATCAAGCTGGCAGTCTGAAAGAGCTTCTGGCAAAAGGCTTACCATCATGCCTCCAGTCTGAAATCACTGAAGAAGAGCTTCTACATGTAGGTTTATTGTAACACGACCATGGTTATAGGCTGCTGTATTCTGTGGATGTATGTTCTCTCTCTCTCTCTCTCTCTCTCTCTCTCTCTCTCTCTCTCTCTCTCTCTCTCTCTCTCTCTCTCTCTCTCTCTCTCTCTCTCTCTCTCTTACTTTTGATTGCACCATAGCCTGAGGGGCAATAAATTGGCTTCACTGATTTAGAGAGGACCACTCTGGTTCCAAGTGGTTCAAGAGAAGTATGTAGAAGTGCCTTATTTTTCTTTCTTTAACATTTTTTGTACTCCTGCCAAGAAAGTATGTCTATTATGTAGTCATGGAGAGTCATCACTTATCTTGAAAGAGCCTCTGCTTTTCTGTCATTATGTAAGCAGAAGAAAGCCTAGATGGTGGAAGAATCAGCAGCATTGATTATGGAAATCCATCACAGCTTGTCCTCCCATGGTTGGCAGTATTCTGAGAAAGTGTCAGAAGAAGGTGATGATAAGAAATTACATATGGAATGATCTCTGAAGCATATGAAATTGGAGTATACAGATGTGAAACTGTATTTGACTGATTTCCATGGGATTGGATTTGGGATTCATTGCCGTTCTTGGCAAAGAACTTGGAAGGAGGAGAAGAGATCTGGGTCTGGAATGAACTTTCTAGGTGGGTTGGAAATTACATTGGCAGCCCAATAAGAATCATTTTTCATAATGACTTGGTCATACTTTTTTATTCAGAAGTTTGACCAGTTTGGGCACAAGCTGACAAGAAATGGTCTTCTCATCTTTCAGAGATAGGATTTTAGCTTAGATTGAATCCATACAGGTTTTAAATCAGTTGTGACATTTCCCAGAAACATGGATTTAATCTTGGAGGAGAGGAACATTTGTGGATTTCATCAGTGATTACCATGTTGTCACAAGAAAGTCAGCATAAGAGGCGGAAAAATTCATAGCTAATCGATTCTTTCTCCTTTCTTTTTCTTTCATAGCTTATTGCAGTGTTTCTCAACTTTGGCAGCCTTATTATAAGTGGACTTCAGGTCCCAGAATTCCCCAGCTAGCATGCGGGCTGGGGAATTCTGGGAGTTGAAGTCCATCCACCTTAAAAGCAGTCAAAGTTGAGAAACATTGGGTTATTGTGTTAATTGAGCTCCACATTTCAAGACTACTTGAGACCCATTAACCATGAAGCTTTCTTTCTAGAATAAGACATAGGCCTGGTTGCTAGGAAACTGGGGGTGGGGGTGGGGCAGGTTGGCCTCTGGATGAAAAAGAAAGAAGAAAAGGGGATGAAAAGAGATTGGAAAAGAAAGAACTTTACATTTCATTCCTGATTTGTCCCAAAGTATTTGAACCAGTAGAAAAACAACAGAGCAACTTTTAGAAAGTGATCCTTTAATTTTTATTTGGGTTTTGTGTGTGATTTGTGTTTGTTGGTTTAATTGCTCATTATAGAGTCTTACTATATATTTATTTATACAATGAAAGAATAGACATGCAAAATTGGGTGTCCCTCAAAGATTTTCTTAAATCCCAAGGCTTTGTAAAGGAGACTGCAAAAGCAACAGGATTTACTGGTGTCTTATGTCAGTCATTGCTGTGGGACATGAAGGCAAGTAATGACTGGAGGAGGATTTTTTTTCCCAATATTAAAACTCACCTGGTGGAAAGGGGCCCCCACTTGTGCATCACCTAATGTGTATTTAGCTCCCAGCAATTATTTTGAATGGGAAATGCTTTCCCGGGTTCTTCATTTAAAAGGAATTATTTGTTGTTGGCATATTTTTTATTTCTTGGCCTAAATTCTGCTATTGGCCTAAATTCTGCTAAGTTCTAAATTGCTGTTCTGACTTAATAGCTATGTAATACTTTCAGGTTGGAAAAGGAATAAGGTACATTTCTGTAGGTGGGTAGGTGGATACCATAGATTATTTCAAAACAGAAAACCTATTATTTTTAGTTTAGTTTACTTTATTGTCATTGCACCTCATACAACGAAATTAAATGCCATCTTCAGTGTCCATTATACATAAAAAATAAAACAAAAAATACACATCCTTCACATTCTATACAACTGAATTAAAAACCCCTGATATTGCATTAATATTGCGCTATACAGTGGAATTCAGTATAGTTACTGCTCTGAGATAGAAGCTGTTTTTTCAGCCTACTTATCCTTGTTTTTTTATTATCCTGTACCATTTTTTATTAAGGCTCAATCCACAGGTAGTCCTCAACTTATGGCCACAATCGAGTCCCACATTTCCGTTGCTAAGCAAGACATTTGTTAAGTGAGGTTTGCCCTATTTTGCAATCTTTTTTGCCCCAGTTGTTAAGTGAATCACTGAAGTTGTTAAGTTAGAAACATGGTTGTTAAGTGAATCTGGCTTCCCCATTGGCTTTGCTTGTCAGAGGTTTGTCAAAGGTGTCCCCGGGATATTGCAACCGTCATAAATACATGCCAGTTGCAAAGTATCTGAATTTTGATCATGCGACCATGGGGATGCTGCAATGGTCGTTAAGTATGAAAAACGTCCAGAAGTCACTTTTTTCAGTGTCATTGTAACTTTGAATGGTTACTAAATGAATGGTTGTAAGCTAAGGACTACCTGTATCTGTTTTGTGCTTGGTGCAAAGGCTTCCAATGACAGTTTGAGAACTCCTATTAAGTATATGAAATTAATGCTTTTGAAAACACAAGTCAAGGCACGGTAATAGCAACTGGAATACAGAATTGTGTGTGTGTGGGGGGGAAACCCCTCTCTAAACGTCTTAGGTAAGTTCAGCTTCTTTGGCACAGAGTTAGTATGCTGGCTCCCAAGAATGCGCCAAGCAGAAAAAAATATATTTTATTGAAGCAGGTTGGTTCAATACCTGAATACTTTCAGCCTCAGAAATTCTTCCAGGAAAACAGATAACCTTTCTTGCTTTTCATGTCTCCCTCTCCATTTCTAGAACTACTTTGCTTTCTACTTCTTGCAAAATTAATGTAGTTGGTCCTACTTACAATGATGAATTTATGCTCTATTTATGATGTATCATCGTCTAATAGAATCCTCTTGATACCGCTTGGCTACAACTAGTGCAAATTTGAATATTCAATTGCAAATTGATAACAGGTCCGGTTTAACGCCAATCAAAATTAAACAGTGAATGCTGTGTGTGTAGTTGAGGCTTATGCATGCACGTTGCTGGTTGGGGTTTGGGATGCTGCTAGTATATGTGTACGCAAGATGGAGAAAAGGAAGATTCCATCAGAGGAAACCACTAATCTGCAAGTGAAGGAGCTCACTTTCTAGGAATCTGAAGGTATATTTTGAGCTGTAGAAATTGTGAAACAAAAGATGATGGGTGCTGATCCTAACCTTGATTGAAACATACAAGTTTGCCAAGACATTGATAAAGCAGTTTATATGTATCAGCCTATGTATGAAGATTTAAAGAAAGGAAAAATCATTCAGTCTATGTTGCTAAAACATTTTGAGAAGCAATTAAAAGGTTTTTGTCAGTGTAAGCTTACCTTTAGAAATGATATTTAGATTATTTGCTTTTGCTTTTGCTTTCTATAACTACTCTGTGTCTTTGTTAACAATAAATTTTAATTCTAGGTACATTCTTTAATGTAACATTAATAGGCATTTAAAAATTATGTTGAAAAAAAAATTTATTGCCTATTTCTCTAGACCTGGAACCGATTACCATATTTCATAAGAAATATCACTTTGAATAGTGTGAATTTGAATAATGTGACCATTTTGTGGGATTCATTAACTTCACGAATTGATATCTACCTGTATACAAAGCCACCCATTAAGACAATGATCAGGGACAAGCAGAGGTGGGTTTGTCCCGGTTCGGACCGGTTCGCTCGAACCGGTAGCAACTGACTGGTGACGTCACCGAACTGGTGGGGAAGATAAGTAGAACCCACCTCTGGGGACAAGGTCCAGATTTTCTCCAAATGAAAGCGCCATGCAGAGTGATTGGATTATCTGCATTGTCTTTCAAATTGTGTATGTGTGTGTGTGTGTGGGGGGGGAAATCCTGCATTGTATTCTTCTTCTTGCATTTGGACCCTGGAATAATTTTCTTCGTTTAAAGATTAAGTGTGTGATATTAGTTTTTTAAATAACTGCCAAATGGTATGCCATATTTCATTGTCTAAAGCAGGGGTCCCCAACCTCCGGGGGTCATGGACTGGCATCAGTCCACGGCGTGCCAGAAACCAGGCTGGGCAAATGAGCGAAGCCCCATCTGCATATGTGTGGGATGCAGGCAGTGTGTGAAACCACATCCCCTCCAGTCCATGGAAAAACCTCTCTCCATGGAACCTGTCACTGGCACTCAAAAGGTTGAGGTCCATTGGTCTAAAGAGATGTTATTGTAAGAGTTCGAATCTGTAAACTTCATTGAAAATTAGACAGAACTGAAAGACAAGGAAATCCTTTATTAAAAGCTTTAATAACATTAAAGTGCAATCCTATATGCCAGTGTTTCCCAAAGTGTGGTACGCGTACCCCCAGGGTACGGGAAGAGTTTGGTGGGGGTATGCGTTGCACCGGAGTTTGGTGGGGATCACGTGGGAATATCCACTGCACCGTGCTTAGCTGCGCCCACAGAACAAGGAAAGAAATAGGCGCGTATCACAGTTTTTACATGGGAACTGGGGCCATCGTACATCGTATCGCAACTCATTATGGCGGGAACTTCTGCACATCCTTCACGCAGCTCGGGTTCGGCCATTTTTAAACTGTGGAAACATTAACAGTTGACATTGAGCCGCGGAGCTGTTTAAACGCCGGAGAATTGCAGTGTTATCTAACGGTTAGACAGTCTTGTGAGGCGTGACACGGCGTGAATATACTGCACTTCGTTACAGAGACAACTTATTTCTTTAATAGTTAGTTCCAGGCGCCTGTTATCATGCTTTAGTAAGTTCCACTGATTTTGATTATTTTTATAAAATACAATTTTTATTTTGCGTATGTACCAAAAAAAGAAAAAAATACATATTTTGATTGTTATTAAAGCATATGTTTTGATGAGGTGTACTCAGCGTTACGAAAATTATAGAAGGGGTACACATATGTCAAAAGTTTGGGAAACACTGCTATATGCTCTTTGATTTCACTGGAAGTATAAGCTATATTGAACATTACAAGTTTTTTTCTTTGTGTGTGTGTGTGTGTGTGTGTGTGTGTGTGTGTGTGTGTGTGTGTGTGTATGTGTTTAAATGCCTAGAATAAATTGAAATGCATTAAGTTCAAGGTTTGTTTTTCCCCATTAGATTCATATCGATAATTACACAATTATAACCCAATTCATAAACAAATGCCATTTTTGTAAAAGAAAAAAAAAGATATTTTTATGTTGATATGAACAAGTTCATTGCCCGGTAAAACATGTTGCAGCAGTTTGAAACAAAACAAAACAACAGTTAGCAGCTTGGGCAAAATACATCTATTAATTTTACAGAGAGAATCAAATGATGATCATCAACATTCAGAGCACCGTAAATTAGTTCTTAAAATCATAACCAAGGTGCAATTCAGAAATATAGCCATTGAATGTGAATCATGCCAGAGGGGGGAGGATCAGAAAAAGTGAGCACTTTTTTGTTTACTTATTCTAGAATTTCTGAACTTACATCTATTTTGATTTCACTTGCAGCTATTCTGTACCAGGATTTAGTATGCTTATGGAGGACTCCCAGTCAATCTCTTCTTTCAACATTGAGTAGACTGTATCTCGGGTAGTGCAGCAAATAGTAGGTTTGCTACTCAACAGGTTATATATTCAGAAGGATCTGACAGTGTTATCTGTATACAAAACAGGTATACAGGTTTATTTTCAATAAACCTTCATGTCACACTTCATAAATTGAGCAGTATAGTTAAGAAGTATTATAATTATATGGGAAACCGAGAGATTGCTTTGCTTTATAGACATGATGTTATGTTATATTATTTGACATTATTTTATATATCTAGATTTATTTGTTTCCTTATCTCTAGTAAAAAATATAAAATCTATCAGAACATCCCCTAGGCAATCCATATAGAATCTCATAACTTTCCATAGTAGTGGGTTTTTAAATATATGATTGTTTTTTCCCCCCCTGGGAGAAAACTTGACTGTTACTTCCTTATAAAATTACATTAGCTTACGAATGAATCAACATATTGGGAGTTGATTATATCAAATGAGAAAATGATTGTAATTTAATTTGTAACATTGATAATGTTCTCTTCTTTTTTTAGCAACAATTTTGCTAACCGAGCAGAATTGTTTGTTTGTTTGTTCATAGGAGGTTTGTTTTCATCTTGTTGAGCAATTAAATGCCTGTTTATTGCACCACAACATGAGGGAAAATATGTTTCTTGTTGAACCAAAATATTTTGCATTCATTTGCAGTGTACGCCATGCGGTTTTGTGGCTTTGCCTAAATGTAGTTTTATATCATAAGTACATGCAGAGGAATGCTGGGTACATTAGCAGTTGCAAAGTGTCATGGGATCTATTAAGACAAAAGAAAATGCAGTAAGCATTAACATTTAAATATTCCCCGAAGGAAAAGAGGGTGAGGGATAAGTATTTTTTTATTATTAACATCCTAACCATATGACCATGTACGATTGTATTCTGCTTAACTAGGATACTTTCAAGTATTCAGTTAAAGTGACTTACATGCAACTCTCCTACAAAAATCAGTGGAACTTAAAAGGACTGAACTCTGAATTGATACATCCTCATATTCTATCATAAAATAACTAATATACAGCAGGGAATAATTGCCCGTCCTTCAAAACCAGTCATTATCTGGCCAAAAATAAAATGTAAACTCCACTGATTTTATTAGAAGGGAATTTCACACACAGGTAAGATTTGCTCTGAAATCAATAGGATACAAAAACGCTTGAAATGATTATTTGAGGTTTTTAAAGTGCAGACATTTATGGCATACCTGATTGTATGACTGAGCGACTTTTTTTCCACTTTTCCCTATTTATTTATTCATGTATTAATTTTAATTCCAGCTTTCCATTATTCAGAAACATGTATATTTTAATTGATTTTTTCCTCTTATATTTATTTGGGTGAAATAAGTTAGGAATACCAAATAAATATAGCCAGGTGGTTTTTTTTCCCCCTTGAAATACCATTTCTCCTGCATTGATCTTCTTATAGTCCATTATTATTATTATTATCCTTGATGACAGAAGACTCGTATCCAATACTTTCTCAAACTTGTGGTTATTTCTTACATTTTTTTTCCCTAAAAGAAACAAAAAAGACAGTCATGCCTATCTGTTTTTTTCTCTGCTGTCTTTCAAAGAGAATTGGCCCTTGGCCTTTTGCTAAAAGTACATCCTTCCTTACAATGCAAAGAAGAAATGCAAACTGGCACCCCACTAGAAAAATGCCTGTAGATTTTGATGGATGAAGACTGTACTGTACTTTTGCTGCACTTCCCTTGGCAGAATGCCCAATGCTGCTGGAAGATTACTAGATAATGTCTAGATCATTTTGCCTAAGAATTCAACAATATCCCAGGTTTTTTTTTTTAAAAAAATGAAATATATTAATAACGTAGGTTAAGGACAGGAAATGTCTTCTGCAACCCAACAAGACAGACACAGACTTCAGAGGATAATCAGAACTGCAGAAAAAACAATTACTGCTAACCTGCCTTCCATTGAGGATCTGTATACTGCATGAGTCAAAAAGAGGGCCCTGAAAATATTTACTGACCCCTCGCATCCTGGACATAAATTGTTTCAACTCCTACCCTCAAAATGACGCTATAGAGCACTGCAGACCAAGACAACTAGACACAAGAACAGTTATTCCCCGAACGCCATCACTCTGCTAAACAAATAATTCCCTCACCACTGTCAAACTATTCACTAAGGCTGCATTACTATTACTATTAGTCTTCCCATCGTTCCTATCACCCATCTCCTCCCACTTATGACTGTATGACTGTAACTTGTTGCTTGTATCCTTACGATTTATATTAATATTGATTGTTTCCTGATTGCTTATTTGTACCCTATGACAATCATTAAGTGTTGTGCCTCATGATTCTTGACAAATGTATCTTTTCTTTTATGTACACTGAGAGCCTATGCACCAAAGACAAATTCCTTGTGTGTCCAATCACACTTGGCCAATAAAGAATTCTATTCTATTCTATTCTATTCTATTCTATTCTATTCTATTCTATTCTATTCTATTCTATTCTATTCTATTCTATTCTATTCTACACCTCTATAACTGTCTGGTTCAGTTCTGCAACCCAACAAGACAGACACAGACTTCAGAGGATAATCAGAACTGCAGAAAAAACAATTACTGCCATCCTGCCTTCCATCGAGGACCTATATACTGCATGAGTCAAAAAGAGGGCCATGAAAATATTTATTGACCCCTTGCATCCAGGACATAAATTGTTTCAACTCCTACCCTTAAAACAATGCTATAGAGCACTGCACGGGTGTCAAACTCGCGGTGTCACGTTGATATCACATGACCTTTTGTGACATTTTTCCCTTTGTGGAGCTGGGGTGGGCGTGGCTTGCGCGTGACGCATCCGGCCCAGTTTGACATCCCTGCTCTATTCTATCTTTCAACATAGTTTTATATTCCCCTTTCAACAATTTCTCAGTATTCTGTGGCCACTGAACATGTTCTTTCCTCTTTTGATTGCTTTGGTGATTGTGATGATGTTCAGATGGTTCCCTTCAATGTTGCTAGGTCCCCCTAAGTGTTTCTCAGTCATTCTCTTTTAGCTAAATTCGTGTTAGTGTACACGTTAAACTAGCAAGCTGCAAATGTGTTTGCAATTGTAAATTATAATTTTATTAGTTCTTTTCTATTTTTGTTATGTTTCGTCATCTTCACTGATGCTCTTTGTTTATCAAAAGGACTAGAATAGCACATAAATAACTTTCTTGCCACATGGTTATTAACACAACCACTCTTTAAAGTAGATTAGGCTGAGAGACAGTGATCGGTCTAAAGTCGCTCTTTCCAATCATCCTGGTAGAGAGAATATTTGAATTGGTATTACCCAAATTTGCATAGTGAAATCTGATATTTTAATGAGTGCAAGAAACTGCAGGATTCTAAGTTCCTTCAAACACTGTATAAATTAAAAGTTCAATAATGATGATTAATTGGTCATTTGTACCAATCACCGTATGTCTAGCTAACGAACACTATCAAGTGCTCCCCATCTAATATCTGAGCAAATGAAATGATTGGATAAAAGAATACATTAATTTAATTTGCCCTCACTGCCATTTCAGTGGGAAGTCATACAGTAGTGCACTATCTAATCTAATAACAGCAGTGCGCTGAGAAATGTTTGGCTCTGTTCATAACCTGTGGGTGAACTTGGCTTTGCTTTCCAAGAGTGAGTCTGTGATAACAGAAGAGCTTCAGCAATTAAAATACTGCTAGGTTCATGGGAGAGACAAATGTCTGCTTGCAAATGCTGCAGTGCACAATTTATGATGTCTTTTCTTTTAATGCTGCCCGGTATATCTTTTAAATGGGCTCTTATAATCAAGCCAGTTTCTTCTGCTGTGATGGGGGAAGGATTGCAAATAAGCAAGAGAAATGACAGCTTCACATTTCCATATGAGCTTTTATTTGGTTTCTTTAAAAAAATATTTAATAAAGAAATCTAATTTCTACAGTAACCTTAATACTGTTACATAATGTGTTTCCAATTTGGGGCTAGATTGATTTCCCTTAATGGCAAAATAAAAAAAAATCTATATGAATCAAAAAGAGTGGCCTACAGCAGTGTTTCCCAACCTTGACAACTTGAAGAGGTCTGGACTTCAACTCCCAGAATTCCCCAGCCAGCGAATGCTGGCTGGGGACTTCTGGGAGTTGAAGTCCAGACCTCTTCAAGTTGCCAAGGTTGGGAAACACTGGCCTACAGAATCCATATCCCTCCATTCTAAAAGGAAAGAACAGTTTGCGCAGCCAACCTACCATGGTCAGGAGTGAAATCGATGGATGTGGCAGAACTTAAACTTATGCAGACTCACAGAGTGCTTTCTTAGCTCTTTTCCTATAGGATATTTTTGCAATACTATTTATTAGAAAATAGATTCTCTTCAGTTCCTTCTATGGCTTACCATCTGATCTAGCTCTAAAAGTCCACCATTCTACATTCCAGACATAAGTTACGTCCAATGAAGATAACATAGAGCCGTGATGGTGAACCTATGGCACGCGGTGCCACAGGTGGCACATGGAGCCATATCTGCCGGCATGGGAGCCATTGCCGTAGATCAGCTCCAGCTGATTTTCAGCTGGCCATGCCTCCTCCCCTCCCAGGAGTCTCCCCATGGCCCGTTTTGAGGTAAGTAAAGAGCTCTCGTGGAAGCTCTAGGAGGGCGTTTCTGGCCTCCAGAGGGCCTCTGGGGGGTGGGGGTGGCACATTGAATTATGGGTGTGGGCATGCACACACGTGAACCCCCCACGCGACCCCTGCTTTTGGCACACGACGGCAAAAAGGTTAGCCATCACTGACATAGAGTGTTCTATATCCCTCTTGTGCATGACATAACCCTGGTTTTCTCTTTTTAAAAGCAGAAAAGAGATTCCTTAACTCAAAAGAAGCAGATACTGATGACATTGAAATGGATTGTAGGATCTCAATGTGCATGTCCTAGACTAGGGAACCACCACTCTTACCCAGCATTTTGATGGAAAAATGAGAGATGTTTGGCAGATGAATAATAAAAATATTAAGATGGTTTATTATTGGTTAGGAATCTTTCTACTGGTTTTTAATTAAATCGAGCTTAGTTCAACTAAACACCATATTTTATACACCAGCACTTAATAAAGCATAATTTTTGCCCTTATCTTTAATAATAGCCAGAGTAATAAAAGCAGAAGCACTATCTTTACTGTTGCCACATTATAGATCTGTAATAGTACTTCATTTTTTAAAATTTTACACATTAAGCTGTTTATTTTGTATACTGATGTAATATTTATAGACTGAGTGGTTGCGCAGTAAAAATCAAAACATTACCAAGCCCAAAAACGTAGCACAACACATAACAGATCACAAATTATCAGTTACTCCCTGCAATCCTACTAAGGCCCAAAGGATCCAAAGGATTCTATCTTGAGGACAGAATTCTCTTGAGGATTTTTTTAAAACCAGGACAATGTTAGGGCCAGAGGAAGAGGGTTCAGAGAATAAGTTGTCAGTGAGATACCTGGAGTATCTCCAAATCCCAGACCAGTTTCTTTGGGGGAGTCAACCCCATCTACGGCAACTCCTGGCACGGATGTTCCTAGACAGACAGATACTAATCTAAGAACAGAAGTTCCATCTTGGTCGGAGTTAATCTGAACTCCTTCTCCCCATCCTGCCAGTCGCTTAACAGCCTCTCAAACCTAGCCAGTGTAATAAGATACTAAAGGGTTTTCTGCACTAGTGACCTGTCAGCTGGATTAGCAGGAGCAGGAAAGAGTGGGGATAACTGAGCTGCTATAAGAAATGTAAAAAGAGAGCTACAAGAGAATGGCAATGCTGATTATGAGCAGCCGTGGCCATATGATCGGGATGATCATGGAATAGGCATAACAGCCTATGAGTAGGAAGAAGGGTGCATCCCATCATAGTAAAAAGATGGGATGCAACCCCCTAACTGCACAGTACAATCGGGGGGGGGGAGGATTCACAATGATTTTCATTTGTTTGGTTTGTTGTTAAGAAAGTAAGGAATTGTTGCTTCCAATATTTGTCCCACTTTGGCTGCAGGGTCTACATTTTGCACTTGCTTTAGTTCACATAATAAGGTTGTCAAAGGATGAGGTGTAAGGATTTTTGTGTTGCTTTTCAGCCAGCTTATTGCAGAATCTGACACTAATTAAGGCTAAGAGATAGTGTGTGGCTCAAGGAGACCTAGCTGGTTTCCATGCCAAAGAGAAGATTAACACCTGAGCATCCCCTTTCCTAATCCACAGCCCCACAATATGCAGCTGGCAGAACATAGTTGTCTGTTTCAGTTTCACTTGATCTATGTAGCAGAGGAGGAGTCTTTCAAGAGAGCTAATCCTGTTTTTTTTAAAAGTAACAGATTCTATAGACCAGGGATGTCCAACGGTGGCAACTTTAAGATTTGTGGACTTCAATTCCCAAACTTCCCCAGTCAGCATGGCTGGGGGATCAGCCCACAAATTTTAAAGTTGCCACAGTTGGACATTCCTGCTACAGACTGGAAAAAATAGGAAAACCTCTACTATAGGTATTTGTTTCCTACATAGCCTCATGAGGAAAAAAAGGAAGGTAACATAAGAAATGCTCTGCCCTACACATTGGCAAAAAAAATCAGAACACCAAATACAAGCTGAACAGACAAGACCTTGCAGACGACCCTCACCCTGTCAAAGACCTTGGAATACTCATCTCAAATGACCTAAGTGCCAAAGCCCACTGCAACAACATCGCCAAAAAGGCTTCAAGAACTGTTAACCTAATCTTACGTAGCTTCTTCTCCGGTAATATCACACTACTAACCAGAGCATACAAAACATTTGCCAGACCAATCCTCGAATACAGCTCATCTGTCTGGAACCCACACCACATATCGGACATAAATACATTAGAAAGTGTCCAGAGATACTTTACAAGAAGAGTCCTCCACTCCTCTACTCGCAACAGAATACCTTAGGCAACCAGACTTGAAATCCTGGGCTTAGAAAGCTTAGAACTACGTCGCCTTCGGCACGACCTAAGCATATCTCATAAAATTATCTGCTACAACGTCCTTCCTGTCAATGACTACTTCAGCTTCAACCACAACAATACACGAGCATACAACAGATACAAACTCAAAGTGAACCGCTTCAAACTTGACTGTAGAAAATACGACTTTAGCAACAGAGTGGTAAATGCCTGGAACTCACTACCTGACATTGTGGTTTCGTCACCAAACCCCCAAAACTTTACCCTTAGACTGACCACTGTTGACCTTACCTGATTCCTAAGAGGTCAGTAAGGGGCGTGCATAAGTGCACCAGCGTGCCTACCGTCCCTGTCCTAATGTTCCCTCTTATCAGTAACAATCTTATGTATATAAACAATGTTATATCTATGAATATTACCAACACGTACTTGACAAAAATAAATAAAATAAATAAATAAAAATAAATAGAGTTATTTGTGAATTCCCTCTGTGCAAGACACATAATATTGAAATGCATAGCATCATTCCATAGTTCTATAAATAAATATGGAAGTGCATGCATAATCTTTCATTCTAAGAGGGAATAGCCTATCTATCAAAAAGCCTAATAAATGGAAAAGACAAGATTAAAACAACAACAATAACTTGTCTGTGAAAGTATAGGCAAAGTTGTGTGTCACTTATATGTACGGTACTTTGCAAAGGACAAGGAGAAAGATACCTACTCCGAAGCAACTAGAGTTCACCAGAGAAACAACACAGAATGTGGGAAGCATTGAAGTCTATTACATTCAGTTGGGTGGGAGTAAAGTTAAGCCCTATAAAATTAAAGTTAAGGAGTTTTCAACCAGCCTTCAAAGGGATTAGAAATATTTCCTCCTTTGATCACAGCACACTTTTGATTTTCCTCCTTGATAGTTTTTGCTTCCACTCATCCTCAAACCAGTTTTTAAAATAACTGGAAGTGGGGCAGGAGGAGAGAAAGGGAGGGGGGGGAATATATGGTTTTCTAGCCAGCCTTGATTTTCCAATCTCCTCCGTAGATTTCAAAAATGCACGGGCCCACATACACAGGTTCTTCTAAGTTTAACCATACAGTAATAGGAAACAATCAGCATCCATCTTGCAGCAAGATTTCAACAGCAGGACTTCAAAAGAAAACCAAGGCTTCTCCCTGCTCACAGTTTCAGGAAACAGCTGCATTTCTTTGAACTCTGCTTTAACGTTACTTTACGGTGAGTTTACGCTCTCTGTATGCCTGCCCCCGCCTCCCCCCCACGTCCTGCCTCTCATTCCCATTTGCGGGGAAAACTAACATGGCAAAGTGCTGCTCGGAAAGGACAAATGGGAGGGACAGGGTGGTTGAAAGCAGATGGTAGACTAGCAGAAAAAGAAAGTTTAAAGAAACAAACATTTGCCACAAAGAGCAGAGGCAATTTGAAAATACCAGGTAATTGTTAGAAAGAGTAACAATTCTTCTTTTAAATGCAACTGTGAATTCAGTGCAGGAGAAGTGTAGTTAACTCACTTTCTTTTGGAACCATGGCAAAATATATATATATATATATATATATATATATATATATATATATATATATATATATATATATATATATATATATATATATATATATATATATATATATATATATATATATACATATACACACACACACACACACACACACCGTATTTTTCGGAGTATAAAATGCACCTTTTTCCTCCCTAAAAGTGGCTGAAAATTTGGGTGCGTCTTATACTTTGAATGTAGCTTTTTTTTTCCCAGCCCTAACTAGGTGCTAACAGATCTTCCCAGCTCTTACCTTGCAAGCTTTTTCATTGTTACTCTCTCCAAAGAATGTTTTTCCAGCCCTAAGTCTTTGCAGAATTTTTTTTCATTGCTCTACTTGCTCCAAATAAGTTTTTTTCTAGCCCTAACCAGGTGCTAACGATCTTCCCAGCTCTTACCGGCTTGCAGGCTCTTTCATAGTTACTCTCTCAGAAGAAAGTTTTTTTAAGTCCTAACCAGGGGATAAAATAATGTGTTGAAGCTGCTCCGAATAAGTTTTTTTTCTAGCCATAACCAGGTGCTAACGATTTTCCCAGCTCTTACTGGCTTGCATGCTCTTTCATTGTTACTCTCTCAGAAGAAGGTTTTTTTAAGTCCTAACCAGGGGATAAAATAATGTGCTGAAGCTGACCAGACTAAGGACGCTAGCCAGATGAATACCTGGTAGGCAGATTGTTTTCCCCTATTTTTCTCCCCAAAAACTAAGGTGCATCTTATACTCCGGTGCATCTTATACTCCGAAAAATACGGTGTGTGTATATATATATATATATATATATATATATATATATATATATATATATATATATATATATATATATATATATATATATATATATATATATATGTAACATTTTTTGCTGATAAATGAAAATAAAGGGAGACTATTATAGATCTATTTCGAGCTATTTTGCTCTCTCTATATATAGATGTGTGTGTGTGTGTGTGTGTGTGTGTGTGTAGGGACTCCTGCTCGGGGGGGTTGGACTAGATGACCTACAAGGTCCCTTCCAACTCTAAATAAACTAAACTAAACTACTGCCCTAAAAAGAGTTGTAAGTCAATGCTTTTCTTTTTCTTTCCCCTTTTACCCTAAACCTTTTCCTCTTTCTTTTTTCTTCCTCTACTTTCCCATTATTTTCATTCTTCTTTGTATTTTATATTTTGGTAAACTAATGAATGTTGAAATGCAAATTACACCTCAGCATCTTGTTTATGGGAGATACACTTTGTCTGGCTCATCCTCTGATGAGGCTGTCCAGTGTGGTTGAATCTCTGGCATAGCTCTCATCTTCCTCCAAGAATGCAAGCCTCACAACCACATCATGCTAGTGCCTCACTGGGGAATGATGATGATGATGATGATGATGATGATGATGATGATGATGATGATGATGATGATGATGATGCTCATCATCATGATGATCCATTGAAAGGCAAAGGCAATCTTTAGTTCCAAAATAAGTGTGCATGTCTTTCCATTACCCAAGTTTAATGCTCACACACTCCAAGTGAAGACTGACTTCATGATGGAACTGATATTTTAAGATTGCTGTACGGCACAGTAATTTCCTTCTTGTGTCCCAATTGCTACAGCAAAGATTCCTCTATATTACAAATTGTTTCAACAGGCTTCTCGATACAAGCAATTACTTTTGCTCCTGTTTTCTCAAGGATTGCTCTTTTTTGCTTCAGAATTTCCTTTTTGCCACATACTCTCTCTGATAATCTCTCCCTTTTGCAGTGTTGACTCTCTCAGATGGTACTTCTTTTTATTCAATTTCCCTTCACACCCACTCTCATTTGATCAATAGTCCAACCTAGTAACTCAGTTGTTTAACTGTCTCTTAGGCCAGCCATTTTACAGGCCCTTAAAACTCCTAATGTTCAGCAAGTCTTAGTTTTCAAATTCATACCAGCTGAAAGTGACATATTTTCAAAGCCCGAGTTGTGTATATAAAACCTTTAGCCACACATTCTATATTCCACACAATTCTCTCTCTCGCTTTCATTTGACTGATATTTCATCCATATACTGATTACTTGTTGTCAGTTCTCTCACAGAACATAGAAGGAAAATACTTTATTATAATAGAAATGTTAATTCTACAGATGCCAAATAAAGGGAAATTGCTACAAACCCTTTCTTCCTTATGTAGACTGTAAGTCAGGTCAACTACGTTTCAGGTGTCTGTTCAACGAATATCATTTCTTTATGATATCTACTATCTTAACGATGTGCCATTCCCTGTTGCCCCAAAAGATTTGCTATGTGGTTCATTTCAATGGCTTTGGGTATTTTATAGAAAAAAGTCCATCGTCAGTTTTGTGAAAGTAAATTATAAACAGAAAGAAAAATGTCAATAAATATGCTTGTCATGCCCCCCTTGGAGTCTGAATCTGAGATGGAAGACCAACAGCTGACAGAGAGTGGGAGAGTGGCTCCGTTGGCTATGGAGGAAACGGGGGAAGGGCAAAGTCAGGCTGGGCAGAGCAGGGGAGAGGTAGAACAAGGGAGAGGGTGTTCAGATGAAGACCAAGGCCCACCCTCTCCTCATCCTAGGGCGTGTAGGGAAGAACGCAAAAGAGAGCAACGTGGGTTGCATGGCTTACAAGGAAGGAAAGGGCCCAGATTCCCTTCACAAGGCACACCTGGGGATGAAGTTTAAAGGAGAGGCAATTGGGAGGGGCGTTTGTCAGGAACAAACGTTGAATTCATATATTGTTGAGAGCTATGGCCTGCATTCCTGGCATTCCTCCTGACTGTTTGAATGATTGTCTTGCTTCTGTGTGCTTATCTTGTATTGCTGGAATTATTGCCATGAATTCTTCGCTCATTATCTTGCTCTGCTGGAGTGATTGATTGCAGTTATTCTGCTTACAGCGTTTGGACTGGAGTATTTGTGGCCAGAAGCTGCTGCAGGTTTGTGGGAGAGCTTTTCTCCAGGCCAGAGAGTAAATGGGATGTTGGGGGCAAAGTTGGTTCCAATAAAGGGACTCATACCAGTTCTCTGGCTGTGTTGCCTTTGTGCCATGCCCCGGGTCATCACAATGCCTCTCTCAATTTGGCAGCCTAGTTTCCATGATGTTGAGAATAGGAATCAGAATCAATATTAATCTGTGGCTTCTTGCTGTGATAGGTTTGATCATCTTTGGATTTAGCCACATTAATTGGTTGACCCATCACCAAAACAAATCAGCATCCACTTCTGCAGGGCAGAAACAGAAGTTGCCTTCTGTTAATTCCCCATCACTGCCATCAGATCAACCTGAGGATGTAACTTTCTGGTCCATTTCTGAAATACACTTTTCTGTGTTACATCATCTCAAGGTTCCCGCTCTTTTTGGATAGAATGTTCATTGGCTATCTCACCCCTTCAACTGAGAAATGTTCTTTCAATTGAGTTAGAGCTTATGCTCTCAAGTACCTGGGAGCTGCTTGGTACCATGGTTGCAATAATTGCACAATAGTCTTGATCCTTTCTTTGTAAGCAGAAGATTTTAGAGCAATTTGGTATAGTGGTTAAGGTATCAGGCTAGAAAGCAGGAAACAGGAAAACTGTAAACAAATAAAAATCCGCTTAACTTAATCTGAGTTTATTAAATTGCTGTTTTGAAACTGTTCCTTGTTTCCCAATTTCCCCAAAGAGGCATGGTGGTGCAGTGGTTAGAATGCAGTATTGCAGGCCAATTCTGTTGACTGCTAGCAGTTCGATTCTCACCAGGCTCAAAGTTGACTCAGCCTTCCATCCTTCCGAGGTCAGCAAAATGAGGAGCCAGATTGTTGGGGGCAATATGCTGATTCTGTAAACTGCTCAGAGAGGACTGTAAAGCATGGTGAAGCAGTATATAAGTCTAAGTGCTTATTGCTATTATACATTTTGATAAGTTTGTAATTTTGATCTTATTTTATAGAGAAAATATAGTTTAAATTTACTTACTGCTCAGATAAATACGAGTATGATCATGTGTGAAGCTGGGCATAGAAGAAGACTAAAAAAATGACTGACACCATCATCTGCCAACATCCATTGCTTAGTGTTACTGCCTGACATATCCAAATTGTCATTATGTCAAAGAGCATTCGTTTTTATCAAAAGCAAATTATTTGCTGGGGATCAGAAGAGATGGTCAGGAAGGGAATTAAGTAGGCATAAATAGCATGACCAATGTCTTCTTCATCCTCTCCACACATCCTTGCACATGGTCTTCTTGTGGCTTCTGATACCTTATCTAATGGCACACTTGGCGCTAGGATAATTGATTTCTTTTCAAAATTTAAATGTATGAAGCAATGCACGTTTTATGGATTCCAGCCATGGATGGAGCCTTTAAAAATTCCAACCAAGGTCTTTTAAGGAGCAGAATTCTTACCAAAACAAAGCAAAGTTCCTCTCTGTGTGCCTGCTAGTCTGCCCTCAATTCCCTTAGAGAAATCAGCAGGAGAAAACAAACTTCAATCAGACTTCACACAATTTCCCTTAGCGATGGGGACTTCGCAAGAGCTGCGTGACACACAGTAGACATTCTAAAAGGAAAAGTGTGAAGAAAAGCAACGGTGGATGCTTCTAAACATCTGTGCCAGATAAGTGAGCTGCACCAAACAAATGGCTGTCTTTTAGAGCAACAAATGTCAGCCAGAAAAAAAGAGTAAGGAGCTACAAGAAACTGGAAACAAGCTGCAGAATGATCAGAAATAATCCCCAGTGGAAATCTGATCTCTCTCTCTCTCTCTCTCTCTCTCTCTCTCTCTCTCTCTCTCTCTCTCTCTCTCTCTCTCTCTCTGTGTGTGTGTGTGTGTGTGTGTGCAATAAACAAAGTACAAAATCTGGAAAAAGACAACCATCCTAAAGAGTCTGCTTTATGATGATCCCATAGACCTGAACACTGGTTATGTTTAATGTAGCTCATTGGATATGGAATAAGAGAAATGACAGATGGCTGGAAGAATATTAGCTAACCTATTAATAGAGAGCAGTTACTAAATGAAGTTTTAGTTGCTGCGTTTTCTCTAAGCATCTTGGCTTTCTTCTCAAACTATCCTATTGCAGGTTTCTAATTCTTTGGGGAGGAGATACTTCAAAAATTAGCACTTTTCAATGCAACACGGGGTCTGTAAAATTCATTTCGCCTGCATTCCATTGAAATGGAATATTTCAAGTCTGTTGTCCTCCCGTTAAAATCTGTGCAGATAGAAAAGTGAAAAACTCTTTAACCTGCTGCAATTTTAATTTCAACGCTGCTCTTCTTGGATTATTGTTCTTCTATATTCATACAAATGACTCCTTTGCATTTAAAAAGATTTAAAGAGAATTGGGGAAATAAAAAGTATTGAAAAAGTAGCTATTATAATACTGCCTTGGAAAATGTTTTCCCCCCAATAAATATACCCAACTGCTTAAGTATAGTTATTCTTCAAAATGTTAAAGCATGTTTTGGCATGCGAGAACTTTATCATGTTCCCCATGGCTATGTCAATTTACAAGATAGCAATGTCGGCATTAAGATTGAACAAGATGATGAGATTTGGGTGATGGGTTTTATATTCAAATATTTTAACATTCTCTCTCCCCCCCTTCTTTCCACCATATCTGTGTGTGCACGTGCGCGCGTGCGTGCACGCATCTCTCTCTCTCTCTCTCTCTCTCTCTCTCTCTCTCTCCAAGACAGTCACCCAGCAAATTTACATGGCTACGAATGGGCTAGCACAGTGATGGCGTACCTTTTAGGCACCGAGTGCCCAAGCTGCAAGGCGCGCGTGCCCATGTGTGAACATGCGCCCATGCTCAGCAGAGACCCGAAGACCAGCTGGCCGGTGGGAGCCGGGGCATCCCAACACTGGCAGCTCTGCCAGAGGTGAGATCTTTTTCTTTTGTGAGCTTCTGTTTCATTGTTTGCAGGGAAACAGAAGCTTACAAAAGAAACGCCATGGAGAGTTGAGCCCACAGGGAGGCCATCACAGGGAGCCATAGGTTCGCCATCACGGGGCTAGTGTCTGAGATTTTTTAGTCCACTTCCAACATCTTAATCGCTATATTACAGTGGGTTTCATCTATACCATATTATTTATCTACCTGAAACCATAAGCAATTATTGGAAATCCACGCATACAAATGGGTTGCTCCAAATTTCTGTTAAATATTGAATAGAAATGTTTGTCACATGACAAAAGTATACAGGAGACATGATATAGACTTTAACTCACCTTCACTTCTTTCCTTCAGTTCTTATTCCTGTCACTGGTGTTGAAAGAATGAAGGTTAGACCAAAGATAAAATATCAAGAAAGCACCATGGGAAAGTGGCCATCTGCCACCATTTATTTTTCAGTGGCTTCCAATCCCTGCACAAGGGATAAAAACTATGATGCTTTCTGGGTATTTTTGACTACAACTCCCAAAACCAATGTTTATTGCCCATTTTGGCTGAGACTTTGGGAAATGTAGTCTCATACACAGTGTATCATGCATGGTAACACAGAGATTGTAGCACTGTAATGTTACTATTTTTATCTTGAATGCAAATCTTGGCTTAGATTTTCAACATCTGCCAATTCCCCCGTAATGTGTAGCATACTTAGCATATTTATATTTATTGAAGATTTTTATGGTATATCCTTCCTTGCTTTTGATCAATATTAAAAATTGATGACTAAATTGTTGGAATGTATTAGTTTACTAAAAGCCAAAGCGATATAGAATTCCAGATTTTCCAGCGAGACAGGCCAATGGGGAGACTAATTTAGATAAATTATAGTACAGTAGATTTCTACCAGTGGTGGGTTCCTACCGGTGCGGTCGACTCTACCGCACCGGTAGCGGCCAGCAGATGGCGCTATTTGCATGTGACAGATCCGGTGCCGTCTTCATCGGTCTGTCGTGCGGTGCCATCTTTTTGGGGGGAATTTTTGGGCTGATTTTGCTTCCTGTGCATGCACGGAAGCAACATCTCATGAGGGGACGCGTGTGTGCGTGAGATTTCGGTGATTTTTTGCTTCCGCGCATGCAAAATCTCAAAATCGTGCGAGGGGGCGGCATGTGCGTAGCGCGCACGCATGCCAAAACATGGCAATGTGCACATAGTGCACCGGTAGCGCGAAGAACAAGCAACCCGCCCCTGATTTCTACCCTTTGCTGTAGGAAATGTCTGTTGACAAGGATGGTCCAAAATATTTGGCAAAATCAGCCCCATTCCCTGATATCAAAATAGACTGGACTGGATTTTAATTTACTTGTCTTTCAACGTCTTGATGGGGTTTCTTCTTCCACCAAACCTAAAAAAGTTTAATCACAAAGATATTTTTTTAGGGGGGAAAACTGGCTGTCTTAGGTGAAGAGAGGGACTGATCTCAACAGCTGATACACAAAAGGGGGAAGAGGAGAGGGCTGCCCGCTGCATGATCCCCAGGCAAAGCAGAATTAATAAGCAGAACATTATGATGGGACTATCTTAAACAGATAGGTTACTTAATATACTAGATGCAACATCCGCACTGCAAAGTTTTCAATCTGCTCTATCATAGATATATAGCCATGGCACTGACACAAACATGTGGGTATTTCTCAGACAGTATGCACATAAAAAGCACAGTAACGACAGCAGTTCACACACGTCGGCATTCAAAGATGCTTCGTTAGTCACTGCTACACAACATTTATGTGACACCTTTACTACTAGAAAATATTTTTCAGGCTTTGTAGTATTAGGGACACCTTGTGCCAGCCCCCCTCCTGAAAAAAAAAGAACAGCCTGTGCAAAATAATTCTCAATTCTCTATGGCCTGTTTTACAGATGGAAGTATTAAAGCTGAGAGAAACCACATCATGAAGCCATAGCAAATCCAAATTCAAGACTTCCTGAAATGGCTTTTTCCCCCCTTGCTGAATTCAGTGGGCAGCAGTGGTGGGTTCCTACCAGTGCGGTCCACTCTATAGCACCGGTAGCGGCCCGCTGGTGACGTCACAGTATCGGTGCGGTCAGTTGCCGGTGCCTGGGTGCCGCCATTTTTTAAAAAATTATTTTTTAAAAAAAAATTTCTTCTGTGCATGCCCAGAAGCCGAGTTTCCAGCACTGCTCATGCGCTGCCTTCCGACCCCACAGTGAGTCCAAGCAGGGGAGGATGGCTGAGGGAGCGCGTGAGACGCTGAAAGAATGGGCGGCAGGAGCTATCTCAGTTCCCCTCCCTTCAGCACTCTGAGAAGCCACGTCCACCCAGTCACATGGCTGGCAAGCCACACCCACAAAATAAGCCACGCCCACAGAGTGGTAGTAAAAAAATTAGGAACCCGCCCCTGGTGGGCAGGATGGCATACATGGAGTGGAAAGTTCTGGGCTTCAGTCTCTGATGATCCATAAAAACTAATGGCTGATTTGGAGTAAGGCGCTTCCTCTTCATCAGGGGTGGGTTCTACTTACCTTCCCTACCGGTTCGCATCGCGTAGGAAGTGCGAGTTTTGCACGCGTGCACTCACTTTGCTCGCTCGCCCGTCTGCATCACAACACAGAAATGACCCTCTGCACATGCATGCGCAGAGTGTTCTTTGCCAGCCGCCTTCAAGGACCGGTGACTGGAGGACCGGTTTGGGGGCGTGGCCAGCCGGCCATCACTACCGGTTTGGCGAGCAGGGGCAAATTTCCGCCACCGGGACGGGCAAACCAGTCCAAATCGGCGGCAACCCACCACTGCTCTTCATTCAGCCTACCTTATTATTAAGATAACCTTCATACATCACTAAATCTGCATCAGCTATCCAGGACTTTTACTGCTGTCAGGGTGCCCCATTTGTTCCTGCAGCAATAACACATTTTTCAGCAAAGTCTCCTGCACAGCTCCTTTATGGAATACAACTCAACGTTTATTCCAACTTATCAAAGGTTGACTCTGTTCAGTCCATGTTTGTCAGAAATATTCACCTGCTTCTGTGCATGACTAACACTATGGAAGCAGGACTGCTTGAAATTGAGGCCAGTGTATGGATTAATTTGTCTGAATTTTGTTTAATGCATGGTACTTTCCCTCTAGACTTTATTTATTTAATTTTATTTAAGAGTTTTTGTTGCATCCGGCAAGACCACGTGGTGTCAGAGAAGCATGTGATTGGCCGAAGGCTGCCCCAGCTGAAGCGGGAGAAGCACGAGCTGCGATTGGTTAAGACGTTGACAGCTGGGACTATATAAGAGCTGTCATGGCTAAAGGGTTTTGCTCGTTCCCTCAGTTAGCCAGGAGCGAGTCATGTTAGCATAATAAAAGAGTTGAATGTTTCCGAGCCTTGCCTCTCTCATTCAGCACCTAGTTAGCATACTCATTACTGGCGACGGAGGATGGGATATCGGCAGCTCAGAAATAAAACGTCACTGCTGAAGCACTGAGGAAAAAACAATTCTCTTAAGGCGACGAGAGGTCGTGGTTTTTTTTTCTCCCCCTTCTATCTCTCTCTCTTTTTTTGCCAGTGCTGAATCGCCTCACGTGCCTTGGTTCCAGCATGGCCACACTCGAAACGTTTGAACCTTTTGACCAAAAGAAAGATTCTTGGGACTCCTTTTTAGATAGGTTTGACTGTTTCTTGGCTGCAAATGACTTTAAGGGACTACCTGGAGATCGCAAACTGGCTGTGTTTTTAAGTGTTTGTGGCCACGATATGTTTGAAACAGCCCGAAACTTAATGGCACCTCAGAAAGTGCAGGATGCCTCATGGGCTGTACTCCTGGACAAGCTGCAGGGACATTATGCACCCTTACCTTCAAAGGTAGCCAGGCGACATGCATTCAGGCATAGGTATCAAGCAGAAGGGGAGACAATAAGTCAGTTTATGGCAGCTTTGAGAGCAGCTGCCCAATATTGTGAGTTTCGGGACTTAGATGATCTCCTTTTGGATCAATTAATATGTGGGGTCAGAGATTTAAGACTTCAGAGGAGGCTATTGGCAAGAAAGGACGTTACTCTCCAATCTGCCGTGGAGGAGGCTACAGCCTCTGAAATGTCTAACCAATCAGCTGTGGAGTTACAGAAGTCTACAGGGTTTAATTCAGGGAGAGGCGCAGTTTCTATACATCAGGAAGAGGTAGACTGGGATCCCCTAGCTGAGGAAGGGGACGAGGTGAGCCGGCTCCAAACAGCTCAAGCACCTGGCCAGAAGAGAGAGGACAGGCGGCCCCAGGCACGCTGTGAGAGTTGTGGGGGGGCCCATTTACGTCAATTTTGCCATTTTAAGAACGCAACATGCAGACAATGTGGCAGAAGAGGGCATATAGCTCAGGTTTGCAGATCTGGCCAGCCGTCCTGGCAGCGAGCCTCACCAGCTCAAAATTATCGGCCAGCATATAATAGACAGAGCCAGGAGTGGAAAAACAGGGACTGTTTTACTATCTATCGAGATTCCAGGCTTAAAGACACCGTAATTGGCCACACCGGCTCTGAGGTCTCAAAAAAGATTTACCTCACTTTAGAATTGGAGGGCAAACCCTGTCGGATGGAGATTGATACTGGCTCCGCCCTTTCGATCATCTCTTGGAGCACCCTGAAGAGATTGGTTCCCTCCATGTCCAAAAGACGATTGACTTCTACCACCGTGCGGCTGCGAGACTATCAAGGTAATCAAATCCCTGTTGAGGGTTGTGGAAATTTTGCCATCAGATACAAACAGTTTGCTGGCCGCCTCAAACTTATTGTTGTGGGGGGGTCCCTCCCCTCATTATTGGGATTAGATTGGTTTGAAGCTTTGGGACTGGCTATAACTGGCGTCCATGCCGTTAATGACTCTGATTTTGATTCCATACTGTCAGAATTTTCTGATGTTTTTGATGGACAGCTGGGCCACTACAAGGGCACCCCTATATCTTTCAATCTGGATCCTTCCGTTGCTCCAATTAGGCTTAAACCTAGACGGGTCCCTTTCGCCCTCCGAGACAGAGTGGACCGGGAGTTGGATAAATTAGTGGCACAGGGGGTTTTGGAAGCTGTGGACTATGCGAAATGGGAAACCCCAATTGTTATCCCAATCAAACCTGATGGATCAATTCGCATATGTGCCGATTTCAAAGCAACGTTAAACAAAGCTTTACAGGCAAATCCATATCCTGTCCCCGTTGTTCAACATTTGCTGCATTCTCTGGGACAAGGGTCTATTTTTGCAAAGCTGGATTTACAACAAGCATACCAGCAACTTCCAGTAGACCAGGCTACAGCAGATGCACAGACAATTGTCACACATCGCGGTGCCTTTCGATGTCGTAGACTTCAATTCGGGGTTTGTGTGGCCCCCGGGATCTGCCAGAGCCTGATGGAGAGGCTTCTATCAGGCATTCTGGGGGTCCTGCCCTATTTTGACGACATTCTCTTGTCTGCAAGCTCTCCTGGGGAACTAGCTGGCCGCCTCAGGACTGTATTACAGCATTTTAGGGAGGCTGGTCTCAAGTTAAAAAAATCTAAATGCAAGATTGGAGTGCCCCAGGTTCAATTTCTGGGATACCTAATAGACTCCAGGGGCATCCATCCTACCCCTGAAAAAATTCAAGCTGTACAAAATGCTCCAACTCCTACAAACAAGTTGGAATTACAGGCTTTTCTGGGACTTTTAAATTTTTATAACATGTTTTTGCCTCACAAAGCAACATTGGCTGAACCCCTGCATAGACTATTAGGTGCTAACACTCCATGGACTTGGGGGAAGCTGGAGGCCTCGGCATTTGCTGCTGTCAAGTCCCTATTAACATCAGACAGTGTGTTAGTACAGTATAGCAGCCAGCTGCCTTTAATTCTGGCATGTGATGCTTCTCCATATGGGGTAGGGGCTGTATTGAGCCACCAGCTACCAAATGGCTCAGAGGCCCCTGTGGCTTACTTCTCAAGAACCTTGTCACAGACTGAGCGTAACTACAGTCAGCTCGATAAAGAGGCACTGGCAATCGTATCGGGGGTGAAAAGGTTCCACAATTACTTGTATGGCCGTTTTTTTCGTTTGGCAACGGATCATAAGCCCCTGTTGGGAATTTTGGCGGGTGACTGGCCAACCCCACAGATTCTCTCCCCGAGGATGACCAGATGGAATGTTTTCCTGGCTGCCTACCACTACAAGTTGGAACATCGACCTGGTAAGGCGATGGGGCATGCAGATGCTTTGAGTCGTTGCCCCCTTTTGCTGACAGTGGAGGACCCTGCCCCAGTCTCCACCGTGCTGCTGATTGAGGACCGGCTGCTGTCTGTCACTGCTGAGGACATCGCTAACTGCACTTCCAAGGATGCGGTGCTGGCCCAAGTGAGAGACTGGGTGCGCAGGGGATGGCCCTTAGGGGATGTAAATAGCATTTTTAGCCCTTATAGAGCAAGACAGCATGAATTGTCTGTATTACGGGGGTGTGTTTTGTGGGGGCATAGGGTGGTAATCCCAAAAGAGTTGCAAACACCACTGCTGGAGGCATTACATGAAGCTCATCCTGGAATAGTCAGGATGAAAGCCCTTGGGCGCAGTTACTTGTGGTGGCCGGGCTTGGATAAGGACATAGCCGCATGGGTAGGAAATTGCCCAGAGTGTCAGCAGGGGTTACCGTCACCCCCCACAGCTCCAGCCAGAGAATGGGAAATTCCCAAAGCCCCCTGGTCCAGAATCCATGTGGATTTTGCCGGACCGTTCCATGGCAACACGTTCCTTGTGGCCATAGACGCTTATTCAAAATGGGTGGAGGTGGTCCGCATGAGAAGCACTACAGCAGAGGCCACTGTTAGAGCTCTTCGCCATTTATTTTCAACACATGGGTTGCCGGACATGATAGTGTCTGATAACGGCCCCCAGCTGGTTTCCGCTCACTTGCAATCCTTTTTAGCATCCCAGGGGATCAGACATGCCACAGTGGCTCCTTGGCACCCGGCTAGTAACGGGTTAGCAGAAAGGGCAGTGAGAACAGTGAAGGATGCTTTATCTAAGATAGGATCCGGGGACTGGGAATCCAATTTAGATAAGTACTTATTAGCCCAGCACTCCACTCCATGCCCTTTGACCAATATTAGTCCAGCCGAGATGTTAATGGGCTGACGGCTGAGAATTGTACTGGACAGGGTACACCCTACCTATGCTCCAATGAAACCAATGACACTGACCCCTGGGGCCCGCTATTTCTCTTTGGGTGATGAAGTTTTTGGACGGAATTTTGGGGATGGCCCTAGATGGTTACCGGGCATAATCACCCAAGTAAAGGGTCCCCGATCTTACATGGTGGAATTGGGGGATGGCCGCCTATGGCACAGGCATGTAGATCAGCTTAGGAGACAGGCCAGGCAGGTGGCACGGGAAGAGGTCACAGAACCCTCGTTAGAGGCAGACCCTCCTATTTGCGTGCCCGATGATGAGAGCGGGAACAACCCCACGAGCTACAGAGGCACCGACTGCCGTAATCCACTAAACTCACCCTCTCTACCTGCCGAGCCATCAATGTTGACAGCGTGCGAATCGCAACCGTCTGGTGGTCCGGAAGCTCTGGGTGCGAAACAACACACACAGGCTGAGGCGACGATTACCCTACAGCCAACTGAGCCGCGCAGATCTTTGAGAGTTAGGTGGCGTCCTGCTTACCTGGACGATTACGTCTGTGTTGTCCAGGGGGAAGGAGTGTTGCATCCGGCAAGACCACGTGGTGTCAGAGAAGCATGTGATTGGCCGAAGGCTGCCCCAGCTGAAGCGGGAGAAGCACGAGCTGCGATTGGTTAAGACGTTGACAGCTGGGACTATATAAGAGCTGTCATGGCTAAAGGGTTTTGCTCGTTCCCTCAGTTAGCCAGGAGCGAGTCATGTTAGCATAATAAAAGAGTTGAATGTTTCCGAGCCTTGCCTCTCTCATTCAGCGCCTAGTTAGCATACTCATTAGTTTTATATAGCTATCCAATTCACACACAGTGATTTCAGGAGGCGCACATCATTGAAAATTCGTAGTAATCCCCTTAACTAGCTGCAGTGACATAACAATTGGACAAGCCACTTGATTGGCTCCAAATGGAGTCCCCAAGCCTGCTGACAAAATCATGTCTTCGAGGCCTTATGGAAAAACAACAGGGTGGGGACCAATCTTAAATGATGTTCCAAAGGAGGGAAGCCACCACAGAGAAGGTCCTTTTTCAAGGTTCCACCAGATGGACTTCCTTCATAGTCGGGACCCACATCATACCCTGCCTTCCTTCTCTAACCCTTAAAATGGAAAAACAATGGCTGGAGGAGAAATTATATTACCATGGCTTCTCCCCTCATGCATTAATAGCAACTGAGTATGAATTGGCCAACTAGCCCTAAACAACAAATATTTGATATTAGCATTAAATTAAGCATGGCCTAATTCCTATTGATGTCTTCTTCAGCAACCAAGTTACCTGTCATAAGCCTGCTAGATATCTTAATCTTACCACCAGGCCAAAAATTTGAAGACCTCTTTACACTTCTATGCTATAATACTGCAGTCCTAGAAGGGGGAACACCAGAAAATCCCATATAAAGGACACCTTAGTCATAGTAAATAGCCATTGAAACAGCTCGTATGCTTCTTTACTCTCAATTGTCTCTGACAGATCTGTAACACAAATGTATGAAGCTTTATTAATACAACACCTAGGCTGTATTGGCTTTTTTTATCCCAATGATTTTTGACCTGACCGAAGTGATGCACTCTCCTCCTATGCCAACAAGTTTCACTTGAAGGCAAGATTGAACAGAACCTCTGTAACCACAAACCACCTCACTTTGAGTAAACTCAATGTTTAAGGATAACAATAATTGTTAACCCTCATAGTTACAGTATCTGTCTCGAAGTATAATTTATGATGGGTCTTCACTGAAGCCTTAATACTAATAACCTCAGCGTTCAACATGGCTTACCTAAACTATACTCAGTGTATCTTTTTCCATTCAATTTTGTGAGATAGACAAATTTATTTCATCTCTAAGTTTCATGTTATTTAAAGATCGTCACTGAGCAAAATAAAGTACTGTAATGCTTCTGCCACTGGAAGAATGATAGTGCCTACTGATAAAATAACTGTTAACTTACAATAACAGTTAAATGCAGCTTCACTCTGAACAACACTACTGATTAATAGCTAGTAATTACTGAACAATAATAATGGCATCATATATGATATAAATATAATACTAATAGCAGTGGTGGGTTTCAAATTTTTTTTCTACTGGTTCTGTGGGTGTGGCTTGATGGGCGTGTCTTGGTGGGCGTAGCAGGGGAAGGATACTGCAAAATCTCCATTCCCTCCCCACTCCAGAAGAAGGTTACTGCAAAATCCCCATTTCCTCCCAATCAGCTGGGACTTGGGAGGCAGAGAATAGATGGGGGCAGGGCCAATCAGGGGTGGTATTTATCAGTTCTCTGAACTACTCAAAATTTCCGCTACCGGTTCTCCAGAACTGGTCAGAACCTGCTGAATCCCAACTCTGACTAATATAAGGTGACCAGACGTCCCACTTTTGGTGGGATAGACCCGATTTTAAACAAATTGTCCCGCGTCCCGCGGCATTTCCCAAAAGTCCCGCTTTTTGAATTTGCGCAAAGTGCCTCGCTTCCCTCGAGCGGATCTTGAGGGAAACAGCTCCGGGCCAGGCAGGGAAAACCCACCACCACGCTCCAATGTGCCCGAGGGCCCAGTTCAGCGCCTCGCACACTCAGCCCTGCTTGACGGCAACAGCCAGAAATGGGCTTCCGGAGGCGTAGAGGGAGCAGCGGCTTTGGCAGGTCTGGCCGTGTCCTTTCCCGGGTCTGCCACATGGGGGGAAGGAGTGGAGGCATGGGGCACCCGCCGGATGCTGCCCTGGAGAGAAGACCAGGCCCAGCTGGCAAGGGCCAGGAAGGATTTTTCCCGTGCCGCCAGCCAGCTTGTCCTCTGGGCCAGATGCAGCAGAGGCTGCAGCTTTGTGCACCCCCCCGAAACACACCCCTTCATCACAGCCCTTACCGCCACCATGGCCGGAGCTCGCCTCTGCTGTGTCTGGCCCGGAGGACAAGCTGGCTGGCGGCGCGGGAAAAATCCTTCCTGGCCCTTGCCAGCCGGGCCTGGTTTTCTCTCCGGGGCGGCATCCGGCAGGTGCCCCACGCCTCCGCTCCTTCCCCCCATGTGGCAGACCCGGGAAAGGACACGGCCAGACCCGCCAAAGCCGCTGCTCCCTCTATGCCTCCAGAAGCGCATTCCTGGCTGTTGCCATCAAGCAGGGCTGAGCGTGCGAGGCCATGGCAGCGGTAAGGTCTTTAAGTGTGGAGCGGGGCAGTGGGGCTGCTAAGTGAAGGAAGGGAGAAGAGCTTGAGGTTTCGGAGTGAAATCCGGGAAGTAATGAAAGTCCTTCCTGAAGTCTTTTGTCCTGGCACAGAAAGGGGAGGCGTGGATCATCTCCCCCCCGTCAATGGTGTCCCGCTTTACCAAAGTGAAAATCTGGTCACCTTAGAGTAGACTAATAGTAACATTAATATCACTGAATAACCACTGTGGATGAAGGATATAAATACTATTCATAAATGAGAGATAAATTACAATACTTACGACTCCAGAATCAAGATGGCTTTTATTTTTCATTTAGAGTAGTGTAGGTCAATTAGGCTGGCTGAGAATAGCATTTTGGAGAGAAGGCCAAAGAATTTGGCTGATAATTTTAAAAGGATAAATTCAAAGCAATGTAAAGTTGATGACAAGAGGCCACACATTTTGATCTGTTCCAGGGAAATGATATAACCCTGTATATGTAAGTTAAGCAGCAGTTGGCCCCTGAATTAATTTGCTCTGAAAACCAAGAGGGGAAATGGCTGTTTAAATGGTCAAGTTAAATAAGGTACAATTACATACATACCGGTCTCTTTAATTCAGCGCTCCCACCGGTGTGTTTACGAACCCCAAGAGGGGGTACATTGTTGCCTTGTTAGTTTTAATTGCATTTTGTTTCATTAGATCATCTGAAACAAGAAACTCCCCTCCAAATATGGATCTTTGAATATTGTTGTAATTGTGCTATTTTGAGCCTAAGATCGGCTTTTTTGAAAGTTGAACTCTTTTAGGCCAGGTATATTTTAACCTACCCATAAGAAATTCAAACTTTACTGCTGAAACATGGCAAACAAAATTACCCCAAATAATTCCTCATAGAAATGGGTGGCGGCAGGGGGACGGTATATATGATTATATGACTCCAACTCTCATAGCTTTGGTTTGAAAACTCAGCATATGTAAGGTTCATAAATTAAAGTAATAGAAAGCAGGACAACATCTGTTCCGCAGCATACAGGGGAATTCGGACATTTGAGAAGTTGTTATACTGATGTTACATTCGGCATGGCAACAAACGAAGAACATTTATACTAAAAGAGATCTTCTGGTGCCTACTTGTATTTCTCGGACATTTTTTTCTCTCTTTTAGTTGAACACACATCTGTTTTAATATTTGTAAGGCACAACTTCTCTGTAACTTTAGTTCTAATTTGTCTTGAGGATCCATTACATGAAACGGGTTACAGTTAATTTAACAGAGAAGGAAGGTGTGTAAGATACATCCCACCCACCACCCACCCCCAATATTTAAAAGTAACACCTTCTGGATGCTTTTTAATTCATTGTCAAGTACACATTCCAACCTAGCGCGACATTTCAAAGCTTCCCAGCATCGTATTCCTGGATACGTTAACCACTAACTACTGTTCCTAATAAAATCGTATGCTAGGCTGATTTAAAGCAAGGTTTGCTTAATTCCAGATCAAAGCCAAGCCTTCTTTAATTCATATCTGAAGAGGCGAAGGATGTAATTGAGCTCATTTACGGGCTGTTAAGTAACTAGGATGTTTGCTTCATACTTAAAGCTACTTCCTGAGGCTGCCAGGGCAGCCCTTTTATCTAAGCAGGAATGTATTCCAAACAGTAACCCTCCTGCAAGAAGGCTGCCAAGCAGAATCGAGTGGGGGGGGGGGAATTCCTGCAACCTGATTACCTGAGATAAGAAATGACTCAGGTGAAAGGAAAGAGGGTGAAAGAAAATTAGTGGAGGGCTTAAAAGGGGGGGTGTCAAAAAGGAAAAACCCCACCCAATTGCACGGCCTCAATCTCTCCTTCGTCAAACTGACAGTCCATCATCCAATCAGCAGCCAGCATCGACACCCCAGTAAAGGCAGCCATTTGGCATTCTGGAATTCGCCCATGCAAATACGAATGTCATCGAAGATACGCCAGGGCTCCCTTGAAAAAGCCCAGGTTTCTAGGAAAGGGAATAGGGTTCTAGCAGCCTGAAGAAAATGGCATGGCAAAATTGAATATCCTATGAAGTGGCACCCCCTCCACACACACACAGACGTCTCTTCATTACAAAGTGCAAGCATGCAAAAGAATTGTAGCCTGGGCTCCCTTTGTGTAGAATTGCAAGGATGAGTGCAGCCATCCCTGCTCGTCTCCATATATCCCTTACTGGTGGGAGGCAGTTTAAAGGAAGAAAAAGGCAGATTTCTTCTCCCTCCCCAACCTAATAGGGCTTGTGTAGTTACCCTATCCACGTTTATTGGGATGTGCCACTGATGGGGGGGGGGGCATTTATCTTCTGATAAGTGGAGGGAGCTTTATTCCTTCCGGCTGTTATGTGGGAGCCAGTCATATTCAAATCAGCTGAGGCTTCTGAATAGGTCTGCCCTGAAGCTGCAAGGCTAAAGCCATTGGTGAGGGTGTTTATCAAGGATTATTTCAAGTAAAAATGTGTTTATGTGAACAAATTCATTAGTGCTTTGTTGCTGGATCCACAACTAGGAGTGCCTTTGATGAAGCCAACATGAAAGACTTTCTGGCTGTCTTGGTACAATGCAGGCTCTCTGATGGCATCAAAGACTGTAGAGCCAAGTGAATTATTCTGCTCTAAAATCTGATTAGGGGTATTCCTGAAGTTATTTCTCCCTCGGAGAGTGTGTGTTTGTACAATCATACCGATCTCACATTTCAGTAAAAAGAGTTGTAGGAGGCTGGAATCTCATGCTTTCTACCAAATAGCGGTTGAGGAAATCTTATATACTATTTCATAATAACTTAATGGTTTCAAGTCCTGAAAGTGCTTTCCACATAATGGCTGATTTCATGCAATGGACTAAGGCAAGATATTGAATGAAGGGTTTCCTTGTTTGTGGCTTAGAAAGATGGATGCACACAGACAGGGTGGTTCGTAAACCATGGTTGACAGCATTATGTGCTCTAAACTATAGTTATTACCACGGCTATTCATTTATACTTAATTTTGTGAATGTTTTTGTTTTAATGTTTTTAAATTGTTTAAATTTTATAATTTTAGAAATGTAAGCTGCCCAGAACCACTTGGTTGAGTTGGGTGGCTATAGAAATTGAATGAATAAGTAAATAAATAAGATATGTGACTAAATAAATATGATATGTGAGTAAATAAATATACACAGAGACATGAAATTGTCATTTCTTTTCATTTATAAAGCAAGGTGTAGTTATAGCAAGAACTGTGACTGAACAACATGCAAAATCTTTAACTTTTTAGCAGGTAGTGCAAATATGAGCAAAGGGTGTTTACATACATCATCTAATTCAGAGTATTAAAACCAGAGCTTGTATATCCCACCCTTCCTTTAGGATATGCAATCTGAGTATTTCTCATTTCTCTCATTTTTCCGCACACAACAAACCTATGGGGTATGTTGGGCTAAAATAAGGACTGGCCCTAAGGCCTCCAATCCATTTCCATGGCGGAAGGTGAACGTGAATCTCTGCTACCAGGTGAATAAATTATATGGGTCATACATCATACTAAGTCATAGTTATACATGTATTATCTCTTTAAAAAGGCATAAAACAATTACCAGGTTTCACACAGTACAGAAATTCCCTAGAAGTACGTCGCCTTCGATCAGATCTAAATGTAGTTTATAAAATCATCTGCCACAATGTCCTACCTGTCAATGATTACTTCAGCTTCAACCACAACAACACACGCGCACACAATAGATTCAAACTCAATGTAAACCGCTCGAAACTCGACTGCAGAAAATACGACATCAGCAACAGAGTGATCAATGCCTGGAATGCACTACCTGACTCTGTGGTTTCTTCCCCAAACCCCCAAAACTTTAACCTTAGACTGTCTATAGTCGACCTCACCTCATTCCTAAGAGATCTGTAAGGGGTGTGCATAAGCGTACCTACCGTCCCTGTCCTACTGTCCTATTGTCCAAATTTACCTATACCTACTTTGCTTTTGTTTATGTTTATACCATACCTGTTAACACGTTTTGACAAAATAAATAAAATAAAAAATAAGTACAGGAGTTCAGTTGTGGTAGCTCCCTGAAACGAGTTGTGGAATCTCTCTGGAAAGGAGAAATTCAGAGGAATAGATTTTCCTACTGATCTTTGCAGGTGCCTTTATAAAAAAGAAAAAAAAGAAAGAAACTTCTGCATAGCTGCTTGAAATATTGGATTTTCAAGCTCTGACTGGCAGCCTCTCTCCCAAACCTCAGAAAGAAGCTTTTTTGTATCCCAGCTATTTGGGACCTAAGTTTTAACTGGTCGTACCAGAGATTAAATGTTCTTTTATAGTGCACGCGTAGGTGAGATCCAAGTTTCCGTTGCCATCCTGGAAAAAGATTTCACTTAATTGAATATCTCCCATCACTGAAAGGAGTCTTTGGATCTAATCCAAAATACTGTAGTTGCTTCTCTGAGAGCTTCCATATTTTGATCTTTGCTTGTTTCCGTTTATTGGTACTTCAGATGCCTATTTAATTTATTTCACAAATAAAGTGTACAAGTCACAGGAATTCAGTGAGATCTAAAGAAAGCAAAATCACCCTTGTTTTTTATATGTACATTAGTTCTCAGCTGGAGCCCATAATTCCTGGTATGAATAGATGAATTTCTGGAGCTTCTCTGATTGCCCATTATTTTTTTATTACCTTGACAGGACAGACCTTGGGTCCCAGATGTTTCACATACTCTGAGACCAGGGAAAGCATCTATTCTTGGCTCCTGTGAGAATAGCTTAGCTGTAAAGAACATCATGAATACAGTGGACGTTACATAAACAGTGAAATGGAGATGGAAGCTGTCCAAAGGGACCTCTTGCTAGCTAGGCTTGGTATACTGAAGAAAAGCACATGTAGTCCATTGAGACACCAACTCAAATGCCATTGGTCTTACTGAGCAATATGAAGCCAAATATTTTCTCTGCATAAATAAATGATAGTCGTCTTGTCTTCCCCACAGCTGTGCTTGGACGATGCCTTGTTTCTGTCACAGGCAGCAGTGGGTTGCTCCCGGTTCGGACCGGTTCTTAGAACTGGTAGCAGTGGGAGGCTCCGCCCACCTGCCCGGAACGCTTCTGTGCATGCGCAGAAGCATTGTACGCGCATGTGTGTGAACCAGTAGCAAACTAATTCAGAACCCACTACTGGTCACAGGGACTACATACATTGTACATTGTATTGTGATACAATGGAACAAGGTGTTCAATAGCTGCATCTGAGCAGATAGGATCTCTTGGTCTACGCAGCATGAGAACCTATAAGCCAAGCCTTTCCTTCAGTAGAAAGGTATGTAAACTGTAATACAGTGAACCCTCATTTTTCGTGGGGGTTACGTTCCAAAAAGAACCCGTGATAGGTGAAATCCGTGAAGTAGTAACCTTTATTTTTTTTACAATTATTATACAATGAAATACTCCATAATACATTGAAACCAAAGAACAAAACCTTTTTACAGGCCCAAGCATTTGTTTAACAAATAAAAGTACTGTATAAACATTTTTTTACAAATAACTACTGTACTGTAAAATAATAATTTTAATCATCAATACGAACTGAAGGCTTCAAATTGCGGAGATCAGCACCGCCCCACCGCGACCCGAGTCATTGGATTAGAACGGGAGAAAATGAAAAATGATTATGAAAAAAAATACAAAGTACAGTAGGACAAATAGTGACTCACGTGTATTTCACTGCTCTTCTGACTGAGCCGCTGCATCAGAAGAAGTGGAGAGACTGTTTAGCCAATCAGAATGCAGAACACAATGCATGATGCAAATCCGTGAAGCAGCGAGACCGTGAAAGGTGAACCGCAATATAGCGAGGGTTCACTGTAATAGGAAAGTGGGAGAGAAAGAAAGCAGCAAGCACAGGCTACTGAAGCTGAAATGTATATGCTGCAAGCATTGGCCGAGTCTGTTTCTTCAGGACTTGAGCAGGGATTCTATGGGATCCATTCTGTTAGATTCGTGCTGGAATGAAGAGGCGAGACGTAGGAACAGTTCAGCACCTTTATTTCTCCTTAGCTGAAAGTAATACGGACTGCCAGCAGGCTGCAGGGAAGCCGCTTTTAAGGGCTTCCCTGTAGCCTGCTGGCCACTGACAGTAGTTCATTTCTCCCGCCGCTTGATTAGCCAATCAGCGGTGGCCATGCAAATCTGTGCTCTGTACGTCAGTATGTAACACCTTCTATGGGGAAAAGAGGCAACCTGAATAGGTTTCATAAGTCCTAATAATACAAGATGCAGCTGGGTCAGCCATTGGCCTCAATAAATGACTTCCTGAACTTGGCCTATAGAAAATGTACCAAGGCTGCTGAAAGAAAAAAAAATGTATTAATACTGTTAATGTATTGTAATCCATAATCACTACCCATATAGTAGTTAGGGAATGGATGTCTTCTCCTACTGATCCTACCCCTTACCAGGATTCCTTCCTGGTTTCCTGTGTGGTAAAGAAATAATGATAGCTTGTCTATGCATGTTCCTTGGTCTAATTCTTAGATGCAATTTGTGTAATGACCTGCCTATCTAAGAGTTACATATTAGAGGCCATGTGCTGTGAATGGGGGACACTTTCTTTCTTTCTTTCTTTCTTTCTTTCTTTCTTTCTTTCTTTCTTTCTTTCTTTCTTTCTTTCTTTCTTCTTTTCCTTCCTTCCTTCCTTCCTTCCTTCCTTCCTTCCTTCCTTCCTTCCTTCCTTCCTTCCTTCCTTCCTTCCTTTCCTTTCCTTTCCTTTCCTTTCCTTTCCTTTCCTTCCCTTCCCTTTCCTTCCTTCCTTCCTTCCTTCCTTCCTTCCTTCCTTCCTTCCTTCCTTCCTTCCTTCCTTCCTTCCTTCCTTCCTCCCTCCCTTCCTCCCTCCCTCCCTCCCTCCCTCCCTCCCTCCTTCCTTCCTTCCTTCCTTCCTTCCTTCCTTCCTTCCTTCCTTCCTTCCTTCCTTTCATAAAAAAACTTATATAGCTACTCATGTTGTAATGACAATCCTGGGCAGTGTACAAAACGGTGAAAACAATAGAACCCTCACATCATAAAATAGAATTAAAAAATCTGTAACTCACTCAAGACTTCCGGGGATCACCACGACAATGCCCTGCCAATACTGGGACAATGTTTAGAAGAAAAATCATGACTGGATGAGGGACTGGTGAAATCTCACTGGAGGAAGGAGAGATCATTGAGATAACTTACCTGACTGGACAGCCACTTGTAGACCGCAGCATATATTTTTTTCTACTTTGAAAAGTTATCTTCTTGGGGAAATAGTTTTTTTTAAATATAAATTTAAATATTAAATATATTAAATATTTAATTAAATTAATTATTAATTTAAATCTTAAATAAATAAATAGATATTTTTTAAATATCTCTGATTAAACAGCAAAAGGATGCTTCAGATATACCAATAGATTCTGAAAAGTTAAGAGTCCAGAGGGACTTGAAATTATAATTTTGAATTAATTAGAAGATTTCTTCAGATGGTAAATAATGATTGGGTTTTATTTCAGAGACAACATGATAATGGGACCTTGAAGGTTTGACATTAGAAGGAAACTAGAAACTAATACAGGTTGTCCTTGACTTATGATAGTTTGTTTAGTGATTATTTAAAGTTATAATGGTGCTGAAAAAAAAGTGGCTTAGGATCAATCCTTGCACTTAAGTACCCTTCACATGGTCATATGATCAAAATTCAGGGGCTTGGCAACTGGCATGTATTTATGACAGTTGCAGCATCCCAAGGTCATGTGATTGCCATATGCCACCTTCCCAGCCAGCTTCTAACAAGCAAAGTCAGTCGGGGAAGCCAAGTTCACTTAACAGCCATGCTGATTTCTTAACAACTGTGGCAAAAATTGGGCACAACTAACTTAATGACTGCCATGCTTAGCAGTGAAAGTTGCAATCCCAATTGTGGTTATAAGTCAAGGACTGCCTGTAAATTTGTCTCTTTAGTAAAGAATGGAGCAAAAATTGTTGATGGATATTTTTGAATATAGACCTTCAAAATTATTTATTGTGATAGATAGTGAAAAATTCATGGCAGCCTGGGTCAGCAGTCTTCCATGAACACCATTTTATTGGGATCCAGTCTTATCCTACCCCACAGTCCATTGTAGAAGATGGATATTCTTCCTGAATTTATGTGTGGTTGATTCCCATTAAATTTAATAGAAGGTTATCTAGTTGAATCAGTCCCTGATTTAATGTAAGTTTATGTAACTCAATCCCAGGTTCTTCTGAGTAGCTTACTGTGGTGCCCACATAGAGGTACTGAATGTAAAATTGTAAGTTGTTGTATAAAGTTATAATGTTGTTAATAGGAACTGTTTAAACAAGTAAGTATAGAGCCAAACAGCTTTTAAAATGTATGGTAAGTAGAAAGGGGGAGGTGTTTATCCCAGTGCTCCAGAAGGGAGGGGGGATAGATTACATCATAAGAGAAAGACAATCGGATCATAGATAGCAGGGCCAGGAACTATAAAAGGCCTAGTTGGAAGAACTGAGGGAAGCTCTGTTGTGTGGTAACCTCCAAACAGGGAAGGTTAAGTAAGAAGAGCTGAGGCGAGCTCTCAGTCTGTGTGTGTAACTTCCAGGAGGGAAGGTTTAGTAAGAAGAGCTGTGAAGAGCTCTGTTTTGTGGTAACTTCCAAAGAAGGTTCATAGTGAATCTCTGCCTGAGTCCAAGAGGGAAGTTGACAGGAGAGAAAATAGGCCCTATGCAGTTCTGTGGGAAGCAGGTGCCAGGATCAGGGAACTTTATTGACTGATATATTGTGTTATTTGTAGATAGAGATAAACGGTGAAACGTGCTCTTATCTATAGGCCTAGAAACAAAGAAGAATTGGATTTGCTTAGATTTAGTCAGGAAAGCAAGGAGAGTCTCTGAGGGGAAGAAGAGAAAAGAAAGAATTAAACAGCTGGTTATGGCTGTAACAAATTCACTTGACAATTACTGAGAAGTTGTATTTAAATAAACTGTTTTCTGGTTTGTTCTAGAAACGTGTCAATGTCTGTCTATTTCTCACATAAAGTGAATCTTAAACAATCCTGCAGAGCATAGAGATATTGTAAAAGTAAAAGCAAGCCTCTAAAGAGAGAGACAAGTGAAACAGAGGGTGCGACCCTTGGTCAGGGAGATATAAAAAAAGAAAATCAAACACAAATCGCTACCAAGACATATAAAACAATAAACCTGACTGGAAGGGGATAGGTGGACCCTCGCACTTACATATCCTTCTTGTAAGAAATTTCAAATAGTCAACTCAACTTCAACCCAACAAGACAGACACAGACTTCAGAGGATAATCAGAACTGTAGAAAAAACAATTACTGCCAACCTGCCTTCCATTGAGGACCTGTATACTGCACGAGTCAAAAAGAGGGCCGTGAAAATATTTACAGACCCCTCGCATCCTGGACATAAACTGTTTCAACTCCTACCCTCAAAACGACGCTATAGAGCACTGCACATCAAGACAACTAGACACAAGAACAGTTTTTCCCCGAACGCCATCACTCTGCTAAACAAATAATTCCCTCACCACTGTCAAACTATTCACTAAGGCTGCATTACTATTACTATTAGTCTTCTCATCGTTCCTATCACCCATCTCCTCCCACTTATGACTGTATGACTGTAACTTGTTGCTTGTATCCTTACGATTTAAATTAATATTGATTGTTTTCTGATTGCTTATTTCTACCCTATGACAATCATTAAGTGTTGTACCTTATGATTCTTGACAATCGTATCTTTTCTGTTATGTACACTGAGAGCATATGCACCAAAGACAAATTCCTTGTGTGTCCAATCACACTTGGCCAATAAAGAATTCTATTCTATTCTATATTACAAAACAATTCTCAATAATGAATAAACTTATTTAAAAAATTACAGATAGTCCTTGACATACAACCAACCATTTAGGGATCATTTAAAACTTCAATGGCAGTGAAAAAAGTAACTTATGACCATTTTTCAAATTTATGACCATTGCAGCATCCCCATGGTCACATGATCAAAATTTGAATGTTTGGCAATTGCTTCATATTTATGATGGTTGCAATCTTATGACAAGTAAAGTCAATGGGGAAGCCAGGTTCACTTATCACCTCTGTTACTAACTTAACAACTGCAGTGATTCACTTAATATCTGTGGCAGGAAAAGTCATAAAATGGGGCAAAACTCAATAATTGTCTTGCTTAGTAACAGAAATGTTGTGGCCATACATCAAGAACTACCTGTATAGCCACCAAAGAACAACCAACTTCCAGTGTAAGGACACCAAATTCGTCCTGGTCTTTCCTGAAAAGCCATGTTTTTATAACTTTCTTTAAAAACTCAACAGAGTTGAGCTAGGCCAGTGTTTCTCAAATAGTGGGGTGCCGCCCCTGGGGGGGGGCTCGGAGCGATGCCAGGAGGGCGCATGTGACCCCAGGGAACATGTGTGGTCCCTCTCGATCAATTCCCCCAGACAGGGAGTGTTTTCCCAGTTGCACGCTGCTCCGAGCCCGGAAGAGAAGGCGGCCAGGCGGCCAGGCGGGGTGGGGCAGTTGTGTGGGTTCTTGTTGTTCTCGGCGGGCGTCGCGGTAGCCATGAACGGTGTGGCGAACCTGCTGCTGGACAAGGAGGAACATCCTCTGCAGCTGGGCGAAAGCTTCGAACGGCACCCTAAAGCCTCCTTCCACACCATTCGCTGTGAGTGCCTGGCAGAGGCGGCGCTTATGGGCCAGGCCGGCGACCCAAAAACATCAGCTTGATTAAGCTGGTCTGGCCCCATGTCAAAGGAGGGCCCTAACCATGGTAGCCTATGCCTGCCTAACAGAAAACAGGCTCCACTGAGTTCAGTGTGACTTACTCCCAGGTAAGTGGGTAGAGCAGCCTTCCCCAGCCAATATTTTGCTTGCAGCTTATAATAAGTAAAATAATAAATATTAACACTAAAATTCCATTGGGGCCCAGATCGGAGAGTTGGGGGGGGGCGTGCAAAATGTTTACTTCTTCCTGGGGGGGGGGCGTAACAGAAAATAATTGAGAAGCACTGAGCTAGGCAGAATGGGGAAGAAAATTATTCTGGAGAAATAAGAGTGCGGCTGAGAAGGCTCTTTTTGAGACTTAAAGAAATGAACATTTGCTTGGAAAAGCAAAGGGAATCTGATGACAAGTAGACGTGTCCCACCAATTCCCCATTTCTTTTAGAGGCTCTTGGGCAGGCTTTAAGCCCTACCTGCCTACAGGCAGTCCTCGACTTATGACCACAATTGAGCCCAAAATTTCTGTTGCTAAGCAAAACATTTGTTAAGTGAATTTTGCCCTATTTTACGATCTTTCTTCCCGCCGTTGTTAAGTGAATCAATGCAGTTGTTAAATTAATAACACGGTTGTTAAGTCAATCTAATTTCCTCATTGACTTTGCTTGTCATAAGGTCAAAAAAACTGATCACAGGGACCCCGGGACACTGCAGTTGCCAAGCACTTGAATTTTGATCATGTGATCACGGGATGCTGCAATGTTGTAAAGGTGAAAAATGGTCTTAAGTCACTTTTTTCAGTGCCGTTGCAACTTTGAACAGTCACTAAACGAACTGTGGTAAGTCGAGGGCTACCTTTAGTGATCTGTGGGGTAGCCCATGAATTAAGATCCGATGTGGGGCAGTGCCACTTTGGACGGGAGAGGGATCCCAATAGAAAATAATACCTCTAGCCCACGGGTCCCCAACCCCCGGTCCATGGACCAGTACCGGGCCGCAGCATGGCAGAAACCGGGCCGCGCAAGCAAGCAAAGCCCTATCCGCGGGATGCAGGCAGCACACGAAACCACGCCCCCTCCGGGCCGCAGAAAAATCTTTCTCCACAGAACCAGTCCCTGGTGCCCAAAAGGTTGGGGGCCACTGCTCTAGCCTCTCCATTTTTAAATTGAGATCGCACCATGAACAAATACATTTATTTAGAAGCAATGTTTAACCCACTTTAGATTGAGATCTAAAGCCCTTTCAAAGAGCTTTGAGTTGGAGGGGGTGGGGGAACCATTATACAAAGTGAAATCTTTTCCACCTTTGGGAATTATGAGGTACATGGTTTCTGAATTCCAGAGTAATCTTGCTTCTCTCCCTTAGTCAAGCAAGTAGGCTTTTACAGCCTTTCTGCTTAATAACGCTCCTCTTATTAGGCAAACGGGCCTGTTAGAAGGTGTTAATTCCAGTCCCTCCAGTGTTTTTTTTTAAAAAAGCATATTTACCTACGAAGCCATGTGTAACGAAAGAGAACCCCCCTCAGTGAGAGGTGGGAGTTAGAGAGGAAAGAGGCCTGCATGTTGCATTTCTTTTACACTTTTGCCCAGGATCTCTAAGCCCCCAAGGTTTAATTATCGTGTGCAGTCTAGTGTTGAATAGGGAAAAAAAAGGGGGCTGTAGAAGGATAGAAAGATTTTCACACTGATACCCACAAAGGAATAGGGCTATTAGAGGATGGGATAAAAGTGAGGTGGACTGTGTGTGCGTGTGTGAGGGACACATTCTTTTACAGGGCTGAGGTGGGGAATCTGGAGTAAAACGTGTACAAATCAAACAATTTCCTTGGAATGTGGTCAGGATTAAAAAAAATAATACCCAGTGGTGTTTCCCCCCCTTCCATTGGTTTATAGGAATTACACAAACAGAATTATATATAAATGAAGAACAGAAATTCATCTGTTCATTTGAACAGGATTGACAAGATGGGGGAAGAAGAAATCCTCCCCCCACCCCCACCCCCATCCCTTGGCCTTTGTGTTTAGCTCATTTCAAATTACATCACTGGTTTAGCAGAACTAAAAGGTGCGAAAGCCCCCTTGCTATTATTCACTCTGCCAACTGTGACCTGAAGAGGATTAAAGATTTGTTCGGAGTCTTTTCATGGTATTCCCCTCCAAGGGAGCCTTTAAACAAAGGCTTACACGCTAAGCACTCCTTTTGTTATTGCCTATTGTCAATTAGTACACAATCTTTCCAGCTTTGGAATAACCGAGCCTTCGAGTTCCAAATTAAATTATGCAATGTACAGAAAGAGGAATATAGCAGACAGAATAGTGACAAAGACTTCTCTGGAATATTATCTTAATTCGGGAATAAGGATACCATCATTCATCAGTAAAATTTTGGGGGGGCAATTTTTTGGGGGGAATTTTTTTTAATTTTTTCTTCTTCTGAGCATGCACAGAAGCAGAGTTTCTGGCACTGCGCATGTGTCACCATCTTGTTTTCGGCTTTTTTTAAAAAATGGTTTTTTTGGCAGTGCACATGTGCACGCGCGTCCACGAGGCACGGCCACGTGCCGCGGGAGGAAGGGAACTGGCAGCGAGGTAAGTTAGAACCAGAGGTGGGTTCCTACTGGTGCAGTCCAGTGCGCAGCTCCGATAGGGACCTGCTGATTTGCATGCGACAGCTCTGGTGGATCTTCACCGGTCCGTCGCGCGCCACTATCTTTTTTACAGAATTTTTCGGTGATTTTTTGCTTCCGCGGAAGCAAAATCTCGCAAGGGAACGCGTGCGCGTGCAAGATTTCAGTGAGATGTGCAGGAAGCAAAATCACATGAGGGGGTGCATGCGCATAGTGAGGGGGCGCGTGCGCAACATGGCAGCACACCGGTAGCGAGGTAAGTGCAACCCGCCCCTGGTTAGAACCCACCCCTGATGTACATATACTCCTGATATATACTCTTATACCCTCTGTGGCCTAGAGGTAGAGCTCTTGCCTCATTATCAGGAGGTTGTGAGTTTGATCCTAGGTAGAGGCAGATGTAGGGTCTCCTGCTTGGGCAGGGGGTTGGACTAGATGACATGCAAGGTCCCTTCCAACTCTGTTAATCTGTTAATATTCATATCTCTTGAGGAACTTTCAGGGCCAAGATGAATTTTTGGAAGCTGTCAGAATATAGTGACTGTGTTGTTGTTTTTAATTTAGAGAGGACAGTCCTCTGCTCTTAGGCATTCTCTGCAGTCTTGCTGAAGTGCTATCCAGTCATTAAGAACTACTCTAAAGAGGGGAGAGGAGAAGTAGAGCCCTTAATCTGTTGGCATCTGGCATCTGGATGGCAGACTGAGCAGGCAGTCAATTGGTTTTCCCCTTTAGAATGCATTGTATTCTTAATGCACTATGCTTTGGTTTAAAATACAGTAACAAGGTCAGACTTTTCATTGGTATTTTTAATACGTAACTAGACAACCCTGTAGCCTGTTGGGTCATTCTTTGAGAGAAAAGGTAATGCGGTCTGAATGTTAAACTTTTAGGCTGACCATATTATTTTTACCCTCATGTCAGGTGGTCTTGTGATCATCTAAGAAGAATACATTTCATAAATAGAAAAATGATTGTAGTGGCAAACAAACTTTAGTAATAGGTCAGTAGTGACTTACCTAAACAGATAAACAAAATGACCACGAGCTGTGGTGGGGCAGTGGTTAGAGTGCAGTACTGCAGGCTATTTCTGCTGATTGCCGGCCGCTTGCAATTTGGCAGTTCGAATCTCACCAGGCTCAAGGTTGACTCAGCCTTTCATCCTTCTGAGGTGGGTAAAATGAGGACCCAGATTGTTTGGGGGGGGGGGGCAATATGCTGACTCTGTAAATTGCTTAGAGGGGGCTGTAAAATATTTATAGACACCTCACATCCTGGACACAAACTGCTTAAACTCCTACCCTCAAAATGACTCTATAGAGCACTGCACACCAGAACAACTAGACACAAGAACAGTTTTTTCCCGAATGCCATCACTCTGCTAAACAAATAATTCCCTCAACACATTCAAACTATTTACTAAGTCTGCACTACTATTAATCTTCTCATCGTTCCCATCACCCATCTCCTCCCACAAATGACTGCATAACTGTAAATTTGTAACAATTTATATTGACTGGTATCCTTACAGTTTATATTGACTGTTTCCTAATATGATTTGATTGCTTATTTGTACCCGGACTATCATTAAGTGTTGTACTTTATGATTCTGAGTCCCATGGGATTGGGCGGCCTATAAGAGCGTCTAAATAAATAAATAAATAAATAAATAAATAAATTCTTGATGAATGTATCTTTTCTTTTATGTACACTGAGAGCATATGCACCAAGACAAATTCCTTGTGTGTACAATCACACTTGGCCAATAAAATTCTATTCTATTCTATTCTATTCTATTCTATTCTATTCTATTCTATTCTATTCTATTCTATTCTATTCTATTCTATTCTAGTCTAGTCTAGTCTAGTCTAGTCTAGTCTAGTCTAGTCTAGTCTAGTCTAGTCTATAGCACTGTGAAGCAGTATATAAGTCTAAGTGCTATTGCTATTGCTACCATGGGAAGGCAAAAAAGCAGTGGGAGTCAGGAGTTGGTCACAGAAGCAAAACAGCGTCCTCTCTAGTTAGTATTTGGATTGTGAAGTCAATCTGTGAATTCTGGGCTGTAGCCTTGTCACGTAGTGAATATTGTCAGTTGTATGTCTATGCAGGGTGATGCACCCCTATCCTAATATTATGGTACATTCCAATACAAGCAGAACATGTGATATGAGTTGTGCGCATGTGTGCTTACCTGATTCTCCATTCTTTCTCTTCTGTCTTTGATTCTGACTGGGGCGGTCACGATTTATTAGCAAGGATGTAACTATTCATGATTTATTGTTTTTGTACCGAAATAAATATTTTCTATTAGACTTTTAATCTCGGCTTTATTTTCTAAATGTCTGAATTCCAAGAAAAGATCCACTTCGCCTCTATGAGTTTTATTCTCATCTTAACAAGCCTGGAGTGGGAAGAATGCTATACAGGTAGTCCTTGACTTATGACAACTGAGTCCAAAATTTCCATTGCTAAGCAAGACAGTTGTTAAGTGCATTTTGCCCCATATTACCATCTTTCTTGCTACAGATGTTACGTGAATCGCTGCAGTTGTTAACTTAGTAACACGGTTGTTAAGTGACTGTGGCTTCCCCATTGACTTTGCTTGTCAGAAAGTTGCAAAAGGTGATCGCATGACCTCAGAATACTGCAACCGTCATAAGTACATGCCAGCTGCCGAGCGTCACTTTGATCATGTGACCATGGAGATGCTGCAATAGTCGTAAGTGTGAAAAATGGACACAAGTCCCTTTATTCAGTGCCGTCGTATCTTTGAATAGTCACTAAACGAATAGTCAAGGGGACTACTTGTAAAGTCAAGCTCAATTTTAAGTCAACTTCATTTTAAATGTTTTAAAGATACCTATCGTTGGGGAGAGGATTGACAGAGTAAGTTATAATAATTGAAGTACTGTTTGAGGCCCTTTCCCTACTAGCTCCTATTCACGAAACAACCTTCGGCATTTTTTTTAGCGTCACATTCCCATGATGTTACTTTTGTCCCGTGAGTGAAATAGGCCTAAGCCATTCTTAGCTTATTGACGTGAAAGAAGCAGAATAGGGATTTTCAATGTGGGTAAAAAAAATGTCACGCTGCTATAGCTTTTTGCTGATTCAAGAATTAACTTAGCAGTGGATAAAGGCCCTGAGTCAGTCCAAATCAGCTTCCGTACACTATAGGGATTTTGCACAACTAAACCATCTCTTCTTGGCAGGTAGTCCACTGTGAGTTGAAGGGGAGCAGATATGCTTCTTTGATCTACTGGAAGGACCCACATAGGATCCTTCTGCACATGTTTTCACAAAAGAATCTTTTGTGCACACTGGAAACGCCTAAGAGTCAATGGAAAATGCTTTTGCTCATGCATTAGTTTCTAATTTTCACAGATCCTTTCTGCCTACTTCAGCCCTGCATGCCACATTTTGTCTTGTAGCAGAGTGCCCTTCCCCCCTCCAATCCTAAAATTACATTTTTGGAACAGGGATCTTAAGATTAGTGCAGTGGTGGGTTCCTACCGGTGTGGTCCACTCTATAGCACCGGTAGTGGCCCACTGGTGATGTCACAGTACCGGTGCGGTCGGTTGCCGGTGCCTGGGCGCCGCCATTAAAAAAAATTTCTTCTGCGCATGCCCAGAAGCTGAGCTTCCGGTACTGCGCATGCACTGCCCCCCTACCCCACAGTGAGTCCAAGCAGGGGAGGATGGCTGAGGGAGCACATGAGACGCTGAAAGAATGGGTGGCAGGAGCTATCCCCATTCCCCTCCCTTCAGCAGTCCAAGAAGCCACAAACGCGCAGTGATGATCCCAGGCATTTTCACATGTTCGAGGCTTCTCAAGCTGCTGAGGGGAGGGGGGGGACGGGTGGCAGGAGCCTAGGATCATCGAATGGGGAGAAGCATTCAGGCCAGACGGAGCCTCCTAGAAGAAACAGTGCTGTGGTCTTGCTGCTCCCGCTGAGGGGGGCTGCGTTGTGGGTGGACAATGCCCCCCCGCTTCTCCAGCTGCTGCCAAGCTCCCGAGGCCCACGCCCACCCGGTCACATGGCTGGCAAGCCACACCCACAAAATAAGCCATGCCTGCAGAGTGGTAGTAAAAAAATTAGGAACCCGCCCCTGGATTAGTGGCAAATTGAGTATCCGATCCAAAATCTACTTATGACATATACAGCCAACCTTCTTATCAGGTCCCAAGAATTTGGAGATGTGCCAAGCTACAGCTTTGCTTTTCCAGGAAAATTGACAAAATATGACAATCCGGACACAACATAACTTTTTCCAAAGACTGTCCATTCACAGAATGCAAGATCATTTTTGTTCCAGAAACTTCATTCCTGTTGGAAGGCTTCCAGCTTGCCTGCACTGCTTTCAAGATTCAGCAAAAATGATCCATTGTTGGATTTATAAACTATTATTCTGGTCTTAAGGTAAGATGTTTACAATAAAGGAAGGGCTCTATAAAATCAGACGTTTGAAACATCGCACCTGGAAGCATTTACTTACTTATTTAGTAGGATGTGTGAATGTATTCATTTTGTGAGATTGTAATGGATTGTCAAAAGGATTAGATTTCCTATTGCTTACACTGAAAATATTTATTTATTTGTTGTTTGTTTATCAAATTTAGATACCTCCTATCTTACTCTCAGAGTGATTATGGACGGTTTATAGTAAAAAAAAAATAACTATGATTCCTCTTCTACTCCTCAGCCTACCAATCCCAACATTAGGTTGCTAAAATAGAGAAATGTTTTAGGAAAAATAGGATTTCTGTGTGAAAACAAACTTTTAATCTCAGCATGTGCCCAGGAGCAGAACAGCCATTACCCATACATTCTCCATGTTTTGAACCTCTATTTTTGATATGGTGGACTTCAGAACTGCAATGGCTATTTAAAAAAATTTTTTACAAGTAATTCAAAGTGGTGAACATCTATATATATAAAAGTGAAAACCACTCACACATTAATCACGAAATCTCCAGAACCGTAAAGCCTACAAACTTGAAATTTGCCACGTATGTTCCTCTTGCCTTCTAGGTGCTCACTAAGAAAGGATTTTTTTTAAAATGACCATTGGAGCATGAGTATTTCTTATATTATTATTAACAAGCTCTGATGCTAAGGAGTTCTATTCCCCCTCCCCACTTGAAAAGAAATCTGTTCCACACTCTGATGCTAAGGAGTCCTACTACTACTCCGGACCTCAAAATAAATCTGTTCCAAATGAAAAACACAAGGAGAGGAGAGGAGTTTCACTTTCAGTTTTACTTTCACAGCAGCAAGCAGCTTTACTACAGAACAGTTGAGCTAAGCCACGCCCAGCCTCCTTCCTGTCTCCTTCTTCCTCATACAGCAAATACTGTTTGAGTTTCCAAACACCCCTCAACTCTCTCACACACTGACAGCATGCTAGCCACATGAATACCAATGGATGCTGGTAGGCAGAGGCAGATTTCCCCCTCCCTTATTTTCCTCCTCAGTTCAGATGAATCTGTTCCTTCTACTGTAAAACCAGTTAAAGGGAAGAGAGTCAAAAAATGCAGAAAAAGATTTACAGATGCAATTAGGAAAATACAAGTAAGGGAAGCTGTACACAAGTATCATCAAACTCAGCCCCAAGTCAGTACACAGGCTGTATTATACATCTAATAATAGCAATAGCACTTAGACTTATATACCGCTTCATAGTGCTTTACAGCCTCTCTAAGCAGTTTACAGAGTCAGCATATTGCCCCCAACAATCTGGGTCCTATGTTAATCTATCCCCTATGTTAATCAGTCACAAATTACATCAATGACTTGGACTAATAAATATTTGTCTGGTTTTAAATATGAACCTCAGATTGATTACTCCAGGGAAAAGGTTGTTGATCTCGGACCAAGGTTACCCTGTGCCTGGTGCCATGCTCTAAAGTGGCAGGATGAGAGTCCCGGGATGTGCTGCAGTGGCGGTAAAGTCCACCTCCCTCCCCTTCAGCCCTCCCCTGAACCCTTACACATCCTTCTCATCCACAAGCATCCAATGGCAAAGCACTTTCTTTCTGCTGTCCGGAAGTATAACAGATGCTTCCAAATAATGTCTTTTGGAGCCAGAGAGGTGAAGGAGGGAAATTTTATGCCAACATTCAAAGTGCAGGGGCAGGTCTACCACAGGATAGGGAGTATAATGATGGGGCCTCAGCAGCAGCCTTCATTTCTCTAGATATATTTTATTGGTGATAGTGTTGTGACCTACCAGCAGCCCGTGCAGCTGGTAGCACATCCCATCCAAGATGAGGCCGATGAGGTGATGCACAAGCAGCAAGTGTGTGCTACTTTTTCTCTGGTCCGTAGCTGGGGTAGAACAGATGATGACAATGAGAGGGACATCCGTTGTGGAATCTACCCAGGCGTTAATCCACAACTGGTTAGTCAACTGCAGAAGATGCTGCGTGAACACAAGTATATTCTGGAACTTAAGGCTGCTGTTGATTCTGTTCCTAAGGGCCACAAGGACTTCCAAGTGGTGATTAACACCGATAGGAAGCCTTCTGGAGAGCACCGAGGCCGTTTCAATGCCCCCACAACTACAGAAGTGGCTGTTCTCATTGACGGCCAGGATTTTGAGAAGAGAGATATCGTTCTCCACAGCAGAAACAACAGGTTGTTATGAATCAATGAGATGCACCATGCCTATGACGCTCTCCAGTACCCTCTGATGTTCTGCCGTGGAGAAGATGGCTATTACATTAATATATCTCAGTGCGACCCAAACACCACGGTTCCTCTCAAGAAGACCGTGTCTGCTGCTGCCTTTTACAGCTACAGGATAATGGAACGTGATGGCGAAGAATGCTACCTACTGCTGTTCCGCAACCGTCTCAATCAATTTCTGGTTGATATGTATGCGAAAATTGAGAGTGAAAGACTCAATTAGATTCGTAGAAACAAAAAAACCACTGAGAAGTGAGGAGTGTGTGCACCTGAAGGATGCCATGACAAGAACTGAAAGCCACTTATCACAGCTTGGCAAGATGGTTGTGTTGCCATCTTCTTTCACTGGAGGACCCCGCTACATGCCTGAACGAATTCAAGATGCGATGATGTATGTGCGCCATTTCGGATGGCTGGATCTGTTCATTACATTTACCTGCAATCCGAAATGGCCAGAGATCGTACAGATCTTGAAACACGGACAAAAATCTCACGATAGACATGACATAGTAGCAAGGGTTTTTCGCGTGAAAGTAAAACATATCATGAAGCTCCTCACCAAAGGTTGCATCTTTGGAAATACCAGGTGTCACATGTACTCCATGGAATGGCAGAACCATTGATAATGGATTGTAATTATTTTAAAAACAAAAAATATTGTTAAGAATATTGTATGGATGTATGAAACTCAGAAAGCAAATGCTCACGATATGAGATGTTGAAAGACCAAAAACAAATAAAATTTATTGAAAAAAAAATAAAATAAAAAGAAAGTGGCTAGTGTGCATCTCATGAATTACTGTTTCTCCCATGGCCAGTTCAATGTGGCATGCTTCAGTCAGTTCACCTGACAGCCTGGTCATCCTCCAGCCAGACAGCAAAACCAGGAATGTTGTTTACAGGGAGGTCCTGAGCAATTCATCTGAGGGATGAATTGAAAGTCTATGCTATGTAACCTATTAGCCTGGCTACATAGACAAAACAGCCACGGTTGCTGCTAGGATTAAAGGCCTTAAGCCCATCTATTTCATTGTTGTTACACTTACAATAATGTCTTCATCTGTAACAGAAACTTAGTTTACCATCTCTAACAAAATAATACAGTCACTTTTTAAACTACTCATTAATTTTCAAGCTTTAAGTGTCAATTTATCAAGCCCCATCACATAGTTTCGTAGCGAAGCACAGGTATCCAGCTAGTATCTAATATTCCTTCCTTCTTTTACTTTCCCCATAACAACAACCATGTGAGGTGAGTTGGGCTGAGAGAGAGTGACTGGCCCGAAGTCACTCAGCTGGCTTTCATGCCTAAAGTGGGCGCTAGAACTCCCTGTCTCCTAGTTGCTAAGTCACCACCTTAATCAGTACATCAAACTGGCTCTGCTTTGCTTCATTCCCTTTGCAATATAACAAATCATCATAGAAGTGATATCCAGGGTATCTTTTGTGGCAATATTCTGTGATAACACATTTCATTGGAACAGAACAGACCAAATTGGTGTGCTTTTTTTGATGGGTAGTCTGGCTGATTACTAGGCATTTAAATTACATGTAATCTGATGGATTTGAACTGTATTGGACTACAACTTCCATTATCTAAAAATACGGCTTTGTAGTTCAACTTTGAAAAGCACATCAGGGAAGCCCTGACTGAATCCAGACTCTTCCTTTAGGGAGTGGCCAAAGGCAGAGGTGGGTTCCGGGTTCTGCTACTGCCGGTTCGCTCAGGGAAGCGCGCATGCTCAGTATTAAAAAAAAGCTGTGCATCGGCAGAAGCAAAAAACAAAATGGCGCCACCTATGGCACTGCTGAGAGAACTGGCTCGGGGGTGTGGCAGGCCTGGGTCACAGCCAAGTTACTAACAGTTCTATAAAACCGGTCCAAACCGGTAGGAACCCACCTCTGGCCAAAGGCAATAGGAAATGAGTTGGTTGGCTACAAGAGGTAACCACCTTGGAGAAAAACCTGTCTATAGATGTTCCTCTCCATTCACTTTTTCACCTGCCAACAGGAGGAAAAAGAGACATTCTGTCTTGTGTTTCTCTTGTTTTACTTCCTGTTCCACTCACTGGACACTCCTTCTTTTGAACGGCGTGCAAAAACACCAGCCGCAGTTCTTACATAAGATCAGCTATACCGCTTTTTCGCAAAATGATATAAATCATTTTTGGTTCATACATCACATTAATGTCAAGGTTCACATAAAGGTTTGCTTTGACTTATCTCCTGAAACATTTGCATTCGATCTTTCAGAAGGTGAATATTCTAATGGCCAAATGTCCCCAAAAGAAAAAGAAAGAGGCTGTGTCAATGAGGTGTTCCATTTTATAACCACAGCCAAAAAATAAATCATGGAAAAGAAGAGCCTGGAGATTGGATGGGAGGAGGTGGGTTCTATAGCAGGCTACAAGTATCAAACATCCTTTGAAGTGTCCTCCTCCATCATGTACCCTAGAACAGGGATCTCCAACCTTGGCAACTTTAAGACTTGTGGACTTCAACTCCCAGAATTCCTCAGCCAGCAAAGCTGGCTGAGGAATTCTGGGAGCTGAAGTCCACAAATCTTAAAGTTGCCAAGGTTGGAGACCTCTGCCCTAGAATGTCAACATGAAAGATTTGGGATCAAATAAAAACACTTCCATGTTGCAACACTTTAGACCAGTGTTTCTCAATCTTAGCCATTTTAAGATGCGTGGACCTCAACTCCCATAATTCTCCAGCCAGTGTGCTGGAGGTTGTGCGATTGAAATCCACACATCTTAAAAAGACTAAGGTTGAGAAACACTGCCTTAGATTGATTTCCAGGCTGCCTCAGAAGCAGGCTGGAAATAAAAAGAAGGTTTGAGCTGGACTATGCAGATTAATTAGACATAGCTAACTAACTAACTAAATAAATGCATAATACATAAATAAAAGTAACCTATACAATTAGACCAGAAATGGATGTGGAAAGCAAATAGCTTTTAAAAAAATGTTCTCCAATCTACATATCTTCTCTAGATTATATATCTAGAGGGCAGTAGGCTAAGAAATACTTCCTGAAACATTAAATCTTTCCTGTAATTTGCAGGGCCATTCATTAAAACATGGCGATCAATGCACATCCATTTAGTTTTAGTTCAGTGCCCAAGGATGAAATTCAATAGAGGCACAAAGTGCAAAATGCCTACTAAGAATGTTAGACCTTTACTGGATCTATTTATCCATCCATCCATCCATCCATCCATCCATCCATCCATCCATCCATCCATCCATCCATCCATCCATCCATCCATCCATCCATCCATCCACCCACCCACCCACCCACCCACCCACCCACCCACCCACCCACCCATCCATCCATCCATCCATCCATCCATCCATCCATCCATCCATCCATCCATCCATCCATCTATCTATCTATCTATCTATCTATCTATCTATCTATCTATCTATCTATGAACTGATATAGGTAATCAATGTTGCTTTGATAATAATGTATCATCCTCAAGATAAGATTTTTCTCTTACTAGAGTTTACCTCTTTTTAAGTGAACCAAAGAAGTTCAGAAAAATGAAAGAAATCTCCGAACTATATTGCCTTTGATATTCCCTCCATCTTTCCCAATGTCCTGTAGAGAACAAAGCAGCTATTCATTCTTGTGTAATGGATTCTAATGTGACTTTACCTACAGGTACTCCTACCCTCCTCACCAATTTGTATCCTGCTATGGCTAACACATAATAGCTTTGAGAAGCAACTTTTTTTTGCTTGGAAAATCCTTGGAATTATTAATATGCTTTTGCATAATTTCTGCACTTCTGCATTTCCCATCGGAATATTTATCAGAAATGGTTACATTTCTTGTAGTTGTTCCATCATCTATAACATTAATACCTGATAATACATTAGGATGTAGTTTCCTGGTAGAGGATCCCTCTGGAATCCTTCATTTGGGGATGGAGAGTTGTTCCGTTTCCACAGCAGAACCTACAGTGATCTGAATTTCACAGCTCCAGATAGTGAGCAAAATAAATGTTCACAGGGTAGGAGAACTTTTGGCTTGCTTATACATTAACATTGTTCTTAAATAACAAGTCTCAGAAACTCATGATGGCCTTTCCACAAAAGTTCTGAAAAATTATTAACATGTTTTAAATCTGTTATATACATTGTTAAACACAAGATAGCATAGCAACAGTGTACATTTTGCTAAGACAGTTGCAACCATCAATACTCTAAACCAGGGGTCCTCAAACTTTTTAAATAGGGGGCCAATTCATGGCCCCTCAGACTTTTGGCCGCCGGACTGGCTAGGTGGGCATGGCTAGGTGGTCATGTGACTGGGTGGGCATGGCTAGGTGGGTGTGCTAGGTGGCCATGTGACTGGGTGGGTGTGGCCAATTTAGCAGTCCATTTTGCCTTTGTCCTTCCTAAGCTGTACTTGCTGAACCCACGCACATCTATTTATTTAATAAGACACCCCCCCCAAGGGAAAAAGAGCACACAGTTTCTTGTCACTTGCCTAATTTCAGTACAACAGCAGCTTCAGGCTTTTTAAAATAGGCCATTAAAAAAAGAATAAAACAAACAGGATTTCCTTCAAAATAACTCCTGATTATATATTTCAGAAGACCACACAATAAACCAGACTGAGAACTGCACCAATTAAGACAGCAACTAACCCCCCCAAGATTTGGGAAAGAGGATCACTCTAAAATCCATTAGAATTGCATTTCTCTGAATGTACCATATTGCTCTTATTCAGATCAGGAGAGACAACCTAGTGCTAATGGTAGTTTTGGACTACAACTTCTGTAAGCTCCTCCCGTTGTTCACAACCATCAGAATTAGTGCAATTGGCTCCAAACTGCTTTGAGGGTGTTGTGAATATTGGACTGCATGGACAAATATTCCCACTTCATACAAGTTCTCTATAGCAATATATCTTGTCTCCGTCCTTTCTAGATATTCTAGATATCTAGATTCTTCCACTGAGAATATTGATGGAGATGCAGCAAATACGTCACCAAGAAGCGTAGCAAGTAGAGGAAAAAAGTAGGCATGTTTTGGGCAACAGTAGATGATGCAGAGTACAATCTATTCAAATCCTTTCTTCTAACATCTTCACTACATGATTCTGATGGTGATTTATTTGGGATCAATGTGTGCATGGAGTCCTCCTCAAAAAGGACAGGACTGTAAGGATCCTGGTTCTGTAGGACCACTAGTGTACAGCAATATGATACGGAAAATTGTAACTCTTTGCTTCCATCTAGTGGCCATGTAGATTTTTTTAGCTGTTTATCTTGTTTATCCTGTTTATCTTGACAGGTTAGCAATGGCTTCAGCAGAGGTTTTGCCTATAATAAGGTGACCAGACGTCCCGCTTTTGGCGGCACAGTCCCGATTTTGAACAATTTGTCCCGCGTCCTGTGGCGTTTTAAAAAAGTCCTGATAAACGGATGCCTTTCCTTGCTTTTCTTCCCAAACCTTTTCCTTCTCCGCGTATATCGGATGGATGGATGGATGGATGGATCCGTTCTCAGTTGCCGACACCTCACTGAGGGGGGAGGGGGATCTTGTCTGAGCCAGGGTTTGAAGAGGGGGGGAGGAAAACAGCGAGGGGAGGGGCAAACGTACTGCAGTCACTTGATGCAAGAAGGGGGGCTGCTGCGAAATGACGTGGGTCTCAGCGGGGGGCAGGGTTAGGAGGAGGAGAAGGCAGTCTTGGGCAGGAGGAAAGAGAAAGAAAAAGAGAGAGCTCGCACTGTCACGCGCCAGGGTTTCTATTGAGAGGTGGGCTGTGGAACTGCAGAAAACTAGAGCGGTGGCGGCGGCGGCGGCGGTAGCCGCATCTCTGCGGGCTTCAGCAGTTATCCCTTAAGGCTATGGGTTACAGGTGCCTTGCAGGGGTGAAATCCTCCTGGTTCACTCTTACTTGTCGGTCGCCGCAGAGCCGATGGAGCCGGTGGCGGTCGCAGCGCGGGGCTGCCCCCGCCCGCTTCCCCCACGGCATCCAGGCAGGCAAGGGAAGCAGGCGGGGGCAACCCCGCACTGCGACCGCCACCGGCTCCATCGGCTCTGCAGCAACCGACAGGTAAGAGTGAACCGGGAGGATTTCATCCCTGGTGCCTTGTCTTTTTCTATAGCGAAGAGCGTTTTAAAAGAAAATGACAACTTGGTCTTAAGTTGTGGTGAGTCCTTTTTTGAAGTCCGGACTGCCCCTTTCAAAGGCTCTTCTGCTCGGACTCGGTGTAAATCTGTAGACTGTCACAGATAGATATTTGTGGGGGGGGGGTTAAATTTTTAATCAAGACCCCCCCCCCCGTCAATGGTGTCCCGCTTTACCAGTGTTAAAATCTGGTCACCTTAGATAACATTTCACCAGGGAGCTTCTGCAAGGGAAGCATTTACTTTTCCACTAAAATTAAGTGTCATGTGTGTGGAATGAGTCACTCTCATGTGTTAGATTAATTTTTAAAGCGGTATCATTTGGTGGCTAATTAGAAACCATAGCTATAGTGACAACGAGCCATCATGGCTTGCAGATAGGAACTGTGTGAATCAAAGTACCATAGGTTAACTCAGTGTGGAAGAAAGGAAAGGAGTTCTTCCATTAGTCACAGAGGGCAGAGTTCTGTTGAAGAAATTATTTGACATTCTGGCTCAAGAAGAACTATATTTTGATGTCTGAGGCTACAGTTCACATTTCTAGGAGGTATGAGTACCTCCTAGGGCCGTGATGGCGAACCTATGGCACGTGTGCCAGAAGTGGCACGCAGAGCCCTCTCTGTGGGCACACGGGCCATTGCCAGCTGCTCTTCTGGTTTCTGGAGCGCCAGAAAACGGCCTGAAAATGGCCCAAAAAACGGCCTGAAAATGGGCCAAAAATGGCCTGAAAATGGGCCAAAACCCGCCAAAAACAGGCATGCACGCACCAGCCAGCTTGTCTTGGGGTTTCCGGTGCTCCGGCACATGCACATGCACACACATGCACGCATGTTCCGGTTTGGGCACTCGGTGCCAAAAAGGTTCGCCATCACTGTCCTAGGGTATGCCTGGGTAGCGACAGGACTTTCCAGAGGTAACCTCTTCCCAGGGGTGGGTTCCTCCCGGTTCGGACCAGATTGCCTGAACCGGTAGCAACCTGCTGGTGATGTCACGATGGCATCACAGATCCAGTTCAGTCATCCCTGGTCCGTGGGCGCCACCATCTTTTTTTTGGAATTTTTTCCAAATTTTTTACTGTTTGGAAGTTTTTTCCTCTGCTGCTGCCACCCCCGGGTTTATACTTACCTTTATTCCTTTGCTCGAAGCACAGCTGATCAGCTCCTCAGCTGTGTTTCGGCTGATTATAGCTACTGAGCATGCGCGGAAGCAGAAGGGGACACGCGCATGAAACGTCAAGATGCAAACCAGTGGTGAAGGTAAGTGGAACCCAATCGTGCCTCTTCCCCCCATATTTGGCAGAAGCTTGGCTTCTTTTTCTTTCTGTTTTTCTTTTGGAGGGGGGATGCCTTTGAATCAATGTTGGCTCCTGGTGACTACAGTCCCCGTAGTTTTCTTGGCAGTACTTCAGAAGTAGCTTGCCATTGCTTTCTTCCTAGAGCTGAGAGGAAGTGACTGGCCCAAGGTCACCTAGCTGGCTATGTACTCTTGGTTTCTAATCTGGCGCCTTAATCCCTAGGCCAAACTGGCTCTCTTCTTCCTAATGCCAAACTTATTTTAGAACTTAGATTATAGCTTCCAAGTTCTAGATTCCTCCTGGCAGAGAACTCACTGCTGATCTTCCACAATTACATCACTGAAATTTTATGGCTCCATGAAAAGTGGTTTGAAAAGATACAGAAAACAAGTTTAAAAGATAAACACAAAGAACACATGCTCAACGGGCATAACATACTTACCTTTTAAATCAAAATGTAGCCTACTGTAGCCCATCAGTATAAGATGCTTGACAATTTCTTTGTTTTTGTAGCCCTAGGCAAGCAGCCAAACAGAAGGTTTATTGATCATCCAATGGACGACCAGGGTTGAATGATAGGCTACAGTCAGCCTGTGGATCGAGTGGACGGAGGTTAAATTGTTAAAGTAAATAAAATGTATAGCATTTTAGTGAAACACATCATTATTGTTTGTTTTTGGTGTATATTTGGTTAAGTTTTTAGTAAAGCGGAATGGAGTAAAGTTAGGCAAGAAATTGCTGTTGGTAGGTAGCATACTTTTCAGCTGTTCTAACTGACTAAAATATATATTTTCTTTTCATTAAAATTGTGCCTGGTGCTGTAGGTCTTAGTTTAACATTAAGCTCAAAATGCTGATCTAATTCTGTTAAAAATAGCAATAGCAATAGCACTTAGACTTATATACCGCTTCATAGTGCTTTACAGCCCTCTCTAAGCGGTTTACAGAGTTCAGCATATTGCCCCCAACAATCTGGGTCCTCATTTTACCGACCTCAGAAGGATGGAAGGCTGAGTCAACCTTGAGCCGGTGAGATTTGAACAGCTGAACTGCTGAACTAGCAGTCAGCTGAAGTAGGTTGCAGTGCTGCACTTTAACCACTGCGCCACCTCGGCTCCTAGGTGTAAACCTGTAACAGATTTGACTTTGAGACTAATATAAAAGTTTGCCCCATTCCACTCTTATTCTACATTAGTGCTGGTGTTTGGGTCACATTGATCCTGACAGTCTTATAGGAATTTAGATAAGATACCTATGTTCAAAACCCCATTGTATGCATACAACTTTCTTTCAATCTCTTAGAAAGTTTAGAAAAGAATGTTTCTCACTTGAGTGATATATTTATTTACCAGTCCGGTATCCTTCAGATTTATTTATAGCATATCTTTCAAACAATTTATTATTATAATAAAATCTGAACAAGTCACAATAACCAAGACATAAAAATAAGCTAAAGGCAGACAATGCTGAGCAGCGGAAAAGTAATAAACCATGGGAGAAGGCTATAAACAGAAGTCTAGAAAAGCTAAATGACTGCCTGTTGCCAGAAAGGTATCACAACTGGTGTTTGAACACTCCAAAGTCTCCTCAGTGAAAAAGCTTGAAAGAAGCCAAGACGCTATCAGTGAATCTCTGGAATTTTCTAAGCTGAGAATACTTTCTCTTAAAAAGCACTTTTGCCCAGATTTCTCACAAAATCTCCGATGGTGAGAAAAACTGGAGAAGTACTTCCAATGATCTCAACATATAAGCAGGGAAATATGCCAGGGAATGCTGATCTTGAAGACCCTCGATCCAAAACTGTGGATGATTGCATAGATCAAAAGCCAGCAGTTTTAGCATCGTCCTTGGAAACGAACTAGAAACTGATATAGTTGGTCAGGTGACATCATAATGGAATCATGTTCTAATTAATCATCAAACAGATTATTATTTGATTACCTCTTAATCACAGCAGCAGTGCTGTCATTCTTTTTCCTCCTTCAAACTATTTGAGAAGAGCCAGGGATACAGAAAGGGAAAAGTTTACACCGGATATGATTCTATATATGTAGTACATGCATATAGATATGCACGTCCATGTGTAAAACTTAATATTTTAAAAATTAATTTTTATTAGAGAAATGTTTACAGAATTAAAAAAACATTTAGAAAAAAGAAAAAGTAAAAGAGCCAGTTTGGTGTAGTGGTGAAGGTGCTGGCCTAGAAACCAGAGACCATGAGTTAGGAATGAAAAACTAACTGCGTGACTTTGGGCCAGTCAATCTTTCTCAGCCAACTCACCTCACAGCGCTGTTGTTGTGGGGAAAAGAGAAGAAGGAAGGAGTATTGGTATGTTTGCCACCTTGAGTTGTATATGAAAAAAGGGATAAAAAACTAAAAAAAAAGTGATGTGAAAAAAATAAATGAAAAAGAAAGGAGAGAAGTAGAAAAAAGACAAAGAAAAGAAAGACAAAATATAAAGAAATGACTACCAATCTTCTTTAAAGCAGTTATAAATTTCATTCAAATTTCCTCTCTCCAAGGTTACATCATAACTCCCTTCTTTCCATAATTGACCCTTTCTAACTGCCAAACCCATAAATCACAGTACATTCTTTCCATTTTCAGCAAAAAGTCCATAAATGGTTTCTAGTCACTAATGTAGTTACTGTCTTTTCTCTAATTAAACAGGTCAATTTTTCCATCCATGCAAATTCTATCATCTTCACCAACCATTCCTCCATTATAGATATTTCATAGTCATTCCATCTTTGCATATACAGTAATTTTTCTGTGGTTAGTGTATAGAAAAACAACCATCCATAAGCTTTTTCTAGCTATTTGACTATTAGTCCCAGCAAGAAAAGCTCTGATTTAGTTGAAAATCAGTCTTTAAAATTCTTTGCATTTACTGGATGTATTTGAACCCAGAATTTTCTGGCATTTTTACAAGTCCCCCAGACATAATAAAATGTCCTTCATGTGTTCCACATTGCCAGCATTTATATCCCACATTTTCCAGGTAACTCAAGGCACGGCAGTGAAATATCCAACACAACTTTCTCCTTCTATTTTCCCCACAAAAACAATCCTGTGAGGTGGGTTGGTCTGAGAGAGAGTGGCTGGCCCAAAGTCACTCAGCTGGCTTTCATGAATAAGGCAAGACTAACTTGCCTTATTCAAGACTTAATATATTTATTGTCTGCACTCAATGACTATAGAAAAAGTCCAGGGTAGTCTCACAAAGTAGAATGAACCAAAGAAAGTAAATGGCAGAGAAGAACAAGAGGAGGAGAGATACAACTCTAAATATGATGGAAATATGAAGTTAAAATTGAATTCAAGGTGCAGAATGGAAGTAAGGACCATTGATGCGTAGCTCAGCATAGAACTGATAATTAGTCTGTGGGAAAAATGTGTGTATATATTGTGTACTTTCCCACTTCATTTACCATAATTCGGAATGAAGACTAGGAAGCAGTGTGTTGACATGCTCAGCATTTTGTACGCATATCTACATGCTTTCAGCCAGTCTTATCAGTTTATAGATGATAAGAATAAATTCATTCTTCACATATGACTGAGTTTCAAAATTGGCATGGCATCTCTTTCTCTTCTATGTCACATCACCAATCTAGTAAGGTTCCTAATATGATTTGATTGCTTATTTGTACCCGGACTATCATTAAGTGTTGTACCTTATGATTCTTGACGAACTTATCTTTTCTTTTATATACACTGACTGAGAGCATATGCACCAAGACAAATTCCTTTTGCATCCAATCACACTTATAGAATAGATTGGAATAGAATAAAGAATTCTATTCTATTCTATTCTATTCTATTCTATTCTATTCTATTCTATTCTATTCTATTCTATTCTATTCTATTCTATTCTATTCTATTAAGGTCCTGGATTCATGGTTCCCATTTTAGGGAGCTTTCACAAAACGCCAAAAGTTAATGTGCAATGGAAACATTTTGCTAAGTATTCATTACCTTATTGGTGTGGGACATTTTGAGAAGAAAGGCATTGTGAGAAGCCAGTCATAATATTACCAGTGCTTGTCTTGTACCAGTAGAGTGGACAAGGGGGCATCGAGGATTAGACATAGCGTTTTGTACACATCTTGAGCATAACTCTGGGTTGAAATATAAAGTTTTCTACACTGGGGAGAGGAGAAGGAAAATGCCTCATTTGAGCTCAAGATGCTTAGAAGTAGGTGCATAGATTGGTGCATGGTGCTTCTATAAGCAGAAACATTCAAGTTTGGCTTAAAAAAACAGGAATGGTGAGGTATATTAGTAGAATTAAGATCAGCTTCATTGATAAACTGGGAAAATCAAGACAAAGAGTTATTTACAGACATTCTTAAAGTAACTTGATTGATTGATTATGTGCCAACAAGTTTTTGTTGACTCATATTGACTACATAGATAGATTTTCTTCTTAACACTCTATCCTTAACCTGGTCTTTCAGGTCTTTCAATGATGCAAATATCACCACTGTAACTGAGTCTATCCACCTTGCTGCTGGTCATCCTCTTCTTTCTTTCCTTTCACTTTTACCAGCATTAGAACCTTCTCCAGAAAGTTACGTAAGGTCTTTACGTGATGTTTCTGAAGTAGGATAATTTGAGCCTGGTTGTTTGTGCTCCAAATGAGATCTCTGGGCTGATTTCTTTGATGATCTATTGGTTTATTTTCTTGGCTGTCCCAGGAATTCTTTGGTGTCTTCTCCAGCACCAGGTTCAAAAAGCGTTAATATTCTTCCCATCTTACTTTTTCAAAGTCCAATGCTCAATTTCATAAAGTGCCACTGGGAATAGCTTGGCCTGCACTGTTCTGATCTTTATACATAATAATGCATTGCATGACAGTATCTGAATGTATTTTCCAAAGACTTCATGGCGGCTCCAGCAGCAAATGGTGGAGACATGTCCATATTATCCTCAGGTAGCCAATAGGAGCAGAACATATCATTGTCCATATACTTACCTGGGAAAATTTGGCATAGAGTGACCACTTGGCAAAGTTTGCTCTAACAGAAATAAAGAAACACACCACTGAAGTAGAGGAAACTAGAATTTATTTGTGGTGAGCCTGAGTCAGACTGAGGCTGATTTCAGGTATTCTTGTCCTCAACAAATGGTTAGCAAAGCATTTTCCCCCTATAGCAAGTAGTGGGTGTGGATGAGCCCAGAGGAAGAAGCTCTGTCATTGCCTTCTGGGTTATGAAGCAGTGCTAGTATTTTTGCATCTCAAATTCCTTGCAATCGCAGCACCCTTTAAAAACTTGTTTATATCATGATACAGTAGGCCAGTGGTTCTCAACCTTCCTAATGCCGTGACCCTTTAATACAGTTCCTCATGTTGTGGTGACCCCCAACCATAAAATAATAAAATTATTAGGAAACTCAGGGGTGGGTTCTAACTTACCTCGCTGCCGGTTGGCTTCCTCCTGTGCTGCGTGGCCGTGCCTCGTGGGTGCGTGTGCGCTTTGCACGTGCACACATGTGCAGTGCCAGAAAAGTTTTTTAAAAATTACCAAAAAAAGCAAAAAAACAAGATGGCGACGCATGCGCAGTGCCGGAAATTCGGCTTCTGCACATGCTCAGAAGTTCCCATGTTCAGTACAGATTTTTTTTTTGCAGTAGTCTATTTGCATGTGGGTGGACCCACCTGGAGACGGATAGAGGAGCGGTCTCGGTTCCTAAAACCATTGGAAATATGTGACCAGATTTTTTTTTAAGCGGGACACCGACGGGGGGGCGGGGCCACCTGGACGCCGCCATTTGAGTTTTGCCCTCTGCGCATGCGCAGAATGCTGTGCATGTGCAGAGGGCAAAAGACGGCTAATGTCGGCGTCCAGGTGGGGGGGGGAGGCAGGAGGCCTTTCCTCGCCTCCTGCCTCCCCTTCGGGAGCCGGCAGTGGCTTGGGCTGGCTTGGGAAGGGGAGCAGCCCCCAGCATCTCTTGGCTCTCCTCCTCCCTCCCCCCCCGCCCACCCGGGGGTCCCGCACCGCCCGCTGACCTCGCGCACGTCCTTGAAGGCTGCGAGAAGCGGAGCAGGGCCCAGCCGGACATCGGCCTCACCTTCCGTCACGGCCCTGGCACCGCCGCCGCTGCTTTAATGCGACCCACTCGCCGGAGGACGGAGCGCCCGGAAGCTGGCTGTCGGGCCTGTGCTTCACATCCGGCGCGGGGTGATGACGTCGTGCGAGGGACTTTTTCCCGCCCTCTCTTCAGCAGTATCTCAATTGAAGCTCGATGATTCATAGATGTTCGAAAGTTTAGAGTGGCATCGGCTCTTCCGCCAGCTTCCAGCCACCACCGGAGGAGTCAACGCGGGACGCCCGCCCGCCGCCAATGCCGCCCACGGCCGGCCCGAGCTGAGAGGCCTGCTGCTGCTGCTGCTGCTGCTGCTGCCCCTGCGGCTGGGCCCAACCTGGCCGTCCTCGAGTGCCTGCAGGCCGATTTTTGGAAAGAATGCCCTAGTCGTGCATTCTTTCAAAAAATCGGGACTTTTTAGAGGACGGGCGGGACGCGGGACAAATCATTAAAAAGCGGGTCTGTCCTGCCAAAATCGGGACGTCTGGTCACCTTATCTTAGGTGACCCCTATGAAATTTGATGGCACTGTGTTGAATACAAATAGACTCATCTGAGGTATAAAACTTAATCACAAATATAAACAAAATGAATGCAATAACAAAATTGTCAATAACACATAAATACTAATAATGGCAACCAATAACAAAGCTTCTGGATATAATGCCTAGTAAATCAGGATGGGTTTTTCCCCCTCTCTCTCAATAAAAGGCTTGGTATGATGAAAATCAGAAGTATCATTGTTACTTTCAAATTGAAGCATACACTGTCATAAAGAGATTTAATTAAAGCATGGTTTAGACCAGATGTAATGACTTAAAGCAGGAAGCCAGGATTTATTTTTGTTGTGGAATTATTGTTTAGCAAACATCTTTCCAGGCTCCACTGTATTTACTTGGAATACATGCTGGCCTATCTTATAAGGTAGACACCAACACCTCTGGCATCATCAGTAGGGATTGAATTTTCCCTGGGCAAATCTAGACTACAATTTCCCTCTCCCCTTTCTGTGGGGTAATGTACAGATATTCCACTATCTTGAGTTTATTTATCAATATATCATATTTTCCAGCACTTTTTTTTTCACTTTTTTTGTACTTTCTATCGACTGCAGTTTTTGTAGCTTACCAAATGTTACATAGCTCAATCTAGCAGTCCTGTAATCCTTGCTGGTGGAAATCACTGCCGTTGTTAAATGGATCAAATGGTCATTAAGTGAATCCAGCTTCCCCCATTGATTTTGCTTTTTGTTAGCCATCTGGGATAGTCTCAAATGGTGACCACATGGTCCTGGGATGCTGCAACCATTCTGAAAACATTCTGGTTGTCAAGTGCCCAAATTTTGATCACGTGCCATAGGGATGCAGCAACAGTCATAAGTATGAGGACCAGTTTTAAGTCACCTTTTTCAGAGTCCTTCGAACTTTGAACGGTCACTAAGCGAATAGTTGTAAGTTGAGGATTACCTGTACGGTATTCAAGATGCCTCTAACGGTGTGTGATATGGGATAAAGGAAAGAATATGGAAATTTTCTTATCAAGGCTTGCTTCAACAAAGGATCACAGAGGAGGGCTTGTATCTGAGGTTCTGAAGTTGCTTGCTGAATCATCCAGCAACTTAGAGGCCTTCAGTCTTGTGATCTTTATTCAGCTGCCTCAGATCAATAAGGCCTTATGACTGGACTTGCTTGTCTAGGGGGAAGAGAGGCTCTGCAGTGCTGTGAGGTCATTTTTTTTTCAGACCCTGTTAGTCATTTTCTATGCCAGAATGGATCAAAGCAATCTTGTAGATTGACACAGCCAGTCAACAACGATCTGAGGTCCTTAATGTTTTCGATCTCAAGCAAAGCATAAACTAATTGTTTCAACCAGGCAGATATGTGATCTCTCCTTGGAAGTGCTTCCTCGCCCTTCCCTCCTCTTAATTCTCCTCAAATGGAAACATTAATTATATTTCGGTACAGAGGAACAATAAATTGCACGTTATGCCTTTATTTATTTATTTGGGGCCCTGTGGACTCTCTTTTTATAGAACGCAGGTGAATGGCAAAGAAGGTTCGTGCCTGCAAACTGGTCTGTGTGTGCGTGCATGTGTGAATGCGTGCTCCTTGGATTACAAATGGCTTTCATTGTATACATGTATACACTTGTCTTTCCTTGAAGTCACTACAATTCTCCTCCCCCACTTTTGGGCAGGGAGAAGTTGAGAAGGCCTTTTTGGATTTTTCTTCCTCGAGGAAAGAGAAACTCAGTTTTCAGGATGATGTTCCTTCGTAAAATTTACTGACACGTTGGGGCTCCCTGAGCCCATGCAGCCAAATGAGATGCTAATCAGTGAAGAGAATAAAAGTCATGTAGGAGGTCTTGCATTCAGTAACCCAAGAAACTCCATTTAAAAAAAGAAAAAGACATTCAAATTAAGAATAAGCTTGCTAGCAACCACATGGCCCCTTTCAAATCCTCTTCCAGAATCTGGAGTCATCAGAATTGTAAATTTGATGCTAATTGTGTTAGAATTATATTGCACTTTTCTTCCAGAACTGAAGGTAGCTTAGATAGGAAATGCTTTGTATTTTACTCCATATCAACAACCCTGCGAGTTAAGGCTGCAGTGAGAAAGAATTAATGGCCTAAAATCACTCAATGAACTTCCATAGCTGAGGTTAGACTTTGACAGAGTTCCATCTGTCCTGGTCTTCTTTAACCACTATACCAAACTGACCTTTAAAATGTTTGAACCTTCATTTTTATTGTTCTCTGAGAGAGACATATACTGTATATGATATAGATATGGATGACATAGTTTTGACTCCTGACGTCTGCCAGGACAAGTCCCTGCAAATTTTTGGAGAAGATTTCTGAGGTAATTTGTTATTGCCTCCTTCCTAGAGCTGACAGAAAGCACTTGGCCCAAGGTCACCCAGCTGGCTTTGTGCCTCAGGCAGGTCTAGAACTTATGGTCTTTCAGTTTCTAACCTAGTGCCTTAACCACTACACCTAATTGGCTCTTTTTTATATATACTGGACAGACAGCTCTAATGTCATTCCTGGGACCTGTTGAAGCCAATTTCCCAGTTTAGGAGTCACAGCTCCGAGTGCTCCTACAACCACTGGGACCACTTTGGCCTTTACCTCTGGTTTCTCCTTCAGTCCTGGTACTTCTTCAGCTTCCCATACTCTTTTCCTGATGTTGTCATGGTTTCTAAGCATCTGACATGGACCTTGTTAATTGGGTAGGTCTGAGCCGGCATGACTCTCCTAGTTCATGTCATTCTCATATTTTAGGTAGGTAAGTGACATATTAGGTGGTCTTTGCCCAAGGACCCCTACTGGTAAGGTAGGCACCAGTCAAGATAGGCAATGCTCTAACCACTATCCAGCTTCTTTGGATTGGATTGGATTGGATTGGATTGGATTGGATTGGATTGGATTGGATGGATGGATGGATGGATGGATGGATGGATGGATGGATGGAGAGGTGGGTGGATGGACGGACAGACAGACCGACGGACGGATGGACGGATAGACAGACAGACAGACAAACAACATTTTCCAGATAGAAAAATATAGTAAGCCTTTCTTTCGGTTTTGTAAATTTTTTGTAAATTTTACTTCATTAATTTCTTTTCTTACAAACATTAACTTACAAGGAAGCACATGAAAATATACATGTAATCCAGTGGTGGGATTCAAATTTTTTTACTAACAGTTCTGTGGGCATGGCTGGGTGTGGTGTGGTGTGGCTTGGTGGGTATGGCTTGGTGGGCATGGCAGGGGAAGGTTATTGCAAAATCCCCATTTCCTCCCGATCAGCTGGGACTCAGGAGGCAGAGAATAGATGGGGGCAGGGCCAGTCAGAGGTGGTATTTACCGGTTCTCAGAACTACTCAAAATTTCAGCTACCGGTTCTCCAGAGCTGGTCAGAACCTGCTGAATCCCACCTCTGAGTGTAACCCTTGACTTATAACCACAATTAAGCCCAAAATTTCCATTGCTAAAGCAAGACAGTTGTTAAGTGAGTTTTGCCCTATTTTGCGACCTTTCGGATTACCTGCAGTCCACTTCCATACAATGCTTATTTGGGTCTGATAATGATAACAATATATTTTGTTTCATAGAAGTAACATGACTATATTGAACAGAACACCCAGAAGGGAGACTGGGACCCCAAGTCTTGAAACCTGTACAAACCTAAAATGTTGCACATTTTGCATAAAATCTTGCATAACTGGGCATATTAATAATATAACATACAGTATATAAGTGTATTATTACATTCAATACCCCCCCACACACACATGTATATATATAATTAAAATTAATTTAGTCATCAATTTCACCTGGCTCTGCCTTTTTTTCACCTTGACTTATAGAATTGCATAGCTGAACAGAAGTAAAATTGTTAAGGCTGTACTTTTTCTAAGTAGGATAAAATTTTAAGACATCATTCTCTCCTCATTGTTGAATCTGGTCCCACTGCACCAGCCTTTCCTGACCTGAATCCTTCCCAGATGAATTGAGACTACAGCTCCCTGATTCCTATGCCAAGGCATCCCTTAACACTTGTAATGAACTTCACATTAGGGAAACTACACTATAATTTTGAGTCAAAAAGGCAAACATATAAGATTTCATTGTGAAAAAGGCCAGAAGGAGAAATGGCTTATCCAAAAGCATTGAAAATTGTTCAACAAAAGGAAAGTGATTTTATTTTCCTTGAAACAATCCCCATAGATGTATGGAATATTTTAATTTTTCTTTACCTAGAAAGGAGTGGAAGGGACGGCGAAGTTGCAAAGTTTTTCCAACTCAGCTTTTTCTTTTGAAGAAAAGCATATATCATGTACAAAAATGACATTTAGCACAGAAACCAGTTAAAACATTCGCTACAAAGAAGGAGAAATAAAGAGATGCAGAAATCTCTTTAATTGCATTAAAGTGTAATGAGCAATAGCAATAGCACTTAGACTTATATACCGCTTCATAACTGCTTTTCAGTCCTCTGTAAGTGATTTACAGAGTCAGCATATTGCCCTCCAAAAATTTGGGTCCTCATTTTACCGACCTCAGAATATAGAAGGCTGGGTCAACCTTGAGCTGGTCAAGATCGAACTGGCATTGAGCAGAGTTAGCCTGTAATACTGCTTTCTAACTACTGCGCCACCACAGCTGAGCAAACTTATTTATGCATTGAGAGACAGGAGAGGGAGAGGCAGCTTTTCCTCCTCCAAGGATGAAATATAAAATAAATACATAATGGAATGTCTGAGATTCACATCTGGGCCCGAACCAAACTGTTGAATTCTTTAGAGCTTTCCCATGCTAAGTGAAGTCCTGAAGAAATCAAATGCTTACTCAGATAATACTTGTGATGTTTTAAAGGTATGTGGGTTTTTCTCCCTTATGGACCAAGAAGGCTATATTTGGGTTTTTATGTACATTGAATCATGAAGGATTTAGTGCTTCTGATCATGTCCCAAATTCCCTTTATTCATTAGCAAATTACCTGCAGTCAGACTCAACTAGCCAGGGATGAGGAACAAGCTGTTGAAATGTGATGCTGTCAGCTTAGCAGAGAGACATTTGGCCTAGGGGTTAAAGCACCAGGCTAGAAAACGGGAGACCGGGAGTTCTAGTCCCACCTTAGGCAGGAAACCCAGCTGTATGATTTTGGGCCAGTCACTCTCACCCCAATCCACCTCACAAGGTTGTTCTTGTGGGGAAAATACGAGGAGGAAGGAGTACTATGTATGTCCTCCACCTTGAGCGACTTAGTTACTTATAAAGTATTAAAGGTGGGATAAAAAAAATAAAATACATTAATAAATACCCCTTGTATTTAAACCCACCTTTAAAATAAGCTGCCGTCCATTGTGCCTGACGGAGTGAGAATAAATCTCACAGTGGCGATATAGATCTTTTCCCCGGAATTCAGACATTAGAAATGAAACCGCAGTTTAAAGTTCTAATTAAAATATTTATTTCGGTACAAAAACAATAAATTCTAATTAATTACATGACTGATATAAAATGCGACTCCTCTCATTGGAAGTCAGAAGAAGAAGGGTAGAACATAGATCGGAATGCACACATGCGTACAAGAACATATCAATCACGTGCTCAGGAATGAACCATTATATTTGATAGGGATGCTTCTCCCTGCATATACATGTAACAGGCAATAAATCACACCGTGACAGTGCCCTTACTGGCAGGTACCTCCTGCCAAATCCAGTGGGGCTGGTCTCTGAGTAAACCTGCTCATAGGTGCAAGCACTTGCAGGTTAGTAAATAAGTTCACCCCTTCATCATTATAATAAGCCATTCGCAGTAACAAATTATCATTGGCTGTGTTTCAGGAGGAGGCCGCAAAGGGAAAACCCTCGGGGGCAAGGATTAGAGAATCTGTCAGTCTCCAAAAGTTATGAAGGGGAGAACTATGGCTGCATCTGAGTTGCAAAAGTTGCATCTGTATACTTTAAATATGCAGGAAGAAAACATCTGGCTAATTGGAAGCAAGGCAACCTGTAGCAGCATGATAACGCTTTCTGATTGGTAGGGCTTGGAAAGGAAAGTTTTGATCAGGGAACCCGGGTTAACTTTCAAAAATGGGGACAAAAGTAAGCTAGTTGCTCTTTCCAACACTTTCCCCTCCACGCATTTCAAGAAGAATGTGTAGCATCCAAATGTATTTAGCAACATGAGATGCTGCACACACCAGGCCTTCTTGCTGTTTATGGAAGGCATGAAAAAGATTCTTGACAGCGTCTTAATGGAACTCTGTGGGTTGAGGGTTAGAAATGTCTCTGTGCAAGTTGGCACTTGCGAGGGGATTCCTTTCTCTGCTGAGTTCTTCTCTACTGTAGCATTGTGCTATAATGCAATTGGGCAAAGTTCCCATTTGGGTTTAACATAACCTGGGTTTGGACATTGGGCTCCACACATTTGCTCATAAAATTAGAGTTGTCCCAAATGACTAGTATCACATTTCTGTCCAAAGTATATCTACTCAACCATGGTTTGTTGAATAAACTTGGCTCACACCTTTTGCTAAGCCATGAATCATGATTCCTATACAGGCGATCTTCGATTTGCTACTGATCGCGTAGCAACTGTTCCAAGTTATGACAGACCTTCCTAGAGCTACTTATGACTCAGTTTCAAAGTTTCAATGCCCCCCGTCACATGTCACATGATCACAGTTTGGACTGTGGACCACATTTATTTCCATTTGTGGCATCCCTTAGTCATGTAACCTCAATTTATGACTTTTTTTTCAGGAAACCAACATATCATTTCAGTTTTTGGCAATAAACGTTCATTGGGTGCAGTGGGTTTGCTTAACAACTGCTGTGCTTGCCTATTAATAACCAGGGGTAGGTTCCTCCCGGTTTGGATCAGATTGCCTGAACCGTTAGCGACCCGCTGGTGATGCAATGGTGGCGTCATGGATCCGGTTTGGTCGGTGCAGGTCCGTGGGCGCCACCATCTTTTTTTTGGAATTTTTGGTAAATTTTTCCGTATTTGGATGGCTTCTCCTCTTCTGCGGCTTGAAAAAGAGCCCTCCCACCCGCCCCCGGGTTAATACTCACCTTTATTTCTTTGCCCGAAGCACAGCTGATCACCTCCTCAGCTGTGTTTCGAGCGGAATCCTGCTACTGAGCATGCACAGAAGTGAAATTGCACAAAGGGAATGTGCGCGAAACGTCGCAATGCGAACCGGTGGTGAAGGTAAGTGGAACCCACCCCTGCTAACAACTATGGCATTTGCTTAATGACTGCTGCAGAAAAGGTCCAAAAATCGAGTGCAGTCACATGGTGACCCTCCTTAAAGATCAGCATAACTTCTGACCATAATTCTGGACTCAATTACAATTACAGTCATAAATTGAGGACTACCTGTATTGCACTAAGTGGAAATTGAACAGACCAAATCATGATGTGGTGAGTTGTGCAACTTCAAGACTGTTTTAAGATGTGACTTTAGAGAAAATGTTTCAAGAACATTTCAATGAAGGACTGATATACTGTACTTTGGGATTGGCTCTTTTGTCCATGAACTTGCTTCTTATTCTCCCTCTTGCCTAGTTGTAATTTATAAATTAACAAGGGATTAGAAAAAGAGCATACTGTATACTTAATTTCTTAAAAGTGGGTAGGTAAGAGAAACAGGTTTTTGTTTTTTAATTCCGTTGACTTCCCAATCCCTGCCCTGATAAAATGCCACTTCCTGACATGGCAGTTCAGAACACAGGACACCCCTTCACTTGTTGCTAAGCATTCTCCCTTGTCACGTAGTGAATATTGTCAGTTGTATGTCTATGCAGGATGATGCACCCCTATCCTAATATTATGGTACATTCCAATACAAGCAGGACATGTGATGTGACCTTATGCGCATGTGTGCATTCCTGATTCTCCATTGTTCTCTTGTGGTTTGGCTCTGACTGGAATGGTCGCATTTATTTAGCAAGAATGTAACTATTCAGAATTTATTGTTTTTGTACCGAAATAAATATTTTCTATTAGACTTTTAACTTTGGCTTTATTTTTAAATGTCTGAGTTCCGAGAGAAAGATCAACATCGCCTCTATGGAGATTAATTCTCCTTAACATCCCTTAACTGAGTCTGGATTTTAGATTAAAAAAAGAGATGGAGAAAGGATGGCATCTGTTCTACATACTTCCTCACAGTGGCATCCCAGCCAATACATACAAGAGTTTCAGGGAAATATCACATGTATGTTGCCTTTGGCTAGGAAGTTGCTTGTATTTCTGCCATGTGTCAGAAATCTTCTAGCTCCACTATGCAAAACTCTAATGCTGTGGTGGCGAACCTATGGTACGCGTGCCACAGGTGGCATGCAGAGCCATATCTGAGGGCACGCGAAGAATTGCCCTATGTGAGCTCCAGTGCACATGTGCGCGCAGGACAACTGATTTTCGGCCTTCCAGAGGGCGGGGAGGCTGTTTTCGCCCTCCCCAAGCTTCAGGACAGCCTCCTGAAGCCTGGGGAGGGTGAAAAATGGCCCAACGGGCCTACCGGAAGTTCATTTCCGAACTTCCGGTAGGCCCATTGGGCCGTTTTCCGCCTTTTTCGCGCAGACCTCACTTATGCCTCTGGACTTTTGGTAGGCCCGTTGGGCCATTTTTATCCTCCCCAGGTTTCAGGAAAGCCTTCTGAAGCCTGGGGAGGATGAAAAATGGCCCAATGGGCCTACCGGAAGTCTGGAGACTTCAGTGAGGTCTATGCGCATGCGCGTGGGGTTGCAGTGGGGGGGGTTGTGCACGCATGCACGGGTTGGAGGGCATAGCATTATGGGTGTGGGCACGTGCACACAACCCTAACCCTAACCCTTTTGGCACCCGAGCAAAAAAAAAGGTTCGCCATCACTGCTCTAATGTGTTTTCCCATGGCCATTTCAGAATAAAATGACGTTCTCCTGGATCACCAACAATATATCTGATATGGTTTTCTGAAAGCCGGCTTTAAGTCCTATGGAAGTATTGTGATCCCTGCCACATGGCAACTGGTGCTGTCTCTCTTCCACTCAGCTAATTTACACACACACACACACACACACACACACACACACACACACACACACACACACACACACACACACACACACAGTGTCCGGCAATGAGCCATCCTAAACTGGAATGCATCTCAATGAGTTAACAGACATAAATGAACAGAAGCTGGAATTTGCATTCTTGGGAAAGAGAGTGACCCAAACGATTTCTAGAGGGATCTGCATTGAAGTCTTTTCCATAAATGAAAAGGATTCATTGAAGTTCATGATCCTTATCTTCATCCTGAGAAAGAAAAGAGTTCCAATGGAGACTTCAGATCTTCAATAGTTTTGTTTAGCCTTAAAATAGTAAGAAAACCAGAATGCTGCTAGATGGCAGAACCTCAGCAGATTAGCTTTTCCAAGGATGAAGATAACACTTGTTCAAAACTCTCTTTGCCCTTTCGTGGGGAGCCCTCCAAGGGGGTGGGGGTTAGCAAATAAATTTGCTATATTATCAGCGGTGGGTTGCTCCCGGTTCGGCCCAATTCTAAGAACCGGTAGCGCTGGCAATGGGAGGCTCCGCCCACCCACCCAGGATACTTCCGCGTATGCGCAGAAGCATCACACACGAGCGAACCGGTAGCAATGGGTTTTAGAACCCATTACTGTATATTATGCTATTAATAAGTCACAATTTAATCTTAGTGAAGAGATCTATTTGGCAACCCTTCCCCCTCCAAGACAACCAAGAAATGTAATTGCACTCCTGACAAGCATGAATTTGAAAAATGTGGGCAGACTACCAAGACATCTCTGCAAGCTGCTGAACTCTCTCGCTGTCAAAGCATAGCTCTGGGACAGAGGATAAGTGTTTGCAGGGAAGTTTAGCCCCTGGATAGAGTTCCTGTGATTGATAGGAAGGACCAGTTACTCTAGCTCTACACAAAATGGAAGGGTGCTTTTTTTTGCCTCAATTCAGTGTCAAGAGAACAGCTGACTTGTTAATGTTTCGATGCCAGCAACCAGAAGATTGGCTCATTAGCTCAAAATCAATGCGAAAATTCATTTCAACCACGTGTTGCTCCTTCAGGTTGCCAGGTCAGCCAGTGAAGCAGAAGTTGAATCTAGCAGAAACCCACTGTCTAGACCAGCAGTTCTCAACCTAGGGGTCATGACCCTTTTGGGGGGGTCGAACGACCCTTTCATAAGGGTCGGGAGACTTCACCTGGACGCCGCCATTTGGGTTCTTTTACCCTCTGCGTATGCGCAGAATGCTTTGCGCATGCGCAGAATGCTTTGCGCATGTGCAGAGGGTAAAATAACCCAAATGGCAGCAGTGGGGCGGGGGTTGTGGAGGCGAGCGCAGCAGTGGGGTGGGTTGCGGTGGGGGCGCGTGGGCGGGGCGCAGGTCTAGACTGAACAGCCCTTCAGTCAATTGATTCCCATCTCTTGCCTATCCATGAGCTCCTTTTCCTTCACCGAGAAGCCACACCATGTTCTGTAAGTGGCCCTGGATGTTCCCAGCTCTCACTGTCACTGAGCCAATCAGAGGTCAATTTCACTGTCACTCTTGCAAGCCTCCAATAGGCTGTCAGATGCTGCCTGTCTTGCGGTTCTTGGCATTTTGGAATCGCCTTCTGCGTCTTGTTGCTTACTTGGGATCTTTCTTAATAAATGTTAAGGAATCGAGACGGGTCCAAAAGTGACTGAGCTAGTTCTGTTCCATGCCATTGTAAAAAGCAACTGAAATATTTAGAGGCGGAGAGGGATAAAATCTCAGCATTAAGACATTTGGAGAGAAGTCTAATGTTCTGCTTTTCTAATAGGCTAGGTTTCACAATGACACTGTTGATGAGTTGTTTCTTGATGAGGGTTACAGGAAAGTGGCAGGGCTTTGGAGATTGCATTTCTGAGGAACATGCTGAATAAGTGGGGTAGCCAGAACCAAGTCAAGAGTTAGAGGTCCTAACCAGGGGTGTGTTCCACTTACCTTTGTCACCGGTTCACATCGCGACGATTCACACGCGCGCATCACCTTGAGCGATTTCACTTCCGCGCATGCTCAGAAGCAGGAATGAGCCCGAAACACAGCTGAGGAGCTCATCAGCTGTGCTTCGGGCAAAGAAATAAAGGTCAGAATTCACCCGCAGGTGGGCGGGAGGGCCCTTTTTCAAGGGGAAAAATTCGCACAAAATCCCCAAAAAATATGGCGACGCGCATGGACCAGCATCGACAGTGACGTCACCAGCAGGTCGCTACCGGTTCGTTCAATCTGGTCTGAACCGGGAGGAACCCACCCCTGGTCCTAACACTGAGAGCGCAGGAGACGTGAAAAATGCGCAGAATGTGGCAGTGCAGAATGCTGCTAAACTGCCACAGAGGCCTGAATGTTTTTCATCTATCCCTCTTATGTTGCATTAAAAGGAGCTTTGTTTGCTGTCCAGATGAAGCAAGAAGAGGTTTTCCCCATCAGTGTTAAACAAAATCAGCAGAGATTTTGGGGGGAGAAATGAGGCAGCAGAGCAGAGGAGGTTCCGTGATGGAGTAAAGGCTTGGCAAGCAGAAGCTCCACTTCATTCTTCAGGTAATGATTCCTGGACTGCTATTGTCAGTACTAAGCTAGACAAGTGAACGGTCTGATCCCAGAGAAGGCTGTTCACGAGGGGTCCTAATTCCCCTCCTCCCCCAGGCTCTTTCTTTCAAACATATGATGAAAAATGTCTGTGGAGATTCTCAGTCATCCAGATCAGGGATCTCCAACCTTGGCAATTTTACGACTTGTGGACTTCAACTCCCAGAATTCCTCAGCCAGCATGCGCTGGCTGAGGAATTCTGGGAGTTGAAGTCCACAAGTCGTAAAATTGCCAAGGTTGGAGACCCCTGATCCAGATCATAGTTGTCCCCAAGGTGCTTTTTGTTTCCTTCAAAAGGCAAACTGGGCTGTTTTTTTTTTTCCTTTGAGGAGGAAGAAGAAAACATTTCATTTCTCATCCAAGAAGCATCATCAGTTCTGATGGCGTATGGCACAACATAGGAGATCAAACCCATGGGGGACAAGATTCAGCGGTCCATCTGCATTTGAAAGACAAAAGTCACTCTTTTGAAGACAGCAGGAACAACATTTTGGATAGAGGGGACCATTGGTTTAAAAGAGGCAAAAGATCACAATAATATTGTGATGTTAAAAGTTAAAAAACAATTAAAATTTTTTAAAAGAGGCAAAAGAATCCATCTGTGTTAGAATTGAACACCCCTCCCACAACAGAAGGGGGGGGAACAAGACACCACCTATCTCTGCATAGTAGTCTCTGCAGAAGTTCCAAGAAGATTCCACAACCAATTGCACCCTGATTCGGGGCACCCTGAGGGCACAGATATACCCCCAGTGCCTCAACAACTCTCAGAGAGAGTGTTAGTGACTGCAAAGAATTTTTCCATCCCCCCCTTACCATCCAGTCTCAACTGTCAGTACCAGAGGTGGGTTCCTGCCGGAGTTGCCCGATGCGCAGCTCCAGTAGGGAGCGGCCGATTGCGCAATTTGTGCGCAACCGCTCCGGAGCCCACTCTGCCAGTCCACTGCGCGCATCGCCATTTTTCCCCATTAATTTTTGGCCGATTTTGCTTTTGCGCATGGGTGGAAGCAAAATTGCGCCGAAATCTCACGAGGGGACGCACGTGCAAGAGAGATTTTGGTGAGATTTTGCTTCTGCGCATGCACGGAAGCAAAATCGTGCCAAAAATCTCGTGTGTGCACGCATCACCTCACGAGATTTCAGTGCTATTTTGCTTCCGCGCATGCGCAGAAGCAAAATCGTGTGAGGGGGCACAAGCGCGTAACGGGCACACGCGCGCCCGAAGCATGGAGATGCGCGTGCAGCGCACCGGCACCAGTAAGGGAGCAACCCGCCGCTGGTCAGTACCTATCCTTCCATTCTCCCGCCATCAGAACTGATGAAGCTTCTAGGATGAGAAGCGAAATGTTTTCTTCTTCTTCCTCAAAGAACAAACAGCCCAGTTGCCTTTTGAAGGAAAAGCACATAAGATGAAAAGGTTTTTGAGTGCTTTCAATGAGGCCTTTTTCATTTCATGGTCCTCCCAATTTCTGGATTGGCTGCTGCTCTCTTGTTCTTGTTGACTTGGGAAATGAACACACATATAAGTGCTTGTTCTGCTTATGCTTAAGTTGTCACCTCCCTCTATCTCACTTTGGAACCAGTGCAGGATTCCAAGTGAAAATATCCCCTCCCCACCCACCTACAGATGCCCATCACTTCTCTGCACTATGCGTCCCGCTGTCCAACTGTTCATATTGTTAGGATGTTTTCCCCAATATAACAGAAATTGCCTTGTTTCTTTAAAGTAAGACTACTATTCTGTTAAGGAGAATAAATCTCCATAGAGGCGATGTTGATCTTTCTCTCGGAACTCAGACATTTAAAAATAAAGCCGAAGTTAAAAGTCTAATAGAAAATATTTATTTCGGTACAAAAACAATAAATTCTGAATAGTTACATTCTTGCTAATTAAATGCGACCATTCCGGTCAGAGCCAAACCACAAGAGAACAATGGAGAATCAGGAATGCACACATGCGCATAAGATCACATCACGTGTTCTGCTTGTAATGGAATGTACCATAATATTAGGATAGGGGTGCATCACCCTGCATAGACATACAACTGACAATATTCACTACGTGACATATTCCTTGTCTTGGGTTGATACCGGTAGAAGCTAATCATGCCCTTCTTCTGTGTGATACAGTTTTAGGAATTTAAAGAGTTTTATAATATAATATTTCCCCATTGTTCTTCTCAGGTTTTTTTCAACTCCTTTGGTTTCTCTTCACAGGGCTAAGTCTGTAGTCCTCTGATCATCCATGTCATCCTTCTTTAAACCTGTTTGAATCCTTCTCAAAGTATGGAACCTGGAACTGGATATAATACTCAAGATAGGATGTGACCCACATCAATGTTTGCGTATGTTTGCATTTGTCTGTGTTAAATACTAGTAGAAATATGAATAGGAGGAAACTTAGCATTGGAGGATCATGGATGAAGAAGAGCCATTAGATTTCTCACACATGTTCCTCTTTCTGGATCTTTCCTGAACTAAGCCATTATTGTTGCCTTCTGTTGGCGGGTTTGTTGCTACCAGGTAGTCCCAAAATAAGTTCTGGTTGATCCAGGATTGAATTTTGATTCAGAAGTTCACTTTGCCATATGCTGCTGAGCTCCCAGTGCATGACCTGGAAGGGAGGGTTGACATTGTCTCTAGCAGGAGTATAACTTTGCTCAGACTGCACCAATATTTTAAAGAAATGCCAGGGCCTATGCCCCAAAAGTGGGTGGGATAGGATTGAAATATAAAATACATCTATCAATTTTATATACAATTATGAGTACTAAGTAGTTGTCACACAAAATGCTCTCTGTCTTCACTCACACTCGCCCACATACACACACATGTCTACGAGCCATCCTGTGTAGAACCAGAGACACCCCTTTCTGCTTGTAAAGCTTTGATGACCAGGTCTATGAAACCATAATTAATCAGTGTGGATGGAAATTGTAATTCACCTCCTTGCAGCCGTCCAACCTCTCTTACCACAGTCATGACGATGGAAGAATATTACAGGGCAAAAGGATAGCTTGGGCACATATTCAGCTTCAGAGGAGGAAAAGTAAGGCCGCTTTTCCTTTTGACTCTTAAGATAAACTAAAATCCAACTGACAGGATGAAAAAGAAAATACCTTCCTCTCTTTTCTTCCATCCAGCAATAGCAGGAAACTGTGTGTCAGGTTGGGTGATCCCAAAGGGCAGCTTCCTATGTAGATGCACACACTTCAAAGGGCGCAATCTCCAGGGAGTCCGAGAAAAAAGGCAGAGTACATTATTTCCCTTAATGTGTCTTATGGGAGAGGAGGAACATGCCATAGCAAACATCTTGTTCTGTGTCACATCCTAGCAAGAGGTAGAGCAGTTTGACCAGTCTGGTAGCCGGTCCTTGGCTTGGGGACAGAGTGGAAGGCACTGCTTGTAATTGATGGTGTTTGCTCAGCATAGGAGAGCAAAATGTCTGGGGTTGGGAAAGGCATGTGATTTTGTGGAACCACAAAGGCAGGGATAGAACAGACAGTAGAGACCACTGCTCCTTAACACACCCAAGGTAAGGCAGCCAGAATTGCTGCATCAAAAGACAAGAACTGGAAAATGCAAACAGAATTGATTGCCATCGCACCACCTACGAAGGAAACCACATTAACGGAAAGAGGGCAAAACTGCTAAAACATTTGTCAGACATAGGAACCAAAGGTTTATGGAAAAACAAGGCAGTAACTCTTTCTTGCTGTGGGATGGAGGTGAATATCCTCTCCCAGTGCCAACCATATTTTCAAGATAAGGTGGCAATGGTAGGGTCTTTGTTTTGTTTATTTTTTTGCAATTGAAGCAATTGAATCAGAAGCAACTTTGCAAGCATGTCCAAGATCAGATATAGCTTACCTTTGTCTCTGGAAACTCCACTTTCCTCTCCACACTTACTTCAGTTGTCCAGCTGATTGGCATTTAACCTGAAGGGACCATCCTTGTTTTAAAGTAGGGATGGGACAATATTTTCAATGTAGCCATTATCCACAACCAGTGTGTTGGCCATTTGTGTAGACTTGCCCTTGTCCTACTGCATGCCATTATTCTGAAACGTTTAACTGAGGCATTCCAAGGTTTGAACCATTTAGATTCCAGATAGGGCTATTGTCTGATTGCTTTTGTTATTTCCTAGCATCTGATGAAATGAACATCAGATAAGACATTATTTAACATACCCTTGTATAGTCAGCCTTCCCAACCTGGGTGCCCGCCACCTGTGTAATTATAACTTCCAAGTTCTTAGCATGGAGAATTTGGCCTAGTGCGATCTTAGGAAGATTTCTTGCAGCTGAGAACTATAAAGGGAGAAATGTATATATCCATAGCACTGCAATAGGTACAATTGTTGGATTTATAGGTATGGGAGGATGACTTAAAATTATGTACACTATTGCCCTTTTCTTTTTGTGCTCCTTCTTTTGTAATACTAGTGTTTATCTGCAACCTTTAGACTCTGAAGGTAATGCTAATAGATGCTGAGTTATTAAATGGGAAACAGTCTGTCACTGGTGCTTCATCAGAGTTAGATATTTGTATTTTTGTATTTTGTATTTGTTTATTTTGTCAAGCATATGTGATTATAAGCAAAGTATAAACATGATTGAATATATATGTAATAGTACAAGCATGAATAAGAGTAAAAGAGGTAAGAATATATGTGTACATTAGGACAGGAATGGTAGGCACGATTGTGCGCTTATGCACGCCCCTTACCGACCTCTTAGGAATGGGGTGAGGTCGATGGTAGATAATCTGAGGTTGAAGTTTTTGGGGTTAGGGGAAGAAACTACTGAGTCAGGTAAAGTGTTCCAGGCGTTGACCACTCTGTTGTTGAAGTCGAATTTTTTTGCAATCAAGTCTGGAGCGGTTTACATTAAGTTTGTATCTATTGTGAGCTCTTGTATTATTGCGGTTGAAGCTGAAGTAGTCATTAACAGGTAGGACATTGAGGCAGATAATTTTGTGAGCTACACTTAGGTCAGATCGAAGGCGGCGTAGTTCTAAATTTTCAACTCCCAAAATTTCAAGTCTGGTTTCATAAGGAATTCTGTTGTGAACAGAGGAATGTAATACTCTTCTTGTGAAGTATCTCTGGACATTCTCAATTGTGTTAATGTCTGATATGTAGTGTGGGTTCCAGACTGATGAGCTGTATTCAAGAATCAGTCTAGCAAATGTTTTGTATGCTCTGGTTAAGTGTACAATGTTACCAGAGAAGAAGCTGCGCAAGATTAGGTTAACCACTCTTAATGCCTTCTTTGCTATGTTGTTGCAGTGGGCTCTGGCACTTAGATCGTATATTGACCTTGCCTACCTAACTGAAAATTAAGTGTGTTTTGTATTTGTTTGTGTGTCTTTGAACACACATGAAACCCTCTTAAGAGAAGTCCACTAGACTTTCACTTGCAACTTAAATCACAACCCAAGAGAGAAGTAAGTCTGGTCTTATGTTGGAATAACAATGTGAAGGCCTACCTTCACCCATTTCATCTTAACCATTAATATAGCAATAACACGTAGACTTATATACCGCTTCATAGTGCTTTACAGCCCTCTCTAAGCGGTTTTACAGAGTCAGCATATTGCCCCCAACAATCTGGCTCCTCATTTTACCAACCTCGGAAGGATGGAAGGCTGAGTCAACCTTGAGCTTGGTGAGATTCGACCTGCCAAACAGCTGGCAGCTGGTGATCAGCAGAAGTAGCCTGCAGTACTGCACTCTAACCACTCAGAAGAGTTAATTTTTAGACTGTTTGTTAATCCTATGCAGTATTTCATCTCTCTCTCTCTCTCCTCTCTCTCTCTCTCCCTCCCTCCCCCTCCCTCCCTCCCTCCCTCTCTCCCTCCCTCAGCAAGTCCTGTGTTTTTTAGATTAGATTTATTATTAGAGTTGGAAGGGACCTTGTAGGTCATCTAGTCCAACCCCCTGCTCAAGCAGGAGTTCCTACACCATTTGAGACAGATGGCAGTCCAGTCTCTCCTTGAAGGTCGCAAGTGTTGTTTATTTCCTTTCTAAACAGTCTTAACCTTTCAAACCACCCGTCACTTTTTATTTTCTTATTTCATCACCTCTTTCACAATCCCAATTAAACGGACTTGTCCATATGGAGAGGGGGTTCAGTGCAAGGCGGAGAGCATTTGAAATCTACCTGTCTTCTTTCTTTCTATTCCTATCCATTTTTCCACTTCTTTTTTCTCAGCATCTTCTCCTTCTGCTTGCTTTCTTTTCCTAGCCACAAGGCAGGAGGTTTTCATTAAGCTGTCTCCAGTGACATGAAAGTCTCTCCCCCACCCCTCTCCTGCTTGTGTAGTTACAGTTAATTTAGAACCCAGCACCACGCACTAGTAACTGCCTCCCCTTGATTTTCAGCATCACAATAAAAGGGAATCCAGTAGAAATCTGACTATGATCTCAGAGGCATAAAGTTGAGCTAAGATTACATGCAGTAAATGGAAAGACTTAAAGGGGAAAAAAAGATTAATGTGCTCATTCAGAAGGATGAAAGGAAGTAGTGGAGGCCACTTTTGCAATTGAATTAAGCGAATGTTGTGATTATAGCTGGCTTTCAAGGGCTCACTCTTGATCTGGTGGCTTCCCCCCCTCCCCCCCCAATTCACATGTGGGAGCTCTTCCATACCAACTGTTGGCCCTTGTAAAACTGACCCAAAAACTTAATTCTCAGTGAGACCTTCATACCTTCCGAACTTGCATAAACTAAATGCACTACTTCAGTGGACTTACCTGCTTTCCTTCCAAACATTTAATGCACTTCAAAAGTAGCTCATGCTATGTTCTAGTTCTTTTGGGGCTCCCTTGAGAAGTCTAAAAGTCACTGAGGCTGAGCTAGCCAGGTACAGAATTGTATTTACTGAATATGTATCATTTAGAGGAATTGGGAAGAAGAAATGGTGTGGCTCAGGAGACATGAATGAATGAATCACTCATACCCAAAGAGACAGGACATCCTGGAAGCAGATGTGATTATTTAATTTGATCAATCATCAGTTTTGAGAAAGAGGGGTGCCTTTGAGTCAGTCTTGGGGGTAACTCCGAGTAGTCCCTGCAAGATTCCAGAAGTGGTTCACAATTTGTCTGCTTCCTAAGACTGAGGGAGAGTGACCTGTTTGAGGTCACCCAGCTGGCTTCATGCCTAAGGTGGAACTAGAATTCAAGGTGTCCTAGATTCTAGCATGATGCCTTAACTGGCTCAAATTATCAAATTGTTACTGAAATAAACGTTGGCTGTTTTAATGAGGGAACATTTACCTGAACAGGAAGGTTATTAGTCTTAAGCCATTCTTATTATTCTCTTTTCCTTCCTTCCTTCCTTCCTTCCTTCCTTCCTTCCTTCCTTCCTTCCTTCCTTCCTTCCTTCCTTCCTTCCTTCCTTCCTTCCTTCCTTCCTTCCTTCCTTCCTTCCCCATGCAAGGGAATGCACTGAGTTTTGCCAAAGACTGACCAAGCGTGTGAGAAGACATACCTATGCATCGGTTAAGGGTGATGAAACAGTAGGAAAGGATTACAGTTACAGGGATGAAATTCAGCAGGTTCTGACAGGTTCTGGAGAACCGGTAATGGAAATTTTGAGTAGTTCGGAGAACCGGCAAATACCACCTCTGGCTGGCCCCAGAGTGGGGTGGGAATGGGGATTTTGCAGTATCCTTCCCCTGGAGTGGGGTGGGAATGGGGATTTTGCAGTATCCTTCCCCTGGAGTAGGGTGGGAATGAGGATTTTGCAGTATCCTTCCCCCAGGAGTGGGGAAGGAATGGGGATTTTGCAGTATCCTTCCCCTGGAGTGGGGTGAGAATGGGGATTTTGCAGTATCCTTCCCCTGGAGTAGGGTGGGAATGAGGATTTTGCAATACCCTTCCCCCAGGAGTGGGGAAGGAATGGGGATTTTGCAGTATCCTTCCCCTGGAGTGGGGTGAGAATGGGGATTTTGCAGTATCCTTCCCCTGGAGTAGGGTGGGAATGGGGATTTTGCAGTATCCTTCCCCTGCCACGCACACCAAGCCACGCCCACAGAACCGGTAGGGAAAAATTTTGAATTTCACCCCTGTTGCAGTATGTATATGAAGTATATCGAAGTGAAAAGTCAGATCATCCCTTATTAATAAAGGTCACCCTGGAGCAGCAAAAACTGGAGAAAGAAAGCCACCGGTGAAAAATAGCTACAAGGCGTCTTGCTTATAGCAGTGTTGACAGACAAGATGGTAGGCAAGTGGGCCACAGAAAAACACAAGAAGAATATTGAGGATAATGGCTAGCCAACATAGCCACTGGATATATTGACTCGGGATTACAAGAGCTGCAATCCACTATATCTGAAGGGTAATTGATTGAGGAAGGGTCAGGCCATAGCATTTCCTGAGGAAGCACTTGAGTAGCCTGCTTTAGCCACAATGCACTGTGTCTCCCTTCTGAAGGTCAGAGGTGTGCCTGAGCTTTTCCCCTCTCCCCCAACTCACATCGACAAAATACATAAGATACTTTTATGCTCAAATGACAATAATGTCTGACACAAATGCATATTTGATTGTTTATCAGAAGTGATCTCACAGTTGTCAGGAGTTTTGCTGGCAGACTTTTGAATGGAATTCTACCAGGCCCTTTGATCTGACTCCAGCGAATGTGAACTATGCTGCCTCTTGTTAACATAAATGTTGCAGCTTTGCCTCTGAACATTTCTGGGTATGGGAGACCTTCACAATTAGTGCTGATGAGAATGTGGTTGAAAGGTCTCCTGAAGAGATTCCAATGTCTGCACTGTTTTCCCTCATGACACCAGTATAACAGTTAAATTAGTCATCATCTGCCATAATGAAAATCGATTCATTATCAATTAAACTTTTGAACATGAAAAAAACAAAAACATCTAGGATGTAAAGCACTGCTATATTAACCCTGACCATGCCCAATTTGATGGCTTGGTATGGCTTTCTGTCTTGAACAGGAAATTTTTCAACCTGAAGCTCAATTAAGCCCAGCAGCTGAGGCATCTAAAATAAGCTTGTCAATCCAGAACCTTATCAAACCTTATAAATGGGCATGCCTAATTGGGTTATAGACACTAATGATGTGATTGCTTTATCATGTAACTAAGTTAAACCTCTGAGGATGCTTTTAGGTGACCACCCCATCCAAAAAGCCTTTACACTATTTATTTATAGTCCCCTCAATAATACAGAATAGAATACAGAATAACAGAGTTGGAAGGGACCTTGGAGGTCTTCTAGGACAACCCCCTGCTCAGGCAGGAAGCCCTATACCATTTCAGACAAATTGTTGTCCAATCTCTTCCAGTGTTGGAGCATTTACAACTTACTCTGGAGGTAAGTTGTTCCACTGATTAATTGTTCTAACGGTCAGAAAATTTCTCCTTAGTTCTAGGTTGCTTCTCTCCTTAGTTTCTATCCATTGCTTCTTGTCCTGCCTTCAGGTGCTTTGGAGAATAAGTTGACACCCTCTTCTTTGTGGCAGCCCCTAAGATATTGGAACACTGCTATCACGTCACCCCATTAAACTAGACATACCCAATTCCAGAAACCGTTCTTTATATGTTTTAGCTTCCAGTCTCCTAATCATCTTTGTTGCTCTTCTCTGCACTCTTTCCAGGGTCTCAACATCATTTTTATAATATGGTGACCAAAACTGTATTCCAAGTGTGGCCTTACCAAGGCATTATCTATTAAATTAAATTAAATTAAATTAAATTAAATTAAATTAAATTAAATTAAATTAAATTAAATTAAATTAAATTAAATTAAATTAAATTAAATTAAATTAAATTAAATTAAATTAAATTATAAAGTGGTATTAACATTTCTGGACTGTATGGACCACTGCAGACCATTTTGCAAATTGGAAATTTCTGAAGATAATCCATATTTACATGCTGGGGCCCACAAGGCAATGAATCCTTGTCTTTCTTAACCAAAAACTAAATACTGGGAATGCCAGCTGATCAGTACTCAATTGCTCGGCAGAAAATTTACCATCTTGTCTCACCATACCAGCATTGTACCAAATCATAAACCTCTTCTCCTAAATGTAAGTAAATAGGATACATGTGTACTATGTTGAGGGTCACTGTGCTAGATGGTGATAGAACATGCTTTTCATGCCTTACGTTCAGCCATTCTAGCAACTACTGAGCCAGCACTCCAGGACAGTCCAAAGCAGCATGGAAATAGGATAAGTCAGGTGTCCCTCTAGTAATTTCCAGGGCACACAAGGCACAAAATACTTCTTCCTCCCTGGCAACATCTGCTTTTCCCTATTTGAAACCCGGGAAAATTGACGTGCTTGTAACTGTATTGACACTGCCAGCACTTAGTGGCAATTTCATGGAATCACCTGGTGGGTGACAAGGTTGCATCATTTCACTCCCTTGACGGATCTATAGATCCATCTGGCAGACCCCTGAAAGGCTTTGCCATATTACCAAGTCCATTGTGTTGAGTAGCCAGGCTGTTAAGTAAATTTCCAGCCCCAAATTTACAAGGACAGTGCTCGTTGTGGAAGAAAGCAAGGGCTGGTTTTCTTTCAGTACCCCACTGTTTCCCTGCTGCCTAATCCTTCCATGGCATTATGGAATGGACCAGGGCCTTCTGACTGCATCTTGCCATTGCACACCTGCACACCTTACCTATTACAGAATTCCTTGTTAAAGCCTTGAGAAAATCATTTGTCCTGTAGAAATGGTCCTACACCAGCAAGCTTCTTCCTTAATTCTCACTCAGCAGCAGTAGCCACTATATCAAGAAGCAGTAGAATGAGAGAGAAAATAGGGACAAACCCATGAATCTGACTGAAAAGCCAGCTCTTTCAAGCTTCTCCTTTGCCTGACAATTTGCCTTTTGCATCATCTTCACTCAATGTATTGTCATGCAGTAGCCTCAGATCTTCACCAACTTGATTCCTTTTACATATGGGCTAAGAATTCTGGGAATTATCATGACCATTGGCTCTCTTGTTTGGGAATGAGATGAGTTGGAGCCTCAGCGTGGGCAAAGGGGACCAAGTTAGGAAAGGCCAATAGGATGATTACTAAGATAATGCATGCAGGAGTATTTTAGTGCACTCAATTGTCCCGTATCAATGCAGGTATTATCTAATTGCCAAGTCATCATCCATATTCCCTGGAATGAAAAAATGTGAAAATGTTAAGGGAACTAAATGCACTTATTAGATGGAAGGCAATTATAAATATAGATTCTTTTATGGGTATTCTTCAGAGCAGCTGAACCACTTCTGGAAAGCTTTAATTGGCAGGAAATGCATCTTCAAATGGCGCTAAGTATTCATTGCCAGCAGCAAGAGTCGGGATACCTGGAGTTGTTAAGCAAATCAATGGGCTGGTGAAATCAGACTTGCTTTTCATACCTTTACAGATGCAGAGGGGAACATTTTTTCCTATTTAAAGGGGGGCTCGCATTAAAGCAAAGCCAAAACAAAGAGAAGCCCATGGCTGTTTTCCAAATGAAACAGCCTGCAATTATTACCAGTAATATGTAATTTTATTATTCTTAGACAATATCAGTTCACTTTGGGATTTACCTGTGCTTTCTTGCATAAACTGTGTGTTCTGCATTATGCCATTTGGTAAAATTTGACAAGGTATTTCATCTACTGGAATTTATTTCAGCAATATATAAAGTATATTTAAACAAACAATATAGTATTATATAAATATTGATAATCTCATTGAAACAGCATGTGATGGAACAAATTGGACAGGGAGACATCAGGCAGTATCAGTTTTGGCTGAGATAGTGAATACCATAGAAATTTAGGAACAAACTTCTAGATTTTGTGATCAACCCCCCCTCCCCCCACATAAAATAAAATAAAATTATGACTTTGGGATTTGTTACAGAAATAGTATATATATAATATACAAAAGTACAAAGTTGAGGCTGCAATATTATTACATTTTACTGCACCAAAACAGTTTGAAATTTTCCTTTCCCCCCCTTTTACCTCACACTTCTCTGTTCCCCTTTTCTACCTCCCCCATTTTCCCACTGTTTATTTTCACTTATATTTAATGAAAATTACAGACAGACAGACAGACAGATAGATAATAGATAGATAGATAGATGATAGATAGATAGATAGATAGAGACACACACACACAGAGAGAGAGAGAGACAGACAGACAGACACAGAAAGTGTGTGTGTATGTGAGAGAGAGGGGATATATATATATATGTAACATTTTTTGCTGATAAATGAAAATAAAGGGAGACTATTATAGATCTATTTCGAGCTATTTTGCTCTCGTCAGATAGCCATACCCGTAGTGGGAATTGAACCTGGGCAGTCTGCTTGAAAGTCAGAAGATTAACCTCTAGGCCACAAGGTTCTATTCCCAATCAGCTCTTCACCAGGAAAGGGTTATATATGTTTATTCTGTCGAGTCATCCTGGTGTATGGAAGGAAACATCACAGCTTCCTTTTGCCTTTCAGCCCCTCCTGGGACCATCCAGGCAGTTTTCTATAGTCGACAAACTATATAGTTTGTCGACTATAGAAAACTGCCTGGATGGTCCCAGGAGGGGCTGAAAGGCAAAAGGAAGCTGTGATGTTTCCTTCCATACACCAGGATGACTCGACAGAATAAACATATATATATATATATATATATATATATATATATATATATATATATATATATATATATATATATATATATATATATATATATATATATATATATATATATACATACATACATACATATATATATATACATACATACATACATATACATACATACATACATACATACATACATACATACATACACACACACACACACACACACACACACACACACACACACACACACACACACACACTGAAGCAATAGCCATCACGATCTCTGGAACGTTTAAAATTTTATTTAAAACTACTATTAAAAGTGCTAAGCTTTTTAGAACATATATATATATATATATATATATATATATATATATATATATATATATATATATATATATATATATGTGTGTGTGTGTGTGTGTGTGTGTGTGTGTGTGTGTGTGTGTGTGTGTGTGTGTGTGTGTGTGTGTGTGTGTGTGTGTGTGTAGGATTTTTTGCTGATAAATGAAAACGAAGGGAAATCATTATAGATCTATTTCAAGCTATTGAGCTCTCATCAGATAGCCATACATATATATATGGCAAACATGTGTTTCATAAAAATATACTCATTAGGGAGGCAGGATGGAGGATGGCTCCCTATTGACCAAACATTTTAGAGAAATCTGGGCTTGCCTTCTGCCTTAATGTGTGAAACAGCTTCCCATTTCAAAGTTCCTCTGAGGGAAAAAAGTTCTTTGCATAAAAAGGGCTCCCTTAAAAAACAAACAGTGATTTTATTAGCAACAATGCATCTCCCATCTCTTGGGTACTTAGGGACCAGTCTCTCAGCTCATAAATGTAATCAAAGTATGTGTAAAAGAAAATAAGGAATTTCCTGTTGGTCCCAAATTTAAGGGCTTTGGGATGTTTGTATGTTTGTATTTTGAAGACATTAGTTCCTTTGGTCTGACAGGATGATGGTTTCTGCTTCACACGTGTGACTATTTGTGCTAGTATCTTTTGGTTGAATTGTGGCCTAGGAGATGCGAAGCAACACGTACTGAAAAGTGGAGGGCAGATTAAGGAGAAGCTGGATTTCGATAGGATTGACAAAGACTAAATATGAGATGACTTCCAAAATCATTTGCTCCAAGAGATCTGAAAGCAATTGTGTTTCTGTGAGTGAATGAACAAGATGTCGGTTGAGAAGTAGAGAAAAAGCATTGCAAAAATGACAGAGAGGACAATGAAGATGTTAAATCCTGAAGGGAAGTTGTCAGACTTGAATTTGAAGGACATGGAATCATTTTGTTGTACGGCAATGGTGTATGTGTGTGTTTATCAAAAGCCTAGCATTCTTTTCCCCACAAAAAACTGAGACATAAAATAGGGATGATTGAGAAAACTGGAATATGAATTAACAGAGAAGGAACATAACAGTGCTTCCTCCATGTGTCATGTGATCAAGAACATAGTAATAATATCCATAAGATGAAAGCAGAAATACAATCTCATGTCTAAGTAAAGGTTATACAATCAGATTTGTGTATGACTTTGTAAGAAAGGCTCAAAGATGGGTATACAATTATTTATCACGTGCAGAATTATCCTTTCTTTTCTTCTTCCATACATTGCCTCCCAATGTACCCACATCTGTGGTGGTGCAGTGGTTGTAATCCAGTATTGCAGGCCGACTGCCCAGTGGCAGGAGTTTGATTCTGACTGACTGGTTGACTCAGCCTTCCATCCATCCCAGGTCAGTAAAACGAGGAGCCAGATTATTGGGGGCAATTCGTTGAAATTTGTAAACTGCTTAGAGAGCGCACTAAAGAACTAGGAAAAGGTATATAAGCCTAAGTGCTATTGCTACTACTATTGCTATCCAGATCTGGAAGGCCTATTTTAGACCTGAAGTGCAGATGTGTTCAAATGATCCTTATTTACTCTTCCAGGGGGCAGGGTGGGAAGCAAAAGGAATTGTTATTGAAGGCTTGTGCTGACTACTCTTACAATATCCTTCCACAGTAGAATACAGTTCAATGAACAAAGGTGTGAAGATCATATTAAATGTGAATTGCAAGAGTGTAAAGGATGCCAGGTAGTCTTTTGTGATTCTGTTGTTCATCAGCAGTTCCACACTGCCTAAGATTGGCCATTTGTCATCTGTAACAGCTGAGTTGTTTGACTGCACTGGGTACCTATAAGCATCCAGAGACCAAATTATTATATATAAAGTCCTAGAGAACATGGAACTAGTCTATTTAAGGGACTGTGTCTTTTAAAATTATTCTTCCCGTTCAGTAAGGTACTGCTCAGGGTCCTAGTCTCTCAACAAGGGATAGAACTGGATCCAGAGGCAGGCTTTCTCGGTGGCATTCCCAAGGACTTGGAATATTTTTGTTTCTGTGGGTTTGTGGGTTGTTTTATGTTTTTCTTTGCATGCTTTAAACTGCCCAGTAGTTGGGATTGGGGTGTTGTACAAATAATTGCAAGAAATAAGCCAATTAGTTTGTGTAACTGCAGATTGCCATCAAATAATAAAGATTAGGCTGATTTGAAGCACATTGGTTTGAAAATTTAGAATTTCTCCTTTCGCCCCACAGCTTTTTACAAAATACACAGCAGCAGAGCTTTCAGTCCTAAGTTAGTGTTAGCACCAAGAAAGGCTGAGTACTTTTTGTGGAAGAAAACTGGCAGATAAGGGAGGGATATTTTCATTGATTCAACTGATAGCTGATAGCCAGTGCAAACAATGCAGAAATAACTGAAGATTTAATATAAGGATGGAGTGAGGCTGTTGGGAAAACTTACTACTGATTGTCCTTTAAAGGGGTCACTGTTGTATGACCTCCTCCTTGCAGATGTGACAGTAAGCTCCTACCACACCAGTATCTAGTTATCACAGTGAAAGCTTCTGTTTCTGGATGCCTTTTAATTAACTACCCAGGGTTTTGTGTCACTTATATTGTATGGATCAGCTTTCAGTTCTGCAAACCCTTAGCTGCAATCTGAAGTGATACAATTCAGAAAGGGACTGGATAATGACTTGTTTTCCCTCATTGGGAAAAATAGAGATGCAGGACCATATCACTTTCTCAAAGAAAAAAGAAAGTCCAGACATGAAGCACTGTATGACCAAGTGTATCATTCCTTCTTCTCTCCCGCCATTCTTCCATATGTCCCCAAGCTTCTAGAGAACATTGTCTTTTGAAGACACAGTTACATGCAGTTTCTTTTTTCTTTTTTATTGCCAACATACATGTTTGGATGGTTATGGACAATAAATTCCTCATACCTGAAAAAAAAAAAAGGTAAATAACTCAGTTGTAAAGAATTGTGGAGTTGGATTTGCAAGGAAACTATTTGCATGTAGTAGCTAATAACGTACAGCTAACTTGCCATTTCATTCCATCTGGAGTGGATGGAGATGCAACTAAAATCTGTTGAAAGCTCCTCCAGGATACGCTTCTTCAACTGCCAAGGGGATCCTCGGAGAATTGAAATTCTGCTTTTGTTCCAAGGACCCAATTGTAGCGAATTCTGTTTCATTGCATTTGAAAAACCACACAAGAACCCCCCCCCCAAACCCCACAACATCCAGAAGAAAAAACATAAAATGCAATCCTTAGTGAGTCATAATTTCCTTCCCCTGCCAAGTCTTCAGCAAGGCATAAACTGTGGGATTAGCAGATCTCTCTCCAAAAGTCATTTTTTGCTCCTTGATTTAACAATTAACATTTCATAACCAATCAAACAATCCAGAATAATTGTTTCTGTTTCAGGATCAGGGTTGATGCTAAAATTACAGAGGTATTTATAGTCTGAATTCATTTTTATTCCACTGACTTATCTTGGGAACAGCACCTGTTCTTCCAAAGGTAACTGTGAAAGGCATAAATACATTTGGTTCTTTGTTTATTTCAGGCATCAGGTTACGTATACAAGACATTCTGCTTTTAGAAGGAAAACAGCTTTTGTTTTATTTAGTGAGAGAGAGAGATCTGTGAAGCGTATGCAAGAAATTCTATCATCTATATCTATCAATCATCTATCATCTATCATCTATCTATCTTTCTATATTTCTTTCTTTCTATCTATCTATCTATCTATCTATCTATCTATCTATCTATCTATCTATCTATCTATCTATCTATCTATCTATCTATCTATCTATCTATCTATCTATCTATCTATCTATCTATCTATCTATCTAATCATGTATCTACTGTATCTATCTATCTATCTATCTATCTATCTATCTATCTATCTATCTATCTATCTATCTATCTATCTATCTATCTATCTATCTATCTATCTATCTATCTATCTATCTTTATAATCATGTATCTACTGTATCTACTGTATCTATCTATCTATCTATCTATCTATCTATCTATCTATCTATCTATCTATCTATCTATCTATCTATCTATCTATCTATCTATCTATCTTTATAATCATGTATCTACTGTATCTATCTATCTATCTATCTATCTATCTATCTATCTATCTATCTATCTATCTATCTATCTATCTATCTATCTATCTATCTATCTATCTATCTATCTATCTATCTATCTGTCTATCTGTCTATCTATCTAATCATGTATCTACTGTATCTATCTATCTATCTATCTATCTATCTATCTATCTATCTATCTATCTATCTATCTATCTATCTATCTATCTATCTATCTATCTATCTATCTTTATAATCATGTATCTACTGTATCTACTGTATCTATCTATCTATCTATCTATCTATCTATCTATCTATCTATCTATCTATCTATCTATCTATCTATCTATCTATCTATCTTTATAATCATGTATCTACTGTATCTACTGTATCTATCTATCTATCTATCTATCTATCTATCTATCTATCTATCTATCTATCTATCTATCTATCTATCTATCTATCTATCTATCTAGTACAGGGAATGAACAGCTAAAGGCAAATAAAGTCTTAACTAGTTAAATCTTTTTAATAACCATTGATTTCAGTGGTAGAGTTAAATATGTGTTTAATGCTCCTAATTGAGCCTTACACCATTAATTAGCAGAAAAGAGCTACAGAGCAATTTTCTGAAGTGATAGCTAAAAGGAAAACCGTTTTCAAGATTTCTTTATAGTTATTTTTTCCTCCCTATTAGCTGATGAAATTGTAAAGGTACAAAAGTTGCCATGTAATCAAAATGTGGGATTTGGCTCATTTGTGGTATTACAGCTGGAGTAGTACTTGTTGCTATGCTTCCCACTGGAAAATATTTTTTCCCAATATAATTTAGGAAACTGTTTCTAAGGTGCCCTTTGGTCAAGAAGAAAGAGGGGTTTTTTTTGCAAGGGGTTGTATGTGTGATTCTGGGGAAACCACCATTCTTCATTGCCAAAGGAATGTTGGAGAAATTCATTCCACCCAATTTATGACACAATCAAGGCTGGGATGCTTCTTCCCAAATGTTCACCTCAATGTAAAAAAATAAATGCACACCATCTCTGTACTAAATGTAATTTAAAATGATGTATACATACATTCTGCTTATTGCATTGGTGACTCTGAAATGAAAGTTGACCTGAAAGAGTATATGATCCAGTTAGTGATTTTAAAAAAAAGGAATCTGTACAAATATTATTCACAGATAGATATGTGAGGAAAAATGTATACAAAAGTGCTTCAAAATATGCAATTAAGAAAAGTGAAGCACAAAATAGGTATTTAGAAGAAACCTGCATGAAACTGAATGTGGATTTTTTTCATGAATGGATTTTTATGGTGTGTGTGTGTGTGTGTGTGTGTGTGTGTGTGTGTGTGTGTGTGTGAGAGAGAGAGAGAGAGAGAGAGAGAGAGAGAGAGAGAGAGAGAGAGAGAGAGAGAGAGAGAGAGAGAGAGAGAGAGAGAGAGAGAGAGAATATCTCTTGAAATTTACAAAATTGTTTGAGGAAATGAGCCAGCAATCCCATCTCCAGCCTCTCTTTCTATTCTAAAATGAGGTTCATTATAATAATCTACTTTGCGTCTGAAAGGACAATCCACTACGGTAACAATGATTGTAAAGCGTTTTGTAAATTTCAGAAAATGTAAGAGACATTAGGAGTGGACCGGGTAGATTAGAAAACAGTGAAACATTGGAAATGTCTGACATGATGCTACAAGGATAGAAGACATGGAGAAGAGTTGGTAGACTCTTCATCATCAACCTAACTTTCAGTTCTGAACTAGTATTTTACACTGTTGCACTAAGCAATGGTTTGTCAAATATATCATAATTGACCTGTTTACCCATCAAAGTATGATGTAAGCCATCATTTACAAAGGATTGTGATGGGGCTAAAACAAAAATCAAACCTTTTCTGTGAATCCAATCACAACCTGGGAACTACCTTAGTAGTTCTTTAAAGGTATTTACAGCCCTTATATCTCAGACTCAAATTCATGGCTTGTATGCAAGTACAAGAATTCTAATTAATTGAAAAGGGAAAGAGGTGTGTGGCTTTGGCTTTTTTAGGGCCTGACTGGCTAGGGATTCCCAAAGCAGCAATTTCCTATTAAGCCAGGGGTGTCAAACTCACATCGTCACGTGACGTATTGTGACTTTTTTCCCCTTCACTAAACCGGGCGTGAGCATGGCCAGCACGTGACGCATCCGGCTCGTGGGCCACAAGTTTGATAGCGCTGTATGAAGCTATTAAGCAGTGATTCTCAGCCTCAGCCACTTTAAAATGTGTGGACCTCAACTCCCAGAATTCTCCAGTCAGCATACTGGCTAGGGAACTCTGGGAGTTGAAGTCTTAAAGTGGCTGTGGTCAAAAAACACTGGGTTAGAGAAATAGATACAATTTAGAACAGTGCCACAACAGTAAATGGTATGGCCTGCCTTTGAGACTATGGCCACAAACCAGTGACTTGTGGTACAGTCCTAATGGCACCCCTGCCCATGGTTTTTTTTTAGCAATCAATGGAACTAGAAATTCCATGCTCACAATAATCTGATAAGAAAGTTCTATCCTACATGCTATTCTGTGTCCGGTTCACTATGCTGCAAATTTGACTCAGGGAACTATTGATTGATTTAAAATAGGTTTATGATATTTTTCTATCGCAAGTAACCCCGTTGGAATACTTTCCCTTCTGCTCTTGTGAATAGCGTTTCTGCTTCTGCAGTACAGCAGTATGTACACTTAGATGCGCATGTTTGTATATATATACTCATGCACACATAATGAAATGAAGCCATTTGGTTCTCATCTTCTCGAAATATTAAACATTCATGAAAGTGTATTTGTGTTATCTATTTCTCTGCAGTGTTGCATATACAGCCTGAGGCAAGTTGTTGGACCTGAAGTCTCTTAAGATTTCAAATCCTATGGCTCACTTTCCATGTGATTAGACTTTAGTTGCAGAAACATTTCTGCCTACCAGGTATCAATTGTGGATTCGGACTGGGAACTCTTCCCAGACAGTGAGTTTTGTTACACTTAACAAAGCATTGTTTGCCCAAAATGAAGACTTTGTATGCCCTTTGTTGACAGTCTGTGTTCTACTGTTCCTACCCTACCTGTCCTCATTATGAGGATCTTTCATTGCAAGCTGATCTGGCCTTCTTGTTGGATTTCCCACTCCTAGCACAAGGCGATTTATTTAACTGGTGCCCTTGGACTTCCAGAAGCAAAAACTATAAAAGCATAGCTTTCCCTGGTTAAACTCTAGTCTTTCTGGAGCAGCACGTTTGAGAGAGGTAAGCTTAGCTGCATTGCTCTGCTCCCCTCCCTCCTCACTTTTGTCGACTAGCCAGCAGGGCAGGTGGGAACAGAGGTGTGTCCCCAGCCCGCTGAGGCAGGCAGTTTCTGTGAGCTGACTCTGAATCAGCCAGCTTTGCCTCTTCCTAGATCCACACACAAGGTGTGTTTCAGGATGATGCCGGGCAGGTCACAATCGCAGCCAGCCACTTGGAAGGAAATGGCTAGGATACCATTAAATGACCATTATTTAATATGAAGATCACAAACCTTACACTCATCAAAAAGAGCCGAGGTGGCGCAGTGGTTAGAGGCAGTACTGCAGGTCACTTGCAGCTGACTGATTCACAGGTGAGCAGTTCAAATCTCACCGGCTCAAGGTTGACTCAGCCTTCCATCCTTCCGAGGTAGGTAAAATGAGGACCCAGATTGTTAGGGGCAATATAAATAATATACATTGCTTACTGGTGTAAACCGCTTAGAGAGTGCTTGCACTGTGAGGCGGTATATAAATTCCACAAAATAAATAAATAAATAAATAATAAATAAATAATAAATCATCACTGCTGCTCTTCAATGCTAACCTAAGCAGGAGATTCTGTTTTCCAAAAAAAAAAAAATAATCTATTTTCTGATTTCCGTTATAATGTAGGGATGTAGTTGTCTTCCAATCCACACAGCTGGTCACCTACTCTCCAGCACCCACCAGGCCCACTTCATTCCTCTGAGAAGGAAGTGTCGGGATGTGCCCTGGCAGCTGAGCTGCAATGGCATCTCTTTATTTAGACTGGGTAAGTTGACTTTCAGCTTCCAGATGCTCTGTGCATTTCCGTGGTGGCTCGGGGGCCAAAAGGAGTGACAGAAGGCAGTCTATCCCAAGGAGAAGACAAATGGAGTCCTGTAACATTTTCTTAAAAGGGGGAATTACTAGTAGGTGCAGCTGGACATATGGGGGAGGGTGATGAAATGCACCCCTCAACATTAAGGAGAAAATAGACACCATCCCTCTCCTCCTGGATATAATTTAGAAAATCAGTTCTGCTTTCTTATTGGTTATGTCTATATTTTGAATTTTCCCCACAAGTTCAAGGCCACATACAGTATGTAATAAAGTTCTATTTTATCCTGACAGCAGTCCTGTGAGATCGGTTAGGCTTGAGAGATAAGGATTGACCTGAAATCATTCAGGCTGGTTCAGGGCTGAGGAGAGATTTGAACTCGATCTCACCAATTCTAAGTATTCAACAGCAGGTCCTGAATAATGGGGTTGGGGGGAAGCCCTATCTCAACTGTCCAAAAGCTTTGTGTTTCTTTTAATGAATTGTATCTATTTTCTCCTAATGCACATTTTCATACTTAATCAGTTCTGGCTTTAGCAGTCAATGCTGTGGAAAAGCTGTTGAGGACACAGATTTTAGAAATTTCTTAAAAGTTTAAAACATCCCTGAGATTTGTTAGGTCCCATAACAGCACAAGGCTGCATTATCACATCTGAACACACTATGGGACATTGAAACCAATGGTTCATAACCACCACAGTCCAGGTGGCTTCTGGTCATAGTGACGGCGTTCCTAACCCGATTTAAAAAATGGTGACCTGTACATTTGGGTGTTATTGCCCCAAAATATTTGGAAAGGATTAGACTGTGAGAGTTTTCTTTTCTTCTCCTTTCTGAAAGGAAAATGGTAAGACAAGTCCAGGTTATCTGAGGTAGTTTAGATAACTTACAATGGGATCATTGTATCCCACTCAAAAGTCACTTTTTGTGAAATGGGCATCTATATATAAATGTGTAGATCAAATTCTGAATGCATAGAAATTCATCAAATAATGCATCATCTTTCAGCTATTGCAGCCAATGGTCTAGGTCCGTGATGGTGAACCAATGGCATGTGGAGCCATATCTACGGGCACGTGAGCCGTTGCCCTAGCTCAGCTCCAGCGCACATGCACGCACCGGCCGCCCCTCCCCTCCCAGAAGTCTCCACGCAGCCCGTTTTGGATGCCAGGTAAGTACAGGGCTCGCATGGAGGTTCTGGGAGGACGTTTTCCAGAGGAAAGCCTCTGGAGCCTGGGGAGGGTGAAAAATGGGCCTACTGGAAGTCAGGAAACAGGCCGTTTCTGGCCTCCCTTGGGCTTCAGGGAGGCCTGCTAGGCCCAAAGCAGGGCATGGGGGGGTCATGCACGCATGTGCAAGGGGGGTGGGCGCATGGGGGGCATTGGATTATGGGTGTGGGCACGCATATGTGCACTAGCGCACCACACGCACACTATCGGCACCCGAGGGGGAAAAGGTTTGCCATCACTGGTCTAGGTTAATGGGAGTTGTAGTTCAAATTCTAAAGTGTGCCAGGTAACTTTTTTTCCTGGTTAAAATATGGCAGACAGAATTCTATATATTAGTAAATGGCCATTCTTTGAAAGGAGACTTCTCAAGGTTCCTTTATTTACTTCTAAAGATGTAAGGAACCAGAAGCCATCATTTGCTATTTCATTGCTTCTTATCATTTGAGGCTATGGGGCATATGCCTTTTTTTTTTACTATAAACACCTCACTTTTAGCAAGTGTTGAATTGAGCTATGCACGTGAAGTATATCTCAGCACACCAGCTTTTGCCACTATGCTAGTAGGAGTTGGAGCTGTGCGACATGTTATGTCATGCTGCACCACATACTGAAAGAGGCCCATAAGGAAGGGAGGGGCAGATATGTCTGCTGTGCCATCAAAGAGTTCAAATTACACCCTGGCGCAGATGCTTCTTGTCTTCTTTCTTGTTTGCTAATAGACAGTCCAATTCTAGGATTCTTCTGGAAGCTGAAAGGCTCTGAAATCCGTTTGCTTCGAGACATTTTTCATGATCACCATTCATATGGAGGATTTTTCTTATCGTGCCATTGAAAGGAAGGGGGGGAGAGAAACAGGCAGAAATGTCTTCAAATCAGTTTTTTTAAAAAAACACTACAGAGTGAGAGAAATATATTTTGTGATGTGAAAATACAGCAGTTTCACACAATCTTAATATTTTTCTGCGCATTGGGGAATAGCGACAGACTTTATGCTAACAACAAGCCTTAATGCTTACGTCTATTTAAAAATATGATTGGCAAGGGGTTTTTTTGTGGGGGGAGGGTTCATAATTCCCAGGGTTCCTTCTGAATTACATTGACTAGGATTTGAATATCTAGAGAATATCCCCTCCGCCCCTTGTGTATTTGGCAGTCCCCTGAGGCCTTCTTCACAAGTTCTTCAGTTTTTGTTGTCATAGTAAGCCTTGAGAGACAGGACCTTGATTTGATGAGTGATGGTGAGATGGTGGAAAACTCTAGAAAAGAAGCACAGCATCTGCTATTATAACTCACTGTTTGATGGGCAGCCAAGTCCTAAAAACTAACTCCCTTTTTTTAAAAAAAAAATCCTTAAATAGCAATAGCACTCAGATTTATATACCGCTTCATAGTGCTTTACAGCCCTCTCTAAGTGGTTTACAGAGTCAGCATATTGCCCCCAACAATCTGGATCCTCATTTTACCAACCTCAGAAGGATGGAAGGCTGAGTCAACCTTGAGCCGGTGAGATTTGAACAGCTGAACTGCTGAACTAGCAGTCAGCTGAAGTAGCCTGCAGTGCTGCACTCTAACCACTGTGCCACCTCGGCTCATAAATGATTACAGTGTGTTTAAACATGCCTAAATGTATGTCACATGTAGGCCCCCTCTTTTTAAACTGTAGTATTAGGTATGATAAAAATAAAAAATACCCAACTGCTTCTGTATGAATCTTAAGTGCAATTCTGGAAATATAAAATGCAGTTTTAATTTGAAATTATGGCATGTCATTATCTATCTATCTATCTATCTATCTATCTATCTATCTATCTATCTATCTATCTATCTATCTATCTATCTATCTATCTATCTATCTATCTATCTATCTATCTATCTATCTATCTATCTATCTATCTATCTATCTATCTATCTATCTATCTATCTATCTATCTATCTATCTATCTATCTATCTATCTATCTATCCATCCATCCATCCATCCAGCCAGCCAGCCAGCCAGCCAGCCAGCCAGCCAGCCAGCCAGCCAGCCAGCCAGCCAGCCAGCCAGCCAGCCAGCCAGCCAGCCAGCCAGCCAGCCAGCCAGCCAGAATAAATATGCTGAAAATATACAATAAACAACTATTGACATTTCAGTCAAAGTTACAATGGGGAAAAAAGTAGTTACAGATTAGTGAGCCATATTCCTTTGTAACTAGAATGAAATATTTCTAATATCAGGAAAGGAACTCTTGTAGGCATGATTCATTCAAAATGTTCCAGTGGCATATAGAAGATGTGAAGACCCCACCCCATTCTTCTTTTTATAGCCTGTTCTTGATATTTTATATTGCACAAACTGTTTCTTTTAAATATAATATATTCATACATTCCTAAATCCTAACAGGCTTCAACCTTGAAGCACCATCCTTTGTATGAAACATTATAGTCAGTAGAGAAGCTGAAAAGTTTTGTGAAAATGAAGGGGAAATATATTCATATTGATTCTGTCACAATTTGGAGGGCTTTAGACTTTACTACCACCTGCTTTGACCCTGTAGCTAACTTCAAATGATATCTTCTTCACCTATGTACCTTCTCAGGCAGAGGCAGTCACTTCCAACATCCAAGAGGTAGTGCTTCAAACTCTTATCTCTAAATCAGAAATACCTTGGCCCCAGGAAGGATCTGAGCTTAGTTTTTCTGAAGCATACTGAAGAATTCATATAGTTCAGATGCTTTCCTGGTTACAACTCCCATAACACACAGTTACAACCATGCTGGAAGATGGAATTTATTGAGCAAGACATCTTTTGCTACCCGGCCCATCATTATTCTCCTCTCTGTCCTCAGCTGGTAAAAACCTTTAGAATCAGAAGTCTATGAAAAGAAAAATTCCCTGTTTGTTGTCCACTGAATTTTGTTAAATAAGAGATGATTAGTTCTGAACATGGAATCCTTTTTCTGATGTTGCATTTACTATCATTACTATGCTCTTTCTATTTGACTTAAAAAAAAATAAACTGAACCACACCCCTGCCCCATCTGTTGCCATGTTCTGTGGCAACACATTATAAATTGAGTGATCGGGCCTTTATCTGAACTCCTCTGTATAAATCTACCTCACTAAATCTCCCAGCTCTTGGCATATACCATGAGAGTAGAACTACCGGTATATTCCTAAAGGGGATTAAGAGGCTGTTGTACTGCAATACGTTGCACTACTTAAGAAAGCACCCTTGGTCTCTTTAAGTATCTCTCTTTGATTCTGTATTATCCTCAGCTCGGTATTTTATTCATTTTAAATAGCTATTTTTTTTAACATTCTCAAGGTCTCCTGGCTGTGGATTAGCATTCTAAGAGCAGTCACACCAGATTCTACTTCTGTGGTGTGAACTAAGTTTCAGGATTTGGCACATCAAGAGTGTTCCAGCTGTGAAACTTGATACTCTTTCAGGCCATATAGTCTTACCCCATTCTTCAGGGCTCAGGTGAGCTTTTCAGCGTGTCAGTATTGTTAGCTTGTTAGTGACTGTGTGTTAATTTACTACCGTAGGTCTGCTTAGAGACTCCTAAAGCATACTGCCAGATGCTTGAAGTATTTTCCAATTGAAAATGCAAAGTGGTAAAATTCTCTTCAACACCTGGAAGAAAACTACAGATGACAAACTGGCTCACTAAATACTGCCGGCATGTTACCCAGTGTTAAGAACGCAACTTAACTCCCTTTCCGGTGAATCACTCTGATCATTTTTGACATGCAATTGGGCCTCATAGTAAATAGAACTTTTTATCTTCATGTAATTATCATTCAAAACCTTGTCATTTTCTATCTTCTCTAGTGGCAATAAAAAGCCTGGAATTTCAGTCATGAGTATCAGTCAGTGCTGAAAATAATCAATTATTTATGTTGGTAGTAAAAACAATCTAGGCACTTGCACTAGCATGTTGCTGTAACTTCCTTGCCTGCTGCATAAGGAAACTTATTCAGTTCTCTATCTAGTCCTTCTGACTAAGCAATAGCACTTTACTTATATACCGCTTCATAGTGCTTTACAGCCCTCTCTAAGCAGTTTACAGAGTTCAGCATATTGCCCCCAACAATCTGGGTCCTCATTTTACCCACCTCGGAAGGATGGAAGGCTGAGTCAACCTTGAGCCTAGTGAGATTTGAACAGCTGAACTGCTGAACTAGCAATCAGCTGAAGGTCGCAATGCTGCTTTTAACCACTGCGCTATCTCAGCTCGCTATCTAAGCAGTGATGGGTTGCACTACAGTTAAGTAGACTAAACTATAGATTAAGAGTATAGGTAGACTAAGCAATGGTAAGCTGTAACTCACCAGAAATATGTGAGAATCCTACAGACCACAGCTTTTTTGGAACAGAATACTGCAACTGCTCTACTAATTAAAAAATAAATATCCAAACTACATAATTGCTTGTTTCCAAAGTTTTATCTCCCAGTGAATTGAATTGCGAACAGGGATTTTAATTTCAGTCGTATTTTATAACCCTAAGGACAAAAGTATTCACAGTAGTAAGAAATACATTGGATAAGTAAAAGGGGTGGTGTTGTGGCCAGGTCGAGTCCAGTGCAAATAGCAGCCAATCCCGAGGATTCGGAGGTAGTGAGGGTGCAGTACAGAAGACTGGTGTTCCTGGCACCAGAGACGGAGAGTGAAGAGGACGTGGGGTCAGAGGCTAGCAAACAATTAGAACCTGATGCATCTCCTGAGATTAGTGACTCAGGAGAAGAGGAGGAGGAGGCTCTTCTGGATGCCAGAGCACGCAGGTTCTCAAAGAGACATGAGTGGCTAATCAAGAGGAGGCTTCCTCGTGAGTAGTAATGCGGGGCTTGACCACACCCTGAGGATATTTAAGGGTCTGTCACGAGGGGCTTCGTTGCAGAGAACAACCCCATTCTGTGGTTTCAGCATTTTGCTCTTGTATCTGCAGCTCGGATTATCAACAGTTAACATTTTTCCTGTGATTAATGAGAGTTTGCATTTCCGCCAAAACCTCCATGAGGTGAGATAACACTCCTTAATTGCTCTCTGAGACTCTAGCCAAATACTGGGAAAACTTTGTAAATGACTGATATTCTTTTCAAAAAACTCAACTCTGGCTAAGAATTTATTTGCAGCAAAAAGAATATTGTTCCCAATTCCTTCTTGTACATCTTATTTTGGGGGCATACCCGTGGGGACAGAACAGGTGGGTTCCTACTTACCATGCTGCCGGTTCGCTTCCTCCCACGCTGTGTGGGCACGCCTCGTGGGTGCGCAGTGCCAAAAAATCCAAAAAAATAAGCCGAAAACAAGATGGTGACCGCATGCACAGTGCCAGAAACTCAGCTTCTGCACATGCTCAGAAAAAAAATTAAAAAATTGAAAAAAAATGAAAAAAAATGAAAAAAAAGATGGCGGTACCCACGGACCAGCACCAACTGAACCGGGTTGGTGCCATCATCGTGACCAGCACCAACTGAACCGGGTTGCTACTAGTTCAGATGAGCCAGTCCGAACTGGGAGAAACCCACCCCTGGATAAGTATTATTTTTTGTAATCTGAATGTATTATAGTATTTCCTAAAATCCATTTTTTTATTTAAAGAGATCAAAGCCCTGTGAATATAATCGGTAGATTGTGAAATAGAACTTCTGATGCTGAATTTGATACTTATTATATGAAATACACGAACTGTTGAAATTTCTTTTTATGGTTCACGGCAATCTTGTCTCAAAGGAGGCAGTGGGAGCATTACGTACACTACCAGAGTTATACGAAAATCAATATAAAATGGCACCACTGATTTATGAATACCAGTGCACCTGTTTGTGCATTTCTTTTGGTAGCAGAGTTAAAGCAATCAGTTCTCCTCAATGACGTTCAAAGGTGGTCATAGAACTCAACTAGAGTAAGAGGTGATTGTCCTTATAGATTTATCAGGAACATGTTCAAATCACATATGTAATACATATGTTTGAGGAGTCCTTGGTGCTCTCTGGGCTTGCTTGTTTTCTTGCAGATGTTTCATTACTCAAACTAGGTAACATCATCAGTACTAGCACTGATGATGTTACCTAGTATAGAAAGTCAGCACCTACCCCTCTCCTAGAAGAATGAAATATTTAAAGGGGGGGGGCAGAATATTATATTTCCTCAAAGGGAGAAATGGAAAAACATGTTTTTAGAGGCAGACTGCAACCCCCATTTTTCTTAATAGCCCACAGCAGATGTCAGCTTTCAAGAGATAAAGAGTTTATTGAAAGAAGCCAAATATCTAGATAGCTCTATTCATAGGCAAAGCAAATACTGCAGGCAGAAATCCATTCAAGACAGGATATTTTGAAACTCCCTGCAGCAAGGTCTGAACAAAGGTAGGATTAGCCCTCAGCCATAATAGGAATTGCCCAACACCCTTTCAGTTGCACCAACCCCAGCAAACTTCAACCAAACCTGGGAGTTCAGACAAACACCTAGGATTTGCATTTCCCCTTTTGCCTATAGAGCCAGCTATGATCCCTACATAACCCCTACAACAGCCAATTGAATACATGTTCTTGCACAGGAACAGGAAGCTCAAATAGAAAACCCAAAAGAAGATATAAAAGCCACCTACTTTTAACTCCATTTTTGTTAGCTGCCCAGAACCACAAACCCACGTGGTTCTGCTTCATCAATAAATGGACCCTCTTTCCAATCAGCATCCAACCTCCATTTTGTCTCCATTGCCTTTCTCCCGGCTTGGAACTGGACCTGTATATTTCTTCCAACACTAGTTATGGTAATGAAATGTCTGCAAGAAAACAAGCAAACTCAGAGAGCACCAAGGACCCATCATTTCAACCCTGAGCTATAAATATTCTCCTTTATTAATACATATGTTTGGTTGTGAATTGTCCCTTTATGTCTGTTTGCATTAACTGCTTTCCTTCTACATTTTGGATGGTTAATAAAAGCCTATATTCTGTGGTACAAGAAATCAGCAGATTGTTTGGAAAGATGTCACAAAGATTCTGCGGATTCCATAAATAATCTTGGTTTTAGATGTGTAACTCCATTTATTCTTAGTATTCTTAAACTGTCTGAATCCTAGTATTGTAGAGGCCAGAAATTGGGCTTTGACATCCACCAGTCTTCTCAGTAGTCATCTCATTATAGCAAATGCTCAGTTTTACACATTGACAAAAATAATCAGAACACAAAATACAAATTAGATAATCATGACCTTGTAGACAACCCTCACTCTGTCAAGGACCTTGGAGTACTCATCTCTAATGATCTAAGTGCCAGAGCCCACTGTAACAACATAGCTAAAAAGGCATTAAGAGTGGTTAACCTAATCGTGCGTAGCTTCTTCTCTGGTAACATTGTACTCTTAACCAGAGCATACAAAACATTTGCTAGACCAATTCTTGAATACAGCTCATCTGTCTGGAACCCACACTTCATATCAGACATTAACACAATTGAGAATGTCCAGAGATATTTCACTAGAAGAGTATTACATTACTCTGTTCGCAACAGAATATCTTATGAAACCAGACTTGAAATTTTGGGACTTGAAAATCTACAACTATGCCGCCTTCGATCTGACCTAAGTGTAGCTCACAAAATTATCTGCCACAATGTCCTACCTGTTAATGACTACTTCAGCTTCAACCGCAACAATACATGAGCTCACAATAGATACAAACTTAATGTAAACCGCTCCAAACTTGATTGCAAAAAAATTGACTTCAACAACAGAGTGGTCAATGCCTGGAATACATTACCTGACTTAATTGTTTCTTCCCCAAACCCCCAAAACTTTAACCTTAGATTATCTACCATCGACCTCACCCCATTCCTAAGAGGTCTGTAAGGGGCATGCATAAGCGCACAATCGTGCCTACCATTCCTGTCCAAATGCACCCATATATTCATACTTCTTGTACTCATAATCATTCTTGTACTATTATATATATATATGCAATCATGTTTAGACTTTGTTTATACTTTGCTTGTTGTCATATACACTTGACAAATAAAAATAATAATAATAATAACATGCTGAACATATAAAGCATCCGTAAATATAAAGATTAATGGGAAATAGTGGAACATCAATTGCCCTGTCCTAAACCCAACTAGCCCTAACTACATCTTGTAGAAATGGAATTTTGGACATGTAGATGTTTATATAATCTAGAAATTTAGACAGCCAGAATTCCAGATTTCATAGAAGTGTTAATTTGTTTTATCAGCATTGATTCCTATTGTTGGCTATAAAGTATTTAGGATTTGGATTCAGATCCAAATCAGATCCAAATCAGATCAGTCGGGTTTCAGGCGTGGCTACAGCACAGAAACCGCCTTGGTCGCCCTGATGGATGATCTCTGGCGAGCCCGGGATGGGGGTAACTCCTCCATCCTGGTGCTACTTGACCTCTCAGCGGCTTTCGATACCATCGACCATGATATCCTTCTGCATCGTCTTGGCGAGTTGGGAGTGGGAGGCACCGTTTTGCGGTGGTTCTCCTCTTATCTCGCTGACAGGATGCAGTCGGTGTTAGCAGGTGGGCAGAGGTCGTCTCCTAGGCCCCTGACTTATGGGGTGCCTCAGGGTTCAGTCCCCTCACCCATCCTGTTTAACATTTACATGAAACCGCTGGGGGAGATCATCCGTAGACATGGGGTGCGTTTTCACCAGTACGCTGACGACACCCAGCTGTACATTACCACCCCGTCTAACTTCAGGGAGGCGGTTGATGCGATGTGCCAGTGCCTGGATGACGTTAGGATCTGGATGGGGAGGAACAGACTCAGACTCAACCCCGACAAGACTGAGTGGCTCTGGATATTGCCCCCGAAGTATTATATCGACTGTCCCTCCTTGGTTCTTGAGGGAGAAAAACTAACTCCCTCAGAACAGGTTCGCAATTTGGGAGTCCTCCTAGATCCACAGCTAAAATTAGACCAACACCTTGCAGCTGTGGCTGGGGGGGCTTTTGCACAGGTTCGCCTGGTGCACCAGTTGCGGCCATACTTGGAGAAGGAGGCTCTACTCACAGTCACTCACGCCCTTGTCACCTCTCGACTGGACTACTGCAATGCGCTCTACATGGGGCTGCCCCTAAAGAGTATTCGGAGACTTCAACTGGTGCAAAATGCAGCTGCGCGTGCTGTGGTGGGTGTTTCAAGGTACACCCAGGTAACACCTATACTCCGCCAGCTGCATTGGCTGCCCATTGGTCTCTAGGTACAATTCAAGGTGCTGATCATCATCTTTAAAGCCCTACATGGCTTAGGACCAGGCTATCTCCGGGACCGCATTCTACATCATACTTCCCTTCAACCGGTCAGGTCCCACAGAGTGGGTCTCCTCCAGGTACCGTCAGCCAAACAGTGTCGACTGGCGGGGCCTAGGGGGAGGGCCTTCTCTGTAGGGGCCCCTGCTCTCTGGAACCAACTTCCCCCGGAGATCCGAATCATCCCCACCCTGCTGGCCTTCCGAAAAGCCATCAAGACATGGCTCTTCCTGCAGGCGAGGTGAAGTTGAGACGACCTTCCATCTGACGTCTCCCCCATGTATATATGATATGTTTGTTGTTTTAAAATTGTTTTAAATTTTAAATTGTTTAAGTTTTTAACATTTATTTGATTTTCCCTAAAATGTTGTATGCCGCCCTGAGTCCTGAGGGAGTAGGGCAGCATAGAAGAACTTCGAATAAATAAATAAAATAAATAAAAAGATCCACACACAGAAGGTAAAGTTTACTGTGTAAAATAAGTCGAGTTACCTTAAAGAATTGTTGTATTGATAAAATATGGACAAGCTCATTTTGGTGCATATAAAATAAGCATTTCATTTGTACCTATCAGTCCAATAAATAACTAGATTTATAGGCATATTTTCTTATCACGACATAATTTTTGACTCTGTTATAGCCTATCATAAAACTAAAGTTGACTAAATTGTCTTTTGTGCCCCCATGATGACATGAGGAGGACATGATGAGTAACTTTCAGGTAGCAGTTTTCAGTTTTAGTTCACTTTAAGGGAAAGGAGGGCTTAATCCAGGGGTATCAAACTCGCGGCGTTATGTTGTCGTCACGTGATGTATCATTACTTTTTTCACCTTCCCTAAACCAGGGCTGGGTGTGGCCGGCACGTAATACATCTGGCCTGCAGGTCACGAGTTTGACACCTCTGTCTTAATCCTTTCCCTCCAAGCTTCTTTTCCTGATTACAATATCCACCGGTAATTTTGCTTGCCTAAGGGTGGGGCAGATAATAATAAGGGTCCCTACTGAAACTTGAGGCCTTTCTGTATCCAACCCAGAGGTGGGATTCAGCAGATTCTGATCAGTTCAGGAGAACCGGTAGTGGAAATTTTGAGTAATTGGGAGAACCGGTAAATACCACCTCTGACTGGCCCCGCCCCCATCTATTCTCTGCCTCCTGAGTCCCAGCTGATCAGGAGGAAATGGGGATTTTGCAGTAACCTTCCCCTGGAATGGGGTGGGAATGGAGATTTTACAGCAGTGGTGGCCAACCTTAAGCATGCCATGCGCCAATTTTTTCACAGATGACTTCAGATGCGTCATACAACTCAAGCACGTTTTTTACCTTCTTGCTTTCACGTTTGAGGTTGTAAAATAGGGATAGGGATAGGATCTGCTTTGCTTAAGGAAGGAAAAGGAATAACCCAATCACGCAATTCAATTAATTAATTTACGCCATTTCAAAATTTGACAAAAGTAATATATATTTAATCTTGAATCTGTCTTTCAATCACTCTCAATACAAAAACCACACTAGTACACTCAGTAAAACACTGCTTCAAACTCCACGCCACGATGGCTCACTCAGAACTGACTGACCATATCGAACGCTCACCGCTCATTCGCACGTGACTTCAAACACATGATGTGTTGCTAGTGCGCGGTGTTTGTGATCATTTGAGCAGGAACACACAATGGCAACACCGATAAAAATATTCGTACGTTTGTAAACCCGCCTAAAGTAACATCTCACAAGTTCCATTCTAAGTTTCAGACACCGAGAAGTTGAACATTACCGAAAGCTGTACGAATTGAACTGAGATCACTTTGGTGTTGAAAATATTAAGAAGGATTCAGTTATGACACCTATTTTTTAAAAAATAAGTAGGTGCAAGGATGCAATGCGCCACTTGTAATCATCCAATGCGCCATGTTTGGTGCATGCGCCATGGTTTGGCCACCCCTGTTTTACAGTATCCTTCCCCTGCCATGCCCACCAAGCCACGCCCCCAGAACCGGTAGTAAAAAAAATTTGAATCCCACCACTGATCCAACCACTTGCCCAGTTCTGACAGTTCAACCCATACAACAGTCATGGCTCAGCAAGATGCTGTGAAGATGCCTACAGCAGAAAGAATGACAACCCTCTTGTGATTTCACAGAATGCATGCAAGAGAATTCCTGGCAAGCTTCTCTGGTTCAAGGCTGGTCAGAGCAATCAGTTGCCTGCCGAAGCTCTTTGCAGCCCTCTCTGTGTCAAATACAATGGCTTTGTTTTTCCATTCCCAGGGATGATTAGCATATGCAGAGTGTCAGCTGTATTTCTGAAGGTGTCAGCTGGAGTTTCCAAGCCGACAAAATTCTAATGGAAGGCTGTGGCTGTGACAGATATGCTGGCAACGACAGAATGATAGGCTGCCGGAAAATGCTTGCAAAAAAATGTGATTTATTCCTCTCGGTGGATCTGGTATGTATCTTTAGATGTCTGGGATACATGGCACATTATTATTATTCATGTTTTAATAATCTCCTAGGAAACGGGGAATGAAGGAAAGGAATGCATAACCATAATTGTCTAAAGACAAGTATGTTCAAATTACAAAGTATTGTGTTAATAGGGTTCAAGCAGCTTCTAATTATAACAGAGCAGAAATGCAGTGATGGGGTTGTCAGGCCTTTATAGTGTTCCTTGTGACTTTCCAAAGAGGGAATGAAGTTGCGCATGACCATGTCCTCATTTTATATGGGAACAGAAGTTCACGAAAAAAATCTCATCCATAAATCAATGGATCGGAGATCTTGATTCCCCTGGTTTTTCTTCTCATTATCTCTGTGAAAACTATTTGGCTTAAAAGAGTACGGATAACATAAAGCTTGTTAAACTCTAACCATGACACTTACTCCCAGATATGTGGTATCTGTTGTTCACTCTGAATTTCATGATCTTTCAATAATGAACATCCCCTCAGATGTCCAGAACTTAACAATGTAAGTACCGGTACTGTAGTCACTCAGTTTCAGCCAATTTCCTATGTTTTAAATCACACCGTAAGGAAAAAAAAATCTGAGAAAACTATTTCAGAAAAGAATTCTCCTCCAGAAATAAGATAAAACAAAGCTTATAAGAACTAAGCTTCCCCACTCCTTTTCCCTCTGCACAGCTAAACTAATTGAAACCCATTTCAAGGCTCATAAACCAGGAAACATACCCATTAACTATTCATTGACTGATCAAAAAACTCTATGATTACACCAGTAGATTTTTCTTTCTTTCATTTTTGAATTATTGTTCTCTGGGGATTGTTGATTCACAAACCCTCTTTGTGTGTTGAAGATTGGGGGAGGGGGTCAGCCTAGGTAGGCATCTGAGTTCAGCTCCTCTTGAGGCCTTTCCCAGCTACTGGGAAAGACTTCCACTCACCTTTGAATCATCATCAACAACAAAAACCCTGTACTGTACGCTATGAGATTGGCTGGACCCAGTGCTAATCCTTGTCCTGCTTCTGTTCCTATTCACTGAAGTCACCTGATTTCTCTACAAGGTGATGGCCAATAAAGCCCAATATATGTCAGGCACAAGCAACCAGACCCACACATGTCTGCTTTGTTATGCTTTTATATGCTTTATGCTGGCTTGGTGAGACCACACTTGGAATACTGACTCCAGTTTTGGTCATCATGATACAAAAATGATATTGAGCCTCTAAAAAGATTACAGAGAAGAGCAACAAAGATGAGTAGGGGTCTGGAGGCTAAGTTGTACAATGAGCACTTAAGTGAACTAGATATGTCTAGTCTAATGAAGAGTAAAAATGAAAGGTGATATGATATCTGTTTTTCAATATTTGAGGGGCTGTCACAGAGAAGAGGGGGTCGGCCTCTTCTTCAAAGCACCTGAGGAAAGGACAAGAAGTAATGGATGGAAACTTATTAAGGAGAGATCCAAACTAGAATTAAGGATAAATTTCTTGATGGTGAGAACAATTTATCGGTGGAACTGCTTGCCTCCAGAAGTTGTGGGTGCTTCATCACTGCATGTTTTAAAGAAGAGTTTGGACAACATTTTGTCTGGAATGGTATAGGGCAGTGGTGGCGAACCTTTTTAGGCTCGCGTGCCAAAAAGGGGGGGGCGCGCTCTCGCGCGCTTGCATGCCCACACCCATTCCCTCCCCCCACGCATGCGCACAACACCCCCCATGCTGCCCCCTGCGCATGCGCACACACCCCCACCCCCGCGCAAAGGCCTTACCGGAGCCTGGGACGACGAAACGGGCAAACCGGAAGTGCAGAAAAACGCACTTCCGGTTTGCCGGTGAGCTGTTTTTTGCACTCCGGAGGGTTCAGGGAAGCTCCCTGAAGCCCCGGAATGCAAAAAATTACAAAACGGACAAACCGGAAGTGCACTTTTCCGCACTTCCGGTTTGTCCGTTTTGTAGTTTTTTGCATTCCGGAACTTCAGGGAGCTTCCCTGAACCCTCCGGAGTGCAAAAAATAGCTCACCGGCAAACCGGAAGTGCGTTTTTCCGCACTTCCGGTTTGCCGGTGGGCAACGCTTGCGTGCCGTCCGCTATGGCTCCGCGTGCCACCTGTGGCACGCGTGCCATAGGTTCGCCACCACGGGTATAGGGTGTCCTGCTTGATGAGTGGGTTGGACAAGAACATCTCCAAAGTCCCTTCTCACTCTGTTATTCTGTATTCTGTGTAGAATTCAAGCTTGCTACTTAGTTACATCCTGCCTATTACACACGAATCTCCCCCAGACTGCCAGCCTCAGCCTGGGAACAGATACATCGAACTTGGAGAGGGGAGGTCAGTCCTGGATCTCTTGCGGCTTCACAAGGACTCAAGGCTAATTCCATGTTTGAGGCCATCCCCCTGCCTGTTTCCCAACAATATCATTTCAAACACTTTAAGGCTGCCCATGGATAGTGTGGGTTTAAAGAGAGATTAAATATACCGTATAAAGTTTGGTTAAGGAGGACCCTTTCACTCATGGGATGCAGTTGAGTTGAAAGCAACATCATAGAGATATGGCAGTTATAAATGCAGCCAGGATCAGTTTACTCTGTGGCTTATACAAGGACAAAACAAGTTGTATTTTTTCACTGAGCCACTAATTTCACCTTCCAAAAGTGTTGGATTTTTAACATTCATCATTCCGAGTCAACATGCCCCATCTCCTATAATGGGTTTTGTGTTGCCTTGGAGCTCCATTGAGGAAAGCTACTATCTTTATATTTTCTTTGGGGGAAAGAAACAGAATTTTGCAAAAGAAGATGGAGACTCGTCTCCTACAGATTGGAGCACAGTGTTGGCCGTCTAGAGCAAGGCTGTCAAACTGGTGGTCTACGTAACGCATCTGGATGTGTCACATGCAGGACACGCCCACCCCAGCTCTGTGAAGGGGAAAAACATCGCGAAACATCACGTGACGGCAACGTGACACCGTGAGTTTGACAGTTGTGGTCTAGAGGGATAAGTTTCATAAATCTAATCTCCAGCTTTCTAAGTGCATGGAACTGCAGTTCCTTGTTTCATTTGTTCTGCAGAGTACGAGGGCACTAGATCCTTCCGTCTTCCAAAGGCAAAGAGGCCGTCCTGAAGATTTGCAACTTCTCCCCGATTGATTTCTGTTCATTATCGCATTACCAACACACCGTCCCATATACAAATGCTTAAGACGTTTTGAAAATCTGGTTAACCTCAATGAATGGCACTTCTGCTTTCCCCTGACTGCCATTGTTTCCATCAATGAAGGGAAAAGACAATCCTTCTCTTTTGCCAACCTCAAAATTTTGAGAGCAAGGAGTGAAAAGTGTTACGTAATCATTCCATAACAAACTGTCATGTACCCCATGCTTCACTTGGGGTACTGCAACCCAGGAGACAGGAACTGAACCAAGGGATGGATTCTCTAGCCTTGTAGTCAAGAGTGAGGAAAGACTTCCAACTATTTCACTTCTGTATGGGCAACTGCTCTTCAAGGAATCAACGTGTTACCATTTTGTTAGTGGCTCATTGAGGCTTCTCCAATCCAAGTGTTGGATTGCAAGTCTCATGTTTCCAGATCAACCAGGAAAAACTCAGGGCTTAGGAACTGGCAAGACAGCACAGAATGCCCAGTGAGAGTGGGCTGATTTATTGCTTGAAGATAAGGGTGTATAAATCCTTCAATACACATGTATGCATTCACATCATAGCACGGAAAAGATTAATTTCAATGGCAATAGTACAACTTGTCAATTCTTCATCTCTTAGCGGTATTGTTACCTTTTCAAAGAATGACGACTAACAAACCCTATGGGAAAGCTGCTGGAGGTGTAGATTCTTCCAATGGTTTTGATTTTTCCTGTCTTATATTTAAATCACCTGGAGGGCCCAATGAATAAAAGAGAATTAGAGGTAGAATTAATCGCTTCCCTTGGCTTCAAAGAAGGAATTATTATCAGTGGCAATCAGCAAAGTGCTTTTAAATGCTTTGTTTCACAGGAAAAAAAGAATGAAATGTTCCTATGAGCTTAACATAGTTTTAAAAACTGGAGCTTTAATTTCAGCTGTTATTATTCAGAGATCTGTATTAATATCAAGGGACGTTGAGGGACAAGCCAAGTCCTGTTCTTAAAAAGCCGTTTATTCAAACAATGGTTGCTTGCTATTCTAAAACTTTTGGGAAGCATGCTCCCCCCCACCTTGTTAATGCTACTCATTAACTTAGTGATTGAAGGGTTGATGTTTAGATAACTCTTTGGCTTTAAGTAATTGTGATGGACTATTGAATGGCAAGGGCAGAAAAAGTAAAGTTGTTGTTTTTTTAAAAAAAGTTTTCCCATATTTATAGTAGTACTCGACATGGTGCAAGTATTGCTTTTTCCTCCTCTAAAATAGTATTGTTTTAAAAATTTTGCCAGGTAGCATTCTTAAGCTGTAAACTGCAAGGATCACTTTTAGTAAAAGGAAACAGAGAGAAAGAATGTGAGTTCTCTAGAAATATGTTAGAATGCAGAAAATGTGAATTGTTCTTCAGCTACATTGGGAGGGTAACAGTTCCTCCTTTTGATGCTCTCTTAACGCCCTGAGCTAGACATAGGCCAAATCAGTTTCTCTACCTTCCTTAGTTTTCATATGTTCACCCATTGGGGGGTTTGGGGTTGGTGGTGGGGGGAGGGACTGATTACAGATCATTTACAACAGACGTTTCTAAAATAGGCAACTTTAAGACTTGTGGACTTCAACTCCCAGAATTCCTCAGCCAGCCATGCTAGCTGAGAAATTCTGGGAGCGGAAGTCCACAGGTCATACAGCTGCCACAATTATTATAGTAAACAGGAAACATGTAATGTATAGTTGCCAAAAAAGCTATTTTGTATAAATCATTCTCAGTCATGTTCTCAATTTAGTTGAGATGTTAGTTTTATTTATTTAGTTATTGCTTATTTGATTGTATGAATTGGGTTCCAAGTAACAGACCCAATGCAATCAAACCTCTGAGGCCTAGGTGTTCCTCAAAGTACAGATTTATTAGGCATGTCATATTGGCACATCTGGTGAAAACTCATCTCTAAAAATCCCACGGTTTTCCCCACCCAAATTAAAAGTCAAAGTTCTTTCCCCTAATCCACATGTCCATCACACAGTCCAATCCGGTCACATCCCCAACTCCAGTTGGTTTCAGTCCACGCCTCCCCAGCACCTGGTGACAACATCCTTGATTCCCAGGAGAAAGAGTTTTATTTTGGCTTCAAGACCCCAGCTATGTATACACCCCCCTCCCGTTCCCACAGCTCCAACCAGTGTAGCTGTGGCAGCCCTGAAGATGCTCCCAAAATGGTTTCAGGGTTGACAGGGTGTGCTTGGACATGTTTCTTATTCCCAATTTGTTACAAAAGCCACATATGCAACGCACAGCCAAGGAGCAGCATAATTCAGTGGCTATTTGCTTTCTTAGACAATGTATTATAAAATGTGGGAGATGTTGCCAAGATTTAACCTGACTGGACTTCACTCTCATGGATTGTGAAATGCAGTGAAGCTAAAAAGGACAAGCATGAGCTCTTGGTTGCATTTCACACAGGTTTTCATTCCCAAAGTCAAAAGGGAAAGAGAAAAAAAATGAAATTAGAAATTTCATGTGGCTTAGGGCAGTAGTGGGTTTCACTGACCTTCGCTACCGGTTCGGAACTGTGAACTTGTGCGTGGCGCTTCTGCGCATGCGCAGAACCTTCTGTGCATGCGCAGATAATCTGTGATGACGTCCAGGTGGGTAGGCGGAGCCTCCTGCCACCATCCCCGCCACTACCGGTTCGCCCGATTATCTGAAATAATCAATTCCATCCAGCTTGCTGCTAATTATCCTCTTTTCTTCCATCTTCCCCAGCATTAGAGCCTTCTCCAGAGAGCTAAGTCTTCAGATAATGAAGTAGGATAATTTGAGCCTGGTCATTTGTGTCACAAGTGAGAACTTTGGATTGATTTCTTCTGTAATTTCTTCATTTATTTTTTTGGCTACCAATTCTAGTCTCAGAAGTCTTGTCCAATGCCCAAATTAAAAAAAATGTCAACAATGTCTTTGTCCTTCAAGTCCAACTCTCATTTCTGTAGAAGGTCACAGGGAAAAGCATTGATTGCACAGCTTTGATCTGTGTAGATATAGACACATCCAAGCATATGAAAAACTTTTCCAGGGTCCTTGTGGCTTCCATGCCAAATGCTAGTTTGTGGAGTCCTTGTGCTCTCTGAACTTGGATGTTTTCTTACAGATGTTTCATTACCGAACTAGGTAGCATCATCATGCTAGAAGGGAGTGGGGTTTGCTTTCTGTTTAGGTAAAGATGGAATGCCCTGTTAGTATTTGTGGGAGTGTTCTTGGTGGTTCCTTGATTAGGCTATTCTTTGTGCCAGTTTGCAGTGATTTCTTGAGTTCTGGTTCCTTTATTGTGGATAGTCAATCCTAAAAGGCAAGACCTATCCATCATTTCAATATCTTCACTGTCAATTCCAAGGCTGCTTCTTATACCTGTTATTATTAATTTGCTCTTCTTTATATTTAATCTTAGTTCCATTTATTTACTGGGTGTTTTTTTTTTATTTTCATTATCAGAGCTTGTGGATCATTTGCATTTTCAGCCATCAGAGAAGTTTCATCAACATAGTGCAGGATATTGATCTTCCCTCCTCCAGTCTTAAAATTGCACTCATCTTCCTCCAATTCAGCTTCCTCAATAAGTATTCTGCATAAATAAATAAATAGATGGAGAATATAGTGTATAAATTTGTCTCATGACTTGCTGACGTCGGGGCAGTCTGTTTCCCCATGTTATGTCCAGTTTGTGGTTTCTTGTCCTATGTATAGATTTCATAGGACAACAATGAAATATGCTGAGATTCTCATTTTCTTAAGGACAATCCACAGTTTGATATGGTTGACATAATGGAATGAGACATTGTACTTACCTGAGACATCCATTCTCGTAGGGTGGAGCTAGCCTCCAAGAATGGGTTGACACTGCCCTCTAGCCAATCAGGACTGAGTCTGGAAAAAGTATAAATAGCACCTCGGTGCCTCAGTTCCCCCTCTTTTGACGAGGGACGAATTCCAAACTCTACATGCTATTCACGCGGCACGGGAGGAAGCGAACTGGTAGTGAGGTAAGTTAGAACCCACTCCTGGTTGGAACCTCCTTCTGAGTTTGGAGATCTTTTGGAATACTTTCTGTTGTTTTCTGTTTAGTTTCCATCTTTGATTATTTGCAGATGTTATTGATTTATCATTTCTTTTCTCTTCAGACACTTCTCTGAAATTTTGTCTTACTTTGATTTCTCTTCTCTTCATGACAGTTTACATGGTTATTTATTTATTTATTATTTATTTGATTTCTATTGCCGACCATCTTAGCAAACGACTCTGGGCAGCTCACAATTCAAAACATATATTACAATTAAAATGTTTAAAAGATTCTAAAATGGTAAAAACAATAAAAAGCATTAAAACAGTAAAAACATTAAACCATCTAATCGAAGTACATAAGAAAGCAAAATATTTGGTCTGTTAGCAATAGAGCCAGGAGGCAGGCCTCTTGGCACATGTAGCACCCCAGGCATGAGAGAATAGCCAGGTTTTTAGAGCTTGACAGAAGGCTAACAAAGTTGGGGCCATTCTAATCTCCAAAGGGAGGATGTTCCACAGAGCAGGGGCTGCTTCAGAAAAAGTTCACCTTCTAGTCCAGCGATGGCAAACCTTTTTTTTCTTGGGTGCCGAAATGCGCACTCGTGAGCGATAGTGTGTGTGTGTGTGCCCACACCCATAATTCAATGCCCCCCACGTGCCCTACCCCCTGCGCATGTGCATGCAACCCCCCACACTGCCCTATTCCCACGCATGTGTGCATAACCCCTCCACACTCCCCCACGCATGCGTGCACAACAGTAGTGGGTTCCTACCGGTGCGCTCTTGGCTATCCGTCGCCGCCGAGCCGAAGAAGCTGTTGGCGTTCGCGGCGCGGGGCTTCCCCCGCCCGCTTTCCCGGGATGCCGGGATGCCGCCATTTGCGTTCTTCTGCCCTCTGCACAAGCGCTGCTTGTGCAGAGGGCAGAAGAACGCAAATGGCGGCATCCCGGCATCCCGGGAAAGCGGGCGGGGGAAGCCCCGCGCCGCGAACGCCGCCAGCTTCTTCAGCTCAGCGGCAATGGATAGCCAAGAGCGCACCGGTAGGAACCCACTACTGGTGCACAACCCACAACCCTAGCAGGCCTCCCTGAAGCCTCTGGAGGTCGGAAACGGCCCATTTCCAGACTTCCGGTAGGCCTGATTTTCGCCCTCCCCAGGCTCCAGAGGCTTTCTTGGAGCCTGAGGAGGGCAAAAATGGCCTCCCCCACCCCCTGGAGACCCTCTGGAAGTGTAAAAGCCCTCCCAGAGCCTCCATGCAAGCCCTGTACTTACCTGGCATCCAAAAAGGGCCGCATGGAGACTCCTGGGAGGGGAGGGGCCATGTGAGCGGGGCCCGCCGAAAATCAGCTGGCCGGCGCACACATGTGTGCTGAAGCTGAGCTAGGGCAACGGCTCACGTGCCTGCAGTTCGCCATCATGGTTCTAGTCCCATCAGCTGACATTCTTTGGCTGACAGGATCTGCAGCAGGCCCATCCTATTTGACCTAGTTGGATAGGTAGAGATTGTTCATCCTAATGAAGAGTCCTATGATGCCATTGAATATTATTTCAAATAGTTATTCCAGACTCTCTTCTTCTGTCTGATTTTATTATTCAGGAGAATCATCATTCCATCAGAAGAAACACCCTTGCCATCATTTATTTACTTGTGTTATTCTACTTTCCTCTGCAGAAACAGTGGCCAAGAAGCCTGTGACAACTTTAAAAGTGCAAAATCTTTAACATTAGCAACCGTGTAAAACCATGTAAACCAGTAGAGAATCAGATATCATAAATAAAAGCAGGTGAAATGTGAAGGATCAAACCGCTAAAACTCAACTTTGCTGGTCCAATGCTCCCTGAAATAAAAGTATCTTAGATAGAAAAGGCAGGGCTTGTAAAATGATGAATGTTACATATTAAGATTGGCTATAGAAGGGTGTTTGCTTCCTGTTTTGCATCCTTGACTGACATATTTTAAGCCTTACTGGAAGCCAAAGACCTTCCTGAACAGAAGCTGGGGAGGGCAGGTAGGAGAAAGATGATCATTCCATTATTCTGGGTTCAACTTCAAGTCATGAGATTAATCACAAGCATGTGAAATTGTGAACTGGGCCTGCTTAACACCATCACATTCAAAAGGCCTTTTAAAAGAAAAAAGCAACCAATGTTCCTTATTTTTAATTTCCTGAAAAGTTTTCAGAAAACAAAGTGTGGTACTTCATAAACGACCAGCTTACTCAATGTAAGTTCTATCAATTGGTGTTTTTTCACAGGTATACATTTTTTTAAAAAGAAGCATTGATTGTCAATCATAGATCTTCCTCCTGGGCCTTAGATGTTTGAACATTTTATGAAAAGATTTCAGTTCTAGAATTTTATTTAATTTAATAGAAGTTGTACAGAGGTTTCTTCCTCATGTTCAATTCTGTACAAATAGTATGAGTAATGCAAATGTATTGTCTCAGCTGCCCTCCAACGTGCTTTGATTTTTCTCAAGGAAAGAGCAACCAAGAATCATGCAGTTGTTTAAAGGACCCCGAAGCTTAAGAGCTGAAGTGGTGCAGTGGTTAAATGCTGCGACTGCAGGCTGACTGCTAGTTCAGCAGTTCAGCTGTTCAAATCTCATCGGCTCAAGGTTGACTCAGCCTTCCATCCTTCTGAGGTCGGTAAAATGAGGACCCAGATTGTTGGGGGCAATATGCTGAACTCTGTAAACCGCTTAGAGAGGGCTGTAAAGCACTATGAAGCGGTATATAAGTAAAGTGCTATTGCTATTGCTTTGATGTAGATGGCAAATGGTTTTTGAAAGAGACTTAAAAGTTGAAAAGGTTGTTGTGATGTAGTGTGACTGTATGCATCTCTATTTTTTAAAAAAAGAAGGTCAAAAACCTAATCTATTTCTCTGTTCTGTCTGAAATAGCTTTGTGGATTTTAGTGGTACATTAAGTTAGATCCATGCCATGAGTTGAAGAAGGAGGAGCCGAGGTGGCGCAGCGGTTAGAGTGGGGTACTGCAGGCCACTTTAGCTGACTGTGATCCGCAGGTCAGCGGTTCAAATCTCACCGGCTCAAGGTTGACTCATCCTTCCATCCTTCCGAGGTAGGTAAAATGAGGACCCAGATTGTTGGGGGCAATGTAAATATACATTGCTTACTGGTGTAAACCGCTTAGAGAGTGCTTGCACTGTGAGGCGGTATATAAATGTCACAAATAATAAATAATAAAAATGGTGAAATTGAAATGGTCTGCCTTCTCTTGCTATCTCTTATGTTGAACTCAATGGCTTTCTGGGGAAATACTCTGAAGGCAACTTCATCTGGGAGAATCAAACTTAAATGACTCTAAATGTCATCTCTAAAATAGCCCCATTGTGCTTAAAATGTATATATTAACTATATGATTTTTATTTTAGACTTTGAAGACTGCCTGTAGTTTTAACGCCCTAACATTCATTAATAACAAAGCCTTTGGTTTTCTGTTTGTGCATCAGATTCTTATTATCGAGAGTGTTTTTTTTTTAAAGCTACTTTATTCTGTCTCTTTAGCGGCACATTCACGAAGAGCATAGGAGGAATATCAAGACAAAATGGCATTTTCCAGTAATGAAGGAATAAACCTGGATATCCACAAGCCTGTTTCCTTGGCAACTAAATGGTATAATCAGAATCTCTCAATTGTACCACCTTAAAGAGGCTTTTAAAGGGGTGAGGGTGGGGGGGTGTCTGTGTATGTTTCTATGAACTGATAAAAGGAAAGAACAAAAAAATAAGTGGAGAAAATTTGTCCAGCAGGAGTTTTCCTAGAATACTTCAGAAGCCTTCAGGTTGTCAACAGGAGTGGGATGTGGCACACAATGGCTGCTGCTATCAACCCCTTGCCTGCCATCGGCTTTTGTAAGCACCAAGATGATGGCAGAGCCAAGGAGAAAACCACACAGCTGCCCCTGCCTCCTTCACCCTGCCAGACTATCAGTAGCTCAGAAATGGAACAGATGGTATAAATTGTCCAGGAGATTGCAGAATCTTTTGGATGAGAGAAAAAGAGGATTGTAAATATTATTTCTGTTTTGCATTAGTAGTAGACCAACCCTTGCTATTCAAAAAATGCCGAGCTAAGCACATTTAAGAGTTAGGGACTTTGTGGTCTGTTTCTTCAACTTGGTGCTGTCTAGATATGCTGATTCCGATTCCCAGCACTGGGAGGACATCAGACTGGGAAAATCTATCATTTCATCTATGTAAGAATTTGCTACTTCCCAGAGTTCCACTTTTTTCCAATCTTGAATTTACTTCAGTGGCTTTGGGTAAACTGTTGCTTAGTCTCTGTCATCTACTTCCAATAAGGGAGGAAAATAATGCTAGCCTTCAGGAATACAGTACAGTCTTCTTGGGAACATTCCTGGAAATATTTGTTCTGAATTTGCTGAGTACTATTATAAGCAGCTTGCCAGCTGAGAAGGTAGTTTAATGAGTAAATGATGTATGTAATTTATTTCCACCTCATTTTAATTCTCAATCACAAGTCTTATTTTTAAAATTAAAATGTTGATTAAAAAAGGGAACATTGGAAATCTGGCTAGCTATCTGAAACAAAAAGTCTTTGCATGTTCTTTTAGCTTGATGGCTTTTTTATATACTCTGCCTCCAAAAATTGTTTTTCTTACTCCAGGCCACATTTTAATGAACATCAAAGTAGTTATTTGAAGACTGACCACATCAGTGCAGTCTTTATTTCAACACAGATACAACTGGCAAGGATAATAGATCAAGTGAAAGACATTCTTATTTTGGTAGCTTGCCAATGTATTAAAAGTATTTTATTCCCTGGGTTAGGATAGAAAAGATGATAGTTTAGCAACTGAAGCCAGTGTATTGCACGAGCACCCGGATTAGAATATACAAGGCATATATTACTCACATGTACAAATATGTGAGATGCAGAAGCAGCTGTATTATATTATATCCAACTATTTGTTCTTCCACGTCAGCCCTGTTCAATCTGACTGACAGTGATTCAGAGTACATTAGGTGTTTCCTATCATTTATACTCTGATACTTCAGGGTGTAAGAGTATAAGAATCCAAAATTCTTGCCCTGGAAAAAAAATGGTGTGTCAGGAAGATACATTTCTCTGAAAATGATGGAGAAATGTGTATTACAAATATCCTGCTGAGGTGGAATTCTGTTTAGTCATGAAACTTTCTGACCAGCAATCTGTAGTTAATACCTTTGGAAATAAGCATCCCATCACAGGATTATTTTATAGTGAGCGTACCTTCCCAACATAGATCTGGGAAATCCTCAAAACACTGCGGGCTCCTCCCTTGCAAGAGAGATTACATACATAAAGGCAATATAAGGCACATACACTAAGAAATGGATATTTAGGTTTGAAATGAAGAAGTTTATTAAGTGTTGTGAATATCTGGAAAGCTATATTAGTACTGAATTTGAAAGGAGTGGTACCAGCTTAATCAGAATAAACCTAGATTCAGCTCTTGCATATGTTTTGAGTATCTTGGGACATGCCTTCCCTTAATGTTCTCCAGATGGGTGCTCAATGGCATGCAAACATGAATTCTCTCTCTCTCTCTCTCTCTCTCTCTCTCTCTCTCTCTCTCTCTCTCTCTCTCTCTCTCTCTCTCTCTCTCTCTCTCTCTCTCTCTCCCTCCCTCCCTCCCTCCCTCCCCCTCCCCCTCCCTCCCCCTCCCCCTCCCTCTCCCTCTCTCCCTGCAATTTCTGCAACTTCTACTAACTATTTAAGGTAAGATGGTGAATTCCAAAGAGCACAGGGGAAAGATACTTAGTGTGAGCTTTTATGTCACTACTAATTGCTGGTGCCAACTATGGTTGGGCTAAATGGGGTGAGGAGGTGAGGAAGATTCCCCACTGCCATCACAAATACTGACTCCCATGTCAGCAAGATGAAGGGATTAAAAAAAACACCTAATAGCTGAGTCCCTGCCTTATCATGTTGCATTGTCATGAAGCTTTCATAACTTGGAGTGTTATCCCTGTTGCCTTGGAAATGGGGATATGTTCAATCTTTCCACGCCGCATCAAACCTGTCAACAGTTCTGGAAAATAATAGGTAGCAAACATGTATGTTTGGTGGAAGCCATTTTATAGTTTGTCAAGTGCAGCTTGTCATTGCCATAATTCTGCAAGAATGAGAATAGAACTCGGGAAGATGCCTTGATCTCTGGTCACCTTGTCCTTTAGAGTATGAGATGTTATGCTTGTGTTCAAATAAACTTTTCTTTCCAGACACCATACAAATATTGATAACCAACTGACATATCTATCTGGCCATCAGTCTTCTTTCAATGGAGCTGGGAAAAGCTGGACTAAATATTTCACCAACATTTGTAGTTAAAGTACTCTGCCATGTAATATATACCCTGTTTCCCCCAAAATAAGACATCCCCTGATAATAAGCCCAATCGGGCTTTTGAGTCCATGGCAATAAGGCCAAGCACTCATTTCAGGGTTCAAAAAAATATAAGATAGCGTCTTATTTTCGGGGAAACACGGTAGACGTAGCTGAATTTCCAATGAAGTTCTAACTTGTTTCTTCCTTTTCCAACCATATTAAATCTAATAATATTTCTGATAAGAAAAGGGGTCTCAAATAGAAGGGTTATGTGCAGGATGGGCTGGGAAAGTTACCCCAAGTAAGCATATGTGTTAATCCTCAATTTTCAGACTTTAGTGCAGGCAGATGTTATGTGTGTGCCTCTATTGCTACTAAGCACAGAAACTTAATGCTACTTTATCTCTAACAGTAACCTGGCAACATGTAAGCCACTTATTAAAATTATCCCTGAAAGCAGGAGCTTGAGGACGAAGCCCGCTCAGCAGAGAATCAATGTGGCTGTTGCTTTAGCCAGTTGTAATCTTATATGTGCCATTTTACAAGTGCTTGGAAGCAAAATGGACTGGGAAAGTTTTTGTCAGCAAGAAAGATTTAAAATTCTCCCTCTCTCTCTTTCTCCCTATCTCTCCCTTCTGCCCCTCCTCCCATTTTATCTAGTTCAATGTTGTGATTTGTGGGTTGGATTTTATGAGGACCAAAAAGGTGGCATTTGTAAACCTGCCAGCTTTTACCTTTTTTACTTCATTGGGCTGGGTTGATTTATCACAGGGGCAAACTCTTTGACGAGGAATCAGGTTAACCTCTTCGCTCATTAAAAAAAAAAGAAAACAGGCTATTTGAAAAGCTGGGTCCATTATTTCTTACCTCCATAGACTTTATGTTACATGTACCTTGGACAGATTGATGTATCAAGCAGTCTATGGCATTTGGCATGCTACTGTTCTTAAACCGCCAAACCTAAAAATACAAACAATACTAAAAATCCTATTCTTCTGTTATTTCATGAACAACCATTAAAACTGTCTTTAAAATTCACTTACAATCTGTAAGGATGACATATTGTGAAGGAGATTAGCAGTACATGTTAAAGGAATGAGGGGCCCTCAGCAATGGTGGAGGTGAAAGTAGCTTGGCAGAAGGCCAGGCCTTTAAAGGCAATGAGCTCTTGAGGCCTCATTAATTTTGCAGACTGGCAGACCAGTTGAGTATGAGGTGCTATCCTGTATTCTTCTGCAGTCCATTGGAAATGCCAATAAAAGATAAAAGACACGACAGTGAATAATCAGACAAAATTAACTTTCAGCACTTGAATAGCAACCGCCAGAATTACTATGTATGACACTTGAAATTGAATGAAGGTAGACAGGCAATTGATGAACTTAAATCGATGGATGGATGGATGGATGGATGGATGCAGGGGTGAAATCCAGCAGTTTCTAACAGGTTCTGGAGAACCGGTAGCGAAAATTTTGTGTAGTTCGGAGAACCGGTAGCGGAAATTTTGAGTAGTTCAAAGAACCGGCAAATACCACCTCTGGCTGGCCCCAGAGTAGGATGGGAATGGAGATTTTGAAATATCCTTCCCCCAGGAGTGGGGAGGGAATGGGGATTTTGCAGTATCCTTCCCTTGGAGTGGGGTGGGAATAGAGATTTTGCAGTATCCTTCCCCTGCCATGCCCACCAAGCCATGCCCACCACGGCCACCAAACCACACCCACAGAACCAGTGGCCCCAGAGTAGGGTGGAAATGGAGATTTTGCAACATCCTTCCCCCAGGAGTGGGGAGGGAATGGGGATTTTGCAGTATTCTTCCCCTGGAGTGGGGTAGGAATAGAGATTTTGCAGTATCCTTCCCCTGCCATGCCCACCAAGCCACACCCACAGAACCAGTAGTAAACAAAATTGGATTTCACCGCTGAATGGATGGATGGATAAACAGTGAAAGCTCTCACTTGCTCTTTGACCTTCTCCAACTGCTGTAGCTTACCATAACCACCAGCACTTTTCCTGACACATGTAATCTATCTATTTAATTTTATTTTGATAATGGATGTTTGTCTCGCGTATGCCATGCACAATATACTCCATAACATTTTTTTTACCTAATTTGTCCCTCTGCATTCTACTTTTTCTTAAATTACTTTTGTGACAAAGATTACCCCTCCTGAGAAATAACTGCACTTTCTATTGGCTGCAATACTATACATACAGGTAATCCTCGACTTACAACAGTTTGTTTAGTGACTGTTCGAAGTCACTGAAAAAAGGGACTTATGGCCATTTTTCACACTTAGGACTGTTGTAATATCTCCTTGGTCACGTGATGTACATTCAGATGCTTGGCAACTGATTCCTATTTATGACGGTTGCAGTGTCCCAGGATCATGTGATCATCTTTTGTGACCTTCTGGCAAGCAAAGTCAATGGGAAAGCCAGATTCACTTAACAACCGTGTTATTAATTTAACAACTGCAGTGATTCACTTAACAAATGTGGCAAGAAAAGTCGTAAAATGGGATGAAACTCACTTAGCAAATTTCTCACTTGGCAACATAAATTCGGAGCTCAGTTGTGGTCATAAGCCGAGGACTACCTGTATGTTGGCTCTGACACATATGCTATTTTTTCCTATTGGAGATCCACTTTGCGTACTTTTGATCTCTTCTCCTTCTCCTTGTGGAGAGAGTTAAGCCAATCTACACTTCGCTCAGTTGCAGCGAAGTGTAGACTGGAGGAACTGAACTGAGTCGCTCTATGAGTGAGGTGGACAGTCTCTAAATTTGATAAATAAAGTAAATAAATAAACTGAAGCCAATTTTCCACAGGCAACACTAGGGACTTTGTGCTGTCTGAGAGCAGGCCTGATCCCATCAGTGGGAGTTGTTGCCATCTCTCAACTTCTTTCTGTAGTAGGTGTAGTAGTAGGATTTCATAAATGTAGCTGAAGGGAGCTCTAAACCAAGCAAGGGAGGAGCAGCTGGGCAACTTTCTCTCATGGTAATAGTCCTTTTTCTTCTTAAAGGCGTACATGCATGAAGCTCAGAGGTGGTTTCTAACTTACCACACTACCGGTTCGCTTCCTCCCACGCCACATGGCCGTGCCTCGTGAGCGTGCATGCCCAAAGCGCATGCGCGCATGCACAGTGCCGAAAAAATAAAAAAAATTCCCCCCCCAAAAAGAAAAAGCCAAACACAAGATGGTGACGCATGTGCAGTGCCAGAAACTCAGCTTCTGCGCATGTGCAGAAGAAAAAAACCCTGGAAAAAAATAAATAAAAAATAAATAAAAAATCAGAAAAAATCAAAAAAAGAGATGGCGGCGCCCACGGACTGGCACCGACCGAACCGGTTCCATGACGTCATCGTGACATCACCAGCAGTTTGCTATTGGTTTGGGTGAACTGGTCCGAACCGGGAGGAACCAACCTTTGATGAAGCTGTTACTCTTTGAATGTAGATGAAGAGCAGAGTATTGGTTGCACACTAGTGTTCTGTCATATCCTGTTATTCAGATGGATCAGTTGATTAAGTGGTCCTGATGTTTTATGATTGCCTACCATGAGGACAAACATGAGTCAGTTTTAAATGACTCTTAGTGGTATGGGGAATGAAAATGTTTGTGTTTTGGAAGAGTCCCCAGTTTCACTATTGTGCCATTTATAATGTTTATCTTAAATATGTATATTATTTTGCAAATAGAAACAATAATACTTTTCTCCTTTGACTTATATTTGGGGAAATCTTGTTTAATATTAATCCACTGTCCTCATATTTTGGGTAGTAGTTACAGAAGAGGCTTTGTCACACAAGTTCCGACCACACACCATTCCTGAACCACTGATTGAAAAATCACAGGTGCATTTTCTAAAGACAGGTAGTCCTCAACTTACGATCACAATTCAGCCCATAAAATTTCTGTTGCTAAGCGAGACATTTGTCAAGTGACTTTTGCCCCATTTTACGGCCTTTCTTGTCATGAGTTGTTAAGTGAATCGCTGCAGTGGCTAAGTTAGTTAACACAATTAAGTGGATCTGGCTTTGCCATAGACTTTGTTTGTCAGAATGCTGCAAAAGGTGATCACATGATCCTGGGACACAGCAACTGTCGTAAATATGAACCAATTGCCAAGCATCTGAATTTTGATCATGTGACCGTGGGGATGTTGCAACAGTTGTAAGTATGAAAAATGGTCCTACAATCAGTGCCATTGTAACTTTAGAGCCGAGGTGGCGCAGCAGTTAGAGTGCAGTACTGCAGGCTACTTTAGCTGACTGTGATCAGCAGTTCAGCGGTTCAAATCTCACCGGCTCAGGGTTGACTCAGCCTTCCATCCTTCTGAGGTAGGTAAAATGAGGACCCAGATTGTTGGGGGCAATATAAATATACATTGCTTAATGGTGTATACCGCTTAGAGAGTGCTTGCACTATGAGGCGGTATATAAATGTCACTAATAAATAAATAAACTTTGAATGGTTACTAAATAAATTGCTAAGTCGAGGACTATCTATATATATGCCCTTTGCTTTTATGGAATAATAATTTTAAAAAAGACAACATTGGGTCCAAACTTAGTGATGTAATATATGTTTTATTATTAAAAAGAACTTTTAAAAGCCTTTCAATTGCCTTCACAACATGTTTTCTTACCTGGCAACAACCCTAAAATTTCCAGGCTGTTTCCTACTTAGCATTATTGCCTCCACCTACCAGGCAAGGAGCAGATAACTACAAGTGGATTTTCTTTCTCTCAAAGCATCTGTGACCTAAGTACTTAACGCAGAAAATTGTTTCACTCAAGAGGGATAAGGAGAAATCATACACATAGCCTCGCTTCAGTGTGGCAAGTTCAAAAGGGGAAAAATAATAATGCGTTTTCTGGAATGACAATAACAACAACAAATGTTTTCCAATTTGTACCTGCAGATGTAGTGACAAAAGAAACCATGACAAAGAACTTGGAAGCCACAATCCACACATTTCACAGATGCAGTCAAGTGAAACAGCTTATGGTGGCAACATAAAAGCAAAAAAGTCTTCTGTGGTCAGAAATTTCAGGCGCCGAAAGATGCTCAGATGTTCTCCCTCCCCCCACCAGCTTTTAGTAGATTCAACTACTAGTAATGCAAAGAAATATAGATTTTAAGGCAGCATCAGGTTCTCAGTGAACGGAGTCCTATTATGTCATTCTCAAATCTTTCCTAGATTCTTGAGTGAGGCAAATGCTGAGAGGGAGAGAAGAAAATTTGAGTTGGGATGCAATCAAGGATTTAGAGAAACATCTTACCTCACAACATGGGTGTTTATATTCCCATCATTTCACTGTGGACAACTTGTTGCTTCTAGAATATTGAGCACTTCTTCCAGAAATAAAACTGCCCATTGGGTTTCATGAAGCACTGGACCAGATTCATAAAAAGCTGAAGTGCCTTCAATCCAAATTAAGGGAATAATATATACCAATTAAGAATATGACTTCCATTCAAGTCTTAATATGGACAAGAAATATGAATGGATGTGACTACACAGGTAGGAGAAGAGCAGGCAGAGTTGAGAGTGGTGGAGGAGTTAAATGCATCATCAGTTTAGAATCCTTGCATTGCCACAAAGGAAAAAGAACCACCCCTCTTGAATTCTGTTGACCTTTATCTAGCACCAATTTAGTGTTGAACTTTAGTTGACCAGATTCTTATATATTGGCTTGAATAAACCTTTGCTGCAACCATGTCCTGATTCTTTGTGCTTGACAGCACAATATTTACAGGTAGTCCTTGACTTATGACCAGTTGCTTAGTGATCTTTCAAAGTTTCAATACCCCCCCCCCAAAAAGCTATTTGTGACTCAGTTCTGAAGTTCTGAAGACACCCCTCCGAGATTCTGTGATTGCATTTTGGGCACTCGACAACCAGTCAGCATTGACAGTCATTTGCAGCATTCTATGGTCACGGAACCATGATTTACGATGTTTTTATAGTTTTCAGCAAAAACTTCCCATAGGGAACAATGGGTTTCCTTAATGACAGTGGTATTTGCTTAATGACTCCCATCAGAAAGGTTGTAAAAAGTGGGTCACTTGGTAACTCTATTTATGATTGTCACAACTTACGACCGTAATGAGTCGGCTCCATTACAGTCATGTCGAGGACTACTTGTCCCTAATTTTAACCCTAACCCTAACCCTAACCCTAACCCTAACCCTAACCCTAACCCTAACCCTAACCCTAACCCCAACCCTAACCCCAACCCCAACCCTAACCCTAACCCTAACCCTAACCCCAACCCTAACCCTAACCCTAACCCTAACCCTAACCCCAACCCTAACCCCAACCCCAACCCTAACCCTAACCCTAACCCTAACCCTAACCCTAACCCTAACCCTAACCCCAACCCTAAACCCAACCCAACCCTAACCCTAACCCTAACCCTAACCCTAACCCTAACCCTAACCCTAACCCCAACCCTAACCCCAACCCTAACCCTAACCCTAACCCTAACCCTAACCCTAACCCTAACCCCAACCCTAACCCCAACCCCAACCCTAACCCTAACCCTAACCCTAACCCTAAACCCAACCCAACCCTAACCCTAACCCTAACCCTAGCCCTTATAAAATCTGAACAAGTGGCAAGGAATTTGCTCCTTCAGATTTTAAATGTTGTCTCTTAGAACCATTTCCTGCTAGAGGAGAAGGCTTCCTCAAGACTCTTGGATTCAGTCTGGATTCATCCATACAAGACATTTGCTGACAGCCTGAGAAATGATTACAACTTGAATAGTTTGAAAGCTTCTCCTCATAGAACTCTTTCACTACTTTTTTTTTTCATGCAATCAGGCGAACACACACAACATAAAGCAGGGAGGTGAATGGAAAATGCAAGCAATTTGTTTTATTTCCTTTCTGTATGAGTGGAGGTAAGGACATTTGTTACTTCGGGACACACACTACCCCGGGGATAGGGAAACACGGCCCTTTTGTGACTTATGGACTCCAACGCCCATGCTGGCTCAGGAATTCTGGGAGTTGAAGTCCACAAGTCTTAAGACGCCATGGTTCCCCACCTCTGAGCTAGCCAAATAGTATGTGCCCAAAAATTGAGCACAGAGAACAGTATCAAATCTGAGCTGGCTTGCTTGCGATCTATCTAGGTTAGCCAAACGCCAACACCTGACCTCATCCTCCATCCTGCATATTAGTACAGGAAGTCCTCACGTTACCACCACAATGGAGATCCGAAATTTATGTTGCTAAGTGAAAAATGTGTTAAGTGAGTTATGCCCCATTTTACAACTTTTCTTGCCACATTTGTTAAGTAAACCCCTGCAGTTGTTAAGTCAGTAACATGGTTGTTAAGTGAGCCTGGATTCCCCATTGACTTTGCCCATCAGAGGGTGACAAAAGATGATTGCGTGACCACAGGACACTGCAACCATCATAAACGTGAGTCAGTTGTCAAGCATCCAAATGTAAAGTAGATGACCATGGGGATGCTGCAACTATCATAAGTGTGAAAAATGGTCTTAAGTCACTTTTTTCAGTGCCATTGTAACTTCCAATGGTCACTAAATGAATGGTTGTAAGTCGAGGACTACTTGTAGTCAAAACTGAGTAGGAATAAATCTTAGAATCAGAATAACAGCACATCTGTGTATTTGAAAGAAGCAGCCTCTTGAAATCTGGAACCAATGTGATAAAGCTTTCCCTCCTTTGCACGTAACCATGCCCCAACGCTGCCTTTTCTGTTCTCGGTTCTCATGACATAATCTTCATCTGATTCCCTGCCAGCACAAGAGGCAGCCTTAAGCCATCCTTAGCTGTGCCAGTTTAAAGAACATTTTCCTTGTTAGCCCAACGTAACACAACTTTTACCATGGATAAACAGTGGTATGTTCCACCAACAGCTGTATTGCTATTGTAGGGTTGGGATCAGCCCAGATTCTGTTGGCCATTCTGGTCCTTGGGTCTGTTGCTTTCTGGGTCTGTTCAGGTTTGTGTAGCAAGAGAGTTCTGTTCTTTCAAATTGGGTTTTCCCTCTGTACCCATCAAGCTTCAAGCTGATGGGTACAGAATTGTATCTGAAATAGTATAGGTTCTCCTGCTTGAGCAAGGGGCTGGACTAGAAGACCTCCAAGGTCCCTTCCAGATATTCTATATTCTATATTCTATATATTATTCTATATTCTATTCTATTCTATTCTATGCTATGCTATGCTATGCTATGCTATGCTATGCTATGCTATGCTATGCTATGCTATGCTATGCTATGCCATGCCATGCCATGCCATGCCATTCTGCATACTATTCTATTCTATTCTATTCTATTCTATTCTATTCTATTCTATGCTATGCTATGCTATGCTATGCTATGCTATGCTATGCTATGCTATGCTATGCTATGCTATGCTATGCTATGCCATGCCATGCCATGCCATGCCATGCCATGCCATTCTGCATACTATTCTATTCTATTCTATTCTATTCTATTCTATTCTATTCTATTCTATTCTATTCTAAATGATCCCCACTCAGAGACCTGGATCAACATATTGCCAATGATTGGAGGGGTGATTATGGTACGAGGTATAATTTTGTTTTGTTACTGACTAACCACGTTGTGTGGGACAAGTGAGAAACAAAGGGGAAATCTACCAGTCCCCAAGCTTAATGAGTCTTGTACACACTAAATAAGGACAGCACTGTTTGTCAAGGTTGTTCCTGTTTCAGGACAGAGATCAATATCGGGAGGGGTAAATTTTATTAATTAGATTTATATCCTGCTTTTCTATTCCCAAGACAAAAATGACATTGAAGACAACACCTGGTGTTAATAAAACAAGAGTTTAGGCTGGGAAAACAAGAAAGCATGAGAAAGAAACTAAAGAGTTCTCTGCCTTAATTCTCTCTGTTAGGGAAAATACTGTCAGGCTTTCAAGATCAATGTCAGCCCTTTGAGGTCGATCAGGTCAAGAAACAGATAGCAAAAGAAGTAGTGGAATGCTATTGATACAGACAACAACAATGGAATCTTGAAAGCCTAACAGAGTTTCTCCTTCCTTCTCTCTTATAGCCAAGAGAGTTGAGATGAGATGGTATTGAGTTTCTTTCTCATGCTTTCCCAGCTAAGCTCAGGTTTTTAAAAAGAGATACTGCATATTTTGTCCAAGGCCATTCCTGTGTTCTTCTACAGCAGTGTAGATAATATGGGTGCCCTGATAAATTCATCCTGATGGTACGTCAGTTCCACAACGGTATGACGGCTCGTGTTCTAGAAGACGGAGAAGCTTAAGAGGCCTTTCCTTTTACAAACGGTGTCAAGCAAGGGTGCGTGTTGGCACTGACCTTGTTCAGCATAATGTTTTCAGCCATGCTGTCAGATGTCTTCCAGAACAGTTCCTTGGGAGTTAGCCTGAGATACAGGACCCATGGGAAACTGTTCAACCTGCGAAGACTTGTCTTGTCACCAAGATAAAGGAGACTGTGCTACGTGACCTCCTCTTTGCTGACGACTGTGCCCTGAATGCTGGATCAGAGCAGGAAATGCAAGCCAGTGGGGACAAATTTTCAGCAGCATGCGGCAACTTTGGCCTCCTTATCAACATAAAGAAGACTGAAGTGATGCATCAGCCAGCTCCGAAAGCCAAATACCAAGAACTAAGGTACCAGACACAAGGCAATATACCAAGGTGCCAGACACAGAAGTCCTCTCCAAAGCAGGCCTGCCATCAGTTCACACCTTGCTGATGAAAGCCCAGATACGCTGGGCAGGCCATGTTGCAAGGATGCCAGACCATCGCATCCCCAAACATCTCCTCTATGGTGAGCTGTCTCAAGGAAAGTGATCGCACGGGGGGGGGGGCAAAGGAAGAGATACAAAGACACGTTGAAAGCCTCCTTCAAGTCCCTGGATATCGACACCACCTCCTGGGAAACCCTGGCACAAGATCGATCGACATGACGCATGCTGATCCACCAAGGCTGCCAGACATCTGAGGACAGCAGAACAACCATAGCACAAGAGAAGCAAGCACTCCGCAAAGCCAGAGCTGCAAATGCTGCAACAATGGTGCCCACACATGTCTGCCCAATATGTGGCAGAACATTTTGTGCCCGTATAGGCCTTACCAGCCACCTGCGGACACATCATGGACAGCCCACAACCTGTTAGATGTCAAGGTCCTCTTTGAACACGATGGACGAACATCATCACATAATATGTATTCCTGTTGCCCCTTTCTCCACAATAACAGCTCTGAGGTGGGTTGGTCTCTGACCCAAGGATTGCCCCAAAAGTCTCCCAACTGGGTCTCATGCCTATGGGAGAACTAGAACTCACATTCTCTTGGTTTCTAGTCCAGCATCTCTCATATTGTATGCCAGTGTAATTTTATGTCTAATGAAGGACCGATAGGTATAGCATTTTAACATGGTTGTGAGGAAAAGTCCACAAAAATACAGTTTTTGTCAGACACGGACATGAATGTTGCACAGATGATGCTGCCTAGGTGGATAATGAAGCCTCTGCAAGAAAACAATGAAGCTGAGAGATTACCAAGGACCCCTACAGTTCGACCCTGAGCTACAAATATTCTCTTCTATTGGTACAGACAGGGATGTATGAAATCCACCTTACTGAGGAAACTTACTGTGACAGTGAGACAAGGAAGAAATCACTATAATGGTGAGACAGATATTGGCCTGAATGTATGAGGGCTTGAAATAAGCAGAGAATATTTCTGTACGTCTTCTCCCCAGTTTCCATGTGTTCATCTGGAAGCCTGAAAGATGACAGTACTTCTATCTACTTGGATATGAGTATAGTATTGATTAGATAGATTTGTTGTTATAGAAATGGCTTGTTATATACTAATGTGTTAAAGCAGAAAGTTGAGGTTGGGGTGTTTTTATCTTGTACTGTGATAAAAAGAGTCGGAAGTTAATGGCTTTTTTTTCCTTTTTTCCCTTGCACCTCACTCTCCCCCCCCCCTTTATTTTTCCTTCCCTTAATTTCTTATTTCTACTTTTCTTTGTATTTTATATATTAAACAAAAATAAAATGATTACGACAGGGATATGAGTATAGTTCTCTGCACTAACAGAATCCTGCTTTATTAGGCTGCCAAATCAAATGAAGACCAGGATTTGTTTTTAAGCAAGCATCAAGTACAGGTAGTCCTCGGCTTAGAACAGTTCGCTTAGTGACCAAAGTTACAATGGCACTGGAAAAAGTGACTTATGACCATTTTTCACACTTATGACCATTGCAGCATCCCCATGGTCATGTGATTTACAATCGGATGCTTGGTAACCGGTTCATATTTATGACGGTTGCAGTGTCACATGATCACCTTTTGCGACTTTCTGACAGGAAAAGTCAATGGGGACGCCAGATTCACTTAACAACCGTGTTACTAATTTAACAACTGTAGTGATTCACTTAACAACGGTGGTAAGAAAAGTTGTAAAATGGGGCAAAACTCGCTTAACAAATTTCTCACTCAGCAACATAAATTTTGGGCTCAATTGTGGTCGTATGTTGAGGACTACCTGTACATCTGAGGATCCAAATTGTTGGGGGCAATAGGGTGACTCTGTAAACTGCTTAGAGAGGGCTGTAAAGCACTGTGAAGTGGTATATAAGTCTAAGGGCTATTGCTATTGCTATCTCCCCAGTCCTGCCAATTGAATGAGCAGAGTTTGGACAAAATGGAGGGAGGAGGTTGTATGTACAACTCCATTCTCTTCCCATTTTAAAACATGGTCAGAGAAAGTTAACATAATAAAAGAATCCAGACTTTCTTCCACTCAGCAGTAAAATATCGCCATAGATAGACTTACACAGAGGGTGTCCGCATCTCTGTCAGTGTAGTAACAACCAATTTCATTGAAATCCCTGTTCACTGTCCTGCAATAGTTGTTTATATATCATGTTTTAATTGTCTCAGCTTCAAGCAATGCCGTAATTATGATTTCTTTTCCTAGGGAAAAATGGCAGCTAATTGGCAGAGGCTGAGTCAAAACACAGTGGTCTCTTGGGGAGCGGGGGGGAAAAACTATTTGTCAATGTAGGCTGCATTTGGCCTTTTATTTAGTCATCTTTCAGTCAGAAGAACATTGAGGTTGTTAAGTGGTGCCCAGGGATTCTCAGACAGAGGGGCTCCTTCTGACTCGGTAGCCTTTCGTCTCCAAGTGACATTACACGCTACTCGTTGCTGTCAGTGGTATTCGCTCTATGTTCATTTCCAACATAGCTGCAGCATCTTCCATCGTCAGGAGTTAACCTTTACGTTGTCAGTCTCTGCACATCCTACATGGCCAGGCCAACTTATAGATAGATGATAGACAGATAGACAGACAGATAGATAGATAGATAGATAGATAGATAGATAGATAGATAGATAGATAGATAGATAGATAGATAGATAGATAGATAGATAGATAGATAGATAGATACAGTGGTGGATTCCTACCGGTGCAGTCCAGTGCGCCATTCCGGTAGGGACCCGCCGATTGTGCAATTTGCGTGTGACGGCTCCGGTGCCATCCTCGCCGGTCCGTCGCGCGGAGCCATCTTTTTTCTGGAATTTTTGGGCTTTTTTTGCTTCCTGCACATGCGCAGGAAGCAAAATCACATGAGGGGACGTGCGTGCATAGCGAGCGTGCGCGTGTGTGAAACGAGATGATGCGCACGCAGCACACTGGTAGGCAGGTAAGAGGAACCCGCCCCTGGATAGATAGATAGATAGATAGATAGATAGATAGATAGATAGATAGATAGATAGATAGATAGATAGATAGATAGATAGATAGATAGATAGATAGATAGATAGATAGATAGATACTTTATTGTCATTGTACGCCATTCAGAGATGCTTGGCAAATGTATGTGCTGGCATTCAATGCCCCATGAAAGGACACGGGGTTCTTGCATTTTTTTTTGCATGTGGGGAGCATTGTTGCTGATTAACACTCATATTTTCTTTTCTCAAATCTTAGGGTAGGATCTTTCTTCTGATCAGCAAATCACTTCTGCAAAACGTATCAGAAAAGAGACAGCTACTACTTCCAAGTACTTTTTTCTTTCTCCCCATTGAGAAGCATGTTAAGTATGTTAAGCGCTACTGTAAGATTATGGAAGTTTTGTCAAAACATGAAACTTGGACAAAATGTGTGGCTTCCAGAGCAAGGAATCCTGGGACTCAAAATTAATCCAACAGCATGTCAATGCTGTGGAATGGCAGGCAGTGATTTCTCATTGCTTTCATTTACCATCTGACGATGGAAGCAACCGTATCATTGTCCTATTTCCCTTATAGTACAGGCACTTGACCCTTTCCCTTTTCCCTTCTCTGGCTGTACAGTTGGCTAATCTGCAAAATGGGGGAGGCATTTCCAAAGGCCATTAAAGTGAAATTTAACCTTTACATTTCCATTCCTTGAATTAACAGAATGGGAACTTGGGAAAGCGTCAAAGAACAAGTGATTATCTGATGTCAAATGACAAGTGTTTATCTGAGCTCACCCCCACTTCACCAGTGATGGGGCCACATACCAGGGTGGATTGAGGAAGGCAAAGCACATAATTGCAGCTCAGCCCTTTGTCAGAGCTGTAAAACCATGTGGAATGACAGGGAGGCTGGAGGTGATATATATACCGGTATATATATATTATTTCTTTGGGTATGGATATATCTATATATCTATATATCTATATATCTATATATCTATATATCTATATATCTATATATCTATATATCGATATCGATATCGATATATATAGATATAGATATAGATAGATATAGATAGATAGATAGATAGATAGATAGATAGATAGATAGATAGATAGATATAGATAGATAGATGATATAGATATAGATAGATGATAGAGATAGAGATAGAGATAGAGATAGAGAGATAGATAGAGAGATAGAGAGAAAGAGATAGATAGATAGAGATAGATAGATAGATAGATGATAGAAATGTTGATATATTGATGTATCTGTATATCTGTATATCTGTGTATCTATATCCATCGATCATATCTATCTGTGTCTGTCTGTCTGTCTGTCTGTCTGTCTGTCTGTCTGTCTGTCTATCTGTCCGTCCGTCCATCCGTCCGTCCGTCCATCCGTCCATCCATCCATCCATCCATCTATCTACTATCTATAGGAGGTGAATAAAAGTGAATTGCATAAATCTGCTTCATTAAAACGAATTGTTTGCTGCTGATCACATTCTGCTGGGAAGGGAACAGCCATATCTACAGCTCCTTAGTTCAAGTGCCAGATCAAGACTCTGGGATGACAATTCCATTTTACTTTGCTTTCTTTGCAGAAATCAGGTGATCTTTGTTTGGCTTTTATCCTGCCTTTATTACTTTATAAGTAATTCAAGATAGAGAACATACATAGTACTCCTCCTACCTTCTATTTTCCTCACAACAACAACAACAACCCTATGATATGAGTTCAGACTGAGAGAGAATGCCTTTCCCAAGATCACCCAGCCGGCTTTCATGCCTAAACTGGGACTAGAACTCCCAGTCTCCTTGTTTCTACTCTGGTGTCTTAACCAATACACTAAACTGGTCACGGTGTAACTTTGCAAAATATCCTGGGACAATTTAGGGTATACAATAATGAAGATCAAGTTTAATTGTAATTTTTGTCTTGCTCCCAAGTATACATATAGTGCAGGGTGCCAGAGCTACACTTACTGATGATAGGTCAGCAAAAAACAAAACAACCCCCCCCCCCACAAAACTCTGTGCTGCTTTTTTATTCCAGAGTGTGGAATTCAAGCCAATCCTTCTTCTTGACATCAGCGCTTCCCTCCATCTCGATAAGCAAAAAGCCAGAAGCACATGTGACTAAAAATGGCTTCTTTCCCAACTCTTGCTATGATGGATGGTGACAATGGTGTCACTTAAGGCAGGCTTCCCAAGTAGAGCCTAAATAAGTCAAAACAATGTAGAGGTGAAAGGCCAGCTCATCCAAAGTTCACACAATGGCAGCTCTCCCCCCCTCTCTAATTAATGTATGCAAGGCACAGCTGGCAGGTCTTTGTGTGGTTGCGATGGTTGCATTTTAAAGTCATATGCACCATCCTGGAGGATGCAGTAAACCTGATCCAGAAATGGAAATATAATGGGAGGTATTCTTGTGATGAATTCAGCCTTTCCTTTCCTATTATTTATTTATATTTCATATTTCTAAACTGTGCAGAGGGGCTCTGGGCAGCGTACTACAAAAATCATAGCTGATGATGGGGCCAAACTGATTATGCATTACTTAAAAGCATCATATACTACTTTGTCCAAGGGCTTTGAGGGAAAAGAATATTAGTAGACGTGCCTTATTCATAGGCATAAGGAACTTGCACCGTTTTGATTAATTACTTTCTGAATGTGTTTTTATGCAACTACTAGAGCCGAGATGGTGCAGTGGTTAAATGCAGCACTGCAGGCTACTGCTAGTTCAGCAGTTCAGCTGTTCAAATCTCACTAGGCTCAAGGTTGACTCAGCCTTCCATCCTTCTGAGGTCGGTAAAATGAGGACCCAGATTGTTGGGGGCAATATGCTGAACTCTGTAAACCACTTAGAGAGGGCTGTAAAGCACTATGAAGCGGTATACAAGTCTAAGTGCTATTGCTATTGCTACTTCCTTATTCTGTCTGAGAATTAATTGGCAGCCCTGTACTACCCATCTTTAATTAGAACCAAGATGCCCTTCTTTTATGCTTCCTATTATATCGAACCCACTTTCCTACAGGATTTCCACATGGCAACATTAGGGTAGATATGTGACATAAATGTCTAATGTTTTTCCCCATAAAATAATCTCCTATTTATTTATTTATTTATTTATTTATTTATTTATTTATTTATTTATTTATTTATTTATTTATTTGTTTATTTGTTTATTTGTTTGTTTGTTTGTTTGTTTGTTTGTTTGTTTGTTGCATTTGTATGCTGCCCACTCCACAGAGACTCTGGGCGGCTCACAACAATAAAAATTCACAAGCAACAATAAATATAAAAAGCATTTAAAAACAATAAATATTAAAGCATTTAAAAGCATTTAAAAACCACAATTTAAAAACCCATACACTAATTCATTCATGGGGCCAAGAATAATCGGTGTTGTATTAAAATCATTGGCCCCAGGTCTGTCAACAAAGCCATGTTTCTAATGCTTTTCTGAAAGCTGGCAGGGTGGGAATTATGCGGATCTCAGGGGGTAGTGTATTCCAGAAAGCCGGTGCTGCCACAGAGAAGGCCCTCGTTCGTGGGCCCGACCGCCGACATTGTCCAACATGGGACCACCAGCAGACCAACTCTGTGAGCTCTAATCGGTCTTAGGGAGGTATGTTGGAGAAGGCGGTCTCGGAGGTAAACTGGTCCTAAGCCATGTAGGGCTTTAAAGGTAATCACCAACACCTTGAATTGCGCTCGGAGCCCTATGGGCAGCCAATGCAGTTCGTGAAGGATGGGTGTCACATGGGTGTATCTAGGGGCACCCATCACCACAAGCACAGCCGCATTCTGCACTAGCTTCCTCTTGCCCAAGAGGAAAGATAATGCTGGGATGTGAATCACTTGATCTATACTCTATGTGCTAGATCACAGCCATATAAGATTATGCCAGGATCCCCCCTCCAAAACAGTTGTAGGTGGACATAGATATTAACAAATGTATCATGCTTGGACTCGAGAGAGATTGACCCCCTAAATTACCACTTGCCTTCTGTCTTCTACAACCGTTTCATCCTCTATGAGAAGAAGTAATAGTGGCAACTTCCTTAAAGCTGAGAGATGAAACCTCTTACTTCATACTCTGCAAATGCTAGTATAATAAACATGTTGCCAATCAAATGTTGCCAGCATACCTTCCTCCCCCCTCCCTTCCAAAAATTGTGGGAGCTAAACTATTATCTTTAAAATTTCCAGCAGACACCATGAGGGCTTTTTCTTCCTGATTAGGAGGCTGTAGCAATAGCACTTAGACTTATATACTGCTTCCTAGTGCTTTTACAGCCCTATCTAAGCGGTTTACAGAGTTCAGCATATTGCCCCCAACAATCTGGGTCCTCATTTTACCCACCTCGGAAGGATGGAAGGCTGAGTCAACCTTGAGCCTGGTGAGATTTGAACTGCAGGACTGCAGCGAGCAGTCAGCTGAAGTAGCCTGCAGTGCTGCACTCTAACCACTGCGCCACCTGTAGTTCAGCTTCCAGGCTCTTCAGTATATTGCAAGTACTTAGCATTCATTTTGCAAACAATCATTCCAGCAAAAAAAGTTCTCTGTCTGTCTGTCTGTCAAACTTATATGCCATCACTTCATCCAAGGCAACTTACAGACACTAAGCATTAATTACAGCATTATCCCTTCCATTATAAATGGGAACATCTGAAAGGATCCTCATCCCCAAGGCTAATGTCTCTTCTACTAAGGGCAGGCAGTGGAATATCAGGGAGCAGAGAGATGATTGTCCCCAACTTTGTTTTTCTATTGGGACACTGGCACAGAGAGAGAGAGAGAGAGAGAGAGAGAGAGAGAGAGAGAGAGAGAGAGAGAGAGAGAGAGAGAGAGAGAGAGAGAGAGAGAGAGAGAGAGAGAGAGCTGGTTTTTTTTTAACCCTGAGTATTAAACACAGCTATATACCAAGTCTTTGAGTATTAAACACAGTGAGAGGTGAAATTAAGAATTAACTTCTGTGGAGAATAGCCTGTTTCCTCAGTAATTACACTATATTAGTCTCCACAATACCATGGCAGCGCTTTTGTAGGCTGTAGACCATGTCTATATCAGCTTCCAACATCCATAATAACAGAATAACAGAATTGGAAGGGACCTTGGAGGTCTTCTAGATCAGCCTCCCTGCTCAGACAGGAAACCCTATACCATTTCAGACAAATAGTTGTCCTATCTCTTCTTAAAAACCTCCAGTGTTGGAGCATCCACAATTTCTGGAGGCAAGTTTTTCCACCGATTAATTGTTCTAACTGTCACCGGCCTTCCTCTTTACACAGAACCTTTTGTCACCCAGATGGTCTGACTAGAATCATTTTATGACTTAAATCAATATTTGGCCCCTGGGGTTTAGCTGAGTTTCCTGAAAGCTGTCAAGGAATGTCTGAAATGCACTTTAAACTTGTGTGCTCCATTGAAGATATATTTTATAACATGCTTTGGGCAGACAAGTGAATTTAAATCTCCTTGTGCTGTTTTTTTATGAGAGAAAGAAAAAGAAAGAAAGAAAGAAAGAAAGAAAGAAAGAAAGAAAAAAAGAAAGACAAAAAAGAAAAAGAAAGAGGGAGGAAGAAAGAGAAGGAAGAAAGATAAAAAGAAAGAAAAGAAAGAAAGAAAGAAAGAAGAAAAAGAAAGAAAGAAAGAAAAAGAAAAAGAAAAAAGAGGGAGGGAAGGAGAGAGAAGGAAGAAGAAACAAACTAACAAACAAACAAAAAGAAAAAAGAGGGAGGGAGAGAGAGAAGGAAAGAAGGAAAAAGGAAGGAAGAAAGAAAGAAAGAAAAACAAGCAAGCAAGCAAGCAAACAAACAAACAGAAAAAATGAAGAGGGAGGGAGACAGAGAGAAGGAAAGAAGGAAAGAAGGAAGGAAGGAAGAAAGAAAAAGAAAGACAAAAAAGAAAAAAGGGAGGGAGAGAGAGAAGAAGGAAGGACAGAAGGAAGGAAGGAAGGAAGGAAGGAAGGAAGGAAGGAAGGAAGGAAGGAAGGAAGAAGAAAGAAAGAAAGAAAGAAAGAAAGAAAGAAAGAAAGAAAGAAAGAAAGAAAGATGAAGGCAATTATGAATCCATTCTTCTCATATTTTGTATATTGTCTGACATCCAGCAAACTGGCAAAGTAGCTCATGTCTAATTTTGCACTTAAGTGAAGTGTGTTAAGTGGTGGTTCACCTGTGTGTCATAGTTCTCCTCGTCAACAGGGATAGTTTAGAAAAAACAGTTGCCATGGGATAAGTGGTGTCTATCGAGCTCATTGCAGATTGTAGACATGCAATCAGTGGCAAAGTATTAGCCTTGAATTATAAACACATTCAGTCATATATTGATTTGAAGGCTATGGTGCAACAACTTTTCCCCAGATAGGAGTGAAGAAGAAGGACCCACGGTACAAGAAACAAGGCCATGTATTACACTACCTTTTCTAAGCCTGAGTTAGGCCACCAAAAACGGCATTTAAGGTCCAAAGACCCTTAAAAATGGCCACATTCTGCCTGAGGGCTTAGTACCACTTCAGAGGCACCTAGTTTGGGAACGGACTTTCTTTTTAGAAATCTGCATTGTTAGCCTCAAATTGGATAAAATGGTGTTGGGGTTTTTGTTTTGCTTTAAGTGTTCTGCTCTGCAGAGCTTGTAGACAGTTTCCTGGTTGGAGGGAACTCGGATCTCCTCCCAGCTTCTGGCTCCTGAGTCCAATTCAGTTTTCCTTCCTATTCCTAGAGCAACGGGCTCCAACCTTGGCAACTTTAAAACTTATGGACTTCAACTCCCAGAATTCCCCAGCCAGCCATTCTGGGAATTGAACTCCACAAGTCTTAAAGTTGCCAAGTTTGAAGACCCCAGTCTTAGAGCAGCCAGCTCCCATTGCTTGTTGTTTGAAACATTTCCCTTTTCTCCACCATTCCAAACATTGGGGAAGCATCTTTTTTTTGCAAATGATACTGAGATGCTGTTCCATCATGAGTATTCTCACACTGGGTTTTATAGACAATAGTGACTTCATATTAATGGCTCTGGTTTTTCAGCAGATGGCCAGACAAATGACACATTATGCACTAAAAATGTAGATAGGGAAGGGGATGAGAAAACTCTTATTTAATTCCCTTTTAATGTGCAATGGAGTGATGGGGATTCTTGTCACTCCGAAATTGCTGGAGCAGAGCATCAAATAGCTTCTTTGCGCTCTTCCATTGGCTATCTAGAAGGAACACTCATTGGCTCATGGTGCTCTCTGCATATTCTCATTGTTCCATGGCCAGTAGAAATAAACCTGATTGCAGGGCAGGTCTAAATTGCTTTGGAGATGTGGAAATAGCTGTGATTGGGAAGTGTCCTTGCATTTGTGTTGCTTTGTTTTACCCTTTCCTTTTTTCCAGTCACGTTTTGTTGCTACAGTCATCCCATTTTTAAGATTTTTCTTCTTCATGACATTTGCTAACCAACTAGGGATCTCAGACTGAACACTGACAACACCCTACTGCAGGGCTGTCAAACTCCCAGCTCGTGGGCCAAATGGGTCATGCGTTGGCCACGCCCACACCAGGTTTAGTGAAGGGGAAAAAAAGTCCCGATACATCAAGTGATACTGCCATGACGACACGAGTTTGACACCCCTGCCCTACTGTATTACCACAATCAATCAGAACTGAGCTATATGATGATGTCAGTGATGTTAAGGTGAGAATAAATCTCATAGAGGCGATGTGGATCTTTTCTCGGAATTCAGACATTTAGAAATAAAACCGAGATTAAAAGTCTAATAGAAAATATTTATTTCAGTACAAAAACAATAAATCATGAATAGTTACATCTTGCTAATAAATCGTGACCATTTCGGTCAGAGTCAAAGGCAGAAGAGAAATAATGGAGAATCAGGAATGCAAACATGCGCAGGAGATCACATCACGTGTCCTGCTTGTATTGGAATGTACCATAATATTAGGATAGGGATGCATCACCCTGCATATACATACAACTGACAATATTCACTGCGTGACAAGTGAAGAAATAATGCCCCTTTATTGCCTTCTCTTTGAGTGAAGAAAAAATCGGACATATCCCTTTTGGTCAACAAGTTATCCTTCATTGTGCTATACTAAAACTTTCAATGTTTTAATAGGATCAGAGCAAAATATATCCTCCAAACAATTAGATCCACATTCAGATGCAGAATGAGGATGGCATATACATTCACACGCAGCACAGAATATTCATTCCATCGGAAAACAATGTGATCCCTAGTGAGAATGGGCAGGTTTCATATATTAAATGTATATGAGGATACAGATGGCATCTGTAAATGTTTCCAGCGGCAAGTCAATTTGAAATATGTCTGTCCACCCTCATTTTATTCTAACTAGATATGAAATAAACATAGGGAGTTTTGATTCGCTTCTCTCTTCTGCTTGATATCGAACCCCTTTAAGGCTTTTTCACACTTTTTACAAAAATAGGTGAAATACTGAAAGGAGGGAGGGGTTGTTGCAGAGATGAAAATGACTGCAAAGTATCTTTTTCATGCTTTAGTTTGACTCAACACTGGTTAAAACCAGAGAACTTGAACAGAACTTTGTCTGTTTTTTTATTGACTACACTAGCTAAATTACCGTACTTTTTGGAGTATAAGACGCACCTTTTTCCTCCCTAAAAGTGGCTGAAAATTTGGGTGCGTCTTATACTTCGAATGTAGCTTTTTTTTTTTGCCAGCCCTAACTAGGTGCTAACAGATCTTCCCAGCTCTTACCTTGCAGGCTTTTTCATTGTTACTCTCTCCAAAGAATGTTTTTCCAGCCCTAAGTCTTTGCAGGTTTTTTTTCATTGCTCTACTTGCTCCGAGTAAGTTATTTTCTAGCCCTAACCAGGTGCTAACTATCTTCCCAACTCTTACCAGCTTGCAGGTTCTTTCACTGTTACTCTCTCAGAAGAATGTTTTTCCAGCCCTAAGTCTTTGCAGGGTTTTTTTTCATTGCTCTACTTGCTCCAAATAAGTTATTTTCTAGCCCTAACCAGGTGCTAACTATCTTCCCAGCTCTTACTGGCTTGCAGGCTCTTTCATTGTTACTCTCAGAAGAAGGTTTTTTTAAGTCCTAACCAGGGGATAAAATAATGTGCTGAAGCTGACCAGACTAAGGATGCTAGCCAGATGAATACCTGGTAGGCAGATTGTTTTCCCCTATTTTCCTCCCCAAAAACTAAGGTGCGTCTTATACTCCGGTGCGTCTTATACTCCGAAAAATACAGTAATGACAAAGGCAGGAGCAAAATTTGGAGGGAAATAGTAAAGTGCTTTATTAACCAATATCCTTTAACCCTATTTATGTTTGTTGCTACTGCTTCTGATGATCTCTTCCTGAAGTTTTACTGTTATCAGCCTCAGCGCTTAAAATGGTTTGTCTGATTTAAAAAAAAAATAAACTTATGTTGGCTGCGTTCATTTATTATATCTTAATTTTATTTGTTGTTGTTGTTGTTTGCGAAGTCATGTCCAACCCATCGCGACCTCGTGGACAATGTTCCTCCAGGCCTTCCTGTCCTCTACCATCTTCTGGAGTCCATTTAAGTTCACGCTCACTGCTTCAAATTTTATTTGTACTGTATCTTATTTCTATGTTATTTTAATTAGGGCTGGTCAGTACAGTAATTGAAATAGTCTTTTTCGTTTTATTTCACCAAATATCACTTTTTTGCACACACCTTTGAGGATTTACAACTAGTGACATCAATTGCAATGAACAACTATCTTGACCAGGGGTGGGTTCCGGTTTTCTTTGCTGCTGGTTCGCTCAGGGATATGCTGCGGAGGGGGGGGTGCACGCTTTGCGCACCACGCACGCGCACATGCGCAGTACTTAAAGAAAGTACTTAAAAACCAAGATGGTGGTGCCTATGGCACCGCCGGAAGAACCGGCTCGGGGGCGTGGCAGGCCTGGGTCACTGCCAGTTCTAGAGACCCAGGCCACCAAGTTACTACCAGTTCTATAGAACCAGTCCGAACCGGGAGGAGCCCACCTCTGATCTTGACTCATTGCAATTTCTTTCAACAATATTGATGCTGTAGATAAGATAGGTGATACAGATAGATAGATAGATGGATGGATGGATGGATGGATGGATGGATGGATGGATGGATGGATGGATGGATGGATGGATGGATGGATGGATGGATGGATGGATGGACGGACGGACGGACGGATGGATAGATAGATAAGAGAGAGAGAGAAAAAATTAATTTCACACATAGAACAGCAATCCAAAGATAAAGAACCCACATTTTAAGGTGATCCCTTAAAAAAAAGACAAATACAAACAAACAAAAATATTCCTATACTATGTCCAACATCCCCAACTTGCCATGCTACCATTGCAGACTCCAACAATCCTCTTACCCTGGTAAGGTTATGTGATATATTTGCATGTGAGTTTCCCTGCATATGTGTGCATAAATCTGCTAGATGCTCAATGCAAAAGAAAATATTCATTTACAGAATTAAATGTTCCCATCTGCATACAAGCAATGATTCTTGAAAATAAGTTGCATATTCTCCTCTGTCCTCCCAACAGAAGCAGTGAAAAATAAGAGAGAAAGGAGGGAAAAACCAGGCTAGAGATGGAAAAGCAGGCTGAGAAGGAAAAGCAGAGAGAAGTCCAGTTTAGGCATTATAAAAAGGGTTCAATTATTCAGGGAAACAGCAGCAATTAATCTTCAGGCTAATCTTCAAAGACAGCAGCACAAAAGCGCCAGCACCACCACCTCAATTCACAGGCAATTATTTGGGTATAAACCTTCATCTTCCTAATAGTAAATGCAGTAGTACAACTTGGTGTAAATTTAGACTTGGAATTTAATCAACTTCTTACCTGAAATGATAATGCATGTTATGTCACTTACTTCTAAATATGGGAAGCTAGTTAGCTAGGCCTGCTGGGTAGCCCTTCCGCCTTCACTCCTGTAGGAGACCATAGCCGTACAGAGGCCTTGCTATGAAATGAAACTGTCTTAAAATCACCTGTCAATATAGAAATCCTTCTATGTAAAAGCGTTTAATTATTTATTAATTTTTAAAATTCCTTTAGCAAATTTATATAGCCATCCATCTCACGAAACATGGCTCTGGGCAGCACATAACCTAACAATTAAAAACCATAAAATATTCAAACATAAAAACATTTAAAAAATAGATTATGGGACAACAACAACAATCAGTTGACATCATACAAGTTGGGCTGCCTAGTGATCATATATTTGCAATTACTTCAAGGTTTCAGCAAGCAGCCACAAGATTGCTCATACAAATCACTGCTTTGTTCATGGTGGTGGCAAAATGGAATCCTGAAAATATTTCAGATTATCTGTGATGATTTCACTAATAATTTTACCACTCTACCATTCTGTTGCAACTCAAAATAGGTTTTTTTTTCCCTATCAGAAGATCACCAGGAGCTTCATTTCTGCAAAGTCAGCTTAGACTGTAAGGGAAGCCAACATGATTTGCTTGTTTTTCCATCTTGGACGATCATCCAACCCTTTCCAGAATTTGAAGCTCTGTTGAAGGACTCACTCGTGAAAATGGGGATGCTGGACCCACAGTCCCCAAAACCATGCTCTTCCACAAACACATATATGAAAACACATTCAGTCTGTCTTCTATTTTACAGTCTCTGCTTCATAATGTCTTTGTGACAATTGTTATTTTTTTTAAAAAAAAGAAATGTGTCTGTATCTCTCATTTGGACCATTCGTGAGGCAAAACTACATCTTTGCCTCCTGAGATGACAGATTCAAAAGCTGGTTCCCATCTTGGGGGGGGGGGGGGTGATGGCCCTTTGCTTAGTAGAGGTAGACTATGAGCATCCAGAGATGTTGACAAACACTGAGGTCTCTGGAGACCAACTTCTAGTTATGTGGCCTTTTAGGAGCTAACTAAGTGGCCATTAGGCCCAAGGGCCTTGTTAAATATTTTGCCCTTTAACAGTTGCCTTTACCTCAGTCATGGATTTTAATAGACTAAAGTCTGGCTGAAATAAAATTAGAAAATGACAATAGAGAAGCTTATTTCACAGCAAAGATACTCATCCTCCAGTCTTTAAAATATGTGGACTTCAACACCTGGGATCCCAGCATGGAGGATGCATATCTCTGCTAATAAAAATAAAAATTGAAAACAAGGTTAAGAACAGACTGCTCCAGATAGTTAGGGTATAGCTGTCCTGATGGCTGAGATTCTGGGAACAGTAGCCCCAACAGATCTGGAAAGCACCAGTTTCAGAAGCTGATTTCACTAATCTGTGTCTTTGTCAGTTTGCCTTTGCCTGCTGAAATGAACTGAATGGTTCTTGCTTGCTTGTTCATTTGTTTAACTATGTCTTTGTTTATTGGAAAAAGGTTTTAGGCCTCAGCCCTATTTACTTTTTCCTGCCTCCTGTCTTCAACCAGCAGGATAGCCTGGAGCCAGCCAGTATCCCTCCTGCCTCAGCAATTTCCTTCAGGATCATTGGTATTTGTGTGGCTTCTTTCTTTCTGTATGTTGTTTAGCTTTCCATTTAGTTTCATCATACTTTCTTCTGCTAACTGCCTGATATTCCAATTCCTGATTCTTTCTCTTTCAAAGTCCACTTGGTTTTCATTCAGGAGTTCAAGGTGATGTAACTCACCTCCTATTTTCCCCCATAGCAATTCTGCAAGGTAAATTGACCCAAGGTCACCCAGTAAATTTCCTTGACTGAAGTGGGGCCAGAACCTTGGTCGCTCCAGTGCCAGTCCAACATCTTCAACACCATTCCTCTTCAAATGGTCTGGATACTCTGACACCATGCTTTACTATAGTTGTATGTAATATAGTTGTATTTCTTTCATCAGGGGTTTGCAAGAAAGATCCCATCTCCATTTTTGTAGCTCGCAGAGCCCCTGAGATTGCAAATCCCTAAAATAAATGCTTTAAATCCACCCAAAATCCAAGAAAATGTTATCATTACAATATATAGGTTCATTTTGAAATGGCCACAAGATCAAATGATTTTGTCAAAACGTTGTGAGCTTTGCTCCCTTTCATATCATATGAGACATATGAGATTGTGACTCTGTTTTCATCACTGGCCATCTCCCTCCCTTGATCTCTCTGCAGATTTCTCCATTTTGTGCTGTATTACTGTAGTAACATACTAAAGCGCCCACTTGCACCTGTGTTAAGCTTTTATTTTTGGAAAGTAAATAGAAATGTGGTTTAGAAATGGGGGAATATCGTTATGATGAAAATGATTTTTGTTGTTGTCACTGGGTTTTTAGTTCTTTTGTGAACCACCAGGGAAATTTAACCTGATGTAGTCAATTCCTCTGTTGTATGTTGTCATTTACTTATCTTAAGCTATTAGGTGAAATAGTGTATGCAGACTCTAAGATTTTAGCCTGATTTAGCAATCCATCTATACATGGGCATGCAATATTGACTTGGTGAAATCAAAGGTTTCTAACATGATCCCATTTTCATCACTCTTTTGTAAGCTGTAGGCAGGGGTGGGTTCCACTTACCTTCGCCACTGGTTCGCATCGCGATGTTTCTCGCACATGCGAGCAAGCGGAACGAGCGCGCACACATGCGTCCCCTCATATAATTCTGCTTCCGCACATGCTCAGTAGCTATAATCAGTCCGAAACACAGCTGAGGAGCTGATCAGCTGTGCTTCAGGAGAAGGAATAAAGGTAAGTATAAACCCGGGGGTGGGCGGGAGGGCCCTTTTTCAAGCAGCAGCAGAGGAAAAAACTTCCAAACAGTAAAAAATTCAGAATTTTTTTTTTAAAAAAGAGATGGCGGCGCCCACAGACCGGCACTGACCGAACCGGATCCCTGACGCCATCATGATTTCACCAGTGGGTCACTACCAGTTCGGGTGATCTGGTCCGAACCGGGAGGAATCCACCCCTGGCTATAGGTAAAAAGTGGTGTGCTTTAATCTGACCATTTGGTTTATTTTATTTTTTTATTTTTGCTATTATGCTGCATAAACCTTAAGGACAGAAGTACAGATATGGTTTTGCAGTAAAGAAACAATATTGAGTTACTAAATAATACATGTATTAACCTGTTCATTGCTGCACTTGACCAACATGCTAAATAAAACAGGTTTAGTATTAGATTGCAGTATTACTGTATGCATATTTACTAGAATTGAGCTGATATAGCTACCCAGGCATATATATTGCATACATACATACATACATACATACATACATACATACATACATACATACATACATACACACACACACACACACACACACATATGATAATAAGTGTAGATGACAAACTAAGATAGTAGTATAGAACAATTAAACCATTACCACATTCTGTGCATTTTAGGCTTATAATTAAACAATGAAGATACTAATCTGTAGATGACAAGTAATATAAGCTTAATTAAAAATATAGTTATAATAGGTTAAGCTCCAAAGTGAAAAGCCTCAGCAGGATTCCTCAGGAGTAAGATTTGTACTACTTGATGCAGCTTATTCTCAAAGAAGTCAGCATTGCAGTTTATGTAATTTGATTTATAAAATGATTTGAGTGCTTTATAAAAGTCTAGGCTGATTAACCATTTAATTCTTTAAAACTTTAAATTAAAAAATGTGGCGATAGATGAAATGAAGCAAGAGTAAAGTAACCCTTTAATAATAAAAGGTTGGACCAATATATTACAATTGCTTAGAAAGGAAATCTTTTAAAGGTTTTCCAAAACTTAAAAATGAAGGTTCCAGTATAGCTTTCTGAAGGGCATGTTTCACAGCCATGTCTGCTGTCAGAGAAAAGGCCTGATTGTCATTTCCCAATGATTTCCTGATAAAGACCAGGAAAATAGTTATTTACCCAGCAATATCTTTCCCATTTTCAGATATCTTTGCCTCCATCCTAATAAGCGCTTTCTAAATAAAAGAACAGTACCTGAATCTGTAAATTGTGCCCAGAAATAAGTAATTTCTAGGAATATAAGGTAAGAAACGGACTTTTTTACACTAGGTGCACTCACTGAATATGTAATTCAAAGGCCTTACATGGTCAATTTCTACAAAAGATTGAGAGCAAAGTGGATAAGGATAAAACCTGACAATGGCTGACAACCAAAACATTAAACAAAGAAACTGAAGGCTTGATTTTGGCTGTGCAAAAGCAAGCTTTCGAATTAATGCAATCAAGGCGAGAACTGCAAAAATCATCAAATCATTTCAAAGTGCACATTGTGCAAAGAAACAGAAGAAGAAGATCACATAAAGTGATTATAAACAATGACAACACAGTAACCAAAATTGTTCACTGGAATATCTGTAAAAGTTATCATGCACCTAGTAAGGAAAAATTGGTGGGAACACAGAATAGAACAAGTAGTCACAAATGGGTAGTTTAAAACATTTTGGGATTTTCAAATACAGACTGATAAAGTCTTGACACATAACACACCAGATTTAACTATGGTTGAAAAAAAGAAAGTGGGAATAATTGATGTGGCAATACCAAATAGTAGAAGAAATAGAATTGGAGAAAATCACAAAGCAATGTGATAAGAACTGTAAGATAACAAACAACATTATGGCATAAACTAGCTGTGATGGTCCCAGTGGTTATCAGCATACTGGATACTATACCAAAAAATCTTGAACGGGACTTAAAAAATCTGCACAACAACAAAATTTCCATCCATCAATTGCAAAAGCCCACACTGCTTGACATATAATTATGCCAATACATTACAACATCCTAGGTTCTTGGTCAGAACTTGATACATAATAATAATGATATAATTTGTATGCTGCCCATCTCTCAATTATTCTGGGCAGCTTCACAGCAATCAAGGAAATTACAATTAAATCAATAAAGCATAAAAACACATAGAAAAAATGGTAAGTGCGATGAATTGAGAGGTCTCTCTCTCCCTTGCCAAAGGCCTGGGTGAAGATCCAGGTCTTCACAGTGCATGAAAACAACAGCAGAATGGGAGCCATCTGGATCTCTGGGGGAACCTTATTCCAGACAGCAGAGGTGAAATTCAGCAGGTTCTGACAGGTTCTGGAGAACCAGTAGCGGAAATTTTGAGTAGTTCGGAAAACCGGCAAATACCACCTCTGGCTGGCCCAAGAGTGGAGTGGGAATGGAGATTTTGCAGTATCCTTCCCCTGCCACGCCCACCAAGCCACGCCCACAGAACCGGTAGGGAAAATTTTTGAATTTTACCCCTGTTCCAGAGGGTAGGTTTTAGGGTGTGTTTTGGGAGACCCAATAGATGACAGTGTTTAATCAGAATGTTTAATCAGAACCCAGAATGTGCCAACCCCATTGGATCAAATCAGCCAGGCAGATAATATGTGAGACAGCAGGTCCCTCAAATCACCAGGCCCTATGCCATGTAGGGCTTTACGGGTAATGACCAGCACTTGTATAGTACTTGAAGTAAACTGACATCCATTGCAGGTCACAAAGCAGAGGTGTTACTTGGGCACATTGAGGCATGACCATTGCTGCTGCTTGCATTGCCACTTTCTTGACCAGTTGAAGTTTCTAGGTGATCTTCAAGGGCAGCACCACAAAGAAAGCACTGCAGGAGTTAAGTTATGAGGTAATTAGGGTATTGAGGTGATTGAGAACAGGGGTGGGTTCTAACTTACCTCGCTACCGGTTCACTTCCTCCTGCGCCGCATGGGCATGCCGCATGGGCTACCATGTGCAATGCTGAAAAATCCAGGGGGGGAGCCAAAAACAAGATGGTGACCACATGCACAGTGCCGGAAACTCAGCTTCTGTGCATACTCAGAAGAAAAACTAAAAATAAAAAAATTCAAAAAATTTTTTTAAAAAAAGATGGCGGCACCCACTGACAGAACCGGGTCCGTGATGTCATCGTGACATCTCCAGAGGGTCGCTACCGGTTCAGGTGAACCGGTCCGAAGCGGGAGGAACCCACCGCTGATTGAGAATTCTCTGAAGACATCCCTGATCTAAGAAAGAGGGCAACTAGAGTCCCAGATGGAGTTGGGCAAAGACCTTCCTAGCCATTGCTGGTCCCTGCTCTTCAAGCAGGAAGTGAAATGCAAGGTTGTATACCAACCTTGAAATCTCACTCAGTGGTTAATGTAGGTTTTGAAAAGGAGAGAGATTAGAACCCAATGGCAAGCCACATAAGAGGGACCTTGGCGTGATCTCTCCCCCCACCACCATTTTCAACATCTGCTAGAATCAGAGAAAGGAAGAAAATCGTTATAAAGTGGTACCCTCAATCTTCAACTCACAGAGCAGCTCAGAAGGCTACTGGGACTGATAGTGTTGAAAACCACGGAGAGATCAAGCAGCAATAGCAATAGCACTTAGAGGTATATACTGCTTCATAGTGCTATTACAGCCCTCTCTGAGAGGTTTACAGAATCAGCATTTTGCCCTCAACAATCTGGGTCCTCACTTTACCAACAACGAATGAATGGAAGGCTGAGTCTACCTTGAACTGGTCGGGATTGAACTCATGGCTATGAATCTCCCAAAGGTGCTTTTTTCCCCCCCAAGAGGCAACTGAACTTTCTGGTTTTTCTTTGAAAACATTTCGCATTCATCCAAGAAGCTTCTTCAGCTGTGCTGTGGATTTTGGCTAGAGTTAGTCTGCAATACTGCATTCTAACCACTGCAGAGGTAGGTTCCTGCTGGAGCTGCCCGGTACGTAGCTCTGGTAGGGAGTGGCGGATTTCGCAATCCCTCCAGAACCTTCTCTGCCGGTCCATCCGGCACGTCGCCATTTTTCCCCGCTGATTTCCGCTGATTTCTGGGCAATTTTGCTTCTGCGCATGTGCGGAAGCAAAATTGCGCCAAAATTTCATGAGGGGACACGTGCGCGCAAGATTTCGACGAGATTTTGCCTCTGCGCATGCGTAAAAGCAAAATTGCACCAAAATTTCACACGCGCGCACGTCCCCTTGCGAGATTTCGGCGCAATTTTGCTTCCGCGCATGCACAGAAGCAAAATCACGTGAGAGGGCACGCACGTAGCGAGCGTGTGCGCCACTGAAGTGTGGAGATGCATGCACATGGCTCCGGCAGTGAGGTAAGTGAACAACCTGCCCCTGAACCACTGTGCCACCAGGGTTCTTAGTAGCACAAGGATGGATGCCCTAGTGCCATCCATTTGTGTTAGACTTTAAAGTGCCAGAATTCTTGGTTGCCTTTGTACATAGCTGTTCCTCTTGGAAAGATTTCTAAGTTAGGTTTATAGAATTGATATGGCCAATAATCTCAAAATAGGTGGTTAGATCTTGCTGTTTGATAAGGAGAAGCCTCCCTCCCCTAAACAACTGTGAAAGATCTTTAGAGTGAATTTTCCTCCCCAGTAAATAATGGTTTCCAATGATGTTGTGAATTACTTCTTGGGTATTTTTTTTTATAACAAGAAATATATGACTCATTTAGAGCAACTTTAAGAAATAGTTCTTCACTCAGGAAGAGCTGGATGGAGAAATAGAGATATTCCTTTGAATACACTCCGAAGCTGTTTAAAGAAAATACTGTAGGCAAAAACATCAACAGCGATATTGCCTATGCCTTTCACCTCTGTGTATTATTATTATTATTTTGCAGCAGTGTCCTAAAATCCATTGATGGAGTTTGTTATTTCCAGGAATTCTGTAGCAATCCTGGAATTGCTGCAAAAACTCTTTCTTGTTTGTTGTGATTTGGAACATATAAATGTTTATTCAACAAAGGCCCTTTCCGCTTACAAGAGATGCAACCAATGTCAGGATTGACTTCTCACACCAAGCCCCCATGCAGCTCACAGAAGTTTTCACAAGCTGAGCCAATTAACTTCTGCCTCAGCTGCTACTCCTGAGGAAAAGCTATAAAGTCTGTTTTATAGCTTTGGGGCTGTTGGATGAGAAGGTCTGATTGATGGGCAACTCTCACTTCATCCCATTCCCAAGAGTTCTCCCTCCCACCTGAAGATATTCAGAAGTGATTTTGTGCTTTGCCACCATCCTATCCCCTCCTTCAGATTCAATTTCGGGGAGAGTTTTGCTGCTTCCCCACACAGTGATTGTCTCTTCCCTGCTCTTGCTTCAAGAAAGAAAGAAAGAAAGAAAGAAAGAAAGAAAGAAAGAAAGAAAGAAAGAAAGAAAGAAAGAAAGAAAGAAAGAAAGAAAGAAAGAAAGAAAGAAAGAAAGAAAGAAAGAAAGAAAGAAAGAAAGAAAAAGAAAGGAGATGTTCCCGGACCAATTGGCCAACTGGAGAGAGTAGTGATCTCAGTAAGGTGTGAATACCGGTGAGTCTAATTATATGAGTACAATTATTTCTCAGGAAATAACATTTGGGGACAATCCAAGTCAAGATGGATATAGAGACCTTGTCTGTCTGTTTATTTGTTTATTCACTCATGCATTCATTTATTCATTCATTCATCCATCAAATTTATACAGGTAGTCCTCAATTTACCACCACAATTGAGCCCAAAATGCTGCTGAATAAGACAGTTAAGTAAATTTTGCCCCATTTTGCCCCTCTTTCTTTTCTACAGTTCGTTCAGTGGATCAGTGTAGTTGTTAAGTTATGGTCGTTAGATGAATCTGGCTTCCCCATTGACTTTGCTTGTCAGAAGGTTGCAAAAGGGGATCACATGACCCCAGGACACCGCGACCATCATAAATATGAGTCAGTTGACAAGTGCCCGAATTTTGATCTTGTGACCATGGGGGAAACAGTCATAACTCACTTTTTTCAGTGCTGTTGTAACTTGTTGTCACTAAATGAACTTTTGTAAGTCAAGGAGTATCTGTATGCCACTCATCTCACAGTGCGAGGCAACACTGAGAGGCTAGACCAGTGATGGCTAACCTTTTCCTCGTCGCATGCCGAAAGCCCGTGCGTGCGTGCCAGCACCCATAATGCAATGCATGCATGACCCCCCCTGCGTGCCCCACCCCATGCATGCGAGCGTGCTCCCCCATGCTCCCCCTGCCACCCATACGCATGCACGTGCGACCCCCACACACTCTCCTTCGCATGCGCCCCCATGCTCTCTCCCCGTGCATGCACCTGTGATCCCCCCACCCCGTTTTGGGCTCAGCAGGCCTCCCTGCAGCCTCCTGGGACCAAAAATTGGCCACGGGGGGTGGTCTGAACCCCCCACACTCACTGACCCCCCCTGCACATGCAAGCATGACCCTCCCACCCCCATGTATGCGCATGCATCTCCTGCATGCACCCCACCCTCCGCGCATGCATGGCATGGCACCCAAAAATAAGTTGGCCGGCAGGAGGCGCGCACGCATGCACGGTGGAGCTGAGCTGGGCGATGGCTCGCGTGCCCGCAGAGAGGGTTCTGCGTGCCACCTGTGGCACGTGTGCCATAGGTTCGACATCACTAGGCTAGACCTTCACCATATCTTGACATTAACCATACTTCCCCATAAAGAATTAAAAATCCACAAAGCCCACCTTTTTCAAGAGCATATATTGGAATGTTCTAGCTCAAAAACAAGTGTATCCTTTCTTTATCCATAGGAAAACATTTGGCAATCTATGAAAATAGATATAAGCCACCTCATTTGTCTCCTACTTGACCTTTCTTCATCAGTTTTAATAGCAAATATCTTCTATTCTGAATACTACTAGAGTAAATGTCATTCCACTTTCAATGGTAGGAGGAAGTCAACAAAGAATTATCCCACTAATTGTGATATTGAAGAATGCAGATCACAAGTCTCAAGTGCAGAAAGCTAATATGACCTTGATAAGAAATCTAGGGAAAATGTGTGTGTGTGTGTGTGTGTTGGGGGGGGGGGAATACCAGGTGACCCTCTTGTCTACCTTCAGTTCATGGAGGAATGAAGCTTTCCATTTTCCCCCAGCATGTTTCTGTTAAAGCATTTACACTCAAAATCAATAATATTCTCAGACAGCATTGTTTGTTCTTAAATCCTCATTTGCAAAACACTTTCCTAATTAAAATTTAAAAAAAAACGTGCAGCTGAGAAGACAGAAGGAGAAACTGGCAAAGCATAAAATAAAGCACAGAAGGTAAAATGCAAGGTTGCTATTGACAGTTGAATCTAGAATGCTGCCTTTACAATACTTCTAAGAATGAAAATAGCTTTACTTTAGGAAATGCCTGCTTTGCCCACACCTTGAGGAAAGGAAGGGCCAGTCCAGGAGTGGGTTCTGGATCCTTTTGCTGCCGGTTTTCTCAGGGTCGTGCTGTGCGCGCGCGTGCGCTTTGCACGTGCTTTGCGCGTGCACGCCCACAGCATTCAAAAAATGGCTTCTGCGCATGCGCAGAAGCAAAATCCAAGATGACGGCGCCCACGGTGACACCGACAGAACCGGCTCCGTGATGTCATCGCTGAACTACTAACGGTTCTAAAGAACTGGTTAGAAATGGTAGGAACCCACCTCTGGGCCAGTCTCAGACAAAGGCATGCACAGACATTTGGAGCACTGATGATGTTACCTAGGTAATGAAGCATATGGAAGAAAACAGACAAGCTCAGATAGATGTCCATGGCGATTCTCAGTCATCCAGGTCATGGTGGTCCCAAAGGTTCTTTTTCAAGAGGCAACTGGACTTTCTGGTTTCTCTTTGGAGATGTTTCGCTTCTCATCCAAGAAACCTCTTCAGATGAGAAGTGAAACATCTTCAAAGAAAAACAAGAAAGTCTGGTTGCCTCTTGAAACAGCACCTTTGGGACAACAAACCTCAGAGAGCACCAAGGGCACCTCATTTCAACCCTGAGCTACAAATATTCTTCTTTATTGGTACATTTGGTTATGGTGAATAAAAGAAATAATGTTGGAGATCAGGAAAGAGGCCAAAAAGAAATAGCCTTGATCGATATCCTTCAGATGGTCTGATAGACTGATGGGCTGCATTTAATCCCAAGGTCCTAATATGATAGCATGACAGGTCAAACATTCTAAACTGGAACCTTGTCCAACTTGCACAGATACTCTCTCTGAACTGAACCTAAGATAGTGATGTGACCCAGGGGCGGGTTCCTAATTTTTTTACTACCACTATGTGGGCGTGGCTTATTTTGTGGGTGTGGCTTGCCATGTGACCGGGTGGGCGTGGCTTGCTGGCCATGTGACCGGGTGGGCGTGGCTTCTCGGACTTCTGAAGGGAGGGGAACTGAGATAGGTCCTGCCGCCCATTCCGTCTCCCCTCAGCAGCTCGAGAAGCCTCAAACGTGCGAAAATGCCTAGGATCATCACCGCGCATTCGTGGCTTCTCGGACTGCTGAAGGGAGGGGAATGGAGATAGCTCCTGCCGCCCATTCTTCCAGCGTCTCACGCGCTCCCTCAGCCATCCTCCCCTGCTTGGACTCACTGTGGGGTAGGAAGGCAGTGCATGCGCAGTGCCGGAAGCTCGGCTTCTGGGCATGCGCAGAAGAAATTTTTTAAACAAATTTAATTTTTTTTAAAAAAAAATGGCGGCACTCAGGCACCGGCAACCAACTGCACCGGTACTGTGACATCACCAGCGGGCCACTACCGGTGCTGTAGAGTGGACTGCACTGGTAGGAACCCACCACTGATGTGACCTGTCATTTCTTCCATTTGCATTTTGCACTGTTTTGGAGTTGCATACCTTCTTTGGAAGGTTGATAGACTCTTTCATAAAATCTTGCTCAACAACCAACAACAAAAAAAAACATATTATGATACTTCTGCTGCATCTTGCATCATTCAGAGGTCCATAAGAGCCCATGGTTTCATCATGAGATCCTACTTTCTATGGATTGGTAGCAAGGGTAGCAGCAATTCATCATCACTACCCACTTTAGAAACATTAAGGAATTCAGAATGCAAACATTGGCATAGCGATCCGCTCTGCTTGCTGTATTAATAAACATTGAAGACATGCTGCTTTTCCATCAAATGCTACCACAGAAATGCTGCTCTGACCACAAACAGCAATACTGGCAGGAATAGTCAATGCAAGACAAACTGTCTACATAGTTTTGGAGTTCCTAGAGTGACACACATCACATAAATGTATATGATGCATAAAAAAATTACTGACTCCAAATTCAATTTGAACACAACTCTGAATAACGACCAAAAAACATCAAAGGTGATTTCTGAAATATAGCATAGGTTGGCTTTAACCTTTAGCAAATCTAATAGCATTCAGATAATACAATGTGCACTGAAGTTGAGTAGATATAGTTTAAACCTTGTACACTAAAGAGCACATAGTAAATAGTTCCAGTTCTGTTCCTTATGTCTCTCTATATGCCTTTTAGGATATTACAAAATAAAGGATATAAAATTAAATAGCTGGCCTCAAGATCCTTGTTTTTTTAAATATTGCCAGAGATCAATAAAGAAACCATTGTAAGCAATTCAGAACACAATTTTCTGGAATCTGGATTGTACTTGAATGGAGTCATGCCGAGTGTTCATTCATTAGGAGTGAGTCAGTGGTGGGATTAATTTTTTTTACTACCGGTTCTGTGGGCATGGCATGGCTTGCTGGGTGTGGCTTGGTGGGTGTGGCAGGGGAAGGATACTGTAAAATCTCCATTCCCTCCCCATTCCAGGGGAAGGTTACTGCAAAATCCCCATTTCCTCCTGATCAGCTGGGACTCAGGAGGCAGAGAATAGATGGGGGCGGGGCCAGTCAGAGGTGGTATTTACCTGTTCTCCGAACTACTCAAAATTTCCGCTACCAGTTCTCCAGAACTGGTCAGAACCTGCTGAAACCCACCTCTGGAGTGAGTGCCGTTGGGCCTCTGCCTGCCATACCATTTCATGCTAAGTGCAACCACAATTTCTATAGATCTAAATCAAGAGAAAGAAGTTGAATCCAGACTCAGGGCTGGATTCACATCCCCTGTTAAGGAGCACAGCACACTACTCCTTAAGAGAAAAGCATTGATTAGATAGAGCAGGGTTGTAGAAAACCACCAACTTTTCTTGCTGCCTATCAATTTTTCTAAAGAATTGAAGGCATGAAGAGGCAGCTGGACAAGAGTGCTAGTAGATGTTCCAGCTGGAAACGGTATTTGAGCATTGAACAGTGCTCCAAGGAGAACCACACTTATTGTGCTCCACAAGAGGACCTGCAATTGCAGCTTTTCTTCTAGTAATGGGAGGCATTTTTAGGTATAGCCTTAAATGAAAACATGCAGGTTGTGTAGAGGCTGTCCTGATGGACTTGATTAACTTAGTGGCTCAGGTTTCCCCTCCTTCACTTTAAATGGAAATTCTTAAAAGGTTTTCCCTGATGCTGTTCCCTTGAAAGCTTAGGATATACGAGTCATGCTTTGATGTAAAAAATCTTAGCACAAGAAAATTCCACTCCCTATAGAAACAGATGACAAAACGTATCAATATTGTATGTAACTAGCATGCTCTTGAAAAACACTTGATGACTCAACATTGATGATGCCCTAGTGAGTTTGCTTTGGATATGTGGCATGCTTATTTTCATTGCCATGTAGGCTTTCAAAATGCAAATCCACCTGATTAAGACGGCGGCCTTTTGGGGAAAACAGGAGCTTGCCTATTTTTATTGTTACATTTTCACATATTGTGTTTTGTGAGACACTTTGAATTTTTTGGCAAGCTGTTCCATTTTGAAAGATGCTATTACCAAAGAACAAAACACTGTTTTGATTTAAAAGGCAGCATTGTTCATTTTATAGGGTTTGATGCTTCTGAAATTAAGGTTATGAAAACAACTAATGTATGAATCTTCTTATAAAAACACTTGGTTAAAAGGCAAACTTTTATTTGGGGTGGGGAGATCATTCTGCAAAACTAGATGTCAATCAGCTTTTCAAGCAACCAGCTCTTGTAGAAAGAAAGATTATGAGAAATTACCACATTCTCGGCCCACATTAATTGACTCATTTGGATCATCTCCTTCCCACTTCCTAGAATGACCATAATTTTATTGCTCTTTTGTGAGTTTAATACAGCATGATATACAACAAGCTTTTTGAGAGAAGGTATAGTTGACTGAGAAAATGAGGTAGTCTTCTCAGCCTGGTAACCACAACTCCCAGAATTTGCATTTGTCTGATTCGGGATTTAACTCTGCCATGAACTTCTAGGTCAAGGATGGACAACTATGTTCTTGACATGTTGTACGCCGCCCTGAGTCCCCAGGGAGTAGGGCGGCATATAAGAACTCAAATAAAATAAAATAAAATAAAATAAAATAAAATAAAATAAAATAAAATAAAATAAAATAAAATAAAATAAAATAAAATAAAATAAAATAAAAAAAATAAAAAAAAATAAAAAAATATAAAAAATATAAAAAATATAAAAAATATAAAATAAAATAAAATAATAAAATAAAATAAAATAATAAAATAAAATAAAATAAAATAAAATAAAATAAAATAAAATAAATAATAAAATAAAATAAAATAAAATAAAATAAAATAAATAAAATAATAAAATAAAATAATAAAATAATAAAATAAAATAATAAAATAAAATAAAACAAAATAAAATAAAACAAAATAAAATAAATAATAAAATAAAATAAATAATAAAATAAAATAATAAAATAATAAAATAATAATAAAATAAAATAAAATAATAAAATAAAATAAAATAATAAAATAATAAAATAATAAAATAAAATAAAATAAAATAAAATAAAATAAAATAAAATAAAATAAAATAATAATAAAATAATAAAATAATAAAATAAAATAATAAAATAAAATAAAATAAAATAAAATATAAAATAAAATAATAAAATAATATAATAATATAATATAATATAATATAATAAAATAAAATAAAATAAAATAAAATAAAATAAAATAAAATAATAATAAAATAAAATAAAATAAAATAATAAAATAAAATAAAATAAAATAAAATAAAATAAAATAAAATAAATAAAATAAATAAAATAAATAAAATAAAATAAAATAAAATAAAATAATAAAATAAAATAAAATAAAATAAAATAAAATAAAATAATAAAATAAAATAAAATAAAATAAAATAAAATAAAATAAAATAAAATAAAATAAAATAAAATAAAATAAAATAAAATAAAATAAATAATAAAATAAAAATAAATAAATATGGCTCTTTTACGACCTGTGGACTTCAACTCCCAGAATTCCTGAGCATGGCTGGCTCAAGAATTCTGGGAGTTGAAGTCCACAGGTCTTAGTTGCCCACCCCAGTTCTAGGTAATCCTAGACCTAGACAAACAGCTTCTTTCTCAGCTTCCATCCCTCCATTTGCAATATGCATATTTCTTATAGGATAGTTACAAGACAACGACTGGTGATATATGCGAAGGACTTTTAAATCACTGAGATTTGGGTTGAGGAAGACGGAACACAAGAAAAGGATATGAGAGAGAACTGTTTAAGAATCCACTTGCTTTATTCTTCCTTCTCTTTTTAATAGCTTCCCTTTGCAGGCATAAATCTATAGTTTAGTTCTAGTCATCTTAAAGATTAGCAGTATAGAGTGGAATAAGATTTAGTGGACTTAAGTCCGCCTCATCAGATTCCCAACTGGGCTGGACTTCTGGTGAGGAATGACATGTATTCACATTTTCACCTGTAAGCCATGGAATCTTTTTTAGTGTGAACTGATCATGATATTGACTTGAAGGAGTGCTGCTTAAATCAATCCCTGCATAGGTTTTTTTTCCCCTACCTGAGGGACAAGCATATTGTGCTACAGATGAAAAAAGACAGATGAGCTACTTTAAGATACTTTTATGCAAAATAGTATTTGATTAAATCCCTAGCATCTTCTGGTAAGATTGGGAAAGTCTAAAGTTCTCAGAAGCTGATCAGAAGGCCCCATCAAACATTATTTGACCAGAGTTACATTCACATGTCATTATAGGGAGTAGAGTCCCCTGCATAGAAACCTAGCAAGCTCCAAACAAACTGGGAGACAAACCATAGGGCGGTGAGAACAAAAACATGAACCTACAAAAGTAAGAAAACATATTTGGGAAACGTTTTCTGCAGCCATGCCGGCCCTATTTATTCTGGCTAACAATAGTTCTGCAACACAATCCAATCTTTTCTGCCACCTGTCACCTGGAAAGTCTCTACACTGCGACCACATGACCTTGGAAAAAAAGATGCGGACAGGTGTTCCTGCACTTTTCTGAAAACCATTCCTGAATTGAAACCCAAGAGTGGCACAGCTTTCAAACGCCCTGCCGGCTTTGATGACGTTTACTCTTAAACATTAGTTTCATTCTTCAGGATGCAAAGCTTTAATATGGTTTCCATTTAGCTTGTTTGGAGCATTCAGCAGTGTGCAAAATTATGTACAGAAATAAGCCATGTTAAATTCGATGGGATTGATTTCCAGATAAATGAATAAAGATTGCCGTCTTAATCTCAGTGGGACTCAGTTTTGAGTAAACATGCTTAGATTCAAATCTTTCATGTTAATGCAAAGCACAATTGTGAATGTGAACTATTTCAACATTATTATTCTAACATGGAAATGCCTCATTCTAATGTTCAATCCTCTGTAGAAGTGCACATGTTAATCTGAGCAAAATATGCTCCCCTGGCTTGAATTTAGAGCCACGTTTTCTTCAGCCACAGTCTCTGGCAATTGGTTATTTTAGCTGGGCAACCAGGTCATCTTGAAGCCATTAGATTGTGGTAAGTACCACTGGCAGTACATCAACCCTGAAACCTTCTCAACTGCTTTTAGATGTTTTTTTTTAAATGCATGTTAAAAGGGCTAGGTGTTTTTGAAATGGTGGCCAGCTGGCTTATTTGCTCACTTACATATGCATGGGGAGGGAAACGATGTGGTCATCTCACTTGAAATCCTGGGAGGAAAGACAGAACAGGCTATCAGTATTTATCCATCTCTCCTTTCAGGAGGGAAGAGAGAAAAAACAGTGTGTCCAAAGCAGAAAAAAAATCCGATTCTCTACTAAAGTAATGTCGCTTTGGCTCTCTGAGTAGGAACAACTAAAGCCTTTATGGTGCCTCTTTTCCTAGATAACGCTTACTGTGCTTACCTGGGCAACTGAAAGGACTCCAGAGAAGCTTCCAGAGACTATGCAGTAAATAATATATAGGCTTAAAGCATGACTTCAGCTGCCCCTCTTACTGGTTAACATTTTGCTGAATGAATGATTTATAGCATCTCTGTGGAGGCAGTCCCTTCTGGAGGTGATGTCATTCTCCTCATTTATTGCAGATGTGATACTCCAGGGAGGAGTGGAAGGAAAGTCAGGGATGCTCTTTGCATCTGCGGCACTGAACTCTGCTTCACTGATCTCTTCATTGCTATTGTGTTTGGCACCTGGATTGTTCACAGACGTTAGCTCCTGTAGACTTAAGGAAAAGGCAAATACTCTAAGTCAGGAACAGGCAGTGATGCGTAGCTGTCTGAGGAGTTTGTTGTAGCATTGAAAAAAATGTTTATTTTTAAGGCTGTTGGCTCATGCTGTGAAGGTGATGGCTTTTTCAAACGCTTTTTCTCACTAAAGAGGACTTTGCAAAAGGCAATGATGTGGTGAGACACATTTTAAAAAAAAGATTGACTGTTGCCATATTAGTATCTGTAATACCTGATTCAGATATAATACTGAGCCACAAAGTGGTTTTATTACCTTAAGACAAGATTCAAAGTCACTATATATGTGAAAAATTGCTCTCCCACCTTCCTTTGCATCAGGGGTGGGTTCTGGCTTACCTCGCTGCTGGTTCGCTTCCTCACGCATGCGCAGTGCTAAAAACCCAACTTCTGCGCATGCGCAGAAGCAAAAAAACAAGATGGCGGCACCGTAGGCACCGCCGAGAGAGCCAGTTCGGGGGCGTGTCAAGCCGGCCATCGCTGCCAGTTCGGCGGGCGGGGGGAAATTCCAGCTACCTGTTCTATAGAACCGGTCCAAACCGGCAGGAACCAACCTCTGCTTTGCATCCTCTGAGACTCCCTGCACACAAAGAGGATCCTGCCATTCTGCAGGATTTCTCATTGTCACGGAAAGAATAGCACAGGATGGAAGGCTTTTGTCAAAATTATAGGAAGACACCAATAGACTACAATATAGTTTGTGCGTTCTTATGTCATTTCTTGCAGACACAAACAGTTGAATAGATTTTGCTCTATGTTTCTACTAGGCTTTGGTTAGCCAGATTCAGCAAGCACTCTTGAGAGTTGCTTGGTGAAACTTGTAATGAGTATAGTAACCTTCTGCAGAATCCATCAGGAATATCAGTGCAGGCCAGGCCAAGAAAAGTAACAGGCAGATATTTGATTGGCATGTTGTGCTACAGTATCTGACAATGTGCAGGGCAATCGATGGATTTTTTTTAATTGACTCAAGATGCAAACCAATTATTGTAGACAGTTTTTATTTCAAATAATTTTAATCAATAAGTGGGTGTTGATTGGGTAATATGAAAGAAAGTTCAGGGGAAAAAACTACTGTAGTTTCCCCCCTGCAAATATGTCCCATCAGCATACAGTAGTCTTGGCCAGTGGCATCTTATCAACAATCCTGGTGTTGGGACTATAAATCCCAAAAAATGTAGCCTGGGGACATGTTGTCAGGGAATTCAGGGAGCTGAAATTCTAGCACATGGATCAGAACAAAGAAAATAAAACTACATCAAGCCACATTAGACATTCCTATTACATGCTCTTTTTATCCAAGTTACATATTTTATTTTGTCTATATAAATAGTTGATTACAATTCCCTAGGGAATAAATATAGCTTGTAAAACATATTTAAATCAGTTTCATATAAGGGAATTCAAATAACACTTAAAAAATAATTCTTACCTGTAAAGTTATGATTTCAGAGCCCAAAGTTAGACTCCTATTTCTTCATCAAAAGAATACATTTTGATGGAAGGAAGCAAAACCCTCTTGATGCCTAGGGTTCTGCAGGAACAGTTTATTGTCAAAGGGAGGAGGGTCATATTTGTAATATTTCAATTAATTTTGATCCTGATGCCCACTGCAATATTCAAGAATAAATGGCTTCTGATATGCTGACTGAGACTGAACTTTACCAAGATTTTAATCTGTGGAGTTCTATCCAGCATCAGAATTGTCAACGTGCAATGAGCAAATAATTTAACTTTAAACAATTGGTATCAATCCACACATGTGCAAACAAGGATGAATAAAGCCTTCTATTCTCTCCGATTGGAGTGAGGAATTTCAGGGCTAGAGATCTGATCTGGCCAAACCTGATTTGGATCCAGTAAGGTTTAATTTAATTTAATTTAATTTAAAGTTCATATAGGCCGCCCAATCCCGTAGGACTTAGGGCGGCATACAACAGGAATAAGAACAATACAAATAATATATAATTTTAAAACATTACACAACTTTAAAAACCATTCATTCATGGGGGAATCGATCTTCTTCACCCTGCCTGCCAGAAGAGTCATGTTTTTACGGCTTTACGGAAGGCCAGTAGAGTGGGGATAGTCCGGATCTCTGGTGGGAGTTGGTTCCAGAGAGATGGGGGCTCCCACAGAGAAGGCTCTCTCCTGTGGACCCACCAACCGACATTGTTTGGTTGATGGGACCTGGAGGAGGCCAACTCTGTGGGACCTAACTGGTCGTAGGGAGGAATGTGGTAGAATGCGGTCCTGGAGGTAACCTGGTCCTGAGCCATGTAGGGCTTTAAAGGTCAAAACCAACACCTTAAATTGCGACCGGAGACTAATAGGCAACCAATGCAGCTGGCGGAGAATAGGTGTTATGTGGGTGTATCTCGAAACACCCACCACAGCTCGCGCAGCTGCATTCTGTACCAATTGCAGTCTCCGGATGCTCTTTGAGGGTAGCCCCATGTAGAGCGTGTTACAGTAGTCCAGCCGTGAGGTGACAAGGGCATGGGTGACTGTGAGTAAAGCCTCCCTCTCCAAGTAGGATCGCAATTGGTGCACGAGACGGACCTGTGCAAAGGTCCCCCTAGCCACAGCTGACAGATGTTGCTTCAATTTTAGCTGTGGGTCTAGGAGAACCCCCAAATTGCGAACATGTTCTGAGGGAGTCAATTTTTCTCCCCCAAGAACCAAGGAGGGGAAGTCGACATGATCCCTGGAGGGCAATATCCACAGCCATTCAGTCTTGTCAGGATTGAGTTTGAGCCTATTCATTCCCATCCAGACCCTAACATCGTCCAGGCATCGGCACATTACATCGACTGCTTCCCTGAACTGACACAGAGTGGAGATGTACAACTGGGATCATCAGCATACTGCTGATACCTCACCCCGTGTCGTCAGATGATCTCACCCAGCATGTAAATGTTAAACAGGATGGGCAAGAGGATCGAGCCCTGAGGCACCCTGCAAATCAGGGGCCTAGGGGCCGACCTCTGCCCTCCTGTCAACACCGACTGCATCCTATCGGAGAGGTAGGAGGAGAACCACCGTAGAACGGTGCCTCCCACTCCCACGAAAGCCGCTGAGAGGTCAAGTAACACCAGGATGGAGGAATGACTACCATCCCGGGCTCGCCAGAGATCATCCATCAGGGTGACCAAAGCAGTTTCCGTTGTTAGGTTGTTAATTTCTTTCCGGTGCCACCCCATTCTTTTAACTGCTGTCAAAGGGAAACTTTTCTGATACTAAATGATGGAAAACTGCATTCTACACAACGGAATATTGTGAAGTCAAATGAGCAAATCCAGTAAAACAATTACCCATTTTAGGATGAAGAAGATGGAGGTACAATAAAGATATTGTAACTTTATAAAAATTGTTTGGATAGAATTGCAATATCTGGGCTGCCAAAAAACAGGCAACTACTAAATAGCAACAAAGATAAGAAAAATTGTGTTGCTCTTACGTAATGGTTACCTAAATTATGGTAATCCTAACTTGGGGTCACTTGGGCTTTCCAAGGAGACGTAAGAGAGGCAGTGGGAAGCTTTTACCTGATCACATATTTTTTTTGTTAAAGGTAGTGGTAAACTGGGGTGACATGATAGCAGTGTTTCAATACTTGAAAGGCTGTCACAGAGGAGAGAGGGGTCAATGTATTCTCCATAGCACCTGAGAGCAGAACAAGAAGTAAAAGATGGAAACTTATCAAAGAGGGATCCAACCTAGAACTAAGGAGAAATTTCCTGATAGTGAGAACAATTAAGCAGTGGAACGCCTTTAGAAGTTTTTGGGTGCTCCATTACCAGAAGTTTTTAAGAAGAGATGGACAGCCATTTGTCCAGAATTGTGTAGGTTCTTCTGCTTGAGCAAGGTGTTGGAGTACACAACTTCCAAGATCCCTTCCTACTCCATTATTCTTATATCCCTCCTTTCCTGGACCCTTTCTGTGTATTGAAACTCAGTTTTTCTCCCACTCGATTGATCTTATAACCACTTCAGTAAAACAGCAGTGCATCAGACAATTTAACTGTTAAATTAATTGGTTTATGGAAAAGAATCTAGTAACTTGCATTATTTCATTAATTTCAACATGGAATGGAGCAGCCTTGCTGAGTTTCAGGTGTCTTCTGTTCATTATTCCAGATCAGACCTTCCTGGCGGCACCAGTAAACGTCTGCAAAGAACACAACTCAGAGCGCCCTTGTTCAAGCCTCTTATTTTCTCATTTCTATGGATACTTTATATGCTGAAAAAGAACAACAATGCAGCACCAGTTATAGATTACAATGGCTATACTGCATCACCATGTTATTATCATGTCTTTACCAATTAGGACCAGAATGCTGCAGATTTTGTGTGAAAATCCACACTGCAAATGTTTACTGGTTACATTAAAGGACAGATACACAAACCCAAGCTAGCATTTCTCGCTTTCAACAACCAACCCTATCCAAAACTTACACTGGAGAGATCAACATGAGATTTTGGAGCATTGATAAACATTGTCTAGTAATCTGTGCTCCTGACAGGAAAGTAAAGAGATTGCTTCATAACTGAGGAGGGAAAACTCCAGTATCTGGAAGATATCAAGGCACTGATTAATCTTTAACAATTAAGTTTTTGTTAAAAGCATCTTCGCATCTTTCCCCCCATTTTTCAATAGATCTTGAAACAGAATTTCAAGAGATATGTATTTATTAAAATTCCCCCCTTTGAACATCCATTATAAAACAAGAGGTTCTACAGATACTATAATCCCCCCCACTTTTTTAGGGATACTTGTATTTTGAAGGTCTTGTCAAAGATTTGAGTGGCTGACTATAAGCAAAGAAATATGTTTAATTCACTTCCGAGCCTCTTTTATAAGCAATAACCACATCCCTTATACCAGTACATATTGATTAAAATCTCTGATCTCTTCATTGCCAGATACACCAATAATTATTATTGAACTTTTATTTTATTTTCCTGTTTTCCCCTCTTAACAGCTAGGCAACATTGTTTCAGTACCTGACAAAAAGAGATCTTCCCTCCAAGGACTTATTCTTATGAAATTCGGACAAATATTGCAACTTTCCAAAACTGCTTAGGAAGGAAGAGGTGCTGGTAGGAAGTGATTTTTTCAGACAAGAGAAGCTGTCCTCATGACTTGAATAAAGCATCACTTTTGCCCATGGTTTTCTGGATAAACCATGTTTGGCTGGCTTTGTACACTGCACTAAGCCAAAAACTATTTACGAACAACACAGGCTCAATTCATACATCATGCTAGCTTAAAACTAAATGTGGAATGCTGTAACTTAGCACAGTGAATTAACCTAGCCTCTGTTTTGGGTGTTAACTCTTTCTGCATTCATTTTATGCTCCAAATATCTATTAGATGCTCAAGGGCTTGGTGGAGCCTTTTTTCCTATATAATCCATAATGTGAAATGCAAAAAATATGGAGGATGGTACTTAAATTATCTCCTAAACTTCTCCATTCTGCTATGCAAATTATTTTTTTAAATAACATCAGATTTTTGCAACTGATGTTTTGTAATAACATCAGATTTTTCCAACATGGACATAAAGCATGTTGAAAATTTAAAAAAAAATAGTATTTCTGTAGCAAGGTCAATTTAAAATATTGGCATTAATCATACAATTCTTGAGCATTTGAGGCTTAGTAATTTAGTAGATGGTTAATATCAGTTTTTAGATTTAAGACAGGCTGTTCTTTAATATACCATTAAGACTTATAATTGCAACTAATCTTTACTTTATCTTAGGACAGCAAATTAAGACAAGCAAACAGGAAGTACTGTCCTCCACCTCCTTAATATAACTCCCCATTTTGTCCTCTGAAGAATTTGGCTCACTTTGCCCATTAATGCGAATGGCTTCAGCATTGTTTTACATTTAAATAGATTTAAATAGTTACAGTAGTTACCATAAAAGTTACTAATGATGCAAACTTCATATATAAGCAAGCAGGTGGTGTATATGGAATTTTATCACCCTGGTAATACATGTGGGAATATATAATGTTAAAACTCATTTAAGGGTTTTGGGTAGCTAATGTATTTACAGTGCAAATTGGCTATATTAATTGTGTAATTCAAAATCTCTACAATATAACACAATAATTTATATAAAACCATATTTAATATACAACAAACTTCCACCACATAAACACATTTTATAAACATATTATAATTCCAATTACAGATTTTCATAAAAACATTTTCATATCAAGAATCTTAATACAGAATGATTTATTTCTATGTCAAAATACATTTACAGTGTAAATTGTCTGTAGAAAAAAGACACAGAGAAATGGAGTTTGCTGGTATTTAATTCAAGAGTAGAAACTTCTCTTGTTTATTTCATGTTTAGTTTTAAAACATCACCTGAAATGATGAACCCAAGATATTTTGCTCTTATCCAAAGCAGAAAAGCAGGAAAAACAAATAACATTTGCCTTATTTTCAGGGCATCACAAATGGGCACAGAATCGCACTTTACCAAGGCCAACCTGGCAAGGCCATGAGTCATGCTAGGAAAGACACTCCAGTTTGAGTGACTGTGAAATCTGAGCCCTTATTTTGTTATATACATAAAATACAAAACCCAGTGAGGGAAAAAAATCCGCATAAAAAACACATATAAAAATTGATCATACAGTTTCATTAGGTCAATGTGTTTTTTTAGTTGGTATTTTTTCCCAATGGAGGAAGAAAAAAAAGAGAGAGAGAGAGAGAAAAGACATTGGAGTGGACTGTTTTCAACCCTGAGCGTTTTAACACTGCATATCAAGTACTGTAGTAAAGAAGCTGGTTAAGAATGTAGCACACTAGCACAAGTGAATGATAGTAATCCTCTAGGTGATCAGGTCTTTACAAAAAAAAACATAGCTTTCAATAAATAATGCTTAACTGTACAACTTTGATACAGCAATGTCATACACTGTTTTGACACATACTAAACTCTGCATGCTATATAGTCTACTAGAAGACGAAACTCTGCCATGCATTTTCTTCTTTTCCTAGTGCTAGAAAACACTTTTGTCCTCCAGTGCATTGCCTCAAGCAAACCTTACTCTCCTTTCCCCCCTTCTCACAGAAATAGGCCTGTACACTGGCATGCAAAAACCTCCAAGAAGGTTTCCCCCCCACTACCATCATCATTCAGACTTCTAAACAAGAATATTTTCAGCTTTCCTCTCCTCCCCTTATCTAGAGTGGCTGTGAAAAAACTACTTTTTAAGTGGCCTTTGAAAACTCTTTTGTCTTATTTTGAAGTTTCAAGTGTCAAGCTAAAAAAAAAACTGCACGAAGACATTTAGTCTACTCCACCTGTGGCCTTCACACATCATCTCATAAACGTTGTAACCCACCAAAATTCCCACTGTTGCAAAAGGCCTCCAAACTAAAACTGCCCAACAGAAAAAAAAACTGAAGGCATTAAAAAAAAAGCATCATGGCATTGTAGGCTCCATACTTCCAATATACTACAAGATTAAAAACCAGAAGTTGCAAAAGAATGATAAATGGTGCTAATGTTTCTGATAACTGGGTTTGAAGATAAGCAATAAGATGGAAAGAAAATTAAACAATGAAACTGAGAGTTCCTGGATTAGAATTTATTACACCATCACATTAAAAATAAAAGTATTTCCAATTTTGTTGGAAAAGCAGTGGATTCACTCCTACTGATATATTATTTAGATATTTCACTGAGATGATTAGGACATACAAGCAGATAAATATTATAAAATTAGTACATCCTAATTTCTTAAAAGCATAATTTCCCAGAGAGCCTAATTCGAGTATGGCCCTTTAATTCACAGCAGAGAAATTTGGATATGAAAAAGGCGTATGATGACTTAATAAAGACAGGGAACTCCATTTTCAAACTTTCAGGTTGTCAATGTGTCCATGAGAACCACCAACCCCATAATGAACTAGGAGCAGCTTTCATTCATAGAAGTCAGTCCTGTGAAAATGTTGTCCATCGTCGTTTCTTAGATGTTGCAGATAATTCTAGCTTTGCACTGGCATAACTATTGGGACTTTCTAGAAGAACCAATACCCAATTACAGTATTACTTTTATACATGAAATATTATGGACTTTTATTTCCCTTTTTGTAAGTCATTCTACACTTTCTGCACATTTGTGCTTTATACGGAATATAAAAATAGGCTTTTTAAACTCTGTTCACGTTTAAACTCACTAAAAAACTACTTGCTTGTGAAATTCTCTTAAAAATTCACTGCATCCATGAGGGGAGGTAAAAATCAAGTAGGCAGTTAATTGCTATAGGTAGTGTGTGGAAAGGAGGGGGAAATCACCCTCAAAGAATAGGTGTCTGAAGGGCGATAACAACATTTGGGGATGAAAAATCAATTGTTTATCCCTTGCAACTATTCAAGTGCAAGGGGATGAGGCTGTGGGGAAAAAAATCTTCCAATTTATTGGAGAATCAAGGCCCAACTTTAAAATATTGAAAAAATGCAAATCAGAGTCAAACAAAATTCACCAAAGAAGTGCAGGATGAGGATCGTACCAGGCCATAGAAGAATATGTGACAAAGGTGGAGATATAGAACAGAGAGTTCTGTAGAGTAGGCTACCAAAGACTAATACAAGTCTTTAGTATCTGATTCTAATTTCACATTCAATAGTGACTGGAATAATTACAGTTTTATAACCAATTTACATTGGCATAAATGGCCGGTAAGGCCATATAGGTTCAAATCACTTTCTGTAGACACTACACTAGGAAAAAAGTTACCTTTTGCATGTATGGACATCTATATTTAGAGTAAATACAATTTTAAAAGACATTTTCATCAATCTATTTAATCTGTCATATATATTGCCCTTAAAGAATTAAAACTTTCTTTTTAATTAGATCTTCTAACATTAGATAGGAAGTAGCCAGAAGGAAAGATACAAACTGGATTTCACCTTCCACAAAGTGTCTTTAAAAAATCTTAGGTTGCTTTTTGAAATGTTATTCTATATGGATTAGGATATTTTCATATATTAAAAGCTGACAATCTTTAAAACATTTCCTTATGCCCTTGAACAATGCATCTCCTCACCCAAGGAGATGAAAAGTGCTGAGGAAGAGGAGGAGACAAACAATGCAACAGCCCAAGAGATAAATCTATTTTATAAAAGTCTGCCTAAATGCTTATGTGCAATTACAAGGAAGAATTATGAGCATGTATGTTATCATGAGAGAAAACATACAATATTCAGGCATTTTACTCAAAAAGAGTCTGCATGATTTGAGTGCAACTTCTTAGTAAATGTACTTAAGACTGCAACCCTGAATTCAGGACCGCAGTCTATAAATCTACCAATTAGAATTTTACTAATAGTAGTAGGACATTTCCCTCACTTACAATGAGAAAATAAATTTTTCAAAAGACACATTTCCATTTCTCTGTGTTTTTTTGTTATCCAAGTTGACCAATTTTAACTTTCCAGATTAAATGTACATTCCCCTTCCTTGTATATTGCACATTCTTAGATTTTATATACTGTGTGATCCCTTTTCCAAATCATTATATGACTAATTTCAAATTCAGCTTTTAGAAATATATTCAGCCTCCCATATCATTAAAAGTAAATGTTCTGTTCAGTCTGAATATATCTTATTTAGATGAGCTACACCCTTGTATCTTCACATAATAAGTGTGACATGAAGGTTAAAATACAGTTCCTGCAGCCAATACAGGCAGCTCCATAATTAAGGCAGACAGAGCTCCCCAATCCTTCAGCACACACACACACACCCCTTTCCAGTATCATTTTCACAAATTAGAGAAGTTAGGAGACTAGCTCAAAGAATAAAAATATTTTGGCTTCATGTAGCTAACAAAGATTAATTTTTCTATGTTCAGTCGACAAAACTGGTGGTATTCAACTGCTGAAAAAATAATTATCAGACTGCAGAGCACAGTTGTTTGCCTCGTTTTCTCTCAGATAGTCCAATTCAATGTTTTCAAATATGTAAAGTCATTAACACATCCAAAATTTAAGAGACCAAAAAAAGAACAACTTAAAATTCAAGGACTTGAGTTTTATTCAAGACTATTCCTAGCCAAAAATATGTTACATGTTAACTAGCTTCTGCCCTAAAAGTTTTATCATGCCTTTGTGCAATGCAAAGACACAGACTGAAGTTTTGAGGTACACCATAATTTTTCAATCAAACAAAGTTTTAAACCAAACCTCTTTAAAAAAAAATTTAAAAAGGCCATGGTCTTTGCTTAAAGAGATAATTTTAAGCATTTTGTTACCAGTTTAAATAACTAATTTAAAATTGATCTCTCATCAAATATTTTTTTGATCAACAATCTAAATTTTAAAGATTTTATTCTATTTATATCATACAACTATGTACGTAGACAGGTCCATCTTCAGTCAGCCTGGAAGCCTTTTAGCAGTGATTCCGAAAATGAGCAGCTCAGTAAATTGTCCCTGTTAAATATCATCAAACCAATTCTAACCCTGTTTACAGAGAAATAAGCACTACTGATTTAAGCAGGACCTACTTTCAATAGTAAATACAATCACAAGTAATTCAACTCATTACTTGAAAGCAAAAAATAAACTGATCCGTTTCATGGAAAATGGCAATCACACTTACTTGAGATCACAATTGCTTGCAAATCCCAATTATTTTATTTTTGAATAATGATAGTTAGGACTGGTTGGATGATTTATTCACTTGTACTGACAAATGTACAATTGATTGATTACTTATTTAAAACAAAAGGATAGCCTTCCAAAGCTTATCACAAATTATCCCTGTGACTAAATCGAGTTATAATATTAATTTCCCCACTAAAGTTTAAGACTGAAATATTTTTTTTAAAAAAAAGTTCACAACACGTCTCCCCAAACTCCAAGTATCTGCCACAGTTCATCTTTCTTTCCCATTTCCTGTGCCTGAGGCTCAGATCTCAGTAAAGGAAAACAGAGCCTATTTCACTGGTAAAAGGACTCCCAGCTGCTCTGGGGCAGAGTAAGATGCTGCTTTCCCCTGTGCAGAGCATCTTTTGTAAGTACAGTTTTTTTTTCTTGCTCAGTTGAGGAAATAAAACAAGAGTCCCTGGAATGAAAACAACTGCTCCCCAAAGATGAACGGCCCCTAATGCTCTCCCCATCTGAGGAAGAAAATAAGGCAGTGGCTGAGGTGGGATGAAGAAAAGCAGTACATCCGAGCTACCTATATATAACACGCCCCTTTCTCCCCAGTCTGTTTTGTGGGGGACAAAATCAATGCAAAGGCTCCTGACTAAAACGTAGGTGGGGGAAGGGACGAGACGGAAAGCTGCCTCTATGAAAAATGAGAAAAGCCATCAGCCGCCCTCCTCCTCCCGCTGAGAAGGTACCTCCCTTCACACAGAAGGCGGAGGGGGGGGGGAGAGAGGGATGCTCGCACGGCCCCCTCCCTTAACCTATAGAAGCCTCTGCGCGCGCGCACTTGCTCGCTCGCTCACGCAACCACACACCAGCACGCGCGCAAACACACACGCCTCGCCAGCGCGGGCGCGCGCTTCTGGGTGTTGCGCGGTTTTGTTTTTTTTCAACGTTTCGCTCGAAGTAGGGATGGAAAAAAAGGGACAGAGAAGAGCCCGGGCTCGCCTCGAACTGAGAGCCGACGGTTATTGACGGCGCGGCTCAAGGCCTCGCGTCGAGAGAAAGGGAAACGGGCCCTCTCTCGCCTTTGCAAAGAATATGAAAACACCGCGCGCGCACATACACGCACACACAAACACGGCGGCTTGTCTTCGGCCACATTTTATTCGCGTCAAGCTTGTTGGGGTTTTTTTTCCCCCCTTGGTAATATTGGGGTTGAAAATAGCGGCTCTACACAAACGCGCGCGCAGACACACACACACACACACACAGGCGGGCACGCCCCCTCTCCTCATTCAGTTCTTTTCCCTCGGCTCGTCCGCTGCGCGTTCCTGAGGCACCGGCGGCGGCGCTGCCTGCCCCACATGGCCAAGGCACGCCCCCCTCGCAAAGCTCAGATCTGATGGCGAGCAAGGCATGAAAGAGACACCTTCCCTCCCTTTTCCTTCCCCTCCCCGTGGCTAAGGAGAGCGCGCCGAGATCCCTTCTGTCAGAGAAACGGCTGGGGTGGCGGTGCGGGAGAGAGACTCCCCTTTTCCGAATCAAACCAAATCAAGCCGGCGAGAAAGATAACAGTCCGGGGGGGGAAAAACCTCCAATGCTGTAAAAACACTCGGCTAAAACCTTTCGTTTCAGCGGCATCCGCCTGCGCGCCCATCCCCACACACCGACCGAGACAACCTGAAGGTGACTCAACCTCCGCCTCCCGCGCTGGTCACCCCACTTCCAGCCAAGGTTGCCACCACAATCTCCCACACACACACCTCCCACGGCCAAATCACGTTGGGTCCCAACCCTGGCATCCTTGGCTGGCTTGGCAGCCGCCGCTCGGAATGAAGGACCCAGATGTACAGCCCTGAAACACGCCAGAATCGAAGCTTTCTCGCCCTTTATCCCGCCATTTTGCCCCCAACCGCCTTTTCCTGCACCATGCTGGCAGCCCACCCGACCGAAGATGGGGGAAGCGCACATCACAGGGGAGAGAAAGGGAAGAGGTATAAAAAAAGAGAGAGAAGAGATCAGCCCTTTAAAGTCTATCTACCCTTTTCTCCCCAACACCTCCCCCCCCCCATGAAGTCTCAGCTAAGGCTCCTCCAAGGGTGAGGGAAGGCTTGGATACATGGCATATCGTTGCTTCTATAGAGGCTAATATTGAATATTGAGTTTCTATCAGTTCCAGCTGATTTATTAAAACTGTCAAGATACAGACTTTCAGCATTAAAAAAAAACCAGGCAATGTTGTTGACAGTGCACAAGTCTGTTATGTTACCATCCTATGCTACAAAATATGCAGATGGTCTGTACTTGTAAGAATCATATTGCACAAAATGAGAAACTTTTACTATGTGCCTTTCGTTTTTTCCCATTTCATTAGTTTTTTTAAATTTTCACTAAAAAAAAGTCGAGAATCCAGTTTCATACCTTCCATCTGGGCCCCCATTCACATATCACAGCATATGAGATACATAAATTCCTACTATAGTACAGTACATATACAATCTTTTAAACTAAGATAACAGCTCTGAGGTCTATATCACCATTTTCAATAAATCTTTACCTACAAATATTGAACAAATCTGAACTATAGCTGTACAAAAAAGTGTTTTGTTTTCTTGTTTTTTTTAAACCACAAGGCCTTTAGATACAAGGATTTTTTTAATCCTTTCAAAACCAGGACATAAACGTACCCATATAACTTGCATGCTAAAAACAGAGGAAAAAAATAAAAAAATAAAAGGGAAGAAGTGCCTGAAAAGTCTTACTGAAAAAACACAGCAAGAATGTTCCCTTTCACTGTACAAAAATACGCCTGAAAATATATTAATTTTTTAAAAAGACTGAGGTCTGTTATGTATCAAAAATGTTTCAATACCGTTGTGTACTGAGGTCTAGGCTGTCTGGTATTCAATCAAGGAGGTATAAGGGAACAAGTTACAAAAAAAAAGTTGGCAAGTAGAAATCACATTTGTAAAACCATAAACAATTTGATCTGAAAAGTAAACTCTGATCTTAAGTCAGTTCACAGTTTTTTTTTTGTAAGCGTTTGTACAGTCTGCATTTTTTTTCAAGCTCCCTGCAGCTTTGTTAAGAATTGGATGCATAGAAGACATCAGTTTTCTCCCTCCAAACAAAAAGTTTGCAATGGTCCCTTTAATTTTTTTTTTAAAAAAATCAGAACAGTCCTTAGAAATCTTTGTAGGAGAAACAAAAACAAAAATCCACAAACCCCCTTGAGTAACAGTTGTGCTGCCAAAAGACTTTTTTGCAGACCACTTCCAGACTTCAATCACAAACTTCAAACAACGCCTTCTGAATCTTTTAACCCCCAGTCCCGTTTGCCTTTTTTTCCCTTGCTGCTACTGTTGTGATTACCAATTTAAAAAAAAAAAATCAGAAGGAAAAAAAAATCACAACTCCGGACTCGGTTTGGAACTAACTTCAAGACTTTTAAAAAGAAAGAAAGAAAAATCCAAAGACATTTTGATCATTACTTCACTTCAAAACTCCACCACGTTTAAGCGTAAATCACTAGCATCAACTTTCCATTACCGATTTTTTTCTTTTTTTTTTTCGCAGTCCTTTTTGATCTTTCTCTCTTCTCAGCCTGTTCGCCTGCCCGTCGCGTTTTCCTCTGCTTCCTCTCTCCCTCCCGCCCTCGCTCGCTTCTTCAGTAAGTGAAAACCAAGTCGGAAAAGTTCGCTTCCAGCCAGTCGCCTGCGATCATCTCGCTCAGCTCCGGGGTGCAGTAATCGGGAAACTCAAAGTGGGAGCCCAAGCTACCCTCGCTGAACGAATCCAAATCCTTGTCCACGAGGGAAAGGGACAGGTTGCCCGCCGCGGAGCTCACGCCCATCTCCGAGGCGGCGTGAGTGTGCTGGGAGAAATTCAAGCTCAAGTCAAACATCAGGTCGTCCGCCTCTTCGCTACTGCTGCTGGAAGAGGAGGAGGAGGTGGAGACGGACCGGGAGGAAGCCGGGGACAGGCTGGGCTGCTGGGCGCTCTTGGGCATACTCTTGAAGCCGTAGTAGAGTCTGCTGGCGCTGGCGCCATGCGAGGCGGCGCTCCCCCTTACCTCTTCGTACAGGCTGGCCCCTTCGGTGGACTCCGCCGAGGAGCTCAAGGTAGGGCTGGCCGGGACTTTGGCTACGTTGTACCGCCTCAACTGCTGCTGCTGCTGCTGTTGCTGCTGCTGCTGGTGGTCCTCTTCCTCCTCCTCGTCGTCCTCCTCCTGCTTGATCCGCAGCTGCAAGTCGTCGTCGTCCTCCTCCTCCTCGTCGTCCTCGTCCATGAAGACGCACTTGATGGTCTTGCTGCTTACTTTCAGCGTCCCGAATTGGTGGTAATCCTCTCCCCCGTAGTCGCCCGGGTGCGGGGCCAGCTTCGTCCCGGCCTTCGGGGGAGACGACGAGGAGGAAGAGGAGGAGGAGGAAGAAGAAGAGGAGGAGGAGGTTTTCCCTTTGCTACATTTCTTACTGGAGCTTTTGGCGCTCTTGCCGCCGTTGCTGTTGCCGCTGCCGGTACTGGTGGGTGTGTTTTTCTCCGGGCTGTGGTTGGCGCTGGGTTTGGCGGACGGGTCTATTTTGGGTTTTTTCCTCGGCCTGTATTTGTAATCGGGATAATCGGCCATGTGTTTAAGGCGCAGTCTTTCGGCTTCCCGGATGAACGGGATCTTTTCGCTGTCCTTGAGCATTTTCCACCGCTTGCCCAGGCGCTTGGAGATCTCGGCGTTGTGCATGTCCGGCGACTGCTCCATGATTTTTCTTCGCTCGATCTTGGACCACACCATGAAGGCGTTCATCGGTCTCTTGATGTGCCCCGAGGCCGTTTTGCACCAATCCGGATCGCTCTCATCCAGCGCCACCGGGCTGCACGCCATAAACTCCCCTTCTTCGGTATCCATCGCTTCTCTGGGCAGGTTGTTCTCCGATTCTGGACTTTCCGCTTGCTGGACCATGGTGGGGGGTACGATTTCTCTTGAGAGTTTCTTTGTAAGTCTTTCGCGTCGATTTTTTTTTAAATGTATTTTTTCCTCCACTTTGCACCCACCGACCGCTCGCCCACCTCGATCGGTTCACGCGAGCGGCTGCAAGGTGAAGCCCGGCGCGCAAGTTGCAAACTCTTTTTTTTCCCCCGCTTCCTGCCCTTTGCGTTTCTCAGTCTCTCCGTTTCCCTCCTGCTCCTTGGACGCCGCTGATTATCTGTCTAGCGGCGGCAGAAGCAGGACTCGCTCCGGCTCTTTCCCCTCCCCCTACAGCAGCAGCAGCAGCAGCAACAGCAGCCGCCCGGACCCAGAGATCTCGCTGGATCACACTCCCCCTTCTGCAAAAGTTGCGGGTTCTCTCCGAACTAGTTATCAGGGTTTCATATGGGTGACATCACTCCTGCGGCCAGCCAATGGATGAGCCGAACTCCTCCCCTCGGCTCCGCCCCTCCGCCTTTATTAAGTTCCCCCACATGTAGGCATACACACCCCCTTTGCAGCGGCTGTTGGAAGGCGTGGGGGGGGAGATAAAGTGGAAGTGGGAAGGGGGCTGGGCTTGGAGGTTCGTCTTAACAGTCGGAGAGGGAAGGGGGGGACAGAAGCGAGGGAATGGCTCCGAGAGGTCGCTAAAGCCGCGCTGGGATCAGGAGATCGTCCTCTCCTCCTTGGGCTTCCTTGGTAGGAAGGGGCCCTACTTCTTATTTAACAGAATCTGGGAGACAGCGCAGGTGAATCAGGTGCGATTATTCCCACATTGCCTGGTCTCACACTGGGGGAGCTTATTCTTGTAGGAATCCACTCGCATCCTTCTGGGTATTGGCTTCTTCTTTGCACAACGGCTGTAGGTGGCGCTTTAGTACCACTAGCTCGTTGCGGTTTCATTTCGCTCTGATTCCTTCTGTACACTGAGGCAGACAAACACACACGGAGATTTGTGTGTGTGTGTGTCCTCTTGACTTGCAGATTATTTTATTTTATTCCCTCCCCCCCACTTTCCAAACCTTTCTTGCTCTCTAGGCACACTCTGCCAGACCTCCCCACCTACCTGATCTCGTGGCAGGACTATATTTTGAATTTCTTGCCTCTGTTTCTCCAAAAACCAGGAGCAGGAATACATTCTGGCTCTTCTATGGTAGATTAATATCTCTTGAGCGTGCTTCTCAGAGAATAGTGGTCAGCTTCAAGAAATGGAGGGGGAAGGGAGCTTGAAAAATCATATATGTCTATCATATGTGATAATTCAGTTGTCCTTCACCCATGTATTTTTACTAACCCCATTCAAATACCATTTTTAAACAGTTATTCGTCTTAAATAAAAATAAAAAACAATCCAAAGTAAATCAGAGTACAGTCTAATTTATAATGAATATTTCAAAGTACCTTTAGCTTATCTAAGCACTGATTTTAATCAGCTTTTAATCAGGTTATATTTTCTAAGTACATAAGGGTATGTAGGTGAGGCTGGCAATGCCAACAAGAGTGTGCTTAGGTATACTGGGCCATTTGCTTTATCAGCACTTTTCTACAAGCTGTTATTCCAATAAAAAAGTGCTTAAAACTCTATTTTGTATGTCCTATATTTGTAATTAAAAGTAAAATGTACATGTATTTTAAATGTTTCCTTTTTTGCATAAACAGTGGCCCACTCATTCTTGCAAATAGTTTCATGCCCTTGTCACCTCTCGATTGGACTACTGTAACGCGCTCTACATGGGGCTGAAAAGTATCCGGAGACTGCAACTGGTGCAAAATGTGGCTGCGCGAGCTGTGGTGGGTGTCTCTAGATACACCCACGTAACACCCATACTCCGCCAGCTGCATTGGTTGCCCATTGGTCTCTGGGTGCAATTCAAGGTGTTGATTATAATCTTTAAAGCCCTACATGGCTTAGGACCAGGCTATCTCCGGGACCGCATCCTACCTCATACATCCCTACGACCAGTTAGGTCCCAAAGAGTCGGTCTCCTCCAGATCCCTTCAGCCAAACAATGTCAGTTGGCGGGACCAAGGGGGAAAGCCTTCTCTGTGGGGGCTCTGGCTCTCTGGAACCAACTATCCCCAGAGATCCGAACTATTCTCACCTTGCTGGCCTTCCGGAAAGCCATTAAGACATGGCTTTTCCTGCAGGCGGGGTAATGAGACAGTTGAATATCTTGGTCTCCCCCATGTAAGTATTGCATGTGTTGTTTTTAATTATTTTTAATTGCTATTTTATTGTTGTATCTTTTTTAATTATATTATAGCTGTTCTTGCACATGTTGTACGCCGCCCTGAGTCTCCAGGGAGTAGGGCGGCATAAAAGAATAGCTAAATAAATTAAATAAATAAATAAATTTAATGATGTTTTAAGTATGACAAATGTGGATGTAGTTATAGGATTAGAATGTAACGACACTTATGAAAGTTAAACTATCTTAAGTCTTTTTGCACCAGTACATAAATGCTTATCTGGGAGTTCACTAGCAATCAAATCAGTCCATCATCACAAAATATCTAACTCCCAATGTGACAGCAATGTTAATGAGAGTGTCATGGCATTAATTTCATGGCAACATTTTTGCAAAAAGTAGCACTTAAAAGCATAAATCTTCAACGATGTAATAGGTGCAAGAAAATAAATAACATACAAACATGTAATACTTAATGTATTTTTGGAATAAAATGAATACAAGGATGCATGCCATTTATTAAATGTACTTTTGCTTGTGTAGACCTCTTGCCAAAGCTAAAACAGATACAAAAAGTACTTTGCTCAAAAATGCTGAATATGAGATTACATATGAAATATAGCATCTGTTCCAAAATAAGGTATAAAAATCTTCAGACAGCAAAAATTGCTCCATTGCATGGTGGCTAGCTTGCTAGTTTCCATTGCAGAGCATGAAGTCACCACAGAATGGCTTGCCTTATTTAGACGGAAGAGTTCGTGTTGGAAAAAACTGTCCTTTGAAATAGAACCATTTGCAGACACCAGTATTCCTGGGTCAACCACAGTGACCCACCCTCTTCCTGTCCGCTCTGCTCAAGGTGGGGAAAATATCTGCACTCATTTAATTAGAACTCCTGCCCCTTAGTCTTAGAGAGGAAGAGATCATTTTCTGGCTCAATCTTTGTTCCAGAAAGAACTTTCAGATTATTGCAATTACTTATTTAAGGAAGGAAAAAGCCACGTTAGGAATATTTGAATGCAACCTTTGCTTACATTCAATTCATACCCATTTTTGTTTTGAAATTCAGCTGGAGTCAAGTAAATAGGCAGAGAGGAAGTTTTCCCACTTCCGAAATTTGTGTTCTGATTATGATGTGCCCTAACATGATTTGGCTGACTCTGATTTTACACATTTGGGGGACCCAGTCAATCAGGTTTGCAAATCATTTACAGCCAATTGTAGCTCAGTCAATTAAGTGTGATTAAACAAACCATGACACAGAATACTATGTGAACTAGGCTAGAATATGACTGTGGCTGAACCAGCCCTCCTTGTTTGGAAACTAGATCCAGTAGTCACAAACTAACAACCCAATTTATATATCCATTCTGATCAGTTGGTATTATCCTTTTGTAAAATAGCAACGGTAGTGGCAATAGCACTTAGACTCAGATACTGCTTCATAGTGCTTTACATCCCTCTCTAAGCAGTTTACAGAGTCAGCATATTGCCCCCAACAATCTGAGTGTCAACTCTTGAAACGACTTTAGCTGAAGCCATATTTTACTTTCTTCATTTCTTAGTTGCCATACATATGGGGGGAGGGGGGGACCAACGGAGTGTGGAATGTTTTCCTCTAATGCAGGGGTGTCAAACTCACGGCGTCACGGCATCATCACATGACGTATCGGGACTTTTTCCCCCTTCGCTAAACCGAGCGTGGGCGTAGACAGCGCATGACACATCCAGCCTGCAGGCCGGGAGTTTGACAACCCTGCTGTAATGTGCCAGACATAACAACGATAGGGTTTGTGGGAACCAAGATCCTCTCAACAAGCACTCGTAACAGCCAGAGGGAGTAGCTGAGAAGCCTGCCATCTACCTGGTTGGTTAATGTGACCTGTGACACTAGGGGTGGGTGGGTAATGTCTATTCTTTTAATTATACCAAAACATGAGAATTGTTTACATTTGATTTCACATTTGAATGTGCCAATATGATGTACCCAATAAAGGAATCTTTGAGGAATGCTATGGCCTCAGAATTCTGAATTGATTGAGATCATTACTTGGAACCATGACATTAAACCAACTCTAAATACACTGGGTCCTCATTTTATTGACCTTGGAAGGATGGAAGGCTGAGTCAACCTTGAGCCACTCAGAATCAAACCCCTGGCAGTTAACAGAATTAGTCTGCAATCCCACATTCTAACCACTGTGCCAGCATGGCTCTCATTTGGACAGTTTGTAAACAAATAAAAAACTAATATACTTCTTATCTAAGGGGGATTTAAAATTCTAGAACTTTATTTTAGGGTACATCAGAGGTGGGTTCCTCCTGGTTAAGACTGGTTCACCTGAACCGGTAGTGACCCTCTGGTGATGTCATGATGATGTCACGGAACCGGTTCGGTTGGTGCTTGTCCATGGGGGCCGCCATCTTTTTTTGAATTTTTTGAATTTTTTTAAAAAAAATTCTTCTGAGCATGTGCAGAAGCCGAGTTTCCGGTACTGCGCATGCATCACCATCTTTTTTTCAGCTTTTTTGGGGCGGATTTTTTACGGATTTTTGGGCACTGCGCATGCGCATGCATGCTTTGCGCACACGCTCCCATGAGGCGTGGCCACATGGCGCGGGAAGAAGCAAACCAGCAGCGAGGTAAGTTAGAACCCACCCCTGGGGTACATCATACCTAAGATGCTTCATATCATATGCCTGTGATGGCGAACCTATGGCACGCGTGCCACAGGTGGCACGCGGAGCCCTCTCTGCAGGCACGCGAGCCGTTGACCAGCTCAGCTCCACTGTGCATGTGCCTGTGCCTCTTGCTGGCCAGCTGATTTTTGGATAAGTCAAGCACATGCTTTCTCCCTATTTTTTTGCAGCCCATACCTTCCCAGATCTCTGGAGATTCCACCCCAGCACTGTTCGAGCACGCAAGGCTTTCCCCCCTCCCAGCTCTGTTTGGGGAAAGGAGGTTTTTTCCCCCGTCACAGCTCCATTTGGGGAAGGAAAGCTTCCCCCCCTCACAGCTCCATTTGGGGATGGGAGGCTTTCCCTCCTCCCAGCTCCGTTTGGGGAAAGGAGGCTTTCCCCCCTCCAGCTCCATTTGGGGAAGGGAAGCTTTTCCCCCCTCATAGCTCTGTTTGGGGATGGGAGGCTTTCCCCCCCTCCCACCACTGTTTGGGGATGTGAGGCCAAAACGGGGGGGGGGGTTCGTGTGTGCATGTGCAGAGGGCGGGACGTGCGGGAGGGGCATTGCATTATGGGTGTGGGCACTCACATACGTGCGACAGTGCACGCGCTCACACTTTCGGCACCCGAGAGAAAAAAGGTTCGCCATCACTGTCATATGCAGTGATGGTCCAGCTTTCTGTACAACATTACCATTGTCTTTGGATTTGTGCCAAATAAGTGGCGGTCATGAGAATTTCACTTCTGCAACACATTTAGTTTTGCAACTATTCTTGCTGTAGTTTCAGTATAAAATGTCAAGTGCACCTTCAAGTGCACCTTCAGTGTAAAATGTCAACAGCACCTTCAAAACAGGTGGGGGGAAAACAGCGCTATGTCCTGTCAGATTTTCAATGGGTTGTGGAGTTCTAATGAAAGCCACCAAAATATAATTAAATCAGCAGTTTGTTACATGGTGGTGGGGTAAGGATGGATAAAATAAGTATAACATTCATAATTGCTTTGTATGGTTTGAAGTCACCAATGTCTGCAGTTACATTTTTTTCACCTTGTGTACTTTACTAAAGCAAAAACATGCCAATAAAATTGAATGTAGACCCGCAAATAGCTGAGTATGCAGTATTGTATAATTTTATTATCAAGCTGGCAAGAGGTTAACATAACTGCCTGATATAGGCAACCAGAATGTTTGTCAAAGTTAGAAATGTAATTATGTGATTCTGTCTTCCAACCTGTTATGCCAAGACTATAAAATAGACAGGAAACTGTGAATTCTTTGCTTTGATAAATGTAGCCAATGAAACACTTTTGATGTTGTACAACATGAAAAAAAAATAGGATCACATGGCAGACAGTATTTAACAACCTACAAATTCCTATGTTGGCATGTATAATTGCATTTACATTAAGCTATTACCAAAACTGAGAGCCAATTTGGCGTTGTGGTTTAAGGCACCAGGGTTAGAAACCGGGAGGCTATGAGTTTTAGGCCTTTAGGCACAAACCCAGCGGGGTGACTCTCATCTCTAGGAGGAAGACAATGGCAAAGTATTCTCAGAAAATCTTGCCAAGAAAACTGCAGGGACTTGTCCAAGCAGTTGACAGGAGTGATGAACGACTTGAAGACAAAACAATAAATAAAAAATAAAAACCAGCTTTTGATAGTTTATATATAAACATATATTTAAATTCATATTCAGAATTGGAGCTTTTAACTGAAATTTATCACTGAACTGGGGATGCAGTGGTGCAGTGGCTTAATGACACTGTAATTGCTGGCCAGAAATGGTCTGCCCTTCAGCAATTCGAGCCCGGATCCGTGAGACTGAGTGAGCTCTTGCCACTCAGTCCTTGGCTTCTGCTCACCCCGCAGTTCGAAAGTATGCAATATTGCAAGTAGATAAATCTGTACCACTTCCATGGGAAAAACCTAGCTGTGTTTGTATGTGTGGAGAGCGGAAGCCAGGGCTGGACCTGGCTGGAAGTGAGGCAACACAACACGAAACGACGTGAGACCAGCGGAGGAGCCTGGAGCCAACAACCCAAGAGCCACTAATCAGCTAGTATAAGCTAGTTCACACTCTGCAGTGCACCAAGGATAGGTGCTGAACGGAATTGACTAGCAATTTAGGCTGTCAGGACTGCACTGTGTCTAGCATTTGTAGATTTCCCTGACATTGTATGTCGTACACTAAATAATAAATAATGACAATCACTGAATCTTTGGCAATGTTTGCATAAATTTCCCAAATAATATGAACACATTCAAATACTTCAAATTCTACACTGATAAGTTTTGGAACATTTGTAGTAAACCAGTAAAGCAAAACTTTTAACACGTGTATAGCAGGGGCGGGTTCCTCTTACCTGCCTACCGGTGCGCTGCGTGCGCATCATTGTGTTTTGCACATGCGCACGCTCGCTATGCACGCACATCCCCTTGCCTGATTTTGCTTTTACGCATGCGCAGGAAGCAAAAATTTGCCAAAGTCTCGCTTGCGCGCATCCCCTCGCGAGATTTTGCTTCCGCGCACGCGCAGGAAGCAAAAATAGCCCCAAAATTTGAAAAAAATATGGCGACGTGCGACAGACCAGCGAAGACGGTACCGGAGCCGTCGCGCGCAAATTGCGCAATCGGCAGGCCGCTACCGGAACGACAGAGTGGACCGCACCAGTAGGAACCCACCCCTGGTGTATGGTGAAATTAGGAATATACTCAGTGGGTGTTCCTAAAAAATGCTGAAAATTAAGACAAAAATTAATTATAAACTACTGTATAAACCAACTTGCAAACTTTGCTTTATTATTCATGCTTTATTATTATTCTCATTAATAATATGCTTTATTAATTTTATGCATTGACTACAGGTATCAGGTCATCATTGGAAACCATCATTAACACAATATTCTGATTGATAGGACTGGGAAAATTCAACTTTCAGTGGTAGCTTCAGCGCCATTTTTGTGTGTTGACCATATCAAACTGTGGAATGCGCTTATGAAAATCCCAGAAGATTTCATTGACCTTATGCAAAATCTATACTAAGGTCAGGAAGCCACAGTCTGGATAGAATATTGTGAAGTAGACTGGCTACAAACATAGGCTTGCATTTATGAAGGCACAATTTAATGTGATCCCCTCGAATGTCCTCGACAGTAGGCTCTCGGGGGGAGTAAAATCCACCTATTGTACATGTGATGGCCGATCCCCGGAATCTCTGCTCCATATTACATTCGTATGCCCCCACTATCGAGACCTAAGAGCAAGATTTATCTCCCCTATTTCCCAGAGATTCCCTGGTTCACCAGATCTGTTCAGCCTTTATTTCCTACTCCAGGATATAGACCCTAATATAACCTCAAAGGTGGCAAAAAATTTTGCTGCAGTCGTGGCTGCAAAAAAACAGAGGAAAAGACGGGTAACCCCTACAGCAGAGGATCACTAGTATTGACGGTATAGATTGTAGTAGATGGTATACTGTCACATGATCTATCTATATTGGTAAAATTTACCCCCCTTTTTATGTGTATTTTAAATTGGTCTCTGACCGCAATAAAAGCTATCTATCTATCTAGACTGGCTACAGATTGGCAAAGGAGTAAGACATGACCGAATGCTCTCTCCTTATTATTCTTTGAATTTATTCTTTATATCCAGCCTTTATTATTTTTACAAATAACTCAAGATGGTAAACATATGCAACACACCTTCCTCCTCCTATTTCCCCCACAACAACCACCCTGTGAGGTGAGTTAGACTGAGAGAGAGAGTGACTGGCCAAAAGTCACCCTTTGCAACCTATATGCAAAATATATAATAAAGAAGACAGCTGGATTGGAAGAAGAGAAGTTCAGCTTTAAAACTAGAGAGAGAATCATCAATAACCGGCACTGTGCTGATGACGTGAAAAATATCTGTCACAGCTGAAAAGCGCCAATCTGCAAGCTCTAGTAAGGAAAGTCAAGAGCACAATGGAAAAAAATGGGAGTAAGAATAAATACAAAGAAGACCAATCAAAGACAGCAATGGGCAGGTAGTCAGGATTGACTATCAGCAGTAAAGAAACCAGCACTCAAGAAATGTACCCCGCATTTGGTAGAGTAGCAATGAAGTCCTTGAAAAATATATTCAGATGCCAGGATGTGTCTATAGCTACAAGATCAGAATCATGCAGGCAGTGGGTCTTCTCTGTGACACTCATAGTAGTAAAATTTGGACTTTTGAATAAGATAGAGTTTGCTTTTGAACTTTGGTGTCTGAGAATATCATAGACAATTAAGAAAACAAACAAATGGATCATCGAACAAATCAACCCAGATTTCTCACCTGAGTTACAAATAACCAGGTTCAAATGGTTCAAATAACCATACTTCTGATATTCAAAGACCCAGTTCTCTGGAGAATTCTATAATGCCGAGAAAGATGGAAGCTAAGAAAAGAAGGGAATGACCAGCAGCAAGAATCATTAGGGTGGCAAAGGGCCCATCATTGGACAATCTGAAGGACCAAGTTGGTACAGATTCCATCTATGTGATACCTTAGAATCAACTCCACCTTGATGGCACATAATCAGTTCTTCAGCACATCAAACAGTGGAGTACATCCATATAGAACCATATTTACTGGGGGAAGTTAAAGAGAATTTAAAAAAAAAGGGGGGGGGGAGGGAGGCCTTCCTTGCAACTGAGATACATAGTTCCAGGCCCAGAAATAATTTCTGCTCACGCTGCTAATCCAATATTTCAAATCTGTTTAGGAAGTTTTACTTGAAATGATCCCTTTGTTCAAAAATTTGCCAAAAATATTCATTCTCTCTCTCTCTCTCTCTCTCTCTCTCTCTCTCTCTCTCTCTCTCTCTCTCTCTCTCTCTCTCTCTCTCTCTCTCTGTGTGTGTGTGTGTGTGTGTGTGTGTGTGTGTGTCTGGGTCTGGGTCTGGGTCTGGGTCTGTCTGTGTTACAATAAAATGAATAATAAAAAGGAAGAGGTTGATAATAACAAAATGAATAGTTTACTGAAACAAATTAATCTCAGGTAAAGCAGAATGGCAGTTCGTTCATTGCATTTTTCTGACATTTCATGTGATAGGATGGCATTCTATCTAAAAGAACAGCTCTGAAAATCAGACTCCTGGTTACTGCTAGATAAGCAAGTTGAGGCTCTGGGTAATGTGCATTTGGTTGGGTGGTTGGTTACGTATATTCAGCCCAGTTGCAGCCCCATCTGGAGTGTGAGGATGTTGCAGTGGTAACTCACACCCTCATCATCATCTGTCTGGACTACTGTAATGTGCTGCCTAGGTAAAGCAAAGATAAAGGTTTCCCTGCCCAGTCTTGTCCAACTAGGAGATCCGAACTATTCCCACCTTGCTGGCCTTCCGGAAAGCCATCAAGACATGGCTCTTCCTGCAGGCGGGGTGAAATAGATCTTAATGCCCCCATAAATGACTGGTTTTAACTTTTGTAATTTTGTAATTTTTAAAATTGTTTTGTTGTATTATATTGTATTATTGTATTTTTATTGATTGTTCTTCTTTCTGTTGTACGCCGCCCTGAGTCCTACGGGATTGGGCAGTTTATAAGAATAATAAATTAAATTAAATTAAATTAAACTTGCCCAACTCTAGGGGGCGGTGCTCATCTCCATTTTTTAGGCAAGGGATCCAGTATTGTCCAAAGATATTTCTGGGGTCATGTGGCCAGCACAACTATACTAGCACAACTATACGCCAAGGTGCACAGAACATTGTTACCTTCCCAATGAAGTGGTACTTATTTATCTACTCGCATTTGCATGCTTTCAGACTGCTAGGTTGGCAGGAGTGGTGCAAGTGATGAGAGCTCACCCCGTTGTGTGGTACTTGGGTCTTGAATTCTTGCTATGAACTTTCCAGCTGACAAGCTCAGCGTCTTTAACCACTGAACCATCATGCTCCGCTGCTCTCCAGGTAGCTGTATTTTTTTAAAAAAACATGAAAGCTCTAAAGGCAGGGGTGTCAAACTCGATTTCATTGAGGGCCACATCAGGGTTGTGTTCAACCTCAGGGGGGCTGGGGTGGGCGTGGCCAGGGTGGGCATGGCCAGCATGACATCACTTGTGTCGTGGGATGCCTGTGGCATCCCGAGTGCTCTGCCAGTGAAAATGGGCTCCTGGGCTCCATTTTTGGCTGTGATGGCCTCCTGTAACCCTCTGCCAATGAAAACGGAGCTCAGGAGCTCTGTTTTCACTGGCACAGGGCAGCAGGCAGAGGCATAGCATCCTTCACTATTTCCAGGGCAATCCCACGGGTCAGATCTAAGCATCCCGCAGGCCGGATCTGCCCCCCGGGCCTTGAGTTTGACACCCCTGCTCTAAGGAGTCCAAAATGCAATAGCCCAAGTGCTGGTTGCCACATGCTGGAATCAACCCCATTCAACCCCTGTGCTGTGGGGCCTGAACTGGCAGTCTGTTGGATTCCCTAGTTCCATCTATGGGGGCACCTGAAGAAGAATTCTGCCAGCTGCTTGTGAGAGAAACTCTAATATTCTGCCTGCTGAGATGGACTTTAACATTTTGTGGAAAATGTAGGATGTATCCTAGAAAAAATACTGACTTTATCTTTTAAAATATATCGTTATGCTAAAGTGCACCAAGTGGAATAAAATGTAATGGGATAAAATTTGGTTTTGACAACAGTGATATTAGAAATGTCAATCACTCAAAAATATATTTACTGCTAGTTCACTAACCTTGTTATGTTCTTGTGGAGGAAGTTTCAGATTTTAGTATATATTTCCTCCTGAGAGACCATGCCAGCCCAGAACAAAAGTGCAGTATGCTGGTGACAACATACAGCAATAAAATGAAAGCATGGTTCAAGCAAGTTATAACTAGAGATCTGAGTATTGTTATCATCACAATGCTAAGAAGGCACATTACAGTGAAACCTCAATTCTTTGGAGCTTTATTTAAAGGACTTTGGATGCAAAGGGCTAAATTTGCATTTGGACTTCATTTTTGAAACACCAGACAAGTTGGTTGTTTTGATAGTCCTTTCAAACAATTAATGTAATTTACATATTTTTTGTAATAATATGAATGTATCCATTTCTATCCATTAATGTTATTTGTGTAATGGCACTCATTACATGAAAATGCAATGTAATTATGTCATTACACAGATGACAAAAACAGCATTGATTCTCTAAATTTGGGTTTAATGCAGATGGATATATCTGTACCACATAAGTCAACATTTCACTGTATGGACTGTCATCCACAATAAGAGAATTGCAGAATTTTAGTTCAATGGTACTGTGAGAATGGTATATAAAGTCTTTTTCCTTCCCTTCCCTTAAACATTCAGGGCAGAGATATATAGATGCTACATTATGTCATGCCCCATGTATGAGGATTCCTGGCGATGGGCCATATTGTTTGTTTATTTATTTATTTATTTATTTATTTATTTATTTATTTATTTATTTATTTATTTATTTATTTATTTATTTATTTATTTATTTATTTATTTATTTATTTATTTATTTATTTATTTATTTATTTATTTATGTGTTGTTATATGCCGCCCTACTCCCTGGGGACTGTGTAAAATTATCTATTTTACACAGTATCCCATGTAGTATTTTCAGTTATATTGACTACCAAGAGTGAACCATGTGATCAGTTTATTCTCATTGGAGAGAGGGAGAATTTGGTTAAAGCAGGTAGTTAAAGATGTTAAGCCTCGTTGGTACATAACATATCACAATTTACTGTATGATAATTTTCCTAATGCTGTGTCCAGTAACTTACTCATATAATTATGTAAATGATTTTTTTCTTTCTTTTAGAAATGAGATATCTGATCTACAGTACGTATTTAAGGAGCTAAGCATTTTGTATACCACAATTCCCAGCAGGGCTTCTGAATTTGTATGTTCTAATGCTAGAATTTTGCATTAGAACATGCATAGTCTTTCACATATGTGTAAAACATTGAATTCTATAGGGATTTATTTATGAGGAGACATTCATCACATTCCATTGAACCATAAATGCTAAGGGCAGTAACTTGAATTTTGATTCTGTCTTGAATCCACGAAATGGCTTAAGCAAGTCCCCTTAGTACAGCGTCCCCAACCTTTCTGGCTTGGCGCATCGGCGAGTTGGGGAGAGGGGGATGGTTCCTTGTGAACAGCAAATGCATGTGCCTGCTGCTTGCACAAATGGAGCTTTGCACACAAGTGTGCGCACCTGCTACTCATGCAAATGGAGCTTTGTACATGAATGCATGCATGCTTGCCCCCCACTGCTTCCGTGCGGTGGTTCCAAATGGCCCACTGCCCCGGGGGTTGGGGAGCTCTGTCTTAGTATTTCTTTCTTCATCCAACAAAGCTACAGTGATGAATTTAACATTTAAGCTTCTTGGGAATCTTAACAAAGCCCCTTGCATGTGCCATTCTGATTTCTGCACATATTCAAATACTTCTAATAATATGTTAGTTATCTCCAAGGTTATATATGAACCACCATGATGAATATTCTGTGTTGGCCAGAAAACAAAGTGCCTCTTTTTCAGTTGTCCACTATTTAAGGATATGATGATTTAAATAAACTGTACTTCCAGATTAGCTTCTATTATGGAATTATCTTGCCCACATTATTTTATAATTCAGCTAATGAAGTTTTCAATCAATACTCCTTTTGAGTTGCCCTAGGTCCCCCCCCCCTTTTTTTTTCTTTTTCCAGAATAGACATTTATTAGGGAAGAAACGATGGATTGGGGAAACACAGGAAGTTTGTAGATGAAAGATATCATCATCTAGATCAGGGGTGTCAAACTCAAGGCCCGCAGGTCGGATCTCACCCGCGGGGTGCTTAGATGTATTAAAGTTTGTTGCAAAATCAAAACCAGAAGCATACACAGATGACTGATTCAGCTGGATTCAATAACTTCTTTATAAACATAATAATATATATATATTTACAATACCACAAGTAGAATTCTTCTTCAATCAGTTACAGGTAAACACAAGCAGGAGTTAGTTTCATTTCACCAGAGCAGACAAGCACAGAGAGTACAGAGTGGAGACTGGAGCCATACCCAGCCTTAAGCTTAAGTTCCAGTTTCAATTCTTTGCACAGACTCAGAAGTGTTTAACTCCCATTGGCTGATTCAGTTGCTATGCCTATTCATTGGCTGACCTTGTTAACATGGGCTCTCCCAGTTCATGAATATTCTAACAAGATGTGGCCCATGGGGCCACCCTGGAAACAGTGAAGGACTGGCCCGCGGTGCCTCTGCCAGCAAAAACGGGCTCCTGAGCTCTGTTTTCGGCTGTGACGGACTCCTGCAACCCTCTGCCAGTGAAAACAAGTGCAATCCTCCCGAGCTCCGTTTTCTCTGGCAGAGGGTTGCAGGAGGCCGTCGCAGCTGAAAACAGAGCTTGGGAGCCCGTTTTTGCTGGCAGAGTGCTCAGGCCACCACAGGCACTGACACGAGTGACGTTAAGCTGACTATGCCCACCCTGGCCATGCCCCCCACCCCCCCAAGATCAAACACAACCCTGATGTGGTCCTCAATGAAATCGAGTTTGACATCCCTCATCTAGATCAATGTTTCTCAAAACGTAGTCCTTGGACCTCCTGAGATCCTAGGGATCCACATAATCAAAATTAGTTTTCAATCTATGCTGAAAAATAATACTAAAATCCCATCAAGCAATTATGAAAAGCGGTAGTGGATGCATCCATTTTAATTTTACATATGATAAATATCAATAAATATAACCCTTATAAACAAACATTCTTCTGAGGTCTTCCATTATTTTTAAAAGTGGGAAACGTTGATCTAGATTATCCATGAAATTCTTTGGATGAGGCAGCTGCCAAATATCTCTGTGACTGGTAGTGTTAGATGTTTTTCATTTGGAAGCACCATTCAAGAGGTGATATTTTAAATTTCAGGTTCCCTCAATTACTTATGCCTCAAAGTATGACATAATAACCATTATACAGAAATTATATATTGTCTAGAAACTTTGCATCACTCCTCACTATGCTGTGTTCTCTTAACAAATATTATTTACTCTGTCTGAGTATTTTCCATCTTAAGTGAAGCTGCTTTTTTCCCCACCATATATATCATACCTAGCATTAACAAGTGTCCCACAGGCTATTCCCCTCATTATACTCTGGTACTATGCTGGATGTACAATGGAAATCTGTTGAGGATACACTGAATTGTATGGGTCATGTTAATTTGGCTGGAGTAATATTTATTCCAGGGAGTGATGCATAAGATGAAAAGAATCCAGTATGACTATGAAAGCACGTGCAAAGTTTATGCAGCTGAAGTTTAGAATTTAGATGCAAGTTTGGTTCGCTTTATATGGAATAGTTCATTTTGTGTGGAAATGAATGAGGTAATAAATACGAACACTAGGCCTCACTGTTTTTCAGAAGGCAATGAGACATTTGGAAAGAAATTGGCCGTTGGCTTACAGCAGAGGTGTCAAACTCAATTTCACTGAGGGACACATCAGGGGGGGTCAGGGTGAGCGTGGCCATGGTGGGTGTGGCCAGCTCGACGTCACTTGTGTTGGGGGCACTTGTGGTGGCCCGAGCACTCTGCCAGCGAAAATGGGCTCCCGAGTTCTGTTTTCAGCTGCGACGGCTACCTGCAACCCTCTGTCAGTGAAAACAGAGCTCAGGAGGACTGCACGCAGCCCTCCCAAGCTCCGCTTTTGCTGGCAGAGGCACCGTGGGCTGGTCCTTCGCTATTTCCAGGGTGGCCCCATGGGCCAGATCTAAGCATCCTGTGGATCAGATCTGGTCCGTGGGCCTTGACCTCTAGCTTACAGTGTCTGATAATTTAAATTGCAAGGCCAAAAAAACAAACAAAAACCGAGGTATAAACTTATAGAATGCTTTGCTGGTAACACTATACAGGTAGTCCTTGACTTACGACTACAATTGAGCTCAAAATTTCTGTTGTTAAGTGAGACATTTCTTAAGTGAGTTTTGCCCCATTTTACGACCTTGCTTGCCACTGTTGTTAAGTGAATCACTGCCGTTGTTAAGTTAGTAACATGGTTGTTAAGTGAAACTGGCTTCCCCCGTTGACTTTGCTTGTCAGAAGGTTGCAAAAGGTGATCATATCTTTGGGGACACTGCTTTTGTCATAAATATGAGTCAGTTGCCAAGCATCTGAATTTTGTTCACCTGATGCTGCAATGCTTGTAAGTGTGAAAAATGGTCCTGGGTCACTTTTTTCAGTGCCATTGTAGCTTTGAACGATCACTAAATGAACTGTTGGAAGTCAGGGACTACCTGTATTTTTGTATGATTTGGTTTGAAGTCATGTCTGTGTGTATATAAAACCATAAACTTTAGTTTTAATACAACACGATCGTGCGAATGCTGAAGGGTTATATTTTCATGGATGCCCTATTTGTTGGCTTGGGATGGTCCGGGTCAGTTCTTTTCAGAACAATAAAAGCAAAAGTTAGCTAAATATGTATTTTCAACATTTGTTTCTGTCTCAAGAGAGAGAATTGTTGACCTTGAAAGCATGCAGCCTGCTGAGGGAGGGATGTCAGGGAAAGCTATGGAAAAGGGGATTAGAAAAGTAAAGAAAAGAAAAGAACACAAGAGCAAGATTAGAAGAAAGAAAGAAAAGTTGATGGCAGTTAAGACAGAAATCCCAGGTACCCAAGGTTATTATTAGACAAAAGAGGCATATTTCCTTATCTTCCACAGTAGTTTTGGGTAGATTTTTCTTAAGTCATTCTCCCTAGGTAAAACATCTGAATCCAACGGGCATTGCTCCTATATACTAATCTCTGCATAACACACAACTTGTCTGATTGAATGTGACTAATAAACCACTGCTTTCTTTTTAATGATTTTTTTTAAATTTTATTTTAATACCAACAATCCAACTTTCATTAAAGAGTGTGTCATCTGGGTATAAATGTTTTGTGAAATAACAGTTAAAGTTTACTGCCATATTCATTATTTAATCTATTCTTAGCTTAATACCAATACATTAAATATCTAATACTTACACAATCCTCTTCTTAATTTATTTAACTCTATTAACTCTATTAATACATTTTCTATATTTCACTCATCTATTTTTATTTCTAACTTTATATTTGTTCTCTAACTATCGATAAAATAACTCCCATACAATATATAGACCACTGCTTTCAATGAGGTAAACATGGAGGTCTTGATACTGCTTGGCAGGGTTTGTGAAGGGTAATGAACATTCTAGGGCAGGGGTCCTCAAACTTGGCAACTTTAATATTTGTGGACTTCAACTTCTAGAATTCTCCAGCCAGCATAGCTGGCTGGAGAATTCTGGAAGTTGAAGTCCACAAATCTTAAAGTTTCCAAGTTTGAAGACCTCTGTTCTAGGGAAAGGGTGGGGAACTATGACCCTTCAACTATGGAAGTTGAAGTCCACAAGTCATAAAAGGGCCATATTTCCCCACCCCTGCTCTAGGGATTTTTAAAAAAATCTTGCCTTTTGAAGGGAGTTTCCAGGCTAACAGCAGTCTATGGTCCTCAGCTGGCCTTTCTGAGGTTCCGATGTGCTCCCAGGAGGTGAAGCAGTTTTGCCCATGCAGATCTAACCACATTATCCCTGATGCTGTATTTGAAACCTTCCCTCCTTCCAACTGCATGCCACCCATTGCTCTCACCAAATGCACTCCGGACTCTGTCAAGTGTTCTCCAGTGACACATCCATACATGTATCTGTCCAGCATCATTGGCATGCTCAAGGCTTGCTCAACACATAGCAGGCACGACATATCAGCACTGCAAGGCTGAAAAATGCCATTGTCATTATCTGGACGGTTAGGAGAATGACTACCTAAGTGTATGTCCTAGTATGTCCTGCCAAAGTATTTTCTGGTTGTCTACTTCTGGGACTGGCAGCACAGGTTTGTTTTTACCTTCACCTCCTGCTCTGTAACTTCCAGTTCATTTTCTGCTCCTGGGAATCTTCTGTTGATGAGCCAAATCAGAACAATATTTGCACAGCTTAAATGGAAAGGCTCCACTGTATTTATATGCTGTGAGACATTTCTGCTGGGTCTGGATTTGGAAAATTATCAGTGAACATAACCACCAGTTTGTTTTGATATTTTGAATACCTGCATTATTTTCTCATTTTAAAAAAAAGATACATAGAAGGCATGAATTTAGACATCGTTTCCAAACATGATTTCCCCCTCTTACATAATCAATTGTATTCACTGTTTTTGTTTTTGTCTTGTTCATTAAATGTCCCAGAAAGTATAAGGAATGAAACGAGCAATAGAAAAATGTGTCGAGAAAGGTAAAAGCATCTTACAGGTCACCGAGAAGTTCCTGCTGGAAATATGACATATGTAAAGAAACATTTTAAAGTTTGATAAAACCTTGCAAAAATAATTTCAGTGAGTTTCTCATCTGTCAGAAGAATATCCAAGAAAAATAATTGCACACGAAAAGACAGGCAAGCTTTATTCCAAGATGGAATGCAAGACAACTCGATCTAACCTTTTCTTTGGAAGAAGAATAAAGGGAATCTCTACATTCCTAAAGTCATTCTCCTAAATCTTTCAGCATAAAACTAAGTATCTGAAAAGCCCAAACCTTAATAATTGTATTGAACCTATGCATAAACAAACCTCACAAGAATTGTTTCACTGAAATATATCGATATAAAATCTCTTCTTGCTTGCTGTTGAAGCTTGAGATCATTATGATGTTCTACTAAGTGGCAATGACAACGAAAAACATGACAAAGGAATTTTATTTTTACTCTATCATGCCGTAGCAATACATGCATAGAAACCCAATTGTGTTGTGGTTGCATGGCCTAAGCCCAACTCTTAATATATAAGGCCTGGTTATGAATGATTTTTAGAACTCAGCCGAAAAACCAGTCAAAATTTCATTTTTTTAAGTTCAAGAAACTCTTTAGCCAGTTAAAGCAAAAGCTAATTGTACCTGGCTCAACAGTAGTCTGAGAGGGATCATGGGTGTCCTTGCGGACCACAACTTAAGTATGAGCCAGCAGTGTGCTGCAGCTGCCAAAAAAGCCCATGCAGTCCTTGGCTGCGTTAACGGAGGGATAGCTTCACTTTATACTGTACTGGGTAAGACCACATTTGGAATTCTGTATCCGGTTTTAGTCACCACAGTACAAAAAAGATATTCAGATTCTAGAAAGAGTGCAGAGAAGAGCAACAAAGATGATTAGAGGACTGGAGGCTAAATGGCATGATGAATGGTTGCAGGAACTGGGTATGTCTAGTCTAACAAAAAGAAGGATTAGGGCAGGGGTGGGTTCTAACTTACCTCGCTGCCAGTTTAATTTAATTTAATTTCATTTCATTAAAAGTTCTTATAGGCCGCCCAATCCCGTAGGACTCAGTTCACTTCCTCCCGCATCACGTGGCTGCGTGTGCATGCGCAGTGCCAAAAATTTGGCTTCTGCGCATGCGCAGAAGCAAAAACAAGCAAAAAATAGCAAAAAAAGCCATAAACAAGATGGCGGCGCATGCGCAGTGCCAAAAACTCTGCAAACCAGCAAAAAATTCAAAATAAAAATTCCCAAAAAAAGATGACGGTGTCCATGGACCGGCACCGACAGAACCAGCTCCATGATGTCACCACTGGTTTACTACTGGTTCTATAGAACCAGTGCGAACCGGGTGGAACCCACCTCTGGATTAGGGGTGATATGATAGCTGTCTTCCAATATTTGAGGGGCCGTCACAGAGAAGAGAGGGTCGACCTATTCTCCAAAGTACCTGAGGACAGGACAAGAAGTAATGGATGGAAACGTATCAAGAATAGATCCAATCTAGAAGTAAGGAGAAGTTTCCTGACGGTAAGAAATATTAATCAGTGAAATGGCTTGCCTCCTGCAATTGTGAGTGCTCTATCACTGAAGGTTTTTAAGAAGAGATTGGACAGCCTGTCTGGAATGGTATATGGCAGTGGTGGGCAACCTTAAGCATACCATCCGCCAAATTTTTTCGCAGATGAGTTCCGATCCGCCATTTATTATTTATTTATTTATTTTGGTCATTTTTGTATGCTGCCCCCCCTCCCACAGGACTCAAGGCGGCCATACAACTTTCTCTTTCTTTCTTTCTTTCTTTCTTTCTTTCTTTCTTTCTTTCTTTCTTTCTTTCTTTCTTTCTTTCTTTCTTTCTTTTTCTTTCTTTCTTTCTTTCTTTCTCTTTCTTCCTCCTTCCTTCCTTCTTTCTTTCTTTGTCTTTTCTCCTTCCTTCCTTCTTTCTTTCTTTGTCTTCCTTCCTTCCTAACTTTTCTTTCTTTCTTTCTTTCTTTCTTTCTTTCTTTCTTTCTTTCTTTCTTTCTTTCTTTCTTTCTTCCTTCCTTCCTTCCTTCTTTCTTTCTTTCTTTGTCTTCCTTCCTTCCTAACCTTTCTTTCTTTCTTCTTCCTCCTTCCTTCCTTCCTTCTTTCTTTGTCTTTTCTCCTTCCTTCCTTCCTTCTTTGTCTTCCTTCCTTCCTAACTTTTCTTTCTTTCTTTGTCTTCCTTCCTTCCTTCTTTCTTTCCTTTCTTTGTCTTCCTTCCTTCCTAACCTTTTTTCCTTCCTTCCTTCCTTCCTAATCTTTTCTTTCTTTCTTTCTTTCTTTCTTTCTTTCTTTCTTTCTTTCTTTCTTTCTTTCTTTCTTTCTTTCTTTCTTTCTTTCTTTCTTGTCTTCCTTCCTAACTTTTCTTTCTTTCTTTCTTTCTTTCTTTCTTTCTTTCTTTCTTTCTTTCTTTCTTTCTTTCTTTCTTTCTTTCTCTTTCTCTCTCTCTTTCTTTCTTTCTTTCTTTCTCCCTCCCTCCTCCCTCCTCCTTCCTTCCTTCCTTCTTTCTCTTTTCTCCTTCCTTCCTTCCTTCTTTCTTTGTCTTCCTTCCTTCCTAACTTTTCTTTCTTTCTCTTTCTTTCTTTCTTTGTCTTCCTTCCTCCCTCCCTCCCTCCCTCTTTCTTTCTTTGTGTTTCCTTCCTTCCTTCCTTCCTTCCTTCCTTCCTTCCTTCCTTCCTTCCTTCCTTCCTTCCTTCCTTCCTTTCTTCCTTCTTTGTCTTCCTTCCTTCCTTCCTAACTTTTCTTTTTCTTTCTTTCTTTCTGTCTTCTTTCTTTCTTTCTTTCTTTCTTTCTTTCTTTCTTTCTTTCTTTCTTTCTTTCTTTCTTTCTTTCTTTCTTTCTTTCTTTCTTTCTTTCCTTCTTTCTTTCTCTTCATTCCTCCCTAACTTTTCTTCCTTCCTTCCTAACTTTCCTTCCTTCCTTCCTTCCTTCCTTTCTCCCTGCAAAGCAATCCCCACCGTGGCTCCTTTCTCCCTCGCCCAGCCCTCTTCCAAGATGCCAAGTCCTGATGCCGCCACTTCTGGCATCCCCGCGCCTCTTTCAGAAGGGAGGGAAAGAGGGTGCTTCCCCCCTCCCCCTGGAAATTAGAACCCCCCGCAAGAGTAACAATCACAACAACCAGGGCTGGCAAAGCACCTCACCAGCAGCAGCAGCCGGCGGGAACAAAAGCAAGCGCGGGGCGATGAGAAGGCTCGCCCCGGGCGGAGCTTCCACACAGCTTCTGCATTCCGAGAAGCAACAGCAGCAGCGGAGGCAGCGACAGCAGCCCCCCTCCTCAGAGCCCTGCTGTCCTCCCTTTCCCCAATGGAGCTGTGGAGTCCCGCACCTCAGGGTGTGTGGGCAACGGGCAATTGCTTAGCTTTGGGGTGAAGCCTCGGATTGCTGCCGCCGCCTCCTTCTTCTCCTCTACCCCCACGCTTCCTTTGCTCTGAAGTAACGGCACACGAGCAGCGGGGCCTGCGCTTGTGACTGACTACTTCCTCCTCTGGCCTGCTAGCTCAGGAATTCTGGGAGTTGAAGTCCACGAGTCACAGAAGAGCTTACTTTGCTCGTTTCATCACTGCCGGAGTTTGACTTTGAACTGCGCGCGCTCTCCAGAATTATGCAGGAAGAAAGGGATTGGACAATAAGGTCAGAATCACTTTCACTCGCTAAAACCTTCTTATTGTCCGATCCCCTTCTTCCTGCATAATTGTTATCCACTGACCAAATTTATCTGTACATTTTTCTTCACAGTTGTAAAACAGTGTCACCTTTTCTGTCCGTTGGATGATTGCAATGCGCCACTTGCAATCATCCAATGCGCCACATTTGGCGCATGCGCCACGGTTTGGCCACCCCTGGTATATGGTGTCCTGCTTGAACAGGGGTTGGACTAGAAGACCTCCAAGGTCTCTTCTAACTCTGTTATTCTTTTACTCTATTCCATTGTCATTATTAAATCTAGGTTTTATTCTGGGAACCAAATCATACAGCTAAGTAACAAATCAGAACAAAATCAAGTCAAAACAATTATGTTCTGTTTTACAGGTGACTTTGTATTTTGTCAATCTATTTTTTTTAAAGGACAAAATCTATCCATTTTACTGTAATTATTCCATTTGTCAGTTGCACAAGCTGATTAAATAAATATTCCTTGAATTTAGATTTGGAATGCAATGAAAATTCAGATCGGAGAGGTTTACTAACTGTTTGATAAAAGAGTCCTAATTTTAAAACATGTAAACAGCACATACCTTTAATTCTTGCTTCCTGATGGCTCAAATGTGATCCATTCGACTTCCATCCCTTCTTCTGACTTTCTGAGAACCAAGAAACCCTTGAGGATGGTAGAACTCCTACTTTGCATACAAAAGGTAGTCAGTTCAGCCCTTGGTGTCTTCAGGATGTAAAGATTCCTACCAGAATCCCTGGAGAACTGCTGGCACTCCAAAGAGAAAATATGGACTAAGCCAGGGGTGTCAAACTCAAGGCCCGGGTGTTCTGACCTAGGCTTCCTGATAAATAATAAAGCATAAACGGAGTCCCCAAAAACCTCTTTTTATTTTAACGGCTGTGAATTATGTTAATTCCCAGCTGTTATAAGTCCCAAACAATGTTAATTAGTTTGACAGAAGAAGGCAGATAAGCATCAACCTTTATCTCTCTTGACATGCTGCCAAAGACCTAATTGGCAAGTATCTTTGCAAGGCCAAACAGAACACGGAGTCAGAATGGAAATGCTGATTTACATCGACTACAATTGAACAAGTTGCTTCCTGCAACGCGCAAATCCGTGTGCTTCCCTTTTATGTCCTATGGGAGGGGCCAATCATCTCCAAGCCTTACTCCTGAGTAGCCCTTTTCCTCCTTAACTGTTCTCGCCTTCTGGCAGCTCTGCGCATGCGCGCATTGGGAACAGGCTCCCCCTGTTCCTCTGCCTTGCTCATGTCAGCCTCTGGAGGCTCTGTATAGACCTCTCAGATGGCCCGGGCTGGATCTCTGCCTCTGACACCGAGCCTTCTCCGGACTCCAGGCCTGGCCCATGTTCCTCCCCAGTCTCCTCGCTGTCTGACTCTGCTGCCAGCTCCACAGGCCACTGGCGGACCATCACACTGGGAGCCATAGCAGGCCTGCGGGGTGCTTAGATCTGGCCCGCGAGGCCACCCTGGAAACAGCGAAGGATCGGCCCGCAGTGCCTGTGCCAGCAAAAACGGAGCTTGAAAGGGCTGTGTGCAGCCCTCCCGAGCTCAGTTTTTGGTGGTAGAGGGTTGCAGGACGCCATCGCAGCTGGAGCTCAGGAGCCCGTTTTTGCTAGCAGAGCACTCGGGCCACCACAGGCGCCCCTGACATAGTGATGCCAAGCTGACCATGCCTACTCCAGCCCCCCAAGGTCAAACATAACCCTGATGCGGTCCTCAATGAAATGGAGTTTGACACCCATGGACTTAGCAGAGCAATTGCCCAATTCAAGGGATACAGTTTCCTCTATTCATAAACCACAAAGGGAGACAAATATATTTCAGGATTATTGTTAGATACAGACCTCCCAAAATTGGGGTAGAGAAGAAAATACAAAAATGGTTATGGATGTGTATATTTTCTGCTGAGTAAATCATCTGCATGAATGAATTTAATATTGGACATGCATAGATCCGATAAAAGCAGCTATACAGAGAAAATTGTTTCTACAGCTCATTGATGATTTACATAAGTATAAGAGCAGAACACAGTCAAATTTCCATTAAGCCAAAAGCTCATTGCCATTTCTCTCTCCCTCACCCACAATCACTGGGTTGTTGGTGTTGTGAGGTTAAAGTGAGGAGAAATTCATAGACTCGATACATCCTAGAAGAATCGGGATAGTAATACAGTACTCTTGCATTCATATAATTGATGTCTAGTTTTCATGTCTTAGTTAATTGTATATATGCAATTAATGGGTTTGGGTTTGCTTATTGCATGGATGTGTGGTGGTGACATCCTGTGTGGTTTTCGTGAGTGTGGGTCTGGTGTCATACTTTGCAGTACATGCAATAAGCAAACCCAAACCCACACCAATGAGGCACGACCACAAACCAGAAGCCATACCACAGCTGCATCATTAGCCACTTTAAACCCCTCCAATCCATACATGAAGCAAACTGACACCCTCCATGAAGATGTGGCACGACCACGAACCAGAAGCCAAACAGCAGCAATGCAGCTCACCAGCTCAAATGCCCCTGCAAGTCAGACCAACCTGAGCACACCCCCAGCCAATCAGAGCACAGCTAACCCCCCAACCAATCAGAGCACAGCCAAGCCCCCAACCAATCAGAACACACCTCCAATCAATCAAAACACAGCCAAGCTCCCACCCTATCAGTTCAAACCTCCACTGGCAGTTAAAAGGAAGAAACAGCAGCAATCTCACATTGCTCCTAGAAGCAGGAAGCAGAAGACACCAGCCTGAAGATGATGAATGAGACTTCATCGAAACGTCGCCAAGACACTTCCAATTTCACGCGGGAGAAAACCCGAATACCCAAAGACCTACATATATATATATATATATATATATATATATATATATATATATATATATATATATATATATATATATATATATATATATATATATATATATATATATATATATATATATATATATATATATATATATATATATTAGTGTTCTTCTATGCCTCCCTACTCCCTGGGGACTCAGGGCGGCATACAACATTTAAAGAACAACTAAACAATATAGTTTAAAAACAATTTAAAAAGAATTTAAAAAATATACAGAATCATACATACGTGGGGGAGACCTAGGATGTGAATTGTCTCAAATCACCCCGCCTGCAGGAAGAGCCATGTCTTAATGGCTTTTCGGAAGGCCACCATATTATTTTCATTCATTACTTGATTGAAATCCATTGTTACTTATGTTGAGTGCAGGCAGTTTTCCATTTTAAATGGAACTCTGAGAATGGACAAATTCTCTTACTTTGTCAGATGAGATTGACAGATAAACCACGCTGTTTAAATACTAAATCTTGGTATACTGCCTTTAGAAAACAGAAGGACTTAGGAGAATAGTTAATTTGACTTCCTGATTTATATACTCCTTAAGAAATAGAAAGTTATGGACTTCCTTGGGTACCTTTATCTGTTCTTGCACGAGCACTAAATTATTTTCTTTACAATCATTTAATTAAAGTCTCTGTTTTTCAACAGCATTACTAAAGCTAGATCAGGTAAAGATCTTAGTGTGGTACATAGTAGATTGTTTCAATTCAGTTTACAAAGCCAATAGATTCCCAGAAGAGAAATTGGAATTGATCCTCCTCACCACCATAAGAGACATCTTACTATATCTCAAAGCAGACAGTCATATCCCATTGTCTTTATTCTCTCTTATCAGCAGTCTGGGCTTTATATTGCAATGCAGCCGTAAGCTGGATTTGAGTTGAGAAAAGGATACAAATCAAAACCCCAAGGGGCCTTTTCCGCATCACTGCTCTTCGCCCACCCAAGGCTTCTATGAACTCTGTTCATAGTCACCTTCAGTCTTATTTCCAGATTTTACACCCCGTGAGGCCTCTTTTGAAAAGAATCAAGATAAGGAGGAAAATACTACTTTAAAAGCGGTAGGGTCATTATATATATATTCTTAAAACACGTTCATGGTTTCTTGTAGTTTATGTAGAATATTCTGAACTGTCTTAATTCATTGTTGCTGACAGCATAACATAACCTTGGATACTAGAGGTCTCCAACCTTGGCAACTTTAAGCCTGGTGGACTTCAACTCCCAGAATTCCCCAGCCAGCTTTGCTGACTGGGGAATTCTGGGAGTTGAAGTCCGCCGGGCTTAAAGTTGCCAAGGTTGGAGACCCCTGCACTAAACAATACGTTGTGCTAGATTAATATTTCTCCTAATTCTTTAGAAAAAAGTCACTGTCTGTGTATGAATAGGTTATTCCTCATTACATACAACAGGTTGCACAACTTTCTTCGGGCCACTGGTTTCATTTTTCTTTCAGAGGTCTGATCCCCAAAACTCCTAGGAGCAGGGGTGCCACATACATTAGGCAACAATCAATTCCAACTTTTATTTTGCCTCCCTGATGATTTTTTTTTTTACAGTGGAATGAATGTGGACCAACAGACATTCCTTATTAAGCAAAGTCAATCTACTTTCTTCTCTATGTTCCCCTCATGTCCATCTGTGGAAGGCTTGATTTTGGGATTTCACATCAGAAGACAGGAGAATGTGTTTACCTGGTGCAAGTGATGGCAATGCTGTTTTATTTCTCTTTAGTAGGTAGTTGTTTTTGATTTGCTACACAATTCCAGTAATGCAATTTGATTACAAGTTGATTCTAATTCTAAATGACTCTTTCTAATATGTATTTTGTTTTGGGGTTGTTGTTTTTTAATTCACTGGCTCCAAATTTGATAATATGTCCACATCTATATAAATGTTCAAGTAAGTTCCTGCCTAAGGTTCTCATACTAGCTCCTTCCTTCCTTCCTTCCTTCCTTCCTTCCTTCCTTCCTTCCTTCCTTCCTTCCTTCCTTCCTTCCTTCCTTCCTTCCTTCCTTCTTCCAACTTCATGTAGGACAATATGTTGGCCATGTCTGGAAAACCAGTTCTGAAAACAATGTTCTCTGAAGAACTAATTCACCAGTGCTAGGCCTAAGTAAATAGTTAGGAAGAAAACAGATTATAAGTTTATTGTCTTACTCAAGTGTATGAGGAAAGATTAGAGTTAATTGTCCCCCTTTTAAGCAGAGACATTCAGCAAACAAGGACAGTCAATAGGCAAAGCATATAGTCTATTTCACATTAACTTTGGTGAAGTTAATACGGCTTCCATTGGTGTACAATATGTCAGTCAGATTTAGTCTCGGACTGTTTCAGACTGATAACAAAGAAGAAAACTTTGGTACTATTAATACTCCTAAATGTCCCCGAGCCATTTAATACTCTTGATTAAAGGAATTTCCTATCTCCTTTCCATGATGTTTGCTCTTGTGGGTTGAGAGCATCAATCCTTGGGCTGTAACACTGCCCAGACTCCTACCCAGATTACTGTAATTCTACTTTATTATAGAAGGGTCTAATAATAGAATCTTGTAAATCTTGCAAAGAATCAGAGCATGGTGAACTTTCTCACTTTCAGGGCTAAATTTATGTTTACCTAATGATTGGTGAATACCTTCTTCAAGGTTATCTCCATATTTCATTGCAATGTTGGACTGGAACAGGACATCCAGTAAAGCTTCTCTTGGAATGGCTGGCTCCTTCTTCTTTTCTTCTTCTTGCATGTACACCTTTGAGCAGTGGTGGGTTCCTACCGGTGCGGTCCACTTTATAGCACCGGTAGCGACCGGCTGGTGACGTCACGAATGTTGTAACTGGTCATAAATGTGTATGTGTGCGTGCGTGCATACATGTGTGCATGCATATGACTGTCAAAACTCAAAAAACAGGTCAAATAGCACTGAGGAGGTCAGTCATAAATTTGAACACTTGGCAACTGGCCATTAAGCAAGGACCACTTGTATTTGGTTTGCCTTAAGGGTTCAGAGCTGTATGGAATCTGGTTTCTTTTAATCCTTTGGTGGATTGTAAAAGGTCCAGATGCAGGAATCCTCGTAGGGGGAACTAGGATCGTGACCACTTAGCCACACCCGCCCAGTCACATGACTATGAAGCCATGCCCGTCCAGTCACATGACCATCAAGCCACTCCAACCCGGTCACATGACTGCCAAGCCACGCCCACAAAACTAAGCCACACCCGCAAAACTAGCCCACGCCTACAGAGTGGTAGTAAACAATTTAGGAACCCACCCCTGCCTTTGAGAGGGCTAAGTTGGACAGCCTTACAACCCAAGGCCTCTTTAGTATGCCCTGAAGATGTTAAAATATAATAATATGCAAGTGTGGGGGGAAAAAAGCAGCTGGCTTTTAGGTGGTGTTCCATAAGCGCTCACCAAAACCCAGCAGAAGGCTTGTAAGTTGAATTCTGTGAAGCTAATGTAATATTTTGCACCTCTATTCATGGTGAACAAGCAACCTGAGGTAGGTCTTTGTGCATGTGTCCAAGCACAATTTTTTGAGTGATTCAAACAAAATCAGCATACACATTCCAACCCTATATAAAAATACTTGCATGTTTCTATCTCTTGGCTTTTTACATTTTTGAATAAACGTTGGTACCCTCAACACCAGTTCTTCATACAGTGTTACATTTGAGTCCAAATATAAGAACCTGAATATTGAATATTTCTGCACATGTTGAAGGTATCAGTTTCATGTCCTTTGACAACTTAATGGAATCAAATACATTGGAGTGAAAAAGAGAAGATGGTCTTTTTTTTAAAAAAACCCCACAATCTATATATATATAGACAAAGACAAAGTGTTGTTTTTTTGCAACCATTAGTGGAAACATTTTCATAAACATAATTAAGGCTAACATAATTTAATTAAATATGAATATTTTCATGGATTTGCTGTTGAGTTTATTTATGTAATTTTTAAACAAATTAAAACAAGCTTCATAGGCCAGAAGATACCTTTCATGCTAATTATTGCATTAGTGTGGGAGATTCATAGTTATCATTCATTGTTACCATCAAAATTTACAACTGGTTTTATGACTACATCATGCTGTAAATCAGAAGCATTTGCAAACATCCATATTATAGCACTGCGTTCTGACCATGTATTGCAGTTAATTAACAGCAAGCATTTTCTCTTTACATGTCCTTTTTCCCCTGTTGGGATTTAAGCTTGTAATTTATAAGGCAAAAACATTGCCTTTATTTTCTTAAATATATAGTTGCTCTTTTCTGTAATATAAATGGAATAAACTTTTATACGACTATTAAGACATTCGGTATATTCAGCTGAATCAGGGCTTGAAAATAAGAAGTCTGGCATGTAGACAAACCAAAACCCTGAAGGCACCAGTGTATTATAGCAGTCATGAAAACCACATCAAGATCCTCCATGATACTTTATTCCATGTGGTGACCGCAATATATTCAACAAGGATAAGAAATATGCAGCTTTCAGATTTATTAAATTCTAGCTTCTAGAGCACCATGGCCTAAATAATGCAAGATGGAAGCATCATCCATTAACACTGCCATTCCCATTTCAATACAACTTCACGTTACATAGATAACTATGTGAGCACTTTCTACAGGAATGGACCTTCATTAGGTTCATCAAGGGTTGATGCTTATTATTTCCAGATGCTTATTGGAGTTTAGAAGTCTCTATGTCCATAGATGAACTTGCTCTTGGTAAATCTAGAAAGGATCTGAGGAATTTGAAAGCTGGGAGTCAGTATTCCCACAGTATTCCCACAGTAGTTTATTTTCTCTACAGACAAAAGGGGTTTAAATTGTGCTTTTGAATTATGGGCCTCCTCTGTGAATTACAGAACATTAGGTTCTTTAATCTTGGGAGGAAGGACAGTGTCAAAAACACATCTCTCTTTTTTTGGGTTGTTTATTTATTTATTTTGGTTGTTTATTTCTATTGATGAAATTTCAGGCATGCCAACCAATTGTCCCACATGAAGTAGTTGGCTTCTTTTAAGTCTTTTTTTTTTAATTACAGTTTTTATCTACAGGAAGAATTTTCTTTACAAGGTAGAGCTTTGTCAGTGCATTATGAGAATGGGTCTTGTCCACTTTATATTTTGCAGGTTGCAAAAGGTTAATGGGTGAACTTGCTTTCTTCCTTGTGTATTGAAGATAAACTACCACTGAACAGGCAACCTTTAAATCAACTTTGGAGGCCATATCCAAGATTTTGGGGCATGGCACATGTGGCCCTGAAACCATATTCTGTGTACAACTGAAATTATGTTATGTAAGAAAGGATGCACCGTCCTTACATGTTCTCCTGTGACAGACTTATCATCACATTCCTCTGCTATATAAGGATCACACTCTGTTTTACACCAGTCATTACAAAACTGCAGAGCCCGTTATAGGGAACTAATTTTGCATAATGTAATTTTGGAAAATCTAACTTGGTGCTTTATAGTATGCTAGGATGTTATAAAGACATATTCCGCTAATTCGGATAGATCCTGAAAGAGTCCGCACAGATGTTTCCGGGCTATTGGGAAATCCCCATGAATCCATGAAAATAGATGCCACACACACAGTTTCACTGTCAGATTTAGACGTACATCTGACGAGGCTACACAGGCCTGCTGCAAGCCCATCCGTGGGGCCTTAAGCCTTGTGGAGGAAGTACAACTTGACCCACAATGTATGACATAATCTGTTTAAACTTTAGAATTACAAACAGGTTCTGATGCTTCGTGGAGATCCCCCTGCATACCGCCTGCTCATTCTTGTAATCTCTCAAGAGGAAAAACGTGAAAAAGACATGTTTTTAGACATGTTACATCTTGTATTTGCCATTGATTGATCTTCTTGAGTCCCATTTGGGTAAGATAGTTTTTGACAGAGATTTATATAATTTAGGGATGTATCTATCAGATGCTACTGCACTGGATTTAACTCCACAGTTGCATTAAATCTGGATAAACATGCTCTTTTTTGTGTGACTTGCAAGAGAAATGTAACTGAATTAAGGAGAATCCAACAGGGTGTGACAAGGGTAGAGGTACACTGTTAGTGCTTCCTTAATGCAAGTATTTTCCTGGTATTGCATGCCTGTCATGCAGGTTCAGGAAAACATACCAACAGTTTTAGTATGAATGCCCCTGTTCCTCCTAAAGTACCTTTTGTGCTGTGGATTGAACTTCTACCTTTCCTAGTATTTGAATAACTGCTTTTAGTTACTTCCTGGGTGAAGTTAAACAATATTGATCCATTTTGACTGCATCAACCCTAGTAATACCTTATGCATGTATTCAGCAATGAGGAACGTTATAATATACTTCAGAATGAACCCTGCTATGAAGCATTTGTCTGCAGAAACACAACACCACATTTGGGAACTGGATAATAGCTGAAGCTTAACAGATTTGATACTGATAGATAAGCAGTCTGTTGCAGACAAGAGAGAAGCCATATATATACAGAGATGATCTGCCAGATGCAGAGCACATCAAGTAAGCCATATATCAGCCCCAGGTTTAAATCTTAAGCCTTTTCCTTCCTTCCATCTTTTTTGACTCTTGACTCTTCCCCCCCCCTCCCCCCAGGCTTGAAAGCAGAGGGCATAGACATGTTTATATGATGGTATTATCTAGTTTTATAATTCCCTCGGTGGACCAAGAGGTCCTGGACATTTTTATGGGTCTGGAGAGCATTTTGCTCCTCCTTTTATTTCCATTTCTTCAACAGTGAAAGTTGATAAGATCATCCTCTCTTCATCTCTCTCTTGCCTTCCCCATTTATGCCTGGGGGTGTCAGGCATTGATATGGGTAGATGTGTTTTTTTCATCCTTGGCTGAAGTTGAAGAGCTCCTTTGTGGACCTTTTCTCCCCTTTTTTTATTTCTGATACCAGGAGAGAATCCATCTCTTGTTCTTCTTCGTCAAGAACTGTCTCATTCCAGAAGTCATTTAGTTCCTACCAGGGGTGGTATTCATTTACCTTCCCTACCAGTTCGCAAATGTGAGCGCACGCGCAAAGCCTTCTGTGCATGCGCACAGTCTCAAAAATGTGGATAAATGTGAAATGCTTACATACGGGTGGATGGGCGGAGCCACCCGCAGTCAGCGCTACCGGTTCACCCAATCCGGATAGAACTGGCTGAATAACACCACTGGTCCCTACCATTTAACTTCAGGTCAGACAGTTTCAGGGTCTCTTTCAGTAGTCATGAAAATATCTCCTCCCCTACCATCAAACCAGGTCCCCTCTCATTCAGTTCAGAACTACTGGCAGCAGAGGTGGGTTCCTCCTGGTTTGGACCGGTTCTATGGAACTGGTAGTAACTTGGTGGCCTGGGTCGCTGGAACCGGCAGCGACCCAGGCCTGCCACGCCCCCGAATCAGCTCTCTCGGCGGAAGCGTAGGCACCGCCATCTTGTTTTTTGCTTCTGCGCATGCAGAGAAGCTGTGTTTTTAGCACTGCGCAACACCCGCACACCTGCACGGCTTGCCACTGAGCGAACCGGCAGTGACAAAAACCGGAACCCACCCCTGGCTGGCAGGTATTGGTGCAGGTACTTCTGGCATGTGAGCTGGTTTTGATCTGTCAGGATATTGTACATGGAACTGTTGAAGGAGTTGAACAATATGGATCCTTTCTGCTGTTTCCCATGAAACGAAAATATTGAAAAATAGTAAAGCTGAAAACTGTTATGGTACTAATTGACCCCCCCCCAAAGAATAGGAATGTGGTTTACTTATGTACTTATGTACTTATGACTGTACAGCATGATAAATATGTATGTAAAGGCAGTGTCTGTGAAGGCTATTTTGTTTTCTTATACAAAGAATGAATGCAAAAAAAATACAGGGATGTTTGTTTGCTACACATATGTAAGAATGTATTTGGCAGAATTCTGTTTGAAAGGGTGGAACTAATCACACGTGAACATCATTTTTCAGAAATGCAGGTGGATTTATGATGGATGGGAGATGCAGATATCTGATTTTTGCTCTTGGCAGCTCAGAGAGAAATATATACCTGCAAGAAAGAAAAGTTATTGTAAGTTTTTTTTAGAGAAAGTGATAAAATGAATACATTTGAATTCTGGAATATTGGATGCAAATGTGAGTTGGTTACCGACTGCAGTAAAACCAATGTATGATGAATATAGAATATTTGTGAGAATATTTCCAATGTTCAGTGAATGTTTCATCATTGAGATGAAAGTGAGACAAGGATATAAAATATGACCTTGGTTATCTGCATAGACAAAAATAAAAAGAATGCTTGTGGTGATGTTAAAGGTGTGTTGAGTGGGGACATAAGTGTGCACGTATTTGTATAAAGACAATGTTGTATTGTTGGTTGAGAACCCAAGATATTTGCAATAAATATTAGATTAGATTCAACGAAGAAACAAAAGGTATGATGTGGAAAATTGCTTCTTCTGTTTAACAAGGAAAAACAGAATTTATAAATAAATTGCAAAAACTCGATGAATTTCTATCCCTCGATAAAGTAATTATGAAAGAAAGAAGGGATGGAGAAATGTTAAGTCACCCAATGCCAGCACACGCACTGTCACAAGGAATGAATATCTGAAGAAGGAAATTAAAACATTTGTTTATAAAAGGATGCTTTCTCTCTCTCATATGGAAGAATTGGACATGTCAGGGAAAATATAAAAGCAAGATGAACATAGTTGGAATAGTTTGTGTAAAAAGGATATCGGTCAAGAGAGAAAAGTACAGCCAAGAATGGATGCAAATGAATGACCGCTATGAAAGAAGCACACTGAAATGTTTTGATCATACTGGAAAAGAAACGAATGAGGATTGCATTGCAAAACGAATACAGGATATAAAACTGAACGAGTTGACAGGAATGAGAAGATGATAAAGTTGTGATTGGATGGAATTGATGAGATCCTAAAGAGAAGAGGTAATAACTCTAACAGACGCGGTGGAGGCTTTGATGGTTTGCAAGCATAGAAAGTTACAGATAGTTACAGTGAGTAGTGTTGGTATAAACTACATTTAGCTATATCTTCCCTCTTCTCCCGCCCTCCCCAATCTCATGCCTTTAACTTGTTTTGTTCTTTTTTCCCGAACTTTTGTTGTTCTTTTCTGCACCCTGCATAGCATGGCTTATCCCGAAAGGAACAGTATGATAGAATGTATGCATACACTACACAAAGCTAAGGGCAACTTTGAACTCCGCACCAGCAGAACAACTACAGAAATAATTCTCTTACTCATTGCTCTGGCAGCTGAAGTAGCAGCAGTAGCGCAAGGAAGGAGTTATTCAACTCTGAGCATTATTCTTACAGGATGGGTTGTAAATATTCTGTTAAAACAACATATGCACAATTGAGCGGATTCTGCCCAATTAAAGTCACAAACTTTAATTTAAAGTCACAAACTTTAATTAACACCAGGATTATTTATTCTGTAAAGACACCATTTACTTGGATCTCCTTCCTGCATCTTTGCTGGTTTTCAATGTAGCATCGTCTTTTTTCTGTTCCCCCATCCCTAATTTGAACAAACTACTCTGGGCATCAACCGTGAATGGGGGCTGCCCCCTCCCCAGCTCACGTTATAAATTCATGAAATGAGTGTTTCATAATAGAGAAATGGAGAGAAACCTTTATTTATTGCAGCTCCAGCAGATGCTGCAATAATGAACATGAGTCTTTTACATTGTCCTCATCCCCATCGTTCATGCTCAATTTTATTATGAGTTGTATAATGCAGTGTAATGTTCAGCTTCTCTGTGACACAATCAAAACACACATTTCTCATATGCATGTGTCTTTTCTTGGGAGGATGGTGGGTAATTGAAAACACTTTATCAGTTTGGAAGTTAATGGCATAGGAGAAAGAGATTTAGGTACACAATTCCTATTGATAATGGGAGTTTCACAGCTGCTGAAAACATGCTGCTAAATGTTGACTAAAGATAAGTGCAAGAATATATTTGTGCCATGAACTTCACATAGCATTCACCTGTTCTCCAAGCAAGTAAGCAAAACAAACATGTCACTCTGACATGTGCAATAGTTATACCAGCTGTAATTTATATAGGAGAGGAAACACAGAGTCTAAATGAGCACCTCTGTTTATATTTGGGAGGCAAGAATCCTTAGTGGTGAGGCACCCTTCTGTACAGGCCATTGCTAAAGAACTCCAAGCTAGTTCCTGTTTATATTAAGAGCCATGGTGGCATAGTGGTTAGAATATAGTATTGCAGGCTAATTCTGCCAACTGCCAGCAGTTTGATTCTCACCGGCTCAAGGTTGACTCAGCCTTCCATCCTTCTGAGGTTGGTAAAATGTGGACTCAGATTGTTGGGGGCAATATGCAGACTCTGTAAACCTCTTAGAGAAGGCTGTAAAGCACTATGAAGTGGTATATAAGTCTAAGTGCTATTGCTATATACTTGTTGTGCATCCATTAGATCAAATGGAAGTACATATGAACACAGATATTGATGCCCCTGTATGCATATGATCACATGATACTGAAGAACTGTGCCCTGAAGAATTGTCATCCTGAAGTACAGGCTGGTGATGATTAGAACCACATTTCAAGAGGACGATGGATATTGTGTTCCTTGAACCACTGCACTGTAGTACTCCCACCCACAATTTTAGGGGGGGAAACCCTTTTTGATAGGTGGGATGCAGTGACATTCTGCCAATTTATTCAGATAAAAAAGATTCAGATGTATTAGTAGAGAAAACAATAAAGCCTTACTGGGTATTTTTTCCACCTTTGCAATTAGGCCTTCTAACATCCAAAGAAAGTACATGACATGTTTAATCTTCAGGGGTGGGTTCTAACTTACCTCGCTGCCGCGTGGGCGCATCTCATGGGCGCGTGAATGCACAGTGCAAAAAAATTAAAAAAATTTAAAAAGCAGAAAAAAATTCCCCAAAAAATATTTTTAAAAAAGATGGCGGCGCCCATGGACCTGCACCGACCGATCCGGTTCTGTGGTGTCATCATGATGTCACCAGCGGTTTGCTACCAGTTTGGGAGAACTGGCCCGAACCGGGAGGAGCCCACCTCTGTTAATCTTGACTTCCAAAACTGTTCAAAGGATCTCAAGGAAGGGATTTAGGCAGAGCACTGCAAGATTTAAAGCAAGGCTAGTTCCTAATTCCTTTTTAGAGAACAGTAAGATGCTAAACTCTTGTTATTACAAGGACTTGTGTGCTCAGTGATTAAAATGGAAAGGAAATACAGACAAGTTTGTATTTGGAGCCTTAAAATAATGGAGTTTACCCTCCTTTAGTCAAAAGTCCAGACAGACCCCTTAACAGGGCTACAGCTCAAATTTCTTCTGTCTTACAACATTGATAAAGTGAGGCACAGATTTTCACAGGGAGAGAGAGAGACACAGAGGGCCCCATTCACAAGGGTCTGGGAGTGTCTTTATGTCAAGCGAGCCAGGCCAAAGGGGTCATAGCAAAGGCACAGATGCACTGCTATTGTATAAAGCAAAGTACCATATGACCAGGCTCAAATTTCACTCCCAGGTTCTAAAGGATGCCTCCCAACTGTATTGACCAAGTGCACCAGACAGGCACAACTTCAGGCCTACTATACAGTATAGAATAGAATAGAATAGAATTATTTATTGGCCAAGTGTGATTGGACACACAAGGAATTTGGTGCATATGCTCTCAGTGTACATAAAAGAAAATAGAATAGAATAGAATAGAATAGAATAGAATAGAATAGAATAGAATAGAATAGAATAGAATAGAATAGAATAGAATTCTTTATTGGCCAAGTGTGATTGGACACACAAGGAATTTGTCTTTGGTGCATATGCTCTCAGTGTACATAAAAGAAAAGATATATTTGTCAAGAATCATGAGGTACAACATTTAATGATTGTCATAGTACATAAAAGAAAAGATACATTTGTCAAGAATCATGAGGTACAACACTTGATGATTGTCATAGGGTATAAATAAGCAATCAGGAAACAATCAATATTGAGAGAAATCATAAGGATTCAAGCAACAAGTTATAAGTGGGAGGAGATGAGAAGACTAATAGTAATAGTGATGCAGCCTTAGTGAATAGTTTGACAGCGGTGAGGGAATTATTTGTTTAGCAGAGTGATAGCGTTAGGGGAAAAACTGTTCTTGTGTCTAGTTGTCTTGGTGTGCAGTGCTCTATAGCGTCGTTTTGAGGGTAGGAGTTGAAACAATTTATGTCCAGGATGTGAGAGGTCAGTAAATATTTTCACAGCCCTCTTTTTGACTCGTGCAGTATACAGGTCCTCAATGGAAGACAGGTTGGCAGTAATTGTTTTTTCTGCAGTTCTGATTATCCTCTGAAGTCTGTGTCTGTCTTGTTGGGTTGCAGAACCCAATTGTGACTATTGTGACTCTCTTCTTCTTCTTCTTCTTCTTCTTCTTCTTCTTCTTCTTCTTCTTCTTCTTCTTCTTCTTCTTCTTCTTCTTCTTCTTCTTCTTCTTCTTCTTCTTCTTCCTCCTCCTCCTCCTCCTCCTCCTCCCCTTCCCCTTCCCCTTCTCCTCCTCCTCCTCTTCCCCTTGCCCTCTTCTTCCTCCTCCCCTCCTCTTCCTCCCTTTGCTCTCCCCCCTCCTCCCCTTCCCATACATTCTAACTGAGGAGGAAGTCCCATTCTTTTTTTTTTCTTACATGAGAAAGCATTTATATATTCTTGCTGAAAGGAATTCATCTCAGTGCTTCTATTTTTCCCCTCCTCTGTTGGAGGAGGATGAACATTTATACCTTCTAGCTGAGACTGAAGTGGTTTAATTCATGCATTTCATTTTTATTCTGACTTCTGCTTGCATGGGAAGCATTCATGAATTCCAGATAAGATTGAATTGGTAGAATTGATCAACAGCTGCCCACAAATCTACTAATGATGTAACTCGGCACTCAGAGAAAAATAACATATTTGCAAAATATGTACTCAGAAGTTATCCCTGTAAGCCAATGCTTCTCAATTATTTTCTGTTACGCCCCCCCCCCCCAGGAAGAAGTAAACATTTCGCGAGCCCCCAACACTCCGATCTGGGCCCCAATGGAATTTTAGTGTTAATATTTATTATTTTACTTATTATAAGCTGCAAGCAAACTATTGGCTGGGGAAGGCTGCTCTACCCACTTACCTGGGAGTAAGTCACACTGAACTCAGTGGAGCCTGTTTTCGGTTAGGCAGGCATAGGCTACCTTGCTTAGGGCCCTCTTTTGATATGGGGCCAGGCCAGCTTAATCAAGCCGATGTTTTGGGGTCGCCGGCCTGGCCCATAAGTGCCGCCTCTGCCGGGCACTCACAGCGAATGGTGTGGAAGGAGACTTTAGGGTGCTGCTCGAAGCTTTCGCCCAGCTGCAGAGGATGCTCCTCCTTGTCCAGCAGCAGGTTCGCCACACCATTCATGGCTACCGCGGCACCCGCCGAGAACAACAAGAACCCACACAGCCACCCCGCCCCACCTGGCCGCCTTCTCTTCTGGGCTCGGAGCAGCGTGCAACTGGGAAAACACTCCCCGTCCAGGGGAATCAATCGAGAAGGACCACGCATGTTCCCCTGGGTCACATGCGCCCCCTGGCATCACTCTATGCCCCCCCAGGGGCCACCGCCCCACTATTTGAGAAACACTGCTGTAAGCCCAGGTGCAGTCTGGTGTCCTCCAGTGTTTTCTTTTCTTTCTGTTTTTTAACAACTCCCACAATTCACTAATTGTGCTAAAGGGAGTCAGAGGCCCAGATATCTGGGAAGCGCAGGTTGCGTAAGTATGTTGTAAATCCTTTTTTTACTCTTTTCCATTAGGAGAATTTATAAAATGATACTGCATCATCCACCTGTCATTTCCTGTGCCCTCTGCTTTGTAATCCCAAGATGACAATGCTCTATCACAGGCTTAGAGATTGGGCTAAGTCCAACTGCTCCTGCAGTCTGCATGTTATTTTGTTATGCGTGCACATAGCGTTTCTCCGGGTATATGGGATGGCATATATAGGGATTTCACATGATGTAATTTGAAGCCCTTTGGAGAACAGGCTGGGCCTCAAGGTAATGAAATTGGCATTGGATTAAAGTTTGAACTCCCGCTTACCCTAATGACTTGTCACATAGAAACCTGTCATGCATTTTTGAGAAATGTGATTCTTTGCTTTCTAGAAATGGAAAACAAATTCTGGAAAGCCCCAAGAACTCTGATGACATCATGATACCCAGGATTTCTTCTGGAGGTTATCTGTGGCACACTTGTTGACTTGCTCTTAAGTATGCTGCTAATAGGTTTTCCCTGGCATCTGAGTAGGCTGGCAGCTCACATGAGATCAGATGCACAATTATAATTAGCTGCAAAATAAAAGATATATTTGTTCTATGGGTCATTAATAAAGTGCAAAAAAAGATATCATTTTTATTGCTCTGGGTCATTGAAGTTGAAAAGTACCAAATACGAAAATAAATTACCAATACTTGGATTGAAGAAAAAGCACACACAGCATCATCAAAATCATAGCCACTAAGTCAGTGTCAGCCTGGGAATGGAAGGCAATGGCTCACCAACCAGCCCATCATTGAAGAGACCCCAAAATAATTTATTCAAACATAATTGAACAATAATGGGAGGAGACAAACTGGACAGGGAAAGTTAACAGGGAAATTTTGGTGCGCAAACTTCAGTTCTGGCTTTGCTATATTGTTATCCATTTGGCTTTTGGTAAAAGTACACCTTTCACTAAATAATAATAATAATAATAATAATAATAATAATAATAATAATAATAATAATAATAATAATAATAATAATAATAATAATAATAATAATAATAACAACAACAACAACAACAACAACAACAACAACAACAACAGAGTTGGAAGGGACCTTGGAGGTAGTCCTACCCCCTGCTTAGGCAGGAAACCCTACACCACTTCAGACAAATGGTTATCCATCATCATCATCATCATCTTCTTCTTCTTCTTCTTCTTCTTCTTCTTCTTCTTCTTCTTCTTCTTCTTCTTCTTCTTCTTCTTCTTCTTCTTCTTCTTCTTCTTCTTCTTTTTCTTCTTCTTCTTCTTTTTAAAATAGTCTTTATTAAATTTTTACAATAAGAAAACACACAAACACAACACACAAACACAAACAAGTACAAATATTTAAAAACAACAAGAAATAATCCAATACTTTAACAGCGTTGTCAAAGTGTTTGTTTCGTATCTATATCTATATATACATTTTGAGTACATTCCATATCATAATTGTCGGTGAATATCATCCGTAATTTATTTACAGCTTATAAAGAAAGGTTATGAGCATTTATGGATATATCTCTATCCAACATCTTCTTAAAAACTTTAAAAAAATGGAATCAAGGTATTTCTTAGCTGAAGGAGCAAGTTGAGGCAGGTCTGACAATCATGACAAATTTCAATTTGTTCTTAGAGAAGTTCCTGGAATCCAGTGATGATGCCAGGTAGCCAGATTGGTTGCTGGTTGCCACCTAAAAACCCCTACATGATGTAGTGTCTGCCTGTTTGCCATTGCATCTGCCCAGCCAGTTCAACCTAGCAGGGTTGGCACACTCCGGGTTCCATTGATTAAACAGTGCCATTTATTGGGACCCCAAAGTATGCCTTTTCTACAACTGTGGTTGTCCTTTTGAATGAGCCTCTTCCTGAAATGTATTGTTCCCACCCTACTGCTATACCCTACCGGGGTGGGCAATTTTGGCCCCTTTATAACCTGTGGACTTCAACTCTCAGAATTCCTGAGTTGGCTGGCTCAGGAATTCTGGGAGTTGAAGTCCACAGGTCATAAAGGGGCCATAGTTGCCCACCCCTACCCTACTGGCTTCTCTCTCCGGCTTTTGGCATGGATGAGTGACATGCCTTTCTTTTTTTTTTCTCTTCAGGTTTGATTTTTTTGCCATCATTGTACTGTCTTGTGCTGGTTTTTACTAGCTTTCTTGTTGTTTGTATTGATTTTTATTCTTATGTTTTTAATAATTGTAAACTGCTCAGAGTTACTGGAAGTAAAACAGCACATATATTTTATAAATTATTATTGTGAAGTTAACTTTGCTCAGTGATTGCATGTCTATTTGCCTCCTTATTTATTATGATAATTTAATTGTATTAATGTTTTGGGAATCTTGCATGTTGATTATTTTTACAAACCAAATATATTAGGAGCTCTCCATAGATTTTTACATGTTTATATAATTTTATATTTATAATAAATTTTAATCTGGATGTCCCCTTCTACCAGTGCTCTCATACCACAACTAAGAAAAATACATTGCAATTAAGTCTGGATGTAAACAGTTATATGAGTATCTCTGTATCTTTGGATAAATTGCTGTCAAACAAGGTATAAACTCCCCTCTGAAATTCCATAATGCACTAGCAGCTCTTCAGAATTACTTTGGGTAATACTATCAGGTTCCAAATATAATGTAGCCATGGTAATATCACATTCTTGATCAAAATGATCAGAGCAGTGCTATGATGGAAAGTAAATTTGTTGAAACAGCAAGTAGGAAAGAATAAATTATTCTTACATTGATAGCCAAGACATAAAGTCGTGCTAGATTTTAGATACCCTAAATGTTATATCTTAGATTATTTGATTATCAAACCAATCAGAGAGAAGACAATTTGGGTTGTAATACTAATATGTACCCAAGACTTAATGTGAGGCACATCATTGAAGTGAGAACAATTATACTGCTATCACATTTAACATATATATGGGGGGGCATTGCTAAAAAAAGACAACATGTTAACGTTATGATGAAATGCCTCAAAAATGAGGAGATGGGTTTTTTAAAAAGATGATCATATTTTCCAAAACTCTTGGAAGTTATTCAAAGTTGTAGTAATAGAAGCTTGGCCAGAATGCAAACCACATATCAGGAATTGTATTGCTAAGTCCAAGAGGATGTCACTGTAGTTAATAAGCAAAGTAAGGAAGTTATTAGAGTAAAATGGCTTCTTTCAGCGTCCTGACCAAATGTGAAACATTAATACAACAATGAAGAATGCTTTCAGTACAGGAAGGGAGGCATTTGTACTATTGGACAATAAAGGAGCTGGATGCGCGTTAAAGAAGGAAAACAAGAATACAGTAGAGAAAATTAAAATGACTTATCACCAGAGTACTGTGGATTGCTTTGAAAACTAAGCCAAAGGTAAAGGTTCCCCTCACGCATACGTGCTAGTCGTTCCCAACTCTAGGGGGTGGTGCTCATCTCCGTTTCTAAGCTGAAGAGCCAGCGCTGTCTGATGACGATTCAATGGTCATGTGGCCGGCATGACTAAATGCTGAAGGCGCACAGAACACTATTACCTTCCCACCAAAGGGGTCCCTATTTTTCTACTTGCATTTTACATGCTTTCGAACTGCTAGGTTGGCAGAAGCTGGGGCAAGTAACGGAGCTCACTCCATTATGCGGCACTACGGATTCGAACCACCGAACTGCTGACCTTTCTGATCGACAAGCTCAGCGTCTTAGTCTCTGAGCCACCGCGTCCCCTTTTTTGAAAACTAAGATGTGATAAAATGGAATTAATATATAATTCATCCCTTAAGTGTTACTTCCGTACCCACCATAACACCAAGTTACACTGCAGCCAATTTAAATAAAGCACCCATTGTAAGGCCAACCTTTTAAAACAGGATCCTAGGTTGATCTAGAAAACCATGAAACTTGTAGGAGGGTTAGTTGTATATAATTTCCAAGTAAAAGAGTGCAAATAAATGTGGAAGATTAAATGAGAAAATGCAAAGAAGTACAACTTGGATGGTTACAAAAAGTCTCCAAGATTTATGATTTGCAAAGATAAATTCTGTCTTGCTAAACATTGGGGAGTGTGATATTGGATGATGCAGAAGGCATAAGGTACTTGGATTTTCAAAAAGGAGGAAGCACCAGAATAAGTTTTGGATGTAAGAAATATCTTGGTCTCTCCTTTGCCATCAAAATTGGAACTTGCAATAGTGCTTGTCAATGCATTTATTTGTTGTACTTATTTCCCATTGTAATTGACTCATTCATAAACACGCGGCATTTCTAACAGCACAAATAAACAAATCTATTAGTAAATATCAAAATAATAACTACAAATAAATGCAGACAAAGAGGATGGCCAAATACAGTTTCCAAATTATTGAGCCGAGGTGGCGCAGTGGTTAGAGGCAGTACTGCAAGCCACTTTAGCTGACTGTGATCCGCAGGTCAGCGGTTCAAATCTCACCGGCTCAAGGTTGACTCAGCCTTCCATCCTTCCGAGGTAGGTAAAATGAGGACCCAGATTGTTGGGGGCAATGTAAATATATACATTGCTTAATGGTGTAAATCGCTTAGAGGGTGCTTGCACTGTGAGGCGGTATATAAATCTCATAAATAAATAAAATAAATAAATAAATAAATAAATAAATAAATAAATAAATAAATAAATTCCCATCAGAACAATCCCATTTTCACAAGTTCCCAGAATGCCAATAAGGAGCGCTGAATTGGTCAAATAAAAGGATATCAACAAATTATTGATGGTGAAGACAAATAAAGCAATAAAAGCTCCAAGCTCAGCTCTCCAGGGTGCAGAAATGGCACTGGAATATAAACAAATACCAGATAAAGTGTAGGTAAAGCCCCCTATACTGTATTTGGTTTGGTGCTGATGGCAGCTCATCTGCCACTGAGAGACCAGGAAAGAATTGTTGAATTTAAAAGAAAAATGTCTGATTTCTGTGAAATGGATAGTATTTAGTAACACTTATGATAGCAATCAGTAGCACAAAGATCAAAAATTGGGGGAAAAAACCCCTACCTCTCCTAATATGTACCCATCAGGGGTGGGTTCCACTTACCTTCCCTACCAGTTCGCATTGCGACGGAAGTGCGTGTTTTGCGTCCTGTCACATCATGCAAACCACTCGGAAATGACTCTCTGCGCATGCACAGAGGGTTTTTTCGCAAGCCGCAGTGACCGGAGGACTGGTTCGGGAGCATGGACCACCGGTCATCACTGCCGGTTCAGCGAGCGGCGGTAAATTTCTGCTACCGGTTCTAAAGAACCGGTCCGAACCAGAAGCAATCCACCACTGGTATCCATTCACCCTTTAAGACCTGCCGGAGATATCTTTCGGAAAATCCCCTTATTGTCAGGAGCCCATCTATCTGGAATAGAAAAGAATGGGTCATTTCCTGAATTGCAACCAGGTCGAATGGCTCCAACAGATCCCAGGAACCACATCCAGAAGAGTGACATGCTAGGAATGTCACAGTGTGATTATTGCCTGTTACATGTATATGCAGGGAGATGCATCCCTATTCAATATAATGGTTTATTCCTGAGCACGTGATTGATATGTTCTTGTACGCATGTGTGCATTCCATTCTCCGCTCTATCCTTCTTGCTCTGTCTTCCATTGAGAGAAGACGCACATTCATATTAGAGATGTAAACAAATGAGGATTTATTGTTTTTGTACCGAAATAAATATTTTTACTTAGACTTTTAAACTGTGGTTTCATTTCTAATGTCTGATGTCCCGGAAAAGATCAAACATCACCTCTGTGAGATTAATTCTCACATCTGTCAAGGAACAGTTAAGTTCCTGCACAGAACACTCAAACTCCCAGGCCTCTGTAGTAAGGGTGGTGAGAAGTAGTAAGGAGGGGTGAGGAGGAGGAGTAAGGAGGGATGAGAAGGATTGTTTTTGTTTTTACACACACACACACACACACACACACACACACACAGAGAGAGAGAGAGAGAGAGAGAGAGAGAGAGAGAGAGAGAGAGAGAGAGAGAGAGAGAGAGAGAGAGAGAGAGAGAGAGAGAGAGAATAATAGTATACAATTCTAGTTTATGTTTCTAAACTTTTTTACACTCTGTTAAGCAATCATTTGGATAAAACAGTAGATAGAAATTAATTAATTAAAATCTTGTGATCAAGCAAGGCTCAAAAGATGAGTGGATCTCCTATGACCTTATCTTCTGTAGTCTCTGGTTGTTTGTCTCTTCTTTTCTGTCTGATCCAATCCGTGAATGCCATTGGCTGGCCAAATGGGTCTGGGAATAGGTCATCTTTCAGCCAGCTGAGTATTCCGCAGTGCCATTAGACAGACTGACTTCTTCAATTTATGAGAAATATTTGGTAAACATTTCTCCCCTCATAGATGGCTTATAATGGAGACTTTGGAATAATGCCTTACTGGAATATCTTAGTGAGTCATTTCTGTATCTGTCCTTGAAAATGGATGCCTGCTACAGTAAGGCACATAGTGCTATACAATTCTTATTCACATCTTCCTGAATGGATGTGGATAGCAATTGAATGTTGGCCTTGATAGGTCTTTGGTATAATCCCACAGGTTTCTTTCTAATATTTTTAATACAGCTCTGGATAAATCTCAATTTTTACCTATTTGTTCACAAATAGTTAATCAAAAGATTAACCGTGGTTGGGGAGCAGTTTTGTTGCCTTAATTCTCATGCTGTGGATACAAATAGCTTGATAAGGTAAAAAGCATAGCAACAAAGCTCTGTCTGTTCTAATAATAAAAGGCAGAGATAGGCAATCTTTTATGGCATGAGAATACAACACATGTCTTTGGGATACCTCTGTTAGACTAGAGCTGAGCATCCACACACATCCACACATAAAACAACCCACACACTTTATTTTTACATATCCAGAGACATTCTCAAACTGTTTTTTTCCAGCACTCTTAGATACCAATATAACGTTCCTGCACTATGCCTCCCACTCAAGCATACCTAAGGGAGGTGGATAGAAAATTGCACATTTAAAAAAATCCTCTCCGTGTCACCCATCCACCCATGCAACATCTCAGGGATTAGTACAGGCCGCTCCCTCAAATCCATCACCCTCCCCTACAGGTTGGCAAATTGGGATGTTGAGTTGCCATCAGACTGAGAAGGAAACCACATACAGAACTTAAGACCTTCCCGCTTCTACCCTGTTCAATCTCTGTGGATGCCTGTTTATGCCTCCAGGCAGCTGGAGATTTGACCGAAAAAGCATGAGCAAGACAGACTGATTGCAAAAGGAAATGAAAAACAAATGACAAATTCAGGAGAGAGAGAGAGAGAGAGAGAGAGAGAGAGAGAGAGAGAGAGAGAGAGAGAGAGAGAGAGAGAGAGAGAGAGAGAGAGAGAGAGAATATATGAATTCAGCTGGTGATACAATGAAGATATTGTATCAAGTAGTAGTTTTCTCTTAAGAGGTGCTGTTCTCCCATTTGTGCCTAGTTAATGGAATAGTCCCTGTCTCCAGAGGTGACTTCATGTTTCTCTTCTAGTAGTAAGGGGAAAATTGACTCAGCTTAGCACACACATCCAAGCAGCTAACTCCAGAGTCAACAAAAAAAAGTCATTTATGAGACGACCGGTAAGTGCACCGCGCCCCCAACAAGGCCATGATGGTGGTATTTCTATCGTAAAGTTCAGTCAAGTTCATGACATTAAACAGGGCTGCAAATAAAGTCTGCAGAGAGGCAACCTTTATCTTCCCACAAAATGTCTCCGGGCAAACAGAAAAATAGGGGGCTGTCAAACTTCACTCGTGGTCTCACTCAGCCGTTGTATGTACTGAGGTGTGTGTTATCACTGGCTTTGTTCACCAAACATAATGGCTAAAGGAGGCCCATTTATTTACCCATGTTCAGGGATTAAAGTCCCCCCCCCACTCTCTCTGGAGGCCTAATTTAAAGGCTTGTTTTTCACCCAGTTCTCCATTTACTTTTTTCTCCATCTGCAAACTGCACAACTTATAGGTTAAGGGAAGGATAGCGAAGACATGTTTTGAAATTTTCTTCTTTTATCACCGCCTTTAAGCAATTCCCTCCCCTCCATTTTTTTTTACAGGAATAAAGTCAATATTTGGGACAAACTACTATGGAAATTTAATAGAGTTACAGTGGCAGCTGACTCAGACTCCTCTACCACTAATGGTGTGTGTGTCTGTGTGTGTGTGTGTATGTGTGTGTATCTGTGTCTATACATACACACACCTACACACATTGGAAGATATATATATATATATATATATATATATATATATATATATATATATATATATATATATATATATATATATATATATATATATATATATATATATATATATATATATATATATATATATATAATTATTTTTTTAAAAAATATTAAATGACATTTTCCTGCGGGATCCTTGGTGCTTTCTGAACTTGGTTGTTTTCTCGCAGATGTTTCATTACCCAAACTAGGTAACATCATCAATGCTAGCAAAACATCTGCGAGAGAACAACCAAGCTCGGAGAGCACCAAGGACCCCTCAGGAAAATGTCATTTTATATATTTTTAAAATAATTATATATATATACTAAAAATGATACTAAATGTATTCATCTAGGTATACCGTGTTTCCCCGAAAATAAGACAGGGCCTTATATTTTTTGAACCCCAAAATATGGCCTTGGCCTTATTATCGGGGGGCCTTATTATTTTGGGGGTGCAGTAGGCGGCAAGCGTGCGACTGGATGTCCCATCGCTGCCGCCTCCCCTCCCTGTTCTTGGCGCTGGCCAAGCGGCTGGCCTGCCACCACCGCCTCGTGGAGCAGGACTCTGCAAGGCTTGTTGTGCCGTTGCATGCACAAACTGCAGGACTGCCGCGAGCTTCATCATACAGTACAGCTTGGGTCCTGCTGCCGTTCGTGCATGCAACGGCACAAGCCTTGCAGAGTCCTGCTCCACAAGGCAGCGGCGATGGCATGGCGAGTCTCACAGAGACTCATTTCTGGCAGGTGGGACGTGTTGGGCCGTGAGACGCGCATCCTACCTGACACTTGTAGCTCCGTCACGTTCCTCGGCGTTGTGTCCAGAGAAGCCCATTGTAAAAGAAAACTTCTCGCGAGTTCAATCAAACTTCTTGAACTCGCAAGAACTTTTCTTTTACAATGGGCTTCTCTGGACATAACGCCGAGGAATGCGACAGAACTACAAGTGTCAGGTAGGACGCACGTCTCATGGTGGGGTGCAAATTGGGGTTGACAGGTCGGGCGGGGTGGGATGGGCCATGAGATGCGCGTCCTACATGGGACTTGTAGCTCTGTCATGTTCCTCGGTGTTGTGTCCACTGATTCTCCCCCGCCTCCGGCTCTCGAGTGAAGCTGGAGGGGGAAGAAACTCTCATGGGCTGCCTGAGGAAGCCGAGCTGACAGCCAAACTTCTAGCCAGGTTCAGCAGCAGAAGCAGCTGGGCACGCACTTCCTTGTCTCTTCCAAACACAGCCCTCTCTCTCTCTCGGCAGGGTGGGGGGAAGAGTGCACTTAACACACAACACCAGGAGAAGGAACCTTTTGGCTGCATGCTGCATGCAAGAAATCTTTCTCTCTTCAAAACTCCGCCAGAAATGCGTCTTGGTGAGACTCATCACGCCTGCGCAGCCTCTTGGAGTGAAAGGGGAGAAAGATTTCTTGCATTCAGCATGCAGCCAAAAGGTTCCTTCTCCTGGTGCTGTGTCTTAAGTGCGCTCTTCCCCCCCCCCTGCTGAGAGAGAGAGGGGTGCGTTTGGAAGAGACAAGGAAGCTTGTGCCTGGCTGCTTCTATATATATGGATAATACCTGGAGGGGCCGAAAGGCAAGAGGAAGCTGTGATACTTCCTCCCATATTTGGGCACACCAGGATGATTCGACAGAAAAGAACACATATAACCCTTTCCTGGTGAAGAGCTGATAAGGGAAGAGAGCCTGTGGCCTAGAGGTTAAGCTGCTGCCTTATAGGCAGGCTGCCCAGGTTCAAATCCTGATAAGGGTATGGCTATCTGATGAGAGCTAAATAGCTTGAAATAGATCTATAATAGTCTCCCTTCATTTTCATTTATCAGCAAAAAATGTTATACACACACACACACACACACACACACACACACACACACACACACACAGTATTATATATGTTTGCTGCCTTGAATTAATTATAACCTTATAAAGGTGAGATAAAAATCTAATAAACCAAATAAACCAAAAATAAATAAAACACAGTGAAGAGAGGAGAGTAAACCAACCAACCAACCATCCATCCATCCACATAGCCATAAGATAAGTGAACCAGGTGTGAAGATGTCAGTCATGTGCAGTAGTCAGTGTTGTGCACATTCACAATAGCTATACAGAATTTTGCTGCATTATGGGTGATGATAACACTTCATTTCTCTGATCAAATATATTGGAAAGCTAATTTATTTCCTGATGAGATTTATGCAGTTGCCCATTTCACCCAAGGCTTCTCTGGGCGGCACACAGTTTGATGTAGTGGTCAAGGCAGGGCTGCATATACAGTTACCATCTTTGTGTTTTCACAACAGTTCTGTGAGGTAGATTAGATTGGATGGTTCAAGGCCAAGCAGGCCTTTGACCCCAAATCTCCCCAGTCTTAAGACTTTTTACAAACTTTCAAAGCAGACTGCTGGCATTCGTGAAAGGCCATTCAAGCTGTAAAAGAAGCTCAACCGTACCCTTAGTCAGTTTACAGCCTTGTCCTCTAAGTGAAGTGAATTTCAGTGAGTTTACTTGCTTAAGACCATGAATTAAGAAACGCAGCCTCCCTCCGCCGTGCCCCATCCTTTGCCTACATGTTCAGGAAGGAAACGGCAGGGTTTCTTCTGTTAAAATATCCTTTTTAGCATCTGAACTTTTTCTAGTTTCTTGTTGGTAGTTTCTGAAAAAAATTAGTAGAAGCTTTGACATTCCCAATCTATTCCTGACTCATGCAAGCAAGACAAGCAATGAGCATTGGTGCATGGCAGGGGCGGGTTCCTAATTTTTTACTACCACTCTGTGGGCGTGGCTTATTTTGTGGGTGTGGCTTGCCAGCCATGTGACTGGGTGGGCATGGCTTGCCAGGCATGTGACCGGGTGGGTGTGGCTTGCCGGTCATATATTAGTTATTTCAGAGAGATGTTACTACTATTTTTGCTATTTTATAGCTTACATAAAAAGCTTTGCATATAAAGTGCGTGTTACACCATGGCAACACAGCATCCTTTATATGCAGAAAATGCTATAGTTAAAAGACAAGCAAGTCTCATACAGCATTTTTGGTTTCACTGGAAACCAATGGATTCCTTAGACGAAAATATTGAGGACTGTTAAAAGAACAGTATCTTTTAATAGTCCTCAATGTTTTTGTCTAAAGAATAACAGTATAAAACTGTATAAAATTAACAGTATAAAAGGTTAAGCTTTCGGAAAACACCCACTTTGGGAAGCTTTAGGCAAAAGCGAAGGAAAAGTGTCAAATGCGAACTTCTTATTATTTTCAAGCGAAGGGACAGGGAAAGACTTAATTGTCAGGTTTCTGGGCATGCGCAGAAGAAATTTTGTTTTTAAAAAAAATTTTTTTTTTAAATGGCGGCGCCCAGGCACTGGCAACCAACCACACCGGTACTGTGACATCACCAGCGGGCCACTACCAGTGCTATAGAGTGAACCGCACAGGTAGGAACCCACCACTGCTGCATGGGCACCTGTTTCCACGTTAGTTAGTAAATCCGGTGGTGCCCATCGAATAAGCTACACCTTCCTGGAAGCAAGAAGGAGGCCCATGTCAGGAATGTAGAACAAAGCAACTCATTTGAATGCAGAAGATCCTTCTGTCTTCACATTTTCGACATGCCCGTTCTTCTCCTCCCCTACAGCCTTGGCAACACAGAAAAAGGCTTGGCTCTCCTTGGCACAGAAGATGGCAAGACTCTTTCTTTAACTTTGCTGCCAGTTAACCAAGTGCCATGCCTGCCTGCCTGTCATATCTCCAGGCAAAATCAAAGGGAGAAAGAAGAGAAGAAATGTCTAAGTTTAAGCTTAGATTTCCCCTTATAGCTCAGCTGGATGAACCTGTTACATACTATAGAACAGGATGTCTGGGGTTCACCTGCATTCCTCTTGAACAAAGGGTTTATTCAACACATTTCTTCTTGTCTCTCTTTCTCTCTCTCTCTCCCCCTTCCCAGCTAGCAAAGCTCAAAGGCTTTAAGGTGGCAGGATAGGAACTTTTTAAGGCTTGCAAAAGAGACTAAAGCCAAGGAATTGATCCTCCAGGTATAATTAACTGAGAATTGTACTGGGCAGGCTTGACTGGCTTTTGTGTGTGTGTTGGTTTTTGTTTTAATTTCTTTTGAAAAGTTCCTGTTTGTGGAATGTGCATCTCATGTTCAGGCCAGGCCTTCTGCGATTGCTGTTGAGACTCCCTGAATGGTGTGCATAAGCGCACCAACGTGCCTACCGTCCCTGTCCTTCTGTCCTATTGTCCAAATTTACCTATACATACTTTGCTTTTTTTATGTTTATATCATACCTGTTATCTTGTACATGTGTTGACAAATAAATAAATAAATAAATAAATAAATAAATAAATAAATAAATGAATAAACAAATAATGAATAAACAAATAATGAATAAATAAATAATAAATAATAAATAATAAATAATAAATAATAAATAATAAATAATAAATAATAAATAATAAATAATAAATAATAAATAATAAATAATAAATAACAAATAACAAATAACAAATAACAAATAACAAATAACAAATAACAAATAATAAATCAAATAACAAATAACAAATAACAAACAAACAAACAAACAATAAATAAATAAACAAACAACCAACAAGGCAGTTTCAACCGAGCTTCAACCCAAAAGCAAATGTTTTGTTTTATAGGCATTTCTAGAATGCAAACGGCATAAATCATTGGGATGAATATTCAAAATGGGCAAACTGTAGTTGAACTGTACAAGTGTCTGGAGGAAAAGTTTATTCATTTTAATTTTCATAATACAGGTAGTCCTCAATTTACAACAGTTCCTTTAGTTGACTGAAGTTACGACAGCACTGAAAAAAGTGATGTTATGATCATTTTTCACACTTATGACCATCGCAGCATCCCTATAGTCACGTGATTTACATTCGGATGCTTGACAACTGACTCACATTTATGACAGTTGCAGAGTCCCGAGGTCAAGTGATCAGGTTTTGCAACCTTCTGACAATCAAAGTCAATGGGGAAGCCAGATTTACTTAACGACATAACAACCGTTACTAACTTAACAATTGCAGCGATTCACTTAACAAATGTGGCAAGAAAAGTCGTAAAATGGGTCAAAATTCGACTAATTTCCCACTTAGCAACGTAAATTTTGGTTTCAATTGTGGTCGTAAGTTGTGGACTACCTTTAATAAGAAGATACTTTGCTTGTTTGTTCAAATCAGTTGAAAGTTGCTTTAAAATCAACCATTGGGTATTTCTCGAGAAGGCTATTATTATCTTGCTTCCTCCATAGAATTTTATATAGATCTGATGATATTATCTTCCATTTCCAAAGCCTCCTCAATTTCCCCAGCACTCTCAATCTCTTCCCTCCTTATCACAGAAAATCCTTCATGAAGGAAAATTTGGAACAACTAATGATGCCTTTTGATGGTAACCATTCTATGGTGGGATTCAGCCGGTTTGCACCAGTTCAAGCGAACTGGTTGTTAAATTACCCCCTCCCCCACGCTATCAAAGTCGATTCTGGGTGCTGCACTGCAATGGAGAAATGGGGAACGGAGCGGCCGGCATGAGGGAAGAAGGCCGCTTTCCCTCTTTCTTTTCCCTGCTCTTCCTCCTTCCCTCATGCCGGCCACTCCGTTTCCCATTTCTCCATTGCAGCGCAGCCCCCAGGATCCACTTTGATAGTGGGGTGGTGGTGGGAATTGTCAAGGATAGGGTTTTCTCCTATCAGAGGCGATGTTGGATCTTGTTCCCTTGAAGTCATTCGCATTAGAAAATAAAACCAAGATTCAAATTTAATTAACAAAATATTTATTTCAGTACAAAAGTAATAAAAAATCCTTAATAAGCTACATCTTTTCAGCTAATGAAGTCACGTCTGCCTTCGGCAGAAAATGGAGAAGAGAAAGAAAGAAATGGGAGTTGACAAAAACTCCTGGAATGCACGCATGCGTAGTAAAACATATCACATGTCTGCTTGATCATAAATACAGGAAACCTTAGAAAACATAGAGGTGCACAAACTGGCAATATTCACATCATGACAGGAATTAACAACTGGTTCACCCAGGGTCAGGTTGGCCATTGCGGGATACTCGTCCCGCATGTGCGGTGGAACTGGAGGACAGGAATGGGCCATGCCTCCCATGACAGCCAACCTGACCCTGGGCGAACTGGTTGTTAAATTATTTGAATCCCACCACTGGAACCATCCATTTGAAAGCATCATTTTCCTTAGTAATGTCTCTGTAAACATACAGCAAGAGGAAGCAACCTGGTGCCCATAAACTCCAATGTGCCAGAGGATGTCTCCTTTTGGTGCCTTTTAAGCTCCCTGCTCTTTGGTAGATATACTGTACATGTGTTTTAGATGCTTTGAATTTAAAAAAAAATTCAATAGTAACCTGCCACAATGGGGAAAAAAACAGTAGCATTCAGCATGACCTTTATTTCCCAGACTGCCTCTGGGCCCCACATGAATCACACAGATAATAAAAATGATAGACAGTCTCTGCCCAGAGAAAAAATAAAAATAAGCTGGGGTAGTAGGAGACAGCAAAATGGGAAGCCTGAATAATTTTTTTCCCCTGGTATTTTGTAATTTTTTAGCCTCCGAATTACAGAATAAAAAGTACAATCTGGCAATTTGGGGAGTTGCACATCTTAAAGTTGCCAAGTTTTAGAAAATATTGACCAAATTGTTCTGTGGCCTCTCCTAAAAGGCTGTCATCTCTTTAGGGTCACGAGCCCACTGTACACATGTTGAGTCTGTTTAAGGCCATGGCTAACGTGTAAATCAGTTTAAGGTCATAGGCCTACTGAAGGGGTTGCTTTAAAAATATACAGACTTGTATTTTATGGAAAATTATTTAGAAATTTTCTAAATTATACTTCAATTTTGTTTTACATCTGTTAAATCCAGGGATTGAAGAGGCTTGAGACAGGCTTCAAGACAACAGCTGTTTATTAACTATGTACAAGATCCAGCAGAGAGCCAGGCTGACAGCTTTCCCTTTTATAGGGAGTTGTCAAATGGCTCAGCCAATTAGTGGTCTCCATTTTCCTGCTTGAATAGCGGACCTTGGAGTAACCAGGCAGTCTCAATATTCAACACCCCTCCCCTCTTAGTTGGAACCGTCCATTTAGCATACGTATTCCCGAAGATAGGCGTGGCGTTTAGGAAGCCTAGTGGACCTGCATGGTTCAGTAGGGGAGTTGGCTTTGGCCAGAGAGGTTGGGTCTGCTGTCATCTCTGGCTCCACCCGTGGAAGCTCCTGGAAGCTTTTGGGTGGGGTTGTGGATTCTACTGGAACCAGTTTGGGGTCTTGATGTTGCTGGAACCCTGGGTCTTCAAATAGGTGTTCCGTCGCCCTCGGGTTTGACTCAGCTGTAGGGAAATCATTATTTGGGCAATGTTGGTTATCTGCGTTTGTGGGTTGGCAGCTGTGCAGTTGGTCAATGTGCCGCCACCATTTTCTCCCATCTGCTTATAACACAACATAGGACCAAGGACCTGTAACCTCGACTATTTCCCCAGGTAGCCATAGGGACCCCTCGCAAAGTTCCTTGTGAATACTTGGTCATTTATTTTAAATGACCTGGTTTGTTTTTGAGAGACCTGCTCCTTGTGGTTGGAGTAACTGGGATGCAACCTGTCCAGTACAGAGCAGAGCCACGGGCCCATTAGTAGCTCAGCTGGGCTTCTTCCCGTGGCTGTGCTAGGTGTTATATGTTGCACCAGTAGGAATTTATCTACTCTAGCTTGCCAGTCACCTGGGCCTAGGTTCCCATGTGCCTCCTTGGCTGATCTGACCATGCGTTTAGCCTGACCATTACTGGCTGGATGGAATGAAGCGGTCAATGCATGGTGAATGCCTTGTTCGGCTAAGAAGCCCTCGAATTGTGTGGTCATAAACTGAGGCCCGTGGTCTGAAACTATCACATCTTGTAACCTGTGAGTGGCAAAGAGCTTTCGGAGCATTCAGATTACCACCTCGGCAGTGGTTAACTCCATTAATATGATCTCCAGCCATTTGGAGTATGCGTCAACCCACTACCATAAATGTTTGGCCGCGAAATCAATGTGGACCCTGGACCAGGGTGCCCTAGGCCTTTCCCATCCTGAACCGAGGCTTTGGGGGGTGTGGCCTTAGACTCCTGGCAAGGAATACAGCCGGCCACCCAGTCTTCTATTTGCTTGTCCATGTTTGGCCAACAAACATAGCTCTGGACCAGCGACTTCAGCCTGACCACCCTGGGTGACCTTCATGCAATGCCCTTAGTATCTCCTCTTGTAGCAATGGAGGAATAATGATGTGATCTTTCCACAATAGGCAACCTCCTTGCACTGAGATCTCATGCTGTTTACAAAAATACAGTTTAAACTCCAGGCTAACAGGCCCTTGTGGCCACACCCAGTTCAGAATAGTCCTGAACACCGAGTTCTTGGCTGAATGGGCAGCCACATCGGCCGAGGTGACCAGACCGGAGTCCAGGAGTCAATGAGGAGGACGGGGATGCCCAGAGTGGGGTCGTCTACTAGGTCCAGCAGCGGGCAACGGCTGAGAGCATCAGAGTGAGGTCGTCTACTAGGTACAGCAGATCGACCAGGTCGGTGGGTCAGCTTGTAGGAATAGGCTGTGAGGAAGATGGTCCATCTAGTGAGCCAGGGGGAGAGGGATGCCAATGTGGGGCAGTCCCCAGTGATAAGCCCTAACAAGGGCTTGTGACCAGTTCAAAGTCTCTGCCATAGAGATATTCATAATATCTTTTCACCCTAGCCACCGCAGCAAGCACTTCCCAATCAAGCTGACTGTAGTTGCATTCTGCACTGGAGAGTGTCCGTGAAAAATAGGCGACAGGAGCCTCCTGGCCATTAGGCAGTCAGTGGCTCAGGACAGCCCCAACCCCAAAGGGGGAGGTGACACACACTAAAACCACCGGCAGAGTCTAGTTGAATTGTAGGAGGAAACTATCCTCGGATAGGAGATGTTTAACGGCCTGGAAAACAGCTGCTTCAGCCTTTCCCCAAACCCCGTGTGCCTTCTTGGACAGGATCCAGCTCAGCAACAGTAGCTTTATTCTTTAAAAACACACTGTAGAAGTTCAGCAGTCCCAAGAAGGTTTGAAGCTCGGATTTGTTTGTGGGTGAAGGGGCTTCTCGGATTGCCCTGACCTTGTCCTAAGTAGGGTGAATGCCAGTCCCATCTATCCGGTACTCAACCTCAGGTACCCCTATCTGGCATTTGCTTCCCTTGATTCTGAGTTCGATAGACCGAGAAGGTTGTTGGCCTCCAAGAAGCACTTGAATCGGGTCATGTAGGACCCCTAGTTCTCCTTTGTCAGGTCAAAAGGAGTCGACGGATGGAATGCTGACATATTGGCCTATGCGGTTCGAACTTGCCACGCAAAATGGCTGCTGTTCCTTCTGCCGCCGGGCTGGATCTTCATTGTCTTCTTGTCAGCTCTTTTTGTTCAGCCTTCTTCAAGATCCCACCTTCATCGCCGGTTGTTAAATCCAGGGATTGAAGAGGCTTGAGACAGGCTTCAAGACAGCAGCTCTTTATTAACTATGTACAAGATCTAGCAGAGAGCCAGGCTTACAGCTTCCCCTTTTATAGGGAGCTGTCAAATGGCTCAGCCAATCAGCTGTCTCCATTTTCCCGCTTGAATAGTGGACCTTGGAGTAACCAGGCAGTCTCAATATTCAACAACATCTGTAATGTTTTGTAAGAAGACATCACTGATGTAATATATTTTTGCTGTTAGACAGCTTATATAATTCATAGATACTGTGGGTTTTTACAATTAGATTAAAATAAGCCCTTTTAAAATAAATAATTAACTAACAAAGATTCATTTTCCCAGAATGAGAAGGATTTACAGAACATAATTACAATTTTGAAAGATTTGTCATAATATTTTTGGGATCAATAAAGATGCTATTCATCTTCATGCTTATTGAAAGCACCATATAGTTACTTGTTAAGATGGGCAGCCTTATATAGTTCATTCATCACCAATCAATCAATACATTTGCAATTAGAGACTGAGGCAGGCTTCAAATTGATTGTTCTTTATGACAGGAGTTTAACTTGCATTAAAAATAAATCTGGCTTAACTGTCACGGAATGGACCGTGTCAGTTTGTACAGAGAGTAAATCCCCCCAGGGCTCCCGCAAAATATTTTCCTGCTACCCTATTTACTCTTCTAGTATTAGTCACAGTGTATGAGTACTGTATGTATGTGGCAGAATCACATCTTTTCCCTAAACCTCCGTTTTTTTTCCTACCCCGGCTAGTTTTCCTGGAAATAAATCTCCACTGATAACCCTTCCATTGAAAGGGTTTTTTGTACCTTAAGAAAGCTTCCCTATATTGTTCGATACTGAATGTACTCAATGATTTGAGACCATGAGTCCAGTTAATAACATTGGAAAAGGATGGAAAAGAAACCAGCCACAAATGTTTATGGCAGTGGATTTTCTAGATTTGCTGAAACTGACTTTGCTACAACACGGATACTAGTGCTGAATACAGTGCTTCATCATACATCGCTTCTGTTTCAAAATGATATCTCTGTCTTCCACTCCACACAGATACTGCATGGAAAATGAACATGAAAAAGAATGCGTATTTTAAAACATACGTACAAAAATAAATTGGGGAAGGGGTTGTTTTAAGGAAAGAAGAAGAATATATTTCCCTGCCTCAGGAAAATTACTATGACATGCCTCATCAACAGTAATCAAATTCTCCAACTAGAATTACCCTCAATTTGTCAAATAAATTAACTTTGCTTTGTTTTTTTGATCAGATAACTTCTTTAATAGATTGTGGGATTGATGTGGATATAATATATCTTGGTCTCAGCAAAGCATCTGATAAAGTACCCTGCTGATAAACTAACTAGCAATCTAATTAAATAGGGAACAGATAGCAAGATTGTGGACTTCGCCTGAAATCTGTAACTCACCGTTGTTGCTTGTAAACTGCAAAGAGTGAATGGCTAACCTTAGTATTAGACCCAGTATTTTAAAAACATTTTTATTTATTTATTTTATTTATTTAGTGTTCTTATATGCCGCCCTACTCCCTGAGGACTCAGGGCGGCGTACAACATTTTTATTAAGAACTTGTTTAAGAAAGTAATGAGAACACTTCAGGGAACTGGTAAAGGATGGGTGGTATATAGCTTGACATTAGTCTTTATGAAAAGAATGTTGGCACTATTGTTAATCACAAACCAAAATGATTTAGAGGTTTGACATGGCTAGAACAAAGACTAACACAGTTTTATAGACACAATGTCTGTAAATAAGAGGAATAAAACAATTGCCTTCCGCGCTGAGGATCCCACACTGAATATCTTGTCATACTTTAAGAAAGATTCAACCTGAGGAGACAGGGAGCAAGGACAGGCAAGTATGACAGCCCTTCTCATTTACCTGAAAGAGTGTCACTCAGAAAGTGACTGTGACTTTTGTTCTATTGCCACACAAGGCACAACACAAACAAATGGACTTAAGTTACAATAACATTCAATTTTAATAAATGCAATGAAACCAATATTTAATCTAATATTGAGAATGGTAGTGAACTCCCTTTTACAGGACATGTTTAGACTGAAAATGGACAGAGGTGGGTTGCTCCAAGTTCGGACCGGTTCTATAGAACCGGTAGTGAGAATTTCCCCCTGCTTGCCAAACCGGGAATGATCACCGGTTAGCTATGCCCCCAAACTGGCTCTAATGGCGGCGCCATAGGTGCCACCATCTTGTTTTTGGCTTCTGCGCATGCGCAGAAACTGTTTTTGCTTCTGCACATGCACAGAAACTTGGTTTTTGGCACTAAGCATGTATGTGTGTGCGCTTTGCGCGGCGTGGGAGGAAGCAAACAGGCGGCAAGGTAAGTTGGAATCCACCCCTGAAAATGGGAACTATCTCTTGAGGATGATTTCATTCATTCATTCATTCATTTATTCAATTTCTATAACCACCGAACTCAACCAAGGGACTCTGTTGTTTATTATATTAATTTATGTATTCTCCCATTTCACAATTATGATTCCTGCATTGAATGGCAGTTGGACTTATAATAGTCCTATCCAGTGGTGGGTTGCTGCCGGTTCAGAGCAGTTTTTTAGAACCGGTAGCAGAAATTTACCACCGCTCGTCGAACCGGCACCGATGACTGGCAGTCCACGCTCCCAAACCGGTCCTCCGGTTGCCGCGGCTTGCAAAAAAACTCTCTGCACATGCGCAAAGGCTTCTGCACATGCACAGAGGGTCATTTCCAGGTATTTTGCGTGATGTGTCGTCTGCAGTTTTGTCTGCAGTTGTTGTCTTCCTTGGGTTAGGAGGGTTGAGGAACCCATTACAGCCAAGATATTTGCAAGATATTTACTGCATTCTAAGGCCATCTACCTTCGGCTTACATCTTTTCATATGATATAGAATCAGTAACAGTCTCTCTAAGAGAGCAGCTCTTAAAGTGAGCTTCTTTTGAAACATACATCCAGTCTATGGGGAAAAATGACTTAAAAGGAGAGATTTTGACCTACATATGCTCAGCATTTGTTAGTATTTGAAGCATATGGAAATTCTATTAGAAAAAGGCCCATAAAATACTATTTTATTAAAAACAATGCAAGTAATAATGTGAAAAAAAACAGGAGACATTTTCCAGTGTACCATTGCTTTTTTTTTCCCCTGCAAGAGATACGTTTCTCCATATACAATTGACAGAGTTGCGACCTGTGCAATAAGTGTCAAAATACTTTAATTACAAGCTTTAAGAATGAGGGAAGAGGTTACATGAAGCTATTATTTATTATTTCCGCTAATTATTGAAACTTTCTTTTGTATGAACAGAAGAACATGGTTACCTTACAATGAAGAGAAAACATACAGTAAATGAGAGATGGCAATTATTTTCATTCTAAATGCTTTTAATGAATCAACACAAAACATATTTTAATGTATTCACCTGACACATTTCTTCCTTACCACCCACTCCACATACACACATTTTGTCCTGACATTTCCATTAGAGCTGCATGTTTTAGAATCTAACCTTCCTCCTGCTCCTCTTCTCCATTTACCGATGCCCAATTTTTTCCACTAAGCAGTGTTTCAAATGTGGGGCCTGTTGGTGAGATGATCCACGCAGGCACAAGACCCCATAGCCCTTTGCACAGCAGAAATATCAGCTAGCACTTAGGTCAAATTCCAGTGCATGTTGTTACAACCTGCCTCCTTAAATAAATCCTGCCATTTCACTTAGACAGGATATTCTTAGTCCTAATGTGAAGTTGTTAAAACAGATGTCCTTGCATTCCACCCCAGGGATAAGTGCATTTCAGTGTAGGGTGAAGCACATTATTTCAGGAAAGCCCGTCTGATTGTATCTTTGCAAACACCACAAAGACTAATGCTGCCATAGGGCAAGATAACTACCTCCCCATCAAAAAAGAAAGAGAGAGAGAGAGAGAGAGAGAGAGGGAGGGAGGGAGGGAGGGAGGGAGGGAGGGAGGGAGGGAGAATGAGAAAATAAATCACAGCATATTGAGAGAGAGAGAAGGGAGGAAAGGAAAGGAAAGAAAAGGAGGAAAGGAAAGGAAGAAAGGAAAGGAAAGGAAAGGAAAGGAAAGGAAAGGAAAGGAAAGGAAAGGAAAGGAAAGGAGGAATGGAAAGGAAAGGAAAGGAAAGGAAAGGAAAGGAAAGGAAAGGAAAGGAAAGGAAAGGAAAGGAAAGGAAAGGAAAGGAAAGGAAAGGAAAGGAATGAAGAAAAGGAAAGGAAAGGAAAGGGAAGGAGGAAAGGAAAGGAAAGGAAAGGAAAGGAGGAAAGGAAAGAAGAAAAGGAAAGGAAAGGAAAGGAAAGGAAAGGAAAGGAAAGGAAAAGAAAAGAAAAGAAAAGAAAGGAAAGGAAAGGAGGAAAGGAAAGGAAAGGAAAGGAAAGGAAAAGAAAGGAAAGGAAAAGAAAGGAAAGGAAAGAAGGAAAATAAAAAATAAAATCTTAACTCCTGACTTTTGTAGTCTGGATAAGGTAGCCCTAGCATAGGCTGCATTCACATAAATAAGCGCAAACTATACTACTGAATCAGTATGACAATGATACTTAGGACTGGCTCTTTCTCCCATCTTTATACAAAAGAGGTCACTAAACCGGTCACTGTGAAGGACGCAGAATAACCCTTTCACTTTCAGAGGCAACATAGCTGTGTATGACCACTGTTCCATTCTTTAGCCACCAGTTATCCACAAGCTAAATGCGAGGAGCGTGAGACACTGGACCATAACTAAGCAAAAGTGATCACCACCAATTTTAATGATGGATGCCATATGTTGTTCTATGGGTGTGCATATATATAATATTTGTGTGCCTCTTTTCTTCCCAAAGGAGCCCTTAGAGCAGATGACTGATGGATATTGTAGGAACCGACTAGTGGTACAGGTGTACTTGACTTAGGTTCAAAATTGAGATCAGAATTTCCGTTGTTAAGCAAGGCAGTTGTTAAGTGAATCACACCTGATTTTGCCACCTTTCCTCCCTGATTGTTAAGCAAACCACTGCAGCTGTTGAGTGAATCGCGTGGGTCGTTAAACAGGTTCCGGCTTCTTCCAAGTGACTTTGCTTGTCAGAAGCCACAAATTGGAAAGATCACAAATAGCAATCACATCACAAATACATGCCAGTTGCTAAGCACTTGAGGTTTGATCATGTGACTATGGGGTTGCTGCAAGAGTCATAAATGCGAGGACCAGTCATGAGATCAGTTTCTCAGTGTCCCTATGTGGTGCCCACATATAGGTACTGAATGTAAAAGAGTTAAGTTGTTGTATAAAGTTAAAGTGTGGTTAAAAGGAATTGTATACACAAGTAAGTATGGAGCCAAAAAGCTTTTAAATGTATGGTAAGTATAAGGTGACCAGACGTCCCGCTTTTGGCGGGACAGACACGCTTTTCAAGCGTGTGTCCCGCGTCCCGCATTCTTTTCAAAAAGTCCCGCTTTTTTGAAAAGAATGCCGAAACAGCGGGACGTCTGGTCACCTTACGACAACACCCACCCATGCCTTTCTCTCTGCAAGGCGGGCGCGGAGAGATGACGTCGCTGCTGTCGACGCCCAACGCTGATTGGCTGTTCAAGGGTGAGCCGAGGACGCACTCGGGCATCAGAAGTTGGGAGCCCATGAAAGTTAACTCTTTAGTTCGCGGAGAGAAGCGAGGAAGGTATAGAAAGGATTGTTAAAGTGGACGCGGCGGATAGTTGTTCAGGGTTGGTCACACGCAGATCGTTATTCCTTTGTCTCTGGTCTGTTTTATGGCCTTTGCCCCCCCTATCCTATCCCGCTTCACTTTAATCCTCCGCTTTTCTTAATCTGAATTTATACTCTAACGGTTATCTAAAACTTTGCAGAATAGAATAACGAGGGTGAGTCAAAAAGTAATGCCGTTTTCTTGCAGGCCGACAGCGGTGGAGGGTCGCTTGAACTCGCTTCCCGCTGCGGACCGCGTTCACGCGCGGCGGCGGCGACAGCAGCAAGCCGGGAACACTTGCCCGGAATTGGAGTCAGCGAGCAGCCGGGCATCGGGGCTCTTCCCCCGCCTTCTCCATCCTCCAGGGTCGCCACTGCGGGGTTTCCATCTCTCCGGTGGTGCCTGCGTTGGAAGGGAAGGGGGGGGAAAGGCGGCCTGCGGGGCTTGGCACGGCTGGGAGTTGCGAGGCGGCGTAGCAACCGGGCTGTTCCTCCGGGTGTGCTAAAGTGCTCGAGTTTTTTCTCTCACACACACACATGCACAACCTTCCAATGACCGGGTCGGACTGGATCTCCCAGCATGACTTCCCGGTCATTGGAAGGTTGTGCATGTGTGTGTGAGAGAGAAAAAACTTGAGCACTTTAGCACACCCGGAGGAACAGCCCGGTTGCTACGCCGCCTCGCAACTCCCAGCCGTGCCAAGCCCCGCAGGCCGCCTTTCCCCCCTTCCCTTCCAATGCAGGCACCACCGGAGAGACGGAACCCCCGCAGTGGCGACCCTGGAGCATGGAGAAGGCGGGGGAAGAGCCCTGATGCCCGGCTGCTCGCTGACTCCAATTCTGGGCAAGCGCTCCCGGCTTGCTGCTGTCGCCGCCGCCGCACGTGAACGCGGTCCGCAGCGGGAAGCGAGTTCAAGCGACCCTCCGCCGCTGTCGGCCTGCAACCCGGCGCCCCGTCCTGCCTGCCCCGCCCCGTGCCCCGTACTCAGCTCTTGACTTTTGCCCTCTGCGCATGCGCAGCGTTCTGCACATGCGCAGAGGGCAAAACTCAAATGGCGGCGTCCAGGCGGCCCTGCCCCCCCCCCCCCGTTTAAAAAAAATGTCCCGCTTAAAAAAAAATATCTGGTCACTTTAGGTAAGTAGAAAGGGGGAGGTGTTTATCCCAGTGCTCCAGAAGGGAGGGGGGATAGATTACATCATAAGGAGCCAGCCAATCGGATCATAGATAGCAGGGCCAGGAACTATAAAAGGCCTAGGTGGAAGAGCTGAGGAGAGCTCTGTTTGTGGTAACTTCCAAGAGGGAAGGTTTATAGTGATTCTCTGCCCGAGTTTAACTGTCCAAGAGAGAAGTTAACAGGAGAGAAAATAAGCTCTAGGCAGTTCTGTGGGAAGCAGGTGCCAGGGTCAGGGGACTTTATTGATTGATATATTATGTTATTTGTAGATAGAGATAAACGGTGAAACGTGCTCTAATCTATAGGCCTTAATCCAAAGAAGAACTGGGTTTTCTTAGATTTTGTCAGGAAAGCTAGGAAAGTTCTCTGAGGGGAAGAAAAGGTGTAAAGGAATTGAATAGCTGGTTGTGGTTGTAAGAAATTTACTTGACATTTACTGAGAAGTTTGTATTCAAATAAACTGTTTTCTTGTTTGTTCAAGAGACATGTCAAAATCTTTCTATTTCTCACATAAAGTATATCTTAAGCAATTCTGCAGAGCGTAGGGATATTGTAACAGTAAAATCAAACCTCTAAGGAGAGAGAGAAGTGAAACAGAGGGCGTTACCCTTGATCAGGGAGATATAAAAAGAAAACTAAACATAAATCTATTCTGAGTACTATTATACACTACCAAGACATAGAGAAACAATAAACCTGACTGGAAGGGGACGGGTGACCCTCGCACCCTATAACTTCATTAAACAAATGATTATATGTTGAGGATTATCTATACCAGGGGTCTCCAACCTTGGCAACTTTAAACTTGGCAGACTTCAACTCCCAGAATTCCTCAGCCAGCTGGTTGGGGAATTCTGGGAGTTGAAGTCCACCAGGCTTAAAGTTGCCAAGGTTGGAGACCCATGATCTATACCGAAGGGCAAAATCTCCCTTCCCATATCTCTCAGGCCTTTAACTGAAGGCTACCTGTTTAAAAGTGAGAATACTGAGCCTCCTGGGGACTGAATCTGTTCAGTTTTACTGGCAGGTATATTCATTTAGTTATTCGCTATATTTATATCCTGCCTTTTTTTCCCCCAGGAGCAAAAGGCAGCTGACTTAGAGATCTCCCTTATTTTATCGCTGCAGCAACCAATTGGTTGTGAGGGACTCACCTGTGAGTGTCTATGGCTGAGGGTGGACTTGAATCCGGATCTCCTATTCCTAGTCCAAAACCTCCACCAGCACACCACTTGATCTTTTCAGAAGTGGTTTGCCACTGCTTTCATTGTGGATGTTTTTTCAACTTCTCAGCCGAGCCAACAGTCTTGGTTTTCTACTCAGGTACCAACTGGGGGTGACTCAGAATTGGCCAAGGTGAGATATGTGCTGCTACCACCTGCGGAGGCTTAAAATCACCTACTAATGTGTGACAATGCCCATTAACTTATGAAAGAAAGTAGAAATGTTAAAATCTGCCATTTGGTGAACCCTCACCTATATTTATTTATTTGTTTGTTTGTTTGTTTGTTTTGTCAAACATGTACAGTATAGTAGTTGTTTGTATAAACATAAGTAAAAAAGTACCGATAAAAGAGGACAGTAAGATAGTAGGACAGGGACAGTAGGCACAGTGGTGCGCTTATGCACACCCCTTACAGACCTCTTAGAAATGGGGATAGGTCAACTGTAGAAAGTCTAAGGTTAAAGTTTTGGGGGTTTGGGGAAGAAACCACAGAGTCAGGTAATGCATTCCAGGCATTGATCACTCTGTTGCTGAAGTCGTATTTTCTGCAGTCGAGTTTCAAGCCGTTTACATTAAGTTTGAATCTATTACGTGCTCGTGTATTGTTGCGGTTGAAGCTGAAGTAATCATTGACAGGAAGGATATTTTGGTATATGATTTTATGAACTACATTTAGATCAGATCTTCTCTCCTTCCTTCCCTCCCTTTCATAGATCTTTCTTTTGAATTTTGTCACTCCATCAAAAAGTTCATGCAAACTCATTGGGTATAAAATGTCAAAAGAAATTTCAAGAAGGAACATGCAAAAGTTTTTTAAAGTATATATCAGCAGTCTCCAACCTTTCCAGCTTGGCAGCCTAGAGTCTGTGTGTGTGTGGGGGGGGATGACAGAGGTGACAGTTCTGTGCGAGTGGACATGTGAGTGCGCACAGCTCCAGTTGTGTGAGTGGAGCTTCACGTGCACATGGGGTCACCCACTGTTTGTGCGGCCCAGTTCCGAACAGGGGTTGGGGACCTCTGGTGTATATAATATAAACATATTTAAATGTGTAATAAAGCATTAAATATTAATTATGAGGTCCTTGGTGCTCTTTAATTTGGCTGTTTTCTTGCAGACATTTCATTACCAAACTAACACTGATGATGTTACTAGTTTGGTAGTGAAATGTCTCAGTGGTGTATTAACCATTAAGCAGACTAAGCACGTGCTTAGGGCACCGGGCCCAAAGGGGACACCACAAAGTTGAGGGGGAAAAAAACCAGTATGTATAACAGTATGTACAAAGGAGGGGGACACCAAGATTTGTCACTGCTTAGGGCACCAGCGAGCCTTAATCCGCCACTGAAATGTCTGCAAGCAAACCACCAAGCCTAAGAGCATCCAAGACCCCACTTGAACTATAAATATTCTCTTCTGTCAGTAAACATTAATTATTAATCTGTAATATCCATAAGCCAAATACCCATATTACTGCTATATGAAACATTGTATTATTATTACTACAAGTACTATTATTACAGTTATGTGTGGGCATTTCTCTTTTCTCTGAAGTTTATATGGATGAATAAACTGTTGGAAAATATCCTTCAGTCATTCAACCTCTTAGGAGATATATACTGTACTTTTACTTTAACAAAATTGTAGTAAGGGAAGCAAAGCTCATTCACTGTAGAGATTTCTCTGCTTAGATAAATGTGTTTTAAATACAGTTATTTTCCCCCCAGAGGCTGCATATATGCCCACCTTAAATTAGTTTCCAAATTAAATCTTTGTAGCTTGAGTATGCATTAAATTGCCACACTTATGTCCTATTCTCGTTAGCAAAAAATAAAAAAATAAAAATGCTCTTAGTTTTGGAGCATTCATTTAGGTAATTTTGAAGGCAGATCAATGCTTAAATATTTGTCTTCTACTATAAGTTATTCCTTAAAAAAATCAAGATAGCAAGCATTTGTCCAGTTAAACCTAGGGTCACACTGTATCTAACTCATCACAATGTGAAAAAGTCAATGTCTTTTTGAAATCACATTTCTGTTGCTGTTTGTGCGCTTTTTGGCACATGAAGTGATTACAACAAATCACCAGGTATGTTTGTGGGCATATATTATATAAATACACTTTGCTTAGATACCAGACTTCACTACTTATTACTTATTACATAATGCTGAGAAACAGGAAGAAACTGTAATTTTAAGTATGGAGTTTAGGAGCAAAAAAAACCACCCCTGAATCTAATTTCAGCGGATGATGTACACAGCACGTAGGTTTAATGTGTTTTCAAAGTTTCATAGCACAAAGCAAAGCTCTAATTATTCTGAACTCAGCTTTCAACCTAGGGATTTGGAGCAGGAACTAAGACAGACAGAAAATGCTGCAGATACAGAACCACATTGTAGAAAAAAATGTAGACAAATTCCTTGTGATCTTTTGTGGAACTGACATCTACAACAAATAGCAGCAACTTCTTTCCGTTCTTTTCCTGTCCTTAACTAGGAACAGATTTGAAGCCTACACAAGTCCCTCTAGAGAGAAGGAAACAGAATTGTGAATGTTACAGGAAACGTTTCGAGAAGAGGGAGTATATAGCTGCTGAAAAAGCTCATTTCATGCTTTTTTTTTAAAAAAAAAATCAAGTTAACACCGTTATTGATTGGCTGTAGAGCTCTTATTTTATAATCCTACATACCTCTGAAAGCTGTAGTTACACTTTGTTCAGGCTCATAAAATGATATCTAAGATTCATTGTTGTGAAAAATGGCATGGAAAGCAACATTAGCATTTGAGCTATCAATACAGGTAGTCCTCAACTTACAACAATCCATTTAGTGACCGTTCACGGCACTAAAAAAAAGTGTGGTGGTGGCCAGGGGCGGGTTGCTCACTTACCGATACCGGTGCGCTGCGTGTGCATCTCCACGTTTCGGGCGCTCGCGCGCTCGCTACGCGCGTGTGCCCCCTCGCACAATTTTGCTTCTGTGCATGCGTGGAAGCAAAATAGCACCAAAATCTTACGAGGGGATGCACGCTGAAATCTCATGCGCGCATGCGTCCCCTTGCAAGATTTCGGTGAGATTTTGCTTCCGCGCATGCGCAGAAGCAAAAAAGCCCAAAAAATCTCAAAAAAGATGGCGGCGCGCAGAACGGACCGGCAAAGATGGCACCGGAGTGGTCGCGCACAAATTGCACAATCGGCCACTCCCTACCAGAGCTACGCACCGGACTGCACCGGTAGGAACCCACCACTGGTGGTGGCAGTGGTTGCAATGCAGTACTGCAGGCTACTTCTGCTGACTGCCAGCTGCCTACAGTTTGGTAGTTCGATTCTCACCAGGCTCAAGGTTGACTCAGCCTTCCATCCTTCCAAGGTCAGTACAATGAGGACCCAGATTGTTGGGGGCAATATGATGACTCTGTAAACCACTTAGAGAGGGCTGTGAAGCGCTAAGTGCTAAGTCTAAGTGCTATTGTGCTATTGCTATTTTTCACACTTACGATCTTTGTAGCAGCCCACTAATCATGTGATCCAAATTCAGATGCTTGGTAACTGGTTCATACTTATGACCATTCCTGTGTCTTAAGGTCATGTGATCCCCTTTTGCAACCTTTTGACAAGCAAAATCAATGGGGAAGCCAGATTCACGTAACAACCGTTTTACTAACTTATCAACTGCAGTGATTCACATAACAACCGTGGCAAGCAAGGTCGTAAAATGGGGCAAAACTCACTTAACAAATGTCTCACTTAACAACAGAAATTATGGGCTCAATTGTGGTCGTAAGTCGAGGACTATCTGTGCTGAATATTCTACGTCTTATTAGCGTCTTTGTGGCTTTATTCTGGGAGCAACTGAACTTATTTAGCTTATCCAGTCATTAGAAAAATGTAAGGATCTGTTTAGACTCCACCAGATCCAATGTCTTGCTCTCCACAGATATCAACCCTAATGCCAACTGGAGTGGCTATATGGAAGACTGGAGGAAAAAAACCTTGAAATATCCATGCATGATTGTTTGCAATAAATCCATAGATTGGGATCCAAGTAGGTTCCAGGCTTTTCCAAAAGTAAGTAATATGGCAGACAGGAGACATCATTAAAAGCATTGGGAGTAATCACATGAACTATATTTGATTGGTTTAGTACAGGTGTACTAAAGCCCTTGACTCCATCCATATGAAGTTACCTTCATGTTTTATCCTTGTAGAGGGTAGCCCTGGACACACCCCTCGAAAGGTCAGTGGAAGCCAAAAGTGTTATAAATTGCTATGGGAATTCAAAGACAGAATTAGAAAATGTGCTGCTTAGTGCCACCAGTTTACTGCACCACTTCTGATTACAAATCCATTACAAATTCTATAAACACTTGCATATTTAAGAACCCCTGCAGGTAAGGATTCTGCACACCTCATCTGCAGCTCAGGAGCAGCTCCATGCAAGGATTCTGCACACCTCATCTGCAGCTGCTGGGCTAACATATTTCCACTTCAGATGCAGTGGAATTCAACTCTCAGCCTCGCATCCCGAATTAAACATGGATAATATTCCAGAAATGGAGATATATAGAAACCTAGACCTAGACATAATGAAAGGAAGGGTACAGAAACCACCAGTCTTGAAATTTTGGGCTTAGACAATTTAGAACTACGCCGCCTTCGATCTGACCTAAGTGTAGCACATAAAATTATCTGCTACAATGTCCTACCTGTTAATGACTACTTCCGCTTCAACCGCAACAATACAAGAGCACACAATAGATGCAAACTCAACGTAAACAGCTCCAAACTTAATTGCAAAAAATACGACTTCAGCAACAGAGTGGTCAATACCTGGAATACATTACCTGACTTGGTAGTTTCTTCCCCAAACCCCCCAAAACTTTAACCTTAGACTATCTACTCAACCCATTCCTAAGAGGTTTGTAAGGGGCGTGCATAAGCGCACCAACGTGCCTACCGTCCCTGTCCTAATGTTCCCATGTATTCATAACCATATCATGTACTCATAACCATGTTTATACATTTTATGTATTCACAATCATGTTTATATTTTTTCTGTAATCATATATACGCTTGACTAAATAAATAAACAAACAAATAAATAAATAAATAAATAAATAAATAAATAAATAAATAAATAAATAAATAAATAAATAATCAATCCTAAGGAAAAGTGATGCTTGTAAATCAGCTTCCTTTGAACTGCAGTCTCTCTCTCTCTCTCTCTCTCTCTCTCTCTCTCTCTCTCTCTCTCCCTCCCTCCCTCCCTCCCTCCCTCCCTCCCTCCCTCTCCCTCTCCCTCTCCCTCCCTCCCCCCTCTCTCTCCACACACACGTTTGGAGATACTCATATCTAACTCAGATTCTGAAAAAGGTACTGTAAAGGAGGAGGCACTAGAGAGGTGACTCAATCCTGCAGTCAGCCCCACCCCATTTTTGCTGCATTGCCATGATTGGTGCATTTTTCTCCCCACAAGCTGATGACAGAAGGCAAAGGAAGATGACCAAATAGGAGGAATTAGTCAGTTGCTTTGCTGATGACATACTGGCTACTCATAATGAGAACTGGGAGCAATAAAGGCAGGAATCAGGACTGGCAAATTTTATGCCACTTTCAAGGAAGAGCAGATGATGGCCGTTTATCTGAGCAATAGGGACAATCTTTGGGCCACAGTGCCAGCTGGGAGAAGGGTGTTGTAAGGACCTGTAACAGGCTGAGGAACTCTCTGGGGTCCATTCCCATTAAAGAGTATAGTGTGGGGACCACTGCCCCACTAGTACAGAGGAGGAAGCAATTAGAATCAGTATATGTCTACTATTATTGCAAAGACCTGTGGTAGAACCTCTAAGACCAGGGATCTCCAACCTTGGCAACTTATACGACTTATACGACTTGTGGACTTCAACTCCCAGAATTCCTCAGCCAGCTGAGGAATTCTGGGAGTTGAAGTCCAAAGTCGTAAAGTTGCCATGGTAGGAGATCCCTGTCTAAGACAATAAAGTGTGAAAAATAAATCCCTCCACAGATCCTAACCTGATACTAAGTCTTTTCTCTCTCTCTCTCTCTCTCTCCTCATCCACACAATTTTCTCTAAAAGTGGAAACAGAACTGGAACCCAGAGTTTTGCCTCTCTGGCTCTTCAAAGAGTGATTTTGCAGAGGGAGCCCACCAAGACATAGTATGATGTATAACTTTCAGAAAATAGTGAAAAAATGTGGTGCCTGGATTGTGTATTCAAACTTTTACTTATGGATGCAGTCATGTTTCTGAGAAGTTGCTAATGGAGTCAGTCATATTTCACTAGCAGATGATGTTATTTCTGTGCATAGATTCATGCTAGCTACAGTATTTATGAAGCCCTTTGAGGAAAATCAAAATGATTGGGGGGAGGGGGGAATCAAAGATCTCTATATAAGCAATCTTGCACTGTTGCAATTATTACTTATAAAGACACTGAGCTTGGCAAAGGAAAGGAGAAGTTTGCTCCAGCATAATGAGATAATAAATACATTTAGTTATATGTTCCAACAAAGAGCTTTCCAGGTCTTTGTTTTAAACGGATGAAAAATATTTATTATGAGAGATCTGGACAAGTTCTCTTTTGCTACAGGGAATACATTTTTCTCCAGCATTCAGACCTCAACATATGGCATGCAATCCAGCCAATGTTGAAAGCTTTCTGGTCAGCTTTATTTCACTGGATGTAGAGTCCTGTGTGGCTAAACAGAATCAAATGAAGCAAACATTGATGGAATTAAACCTTTTTATTGCTACAAAATTGTACCAGGATCGCCTAAATAATAACTGCAGTTACCGTTCTCTAGAATAGCAATTCCCTAGTTTTTTTCTTTTATGTGGACCACTATATAGTTTTTGCAAACCTTTGAAAGCCACCATGTGCATTGGAAAATGTTAACATTTAATGAATGAACCTCTTTAAATATATTAATACCAGTGTAATGTCAAGTAAATTATGATGCCAATGAATACATAATGCCACAATATAGTGATATAGTTTTATACCATGTATGATGCTGGAGGCAAATTTAGTGATACAACAACAAAAGCTTCCATCCCTTGTTTCTTGTCTTGCCTTTTGGTGCTTTGGAAAATAGATGAACCCCCTTGTTTTTGTAGGAGACCCTCAAATATTGGAACACTGCTGTTGTGTCCCTCCTAGTCCTTCTTTTCATTAGACCAGACCTTAATTCCTGTAAGCATTCTTCCTATGTTTTAGCCTCCAGTCCCCTAATCATCTTTGTAGCTCTTCTCTGCACTCTTTCCAGGGTCTCAATGTCTTTTTTATATTGTGGTGACCAGATGCAATATTCCAAGTGTGGTCTTACTAAGGCTTTGTAAAGCGGTACTAGAACTCCACATGATCTTGATCCTATCCCTCTATTAATGCAGCCTAGGATTGCATTATCTGTATTGGCTTCTGCCGCAAAGCATTATTTTATACTGCATAGAAGAAGGTAGTGGTAACCACGCCTGCATTTTACTCAGAAAAGCACATGGATAGACAATCCGAAGTGGCTAACAATGTAATACCAGATGTGCCTCAGGTAAGTTGACACTCAACTGAGGAAGAGCTGAGCATCTTTCCGAGAACTCATGGTGTTTCTGTCACGGCTAGATTAAAACCCTCAGAATGTCTACTTGTGGTGTTACCATGCAGGAAAAGAAAATTTGAAAAGGCAATTTCAATAGGAACATGAAACACAAGGAGCATGAACATGGGAAGGCTTAACAGTGAAAATGAAAGGATTTGAATGCATATTGACCTCATAGGCACCAGTGAATTGAAATGAACTGGATTTGGACACTTTCAGATAGAAGATCCATATCTGGACACATTATCTGAAGACCCAACTCTCTTGAGAATATATAATGCTGGGAAAGGTAGAAGGAAAAAGAAGAGGATGACTGGCTGTAATCTGGATGGACTAAATTTAAGTGAAGAAGGGTGAACCATTAGACAAACCTGAAAGACCAACTTGGGACAAATCATCCTGGAGAAAGTTTATCTATGTGGTCACTAAAAATCAAGAGTCACTTAATGACATATAGTCAATCAAAATTTGTTTAATTGCTATATTACAATGAGAAATGGAGTCTAGGAGAACCACTTAAATTAGACCATGAAGGCAAATTTTAACTTGTGCAACTTGTGTAATGAAGACTTTGAAGATGACATAACAAGTAATAGTTCTCACAACAAAGAATGGTTCCCATGATTACTGGATGAGGCAATGGCCCTCTGGTAGAAAAGTAACTGCAGATGTGGGGGGGGGAACTACGATGCTTTGATGGACTGATCAAAACTTGTGGGAAGATAGGAAAATGTTTAGAAACTTTGGAAGCCATTACATAGAACGAGATTGTGTGTGTGTTGTGCGTTTCTGCCTCAATTTTTTCCAAAATACAGACCTAGATAGCCAGGATAGATTTTAAGTCAATAGGTTCACTTGAATGTGTGAATGTGTGGGTGGGGGTTCAGGAAGTATCCAATAACGATGTAAGCTAGCATTGACTTCCCAGTTGGAAAAAAACAAATGGCACTAGAGATGCTTTCTGGTGCCTCAGTGTTAGAGAACTGGCACAGTTGGCAGGATCCCAAACTTGACTTGGAACCAATTAAGGAGAAATCATGTTTCTGAATAAGAAGGTGATGGGGATTGGGCAAGTCCCCTCAAAAGACGAGCCAAAAGAAGACTGTAGGAAAGAGCAAAGTAACCCATCATCAATAAAAGGTGCTGGTGAGGCTTATAGTGGGAATTTATTTTCTGCAACAGGGAAAGTGGGGATATTCTAATGAATGCCTTTGGCAGCCGAATAAAAGTAAAACAATCCTTTCCAAAATACCTTGAGGCATATAAAAACTGCTTTGAAGGGCGAATAGCTGGCTATGTTTCACTGATGTTTGCAAGCTGCTCTGAAGGGCTTGGGAGAGATAGGAGCAGAGCAAAGCAGGAGGAGAGTGCGAGGCACAGATAGAGAAACAAGTGCAGGAAGGTGAATCGTCACATCAGAAACTGTACAGATCCTTTAGGAAACGAGCACATTTTCAAAAACAAAATGAGCTGCTGTAAAAGCCTGGTTAGCGGGATAAGGGAGAAATGTAAATTGTAATTTTAAAAGTTAGGTTTAAGAATTCACTGTAGTAATAGCTTCCATGGCGGGGAAATGCTTGCTCCCCAAAGATACCACAAATACAGAATCAGTTGAGAAAAGTCTCTGTTCATGTTGTCTGCTGAAAGTTAGATACTCATATTTGTAAGGAAGCTGATCATCAGTGACAATATCTACATTGCAATTGGCCAGAAAATTGGTTAGTGCCAGGGCAAGTACCAGGACAAATACCTGTTGGTGTAGGAAAAACCAAACATTGTTAGATTCTCCCTGCAGGAAGCCAGGAGAGGCATGATAATATACTAGAATCAGCTTGGATTTATGGAAGGCCATCCAAATAACCCCCTTGAACTTCCAGAGAATTCGTCCTTATACTGCCCCAGGGATGAAAAAGCAGCTGTCTGACCTTATCATTTCGTTATGGTAAGACCTAATTTCACCATTAGAAATATGATCTGCAATTTGCTTCTGGAATGAAACAAGCAAGGAAAAGGAGGCTTTAAGTATGAAACTGGGTCCATATCTGACAGACTGGGTGGATGAAATGGGGTTAACAAGGATGTTAAGGGGTGGGAGCAGTGGTGGGTTCCTACCGGTACGGTCCACTCTTCCGTACCGGTAGCGGCCGGCCGATGATGTAATTTGCGCCCGACACCGGTCCGTCGTCTTCACCGGTCCGTTGCGCATCGCCATCTTTTTTCAGAATTTTTTTGCTTGTTTTGCTTCCTGCGCATGCGCAAAAGCAAAATCTGTGAGGCGCGCATGCGCGTAGCATGCATGTGCGCACATGAAATGTGGAGATGTGCGCGCAGCGCACTGGTAGCAACTTTAAGAGGAAACCGCCCCTGGGTGGGAGGTAGTAATATTGCAGGAACAGCTCACTCTCTCTCAGCCCAACCCAATCCACCTCACAGGATTGTTGTTACGGAAAGAATAGGAGGAGGAAGGAGTATTACAGTAGCTACGTTCACTGCCTTGAGTTATCCAAGTGTCCAACTGAAGCAATGAAGCAAGCCATGAAGAGAAGCTGGGCACCCACCCCTCTGCAGCTTCGTTCCAAGCAGTGTTTTGATCTACATTCCAAGAAAGCAAAGCACCCCTTGGGAGGTCCACCACTACCCCACAGGCCTGACTAATGGCTTACAGGACTCCATAAAGAAAATTTTGGACTGCGCTGAAATGAACAGATTAACACTAAGATTAAAAGATAAAGAGGACTCATTGTATTACAAGACTTGGAGGAAGTTTTATAGATGGTTAGAAAATGAATACAAATAAATAAGTTTGAATATAAGTGAATGATGTAACCCAGATGTAACACTTGAAAGAGATGAGGGGATAGCGAAGGGGGGGGGAGAGAAAATCTTAAATTTGAAGTGTATTAATAGACAAACACATAAAGATAAAAGAAATAGATTAAAGGATTATATATGGAATAAAATATGGAAAAAATGTAAGACTGTGTAAAAGAATTCAAGGTTGCTGGAATACCATTGCACAAAATGTCCTAATGTTCCCTCTTATCAGTACCCATCTTATGTATATAAACAATGTTATATCTATGTATATTACCAACACGTACTTGACAAAAATAAATAAATAAATAAAAATAAAATAAAAATGGAGAAAGTACAGCAAAGGAAGGAGGAAGGGAAGAGAGGAGTAAGAAGAAAGAAGAAGAAAGAAAGAGGAGGAGGAAAGAAGAGAAGAGGGGAGAAGAGAGTGAGGAGAGAGGGCAGGAGGGGAAGTAGGGAAGAGGAGAAGGAGAGAGGGAGGGGAAGTAGGTTTAGAAAGAGAAAGACGAAGGGATGGTAAGAAGAAAGAAGGAAGGGCTGTATGAGATGGGAAGGGAGGATGGTAAAAAAAAGCAACCTTGAACTAACAAAGCAATAAGATAAATATAGAATATACAGTATGTATAAAGTTTTTGTAAAAGAATGAAATGAGAAATGAGATGATAAATATGTGAAAATGTCTGTATGAGAATAAAAATAAAAAAACTTTTTTAAAAAAGGACTTAACATCCAAAATCTCACTATTCAAGTCAATACAACCTCGTTCCGTTTCGGAACTTTTATTATTCATTCTTCTTGAGAGACCAAATTGTTCTCCTTTTATGAGGCCATGACCAAGGACTGGCTCTGGGAATGTTATTGAATGGCAAAGAATGAATCTTGCACAAAAAGGAAATCTTCCTTCTCTTATAACAAACCATCTCCTCACCCCAAGGCCTTTTCAGATCTTATTTTGATGGGGGAAGGAGGTTTGAAGTTCCAGTGCTGAAGCATCAACAACAGCGTTAGCCTGGTTACACACACACAAGGAGGATGGTACTCAATATCCAGTTCATGGGAACTGCAAGCATCCAAGGGGGGAGGATGGGGGAGAAAGGAAGGACATGTGACATCATGGGTATCGTGACATCAATTGGCAAGTGATCCAAATGTTGTAATTTGCATGAGGCCAAATACGTATTTTGTAGTATATAAACGATGCAATTTGCAAATTACATAATTATGCCGATTATACAATCTGCATGATGCACAACTGTATAATGATAATGATAACCTCATCGCAACTTCTACCGGGGACCTGTAATGGAAACATGATCGCAGAGGAAGTTCTGGTTCAGAACCACTGCAGATATCATGTCGAAGGCAATCCATTTGGATTTAGAGTCCCTAACTGAAAAAGTCCAAGTTTTCAAAGGAAGTTGAAAATGCCCGCAATATTTCCAGATCCTATTTTACTTTTCCTTGAATTATGTGATGACCTCTCTGGATTCTGTGATATTAATGATCTCAAGGCTACAGTTAAAATCGGTGCACATTCACTTCCAAAAGGAGGGAGAATCAGACAGCAAGGAGCTGACATTTGGCCGTATCCAGCTATGCTGGAGGTTCTCTCTAGAACAGGGGTCTCCAACCGTGGCAACTTTAAGACTTGTGGACTTCAACTCCTAGAATTCCTCAGCCAGCAAAGCTAGCTGAGGAATTCTGGGAGTTGAAGTCCACAACTCTTAAAGTTGCCAAGGTTGGAGACTCCTGCTCTAGAATCTATCAGGACTAACTGTTTTCTGAGAAGTGAAGTGTTCTGAGAAGAGAAGTGTTCTCTTTCTGGCAGTGATGGAGATATTTGGGCCACCAGGGGTGGGTTCCTCCCGGTTCGGACCGGATCTCCCGAACCAGTAGTGACCCACTGGTGACGTCACTGTCGGTGCTGGTCCGTGCGCGCCGCCATCTTTTTTTGGGATTTTGTGTACATTTTTCCCCTTTCGCGGCTTGAAAAAGGGCCCGCCTGCCTGCGGGTGAATTCTGACCTTTATTTCTTCACCCGAAGCACAGCTGATCAGCTCCTCAGCTGTGCTTCGGGCTCATTCCTGCTTCTGAGCATGCGCAGAAGCCAAATTGCACGAGGGGACGTGTGCATGAGCAGAGCGAGGGCGCGCACGTGAAATATCACATTGTGAACCAGTGGCGAAGGTAAGTGGAACCCACCCCTGTGGGCTACCCTGAGCGACCCACTTCCAGGACAGTTGCTTATGGTAAAAGCCATCGACTACAATGTATCTAATAATGTTTTCCTGTATTTTGTTTTCCTTTTCCCTCCACCTCTTAGTTTTCTTTCATGTTTTATCTTTTAAGACTGAATAGCTATAAGCAAGGTTTGCCTGAGTCACTCTAGCAAGGAGACTAGGAAGCAGGCAGGCAGGCAGGAAAATTGTAGGTACTCAACCCTGATCCTTATTACCCACTGAATGCTGTGAGACTTACATGGCTGCGCTATTGATTTCTTCTCCTAAAGCTGCCCTGCTGTTTCTGCTGGGATTTCAGATGATTTGATCAAAAGTAACATTGATCCAACCCAGTTAAATGCTGGGAAACTCCACTGTCTTCATCAAGTTAAACGCATTTTAATCTCTTCTCGTTTATTTGCTTAAGCAATTTTTCTTAATGAAGACAGGTAAGAAGATTCAAGGCAAAACTGCCTTTTCATTTCCACTGTTCGATCGGGACTTCTTCCATATATTTCTATGGATCAATAGCATCTTTAAAGTTTTGGATAGCACATTCTAACTCAATTCGCCTTACGTTCCCGATTCAACCAAGCGTCGAGGTAAGAGCAAGTCATTTGCTGCATTGCCATCAATGAAAGTAGTGAAATTAATTATGTATCTCAGGAGATTGTTATGAGAATTCTTTCTGTCATTAAGGCTTATGAGAAAAAGAGGCATGAGCTACCTGTAAATCGGCTTTTACAAGCCCCATTGGCAATTACAATATATCTATTGCGCTGTTCTCATTTATTTTAAATGGGGCTTGCAGTGGTGGTCTTCCCAATGGAAGGTCATTAGAGGCCTCCCCCAATACAAACCGTGTCCCAGCTATTGCTATTGCATCCTGATTGAGATACAAAGCCCAGTTAAAACAACGCTGGTTTAGAGTGGTGCTTAATGTCTTGCAACATATAGGATTATTTACATTTTGTTACATGTTTCCTGCCCCCTAATTGAACATGCCCTGCATAATGACAGGTTTAGCATTCTCAAGGCTATTAATTAGGGGAAGGGAGGATTCCACCACATTCATTAGTCAGGAGGAGCAATTCTTGGCAGGAGCAATCTGGCTTTAATGTGGGACAGAAGCACCAGATATTCTGCCTACTGTTGGTTTTGTCCATTAGGGATTTTTTTTTTTAGAAATAAGAAGACTCCTGTGTGCACATAATATTGATTCTCAAATCTCTGTATAGGTCACCTTTCCAGTCACGGATGGTTTTGGAAGTGTTAATTATTTATCTCTCAGGCCAATTATTAACCTGAATTACAGTTCTCTAGTTGCTTCTCCCCTTCTCCTATTTCTGGAAGAGCCTCCCACTTTTGAGACAAGGGAAGACCTAGCCTTTTATTCTCACATTCAAGATTTAATGTCCACAAATCTCCTCATGCCCCTTGTCCCATAAGAACCTCTTGGTCAGTGCCGGTATTTATCTGTCACGGTGTGATTTATTGTCAGTTGTATGTATATGCAGGGAGCTGCATCCCTATCTAATATAATGGTACATTCCTGAGCACATGATTGATATGTTGTTATTTATTTATTTATTTATTTATTTTGGTTTTCTTATATGCCGCCCTACTCCCGAGGGACTCAGGGGGGCGTACGCATGTGTGCATTTCTGAATCTCCATTCCTTCCTTCTTACTTGACTCTTGACTGGGAGAGTCGCATTTTATAGCAGAGATGTAAACAATGAGATTTTATTCTTTTTGTACCGAAATAAATATTTTAATTAGACTTTTAAACTCCGGCTTTATTTCTAATGTCTGAATTCTGGGAGAAAGATCAAACATCGCCTCTGTGAGATTAATTCTCACTCCGACATTATCATTCATTCATTCATTCATTCATTCATTCATTCATTCATTCATCTTGGATTTATTGTTCTCATTTATTTTTATGGATTGTAACCACACACTTGGATATTGAGCTAACTGAAGCATATCAATCATGACAACATTATTTTATAAGTAACTGTAATAATCTAACCTGGTGACTTTATCTAAGACCTACATAGTTACTTTCTCACCCTTTATTGGTCTTCCTTTTGTTGTTGAAAGTTGTGATTAAACATTAATTAAAAGAGGAACACTCTTTAAGGAAATCTTAGTACTTGGATTGGAGATCCCACAAAGAAACTCAAGGCTGTCAGGATTTTTTAAAAAACCACAGAAGAATAAAATGATGTCAGTGTGTTGAGAAAATCCCAGAAGTTGAACTCAAGTTCACGGAAAAGTATTTAAGACATATATTGCAAAGTATCACTAGAATTCAGAGGATAAATGAAAACTCAGTGTAAATTACACTATCACAAGAGAAGGAATATCCTTTTTTTCCAAATTAGCCTAATATTATAGCCATTCAGAAATTCAGAATTTAGAAACGTGAATAAATTATGCTAAAAATATCCTGCACTCAGAAAGCAGTTATATTTTTGAGAATAAATTGAGCCAGCAATGCTGGCATAGCAATGTATCAACTGTAGAGCAGAATTTTAGATAGAACAGTAGCCTTTTTCATTATAGCTTTTAGAGAATGATGGCTAAGTCTATCAATGGCCCATGTCATTTTTGGCTGCATTTCCTAAGGAACCCGTTTAATCCTGAGAACACAGTCAGCTACTACTTCATATTTGAAAAATATCTGTCAATGCATTTCCCCCCAAAAACATGTTGCTTTAAAATAGCAGTCTTCAGCCTTCATTGGGGACTTCTATATGAAGCAATGTATCGGGGCAGAGAGGAGACGATTCCTTATCATGGATTTCGATTATTGGAAAGTAATCTGCGAAAGTTACAACGTGATGATCTTGTAATATGGTGATAAGATACTCCTTAAAGCAAGTCCTAGCCAGGAGCCCAGCTCCATGTTCTAGTCAAATTAAAATTTCCTAGGACACTGCCAATACAGTCTTCAGACAACCTAAAGATGGCTATATAGCTGGACATCACCAAATGGTGTACACAAAGATCAGTTTGACTATATTATTGGTAGAAGGAGGTTGAAGAGTTCAGCTACAGTATAATACATAGCCAGGAGCGTATTGTAGAACAGATCACATTTTGTTTATGTACAGTTCCAAGTTGAACTAAAATAGAAGAAGAAATGCAACTAGTTTCTAAAATAAGTCGTTGAGCATATACGCATCATTTTCAAAGAATCAGGAATCACTTTGAAGTACAGAATTAAATTGACAGGATACCGGAGGAACTGTGGAGTGAACTTAAAGAAAATGTTAAGGGTGAGCATAAAAAGAGACTGCTAAAGACCAAGAGACAGAAAAAGGCAAACTGCATGTCAGAACAAAATGTGGAAATTGACAAGAGAGAAAAGCCAACATAAAGAAACAAAAATCTCAGGAAGGAACTTAACAACAACAACAAAAGAATAATCAGTATTATAACACCTGTAAAGACATTGACGATAGAAATACTGTAGCTACTGAAAAACAAGGATAGTCTTCCAAACAACCTCTGAATTCAGAAGGAAGTTCCAGTCTCAAATTATTTTTTAAGGATGCATGGACTGGTTTAAAGAAGATGGTGGGGGGTGGGGTGGGGGGTGGGGGTGGGGTGGAAGAAGTATACTGACATTCTGCACAGGAGACATGTCAACCTCAAAGACATCTGAAAAGATATTCTCTCCTTACCAGAACTTCTAACACAGAAAGATGAAGTTAAATATGTACTCTACTCATTCCTAAGTAATTACTAAGGAATTGATGGAATATTTACAGAAATAGGTATATCAAGCAAGAGAAAAAGAATCAATCAAGCTTCTAACTAAACGATGCCATCAAATCTGGAGAATGACACAATGGCCAACAGATTGGAAGAAGTCAATCTACATTCCAATACCAATACCAATAAGAGATCTAACAGACTATGCCAATGATTATACAATAACCCTAATTTCACACGTTAACAAAATAATACTTACAATCATCCAATGCAGATTAGAGCCTTACATGGCGTGAGACATGTCAGATGTTCAAGCGGTTTTAGAAAAGGTCAAGGAACGAGGGACATTATTGCTGATGAACACTGGATAGTTGAGAAAGCCAAAGAATATAAAAAGAACTCAATATGCGCTTTTGAGAAAGAAATTCTATTGCGTTGATCGTGTCAAACTTAGGCATTTGCTTAGAATGTTGTCCTCATGCAAAACCTATATACTATTCAGGAAGCCACAGTATGGATAGAATATGACAAATCTCCAGATTGGCAGAGTGAGACAAGGTTGCATACACTACCTACTATACATGCAGAATATACATTGATGGAAGCAGGAGTGGAAGAAAATGAGTATGATTTTAAAACTGGAGGAAAAAAAATCTATAACTTGAACTATACTGTCGACACAACTTCAATAACTGAAAATGCAAGCTCTAATAATGAAAGTCGAGTGAAAAAATAGGACTAAGATTATTTGTCTGTCTGTCTGTCTGTCTGTCTGTCTGTCTGTCTGTCTGTCTGTCTCTCTCTCTCTCTCTCTCTCTCTCTCCTATCATCTATCTATCTATATCATCTATCTATCTATGTATCTAGCTAGCTAGCTAGCCAGCTAGCCATCTAGCTATCATATTTATAAACCAACCATCAGCCCCTTTTTATATATAAAGAAGATTAAATTAATGATAACAGACAAAGCAACCAGTCCTAGAATTGGTAAGGAAGAAATTAAAGAGCTGCATAGCCTTTGCCCTTTAGGATCAACTATCAAGGAACTAGGAGTCAAGAAACATGTCACAAATTAATACTCTGTAGAGTAGTAGTGAAAGCCTTTGGACAGATATGCAGATCTAGACTTACAAGATCAGAATTCTGCAGGCAATCCCTGTGGCACTCTATGCAAGCAGGACAGAAAGATGATTGACACTTTTGAGTTTTTGTGTTGGACAAGACTCCTGAGAATATCATGGACAGTCAACAAACCAAACCAATGGATCCTCAAACAAATCAAGCCAGAGTTATTTATAATTTATTTTTAAGTGGAAAAATTGCTGTTGGAAGTCCAATATAATCATACTGCATTTCACAGAAAGACATTTCTTGAGTGGATTGGTTTTTAAAAAAGGAAAGGGAAAAATAGGACTTTCTGATAGTTAAAGAAACGTTTGGCCATAATTGAAAAGCTCCATAATAGATGTTTGTCTACAAGGCATACTTGTCCAAGAAGGAAATTACCAAGTCCAAATAATCACTCACATAGTTAACTGTCAGTATCAAAGAAGATGTTAGCAGAGAGAATAGAATAGAATAGAATAACAGAGTTGGAAGGGACCTTGGAGGTATTCTAGACCAACCCCCTGCTTACACCACTTCAGACAAATGGTTATCCAACATCTTCTTTAAAACTTCCAGTGTTGGAGCATTCACAACTTCTGGAGGCAAGCTGTTCCACGGATTAATTGTTCTAACTGTCAGGAAATTTCTCCTTAGTTCTAAGTTGCTTCTCTCCTTGTTTAGTTTCCACCCATTGCTTCTTGTTCTACCCTCGGGTGCTTTGGAGAATAGCCCCTGAGATATTGGAACACTGTTATTGTGTCTCCCCTAGTCCTTCTTTTCATTAAACTAGACATACCCAGTTCCTGCAACCGTTCTTCATATGTTTTAGCCTCCAGTCCCCTAAAAGATCCTTTTAGAAAATGGAAGATTTGCTCAAACAAGGAGAAAAAAGGAACACAAACATAACAAATAAACTTTAGGAGACAATAAAGAATGCAACCCAACTGCCCACACTGTTTTGAGCAGGGTGACATATTATTTCTCAGCAAGACCAATGATAATTAAAAAAGAAAGAAAGATTAGAAACCAGAAGATAAGTAGAGAAATGATTATACTAATAACAAGCAAGTTAAAGGAAGATAAAGGAAACTGCAGAGAATATTAACCATATCTGTTTTCACTGCAGAAGATGTAAGGCAACTCCGTGTGTCTAAGAGGATATTTTCAGAAAGGGAATCAAAAGAACTGAAGCAAATAATAGCAATAGCAATAGCACTTAGACTTATATACCGCTTCATAGTGCTTTACAGCCCTCTCTAAGCGGTTTACAGAGTTCAGCATATTGCCCCCAACAATCTGGGTCCTCATTTTACCCACCTCGGAAGGATGGAAGGCTGAGTCAACCTTGAGCCTGGTGAGATTTGAACAGCTGAACTGCTGAACTAGCAGTCAGCTGGAGTAGCTTGCAGTAGCTGCATTTAACCAATGTGCCACCTCGGCTCCCTAATAATGCTGCCACAAGAAAAAAAAATGCCTAATTCTCACCAGCAAATTTAAAACAAACAAATCACTGGGAAAAACACCCAAGAGTGGTTAAACAACCCATATGTAAATTTATTGATCTTTTACTGAAAATATGCAATGGGCTTGTGCCAAGTAGCTTTGAAGCACCTCAACAGGAAGATCTTAGCCTCCTTAGCTTCTAGCAAAAGCCAGGAAAAGCTTCTGCCCCTTCTGCGGAGCACTCATGCAAAAGATACAGATGTTCCCTGTAGTATAGGAATAGTAGTGTTGACTTGCTGCCTTGGAGCTGTTGTAGAAGATGCTGTTTCAAGAAAACCTGTTGCACCCAACTTCTTCAAATCAAAGCACCTCCTCCACTCCAGCCCTAATGTAGCTTTACAAAAATCAGCTTCTGTTTTGGAGAGTGGAAACATGGCCAGTATAATATCACATTTAAAAACCAGGCTAAGAAATTAGGGGGCAGGATAGCTTCATATTTTCCAAGGAAATTGGGAGAACTTAACAAGCATCAAATCAGAAGTTCCTTTGTGCATCAGTAACCGATTGGTGTACAGTAAGCAGAAAGTACCCCCCCCCAAAAAAGAACATCAACAGAGGGACTTAGGGGGAGGATCCTTTCATCTATATGGATTGGATTCACACATCAGAGTAATTTGGGTAGTTACAAAAGCAACAACAAAGAAGCTTAAGAATCATAAATGGGGAACATTTAAAATAAAAGAGCGAGCATGGCTAAAGGCTGTTAGCTGCACATATGAGTCCCATTAGTTGATTCAGTTATGCATATGCATTGGATTAGCTGACTCAACTTCACTCCTCAGTGTAGGGGTGTACACTTCATTTCTCAGTGTAGCCTCAACCCAGGCTAATGAGTAGAAGCAGGAAGGGAGTGGTCCAAAGAAATACCAATTTGCTCACCAAAAAGGCTCTTTACCTCTGTGTGTGTGTGTGTGTGTGTGTGTGTGTGTGTGTGTGTGTGTGTGTGTGTATGTAGAGATTAGGTGTACTTGAAGTTGGATCTATGTCAAAGTCCTTTGGGCCACATCTGACCATGCTGCCAAAGGTTATCTTAGATGTGGCTCCAAATGACTTTTGCATTCATGTCTCTTGCAGTGCCAGCACAAGATTTCAAGGTATCTATGGGTCTCTCCCTTAAATTGCTATCAGGCCTATGCATAAGGGCCGATGGATAGTCTGTTTATTTATTTTTTCCTCCTGGGAGCGAGGATTATAATTTCTACCATGGTCAGACCACAATCTTATGAAGCTCGATATCATAGCATCAAGCAGTCCTACAGGGGTATGGGATTTCCTTAAATCAGGGGTGGCCAAACCGTGGCGCTTGCACCAAACGTGGCGCATTGGATGATTACAAGTGGCGCATTGCATCCTTGCGCCTACAATTTTTTTTTAAATAGGTGTCATAACTGAATCCATCTGAATATTTTCAACACCAAAGTGATCTCAGTTCAATTCGTACAGCCTTCGGTAACGTTCAACTTCTCAGTGTCTGAAACTTAGAATGGAGCGTGTGAGATGTTACTTTAGGCAGGTTTACAACCATACGAATATTTTTATCGGTGTTGCCATTGCGAGTTCCATCTCAAACGATCACAAACACTGCGCACTAACAACACATCATGTGTTTGAAGTCACGTGCGAATGAGCGGCGAGCGTTCAATATGGTCAGTCAGTTCTGAGTGAGCCATCGTGGCGTGGAGTTTGAAGCAGTGTTTTATTGAGTGTACTAGCGTGGTTTTTATATTGAGAGTGATTGAAAGACAGATTCAAGATTAAATATATATTACGTTTGTCAAAGAAGAGCGCCACTACTTTTTCTTGACGCGAACATAGAATTCAAATTCCACATAATTGATATTCTGTGTGATACGACGTACATACTTGTGATCTATTTCTTCTTTTTCACTTTTTTTTAGTTTTATACTTTTCTATGCTTAAATTCCTGTTATCCATTACAGTGCAAAAGAAAATTGAATTGCGTGATAGAGTTATTCCTTTTCCTCCCTTAAGCAAAGCAGATCCTACCCCTATCCCAATTTTACAACCCCAAACATGAAAGTAAGAAGGTAAAAAACGTGCTTGAGTTGTATGGCGCATCTGAACTTGTCTGTGAAAAAATTGGCGCATGGTATGCTTAAGGTTGGCCATCACTGCCTTAAATCATCTGTTCCAAAGACTTTTGGAATCTGGCAGATTCTTAAATGTATGGAGGAAATTGATTACCAGGAGTTTTAGAATTGGGTACAGGTAGTCCTCGACTTGCAACAGTTCATTTAGTGACCACTACAACGACTCTGAAAAAAGTGATTTATGACCGTTTTTCACACTTACGACCATTGCAGCATCCCCACGCTCAGCAATCAAAGTTTGCACACTGGGCAACGGACTCATATTTTTGACTGTTGCAGCATCCCAGGGTCATATGATTCCCTTTTGCGACCTTCTGACAAGCAAAGTTAATGGGGAAGCCAGATTCATTTAACCACCACGTTACTAACTTTACAACTGCAGTGATTCACTTAACAACTGTGGCAAGAAAAGTCGTAAATTCACTTAACAAATGTTCCACTTAGCAACATAAATTTTGGGCTCAACAGTGGTAGTCACTCGTAAAAAGAGGTTTTAAATAAACAATGAATCGAGACTGCTGGAAGGCCATCCCGAGATTTATTAGAATAAAAGAACACAACAATAGAAATAGGAGAGAAGGAGGAGGAAGAGGAGGAAAGAAGAAAGGGAGAGGAGAGGAGGGTAAGGAAGAGGAAAAAGGATAGGAGAGAAGGGAGGAGGAGGAAGGAGGAAAGGAGTAGGGGAGAGGAAAGGGAAGTAGAGAAGAACAGGAGAGAGGGAGAGGAAAGTAAGAAAGGTAGAGGGGGAGGAGAAGAGGGAGAAGGGTTGTGGGAAATAAAAAGGAGGTTAAGGGATGGCAAAAAAGCAGCCTCGACTGTATAAGAATAATAATTGTTTTAATAAAATAGAAAATATGTATGGGAGTATTGTATTAGGAATGAGAAAATGAAATGGTATATTTGTGAATGTAAATATGTGAAATAAAATAAAAAAATCTTTGCAAAAAAACAACAACCTGGTGGTCGTAACTCAAGGACTACCCGTATTACCAAATGGATAGGACATTCGCCCCTATTTCTCTATAACATCTAAATCAGAGGAGGCAGTGCACATTTTGAACCAGTCTTTGGATGCAATAACTGGGTGGATGTGGGATATTAGATAGTGCAAAGAAAATAACTTGGGTTAATAAGTGCATAGTTTCACGATGGGCCCAATGCATACACAATTCCAGTACAAAAAGGAATTGAAAGTCGGACTGCCTCTTTTTAGAAATGGACAGATGAACATAGCATGAGCCAAGAAACTTGCCTTCTGAAGGGAATAGATAGGTACAGGTAATCCTCAACTAAATGACCACAATTGAGCCCAACATTTATGTTGTTAAGTGAGAAATTTGTTGAGTTTTGCCCCATTTTATGACTTTTCTTGCCACAGTTGTTAAGTGAATCACTGCAGTTGTTAAATTAGTAACACGGTTGCTAAGTGAATCTGTCTCCCCCATTGACTTTGCCTGTCAGAAGTTCGCAAAAGGGGATCGCCATGACCCCCAGGACACTGCAACCGTCATAAATATGAGTCAGTTGCCAAGTATCCGAATTTTATTCACATGACCATGTTGATGCGACAATGGTCGTAAGTGTGAAAAAGGGTCATAAGTCACTTGTTTTCAATGCCGTTATGACTTCGAACGGTCACTAAATAACTTACTGTTGTAAATTGAGGACCACCTGTATACAGTATGCTCCCCTGTCCCAGTTTATCATATCAATACATATCAATAGTTTTCCTACATATCAATAGCAGATGTTGAGTTGATTCCCACCCCTCGATCTCTTGCCCTGAGCTGTCGTCCTTCCTTAGAGTCAGAGATTATAAAAAGTTACCGAATCTGGCTACTTTGTTACATAAAAGACATTCCCAGTCACCCAATCCTCAATATTTTGTCCTGAGATAAGACTCTCAGAGTGAGACACAAAGTGTGTTATAGAAAGCGGAATGTTAATGAAATAACTTCTTGCTGCAATGTTAATTAAACCCTTCTAGCATAACCCCAGTAAACCTGGGTTTGAGCATTCATTTGCTCAACCTGACATTTGAGCATTAATGCTTAAATAAATGAATACTTAATTCCAAATGGATAAAAATGATTTTTTATGTCTTTTCCAGCTTTGTGTATGTATCCAAGTTAAGAGCAAGAGCCTAGAAGTTGAGTCAGAAGGTTGATTTTTTTTTAGTCTCCTTGCTACAATTCATCACAAATTAGTTCCTCGACATTTGTATTCCCTTTTGATTTTCAAATAATTTTGTTAAAGGTTATGATTACAATAGTAAAATGTATGCAAACTAAAAGAAAGAAAAGACAGAAAGAAAGAGTAAAAGGGAAAAGAGAAAAAATAGAAAAGATGTAAAGAATAGAAGGAAAAAAGGAAAGAAAGAAAAATAAGAATACAGTAAAGAAAAAAGAAAAGTAATATATAAAGAAGTCTCTCATGAGTATAAAAAACTTTAATAACTTTTCACTTCCTCTTAAATTACAATAAAAGAACTCTTTCTTCCAAATCCCATCTTTTATCTATAAACAAATCAACAAAGTCTTGTCATTTCAATCCTGATGTCAGAAAAGATCCATTAAGGGTTACCAGAGTTAATAACATATCAATTTTAACTTTGATCAAATAAACCAGTTTTATATTCCTTCCTTTTTCTTCTAACCATAATCTTTAATCTGTTCAAATAATTTCACAGCACTTTATTTCTTCTCATTTCTTCTTTGTGCTCACAAGATGCTTCAAAGCTTTTAACAGGTGTCTATTAAAAATATAGTCCAATGTTGAAAAATTATCACTCTCTTGGTTTATTGGATGTCCTTTTTGATTACGAAGACATCAGTTGGTTTCTTTCGTATGTCCAATGTAACATCTTTCATGTCATTCTTTTAGCCTGTAAGTCCACTTTCAACTCAGTCTCAAGCTAGTCAGGTGAAACCTGTTTCTCTTCCTTAACATCTTTTAGACACAGTCTGCCCACAGAGGAAGCTATTACTCTTGACATTGTTAATGCTGACATCTGACTCCATTTCTCAAAACTATTCTTCAGTATTTCCAATGTTAGAATATTTTGTGTCATTCTGTAACTTTTTGTCAAGTTTATGTGTTCTTCTCCTTTAATTGAAATCTTTAAAAATTGTATACCGGGGATATCAAACTGGATTTCTTCGAGGGCTGGATCAGCATTGTAGTTCTCCTCCGTGGTTCGGCTGGGGTGGGATGGGGGAAGATGGGATGGACACTTCCTGCAGCATCTTGCTGGCCAAAATGGGGCACGGGGGCATGCAAGGCCCCCCATGCCCCATTTTGGCTGCCAGAGGCGCTGCAGACCACTCCTTTGCTATTTCCAGGCCGGCCCCATGGGCCAGATTTAAGCACCCCATGGGCCGGATCCAGCCCGCGGGCCTTGAGTTTGTCACCCTTGTTGTATATCAAAGGGAACTATGTTTTTAAAAATCAAAATACAAGAATTTTCCCATGGGAAAGTTTCTTTATAATTAATTCCAAGATCTTATTTCAAATTTATCTGGACCCTTACTCTATTTGTAACTTTCTAAAATCAAAGTTTTAATCAACTTTTTGCTGTTTAGTTTTATGTATTTTTTTTCCAAAGTTTTTCAGCTTATTGTTAAAATATTCTTTCATGAAGGATTGAAGACAGACTCATCTGGTGTTTATGGACTTGTCAATCCAAAGGTTTCTAATAGCTGAAAAATAGTTAAAAGCAGTTTCCAAGTGTAGTTAGAAAAAGAAGGGCGTGAACTTGTGGTCCTTTTAAAGGAGCCAACCCAATTTGAGCAAGATGGCTATTCCTTCATCTCCAGCACTCAAAACCCTTCTGGAGACTGCTGTCTTGCAGGCTCTCGCACAAGGAGCAACTGTTTGGGGCACTTATGGGCACTAGTGGGATCCTGCCGGTTTAAAAACCAGTTCGGTGATCACGTGCTTCATGCTTGCACATGCCTGACGTGCACTGCACAGTTTTACAAAAACTTACCTTCCGCGTTACTGCTGGGGAGAAACACAGCAGAGGTCTGCCGTGTGAATCAGCTGAGAAAATATAGGTCAGTAAAGCGCAGGGGCAGGTAGGTGGGCCCACCTGATCATCAGAGCGAACCTGTTCGCTCCCAGCTAATTGTTGGAGCATCCAGTTTGCCTGGACCGGTCCGAACCGGTAGAATCCCACCCCTGCTTATGGGCAGTTTTCCATCCTCTCTTTGTCCAGAGATGTTCAAAGAGCTGGTTTACTCACCAATTCTTCATTCTTTGCAGTTATTGGTACTGGTTTTCATAGGGCCATCATCAGTCCACCATTTCTTCCTTTATAAGTTCCCTCAACGTTTACATTTGTGTGTCAAACAGAGATTGACTGTATCTTGCCAATAAATGGATTTCTAAGCTGGGTCAAAATGCTCACTCTTGCTTTCCAAAATACTTCCTTTCTGAGAAAAAGGGTGCCAATGTTTCCATTGGTCTCTGAGTTGTAGAAAGGAATTTTATTGAATACATACATACATACATGGGCTGGATTTTAATGATACAATATGATCAGGAATTTTCTTCTTTGTAATAATTTTCTTCCCCTGAAAATTTCTGAGCTGTTCAGAGAAACAAGGCTCAATGCTTGGCTTCCCATCAGATCCATTTTGTGGGAAATGTTGAGAATGTCCTGAAATGCAGTTGCATCATTCTCAGAACTATAGCACATCTGAAGTTAAGGAGAAAGACTCCTGCCATTCATCTTACATCATTCATCATGGTGCCTTACCCAGAATGTTCCCAAAGGAACAGAGAGTGAGTATGTCTCTACCATCTAAAGCAGACCAAGTAGTACAACCACCAAAAAGTGTAGAGAAATATAAGAAAAAACCCTTATATACTAAAAGAAAGAAAAAGATCCAGCCTAACAATTTAGTTTATTATCTCTCTTTTATTCATTAAACTTGAAACTCAGTCAACTGAACATTTAAAAAGGTATCACAAATATCATTGACTGGCTCTGATGGTTGATACAGGTTGCTGCCAGCATCCTAAGGATCGACCAAGTATCTTCTTAAAATATATGATGTTCCGAGTAGCGCAGTTTTTTGCAGTTCCGCTGGTATTATTGCAGGAAGCTGTAATTTCTTGATGTGTTTTGTGAAATTCTTGGACATGGTACCAAGTGCCCCGATGACAATGGGTATCACTGTTACATGTTTCATTCATAGCTGTGTAGTTTCGATGGCCAGGTCGCGATATTTAGTAATTTTTTCCAGTTCTTTTTCTTTGACTCTGGCATCTCCTGGTACAGTGATATCAATAAACTGTACTCTTCGGCCCTCGACAACCGTGTTATCTGGCGTGTTGTGTTCCAAATGACCATCTGTCTGTATTCGGAAGTCCCACACGATCTTCACCATCTCATTTTCGGTAACTTTTTCTACTTTGTGCTCCTATGACTTTTCGGATACAGGTATGTCGTATTTTTTACATAATGACCAGTGGACTAATTTAGCAACTCAATCATATCTAGCTTTGTAATCAGTTTGTGCGATTTTGCTGCACTCACATATTAAGTGTGAAACAGTTTCAACTTTGTTGTTGCAAAGTCGGCAGTTTGGATTGTCAGTGGATTTTTGTATCTTCACTTCCATGGCATTAGTTTGTAGTGCTTGTTCTTGAGCAGTGAGTATTAAACCTTCTGTTTCTTTCTTGATGGTTCCCATCTTAAGCCATGCCCATGTAAGGTTGTCATCATCCTGTATGTTGGTTTCTTCCACTGGCTGATCAGTTTGTTCATGTGTTGGAGCAATTTCTTCAGCTTGTTCATCATTACTTGTTGCTTTCTTTTTAGCCAATCTTTCTAGATGTTGCATTTCCACATCTGTGAAAACTTTATTACGGATGATGAAGCATCTTTGATCCATTAATCTTTGTTAAGTTACATCACTTTCCGGGTGTTTTTCCTTCCACAGTTGCATCATTCTTTTTTGAAATCCCCTGGCTGTTGGTTCTGCCTGGTAGTAATATTTGATGATTTCTCTATTTTCTTCAGTTGTCCAGTTGCGCTTTGGTTCCAGTTGCTTTGCAATTGCACACCCTGGTTCCCTGGCAGTAACAACTGAGCCCTATAGCCCCTTTTTCGACAGACATCCAGGAGCCATAGCATCTGACACGGTCCTTGTTGACCGCATCAACCAACCCAATGTGGAATTTTGTTGATTTCTTCTCATCATTAGTGATGGTAGGTGCCTGGGTTGGTTCATAGTGGTTAAGTTACTACTGATCCAAAGACGGTAATCCCATAACCATAGGAACCACACAGGATAGCTGTCCAGGCCCAGCCACGGCAGCCTAACTGCCTGTTTGGTGGCAGAAAGGCAGGATCAGGAATGGGGAGGAGGAAAGTGGCCTACCTTCCTGTTTGGTGATAGGAAGGCAATGGGGGGGGGGGGGAGTGGCCTACCTGCCTATTTGGTGGTAGGAAGGCAGGATCTGGAATAACAACAACAACAATAACAACAGCTGCTGCTGCTGCTGCTGCTGCTGCTATTACTACTACTACTACTACTACTACTACTATATTATTATTATTATTATTATTATTATTATTATTATTATTATTATTATTATTATTATTATTATTATTATTATTATTATTATTATTATTATTATTATTATTATTATTATTATTATTATTATTATTATTATTATTATTATTATTATTATTATTATTATTGGAACCATCTTCCAGTTTGCATTGTTTCCTTTCCATCCATCAAAACAATGCATAGTTGAAAGAGACTTTCAGCCCAGTCTTTAAAATGAGAGCAAAACATGTTTTTCAATATCTGGCTGGGAATCTTTCTTTTCCTAGCAAATATTCTTTTTTGAACTCTACCTGTGTGGAACAAAAAACTAGTCAAATGTGAGGAGGTTAGGGAGAACCTTTAAAAAAAAAGTGGTTGATCTCATAATGAACGTAGCTCATGAGGTTCTCTTCTCCTTCAACACGGTGCATATTTTCAATCAGTAACGCAGTGAACAGACTCCATTTCCTGCTGTGGAAGACTGACCAGTTGTTCTCTCCTGCTTCTGACCCCACTGTGTCTTTTTCTTCCCCGCTTGAAGGATGTGGGTGATGATTTATAGAGCACGTCCAATTGGCTGTGTTTGTCTAGGCTGGCTTGCTTCGCACATGCTGAGGCCAGCGGTGAATTTGCAAGGAACCTTCCAAGGAAAATACCTTCCAGAGGGGTAAAAAGGAGGTGTGTGTGTGTGTGGGGGGGGAGAAACTAACTAAGCAAAACAAACCCAGGCATGAGATAATATGCTTAGCAAACCTCTCAGCTGCCTTTTGAGTTCTATCCCAGCAGAGTCCCCATAGCCTGGATCCCCAGATGCCAAAGTGAGCTCAGCACTTAAATACTCCAATCATTTCCAAACATGCAGCTGAATTAGTGGCTTTGTGGGGGAGGGAGGAGGGTAACTCTTAAAATGTCTGGAATTCCTGGTCAATAAAGTGTAGCTACTTGGAGAGGCATGGACCAGATGCCATGCTGGGTGCTTGCACCTACGTTGGGATTGTAGAAGACTTTTCTTGACAGATGAACTGGATAGAATAAATAATGCGAAGGCTTCATCCAGGCTTCTGGATCTGAGCATTTAGATAGACAATCCATATCCAGCCCATGGATTAGATCAACACAAAGTTTATTTTCTTAAGCATATTTTAGACATGATTTTAAACCAGCAGTTGTATTTATTATTCCGTTTTCCCAAGTTTCATACATGTACAGCAGGGGTGAGTTCCAACTTACCTCACTGCCGGTTCACTTCCTCCCAAGCCGCGTTGCCATGCCGCATGGGCACACGCGCACTTCATGTGCACACGCATGCGCAGTGCAACACCCCCCCCCCAAAATAAAAAAATGCCAAAAACAAAATGCACAGTGCCGGAAACTCAGCTTCTACGCATGCGCAGAAGAAAATTTAAAAAAAAAATTCAGAATTTTTTTTTTTAAAGATGGCAGCGCCCACGGACCAGCACTGACTGATCCGGTTCAGTGACGTCATTGTGACATCATCAGCGGGTCACTACCGGTTTGGGCGAACCAGTCCGAACTGGGAGGAACCCACCCCTGATGTACAGCAGCTTCGTTTGTTCATAAAGCTTACAGTGGTACATCGATAGATTTTTTTCCCCCTTGTGAATAATATTTTGTCATTTTATCTCTATTACTTCAGCCTTTGAATACATGATAGGCACACCGAGCCAGCCTACATTTAATTTGGAAGTACTTACTTACAACAGCTAAATATAGATGACCCTTTTTCTGAAAAGGCAAATTATCAGCAGGTACTGAGAGCTTCTTGACAAAATGATCAGGTTTAAGTGATGGGATTCTTGATTTTCTAACCTGTTGTAAAAATAACACTGTCAGCTTACTGGGCACATTTCTGTCTGCATTTTTTTAAAAGTAGTGCATTGTCGTACAACATTTACATTTGTTTGTAGTTTAACCTGAGTAAGTACATTAGATATGTTATATTACATGTTTTGTGAGCCAAGAAGTCTGTTGCAATATTTAAGAAATATAAAAACCAAAGGATACTTCCTATTCATACTCCCTGAAGAGACAAATTAGTTCATTTAGAAATGCCAACTAAATACCAAGCAGTGCTAGCTGCAGAAAATAGCTGCATTTCCAAGTCTTGATACGTATTTGCAGACATGATGTCAAAATGAATGTCTTTGAAAGATACTGAAAGTATTATGAAGAAACAGAATTATCATACACTGTGGAAGACAAATACTATATTTTACAGTTCCTTCTTCTTATAGACCCCCCCAAAATGTTAAGTTTTTGTCTTTCCAGAAATAGAGCTGAAGGAGAGGGAGAGAGAGGGGGAGAGAGGGGGAGAGGCAGAAAGAGGGGGAGGGAGGGAGAGAGAGGGAGAGGGAGAGAGCGGGAGAGAGACAGGGACACAGGGAAAGAAGGAAAGGAGGATGGGAGGGAGGGAGGGAGGGGGAGAGAGGGAGAGGGGAGAGAGGGGAGAGAGGGGGAGAAGGCAGAGGGGGAGACAGGGAAAGAGGGAGAGGGGGAGGAAGAGGGGGAGGGAGAGGGGAGAGAGGGGAGAGGGGAGAGGGGGAGGGAGGGAGAGGGGAGAGAGGGGAGAGGGGAGAGGGGGAGGGAGGGAGAGAGGGAGAGAGGGAGAGAGCGGGAGAGAGACAGGGACACAGGGAAAGAGGGAGAGGAGTATGGGAGGGAGGGAGGGGGAGGGAAGGGGAGAGAGGGGGAGAGGGGGAGGGAAGAGAGGGGGAGAGGGGAGAGAGGGGGAGAGGGAGAGGGAGGGAGGGAGAGAGCGGGAGAGAGTGGGAGAGAGGGACACAGGGAAAGAGGGAGAGGAGGATGGGAGGGAGGGAGGGAGGGGGAGGGGAGAGAGGGGGAGAGAGGGAGAAGGCAGAGGGGGAGACAGGGAAAGAGGGAGAGGGGGAGGGAGATGGGAGAGGGGGAAGGAGGGAGAGAGAGAGAGGGAGAGAGCGGGAGAGAGACAGGGACACAGGGAAAGAGGGAGAGGAGGATGGGATGGAGGGAGGGGGAGGGAAGGGGAGGGAGGGGGAGGGAGGGGGAGGGGAGAGAGGGGAGAGAGGGGGAGAAGGCAGAGGGAGAGGGAGGGAGACAGGGAAAGAGGGAGAGGTGGGAGGGAGAGGGGAGAGAGGGGAGAAGGGGGAGGTGGGAGAGGAGGGGGAGAGAGGGAGGGAGGGAGAGAGAGAGAGTCCTTATTTTACAAGAACCAAAGCTGTTTGTTTATACAATAATTATGGGCCAACTCCACCTCTTCTGAAATAATTCAAGACAGCTTTAAAAAATAAAAAAGAGTCAGATGCCATATGAAAAGATTGAAAAGACCAATAAAACAACTTCAGAGCAGCCACATGGTGCATAATTAAATGTCAGAGAACAGTAACACCAAACATGCCAAAGAATCACACAGAAGGATCACATGGAGCTGTGGTAGGGAGACAATAAAATCCAGCTTCTGAAGATCAAAGGACAATATAGCTCTCCCAGATATGGTGGTGACAGCCAACAAAGAAGCAGGAAGATGCTCCAGAATCTTGGGGTGGCCAAACAAATACCTTCTCCATTATCCCAGTCAAATGTGGGTTTAATGAAGAGCTAACTGAATTAAAAGTTTCCTTTGTAAATGAACATCCTGAAACTCTCCACAGTTTTCTGGTGGCCGTTGTTGTAGCGCCTTGTTCCTGTGTGTCCTTTTCATCTGTTTTGCCTTTAGTCAGTTGCCCACTCCCTTGGTTTGTCTCTCCAGATCTTTGCTTAGGCATCTGTTCTGGACCACAATGACATCAAACACCAAAGTGATAACGTGTGTGCTATGATATCAAGACACAAACGCCACTCCCTTTGCTTGTTGCATCATATCAACACAAATATATCAGGAGCAAAGGGTTGCATCACAATGTCCCAACACACACTTTAGTAAGTTGCTATGAACTCCTTTCCTTGTGGGCCTCTATGGATTTCCCCATTAAGTGCCTATTGGCAGTGCAGAAGAATAGTGTGTGGTGGGTAAAATGGGCACTGTAAGGAACACAGTGGGTCAGTCCAGAGTCAGTGCATCTGCAGAAGCTCAAACTGATGGGCAGCACCAAAGCAACCTATTCCATTCTTCCAGTCACTAGATCCCGAGCAACTGGAATGTGACTCCTGCTCCTGCAATTTGTTTACAAAAGAGAAAAGCTTCACAGGAGGCAGAGTTTACACTGATAAAAATATGCTACACAACTTTCTAACCTTTCTCTTGCTTCTTTCCTAGGTCCATGATGAGCCATTGACCAGAAATCTGATTTTGGGGGTTACAATCCGTTCATGGAGTCCAAGTAATGATGTTAACGGTCCTGTACAATCTTCTCCAGTTGGATGGTTACTTTATCACTTCTTATGATAAATATATACTATTTACCCACTGAAATATTTGTGTTATGCTTGGCCTTGTCTACTGTACAGTATAAGAATGGCTGAATTTACAGTATCTTTGACAAGGAATGAAACATGGGTGAAAAAAAATAAGATGAATTGTTGGCCATATTGCTATCAATGCCATCGACTTCTTTTTTTTTTTTTTTTCCAAAAAGTTTTATTAGTACAAAATTACATAGATAATAGCTAAACATTAAATAGAAAGTACAAACATTTTTTTTAATTTTTCTCCCCCCTAACCCACCCCTTTCCCTCCCCCCTCCCCCCTGGACTTCCCAGAGAGAGTACAGGGCATAATATCAATAAAATAAATTTAAATTAAATTAAAAAATTTTGACTTCCACCTTATTTTTTTAAAACTTCAACTCCAAATTGTACACTAATAAAAATTCCTTCCTCCTCCTTTCAATCATCTACCCTTCACAACATTTCTTCACTGTTAACTAAGAATTAAATGATTATTACATAAATGATGACTAAGTATTAAATACAAAAACCTTAAACTTCATCATAAAATCAATCAGTATATAAATAACTTACTATTACTATATATCAGATTATAAGCACTAATTCCAAACTTTAAATAACCTTCCTCCCAAAAAAAAAAATGTTAAATCTAATTGTAATATTTTATAACTGGATAGATAACAATTCCAAATCTTTCTCACAATTAAATAAAACTTAAATTGATATTACACAAAAAATAACTAAATAATAATACAAAAACCTTAAACTTCATCATAAATTCTACCACTCTATTAGTAACAAAATGTTACTATGTATTAAATTATTAGGTTCAAAAAAGTTCTAAATCTTTAAAAAGAATTAATAATACTTTGAATAAGCCCCCCAAAAAAAACAAAAGGAAAAAAAAAAGAATGCAAGAAGTAAAGAAAAGAAAAAAAATTAAGGAAAGAAGGGAAAAAGAAAAGTACAGTCATAATGGCAACCATCTGTCCAATAAACTTCAACACTGCATCTTGTTGTATCTTGATGATGGTTGCATCTTTTTGTAACTTGATAATTTTGTAGTTGTCAGCTCGCCTCCCATCTGACCCCGATCTTCCATCTCCTTTTCCAGACTGTAGACATCTGTCTGGCTCTGCCAATCATTTAAATTTTGTAAATCTGTTTCGATTTGAAGAGGAAGGGATGGCTTTCCCTCCTCCTCCTCTTTTGTTTTTATACATCTTTCCTCTGGAATCTTGGATATATCAGCCTTTAAGACGTTGACATAAAATTCAGTAGCTTTCTTTGTTGTATTAAGCCGATATCTTTTTCCCAGAAATTTCACTGCAACTCCTGTTGGTGCTTCCCATTTGTAATGTAAATTTAACCTTTTAAATTCATCAATCAGAAAGGTATAATCTTTTCTGGCTTTGAGCATTTTAGAGGGAATTTCTTTCCATATCATCAGTTCCTGGCCATTCACCTGCAGGTTATTTTTAAACGTCGCCTGTATAATCCTATTCCGTAAGGCTCTTGTAGTAAAGTATATTACAATATCCCTTGGTAGGTGTTTTTGTTTTGCATACCAGGAGTTGATTCTATATATTTTATCAATTTGCCTGGCTAGTTCTTCTTTAGACAGTCCAGACACCTGCTCCAAAGCTTCCACCATCCTTCCTTTCAAATCTTCATATAATCCTTCTTTCAACCCCCTGACCCTTATGGCAAATTCCATGGATCTGAATTGCGTCATTAACACCTCTGTTTCAAAATTTGCAATGTCATTTTGTATTTTATCTATATATTCTACTGAAGTTGTCAAAACTTGTTTGTTTTCTTCAATGCGGTTTGCCAAAACTTCAATATTTGTTGCTAGACCTTTACATACCTCCAACACATCATTTCTAATTTGTTGGTCAATATTCTTTAAAGCAGCCTGCATTTTATTATCTATTTCACTAATTTTTTGGTTAAATTCAACAATAAGTTCATCTTTCATAATCTTTAAGGTACTTATTAAATTTTCAGGTGTTAAAGACTTTGGGGGTGTTAACTCAGTGGTAAGTTGCATTTTAGAAATATAACCAGATGAATAATCCATTCTTTTATTCAAAACAATCTTTCCAGATTTTGAAGCCATTTTAGTATTTCCAGTGGTGAACAAAGAAAAAGCCAAGCCTCTAGTTAAAGTTCTTTTAAATTTCTTTTAAAATTCTTTCAAATTCCAAAGCCAGATAGAATTTTATTTTTAAAAAATTGTCAGTTATTATTTAATCCAGAATCGGGAGACAGAGAGAGTAAAGCCAACTTTCAAAATCAAAAATTTCCATAAGAAAAAAAGCTGCTAGGGAAACGAAAGTTACTTTCACTTCTCCTCCCACTTTCTCCGATCGCCATGTTGTAGCCTAATAACTGTTACTTAGTTTCTTCCGAAGTGAAAATCAGCAGTGGAGTTGAAAGAAAAAAAAAAATCTGTACTTGCCCTTTAAAATCCTGTCTCTCTCTGTCTGCTTGTTTAAACAATTAAGTAGTTGTAATCCCATTCACGAAGCAGCGGGTGGTCACAGCATCTTGCTCCGCAAAAGCGGAGGTTTCCAAGTCCCCGGAGCAAGAGACAGGCTGGCTGGGGAGCCCTCACCTTTCGCGCCCCTAGCTGACACTTGGGGCACTAGGGGGGGCTCTACCCCACCTGTCCGGCTCTCATCTCTCCCCTTTGCCCGGGGCAGAGACTTTCAAGCCGCCAGACAGCTGTTCTGGCGGCTTTAACGGGGAAAAGGAAAGGCGCTCAACGAGGAGCGTCCGCGATGCAGCGATCCGGAACCGGAAGTCAATGCCATCGACTTCTTATGTGGTTCTTAAATAGAGCAATTTTCACCCTGAATGACTCACAGAAGAGAAGGAAGAGGAAGAGGAATAAAAATGAAAGGTCAATCCAGTTGCATGTTCTTCACTTGTTTGGGGCAAGAACTAGGCCAGTGATGGCGAACCTATGGCACGCGTGCCACAGGTGGCACGCGGAGCCATATCTGCCGGCACGCGAGCCGTTGCCCTAGCTCAGCTCCAGCGCACATGTGCGCCCCAGCCAGCTGATTTTCGGCTTGCACGGAGGCTCGGGGGGGCATTTTAGGCTTCCAGAGGGCTTCTGGGAGGACAAGGGAGGGCGTTTTTGCCCTCCCCAGGCTCCAGGGAAGCCTCTGGAGCCTGGGGAGGGCGAAAAAACGGGCCTACCAGGCCCACCAGAAGTTGGAAAACAGGACGTTTTTGCCCTCCCCAGGCATTGAATTATGGGTGTGGGCACTCGCGCATGCATGATAGCCCGTGCGCACACGTTTTTGGCACCCGAGGAAAAAAAGGTTCGCCATCACTGAACTAGGCAATTATTTCCAAGGTTTCTTGGGATAAAAGTTTGCTCCAATTGCACAGAATTTTAGGTTGGCAAATTGGCCTATTGCAAGATTCTAGATCTCATACAAACCACTAGATACAGACGGAAGGGAAATGAAGATCCAAATGGAGTTGGAGGAAGAAAAGTCCTTTTATATCACCATACTATTTATGCTTTATTACATCCTTAACTTACACTCTGTGTGGAAGACTTCTTGCCCTCAAACACTCACCCGGCAACCAAGAAATGTATTCTCTGCTGTAAATAGCATAGAATGAAACATTATGCCAAGCTGCATTAGGCAACAGGAAGTTGGTTTTTATAAAAATAGGGATTTGAGTGTGGGAACAACACCCACGTTCTGATAGAGTTTCACTGAAAATGTACTGTGTGTAAGCCTTGCTTCTCCAGCTGACTTCCAGCTCATAGGCGTTTCTTTCCTAGCTGACCGAGTTCTTGCTGATCTAAAAACGTCCTTCTTCCTTTTTGCACAAATGTACATAGAGAAAGACTGGAACAGTTGCTTTCTGACAGATATAGAAAAGCAAGTGGGTTTTGTAGTTTATCATCATAGGGATCATTTAAGGCAGAGCTCTTCAAACTTGGCAACTTTAAGACTTGTGGACTTCAACTCCTAGAATTCTCCAGCCAGCATAGCTGGCTGGAGAATTCTGGGAGTTGAAGTCCACAAGTCTTAAAGTTGCCAAGTTTGGGGACCCCTGATTTAAGGGGATGGGCATATATCTCTGATAACCAATTTGCTCCAACATTTGGGGCAAATGTACTGTTAGAAACATGTATACATGTGAAGCTTATTTACTGAGTGTTAAGTGTTAACTAAAACATTCCCTAGACTCTAAGTCATATAAGACAATTTGTATTAAGTATTACAAATTGCATGATGGTTTAGAAACTTTACAAAGGAGATCTTGCGTTAAGGACAGGAGGAGATTCACACACCAAATACTTGCATTTCCATTAAATTTCCAAACTGAAATAGCAAAATTGTATGTGCCTCATTATAGTTCTTCCTGTTATTCTGTACAGATATGATTTCGGTGTGTGTGTGTGTGTGTGTGTGTGTGTGTGTGTGTGTGTGTGTGTGTGTGTTTGTGTATCCAAAAAGTAACATAGTTTGCAAATAACAGACATAGGCATGGGGAAGGGTGGGATGGGGAATACTGTGGTGCCCTTTTCTGGTAAGAAAACCTACTGCTTGAATAAGGGAATCTCCTCTTGTTTTTCATGCTATCTCAGCTAAACTATTATTTAGTTTTAATTAGCTCTGAGGTTGTTATACCACAGAAATAAAAAGCAAATTTACAGCTCGTTCTATTCTCTTCAACTTTCCTTCCTTCCTTCCTTCCTTCCTTCCTTCCTTCCTTCCTTCCTTCCTTCCTTCCTTCCTTCCTTCCTTCCTTCCCTCCCTCCCTCCCTCCCTCCCTCCCTCCTTCCTTCCTTCCTTCCTTCCTTCCTTCCTTCCTTCCTTCCTTTTTCCTTACATTTCCAAAGGCAAAAATGATTCCATGTTATTTATCCAATGAGGAGAGATGGATATCAAATACTGTAGTGCCGTTGCTTTGAGCCACATAAATCCTTAGTCTCTACCACATTTGAAATCTAAACCCAGTTCAGTTATAGTCCTAGATAGATTCAATCCCCAGCATTTTTGCAAAAGGCCGATTAAGTCTCTGGTCTGAAAACCCATTCACTGACTGAATTCAGACAACACAGTTAAGAGGGGCATGCAAGAGTCACTGTTCTAGGGAACGATCCAGGAAACAGGGAAAATGTCCATTTTGATTCCATAGCACACCAATCCAGAATTCTAGGAGTGCCCCAGTGGTTTTCTGGATAAATAAATCTTCTACAATAGAAAGTAGTTTGCAATGTTCTAGAACAGGGATATCAAACTAGCAACAACACGTTGTCGTCACATGATGTATTGTAACTCCCCCCCTTCACTAAACCAGGGGTGGGCATGGCCAGCACATGACACATCTGGCCTGCAGGCTACGGGTTTGACACCCCTGTTCTAGAACAATCTTTTCTGATATTTCCTGGAATGGGGAGTTTTGCACATAACAAATGATAAACCAGATCAAAGAGCTAATTGCTATATTATGCACAATACTAAGCTTGCTTAATTACTAAACTCCATGAGGGCTTGATCCAGGTTAAGACTTCCTGTTTAACCTAAAATTGAATGGAAGATTTTAAATTAGGGTTACATGAAGCATAATGATTATTAAATCACACATAAGAAGGTGAACATGCATATTAAAAAAGGCAATGAGTGACCCAAAACAGATCTTTGGAGAGCAATCCTTAGACTCCGGCTAAACCACAATGTTTGCGATATTCTGTGAGCTGTCAGCTTCATCAATCAAAAGCAGGCAGCCAGGGGCTTAGGATATTGTCTGTGTCCTGGGTTGATGGGAGAGTTACAACAAAATGGTCTTTGTTTCAATCAATTAGAGTCCCTTCATATCTCCTGAGGCCTCTTCCTGGACTTCAGTTAGAGAAAAGATTTGGAAGCAGAACAGCTCTGCTTGCTGGGTCTTCTTAACATTCACACTAAATGCTACATGCAACTAAATGGCGAGATCAGGGGCGGGTTGCTCTCTTACATTGCTACCGGTGTGCTGCACGCGCATCTCCACGTTTTGTGTGTGCGCGCCCCCTTGCACAATTTTGTTTCCACGCATACGCGGAAGCAAAATCTCATGAGGGTGTGCGCGCGTGCAATTTCAGCAATTTTTTTTCTTTCACGCATGTGCGGAAGCAAAAAATCGCCGAAATCTCTCTTGCCCATGTGTCCCCTCGCAAGATTTTGCTTCCGCACATGCGCAGGAAGCAAAAAAAGCCCAGGAATTCTGAAAAAAAGATGGCGACGCATGACAGACCGGTGAAGATGACGGACCGGTGTCGTGCCAAATTGCGTAATCGGCCGGCCGCTACAAGTGCGGTAGAGTGGACCACACCAGTAGGAACCCACCACTGGGCGAGATGGAGATACACAATTTCTGCCCTGCCAGTAAAATAGAAAAGGAGGCAACAATGATTTATGAAACTGACATTCCATCATGGAACTTAGAGTGGCATGAATGGGATTCTTTGGCAGACCCAAGTCAGGTTGACTTCAGAAAAGCTGTTGTATCCTTCTCCTCAGCCACTTGGTGTTCCTACCAAATAAGATGACATTATTGACAGGCAGGAATGATTCTCACCTTTTTAAAAAATATACATGCAGATGTCATGTGGGGGAGGAATATAATCTGGTTCAGGTCTGAAGAATGGGGTTGGGGACAATTTATCCCTTATTCTTTCCTCCAAGACAGAATAGAATAGAATAGAATAGAATAGAATAGAATAGAATAGAATAGAATAGAATAGAATAGAATAGAATTGAATTGAATTGAATTGAATTGAATTGAATTGAATTGAATTGAATTGAATTTATTGGCCAAGTGTGATTGGACACACAAGGATTTTGTCTTTGGTGCATATGCTCCCACTGTACATAAAAAGAAAAAAAAACACATTCATCAAGAATCATAAGATACAACACTTAGTGATATTCATAGGTTACTAATAAGCAATGAAATATACTAAGAAACAAACAGAACAATATAAATAGTAAAAATACAAGCAACATGGTTATAGTCATAAGTGGGGGTAGATAGGTAATAGGAAGGATGAGAAGAATAATAGTAATACAGTCTTAGTAAATAGTTTGACAGTGTTGAGGGAATTATTTGTTATTTGTTTGTTGATGGCATTCGGGAAAAAACTGTCCTTGTGTCTAGTTCTGTTGTGCAGTGCCCTATAGTGTCGTTTTGAGAGTAGAAGTTGAAACAATTTATGTCCAAGATGTGAGGGGTCTGTAGATATTTTCACAGCCCTCTTTTTGACTCGTGCAGTATACAGGTCCTCAATGGAAGGCAGGTTGGTGGCAATTGTTTTTTCTGCAGTTCTGATTATCCTCTGAAGTCTGTGTCTGTCTTGTTGGGTTGCAGAGCCAAACCAGACAGTTATAGAGGTGCAGATGACCGACTCAATAATTCCTCTGTAGATCTGAATCAGCAGCTCCTTGGGCAGTTTGACCTTTCTGAGTTGGCGCAGAAAGAACATTCTTTGTTGTGCTTTTTTGATGACGTTTTTGATGTTAGGTGTCCATTTTAAGTCTTGAGATATGGTAGAACCTAGAAACTTGAAGGTCTCTACTGTTGATACTGTGTTGTCTAGAATTGTAAGATGTGGTAGTATAGGAGGGTTTCTCCTAAAATCTACCACCATTTCTACGGTTTTGAGTGTGTTTTGTTCAAGATTGTTCCAGTTGTACCACAAAGCTAGTTGTTCAACCTCCCATCTGTATGCAGATTCGTTGCTGTCTCGAATAAGACCAATCACATGATCTTCCCTCACTATTTCTACTATTTTAAGATAGAAAAACTGTCCTGTTATGGGTCATTGTGTAGTCCACCCTCTCCAAAATCTCAATAAACTTGAATGAATGCTAAGCCAGAAACACAAATTTGCCCCACTCCCAGTTCCCCTCTTGAACAAGCAAGATTCCAGGTAAATAACCCAAGCACATCTATTGCATTCACATTAGCTCAGTGGGGAAGAAACAAATGTTTTGCAATATATTTCCAGCTCAATTCCTGGGATCCTCATCTAAAGGAGTATAAACTGGGACAGACTTCTAAATTCCCTGGAAAGATGCTGTCCATCACTACTGATAGCAGATAAACAAGAAATCTGTCAGTCAGTAGATGTCAAATGGTAGATGGAGAGTTCTAGCACAGATGGAGAAGAAGGAACCATCCTATACTCTACTTGTGAGCATGATTCAATAAGCATCTGGCACTATACATTCAGCATATAAGCCCTACTAGGTTGCAAAAATCATATGAAGCCAGATCAGATATGCTCCACTCACACAAGCAGAATTTGTTATAGCTGTTTCAAATGTTCTGTTAAAATTCTTCCTAAGCTGAACACTTGCAGAAATTTTAGAGTAAAATTAGAGAAATTTTAGCACTTGCTTTATGTCCTGTGAATGCTGCAGGCACGGGTTCCTAATTTTTTTACTACCACTTTGTGGGCGTGGCTTATTTTGTGGGTGTGGCTTGCCAGCCATGTGACCATTCCCACTCCCCTCAGCAGCTCGAGAAGCCTCAAACGTGCGAAAATGCCTAGGATCATCACTACGCGTTTGTGGCTTCTCGGACTGCTGAAGGGAGGGGAATGGGGATAGCTCCTGCCGCCCATTCTTTCAGTGTCTCATGCGCTCCCTCAGCCATCCTCCCCTGCTTGGACTCACTGTGGGGTAGGAAGGCAGCGCATGCGCAGTGCCAAAAGCTCAACTTCTGGGCATGCGCAGAAGAAATTTAAATATATATATATATATATATATATAAAAATGGCGGCACCCAGGCACTGGCAACTGACCACACTGGTACTGTGACATCACCAGCGGGCCACTACCGGTGCTATAGAGTGGACCGCACCGGTAGGAACCCACCACTGGAATGCTGCTATTCCAAAAAGAGGCTTTTTTGGGCGTTTGCTTCTTTCTCAATACTTTATCTAAAAATAACCATATTTAAAATGATAGTATTGCATTTATTACATAACATTTCTCAGCTGTCCCAGTCAAGGCAGTTTGTGGACAATAAAGCAGGGAAAAAGGTAAAGCAGGAAGAACAAGATGATATTGAGCTGAGCAGCATATAAATTTAATAAATAAATACTTGTACCATAGAGGACTCAGACATTCCTTGTGATCACTCAGCAAATAAAAAGGAAAAGATGTTATGGAAAAGATGAGTGGATCAATCCGTTTAGGTTTATCCCAATTTCTTATTTTTGCAAATGCATCAGGGTTAGCTTGATTAATTTGAAATTATTTTTAAAACTTCACATAAGCATCGGTTTGTGTTTCAATGCACATTTCTCCAAAGGCATGCACATTTGTTTTCAATTTCTCTTATTGTACAGAGTTTTTACAATAATTTGCTCAAACCCTATGCATTTCTGTATATTATTTGCATGATATATATTCTTCTGGTTCTTCCTTAACGTTTCTTTTTTTTAAAAAAATGAACCTCATTGCTAAATGTGAGAATTGTAAATTTTGAATGATGTGTCAGTTCATTGGAAATGGGAACCAAATGATTTTTTCCCCTCCATTCGTATTTTGTACGCCTTTTTTTCGCTTTACCCTTCTTATAAGTATTGCAGAAATGAAATATAAAATCCAAAAATTGGATATTTGCCAAAGTACATTATTGTAAATGTGTCTAAAAAGTTGGTCTCCCTTCTGCAATGCATTTATTATGTAATAGTATCTGGAAGAAAGCACCAAGATATTAGCTGGTGCTTTCATATACCAATATATTTATATATGAAAATTTTCAGTCAATATAAAGCAAATGTACACCATTTATTAGACAACTCTATCAAGTCTGTATATTGGAAGGAGAAAAAAATAAGATGGAAAAAAATGTCATTTTAACTAAATAGGTATAAAGAGTAAATAAAGGAAAAACATTGTTTATTTTGTTTTTTCATTATTGAAAAAATATTTGTATAGAGGACTCCCATCAGTTCCAAACTCCTCCAAAGGTGTAAATATTTTATCTCAAAATATTGTTTGAATATATTAAACCATTTTGTGGTTGGGTGCCCTTTCCCTATAAATAAACATCAGAGGTTATAAAAAGATACGAAGGAGGAGATGACATACAGGGAAGACACACAGAGATGACCAGAGCAGGGTGAACCAAATGGGTCAGTCTGATGAAACCATCACCATGCAATCCTAATGCAAGCTCTACCACTTTTGTACATTTACTGCAAACTGCGCTGATGCTTAAAATAGCCAGAGCTGATGACCAAAAGTATTGTAGCTTGTAGACATCCATAGTCATGTGACTTAGAGATGCTTGTGCATATACCATCTGGATCTCTTGGGTGGGTCGCTTATGTCACCACAAGCGTGGGATTTGCTAAATTGCCTGTGCTATTTTACCTCATAACTCTGGATAATGTTTAAATGAGGCTTCTTGTCGCGATGTTTGATTGCTGTCTTTGTAGATAAAGAAGATTTGACTGGTCCTGGGGATGAAATCTTAATTCCCCCCCCAAATCCCCTCAGTCATTAGTATTGGGCTCAGTTTTGAGAAGTCTCTGCCCTGGGACTCGTGCAGGCCTCACTGAGGAACCTACCACAAAGGAAGTCAGACAGGCAGGCAGTCAGGCAGCTCTGGAAAAAAGCAAGCATTGCTACATGCATCAGCAGCTTCTGTGGCAAAAATCAACCACACGTTAAAAGCATCATGTGTGACTTACACTGTGGAATACAACCCCTTCCCCCAACTCATCCCTTTCCCCTCCTCCGAAGCCCGAAATGGACTATATTACAAATAGCTTATAAAGTGTGCGACTTGAAACGGAGGTCCTCCTGCTTTTCAGTCCTCCACATTTTGCTAATAGACTGGCTAGATACACAAACAGTTTCTTTCAGGCCTTCGGTTTCTATTACACTGGTTCATGTTTCAGCAGGCAAACTGGCCTCTACGTTTATGTTTTCAGCCAGAGCAGTAAGTGGATGCATGCATTTTGCAATTCCAGACATCGTTCCAGACCAGATGTGGGGCCTTTATTGTTAGTATGGCAGTGGTGTCTGCTGACCCTCAGTCACCTCATGTCTAGTGAAGGATTGACTGCCTTGCATTTCATACAATAAATTATATATGAGAAGACAGCAGAATTTCAAAATTAATTCAAGATTCATCTCGGGCTGACTTGCACATAGAGCAATTTGGCCAAGGGATGAAAAATGTGTACGTCACCACAACCCACCGTCACCATCACCACAACAACAAATTCAGGAAGGAAGGGGCCAATGGACACTCATTTTTCAAAAGGATTATCACTAGCCTTTTAATTAATGCATTATTATTATTATTCGCAAAGCTTCCCCCAAGCTGGACCACTCTCACTAAAGCTAAAAAAAAAGTTTGTTTGTGTGTGTGTGTGTGTTCAGTCAGCAAATACAAACCTTAGTTCTAGGAAGAGGAGAAGGCGAAGGAGGCTCCAGTCTTCATGGACTGAATGCAAGAGGAAAAATTAACACAGCAGTCATCGTTTTGAATCAGTTGTAGCTTTTTTTTTAAAAAAAGGAGTTAGTTAAATCTCATTAGAAAAGTGAGAAAGTCATGGAAAACTAAGGCAAAACAGCACATTCACTTGAAGATTTGCTCAAACAAAATGACAGCAGAACTATAAGAGGCACAGTATGTATTGAATGCAATTTGAAAAATGCAATTCTGGACATATACCAGAATTTTATTTTGATTAATCAAAACAACATAGAGGAGTAGGAAAACTGCTTAACGTCTAATAATATTTACCCAGGATAAGTCAAAGCAGGATTATTCTATGAAAAAGAGCAATAGGCCCTCATGGAACCCAGGATTCGGTCAGGATATGTTCAAAAAAGTCAATATGATAGCCCTAGCAATGTGGTAAAAGCTCTGCCTATTAAATAAAGGAGGGGCATCATTTATTCCATCCAGGTGCCTCTAGGTCAGTGGTTCTCAACCTGGAGGTCGTGACCCCTTTGGGGGTCAAACAACCCTTTCACAGGGGTCGGGTGACTTCACCCAGATGCTGCCATTTGAGTTCTTTTACCCTCTGCGCATGCGCAGAACGCTTTGCACATGCGCAGAGGGTAAAAGAACCCAAATGGCGGTGGCGGGGTGGGTCGCAGTGGGGGCGCGGGGGCGGGTCACGGGTCACGGCATTAGGAAGGTTGAGAACCACTGCTCTAGGTATTCTGAACTACAAGTCTCAGAGAATGTGGCTCCTGGCTGTAGGAGAAAACAGGACAGTCAATGACAAACATATAGAGAGAATGGAAGCAACTCGCTAGAAAGAGAGGTCATCAGGCAATAGACCAGCTGTCAAACAGGAAAATCTAAGGCATAGATAAAATACCAGTTGAGCTGTTGAAAGCTTCAAGAGAAGAGACACTTAATGTGCTAACAGATCTATATCTATATGTATACAAGTATACGAGAGGTTGGAAAGATGAAAGAAGGGAGATACCCCAAAATGTGTAAATGGCTGAGCCATTAACAGAATACCTTATATTCACAAAAAACCTGCAGTGAGGAATAAAGCCATGCATAGATAGCCAAATGTTCAATGCACAGCCAGATTTTAGAAAAGGCAGAGGTGTGTTCCTAACCATGATGACACCAGAATGACACAATGTGAGTCAGGATTTCAGAGGAAGACCTGGTCATTCTCCCAGGCTTTGGGCTAGGTGGCTGCAGACCCCTGGCTAGTGAGTTTATTTCCTGTACTGTTTCTTCATATTACCATCTTGCTCTTCATCCTTTTCTCCCCTTATTCATATTATATTTTATTCTGTCTGTTGTACTATGTAGTCACACCTCTCCTAAATTTAATATTTCACCGGTGAGAGCAAAAACCTAAAGTTTTTGATGACTTTCATTCCTGATGACTTTCATTCACCTCTGTTCCAACTCAGCTGAGGCTCACTCTTCTACCTTTTTTCACCTAAGCAAAATTCGATTATCTCTTACTTTCCACTTGTCCCAAAGGTGCTTTTTCAAAAGGCAACTGGACTTTCTTGTTTTTCTTTGAAGACATTTCGCTTCTCATCCTAGAAGCTTCTTCCGCTCTTCAGAATGTCTTCAAAGATAAACAAGAAAGTTCAGTTGCCTCTTGAAAAAGCACTTTTGGGACAACTATGACCTGGATGACTGAGAATCTCCACAGACATGTTACTTTCCACTTTTGCTTCCCACTTTGCTTCTCTTTACGTTCAACACCCGCTCTCCCCACTAACTATGTCATTTGTTATGAGAAATAAAATATGTGCTACTCAGATTGCATTGACTTCAATATACATTTTCCCCTCACCAAGACTGTTATCCCTGTAAAGGATGACTCACACATCATTCCTCAAAACAGATGCAATCTGTCTAACACTGTAAAATTATTCCTATGAGTCATGTTTTAGCAGCTGAAATCACTGCCATACTCCTACTTGGAGGAGAGGTGCAAGTTAACGTGGTAACGTGGTATGCGGAGACTGTCCTTTCAAGACAGTCTAATTCTACCAGATCTTCCACCAGGATGGTCAAAAATCCATAAAAGCTATATATCAGATCTGGTAAACAAATAGTGCAGATTAAAACAATCATTGGAAATAATTGAAAGGAGAGCAACTAAGGCAGGGCTGTCAAACTCCCAGCCTGCTGGATGTGTCACACGCTGGCCATGCCCACGCCCAATTTAGCGAAGGGGGGAAAAGTCCCGATATGTCACGTGACGCTGCCGTGACAATGTGAGTTTGACACCCCTGAACTAAAGCATTTGAACGCAGATGGTACAGGAAAAAGGCAGGGGTCAAATTCAGAAGGTTCTGACAGGTTCTGGAGAACTGGTAGCGGAAATTCTGAGTAGTTCGGAGAACCGGCAAATACCACTGCTGGCTGGCCCCAGAGTGGGGTAGGAATGGAGATTTTGCAATATCCTTCCCCAGGAGTGGGGAGGCAATGGGGATTTCACAGTATCCTTCCCCTGGAGTGGGGTGGGAATGGAGATTTTACAATATCCTTCCCCAGGAGTGGGGAGGAAATGGGGATTTTGCAGTATCCTTCCCCTGCCACGCCCACCAAGCCACGCCCACAGAACCGGTGGAGGAAAAATTTTGAATTTCACCCCTGGAAAAAGGCATATTTATCTACAGGTCTTAAAGGAAAGTCCCAACCTCTATGTTAAGGTTACTATCCAACATCTTAGTACAGAAATCTTAGTACAGAAGTATGTTTTTTATTATTATTCATAAGTATTTGCCATTACATCCCTAAATTATGTGAGTTTCTGCTTACTGGCGATAGTATCTTAGTCTCCAAATCCATAATCCAAATATTTTAGTGTTGTTATACATTAAAAAGGAAAATTCATTACCCTTACAGTTGTTGTTGACATTTAAATGCCTTTATTATGCATAATTTTGTTTAAGTTTGCTTTCTGTCCTAAGACACATCTTTTCTTTACTCTTCCAACATGCTATCTTTATTATTAAATTAAAAAAAAAACTTCTTCACTATCACTGATATAATTCACCAAGCATGCAGGTTCATCTTATTGTTGTCTTCTGAATAGTTAATATCAGCCTGGGCATTTTATTTTCCAGTAGTACTTTCTTAATGAGCACTTTGATTTCTTCTTTATGTTCATCTAATGAAAGAGTAGTTGCCTGCATATCTAACTTAATTAGTATTTTAATGTCCAATGTTCATTCCGGTTATCATCTTTTCCAATCTTTCCAATCTCGTAATATATTTGCCATTTAAATTAAACAGATATGGAAATGATATGCTTCATTGTTTCACTCTCTTCCCAATTCTAAATCACTGCTTCTCCTAATTCAGTTTTGACAGTAGCTGCTTGTTCACTGTAAAGATTCTTCGGAAGAATGATCATACATTCTCGAACACCCTTTGGTATTAAATATGTTCCTTATTCTAGCATGAGTTACAAGTTGAGGTTTCACTGTAAGCAATGAAGCAAAAGTAAGGCTCCACCTCCTTTTCACGTCTTATTTATTCCTTATTTATTACATTTATATGTTCCCTTAATCACTTCCATGTTCATTATATACTAGCTATCTGATTATAGTTTCTCTGCCCATGAGCATTAGCAAGAGGAGAGCAAGTGGTAGAAGTGAGAACATGACACATCCTGTGCTATATGGACTTGTATGCAACACTGCAACTTCAGTACAAAAGAGTGGGGCTCGAGGGCTGGAGCCACCCAGATCACAGGGCCAAACTCATTCCAGAGGGCAAGTGCTGTGTGTGTGTGTGTGTGTGTGTGTGTGTGTGTGTGTGTGTGTTCATTCTATGTATTTTACATATTATATAATACTTAAAGCCGAGGTGGCGCAGTGGTTAAAAGCAGCACTGCAACCTACTTCAGCTGACTGCTAGTTCAGCAGTTCAGCTGTTCAAATCTCACCGGCTCAAGGTTGACTCAGCCTTCCATCCTTCCGAGGTGGGAAAAATGAGGACCCAGATTGTTGGGGGCAATATGCTGAACTCTGTAAACCGCTTAGAGAGGGCTGTAAAGCACTATGACGCGGTATATAAGTCTAAGTGCTAAGTGCTAAAGCCTCCATTTAATTTGGGTGAAGGGGAAAGTATATTCAATGACTGTTAAATTCTAAAATATTTCATTGGCCTCAATTGACGTCATTTGAGTAATGGTGCAAATTGCCTGAAACAACAGTGTTGTATCTCAGTGTCCACCCAAACCAAGGTCTGTTAAACCAGGACTTGACTCTATACAAGTTTCTCTCTGCATATAAATGCTCATGCAGTTATCTGTGTTACAGTTCACTATTTTATAAAATACTTTTTCATGGTCATGTTATATATGCTGTTCAATGACTTTTGTATGTCCAATGGTGGTCTTGCACTAGCAGAAAGCATTCCACACCTACAAGGAAAGGACTCACCTTTCCCCAATCTAACCTCTGGTGATTTAATATTAAATTTAACAATTGAAGAGTCATTTCTGCCAGATCCTGCAAAATGATCCTAGAAACAAAAGGGCCTCCTCAAGTCCTAGAATAAATTATATTTATGAAATTAACAATGTTTCTTGAAAAGTTTTCAAGATTGGCCTTCAGCAATAATATATGTATAATGAAGTCACTTGCTATACATCTTAATAATAGATCAGTATTTAGTCTGGCTTTAGATATATGTGTTTTAGCATTTAAATGCTGCTGTTATTCATCTGGAACTATTTCAATGCTTTCCTCTCTGTTGTTCCTTTGATTTCTTTGGTGATTGATTACACTTGTTGCATATCTTGCTCCTTTTTAAATTGTTTTAAAATGTAGAAAGTCAACCTATTCAGATGTGGCTCTATAGAAATGTATCAGGGCTCATTCTGAGTTTTCTGAATTTATTCAGTGGTAACACCAAGCAGCCAATCAAGAATTATTGCATAGGCTTAGCGTGGTGTCAAGACAGTATTCTGCATTTTTTTGAAAAAGTATTACGTAAAACAAGTTTTCTTTTGGATTCACCCCACCCCCAAGTACACTGTTTGTGAAATTCTCACAGCTAGGATTGAGGTCACCTGGGGAATGAGAGAGAAAAGCAGACGCCCCTTTGCAGGTCAGGCAACAAAACTCTTTAGGGATTTAGGGGACCAGCAGAAGAGAATATCAGAGTTAATTTTTTTTAATTTTTTTAATTTTTTTTATTTTTTTATTTTTTTTATTTTTTTTTATTTTTTTATTTTTTATTTTTTAATTTATTATCTATTTATTTATTTATTTATTTATTATTTTTATTTATTTATTTATTTATTTATTTATTTATTTATTTATTTGTTTGTTTGTTTGTTTGTTTGTTTGTTTGTTTGTTTATTTATTTATTTATTTATTTATTTATTTATTTATTTATTTATTTATTTATTTATTTATTTATTTATTTATTTATTTATTTATTTATTTGTCAAACATGTACAGGATAGTAGTTGTTTGTATAAACATAACATAATTAAAAAGTACCGATAAAAGAGGACAGTAGGACAGGGACGGTAGGCACAGTTGAACTGTGGAGTGCTCGATGCTCTCTGAGCTTGGTTGTTTCTGCTTACAGACATTTCATCACCAGACTAGATAACATCACCAGTGCTACTGAGTGTGGGGCTTGCTCCCTATGTATATAGAGTAGCTTGCCCTGTCAGTATTGGTAGGAGAGTTATTTTCTTGAGAAAGTCACATCCACACCAAAACTGACAGGGCAAGCCATTTTATTTATTTATTTTATTTATTTTAGTGTTCTTATATGCCGCCCTACTCCCTGGGGACTCATTTGTATATATCATAAAGCAAACCCCACTCCTTTCTAGCACTGAAGATGTTACCTGGTCTGCTAAAGAAGCATCTGCAAGCATACAACCAAGCTCAGAGAACGCGAAGGATCCCACAGTTAGGGGACAGGTCTCAGCCCAGGAAGACTATAAATGTTTCTTTCCTTCCATTCAATTATGGCAATTCTTGAAGGCTGCCTGGATAAGTCCCTCAGTTTTCCTTGCAAGGCTTCTCAGAAGTTACTTGCTGTTGCCTCCTTCCTAGGGCTGAGAACGAGGGACTGGCCCATTGTCACCCAACTGGTTTTGCTCCTAAGGCAGGAGTAGAACTCACAATTTCCTGGTTTTTAAACAGATGATTTAACCACTACATTAAACTGGCTCTCACAGCCTATTTACAGATTTTCACACACACACACAAAAAAAGGTTGTGAAAAGACAAGCAAATATTTCATGCAAAAAATAAAACAAAACATGAACGCGTTACAGTATAACCACCACTTAGGTAATTCTGAACATCTCCAATTTATCTAATTAATGTGATTTAAATGAAAGGCATGGTTTTCATGACTGTACAGGAGTGTTCAATGCTATCCAAGAACAGAAACATGCATGTGTATGCGCGCATGCACTCACATACACATGCACAGACACACAATTACCATTGAAAACATATTTTAAAAAAAACCCAGAAAGCTAGCATTATCCTGCAAAAGTGATAACAATTCATGGCACATTAAAAATACATTATGAGTGCAAGAAGCAAACTGAAGACAGCAGCAGAGAGATTAGGCTGAGATTTACGAGCAGTGCTATCCCGAAACCCAGCCGTGATCCTCTCCAAAGTGTAGACCTACATTAAAGAAAGCTCTGGACAGATGTTGTAATCTCTCTCCTCCCCGACTTATTTATTTCCCAGAAACAAACGGTAAAGGAATCCTGAAAAAATCTGAGAGCACCAGGACCTTGATGCGGGGATCAGTTCAAGTGAAGAGAGGAACAGAAAATCTGCTTGTCAGATTGGCTTGGTTAATATGCGGGGGGGGGGAGTTGAAATTCTAGGTAGCATTTCAAGTGTATCAAAATACAGTTGAAAGACCAGAGGTTAATTATACAGGCATGGCAGTAGGAGCCCCATTATTCTAATGCTCTCGGAAAGCACCACGAAGCATATGGACTGAATGAAAGACCTCTGTGTGGGTAATAGGTTCTGCATGGGGAAAAGGTGAAGGAGCAAGGGATCTCTTGTGTATGAGAGGCATGAAAGGAGGGGGAGAGGAGTGATTTAACTACTTGATGGCCGACTTTATGCAGAACAACTAACACAAGGTGCTCCGTACATTAAACAGAAGCGTGCCAGACTGTCCTTCCCTACGCCTGATTTATGACCATTCATACAGACAACTATTTTGGTCAATATGGTGGCAAATTATTAATGAAGGGTTTGCCTTTGTACTAGTGCAAGTTAAAATCTTTAGTTTCTCCACTTTGATGTCAATTAACCCAATAGGCTTGATGTAGATACTTTTAGGCCGGATATCTTTGTACAGAATCTGAGGATATTTTATCTGGACTCTGGAGGGTTGTCTTAGATACAGGAGGAAGCAGAGTAAACAGGCCATGGAGGATGACCTACTGGAAGAGGTCAAGGACAACCTTGAACACAGGCAGAAGCAAAGTACAAAGTAAATAAATTAAAGGTGTCAACTAAGTTTCGTTTGAGACTAAGTTCCCGGTTATGTATCTTTTATATTGAGTAGAATGAACTTATTCCAATGTTTTTTCCTGGATTTGTCCACTATCTAGTTTCACATTATACACCAAGACATGATTTATTTAACCAGAAGTAAGACTCACATGTCATACCAAAATTCACACATCAAGATTCGCTTGTGATACTAAGCCAAGTACAAAAAGTCACAGAGTGGTTTGATGGAGTATTTGAACTTGAATGGTTGGAAATGTCTCTAGCCTTTCCTTTTTCTTTTGGGTTGATTGCTTAGAAAGAAATTATTTAAAAAGCAAGAAACACTGTAAAGTCAGGAGATCAGTCCAGGCAGAAGAAAAAAGGATTTCTATTATCCTGTCAGAATTGCCTTCCTTGGGTACAGATGAGCCCAGAATATAAAAACAAAACAAAAGCAAAAAACCCACCCACCCCCCAAAAAACCTTGCTAGATCATGCCATACACTCATCTAGACCAGCATTCTGGGTCACACATATTAATAACTGAGATGCATTTAGAAGTTCACTGCCTGACTGGAGAACAATAGATCCTTTCCACCATCATTCATAGCAATTTAAGACACTCTAGACTTGCAGTTACTCCTTGTTTGCACAGATTCATCCCATGTGTGACTTGTGCTCATTCCTGGACCCAAAAGTCCTCCTCACAGTCACATTCTTTGGTCAGCTTGTTTTGGGACTCTTACAACACACTGTGTTTGGGACTGTCCATGAAGACCACTTGGGAGCTGCAAGTCCAGATTAGAATGCAGTGGCTTGAGCAGTTGTGGGCAAGCTATATTATGCTCATGGGTCACATCTGCTTCATGAGCAACACTGATTGCTAGTAGGCTTTTGGATAGAACTCAGGGTGTTGAATATCACCTATAAAGTCCTTCACAGCACTGGGCCTGGTTATTTGAGGGACTGTCTGCCCTCCCTATACAGTCAGACAGAGTTGGCAAGCTTTGTTTTCCATCGATTAAATAGAGTTACCTCCTGAGACTCAGGAAGAAATCTCTATTGTCATGGTACCTGTGACTGAACACCATCTTACCAAAGATTTGAATGGCTACTACTATGGTCTTTTTAGATGAGTCTTTGAAATCCTTGGCTTTTCCCCCAGGTACTGGATTAGGGAGTGTAGTGGGTCTCTGTGGGGATAATGGATTTTATATATATATATATATATATATATATATATATATATATATATATATATATATATATATATATATATATATGTTTATTCTGTCGAGAACCTTGTGGCCTAGAGGTTAATCTTCTGACTTTCAAGCAGACTGCCCAGGTTCAAATCCCAGTAAGGGTATGGCTATCTGACGAGAGCAAAATAGCTCGAAATAGATCTATAATAGTCTCCCTTTATTTTCATTTATCAGCAAAAAATGACACACACACACACGCACGCACACACACACACACACACACACACACACACACACACACACACACACACACACACACACACACACACATATATATATATATATATATATATATATATATATATATATATATATATATATATATATATATATATATATATATATATGTATGTATATATATATGTATATATATGTATATATGGCTTTCTGGACTTCTGGACTTTTGGGTTGGTTGCAAAGCTTTTATTGAGTTTAATTGTTTAGTACCCAGAGTCACAAAGGAACTGAGTGTTTTTCTAAATGTAGATCAATCAATAAATAAATAGCCATGCCTCCTGTGATTCAAGAGGTAGTAAACCATCCATATTAGTAGCCATTGATAGCCTGATCCTTCACAAATCTCTCCAGGTTCCCTTTAAAATGATCCAAATTGGCTGCATTATCACAATGGTTGGCAGCAAATTCGACACTGTATGTGAAATATTTAAAAAAATAGTATATTTTCTCTCTCCATGTTATGGAAGTTAAACATAATTTCATATATCTCTATCATATACATTAAAGAACCCCAATTACAATTTTTCCTTGTAGGGGATCTGCTTCATTCCTTTAATTTTGTTTTATTTGTTAAGGTACAGTAACCAACAGTATGCACAATACATAGATTTGTATAAGAAAATAATCGCATCAGCAGTTCTATTTTCAGTTCTCTTTCTTATGATTCTGAGCATGGAATTTCTATTTTTTTTATAGCAGCTACAAATTTCTTTGACAGTATTACATTTACCTCTTAATGCCCAGTGCATTACAGGATCTTTTTTCTGGTCAATCATTGCTAAATTAAATCCTATTAATGTATTAGAGGATAATAGATCTGTTTATGTCAACACATATCAGTTTACACTTGTTTCTGTTGTGGTTCTGAAGACCAAACTCAATTTAAAAACATTCCTGACAGAAGTCTTCATAAAGTCATTTTGTTTTTACAAAATTCAGGTATCTGTAGAATTGAATATATTCCTACTGGGTCCCAACTCCAGGTCATCCATATATAAATTAAAACCCATGCGGGACTCTACCACACAAATCTCATCAGTGTGAGAATTGTCCATTTTTTCTCAACTAGTAGCTGATCCATAGAGAATGTTTCCTCCTGTTCCATAGTAGATGAATTCACTCAGGAGTTTTTGGTGAGCAACTTTCTCCAAGGCTTTGTCCAAGAATATAAAATCTTGTAGACCACCCTTGCCTTCATGCTTATTGAAACATGCAAAAAAGTCTAGAAGTCTAGTCTCATTCTAGACTATATATATATATATATATATACATATATATACATATATACATATATACATATATACATACATACATACATACATACATACATACATACATACATACATACATACATACATACATACATACATACATACATACATACATACATACATACATATATATATATATATATATATATATATATATATATATATATATATATATATATATATATATATATGGAGAGTCTTTTCTCCATAACTGATGTTGAACCTACTGGCCTACAGTTTTCTTTATTGTCATTTGATTCTTTTTTTTAACAGCATATCTATAATAGAGCCAGCTCCTCTAAATGTATTATAAGAAGCAATATTGGAAGGTCTGAGATTTTTACTTTCACAGTGTTACTGAACTGGCAGTCACTAGGGGACATCAGAAATGCTATCAAACAGCATCTTTGTGATCTGGCAGCACAAGTTGTCCAATGTCCTATGAAACTTCTTCAGCATTTGAATACAATGGTATTGACATTATTCAAAAAAAAATGCTTTAAGGAACCCAAATTGCTTTAGGGAACCCAAATCTCCCATTTCAAGAGTTGTTTACTTTTTTTTAACTGAAAGTATAGTCATTCTTAAGGTGACTTCAGTACTGATTAATGAACTGGTGAGGCATCCAGTGTTAGACATGGCTGAAATAAAGTTGAAGACTGATCATTCCCAGGGCTTTATGTCACCTCTATACTAGCACACACAGCTAAGAAAAAAATCCAAGAATGGAGATTGCCAGGGGATATCTGAGTCATACTGCTTAGCTGTCAGCATTAAGTCAAAAGAAAGAGCATTAAGGCTACAGAGTGAAGTTACTGACGGCTGGAGGCCGTCACCGGGCCCAGAGGTTTTCAAGCATGCCTTCGGACTCCAACTGCAACAACAACAACAAAACAAAACCTGGACCAAGTGAAACACTGGAGCTAATTCAGTAAGAATAATCTTGCCTTCTGAGGAGGCTGCTGCTATTGGGATGTGGGGGGAGGGATGAGGGACGAGGAGCCGGCGGCGCAAACAGCCCTTCCTCGTCCCCCTCCCCTTCCTTCCCCCCATCGCCTCGCTGCCGCCGTTGCCCTGGGGCCGGGCGGGCGACTGGGAGACCGCGGGGCTTGGATGCCTGGAGCTCGCGACAGCCCGCCTCCCCTTCGGGAGGCCTTTCCTCGCCTCCCGCCTCCCCTTTGGCCGGGCTGGCAAGCAACGAACGGGAGGTGGGAGACGGGGAAAGGAGGCAGCGAGCAGCTTACCTGTTGCGAGCTCCAGGCATCCAAGCACCCTCCCGCCTCCCCCCCCACCTGGACGCCGACATTTGCTGTTTTGCCCTCTGCGCATGCGCGGCGTTCTGCGATGCGCAGAGGGAAAAACAAATGGCGGCGCCCAGGTGGGCCCGCCCCCCCGCCCCCATCCCGCTTAAAGAAAAAAAAATCTGGTCACTTTAAGCATACATCAAAATGAAGCTGGTCCTCTGTGGATCACATCCCTACTTCTCAACATAGTCACCGTTTCTCTCAATAGCAAAGTTCCACCTTCGAATGAGAGCATGTATCCCTGCCTCGTAAAATTCTGTTGACTGTTCTTTGAGCCACTTCTTCACTGCAGTTTTCACTTCCTCGTCACTGGAATAATGTTTGCCTCTCAAACCCTCTTTCATGGGGCCGAAGAGACCTGCATACATTGCTATAATCTAAAGTATTGTCCTCAAACACATTTAGTAGTCATCTGTGAATATTCACAGGGGTTTCCCCCTCAGCAACAAGGAATTCAATCACTGCTCTTTGTTTTTGACGCAATTCTAAGGGGGCAGCCATTTTGAATTTTCTTTGTGAGTCTAAAAACCTGAAAAGTAAGAAACAAAATATTTCAGAACGTAAATGATATAATCATTTATAACTGGGAAAAATTTCATGTATTTTTATCAAAAACGTCATCTGAAATAAAGAAAATGGCATTACTTTTTGACTCACCCTGGTATATTGCCAGTTTCAAAGAAACTTATGGATCTTGCAGTAAAAGAGATTACTAAACGTGCAATGTCCACGGGAAAACTGGAACAGAGAAAATATTCCTCTGGTTGATATGGTTTGCCGTGTCATTGGAATACTTACAGATTTGAGTTATGGTGGGATCTATAGAGTCAATTGATCTCATAAAGCAATCAATAAAATGGTCCAATTTTTTTTAAAGATACCCTTCCTTGAAAACAAATAACTGAAATGAAAATAAGGAAGTCAATTCATATTTGGGATACTTAGTTGCACTCACTAAGTATGATTGATTCTGTAGTGTTAAGTGGCTGTATAAATAGAAGTAGGGCTGCAACCATAGTTGTGAATTCTATAGCTAGAATACTCTAGCTATATATACTTAGCAATACTAAGTAGTAATAGGACATTATGAATTGGGGAACTCAGATCCCACCTACACAAAGCTTGAGCAGGCATTTGAACTATCTGAAAAATTACTTCTTAAAAGAGAAGGTAGAAGACACAACAAATGTCTTTTCATGATCTGCAGAGGGAATATTTATCTTTCTTTTCATTTAGACTCTCTATATAAGCAGAAGGACTGGTACTTTTCTAACCTACTATTCAAATGGCAAATCTACTTTTGAAATTATGACTAGACTGTGGGTGGATGGAAAAATGATCTGACAGGACGATCCAAATTTGAAATTGCTGGGATAGCCACACCCAAGTGTGGTGTCCTCCAAAGATATCAGAAAAGGAATGCACAGAATTTCAGACCTTGGTGGGAGATCAGGCAACGGGATAAAGGCTGATCCAAGGTATTGAGCACATATTATTCTGTATCAATTCAGTGAAAGGAAAGAAAGGCAACTGGATGGCCTGTTGAATCTTATATTAACTCTGGGAATAGAGATAGGAAGGAGACTTAACTACATCTGTTGGAAACAAACCGCATTAGGGGGCTTGGGGAAGCATGTGATTGTGACTCTTTTCCCAGCCATCTAGCAATTGCTACATATGGAAGCTTTATTCCTCTTTCACTGGATCCCTTGATATTTTGCTGTGTTTTCCTCTGTATTCCAGGTAATACCTAATATAATGTAATCTACCATGTGACATCAGGACTATGTTCATAATAATAAATGACTTAATCATTCCCTCCCAAACAACAGGGTTCAAATTATCCCACTTTGGACACTTTATGTGAAGATTTAGCTCTCTGGAGAAGCCTCTAAGGTTGGGAGTTGGGCGCCCATGGGAGTTGGGCGGCATATAAAAACGACCAAATAAATAAATAAATAAAGGTGGAAGGAAAAAGAAGAAGAGATGGCAGGAAAGAAAGTGGATGGATTAGAGCAGGGGTGTCAAACTCAATTTCATCAGGGTTGTGTTTGAACTTGGGGGGCCAGGGGGGCATGGCTGGGGGCGTGGCCAGCTCAACATCACTCATGTTGGCGCCTGTGGTGGCCTGAGTGCTCTGCCAGCAAAAATGGGGTCCCAAGCTCTGTTTTCGGCTGCGACAGCCTCCTGCAACCCTCCTGCGGCCCTCCCGAGCTCCGTTTCCACTGGCAGAGGGTTGCAGGAGGCTGTCGCAGATGAAAACGGAGCTCAAGACTCCATTTTCTCTGGCAGAGGCACCGCAGGCCAGTCCTTTACTGTTTCCAGGGTGGCCCCAAGGGCCAGATCTAAACACCCCGTGGGCCAGAATTGGCCCATGGCCCTTGAGTTTGGATTAGAGGGTCACTGATGGTGACCCTTGATGGTGGTGAGGAGAGAAGGAATGAGGAATGTCCTTGATGGTGGTGAGGAGAGAAGGAATGAGGAAGACCTGAAAGATCAGGTTAGGGACAGATCATCATGGATAAAAATTATCCAGGTGGTTGTTAACAGTCAACAATGCCTTAATAGTACATGCTGAATCAGTCCAGTAAATAGATTTCTCTATCTGTCAGGCAAAGACTATTTTTTTGCCATCCCAAAATTGGGATGGCAAGATTGGGAAGCTGTTGAGTCCCACTCCATTTCCTGCCTTAATAATTTATTTTCCCCTCTGCTAGGGCTAATATAGTTAGAGTGCAAAATCTGGACAGCCACTAGACCATGGCAGATAGATTCAAAAGCCTCTTGCTGCCATCTGGCTGTCATTTGGATTTTTGTAGCCCAGGTATAGCAGACAAACTGTATGGAAGAAAATCTATTTTAAAAATCTGAAGAGCACACTCAAAATTGCTACTGTCACAGACAGAACTGAAAGGAGTGATCCATCACCAGCCTTTTCTGTCCTTTTTCAACCACAAGCTGTATGTGGGCATGAAAACTACCAAGAATACAAAGTCAGAAAGTTCCTGGAGAAGTTAATTTTCACCAATTCTGTCTAGAACATTACTAAGTCTCAGAAGGAAATTCAACTAACTCCCTAGTAAGTAGTTTACATGTCACAGGGAGTTAGTTTAAATAAACTGGACCTTTTTAGTATTACACGTTACTGAGAACATTGTTCTTATAGGAAATTGAATGCAGGTTCCATATTCATGACATTTCTTCGGACCAGGAAGTAATGGTGTGTGTCATTTACCAAAAAGAACTGGTTCATTTGCTATTTCAGTCACTCTGAAATGCATTGCAGCTCAGGCAGCAGCACTTTATTTTATTGCTTATTTACTAAACAAATTTATATAGCCCAACTCACACACAATGACTCCAGACCACTGGGGCCAACCATGACTAATCTAAAAAAAAAAGATAAGCAGAATTTAGATCTGCTTAATATTTGGGTAAGATGACCAGCAGAAATGCCAAGGATATAGGATGCCCTAGGACAGTGGTGGCTAACCTTTTTGCGTCCCTGCGTGCTGCCTGCATGCCAGAAATGGCATGCCAAACCATCCCGCCTGGACCGCGTGGCCTTGCTGGCCTTCGCGCACGCGGGGCCGGCGAAACCCGGAAGTGCAGCGGTCCAGTGCGCATGCACGCCCCCGCATCCGAACTTCCGGTTTCCGGCACAGGCACACATCCAACGAACAGCTGGCCATTGTGCATGCTTGCGGAGGAAACCCGGAAACCCGGCGTGCGCATGTGCTCTTCCGGGTTTCGCCGGCCCCATGCGCGCGAAGGCCAGCTGATCATAATAGGACCTCAGCCTTCCATTTAGAGATACTTCAAAATTTGCAAGCAGAGCACAGAGACTGAACGGTTTCATACAGAAGACTCGGGAATGAATTCTTGCTGAACTGTTACTCTCACTGGACGCGGGAGTGACACCTATCACTACTGGAAGCTCCTTGGAGAAAGAATGAAATATGTCATAACAACCAAGAAAGAGATGGAAATTATTTTGCTGAATTTATTAAAGTTTGTTGCAAAATCAAAACCAGAAGCACACACAGATGACTGATTCAGCTGGATTCAATAACTTCTTTATAAACATAATAATATATATATTTACAATACCACAAGTAGAATTCTTCTTCAATCAGTTACAGGTAAACACAAGCAGGAGAGTTAGTTTCATTTCGGCAGAGAGTACAGAGAGGAGAGTGCAGAGTGGACCTTAAGGCCCAGCCTTAAGCTTAAGTATTCAGTTTCGATTCTCTGCACAGACTCAGAAGGGGTTAGCTCCCATTGGCTGACTTAGTTGCTATGCCTATTCATTGACTGACCTTGTTACCACTGGCTCTCCCAGTCACGAATATTCTAACAGAATTGAAAGTGTGATTCTTTTCAGTCTCCAGGGATTTGTCCCAAACAGACCCATCTGTAAAGAGTCATAGGTCTCTCTTGTTCTTTCTTGCCCGGTTCTTCCTATAGACTTTACAAACAAATGTTCCATGATCCAATCATAGGTACCAAGGCCTTGATCAAATGATAGCATTTGAAGGAATAGTTTTATTTTGTGCTCCACGTGATAACGTCAGATATTTAAGTACCCCTCTCAAGAGTGAAAAAGAACGACAATTAGTGATGCTGTTCTATTCTGAAAGGTATCTCCTCGAATTTCAACAAGATATAAACATCTGGAAGGTTTCACTTTTATTATCCATCTTCTAAAGATGCTTTGGTGCATAGCGCAGAAAGGAAACTGTGCTTGCAGTAACTGACTTTCAGGACATCTTCCCCCCTTCCATAAATGCTTCAGACTGATGCTATAAAAATGAAGTGGGGTTTAGAATGCTTGATATAGCTTGATGGAGCCTTCCAGCTGAAGTAGTTTTATGAAGAGTAAAGTATCACCTGCCATCTTGGACTTTCTTTCTTCTTCTCACCCTTTTGTTCTGTTCTATTTTTGCACCTTCACTCCTCAGACGTCCCTGATAGCTCAGCAGAAAGGTAACACCTGTGTCAAAGGCATTTTTGAACTTTTTGAACTTTACTCTACAGAACAGCAGAAAACATACACTATTCATCATCTGAAAAATGTTTGGAGAAAAATAAAAGCCTAAACTCTCACCCCTGGTAAAACATAGTTATTTTAAAAGTCAGTCTCTGTGAACCTTTAGCCAGGACTAAGGTTAAACGATGGGTCTGAGTAGACATGCATAGGATTGTGCTACTAAGTTTTGAGAAACTATACAAAACTATTATTTGTGTTGATAAATTTAGAGACATAATTTTAACTAAGAGGATTTTAGCTAAAACCACCTTTTTCTTCCTTTCTCTTTTTCTGAAAGAGATATTGTTTTATAAGCTTCTTCTTCTTCTTCTTCTTCTTCTTCTTCTTCTTCTTCTTCTTCTTCTTCTTCTTCTTCTTCTTCTTCTTCTTCTTCTTCTCCTTCTCCTTCTCCTTCTCCTCCTCCTGCTCCTTCTTCTTCTTCTTCTTCTTCTTCTTCTTCTTCTTCTTCTTCTTCTTCTTCTTCTTCTTCTTCTTCTTCTTCTTCTTCTTCTTCTTCTTCTTCTTCTTCTTCTTCTTCTTCTCCTCCTCCTTCTCCTCCTTCTCCTTCTCCTCCTCCTCCTCCTCCTCCTCCTCCTCCTCCTCCTCCTCCTCCTCCTCCTCCTCCTCCTCCTCCTCCTCCTCCTCCTCCTCCTTTACCAGGGTTCCTTTGACACCCAAGGCCATCTGGGAGTCAAGAGGACAATGCGATCAAAACCCCATGAGCAACATTTGACTTTTTTACACCCCTCCTCCATGCCCCTTTTCTTACCTCAATATCGTTAAATGAGACCAGAACCTGGAAAGTGTGGCCATTACCATTAATAATAGTACTTAATACTTTTATATTAAAAGAAGGAGGAAGAAATAATTTCACAGAGCCGTCACCCCACATATCTCAGAGAACACAGCTCCACACTTAATGTGTGCTGTTGAAATATGACCTCCCCTATTGTCACTTCTCCAAGCTATTCAGCAAGAAAACAGCAAATAATTGGCTTCTGTCATTTGTTCACTTTTATTAGAATTAGTATGTGCAGCTATTAACTACCTTTCATGGGTATTTTCATCATAAAATTAGAGCCATAAAAGCTGATTTATACAAACAAGCCAAGTGACAGGTAACTGTTCTAAATCAAATACAGTTGACAAAGGAAGTTTAAAGTTATTAAAAATCAAATCTATGTGCAATCACAAAGATGTATTTTGTATTATATTTGAGTCTTCTGGTCCTACAGTTGCACTGATGCTAATTTTGGGGCTAAGGTGTTCAAATACTACTTAGCCCAAAAGATCAGGAAACTTTGGAGTCACAGGCAAGACTAAGATATGACCTTGATTTTTTCTTCGAAAAAAATCTCAGGAAACTAAGTTTTAATTGGGGAAATAGGGAAATAATTGAAGGGAGGGAGAATGAATAGGCTAACTATATCTAAGTTAAATTAAACTTCAGTCTTCTTGGCAACATAAGCTTTTTCGTAGTGATTCTTTGAGGAGGAGGAGGAGTCCAAGGAGACCCCTAAGTTGTTTAGCACTTCCATCTAGCACAGTGCAACCTTATTTAGACAGGTTCTAACAAACAGGTAGCTGGGTTAACAGTCCCAAAAAGCAGTCCATTTCTTCTGGGTCAGACTTTTCCAGCTAACTCAACATATCCTTCCTCTTGTACCTCAATTGGACCTAGCCAGTCACAATCCTACTCCAAGTGGATCTAAAGATCTTTATTCCTCAGATGTTTGGAATATTCCTCACAGCAATGCCGTATACAGGTAGTCCTCCTTTAACAATAGTAATTGGGAATGGCAACTCATTCGCTAAGCAACATAGTTATAAAGTGCAACATCATGTGACTGCACCGATTTATCACAATAGTTGTACTCCCTGTTGTTAGGGGAATCCTGCATGGTCACGGTGTCCTGAAGTCACAAGATCAACATTTGTGTCCTCATCCCCTTAATTTTGCTGGTTGGAAGCCGGCAGTGAAGATTGCACGAGAGTGGGATGCTGTGACATCATAATTGAAAGCTGGTTGCCTAAAGCCCGAATTGCAATCACGGAACTGTGGGGACACTGTAATGGCTACAACAATGAGGAATAGTCATGTCCCCTTGTTCAGTGCTGTCATAATTTTGAATGGTCACTGAATGAGGGATTTGCTGAACAAGAACTACGTGCATGTTTTAGTGACCCCTCCCTTCCCAGCAGGGAATGGATCACCTTAAAAAAGGACCATGAGTTGGCTATCTGCAGACATAGTAAGATATAGGATAAGACCTGAAAGATACATTTTGCCATGACCAGTTTTATGTGGCGCTATGCCTCTGAAAGCATTAGGGTTTTCTGCATGACCAATGCCACCCCAACTTTCCATTACCAAGATTATAACTGGTGCCAGAATTGAAAACCAAGTGGGCAGCGGAGGGTTTTCGCTACCGGTGTGCTACCGGTGTGCATCGCGAGCATGCACAGAAGTGAACTCGCATTCCATCGGGCGATTTCACTTCCACGCATGCTTGGGACGACATTACAACATAGCTGAGGAGCTTCTCAGCTGTGCTTCGGAGGAAGAATAAAGGTCGGTATTGAAACAAGGCGGGTGGGAGGGCTTTTTTCCGACAGCTCAGGACGCGGAGAAGCCGGAAAAAAGTGCTTAAAAATGACGTCATCGCCGGGCTCCTACCAGTGCGGCGTCCCGCACAGCACCAGTAGGAACCCACCACTGCAAGTGGGTATATTTTAGAAAAGGACCTTCCACCTTTGTTTGTGCTCAGGTACGTTACACAAGCCAGATCATCCACCTCATCCACAATCATATAATGGATAAGAGCAGCTTTTTTTACTTAACAACTTGACATTTTGTAGCAACAACTAGTATTCAGAGCTAAAGTAGATCTGATGTCCCGAGCAAATACTGAGAGCTGAAAGGCAAGGCTGAGCTTTCCCTATGAGTGGTTTGCCTCACAATGACAATAAATTTAATATAATTAGAATCTGAGAATATGGAGTGTAATATAAATACACTTATATCTGGTCCCCTTTCAGTATACAGACATTAAAAGATAAGATGTGTTAGCTACTGATCTGCTTTTGTCCAAATTTTGTGAATAAAAAATAAAAGAACTCAAGCAAAATAATTTCCATGATTCCCAGACAAAAACGTGAACTAGATTTTGAATAGTTAGAATAAGTAGCTGTTATGCACAGAGCAACTATGTTTTGGGCATTCACTTGAGCATTTTGCTTAGGTCAGTAGGGTAGCAGAAGACTTTCTTCCCTCTTCTCTGCTATAAACACAGCTGGTCAAATAGTCTATCATCCTGTGACCCATCTGAGCAGCAAAAGGTCATGCCACCATAAACTTGTTAGTCAAGGCCAAGACAATACAGATCTTCTCTGACTGTGGAAGCTCCTTCTTTGATGGAAATTCCAGATACCTATTGCGTGTAACCCTTTTCCACTACTCCATTGGAAATTTAAGGATTTTTTGTTTTGTTTTGTTTTGCTACAGGAAAACCAGAGTTATGTGAGAAGCCCAAGGTCTGAAGTAGATTCCTCCTTGCAGTTTTTAACCAATCTGGCATTGTCCTTTTTGTAATGTTGTTTTCTGGGCTGCTTTGGATGAATGGGGAGTATTTAGATGTCCCTGCAAATTTCACTCCACTAGTCATTGCCAACAACGGGGGTGGGATGGTGCTCATCTCCATTTCAAGGCCATTGAGCCAGTGCTGTCCAAAGACATTTCTGTGGTTATGTGGTCAGCATGATGTCATGGAGCACTGTTACCTTACGACCAAAATGGTACCTATTTATCTACTCGTATTTGCATTCTTTCGAACTGCTAGGTTGGCAGGAGCTGGAGTGAGGATGGGAGCTCACCTCGTCACGTGGCACTCAGGTCTTGAACCTGAGCTGCCGGCTTTCCAGCCGACAAGCCTAACATCGCTGCTGTGGCCTAGAGGTGGAGCTCTTGCCTCACAATCAGGAGGTTGTGAGTTCAATCCTAGGTAGAGGCAGATGTAGGGTCTCCTGCTTGGGCAGGGGGTTGGACTAGATGACCTGCAAGGTCCCTTCCAACTCTGGTTATCTGTTATCTTAACTGCTGAGCCACCATGCCATCCCACATATTTACATTTAATACAATTACTGTATGTTCATACTACTAAAGCAGAGGGTCTGCTCCCCTAGAAGCCCATCAAAATTAAGATGGGGATAGAAGAATGCCTGAGGGACCCTTGGTACTCTCTGAGCTTGATTGTTTTCTTGAAGACGTTGCATTATCCAACTGGTAACATTGTCAGTGCTGGTAGAAGAATCCTTGCCTCATTCTTACCATTTAGGAGCATTTACTATTTATTTCTCTGGGATATAAATAAAAGTTTGATTCCTGCAATAGAGCAACAAACACTCAAAACAGAGAAACAATTGATTGTTTCCTGACTGCTTATTTGTACCCTATGACAATCATTAAGTGTTGTGCCTCATGATTCTTGACAAATGTATCTTTTCTTTTATGTACACTGAGAGCATATGCACCAAAGACAAATTCCTTGTGTGTCCAATCACACTTGGCCAATAAAGAATTCTATTCTATTCTATTCTATTCTATTCTATTCTATTCTATTCTATTCTATTCTATTCTATTCTATTCTATTCTATTTGGCCTCAGTCAAAGTGGAAGTCCAAAGTCATTCCAAATGTGTTTTATCAATTAAAATCAATTTAGTTATAAAATTGACTAAATAGGTGCCTGCTCAAATGTTGAATGTGGATAATAATACACCAATGGTATACTATTATCCCCATTGTATACTATTATATGTACCTGGTGACAATCTATACATGGTAAAACACTGGACCCCATGAGATTTTATATGAACATTTAATCATAATTAATGCTAGCCAACTGCAAGCCTGAATTCTTATTGTACCTCCACTAATGACAGGCCAAGTAAAAAAGACCTCCAAAAAGACCTAGACTTTGTGTCAGAATGGTCAAACATCTGGCAACTCCAAATCTCAACCAACAAATGCTCTGTCCTACACATTAGCAAAAAAAATCAGAACACCAAATACAAGCTGAACAGACAAGACCTTGCAGATGACCCTCACCCTGTCAAAGACCTTGGAATACTCATCTCAAATGACCTAAGTGCCAAAGCCCACTGCAACAACATCAGCAAAAAGGCTTCAAGAACTGTTAACGTAATCTTACGTAGCTTCTTCTCCGGTAATATCACACTACTAACCAGAGCATACAAAACAATCACCAGACCAATCCTTGAATACAGCTCATCTGTCTGGAACCCACACCGCATATCGGACATAAATACATTACAAAGTGTCCAGAGATACTTTATAAGAAGAGTCCTCCACTCCTCTACTCACAACAGAATACCTTACGCAACCAGACTTGAAATCTGAGAAAGCTTAGAACTATGTCGCCTTCGGCACGACCTAAGCATAGCTCATAAAATTATCTGCTACAACGTCCTTCCTGTCAATGACTACTTCAGCTTCAACCACAACAATGCACGAGCACACAACAGATACAAACTCAAAGTGAACCGCTACAAACTTCTGTAGAAAATACGACTTTAGCAACAGAGTGGTAAATGACTGGAACTTACTACCTGACATTATGGTTTCGTCACCAAACCCCCAAAACTTTACCCTTAGACTGTCCACTGTTGACCTCACCCGATTCCTAAGAGGTCAGTAAGGGGCATGCATAAGTGCCCCAGCGTGCCTACCGTCCCTGTCCTAATGTTCCCTCTTATCAGTACCCATCTTATGTATATAAACAATCTTATATCTATGTATATTACCAACACATACTTGACAAAAATAAATAAATAAATAAAAATAAATAAATAAAGTATCTGATCTGCAAAATCTAGATGATCCTAAGATAGCAGCAAAGATATATAGAGAACTCTAACCCTCTGCTGCCATCTAGTGTTTGGGGTTTTATAGCCCAAAATATGGTAAACCTTTTGTCTTTTTATATGCTGCCCAAAGTTACATACTAGTAGTGTTTGCTTAACAACTTGCTGCAACCTGTTCACACTTATGACCAGTTGCCAAGCACCCCAGAATCACATGATTGCCACTTGGGGAAGACTGCAAGGAAGGTTGCAAACCACTACCACCTGCTGAGATAATTCCCTCATGTCCCCAGAGGCTGACTGAAAGAAGTCCCTGCCATTTCATGTCTGCTTAAGACTTGGCAGCCAAATTTCAAGAATGCATGGAACCCGAAATCCCTCTCTTCCCATTCGCTTCCCATTCCTATGGAATGCTCTGCAGAGGCAGGGGGAAAAGGACACCTAGCTCAGCGCCTGGCTGAACTTCAGTAGTTGAAATACAAGCGGTCATGGAGCCCAAAATCCATCTCTCCCTCCAGCTCTTCAAGCATAGAGAAAACTCTGTCCATTTAATGATGTGTAGATTGTTTAATGACCATAATAGAGAGTCCTGGCATTGTGATTATTGAGTGAAGCAGTCAAGAGGGTATCTTGCTTAATGATCACTTCACTTAAAACCAAGACTCGAGTCCCAGTTGTGATTGTTGCCAGTTATAGAAATACATGCATGGATGCATTCTTAAAATAAACAAAGTAGTGGTTTCTAATGGCTTATTCTTTTGATTTCCTTCCTCCCTCCCTTCCTTCCTCCCTCCCTCCCTCCCTTCCTCCCTTTCCTCCCTTCCTTCACATTTTTTAAACTGAAACCAAAAGATCCTTGATATCACAGTTTTAAGTATTTTTAAATATATTTATTTATTTGATTTCAAAGAGTAAAAGACAAATCAAAAGAAAAGAAAGAAAAAAATGAAAAAGAGAAAAAGAGAAACCCCCCTAAAGTTAAGAAATATAATGACTTCCTAGAAAATTTATATAAAATGTTTTATAGATGGCATTTACCACTTGCTAGATTAGCTAAAATGTTTAAAAATATGTCTAGCAAATGTTGGAAATGTAATAAAAAACTGGGCATATTTTATCATATGTGGTGGACTTGTCCTAAAAAAATTGGGCAAAAATACACAGATGGCTAGAAAAGATAACATGTACATTTTAAACCTGAACTGTTTTTATTAGGGATGATATCAGAAACATTTGATAAGGAAAGTATGTATTTAGTATTACATGTCTTAACAGCAGTAAGGATTATCTTCGCACAATATTGGAAAGATGAAGAAACACCACAAGATAAAGAGATAATTAAGAAGATACTAGATTGTGCAGAAATAGATAGATTTACACTTAGATATTACATGAATCTCTTCAGTCCCTTATTTAATAATTTTTCTTCATCTTTCAATCCATAAAACATCATTTTTCTTTTTTCAGAAAAAAGTCCAAATAAAAATTTCCAGTGTCTCAGAAGTTTTTTTTTCTTTGACCCCAGTTTTGCCATTTTTGCGAATTCTGACATGTTCACAATCCATTTTACGTATATGGGGATTTTGTTGTACTTCTATCATTGTGCATACAATAATCTAGCTGCAGTTAATGCTTCAATATTTCCTCAATCATTTCAAAACTCTGCATATTTCAGAATCATTCAGAAGAATGCTTCAGATTGTGTGTCAGTGTGGGTAGAGCACTGTGATAAATAGATGGTAGATAAATGACAGATAGGTGATAGAAAGGTAGATGATAGATGGTGATGGTTAGATGACAGATGATTGATAGATGGAGGATTCATAGATGGATGGATACATAACACAGTGTTTTTCAACCACTGTGCCGCGGCACACTAGTGTGCCGTGACATAGTGTAAGGTGTGCCGTGGGAAAAACACCCGCCGGGTGTTTTTGCTACGGGACATCCCAGCTGATTCACTGCTCTGGGGGCAGCTCAAAAACGGGCGGGCGCATCCCTGCTGTTCTCCGGCCAAGCGGCCGAAGGAGCCCTGGAGCCCTGACGCCGCCCTGCATCTCGGTCTCTTGGGGCTTGTCCGGCAGCCTGCTGGGAAGGCTGCGACGCAGGGAGGGAAGGAGCTGCTATTGCCGCTCCGGCATGTCTCTGTGGCTGACCGGGGAGCCACGTCCTTGTTAACAATGGAGAAGCTGCGTGGAGCAGAGGCGCCTGGCGAGTGAGGTGAGTGGCTACATCGGCTGCAGGCTCCTGCCCGCGTCTCCCGCCCGCCCGCCTCTCATTCTTTTAAATGCTAAGGCAAGAGGTGGGCAAGCGGGCGGGAGACGCGGGCAGGAGCCTGCCGCCAATGCAGCCACTCGCCTCGCTCGCCAGGCACCTCTGCTCCGCGCAGCTTCTCCATTGTTAACAAGGACGCGGCTCCCCGGTCAGCCACAGAGACATGCCGGAGCGGCAATAGCAGCTCCTTCCCTCCCTGCGTCGCAGCCTTCCCAGCAGGCTGCCGGACAAGCCCCAAGAGACCGAGATGCAGGGTGGCGTCAGGGCGCCAGGGCTCCTTCGCCGCTTGGCCGGAGAACAGCAGGGATGCTGCCACGGTCGGGGACTCAGTCGGGTGGCTGCAGCCCCGCGGGAGACGGCAACAGAGGTTCCTTCTTTCTCCTACAGGGAGAAAGACAGAAGGAAGGAAGGAAGGAAGGAAGGAAGGAAGGAAGGAAGGAAGGAAGGAAGGAAGGAAGGAAGGAAGGAAGGAAGGAGAAGACAGACAGATGGACAGAAAGAAAGAAAGAAAGAAAGAAAGAAAGAAAGAAAGAAAGAAAGAAAGAAAGAAAGAAAGAAAGAAAGAAAGAAAGAAAAAGAAGTTAGGAAGGAAGACAGACAGAAAGAAAGAAAGAAAAAGAAAGAAAGACAGAAAGACAGAAAGAAAGAAAGAAAGAAAGAAAGAAAGAAAGAAAGAAAGAAAGAAAGAAAGAAAGAAAGAAAGAAAAAGAAAGAAAAAGAAAGAAGTTAGAAAGGAAGGAAGACAGAAAGAAAGAAAAAGAGATGTTAGGAAGGAAGGAAAGAAGAAGAAAGAAGACAGACAGACAGAAAGAAAGAAGTTAGGAAGGAAGGAAGACAGAAAGAAAGAAAAAGAGATGTTAGGAAGGAAGGAAAGAAGAAGAAAGAAGACAGACAGACAGAAAGAAAGAAAGAAAAATAATTTCTTTTTGTTTATTTGATTCCTATTCAAGAGAATTACTTTATATATAGTCAATATAGGCACAGAGTTAAATTTTTTTAACATTTTCTAATGGTGGTGTGCCTCGTGATTTTTTTCATGAAAAAAGTGTGCCTTTGCACAAAAAAGGTTGAAAAACACTGACATAACAGATAAATTATAGATAGATAAATAGATAGATTATAGATTGATTATAGATAGATATCAGATAGAAAGATAGGATAGATGATAGATGATTGAAAAATGATAGATGATTGATAGATAGATGAATGGGAGGATGGATAGATCACAGATAGAAAAAAGAGAGATAGAGAAATAGATGGATTAGAGATAGTGATAGAAATAGATAGAGATGATAGAGAAAGAGATGCTTCAAGGAGTGGATTCGTTGAAGCAGTAGCATTTTGTCCAACTCACATGAAAGCCTAAAAGAAAATGGGTTGATACACACACACACACACACACACACACACACACACACACACACACACACACACACACACACACAATGTTAAAGTATGGAAATAATCTATATATTTAATGTACTGTCTTTTGAGTTTTTGAAACTGAAAAGCACATTCTGCATTTCAGAATAGAATATGAAAAAGGGTTGCTTCTCATAGAGACCATTAATATGCTTTTACTAAGGGTGAGTACAGTAGTCTCGAATCTTTGTAAGTCAAGTAGGTCATGAGAAACAGAGACTGGATTACACCCAAACCATTTTCTGTCCTTTTAGATGAGGGCAAAACTAAAGAGTGAATTGTTTTCCTCATTTAGCTTTCTGTGCCAGCTGAGGGTCAAAATAAATAAAACAGTGGGAGATTCATGACCAAATTCCCCACTTGGTTAAGCTTGAAAGCATTCATGAAAACAGAGCTGTTATGTATTGAGGAACTGGGAGAAGTCTTCACTCCAGTCCGTCAAAGAACTGAAGTGGGTAAATTCTGATTGGTTCTCTGCAATTCAGGCTCCCTATTTAAACCCCTGCCACAGCCTAAGTTTTTGCTGGAGTTGCTCACTGTCACCTAATAAAGAACTGAAGTCACAAGCCTCGCCTCCAGACTCTCATTACTGAGATGTAACAAGAGCAGTCCTTCTTTTCCTCCATATTGTTTTCTTGATCTAAACCCTTTCACAATTCAGATGGTTTCTTCAGCTTTAGGAGAATTATACCTCTCCCAAACATGCTTAACTTCCTAGTTAAGTGTGTGTTTGATCCTTTGATCAAACAAGATCTCTAGGTTGGGCCTACATGTGCTGTACAGCTTGTGATCCTGTAGCTCAGGCCTGTCAAACGGGTGACCCGTGGGCTGGATATGTCAAGCGCAGGCCACTCCCATAATGGCTCCGCAAAGGCAAAAAATGTTGCAATATGTCACGATCCGGCACGTGACACGATCAAGTTTGACACCCATGCTGTAGCTGATCAGATTTTGCTGAGTCTCTATCATTTTCAACTTGCATGAACAAAGGAGAGGAATGTTATGAGTTTCCATCAGCTGGCTGTTGAAGATCTTTGGCTCACTACTCTTAATGAACACTGTATGCCTAAAATCATTACAAGAATTGCTCTTCTGACTCACAGATGCATTCATCATCTAATTCTGGTGTCAGAGTTCTGAGACTTTTAGCAGAAACACAAGGTAGACCAGGCTTCTTCAATTTTATATATGGTTTGAACTGCAGTTCCCAGAATGACCAGTGATCATGGCTAATCCCAGCACATTTGGAAAGCATCAAGGTGAAGAAGGCTGAAACAATTCTGACATTTTTCTATGTAGGCTTTCAATCAAAGATTGAGAGCTTCATGAACACTTCCTCTAATCAAAGAAGCATCTGCACCCACATTGTCATGATTTTGGATTTTTCGGAATATAAGATGCACCAGAGTATAAGACGCACCTTAGTTTTGGGGGAGGAAAACAAGGAAAAAAGGCCTCTGCCTCCAAGCAATTTGCCAAACAGCAAACAGCACAGATGATATACACTGTTTGCTATGTATTTCTGTGCATGTGTGCCTGACCCATAGAAATAGCAAAGAATTGGAGAAATGTACATTATGCCAGAAAGTTTTCTTAAATGTAGTCACACTAACTCCTCCCAATTATTTAAATAGATCTACTCCAAGGTAACTAAACTCTAATACTAAACAGGACACTGTTACATTTCAGACTATACTTGTACAGAGCTGTTAAAATTAATTAAAATTTCTGGAAGTATACATTATTCTCTATTATTTAAAAGAAGATACAATAGCACTGGGCCTCTTCTTTATTTTGTTAAGTTATCTAGATTTACAGGGGTCTCCAACCTTGGCAACTTTAAGACTTGTGGACTTCAACTCCCAGAATTCCACAGCCAGCAAAGCTAACAAAGCTGGCTGTGGAATTCTGGGAGTTGAAGTCCACAAGTCTTAAAATTGCCAAGGTTGGAGACCCCTGGCTCTAGAACAATAATAAAGCAGTCTTTAAAAAATAAGTCTAATTTGAACATTCTACAGACATTTATAGTTATTCACTTACCCCCTTCCATCCAGTTCAGCAGAAAATAAAAATCTGCGTGTCTCTCCCAGCTATTTGCCTCTTTGCAGTTTCAGTTTCACTTTCATTTTAGCACGTGGCAAATCAGCTGTAGGTCAGAAAGCTGCTAGTGACTTGCTTGGCTTTACAGGCTCTTCCCTCTTTGCTGCAAACAGATAAATTGCCGGAAGACAGAGGCCAAAGGGTGGGGATGGCTGGGTGGGTGGGGCTACATTCGGTGTATAAGACGCACTCAAGTTTTCACCCTCTTTTTGGGGGTAAAAGGGTGCGTCTTATACTCTGAAAAATATGGTATATATATATATATATATATATCAACTAATAAACCTTAGATACCACTTCAGCTTTTTTCCAGTAATAGAATAAAAAATCAGATTATTCATTATTGGTTTATAATATATATGCATTTGTAAGCAATGTTGACTCACCTACTTAAATTATATTTTCTAAATGTCTCACCCTCCCTTTTGTATCCTATTCAGTAAGTGTTTCATGGGAGTTTTATTTAAACATAACACAATTGCCATGATGTCTGTTACTGTCATTTTCATTGCCTGCAATTGTCATCCTTCTGACTGCTTCCAGTCCTTTAATGCACTTAAGCTCTTAAATGGTTACTGTTTAATCCCCCACCTCAATTTTTTTTAGTATTATCTTCTCATATCACCAGGATTGTTTTTCCTTGCGAAGGATCTGTGAACAACTGTCATGCAGGGTTGGTCATGAACGGTAGACAGCAAATTCCTCAGTGAAGAAACTCTACTACTTTGACCCATTTGACCAGAAATAATTTTTCAGTGTTTTGTGTCCTAGCTACATTCTGCAGGGTGTCGAATTCTTGTGTTTTGTTCTTACTTCATCATGATGATAGAGCTTGGAGATAGCTTTGATACTGAGAAATTCTAGAAATACAGTAAGTCAACAATATAGTGTCAGGCAGATGAACAGACTGATGCAATTCTATGGAAATAGTCACCCTTTTTTTGTCTTTAATATTCTTGTCTTGTTTTGTCTTGGTTATTTTTTTTCTTTTGGATTTTAATCTTTTGAGTAAAATAAAAATGTTATAAAAGAAAAAAAGTCACTGTTTTTCAGATTGGCTGCATGTTTTCCAATTTTTTGCCACTGAATGTTATTCAGGTGCATCCTACTGGTGCATAAAGAACATCTGTAAAGAAATAACTCAGTGGTTGTCCTCTTTTCATTTCTTACTCCAGTGTTACTCCAACACAATGTACACCCAATTCTTTCAGTTCCATAGAGAATAACTAGGGATATTGTTGTCAAAACAGCCCCTAAAATATTACTTTTTTGTTCATTTATAATGTCATATAAGAAACACCAAAGTTCCTGACTTTCGTAGAAATGATTGTCTCTTGATCTAACTCTTCATTGCAACGCACACATTTAAAAATCCTTATGAATCTTGCACATAGTATACAAAATGTTCATTGTAATGATGGTTGCTGGGGCAAGTAATTTAATCTTCCACTCACTCAACCTGCCACATAAACCTCCCCCCATCCCTCCCCCAAAGAAACTGGGGGAAAAAATCTTCATCCCACTCTCTGGCGACAACATTCACTAGCATCTATGATCTCAGATGACCCTCAGAGACCGAAACATAAAGGAATGGAGTGTGTCCTTCCTGCCTGAACAAAGATTGTCCACCTCAGATTCAGAATTAGAGGAAGGGTTGCATTTTTCTCAGGATGAAGTCAAATATCAGGAAACTCTCTTTCACCTACATCGCAGAAGAACCTTTGTTCACAATTCCAAAGCTGCTGTGCTTGCTTGATGACTAACAATTCTTCATCTACTGGGTAAGATTGCTTTCTTTGTTTGTTGCTTTAGGTTAATCTGAATTAGTGTTTTACCCTGGGGCTATGATCTTCCATTGTATGCTCCAAAAGTGTTTCCTTCCTCAACATTTCTTTTCCCCAGATTATTCTTCTGTCTACACATTGGGTATATGAAAGATCTATGTGTATTCTGGTCTTATGAAATTAAAGCTCTTACAGGTGGTTTGACCTCAGGGGGTGGGGGGTGAAGAAAGGGGATCTAATATAGGACACTGCTATATTGCCAGAATTCCTCTTCCCAAAACAGTTCTTCAAAAACAGTTTGAAAAAAACGATCCCAGTGCTCTTCATTTCTACCAATTCAGAAACCCCCAAGAACAATTACTGCCCTCCCTTGGGCTGCTGAAACACCAAAACAGACAAAAGGGGATGGGAAACAAGCAGCCTGGGACTTTCCAAACTGGCCTTCCATGCTAAAGAGAAGAGGAAAACTGATCATATCTTGCCAGCTTTACTCCTAATTGATTCATCTGGACTTCTATAGAATTGTGAAGCTGCTAAGCTCCCTTCCAGGACCTCCTAAGGCAGCTAAAAGCAAATGGCCCTGTATAAAGTGGCTCCACAAAGCTTCTGTATTTCCAATTCTAAATAAGCTTCAAAGTAGTTCTTCTTGCACCAAGAAGGAAATGGACAATGGAAATAAATTGCTGCAAATAACAAAGAGGAATGATAGCATGGGATCAGGAGTGCAGAGTGTCACGTACTGAATATTGTCAGTTGTATGTCTATGCAGGGTGATGCATCCCTATCCTAATATTATGGTACATTCCAATACAAGCAGGAAATGTGATGTGATCTTCTGCGCATGTGTGCATTCCTGATTCTCCATTATTCTCTTCTGCCTTTGACTCTGACTGGAACAGTCACGATTTATTAGCAAGATGTAACTATTCATGATTTATTGTTTTTGTACCGAAATAAATATTTTCTATTAGACTTTTAATCTCGGTTTTATTTCTAAATGTCTGAATTCCAAGAAAAGATCCACATCGCCTCTATGAGATTTATTCTCACCTTTAACACAGAGCTAATCAAGAAGCAACACAAACACAACCTTGTAGACGACCCTCACTCTGTTAAGGACCTTGGAGTACTCATATCTAATGACCTAAGTGCCAGAGCCCATTGTAACAACATTGCCAAAAAGGCACTAAGAGTTGTCAACCTAATCTTGCGTAGCTTCTTCTCTGGCAATATTACACTGCTAACCAGAGCATACAAAACATTCGCTAGACCAATTCTGGAATACAGCTCACCTGTTTGGATCCCGCACTGCATATCTCTATCTATTGGACCTGATGGACTATGTGCATACTTCTTAAAAAAGCTCTCCACAACCTTGGCTGAACCTCTAAGCATAATTTTTAAAAAATCCTTCAGAACTAGCTCCTTACCCAACCTATGGTCATTAGCCACGGTCATCCCTATCTTCAAAAAAGGAGATCCAAGTAATGTTGAAAATTACAGACCAATCTCTTTGGGCTGCGTCACCTGCAAAGTCATGGAATCAATCATAAACCAATCCATTACGCTCCACTTAGAAACTAACAACCTACTCTCCAACAAACAATTTGGTTTCAGAAAAAAATTATCCTGTAATCTGCAACTCTTGCACTGCAAAAACATATGGACCACTCAACTTGATCAGGGTAAAACAATAGATGCAATTTACATAGACTTTTGTAAAGCCTTTGATTCAGTTGTACACGACAAACTACTTCTGAAACTAAAATCCTATGGCATTTCTGGACCCCTACATAATTGGATAACTGCGTTCCTGTCTAACAGACAACAAGTGGTCAAAATAGGAAGTGCCATATCAAATCTTGCTCCTGTCAACAGTGGTGTCCCTCAAGGCAGTGTTCTAGGACCAATACTCTTCATACTCTACATAAACGATCTTTGTGATCATATTATAAGCAACTGCGTTCTCTTTGCTGATGATGTTAAACTATTTAACACCACCAACAATGTTGCTACCCTTCAAAAAGACCTTGACCATGTAGCAGAATGGTCAAACAACTGGCAACTTCAAATCTCAACCAACAAATGCTCTGTCTTACACATTGGCAAAAAAAATCAGAATACAAAATACAAACTTGGAGGAAACAAACTTGTAGATGACCCTCACTCTGTCAAAGACCTTGGAGTACTCATATCCAATGACCTAAGTGCTAGAGCCCATTGTAACAACATTGCCAAAAAGGCACTAAGAGTTGTTAATCTAATCTTGCGTAGCTTCTTCTCTGGCAACATTACATTACTAACCAGAGCATACAAAACATTTGTTAGACCAATTCTGGAATACAGCTCACCTGTCTGGAACCCACACTGCATATCAGACATAAATACAATTGAGAGAGTCCAGAAATATTTCACAAGAAGAGTCCTTCACTCCTCCACTCACAACAAAATACCTTATTCCACCAGACTTGAAATACTGGGATTAGACAATTTACAACTACGTCACCTCCGATCTGATCTAAATGTAGTTCATAAAATCATATACCAAAATGTCCTTCCTGTTAATGACTACTTCAGCTTCAACCGTAACAATACACGCGCACGTAATAGATTCAAACTAAATGTAAAGCGCTCCAAACTCGACTGCAGAAAATACGACTTCAGCAACAGAGTGATCAATGCCTGGAATGCACTACCTGACTCTGTGGTTTCTTCCCCAAACCCCAAAAACTTTAACCTTAGACTGTCTACAGTCGACCTCTCCTCGTTTCTAAGAGGTCTGTAAGGGGCTTGCATAAGCGCACCAGCATGCCTACCATCCCTGTCCTACTATCCAATTGTCCTCTTTTATCGTTACTTTTTACTTATGTTTATACAAATTACTACTATACATGTTTGACAAATAAATAAATAAATAAATAAATAAATAAATAAACAAACAAACAAACAAACAATAAATAAATAAATAAATAAATAAATAAATAAATAAATAAATAAATAAATAAATAAATAAATAAATAAATAAATAAATAAATAAATAAATAAATAAATAAATAAATAAATAAATAAATATCGGACATTAATACAATCGAGAGAGTCCAGAAATATTTCACGAGAAGAGTCCTCCAGTCCTCTGCTCTTAACAGAATACCTTATTCCTCCGGACTTGAAATTTTGGGCTTAGACAATTTAGAACTACGTCGCCTTCGATCTGATCTAAATGTAGTTCATAAAATCATCTCCCACAATGTCCTACCTGTCAATGATTACTTCAGCTTCAGCCGCAACAATACACGAACACACAATAGATACAAACTTAATGTAAACTGTTCCAAACTCAATTGCAGAAAATACAACTTCAGCAACCGAGTGATCAGTGCCTGGAACGCAATACCTGAGTTCTGTGATTTCTTCCCCAAACTCCCCAAACTTTAACCTTAGACTGTCTACAGTTGACCTCACCCCATTCCTAAGAGGTCTGTAAGGGGCGTGCATAAGCGCACCATTGTGCCTGTCTTTTTGTCCTATTGTCCTCATTTATCTGTACTTACTTTGCTTATGTTTATGTTTATACCTATACCTGCTATCTTGTACACGTTTGACAAACAAACAAACAAACAAACAAACAAATAATGCCTTGTAGGGAAGTAGCCGCGGACTTTCCTTAAGGGTCTAGTGTTTTCTGAGCTTGATAACTGGGTAACATAATCAGTGCTGGTCATCATGATCACTAGCACTGATGATGTTACCTAGTTTGGGTAATGAAATGTCTGCAAGAAAACAAGCAAACTCAGAGAGCCCCAAGGATCCCTCATTTGAACTCTGAGCTACAAATATTCTCCTTTATTGAACAAGTGTTTTTCAGCCTCTCTTACCAAGACAGAGCTGAAGATCTAAAGAAATAATGCCCATTAAGCATTATTGGTTTCCTCTTAAAACATCTTAATATACTTCTTAGGCATTTCTATAGGCAAAATCCTACAAGGCTTGCCTCACCACAGATGAAACAATTAGGATCTCTCCTCCTCCTCCTCCTCCTCCTCCTCCCCACACTATAGAAATTTGCAGTGTTAAGGAATGAGGTACTAGCCTTTAAAATGAAAATGTTCATTTAACCCTGGCAGTTGAACAACAGCTCTTTTGTAGTGTGTGTCTCTGTTGCCATTAAACCTCCCTACACTTCACCATGCCATCGATTAATTAGGATTAAAAAAAAATCTGTAGCAGGGAATTACTCAAAGGCTTATCTGAGTAGAATTGCCCAGATGGAAAGTGCTCCATGAATGCAAAGTCATTATTTTTTTCTCTCTCATTATTGAAGCAATGAAAACGCAAGGGGATCCACCAATTTTCCTAATCATCATGGTAATGAAATTATTAGCTTGGACAGTTTCAGAGACTTGTAAGACATTTTGTTCACTCTGATATTACACGGTGTTGATCAGACTTTATTAATCTGTTTGATCTGGGCATCACTTTCACAGTTAGTAAATTAATCAGGGAAGAAGGATTGCAAGTGCATGCAAACTCTTTCCCCTTCCAGAAACTGCTCTAAAGCATAGCTTTCAAAGCTCTGGAGGAATTCAGCTTGAAGATACCTTGGCAGAGAGCAGAGCAGATATGTGGGTACTTATGTCCATAGTTGCTGTTACAGTTCTTCAAATGGTTGAGTTTTTGTTCATCTAATTTTGACGGATTGCCACATAGTTAGCCCCACTTTAATTTCAGTGGAACTGAACGTGTAATAAGTAGCCATGCCATCAAGCCTAGTCACCCTAAAGAATGGTGGTTCTTATACAACATTGGTGCAGGGCATCAGTAAATAGTAAAGCAGTGGATAACTATTTAAGATACATAGTACATTTTTCTTCCATTCAATTATATTCAATACTCTGGATGGGTCCCTGCAGTTTTCTTGGCAAGGATTTTCAGAAGTGGTTGGCCATTTCCTTCTTCTTAGAGTGACTGGCCCAAGGTCACCCTAATGAATTTGTAATTAAGGTGGGACTTGAACTTACCATCTCCCAGCTTATGGACATTGTTTGCTGCCCCGAGTCACCCATGATATTGGCAGCTTTAGAAATTGATTAAATAGTCAAATAAACAAACAATGAGTTCATTCTGAAACATTCAAACATGGACTCTCACCTTGGTCTTTCATTTGGCCCTTTAACTATAACTCTTGGGGCTTGACTCTGGTCCTTCTTCCCTCCCATTAAAATCGTTCCCTTCCCCAACAAAGACACTCTTCACCTTACAAAAACAAGTTCAACCACTTCAAATGATTCAGCTCTGAAATTTATGACACTTGAAGCGCAATGGGGCTGGAAATTGTGTCCAAGCCAAAGATGTCTAATTTCCTGCTCTTTGAGTTAACCCACTTTCCCCATGAAATGCTGTTTCGACTTGCCATTTTGGTCCTGTTCGTTTGAGGCAAGAGAGATGACATAAAGTAATCCAGCAGGAAGGCGAAAGTTCCGGCACATCAACCATGATTGAAAATCCCCCAGAGAGCTTCTCAGGTTATTGGCTGATGTTATCTTTAATTGGGGGGTAGGGGCAAGGAGAGGAATAGCCACAGTTAATTAACACGCAATAAGTGATACTGAAGACGCAAATCTCCTCCTTTCCAACACAGTGAACAAATATGTACCTGACAGGCTGTATAATTAAACATCACAGGAAGCTCAAATTGGGGAAAACAAGGAAATGGTTGGTTTAATTTCAAATGAGATCAAGGCAAACTTAGTGGGTCACCATTGGCTTCCTCACTGAATTGTTGTCATTTGCCAGCTTTGCTATACTAGACCTGCCTATGGAAAGGCAAGCATGGTGAGCTTTTGGGTAATCAGCTTCTTTTTCTAGCAAGGCTCAAGTTCCCATTGATAGACAGACGGGCAGGCAGAGTGAGTGAGTGAATGAGTGAGCTTTATTTTAATCATTGTCCAATAAAAATACAATCAATAAAATAAACAACACAAAACCATCCCCTAACAATAAGAACTATTAGCAACCATTTGTTGGTTACTAATAGCTTACGCATAAGGTAGCAAAATTTTGCTACCTTTAGAGAAATAAATTTATCTGTCAGGCCGAAGCCATTTTATTTGGGATCTTAGCCTGCCACACTTTATGCTATTTTACTACGCATTTTCTATTGTGGGAGAATGGGAGTGGGGATTGTTTGAAGTTGCTGGCATGCAGCCATAACAAATTCTTTCTAGGAAGCCAAGGTCATCCTTTGTCTCTGGACCTCTGCACCTGCACGGAAGGAGATGGGTGGACTCTGCCAGCATGGCAACTGAAGATTGAACAACGTGATGGACTTGTGGGGGGGGGGGCAAGGACTTGGACCTTCAACTGGGTGGTGAAACCTGGGAGATTTCAGATTCGGGTTTCACCCGGATGTGCCAACATGGCTCTATTAATAAATTGGAACTTTGAGGAATACTTTGCCTTGGACTCTGATTTAATTTTGGATGCTATTTAGAACCCTGACATTATCTTGATTACTTAAAAGTGCAGATAAAAGCTATCAGAGTGCCCCAGAAATGTAAATAAAAGAGGAGTCATTAACCGGTGGATTACCTGGCAGGAGAGATATGTTGACCATGAAGTTCCAGTTGTCTATAGATTGCAGGTAGTCTGATGTAATTTATCACATTTGGACTGAATCTCCAGTTTATTTTTCTGTGAAACAATTACTCAGTTAATCATCACATGAACCTTTTGAGTGGTTTAAATCAGGTTCCCCTGATTTAACCTAGAGCATTGGTTGTCTTCTCCCAGGTATTGTCCAACCAGCACAGCACACAATCCAGAGAGACAACTGCAACCAGAAATTTGGATGGATGGATGGATGGATGGATGGATGGATGGATGGATTTTTAAGTAGCATAAATATTAACTCACTACGTTTTCTTGATAAACACAGCTATTAACAGGAAACGTTTGTTATTTGTTATACTCATATCTGCAGATTCCAGACGAGAGTATATTTTGTATTCTTTTCTCCATGCCTCTTACCAGAGGAACATAAAATAGAAAACCCTCTCTCTTGGGAACAGGGAAAAGCTTTCTTAATGAGTCTAACCCTTTTTGCTTCAGGGGTCAATTTCTATTACTGGAACAGTCTGTAGACCTCAATGAATGGAATTCAACTTTTTAAAAAGTTTACTAGTAGATTAGATATTATTTCAGGAAAAAAAGCAAGATTATGAGTAGGAAATTTATTGCCCTCTATTCCACTGTGTTCCCCCACCTCTGCATTGATACTGTTCTTATCAGAGATATAAGATGTTACCCAAGGATCTGGAACATTACAGATCTCAACGTGATGTTTAATAATACATTTAATACAATACAATTAAATTAATGTCATTTAAATGTATTGGCTGCCCAATTCTGGTAGATTCTGGGAGGCATATAAAAATACAGGAAATATAATAACAGCTAGAAATATTATATTAAATCAAACAAACAGTCCAGGATAAAATACTTTGCTAACAAAATCCACCAAACAAAACAGGGGTCATTAAACAAGGACAAACATCAGCTCAGGTTAGGGAGCCAGTTTTCCAAGGGTTTCCAGGGAGAGAGGGCCCCATCCTTATCTCTTGGGAGGAAGTTCTTCATTGTGTGTGTGTGTGTGTGTGTGTGTGTGTGTGTGTGTGTGTGTGTGTGTGTGTGTGTGTGTGTGTGTGTGTGCTGCAACAGAAAAGGCAACTTCCTAGATTCCAGAAGATGGCAATATTTAATGGATGGCACCTAGAGCACATCCACTCTGCTGGAATAGCACTGGGCAGGCAGAAATGATTAGAGATCAGTGGTTTCTAATGTGAGCAACCAGAGTGGACCATAGTAGAGATCTTCAATCCCTTGTTCACACATCTTCACGTATATGGGACCACACTGGCTACCTCTTTGCAGGGTTCTTCAGGCAGAATACAAATAATGCCTTCGAGTTTCATGAAACAACAATGATGATGGTTAGCTTCCACTTATAGTATTATTTTGGAAAGCAGTCGTTACCAACAATGACTGGTTGGTTGGTTGCTTTCGTTTATAATGGCATTGTTATTTATGATGTGAGTAATTATTTCTATCATTAAAGGTGATTAGAGGGTTTCTTAAGGATGCACAAAAATGTCAGTTTTGTTTTTTCCCATATGCAAAGGTTTTTAATTCCATTTATGAAGAATAAAAAAAAGTGGAAACAAAACTTTCACGCTTGCCTCAGCCAAATTTAATGGCTCCAGTTGTTGTGAAGGGGATCATGTTGTACCCAAATGTTCTTCAAGATTCTCCTCTTTGGCTCTAGCAATTATAGGTGAGGACTATGAAAGAAAACAGAAGTGACAATTCCATTCAGTGCCACATATTTATTCAATGCACAGGGATTCCTTCCATCCCAGACTCTAAAACCAGCTTAGATAGGATAATATACAGTGATGGGTTGCTACCAGTTTGCACCGGTTCAGCGAACTGGTGGCGGTGACAGGAGGCTCCGCCCACCTACCCAGACGCCATCAAAAATGCTCTGCACATGCGCAGAAGTGTTGCGCATGCGCAAAGCACACACACGCGCCCACACACTCCCATTCCCGAACCGGTAGCAAAGGTAAGTGAAACCCACTACTGGTAATATATCATATACATTTTTTTAAAAAAACCATATTTTTTCTCACTCTCTTTATGATAAAGAAAACCCTTTCTAGAGTTTTCAAATTTTTGTCATTTGTTGTTCTGCGATGAGTAGCTAAATGTCTAGATCTAATTTTGGGCAGAAGAATGACTATCTAAAATTTGGTTACATTACGCGTGTTTAAAATTATTTCTCTAAATAGATTTTGCGAAGTTGGTATACCTCTATTTTAAAAATAATAATTGGAATCATTGTAACAGCTTGGAGTAATCTTTTTTAATGAATGTGGTGGAAATATTGTTTGACATTTCATTGTATTTTGCTTCTCCCGTTCCTCGAAATTATAATACATTGCTTTCCACATACCATGGTCTGTCTTGTTTCTTTCCATCTTTCCTCTCTGGAGATACTTTAAACAAACCTAAATAAAATAAAATAAAAATAAATATGAAACACAAAGTGACTTAAATAGAACCTATGAAAGTCTTGACAGCTAATTATAAATTCTCCAAATATCACAATGGGGACAATAAGGCTCAAGAACATGGAGATGGAGAGAGAGAGAGAGACAGAGACACACACACCACACACACACACACACACACACACACACACACACAGAGAGAGAGAGAGAGAGAGAGAGAGAGAGAGAGAGAGAGAGAGAGAGAGAGAGAGAGAGAGAGAGAGAGAGAGAGATGAATGTAAAGTCATAGAGAATGCAGTGGGCCTCCATAAAAGCAAGGAATGCATGCCAACCACAGGCACAACTTTAGAAACAAAACACAGTAAATCTAAAAATCATTTCCACCAGATGAAGGAAATCGTCAGGACTTGGAATAGACTGTTATTCAAAGATGCCTCCCAATGTCTTCAATTGGTTGTTGTTGGAGACTGGAGACTGGTCTATAATATTAACAATTGGTTTGGAGTCCCAAAGTCTGCTCTTGTGTTTCATCTTTGTTCCTCTGTCATATGGAGCTATATGAACTACCTGATGATGTCAAGATATATGGCATTTTAGCGTGGCAAAAACCAGCTATTTCAAGCTGGGTGATTCCATTCACTCTCCTCCATCCTTATTGACTTACTGTATGACTGAAGCATTTTGAATAGTGAATAGTCATTGACAGACACTTTGTTACATGAATAGGATCCCAGGGGATCTCCCCAACTGAATAAAGAACTTTGTTTTGCTAACAGAGATAATCCATCACTGTTCTGTGGGGTTGTTTTTTTTTTAATACAGCTTCTCAAGGTTCATTTTCTTTTCCTAGAATATCATTTGTTGTGGTTGTTGTTGTTCTTCAAAGATCCCAAGTTGCAGATGGCTGCTTTACAGTAAATCAAAACAAACGTACTTCACAGCTATATTTAGATTTTGATGCATTTTCAAAGGCTGACTTCAGAGTTACACGACTGAGTTACACGACAGAGTTACTTCAGAGTTACATGACTGACTTTTCAAGTAGAAGCAAATGGAGGTGGAAAACTGGACCCAGTTCTTTGTATAATAAGAGAAGGATATTTGGGGGTACAGGTACATCAGGGGCCATTGAGAAACGACCTTTCTTTGGGGGTTTTGCTTTGGAAAAGGTCTTTGGGGAAGATTCTATAAAAAATATCTAACTAATTAACAATGACACATCATAAATTCTTATTGGCTCTACGTCAGGGGTGGCCAAACTATAGTTCTTTGAGGACCTGTGGACTTCAACTCCCAGAATTCCTGAGCTAGCCATGCATGCATGGCTGGCTCAGGAATTCTGGGAGTTGAAGTCCACAGGTCCTCAAAGAACCATAGTTTGGCCACCCCTGCTCTACGCATTTGACTTTTATCTCACAGTTTCTTCCCAAAACTCAGGGCTGTCAAACTCGCGGCCCATGGGCCGGATTCGTCACGTGCTGGTCATGCCCACGCCCGGTTTAGCAAAGAGGGAAAAAGTCCTGATATGTCACATGATGCTGCTGTGACGATGTGAGTTTGACACCCCTGCCCTAACTGGTTCCTCCTACTAAACCAAGGAGGGTAGTTAGGCTTTGCAGATTAAGTTGAAACACAAATACGTCATAGGGGATAGTTCTATCCTTAGTTGTAGGCTAAATATTATGCAAAGGTTAGATTTATATTCACTTTACTGGCTGAACTCTGTGCAGATTTTCATATGGCTAAGGAACTGGGAAAAAGCAATTAAGTTTAAACTTGATTGGAAGATAAGCTTAGATTTTGAGTTATTTTGTATAACTCAGGGCATGTACACAATGCTCTGACCGCCTGTTTTCCACACATCAACAATCCCGTAAGGAAGGCACAATCACTGTCAGAATCTCCTTCAATCAAATACAACATTTGAGGCGCTTCGGAGATGGTTCCAACATGACACTAGCAAAGCAAGCGGCTTCTTCCCTTTTCCCCAGCCTTTATAACACTGTAGTGCTTCTTGTGTGGAGAAAGAAATTCTGGCACACCTTCCTTCTTGGTAAACTGCTTCCGCACAATTAATGAGCCAGTAACAATGGTCAATGTGTAGCTCTCCAAGGCACGCTTTTTTTCTAGATCAGCAGTTCTCAAATTATGGTCTGGATCTTTTCAGGGGATCTGCAAAATATTGTAAGCTGCCCAGAGTTTTCCTGTGGTAAGATGGGTGGCCAATAAAATAAATAAATAAATAAATAAATAAATAAATAAATAAATAAATAAATAAATAAATAAATAAATAAATAAATAAATAAATAAATAAATAAATACATACATACATACATACATACATACATACATACATACATACATACATACATACACACACACACAAACAAACAAACAAACAAACAAACGTCTCAGCTTTAATTTCTAATAGAGTAAATATTGATAGAGATATAAGCCACATAAACCAAAGCTCCTTGAGGGTCCTCCATCATTTTTAAGAAACTAATGGGGTCCTGAGACCAAAATATTTGAGAATCACTGATCTAGATAACAAGGTGGTCATTTTCCTGTCTGATCGGTTGTTGTGTCTCCAGGTACCATGAAACATTCTCTTAGGGAATTTAATAGTCTTATAACGTGTGGTCTAGTAGGGTTGCGTATATGTGGCTTTCAGTTTATCCTCATCATTTTTACACTGCCTGAATTTTCCTTTTCAACTGGTGGGGGGTTCCCAAACTGTGGACTACCAGAGGCACAAATTCTCTTGTGTTACGCCCATATTCTTATCCACAGTCATCATACGTGGAGAATGTGAATGGGAAGTCATTTCTTTTTCTTGTTGTTCCTGAGAACAATAAAGAAGAAAGAAGGAAATGAGGTTTTCAACACTTTGTATTCCATTTCAGATAAATAGATAAACTATTATCTATTTAATTCCTCTCTGCTAGCTAAAGTATGTTTATGCTGGCCAAGGAAAGGGAAGACAACAGCCGCCAAGGATGGATAAGATCAGAGAGATCAAGGGAATATCCTTGGAAGAGCAACAGGTTGCATTAGTCATCAACAGCTGAGTCTGGACTAAGGATATCTCACTTCTGTGAGAAAAAGTCACTTTGGGATTTGTAAAAGAGGGCTTGTAAAACCTCGGAGAAATTTTGTGGAGGGAGAAAGAAAGTTTGAACAGAGCAGCTTGATGAATTAAAGATTAATATTGTCAGAAGCAAAAGAAAGGAATATAAACTTGACTTCTTTGATCGTGGCTGAAATGAGAAATTGTTTCATAAATTTTTCGAAATCCTTTATGGACTTTTTGCCAACATTTGGACAGAAGTGGCAAAGATTTGTGAATGGATAAGGGATTCATGGGAAGAAGTGAATCATGTATGTCATTTCACCGAGACTGGGGAACTATTAATTTGCTGTGCTTGTTGCAATGTCACTTATATAAATCATTTTTATTTTCCTCTATCATTTCTCCTCCTCCTCCTCCTCCTCCTCCTCCTCCTCCTCCTCCTCCTCCTCCTCCTCCTCCTCCTCCTCCTCCTCCTCTTCCTCTTCTTCTTCTTCTTCTTCTTCTTCTTCTTCTTCTTCTTCTTCTTCTTCTTCTTCTTCTTCTTCTTCTTCTTCTTCTTCTTCTTCTTCTTCTCACTTTGCACTTTTCTTTTCTTTCCTTTCTTTCCTTTTTCCTGATTTCAGTTTGTATTATCTTTGGTATTGTAAAACTCTTTCATAAAAAAATATTTTAAAAAGAGAGAGAATGAGCGTGAGAAAATCTCTTTTGAAAAGTCTTTCAGCCAATGAGTATTTCCTTACATTTGCATCAATGAGCAATGAACGATAGACAGTTTTGAGGTTGGCATTCTATCACTTCTCAAAAGGTGGTTTTACACCTATCTTTTTGGCACTTGATATGATTTGCCTAATACAGTATGATGTAGGAATATCAGAAGCAGGTATTTAGAAAGCTCCATATGACATTCATTCATTGGGAAATGTTTTCTCCCTATTGTCATAATGTGTTTGTAAGAGTAGTGAGAACTAGAGATATGAAAATATAGATGTGTTTGGATTTAAATCAGTGTAGTTGAATACTGAAAACTGATTAATCAGCTTTCCATATTTTGTATGTAAGACATCCCCATATATTTCATGTAACTTGAACTTCTAGGATTTTTATAAAAGCTTTAAGAAGGAGGGGAAAGGGCTACATAGCATACACTATGTACTTATCAACCAACTGAGTTTGCTACAGCTCTTTTTTGGTGTGCAGTTGGTGGCAAATCCAGATTTCATTCTGTGTGGTTTTCAAATTTGCTAATCTATTAATAGCATTAATATAATCCATTGCCTGATTTCTAAGAAAAATCAAGTCCTTGGTCTATGTTCATTTGCTCTGGTTGATATGGAATAGCAATGTGCATTTACACATTGAGAGAGATATCTTATCCTAGCCTTAAAGGGTTTTTTTTAGCTGTCATTCTTTAAAGGGAAGATAACTTCTCTGTCTCCATTGCCCATTAAAATAGTTTATAATCCTCTCTGTTAGAAAATATTTAAATCAGAAGTGTTTTAACATTCAACAACCTAACTTTGCAAGTTCAGTGAAGCTTCACACACGCAGTATATTTCTCCTTTAGAGTTATTTATTGAATGGAATGCTAGATTTTAAACCCCTGATAATTTAAGTCTGGGAAACAGTAGTACACATAAAGTAGCTACATTACTGTTGTCAAACTGAATTTCAAAACTTGTCTTCTGATCTGAATTTCCGAACTGACTCTAGTAGATCCAACATTTTGCTACAGGAGTCATTCCAGGTACAATTGACTTAGTGCAAATTACTTTATACTGTTTCTTCTAGCATTAAATAATAATGTAGAGTGAAACCATAAATCAACAGATCCAGAGTTAATGCATTTTGGATGCAACAGGCTACATTTACATTCAAACTTCAACCACCACCACCACCCCATTATAGAACTGTCCGGTATTTCCAAAGAATGTCTAGACAATTGACATAATTTACATCATTTGACATAATTTACATCACTTGTCAATTTGGGGTGTTTGCATAATTATATAATCAAAGTTTTTGTGTTATGTACGTGAATTGCCATCGTTTGCATAAAAACATAAATGGAATAAATTAACACAAATGATATAAGAATGTAAATTACATAATTAGGCAATGACAGCAATTATGTTAGCTGAATTAATTTGAATTTAATGGACAAATGGATTTAACAGACACTCTTGCTCCCAAGTGGAAGGCATTGTTATGCAGCTTTGATCTCGATTTAAATTTGGCAACCTCTCCTTCTGTTCCATTTTATTTCAGACCACACACAATTAGCGCTAAGAACCCTATCAGCTTTGTTCTCAAAACACAGTTAAACATTTGGTTGCTACCTATTCAAATCTCCTTACTGGTGGTTCAGACCACACATAAGCACTCTAAGTGACCACTTCAGATATACAGAATCCTCACTCACTTCCTCCAGGAAGTACCTCTTTTTCCCAAAGCTGGGAGAATATGGTTTCTTTATATCACTAGGCCCTTCCTCATTGGTTAGGCAGGTTGCAGTAGGTATGGCTTTGCTGCTGCAAGCCAATCAGGGTATGTGAAGCATGTTCCATGCATGTTCTATGCTGCACGACCTTTCAAATGATTTGAGTGACTGAATGATTCAGTGATTGCAATGGAGAGTCATCCTTCCTCAGCCAGCTTTTCTCTACAGCTCTTTTTTTCCTGGAGGAATATTTAAATAAAATGGAGCAAGTGGCTGGGTTTTGATATTTCCAAAACATAACCGACTGGATGAAGTTTGTTTAACTTTACAAGCCCAAGTCTATCTACTTCTCTGGAAGTTAATTGGTCACCAGATTATTGTTTAGTCTTCCCGCAATTTATTTATTTATTACATTTATATGCTACCCCATCTTGCAGTTTCAGGCAACTCATTTAAACTAAATTCTGTACATATCATATTTATTAGGAATGATGTAGTACTAGGAAATTGCCAGTTATATGTAAAGTATATCCACTTTTCTGAGAGTCTTTAATCATCCTATTGAAATTTCTGCTTTTATATACTGCATTTTGATGGCACCTTTACGAAGACATCATTACACACACACACACACACACACACACACACACACACACACACACACACACACACACAGGTTTACAAAGAGAAGTCTGTTAAAAACAACTGTGGCAATATTTTCTTGTGACAGTGAGACATTTATTTATTTATTTATTTATTTGTTTATTTATTTATTTATTTATTTATTTATTTATTTATTTATTTATTTATTTATTTATTTATTTATTTATTTATTTATTTATTTATTTATTATTTACATTTCTATGCCGCCCAACTCCCGAAGGACTCTGGGTGGCTCATAACAGAAAGAAACATAAATAGAAAATTTAAAATTTAAAAAGTAGACTAAAAATGCATTAAAATTACAGTCATCCACCATTCATGGGCCAACCTCATCTTTCATCATCAGAGGTCAATGGCCTCAGGCCTGTCGGAAAAGCCAGTTCTTAACGGCTTTACGGAAGGCCAGTAAGGTGGGGGTGGTACGGATCTCAGGAGGTAGTTGTTTCCAGAGAGCCAGACATGCAGATTTTCTACCTATAAAATCGATTTATCTTACTGCTATTACTCCTTTTCCCCAAAACAACATTCCTGATTAATACAGCAGTTAATATACAAATGAAATATGACAATCCTTCCATATGACAGGTTTCTGAACAAATGCAGTCACATACTGTAAGATATTCCAAAATTAGCCCACCGATCTTTGCCAAGGAGATTTGATTCCCCCCCACTCCTCAGAAAACCATGAACCTAAAAGTTTAGAGATAGAGTTCTGTAAATATTTGCATACACACGTTTTTAGCAGAGCTATCCCAAACATTCTCCCACATGAACCTGAAAGAAACGGAGTGATAACTAGATAAGAATAAGTCTTTCTCATTTCAACACAGCTTGCATAGAAAAGCTAAACTGGATTACTAAGTTCAAACTATTTTTACAGAAACATTCTCCCTTCAAAGAAATGTCACCTCACCATGGGGTGAAACCCACCAAGACTTCATTTAAAGCTTTTTAAAGATAAATCTCCTAAAAGGGAGAAATAATTTGACTATTTCCTTTATTATGTGTTTTTTTTTTGTTTGAAAAAGCTATTAAAAAGTTATATGCTTTCGAAACATGGAGCTAACCTGAATAGGCTGTGTGACATATAACATTTGCCTAATGTTCAAAGGAAGAAACATCACTGATAATATTAACAATAATGAAACTGCTGGCATCACAACAGTCCATTGGTGATAAATGGTTTTATCTGATATCAAAAATTTCCTTTTGCTTTCCAAAGAGGAAAGCCATACAATTACTTTTGGAGCTTATTTTGGGCTACAGCAGAAATATATATTCATTTTTAAATCTTCTCAAAATTCTGTTTGGGAAATGTTTGTATCAAATAGATGCAAATACTCATGGATGGGGTGAAACAACTTCTGTATTGAGTAATAAGAACTATCACTCGTTCTATTATACCTTATAATGTTTTATACCAGATACATTAAGTAACCTAAGCACATACAAAAATGAACATATTTTTCAGTGCTAAAAAATACACATTGCTTCTGCCTGGGAAATGGCTTGGAGACAGCGAGCAGGCAGGTGAGAGGCCGACAGCGACATGACAAAGCCGATCCGTTTTCACAACCGGTGGACAATTCAAAGCCCCTGAATTGTCAATCATTCTCCCCTCCCAGCTACTCACTCACCCACCCATCCACCTCAGGGCAGGGCAGCGGGTGGGCTGGAACTCCCACGCACTTGCGGGGGGAGAAGGAAAAGAAAGGAGGTGGGGACTCCCCGAAGCCATCCACGCGTAGCTCGCTGGATGGAGTGGGAATGGGACACACAGGCACGCGTGCCCCACACTGACCTGCACACAAACAAAGCCTCGCCGGGCAGCTTAGTGCAGCGCAGTGGAGCGCAGCCCCTGCTTCGCGCCCTGGCAAAGCAAGTGAGCGAGTGAACAGATGGGCACTCCATCATTGTTCCCTCCCCTTCAGCCCCCCTTGCAGCCCTTTGATGCTGCTGCCGCAGCGGGCTGAGGGAATGTTAGGGTCACCCCAATGCAGGGAGAAAGAAGGGGGGCTTGGGGAGAGCGCCAGATCCTCGGCCCCAGGATAATGGCATGCCGGTGGGTCAAAGCAAGGGTTGCTGCCCGGCAACCGGAGCGATGCTGGTGGAAAAGGGGGAAGCCTCTTTCGGGCTCGGCTCTGCCCCACTCTCGGTTTCATCCTCTGAGGCTTCCCGCAGGAGCAGGCAGGCAGGTGGCCGGGTGGGAAGCCAGTGGCCTGCTTCGGAGCCCCAAGCAAGCTCTGCGGAGCCGGCCCAGGAGGCACATGGCCCCGGGTGGAAGGTGGTCTTTTCTGCAGCATCCCCCTCCCCTCTTTGGATTGCCCTGCAGTGGGGGCTCTGCCTTTGCAGAAACAGGGTGGGCGCATGTGCAGCAGCCCTGGGACATCCCTGTGCCCTCCTGGAGCACCGCCGCCGCCATCCCTCTCAGTATCTACGTTTCCACCAAGGGCCGCCCTCCCACTCACTGGCCGGGCTGGGCTGGACACCAACCTCGGAAGGCAAGTGGGCATGGGATACCACCGGGAAGGTTGCATGGAAGGCTGCCAAGCATGGCAGGGCTGCGGGGAATGGAGTAAGCTGCTACCTGCCACCCCGATATGCTTGTTTGCCTTCGCAAGCTGGCCATGGGGACACCGTGAAGGCTGCATGGAAGGCAGGAAAGCATGTCAGGGCTGCGGGGAAGGGAGTAGGCTGCTACCTCCCTTCCCTACCACCCCCAACATGCTTTCCTGCCTTCCACATGGCCTTCCGCTTGCCTACCTTTGCAAGCTGGCCATGGGGACACCGGGAAGCCCGCATGGAAGGCAGGAAAGCATGTTGGGGCTGCGGGCCGCAGGGAATGGAGTAGGGAAGGCAGGGTGGGATGGTGGCGGGGGCAGGGGCAGCTGGGTAGTCCGCGACTTCGCAGGCTTACCTGGCAGGTAGATCAGGGGCGCAGCGCTTCAGGCAGGCAAGCTGCAGAGCAGAGACTGGGCAGAGCAGGGTGAGCGAGCGGCAACCAGGGGACCGGTTCAGAGGCGTGGCCAACCAGTTGTCACTACCGGTTCTCCAAACCATGGGCGGCCGCCACTATGGCTACACCCGAACCGGTCCGAACCGGTAGCATTTCACCCCTGATTATTTTTCCTTCGTAGTCAGTCATCAAGAACTACCTTTAAATCCCATTTGTGCCAGAAAAGAGATTTCAACAGGCACTTTTTTTTCCTATTCAAATGAATGAGAATTATTTTATGTTGAATATAATCCAGCCAAAATTTCAGACACAAGTTGCCATACTATAAAGTAGTGGAGGAAAAACTGACCAAGAGTCCAGAAGTGTTTATAACAAGCCCCAAATAGAGTTGCATGTTATTGCTAGAAGCAGTGAGTAATTATATTTGATAATTGGTATACGGTATATATTTAATATGTGACTCAGTTGTATTTAATATTTGATAGGTGATATTTTCTGATATCCAGTGGGTAATTAACATTTATTCAACAGTTGATCTTTCTTATCAGATTTCTTAACTAATGTTTGCAAATCTATACCACCAAGAAATGCCAAAACAGTTGAATCAAACATAAATTGCTTTTCATTTACAGACATTTTGGCTCCGTTTTCCATCTATAGCAATTTTCTTTCCTGGATTTATTTATTGTTCCTTAGATTTATATCTCATCTTTCTTTCAGGAGGGACAGTATGGCACTTATTTTTTTCATTTTTCCCCACAACAAGCCACCCCCATGAGATAGTTTGTGCTACGAATGGTTGAATGTGGAATTGTAACACGATCATCTAAAAACACCAGTGCATCTTCAAATCTCAGTTTTCCAATTGCCAAACATTCTCTTTGGATGCATAACAATATTTAAAGATGACCCTCTGCAAATTCTTCCCTGCATGTGGAGATTACAGCTCTTAAATTTTCATTTGCCATTAGAATGGTGGTTGGAGGTTCTGGATATTTTATTTTTCAGGTCCCAATTAATAGCATGAGTTTGGGGATAGAAATGTTTCAAATATCACATCACATGAGCAATGACAAACAAACAAACAAGCAATGAAGCCATATTATCTGTTCATTATTAAGCTCAATCTGAAAATCTGAAAATTGACCCAGCTTCTGGCTTAAGAATGTCTTTCCTACAACGAAGTTTGTTATTTTTCTTTATTGTTGTTGTCATTTGGTTTTAATTAGAATCAATTATTGTGCTGTGTCCTAAGTTTGGATAAGGTATAGCAAAGCAGCTGTGTGTGGGTTTTTTACATACTGAGAGAGGGTGAGGCCGATTCCCTCAAGGCAGGAAGTAACTAATAATTTCCAAGTCTGTAGAAGAAAGGAAGGCGGTGGGAGAAATATCTATTCTACTATATATAATAGAGTGAAACCAGAAGCTAGGGTTTTTAACAGATTAACAGAGTTGGAAGGGACCTTGCAGGTCATCTAGTCCAACCCCCTGCCCAAGCAGGAGACCCTACATCTGCCTCTACCTAGGATTGAACTCACAACCTCCTGATAATGAGGCTTCTGGGCTACAATCATAGTCTCTTTAAAGCTGCAGTTATCAGTTGAAGATGCCTCTCCTGTGGCTTGATGTACAACTGTACATGTAGAAGGAGAATCCTATCCCTCCAAAGCAATATTTCAGATCTGAATTAGTTATTCTCTTCTCTCCATTTCAAAGAAGGTGTATCAAGTTGTTATGATAATCAGCTGAGGATCAAAGAGAAGGGACGAAGGAACACTTCTAACCCATATCTAAGTTACTAATCCTTCTATTAATGAAAATTCCCAATGTATAGGAAATATTGTAGTCCACATAAAATAAACATTGAAAGAAGTCTTTCAAGCATTCCGGAAAAAGAAAAACCCAAACTATTTAGAATTCCCTACAAACTGGGCTTTGAGGACTATGAATTTGGGGAGCTGTAGTTCTGTTACATCGAGAGCAAACCAAGTAAAGAAATAGCTGCTCTGGAACAGGCATAGAGTACTTGGCTAGATATCTTTATTTATTTACTTTAAATTTAATTGGTTTCCCCATGCATTTCTCTACCTTTGAGTACTCTAAATCTGCAGTCAGAGAAGGTTGTTTATTTACTCTAAACGATTCTCTTATGCAGATAAAGTGTGAGGTGTGACTCCCACCACAGTGTGAACTGCTCTGATGCAACTCTGATGCAACTGGGTGAGTCTTTATGAAAGTGCAAGCAATGCATAAAGACATGTGATCACATTCCTGGAGTTTATTGCACCTCTCTGTGCTGAATTTCACTGCAAGTTCCTTGAAGCCTGCTTAGAGATTTGGATAATCTAGTAAACCACAGTGGTGAGACGGATGCCATTATCCCATTCTATACACAGTACTCAGCTATTGGAAGGGCTTGCTTGAAACAAGCAACACTATTGGGCATTTTCTTTTTTTCTTTCTTTTTTTGGCAGAGTGTGGGAGAGGAGATGACATTACAAGGTTTTGTTCACACGGGGAAAAAAAACCCTTCTCTCATTTTCTTATCATATATTTATTTAGGGGGCATATTTGGGGAAATATCCAAGGAGTAAAATAAGATTTCAAAAAGTCATGGTTGGACATATCTAAACATAAAGCAGAAGAGAAGCAGCTAAGCAGCAGACTCCTCCCCAGTGCTGAGACAGGTTGGAGAAAGTAGTGGGTTATGTAGGGCTGCCCTGAATTCATCCCATCAGGTTACTTGGCAGATATTGACAGACATGTCTAGTAATGGCAAATTGATTATTATTGTTGTAACCATCCAAAGGCAAGAAGACTAGCAAATCTAGTGCAAGTTTCCTACTCTAATATATAGTCTACCTGTCAATTCCAACCTTTTTTATTATTATTATTCCAATCACAACTGTGGCCTCATTATTTAAGGCTTAAACAGATCTAGCAGTCACTAAGAATAGAGCTAGAAGGGTCCTTGGAGGTCTTCTAGTCCAACCCCCTGCTCAAGCAGGAGACCCTATACCATTTCAGACAAGTGGCTGTCCAGTCTCTTCTTAAAAACCTCCAGTGATGAAGAAGCACCCACAACTTCTGAAGGTAAGCTGTTCCATTGATTAATTGTCCTCACTGTTAGAAAGTTTCTCCTTAATTCCAGGTGAAAGAAAGAAGAAAGAAAGAAAGAAAGAAAGAAAGAAAGAAAGAAAGAAAGAAAGAAAGAAAGAAAGAAAGAGGGAGGGAGGGAGGGAGGGAGGGAGGGAGGGAGGGAGGGAGGGAGGGAGGGAAGGAAGGAAGAAGAAGAAAGAAAGAAAGAAAGAAAGAAAGAAAGAAAGAAAGAAAGAAAGAGGGAGGGAGAGGAGGGAGGGAGGGAGGGAGGGAGGGAGGGAGGGAGGGAGGGAGGGAGGGAGGGAAGGAAGGAAGAAAGAAAGAAAGAAAGAAAGAAAGAAAGAAAGGGATGGAGAGTGAGAGTGAGAGCGAGAGAGCGAGAGCAAGAAAGCGAGCGAGCGAGCGAGCGAGCGAGGCGAGCGAGCGAGAGAGAGAGAGAGAGAGAGAGAGAGAGAGAGAGAGAGAGAGAGAGAGAGAGAGAGAGAGAGAGAGAGAGAGAGAGAGAGAGAGAATATGAATCCTAAGAAATGCAATTCTGGAAAATTATAATTCTCAGGATTTTTTTTAAGCTCATGTCAATTAAGGGATTAGAATTTTTAAAACATTATTATGCTGAGAGGGCAGAAAAGCCCATGAATCCATCTGACAGGTACAGCTTCCACAAATCATCCTGTTGTTACTGTGTGGGTGTGATTGTCCTATAACTGACATGGTGCCTTCAGGAGAGAAGCATAGACTGCATAGAAGAATTTCTGAATTGGGAAGCAAATCAGTTCCACAAGTACCTTAGAAATGATTTACCTGTATCAAGTCAAGCACAGGACCGCAATGCAAAAGTCTGACTCCTGGCATGGATTTGTGGAACATGTAGATTTTGAACCAAAAGCAATGACCAAAAGCGAAAGAAATGAATTGTAAATGACATAGGAACTTGGGTAACTTCAGGTAAACTTGATATTTTGGAGAGGGGGTTGGGGCAATGGCCACAATGGATTGTTTTGCATTGCTGCCATTATGTTCTGCCCCAGCTAAGAACGTAGCAAGCACAAAGTTTGTTCGAATTTATTTTAATCAATAACCGACTACTAATAACTGTCTTAGTAGAGGTCACACACACCGCTGGCGCATCACCAAGTTGGTCTCCTCTCAAACGGGATCCGCTATCAGCTGCACGGGCTGCTGGCGGGCCACAACACATTACCAGCCAACCACATGGCCTATTGGCTGTAATGTAGACCTCAAGGATTAGCTTCCAAATCTTCATTAGGAGATATAGACACAGGGCTTACAAGGATTCCTGGCAGCAAACAATATGCCAGAGTTAGAACACAGTAACTGGACTCATATTCAGTACTGTATGCATACTATGCTAAAGTGCAAGAAAGCATTTATAAACTGCAATATGATGCCCTCTAACTATAGTAGCCCATTAAATGTTTATAAAAGGCCTTTGCCCTCCCAGTGTGAGTAACAATATTCAGAGACACTCGCATATTGTGTTAATTATGTAGCGGGCTGTTGATCCCCGTCTTTTCATTTCTTCTGGCATATGTGCACAGAGCATGACCTGACTTGGAACTACTAAGCATGAGGTGGGACATTCTTCCCCCAGCCACATTGTTTCTGAAATCCCAACTGCACAGCGCACTTTTGTTTTCCTTTACTTCGTCCCATTATTTATCCCAGAAGATCTATGTAGGAGGAGATGAAAGGATGCTCCAGAATCCCCATTTTTAAAATTGAGTTGCTAGGGACTCACGGTCATGAAAGCCTCCAAGTACCCTCTAGTCAAGGTGAGAATGAATGACTAAAACCAACCCTGTGAAACCACCTACACAAAGGATCCTTCAGCGAGTTTGATCCTAAAACTAGTTAATGCCAGAGCTGAAGGTGCCCCTACAAACGGCAGTTGCACTGATCCAGCATTGGTACAACATCTCTATATTCCCATAATGTAGTTCTCCTGAGTAGCTCAATGATTTTCTTCCAGGTCATCTGCAATGCAGCTCCAATCACAAAGCTTCTGCGATTTCCAAGGGAGATGTGGACCATTTCTCCACTAATAGTCCTCACCCCCTGCACCTAATTGATTTCAAAGGCTATGAACCTAAACTTAAATCTCTTTAATCAGTTAATACATACTTTCATAATCCTGGGAAAAAAACCCTGCTCAGCTTTATTTTTCCTACTTATATGAATACTGTAGGATGCACTGAATGTTTGCTGCATCCCACTGATGGCCTCCAGTGAGCCATGATTCTCTCCCGGAAACATTACAATCTATAGCCATAGTGTGCAACTGTAGGAAATTGTGGTCTTATGCTTCATCACAGCTTTCAATGGAAATGTACCTACAGGAAGAATGATGTCTTGAAGGCCAGGCAGCTTTCTCCTTGCACCATAACTTATACAAGAGGTTTTTTTTTTCTTTTGCAAAACAAAATAAAATGTATATAGTATATACTGAAAGCAGGGGAAGGCATCGGCATTTTATTTTCCCCCTTCCTGTGAAAAGTGGAAGGGAAGGGAATTTGGTAACTCCAGAAGCCGGGATAGCTGAAGAGGAGGCCAATGACTGAATTATGATTTTTGCATTCTTTATTGGTCCGATAGAAAGCATAGTGAATGTTCCAAGGTGTTTCCTGCTTGTTTTCAGGGTTCTAAGGCCACCAGGCATGAAGATGAAAGCATCCTGGCTCAAAAGTGCTTGGGAAGGATTGGAGAATAGAGAAGAGTCCTTTTCTTTGGGGTTCCCAGTTTATTCTCCATAGTGGGCGGAGCTAGCCTCCAAGATTGGGATGATACAATCCATCAGCCAATCAGTCCTGATTGGCTGATGGATTGTATCATCCCAATCTTGGAGGCTAGCTCCGCCCTATGAGAAGGGGCGTTTGGGTAAGAAACAACGCCCTTTCACTATATATGCCCCCCATATATCTGAGAGTAACACTAATAAAACAATGTATTCTCCTTCTGAGGGGTAGAATCAAAGGATTCTACTTCCCAACCTGTTGATGCCAATGCTGGCAGAAGCCTAAAAGTGGGGAGTGGTTCCTTTCCTCATTCTGTTTTCTTTTACTTCCTCTTCCCTTTCTTCCTCTCTCTGTGCAAAGTCAGAATAGCAATAGCACTTAGACTTATATACCACTTCACAGTACTCCACAACCCTCTCTAAGCGGTTTACAGAGTCAGCCTATTGCCCCCAACAATAATTTAATAATTATTAATAATAATTAATAATTTAACAAAGTTGGAAGGGACCTTGGATGTCTTCTAGTCCAACCCCCTGCTATTGTGGCCCGCCCGCAGCTTGTGCAGCCTGGGCCTTTGGAACCTTCAGTACCTCTTGGCAGTGCTGAGAAAGGAGGGGCTACTCCTTTCCTGAATGCAAGAGCACGCAGGGCTGCCAAGAGGCAGGAAGGTTTACTCCGGAGGAGGTCTACTCGGGAGTAAGACTTGGGGCTAATTGGCCACTCTATAAACCCTAGTCTATTTAACAATAGTCGATGCAGCTGGGAGGTTGCAGAGAACAACTTGGGAAAAACCCGTCTGATCAGAGTTTGCTCCGTGATACCTGTTTTTTGTTTATCCGGCGGCGTCTTGTTATCAGAGACTGAATTCTAGGAACTTTGCCAAGCTCCGTAAGATACCTGGACTTAATTTACTTGTCATGGTTTGCAACCTCTTTGAACTAATACCAGCTATTAATGAAGTTAATTAGTAGCTGGTTGTTTCCCAATGAAGACTGTTTGTAACTTGGTGTGTGCATTCTTTATTAGTAAAAGTGTTGCATTAAACTGCTTGTGTGGTTGTGTGCTTTGTGGGGACAGAACACCTGCTTACCCAATCTGGGTCCTCTTTTCACCGACCTCGGAAGGATGGAAGGCTGAATCAACCTTGAGCCAGTCAGAATCGAACTGCTGAATTGCTGGCAGTCGGGAGGCAGGCAGAATTAGCCTGCAATACTGCATTTAAGAATGCTTAAAGCCAACATGTGGTTTGTTTGGCTTTGACCTAGAATGCTGTGTAAATCTAATCCTTTTGTTTATAAACAATGGTTAATCCCATTATTGTGAACCTGTGACACACCATGTCATTTTTGGTGACATGCCTAGAGGCCCCATGGGAATGTGGTGTGCTCTTGTGTGGCCTCTGGAAGTTGCATGAGAGGGCCCTTCTCTTGTGAGGTCTCTGGAGTCTCCCAAAATTGTGTGAGAATGGGGTGTGATTTTCTACTCGTTTTGGAGGCTTCAAGGCCACGCAAAGGCATTCACCAGTGTTCAGGCCTCATGTGATCCAGAGCTCCTGGAGATATGAATCCCCCCCCCCGAGAGATAAAGCCAAAAAAATGTTTACAACTATGTATTTAATTATTGATTAAATTTCTATGCCGCCCATCTCACTATCCAAAGCGACTCTGTTACGAATTGTTTCTCTTTTGTCAGGGGTGGAGGAATGGAGGAGAATGACACACCATCAGACTCAAATTAGGCATTTTCTGGGAATTTTTAACATACCGAACTTAAAACATTCACCATCACTGGCTTAGAATCACGGGCATGAATCCAAGAAAGGGTGGCTCTTTCATTAGCCATGCTTGAGCAAGCTAAGGTACAATGGGAAATGCTTGTAGGCTTATGTGGGGGTGAATATTTGTGGCTTCCTTGCTGTCTTTCCTCAGTTCCTCCATTCCACTTGGCAGATGGTTGAGGGAGAGAGAGAGAGTTGTTGCCCAAGATCTGAAGGGCCTAATTGCAGATGGCTTCACCTCCTTGGACCCCTTTTGCCTTCTTCCCTCCCCACCCCCCACCCCCATTTTCTCTGTCACTTGCAGATGGCTCTCTTCTGCTGCTCTGTAGGATTACCTTCTCCCTCCCCCCTTTTTTTCTTTCTCCCAAACCCCCCTCCTAATTCTTTCCTTCCATGAATTTCTTCATGAGTTCGATTGTCCACCCCTGCTCCACACTAGCTGAACCATTCTGGAAATTGGAGCTGTAACCAACTGTAAACCTTACACCTGATCCCAAAGTGGTAAATCAGCCCTTAAAAAGGCAATGCTGGCAGATTTTTGAAAGGCTTCATTAAGGTTGGAGTTTCCTTTTCGATTCCTCCTTTCTTCGTAAGGTCCAAAAGACCCCATGGAGAGATTCTAATTAATTCTTACCGATTTTGAAATAGCGTGGGTAGTGTGTAATAATTACTATTTAAAAATAACTAAATCCTTTAAAAAAAAATTTTTTTTTTGCACAAGGGAGGGGTAGAGAAAGGAAGAGGGAACCTGTCTCCTAATGTTGAAATGGCAGTTATTCTCCTTATAATTTTCCTTTTCTTTTTTTTTCAGGGCTGCTTGGCACAAGGTTCTTCCAGGATTGTTGTAAATGGATACTGCAAATGTAATTCTGGAAAGAAAAGAAGACGTACTCCCAACTGAGAGTGTTTTACCACTGTTTAATGGGTATATAATTGGATTCTGGGTTCCAACTGGAACGCAAACACAGGAAGTGTGGCATTTCCCCTCTGGGAATTTAACATAACATATTAACAGAGTTGGAAGGGTCCTTGCAGGTCATCTAGTCCAACCCCCCTGCCATTATGCAGAGAAAGAAGATATAGGTGAGCATTTGCAAATAATAATAATAATAATAATAATAATAATAATAATAATAATAATAATAATAATAATAATAATAATAATAATAATAATAATAATAATAATAATAATAATAATAATAATAATAATAATAATAATGCTAGTGGAATGGGGGAGAACAATCAAATATCCGGAGAAATATACCTGAAAGAAGCAATAGTGTATCTATAGCAGTTTTGTTGGGTGGGGTGGGGTGAATAAACACTGATTTTCTGCCCAGTATGGGTAGTTATTGACTTACAACCATAATTGAACCCAGAATTATGGTTGTAAGTCATTGCAGTTGTTAAGCAGATCATCCACATAACCACGGCTGATTTTACTACTCATTTTTGTGGTGGTTATTAAACAAACTCAGTGGTCATTAAGAAAATCTGTTTTATATGATGGATGTTTTTTTGCATGAAACTAAAAGTAAATGCTAGAAACCCTTAAAAATGCCGAAAATTGAAGTCACATGTCCATGGGATACTGCAAATGGTCATAAATGCAAGCCGGTTGCCAAGAAGGGTCCAAAATGTGATTGTGTGACTATAGAGGTATATGCGGCTGTTGTAACTTTAAAATTGGTCATAAGTACCTTCTGAGGTGGTCCGTCTTTAACTTCAAAGAGTCGCTAAGTGAGAACTACCTGTAAAATAATTTCTGCTTCTACTTAAGAAGGTCATTCATGTCAAAATATAACAAGCCATGTCAATGTTGTTTAGTTAAGGCTCCAAAGGGCAGAATGGCGGGACCATATTCTATATTGGAAGGGGCCAAGTCCCAATAAAAATAGCTCATATTTTGGAAAATATTCCAGTAACTGGAAAATAGCATTAGCAATAGCACTTAGACTTACAGTATATACCGCTTCACCGTGCTTTACAGCTCTCTCTAAGTGGTTTACAGAGTCAGCATCTTGCCCCCAACAATCTGGGTCCTTATTTTACCCACCTCAGAAGGATGGAAGGATAAGTCAACCTTGAGCCTGGTGAGATTTGAACTGCCAAATTGCAGACAGCCAGCAGTCAGCAGAAGTAGCCTGCAGTACTGCATTCTATCCACTGTGCCACCATGGCTCATGCACATTTTGGAACAAGATCACCTCTAGTTCTAAGGCCAAAATGGGAAAAGAACATATTTTAGGAGTGGCATACCAGAGGCAACATTTTTTCAAAGAGGGCAGAGCTACCAAGTGAGAGAGGTCAGGTAAAAAATGAAATATGATTTAATTTACAATGAAATACAATGACATTGATTAAATAACATGACGAATATGTTCCAATAACTCCAAAATTACTGTTCAATGGTAGCTCTTTAAACTATTTGGATGAGTACTGCATCCAATATTTTCTTTTGGGGGGGGGGGAGCATAGGTTTGCATCCCTGCTTAAGGGAAAGTAAACAGACCAATTGCCTGGGAGGGGAATTTTGGTTTTTCTAATATTTACACATATTTATAAATAGAGTTTTTTTATAGGTAGGATGGCCTGCAAATGGGTCAATTTGAAGTGTCAGCCCTGTCAGCTGGGGAATGCTGGGAATTGAAGTCCCTATATCTGGAGAGTGTCCATCTTGGAGAATCACTGCATTATTCAAGAGCACCAAATGCTTAGGGGCCTAGAGAATTTCACTCACATTGCTTTCTGCTTATTTATATATCTTTGCATATCCACTACTGGCTTTCTGCTTGCAGCACTAATGCGGTCTAGAAGATTGGGTTGCTTTTGTTTTTAAACGTAATTCATGCCCCTGGACATTTGAACATTGAAATGAGGGGTACTTGGTGCTCTCTGAGCTTGCTTGCTTTCTTGCAATCAGGGCAGCAAATGAATGATTCTGTTTCCTGAGAAGAAAGATCTGAATTCCGGCGCCTGCCCTCTTAGGCAGAAATATAACCCGGAGAAAGCTTTCAGCGTTGCCATCATTCCACACAGAGTTAGGATAATAGGACAATTCTTGAAAAGATGTGAAGGAAACTGGGCTGACTGTTGCAGTGTTCACAGAAATAGCATTCTATCGCCCGCATGTCTAGAATAGTTTCCACTCTGGCTTCACCTCCCCCCCCCACACACACCCATGCTCATAATTACAAGGAGGACGTAGGTGGCATAAACCAGTCTCACATCACCAAAGCTCTAAAATGTGCTGCACTCAAGACATCTATGCAAGCTGCCTTCTGTGTTAAGGTTAGTATATGTTTTCAGGGCTTCTCTCATTATGTGCCCAGAGGGGATCTGAATATTAGGACAAATCCGGAAATCCATGCAGGCAAAGAAGGAAGCTGGTGGGCTTGGGAATTCCTTCCCCAAATTCATTATGGTTTCAACCAGTGGTGGGTTCCTACCAGTGCAGTCCACTCTATAGCACCAGTAGCGGCCCACTGGTGACATCACAGTACCGGTGCGGTCGGTTGCCGGTGCCTGGGTGCCACCATTAAAAAAAATTTTTTTTATTTTTTTTTTTAATTTTCTTCTGCGCATGCCCAGAAGCCGAGCTTCCGGCACTGCGCATGCGCTGCCTTCCTACCCCACAGTAAGTCCAAGCAGGGGAGGATGGCTGAGGGAGTGCGTGAGACACTGAAAGAACGGGCTGCAGGAGCTATCTCCATTTCCCTCCCTTCAGCAGTCCAAGAAGCCACGAACGCGTGGTGATGATCCTAGGCATTTTCGCACGTTTGAGGCTTCTCGAGCTGCTGAGGGGAGGGGGAACGGGCGGCAGGAGCCTAGGATCATCGAATGGGGAGAAGCATTCAGGCCAGACAGAGCCTCCTAGAACAACCGCTGCCGTGGTCTTGCTGCTCCCGCTGCCCCCCGCTTCTCTGGCCGCTGCCAAGCTCCCGAGGCCCACGCCCACCCGGTCACATGGCTGGCAAGCCACAGCCACAAAATAAGCCATGCCCATAGAGTGGTAGTAAAAAAATTAGGAACCCGCCCCTGGTTTCAACAAAGGAGAATATTTGTAGCTCAGGATTGAAATGAGGGGTCCTTCGTGCTCCCTGAGCTTGCTTGTTTCCTTGCAGATGTTTCATTACCCAAACTAGGCAACATCATCACTAGCACATTTGGCTAATGAAACAAGCAAGCTCAAAGAACACCAAGGATCCCTCATTATGGTCTTTCAGCTGGATGTCTTTATTAAATGAATCATCCCCAAATATATCCAAATGCACAATTGCATTCCACAGTCATTATTTCAGTAACCCTCCCAATAAATCCAGAAATTCAACCCTCTGTATTCTATATCGCAGATGGGCAGAACTTGAAACCAAGAGTGGGATCAAAAAGAAGAATGTGTTCATGACAAAGATGAGATATTGGGGGGCCCTTTTCAACTCCCTATCCTACCCTTGAGTATTATGCCAACTTTGCACTGCTAGGAAGGAAGGAAGGAAGGAAGGAAGGAAGGAAGGAAGGAAGGAAGGAAGGAAGGAAGGAAGGAAGGAAGGAAGGAAGGAAGGAAGGAGGTGCCCCAGTTCACTAGAAATCTAATTCTGAGGTAAGGGCAGAGAGAAGTACACAATCTACAGTGAAAGTGCTTTTGGCAGCGTTTTGGGTTTTACAACACTTGTCAAAAGCTCTCCGCAGCCTGCAAGATCAATTGCTACATCACAATACAGCACAAAAGGAGATTAATTATCGCCAGTCCACTGGCTTGGCAATTGGTGCCAGTAAAAAAAAAAAAAGGCAGATTCAGAGAAGGGACCAGGGATAAATTGTTTCTCAAGTGGGCGAGGGATTGGGGAGACGGTTGGCAGTGGCTCCAGACATGCGGCGGCTGCCTTTGTTTCCCTAGTCATCCATCCGTGCCTCTCTTGTGACATGGCAGGTGCAGGGGGCTTTCTTCTCCTTGGTATCAAGTGTGTGCAGCTGCTTAGGAACAGCCCGAGCTGCTGGTAAATATATTCTCTGCCCAGACAAAACAAAACTCCAGAACAGGCCCAGGTCTTTCCTGGAGGATGAGAGCTCGCCGAATGTCAGCCACGTGACCTTTTCAAGGTGAGATTTGGGGAAAGAGATCAAGCAAGCCTTTTTTGGAGGGCTGCTTGGACAAGTGAAGAAGCATGTAATCCATTTGGGGCATCTGAATTCTTCTCCTTGCTATTTTTGCGCAGATTTAAAAGATATTGTGCTTGGACAGTCTGTGGGGGGGGGGGGGAAATCATGTTTGCCTTGTATTCTTGACATTATAAATTTGTCATTGCAAACTTCCAGAAAATTCATGTAGTGGTTGGAGCAGGGATGGAGGAATTTCAAAAGTCACTAATGATTACATTACAGAAAACAGGGTTGAATCGCCCCTTTGCTGCATTTAAATCAACCGTCTCCTGTTGCAATTTGCATAGCTCCCGACAACATTATTATCTTTATATGCTTTGTCTTAGCTATGGATTCCTGGTCATTTTTCAGCTTAGGAAATTATCTCTACACAGGTTGTTCAAACCTTCACTCCATATTATTTAATATTTCACTGAGATGGATAGATATAGTAATATAAGATTATAAAAGGAAGCCTCCTATAATGTTATAATGCTTGCTCAATGGCTCCAAGCCAATAAAACCAGACTGAGAGGAAGATATGTTAGGATCAGTGGTGGGTTCCTACTGGTGCAGTCCACTCTATAGCACCGGTAGTGGCCCACTGGTAACGTCACAGTACTGGTACGGTCGGTTGCCGGTGCCTGGGCGCCGCCATTTTTTTTTAAAAAAAATTTTAGATTTAAAAAAAAAATATTCTGTGCATGCCCAGAAGCCGAGCTTCCGGCACTGTGCATGCCCTGCCTTCCTACCCCACAGTTAGTCCAAGGGGAGGATGGCTGAGGGAGCGCGTGAGACGCTGAAAGAACGGGCGGTAGGAGCTATCTCCATTCCCCTCCCTTCAGCAGTCCGAGAAGCCACGAACGTGCGGTGATGATCCCAGGCATTTTTGCACATTCAAGGCTTCTCGAGCTGCTGAGGGGAGGGGGAACAGGCAGCAGAAGCCTAGGATCATCGAATGGGGAGAAGCATTCAGGCCGGACGGAGCCTCCTAGAAGAACCACTGCTGTGGTCTTGCTGCTCCCGCTGTGGGGGGCTGCGTTGCGGGTGGACAATGCCCCCCACTTCTCCAGCCGCTGCCAAGCTCCTGAGGCCCACGCCCACCTGGTCACATGGCTGGCAAGCCACACCCACAAAATAAGCCACGCCCACAGAGTGGTAGTAAAAAAAATTAGGAACCCGCCCCTGGTTAGGATCTATCTAAAAGCGTGATTTTGAAATGGTTAGTGCAACATCCTTTTCCTTAGCATCAAGTGCAAAGTGTTAAAATCATCCAAGTACAGAAGTAATTTGAGCTGAAGTACTCATCTGCCTTTTTTCTATAAGCCACTGAGTTGTAAAGAAGCTGGGTTTTTTTTTCCTGAACTGCCCTTGAGCACTAGGTGAAATTTAGTAATTTTTCAACAAGCTGGAACTGTCTGCTTTTGTAGGGGAAACCTAAGTAGCCAACAAATTTCTGCAATGACGCCTATGCTGCCCTTCGCTTTCTAACATTTAGATGAACAGAAGCCCAAGAAACACATGCAAGGGATAAAAAGGTACAGAAAATGAGAGAATTGGATCACCAAAAAACCATTATCCAAATTTTTACCAAGTGGCTGAGTTCACATGTCTGTACACCACATCGTGGCTTTTGCTTGGGGTATTGTAGGAACCAGGAATTCTGGTTTATTCAGATCAGAGTTCAGCAAACCCCAGCTTGGTGCGATGTGTCTACCTTCTTTGATTGTCTGCTTCAGGATTTCAAAGACTCACATAGTTGCTAAAAGTTTTGAAAAAGAGAGAAACAAATAATTTCTTATGACTTTGGTACTAATTAATAGAATGTTTGACTCCAACCTGGTAAAGATGTCTTTATATTTTAGAGCATGCCTGCAATTTTTTTAAAAAAATAATAGTTGATTAACGAGACATTAATCAGATGATATAGTAATCAAATTATGACATTAGGTTACATCTCCAGATGAGCCTACCATACGACACATGACACTAATCAAAAGATTTGAGATTATTTTGATAATTATTTTATTACAAAATGTATACACATCTTAGCACTGCAGTAGATATGCCCTATCACTCTTTGAATGAACTAGTTCTCTGATCATTAAAGGATCAATGGATTAGATTTAAATAATTTCCACATCTCTATTCTCGTGATGGCCATCTTTTTGGAAAAATGGAAGAACTGTAAGGTACAATTATATTGTCAATGTCTTCATGCCTTAGACCAGGTGTCAAACTTGCGGTGTCACATTGTTGTCACGTGACATATCGCAATAATAATAATAATAATAATAATAATAATAATAATAATAATAATAATAATAATAATAATAATAATAATAATAATAATAATAATAATAATAACAACAACAACAACAACAACAACAACAACAACAACAACAGAATTGGAAGGGGCCTTGGAGGTCTTCTAGTCCAACCCCCTACTTAGGCAGGAAACCCTACATCACTTCAGGCAAATGGTTGTCCAACATCTTCTTAAAAACTTCCAGTGTTGGAGCATTCACAACTTCTGGAAGCAAGCTGTTCCATGGATTAATTGTTCTAACTGTCAGGAAATTTCTCCTTAGTTCTAAGTTACTTCTCTCCTTGTTTAGTTTCCACCCATTGATTCTTGTTCTACCCTCAGGTGCTTTGGAGAATAGCTTGACTCCCTCTTCTTTGTGGCAACCCCTGAGATATTGGAACACTGCTATCATGTCTCCCCTAGTCCTTCTTTTCATTAAACTAGACATACCCAGTTCCTGCAACCGTTCTTCATATGTTTTAGCCTCCAGTCCCCTAATCATCTTTGTTGCTCTTCTCTGCACTCTTTCCAGAGTCTCAACATCCTTTTTACATTGTGACTTTTCCCACCTTCACTTAACTGAGGGTGGGGGTGGCCAGCGCGTGCGCATCCAGCCCGCGGGCCGCAATTTTGACACCCCTGCCTTAGACAATTATTTGGATCCAGCCTATAATGTTCTTTCTATCCTGCACCTTCGTTTAGCAAAGCTTCATTGTTATGGGCATTTTCAGTAGAACTTTAATTCTAATAGCAGACCTCTTCATCACTTAAAAACTTCCCAAGCTCCCGCAAGAACAGATCTCTTGCCCAGACTGTTGATTGTGTTCTGAAAATGGAAAGGCTGCAACTACTTACTACAAGTGAAAAATACCTTGAGAATAAACTTGTCCTTGTGTCCTTGTTTGGTTTCTGTTGTTCAACCCAACATGTATCCTATTTGTTATTCCAGAGTAGAATTCCATTTCTGCAGGGTTTGGGAGCAATAGCAATACTCCATTCCCAGCAATCCTGACAGTGATTATGGGGTCTGATCACAAGTCGATCCAACCATAGATAAGCAAAGTGGTGGGATTAAAATAAAAACAGATCCTGGCACCTCCACATGAGGATTTGCATCTGCCACTTTGAAAGCAGTTCAGGATCCATCTTCCCAATAAGCAACATTAGAGAGCTAAACTGATTGGGGTGAAATTGATTTCTTTGGGTAGAGTATGTGTGTTGTAGCTCTATTTTCTCCTGGACAGAATCCGTGCCTCCCTCTTCCTTAAGCTATTAAAGGGAATGGTAGCTTGGAAGCTTTACATTTTCGCCTGTACCCAAAATTTAAAAAATTGCCAGTCTCCCCCCTCCCCGTGGTTTTTTAAAAAGTGGTCCATAATACTAGGCTATTGGTCTTTGGTCCACTTTTTTCCTTTTTATATGGAATGAGTGAGTCGATTTTTGCTGCTACAACTCAAGGAGGAGGTTGCTTTGCTCCTTGTTCTCAATGTAATAAGTCAGCAGAAAGCATTGAAGCAATACAAGGTTAGATCAGCCCAATCCTGTTGGCACTTAGAAAGACCAACAAGAGCTGGCAATCTCAGAAAGTCTACAGGAATTATATAAGAGATGGCTTTCTCTAACCACCCTCCCACATATACAGTAAGAATTGCTATGTTGTTGAGAGTGTTGCTCTTTGGTATGAGTGAGGTAGAGGTTGGATGTCCTTCCTTCCTTCCTTCCTTCCTTCCTTCCTTCCTTCCTTCCTTCCTTCCTTCCTTCCTTCCTTCCTTCCACCAAGTGAAACAAAGAGGTCATTGTTCAAGTTTGCCCATTTAGCTTTGTAATGTATCTGCACCATTGCAATAAATTTTGAAATACAAAGGTATTTCTTGTTTTCAGAGGGTACGCTAACTGCCACAGAGCTAATTGATACTGATTTGGAGGATATTAATGGAAATACATGAGTAAACCTGAAATTATCCACTTGCTGTCCAATTCATAATGACAGTATATATGAATGTGCCTATCTCTCAACTCACAATGTTTTGCTTGTTGCATCAAATGGTACTCTGATGCCCAATATAAGCTGGTAGCAAATTTAATGAATTATGGGTGAAGAAGTTACTATGGACATTTTAGAATAAATCTTTGCCTAGATCCAATTTTGGCAATACAGTTCAAATTATACTCTGCATTTCAAGATTTCTACATCCTGGGACACTCTTAGGCTGAGGCACAAGTAACCCAATTGGTTATTGTGAAATCGATTTCTGTAGGTTCCCCAAGAATGGTCAGTGTGTGTCCTGAGATGTGCATGTGGCTCCCAATCTCCTTTGATACATTGCTGAAAATAGCGATAGTTGAACATTGGGATGTATGCTCCCAATCTGTGGCTGTGAGAGTCAGATCCTAAAGAAGGCAGTGTGTCAGAGAATTGATGCTTTCAAATTGTGGTGTTGGAGAAGACGCTTGAGAACCCTTGAACTGCAAGGAGATCGAATCAGTCAATCCTAAAGGAAATCAACCCTGACTGTTCTTTGGAAGGACAGATGCTGAAGCCGAAGCTCAAATACTTTGGCCACCTAATGAGAAAAGAAGACTCATTGGAAAAGACCCTGATGCCGGGAACGATTGAGGGCATAAGGAGAAGGGGATGGCAAAGGATGAGATGGTTAATACAGTGAGCATAGGTTTGGGCAAACTCTGGGAGACAAGGGAGGGCAGCCTGGTGTGCTGTTTGTCCATGGGGTCATGAAGAGTTGCACACAACTTAGGACTGAACAACAGCGAACATTGGGAAGTGATTTTTCCCATCATTGTGATGAGAAACATACAAACACAGAAATATAAACAATAAAATAATCTTAATACGGTTAAAAAAAGTCCCCCCCCAAGGTTTTTTTTTAGAAGTTAAATCCAGATTCCACCCTATTTGTGAAGTAAGGTGCCTCCTATGGGTTCTAATTCAGTTCATTATGCTTTGAATTGAATCCTCTAGTCCACTCCTATCTTAAATATAGTCTTTCCTGCCTACATTCTACCCAAACATCACATCAGCTCAGGGACAACTTGTGGCATTGATGACAAGGTATTTTATCAGAGCAGGTTAGAGAAATTGGGAGACAAAATATTGATTTCAGAGATTAGCCAATTGGTTCAGGAAATTCTGTCTTTGAAACCTTCGGGTTCACATTTTCAGTGGTTACACCAAACTCGGGAATCTTGTAGATCATCATATGCCATCAAGAGGGATCTATCTCTTAATGAAAATCTATGGGAAAAACCCTGCGGTCAACTTTGTGATTCTATAGCAAAGAGAATAGCTGCATCTGCAGAAATCCAAGAATGGGAAACTGGTGATGAAAAAGTGAACTCACTGAGTGTCAAAAGACATCAGAAGCCAAGCCCAAACTCTCTGCATACCCATTTCCATGAGGAAGGAAATGGGTATGCAGGAAGAAGTATTTAGACCTACTGCTAATATACCAGCAGCCTTCCCTACAACAAATGTGAGCAATAGTGTTCTGCATAAATAGTCATTAAAGGCCAGATTCCTGCCACCATTGAAGCTCTTTGCACCAGCTCTGTTCGCCTCTTTATTTACAAAGGGAAGCATTAAGAAAAAATGTACTGTGGGGACGCCAGCAAGATGGCACCACCTACTTGATCTTGGGTGATCTTAAAGATTGAAGCAGATTTGGATCAGACTGGTGTTTAGATTTATTTATTTATTTATTTATTTATTTTTATTTATTTATTTAGTCAAGTACAGTACGTATTGGTAATATACATAGATATAACATTGTTTATATACATAAGATGGGTACTGATAAGAGGGAACTTTAGGACAGGGACGGTAGGCACGCTGGTGCACTTATGCACGCCCCTTACTGATCTCTTAGGAATCGGGTGAGGTCAACAGTGGACAGTCTAAGGGTAAAGTTTTGGGGGTTTGGTGATGAAACGACAGAGTCAGGTAGTGAGTTCCAGGCATTTACCACTCTGTTGCTAAAGTCGTATTTACTACAGTCAAGTTTGGAGCGGTTCACTTTGAGTTTGTATCTGTTGTGTGCTTGTGTATTGTTGTGGTTAAAGCTGAAGTAGTCATTGACAGGGAGGACGTTGTACAATGCAGGATATTGTAAAATGTCAAGACTAAAGACTAGTCTGGAAAGTGGAAATCAACATCCTGGAGAAAGCAATGGCAATTTATTTTGGTACTGTTGTCCAGAAAACTACACGGAGGAGTGTGGCTTCTGTTTACGTGAGGACAGTCCTGTATCTGAAGTTCATGTTTAAACGTAGCAGATGCATAGGCTACTTGGTCACATTTTCCAAGAAACTGTGGAAGATGGACCGCTATATAAATTGCAATGATCATTTCGAATGTGCATGCACCCACATAAATTAACACAGATTTTCTGCAAAGATGCTTTCCTTTTAACCCGTTCTCTCATTTATATTTTAAACAATGCAAAAGTGGCTGTCTTCAGTTCAGATCCATCAGATCTGTGAGTTAAATAGGGGCCTGTGGAACCAAGTAATGGCTTGACATCAGAGTAGACTATACACTTAGGATTAGAGTCATGTGAGTGACAACTTGACTTATAGGTACAAAGAATATAATTCACAAAGGAAAACGTACACTCTGCTTTTCAAGAACCCCAGGGGCTTTTGTAAGTCAAGCTTCTTTCCTGCTCTGTATGCCAGCATTGTTTCAGGAAGATCAATCACATTATCATGTCAGTTTCAACATTCACATGGCAATCCAATCATCAAATTATACTTTCCAAACGTCCTCATTTTCCCTTATTAAATATATTAATTACAGCAATCAGATCATGATATAGAGACTTTCTTTAGGTAGGAAAAAACCCAATCTGTTTGACATCTGTGAATGGCAGGAAAATGTAATTTCAAACATCTAAAATATTTTTAAGGAGGAAGAGAGAGAAAGACAGACAGAGAGAGAGACAGAGAGACAGACACACAGAGAAATCACAATACAACGATGTTTCTTTTTGCAACTCTGATTATTTTAACCAGGAAGGAGCAATTTGTTATCATCTCCCCCTCATGTTAAAAAAAGTCCTGAAAACTAATTTCTATCTTATTGTGGTTTGAATATGTTGATAACTCTCAATTATTTTATGTGTAATGGTTTTAAATTTTTACATGCAAGGAAAAATGAAGAAATTGGTTAGAAAAGGGAAGGCAAAATCTGTGGAGAAAAAGGAGAAGAGGAGGAGGAGGAGAAGGAGGAGGAGGAGGAGGAGGAGAAGGAGAAGGAGAAGGAGAAGGAGAAGGAGAAGAAGAAGAAGAAGAAGAAGAAGAAGAAGAAGAAGAAGAAGAAGAAGAAGAAGAAGAAGAAGAAGAAGAAGAAGAAGAAGAAGAAGAAGAAGAAGAAGAAGAAGATTGACTGTATATATTATATTGGTCCATTTGAGAAGACATTGAAAAGCAATGTCTTTTCAAACAAATGTCAAGATACACACACACACACACACACACACACACACACACACACACACACACACACACACGGTATGCATGCAGTAAAATGTTCATACACCTGTAATGCCTCAAGCCTTTCAGCCAAGCATGTAAGGCATTTCTTGAGATGCAGAATGAGCTCCACTAGGAGGAAAACATTGAAGCAAGAAAAAAAGATGGAATGCATCATTTCAGCTGCACTATTATCAAGTGTGGGATGAGTTTGTTGCTGTGTTTGGGCAGAGTAAGGGGGAAGTGGGTGTGTTCAAAGCAGCCAGGAGACATGTCGGAGTAAAAATCACATTTTTCTTAAACCCAATCTACATATTGTCATGACATCAATCCTGACTTATCTTATCCTATTTTAAGACTAATGACTAATTTTAGCTTGTTTCAATTAAGTGGCAGCTGAGTAGAGAGTTAAAAGCTGCTCAAAATAATTGGAAAGGACCTTGTACAATTTGAGATACAGATTGTACATCCTGGCTATAAAAAGAGAAAATGAACCAGCAAAGTTAATAGACATATTCTAGAAAATTGTTACGTTGGCTGCACATGTTCTTACCAAGGCTATGCAGAGGTTTGAATTTGAAGGGCAACATTGTTCCTGCCAGAGAACACAGTAAAGCAACTGCATCTTAACTGCCCTCTCCAGCTGTCACATGATCTGAGTAAAATATACTTGGTTTAATTATTTTTATTTATATAATTATTGGCCTGTTCCTGACAGGTCCTATGCCTGTGTAATCTGAATCTCTGCACAGCCTTCAATCCTTGCTTGATGTATCTGTACACCACTTTTCTTACCGTGATATTTCAATACAACACTGTGTTCACACCCAACACTATTCTAGAAACGGTGGTGTTTATGGCTATGCTAAGCCCCAAATCAGCCTAATTCTGACCTAGTGTGATATGTTAATTACAGTGGCATTGTTTGCACATAATATTAAGCCACAAACCAGAGGAGCAGAAAGGTAAATCTTTATAGCCCCCAAAAGCCTCCATGACTTTTTTGGTCAAATAATTACCGTATAAGACGCACTCCCCCCCAAAAGTATCCACTTTTGGGGGGAGTGCATATTATACGGTAATTATCCGCATCCGCAAAGTCTGTGCATCTTATACAGTGAATGTTGCCAAAGCCCCGCCCACCCACCGGCCCCCACCCTTCGGCCTCTGCCTCTCAGCAATTTGCTTCCTTGCAGCAAACAGCCTGGTCAGCTTCAGCACAGCCTGATTTAGCACAAGCAGCTGATTGGCAGTTGGATCGACCTCCCGGAATTCTGTTCCAGGCTGCGGGGATCGCTGCTGCGGCCCATTGCCGCCGCTGCCTATCACCGCCTCTGTGTGCCCCATTTTCGGCCTCCGAGTGTCCCATTTTCGGCCTCTGCATGGCCCATTCTTGGCCTCTGTGTGCCCCATTTTCAGCCCGTTCCAGGTGGCGGGGATCGCTGCCGCCACCACCTATCTCTACCGCCTGGAACAGGCCAAAAATGGGATGCGTGGAGGCTGAAAATGGTGCACGCGGAGACCAAAAATGGGATGCGCGGAGGACAAAAATGGGGCACGCGGAGGTGGCAAAAGGCGGCAGTGGCGATGGGCAGTGATGGTGGCAATGGGCAGTGGCAATCCCCGCAGCCTGAAACAGCTGATAGGTGGTATTCTGGGTGGCAGATCCAACCGCCAATCAGCTGCTTGTGCTAAATCAGGCTGTGCTGAAGCTGACCAGGCTGTTTGCTGTTTGCTGCAAGGAGGCAAATTGCTGGGAGGCAGAGGCAGATTTTTTTTCTTGTTTTTCTCCCCAAAAGCTAGGTGCGTCTTATAGTCCAGAGCATTTTATAGTCCAAAAATATGGTACTTTTTTTTCTTTAGGCATCAAAATTGATGCCTAAACTCTGCTTACAGCATCCATTAACACTCCCAAACCCCCATCTCCAAATGGGCTCTGATCTTAGCCACAATGGAAGTGTGTCCCTTGAGGTTTCTCCAAAGCCAGAAGAATTTGTAGGTCCCTGCCAGAAAATCTGGTTTACCCATCACAGTTGCTGAGTTCATGTGGCATATTAAGCTACAGCCATGGGAAGATGGGTGAACCCAACTAATTGCTAGAGGCTGCCCTTACTATTGACTATTGACTGCATTGTGAAATAAGATCAAATAAAGTAAACAAATCCTCCTATTGTCCCAAACGTTCTTTTTTCAAGAGGCAACTGGACTTTCTTGTTTTCTTGTCTTCTTTTGAAGACATTTCGCTTCTCATCCAAAAAGCTTCTTCAGCTCTAACAGAATAGTGGGGAATGGAAGGATTTATATTCCTTGCAGACAGCTGATTTTGCATCATTTTAGAGGGTCATTGAAGCACTTGGAGGTTTCTCTGTGTCCTCCGGGTCACCTGGGTAGTGCTCCTGGTACCAGGAGGAAAAATTGCAGACTACAGGAACCATTTGCACTACTCAGGTGACCCTGAGGACACAGAGAAACCTCCAAGTGCTTCAATGACCCTCTAAAAGGATGCAAATTACCTGCTTTCTGCAAGGAATATGAATCCTTCCATTCCCCATTATCCTGTCAGAGCTGAAGAAGCTTCTTGGATGAGAAGCGAAACATCTTCAAAAGAAAAAACAAGAAAGTCCAGTTGCCTCCTGAAAAAAAAGCACCTTTGGGCCAACCATGACCTGGATGACTGAGAATCTCTACAGACTTTTAGCTATAAAATTCTCCTATTCTTTCCTGTTCAAGCTTTGGCTGGAATTAAACCTTAAAAATGCAGCTCAACTGGCAAATACAGTATACTGCAGATACGACAGCAGAGGAATTCTATGTAGAAATGGAAAGTTTTGAAGATCAGGACTTAGCAATCAGAGGGAATCAAATGAGACACAGACAGGTAGTCCTTGCTTAGCAACCCCAATTGGGACCAGCAACTTGGTCACTTAACCACCACAGAAAATTGCATGATTCACAATGAACTTATGACCTTACTTCCCCTTCAATTGCTAAGAGAAGTGATGCAGTTGATGAGTGAAAAACGTATAATTTTATGTCTATCTTCTGGATTAACAGTGCCTGTCAGTTATAAATGTGATGCTTACAAATCTGAGGATTGGTTGTAACCTTTACTATTGTAACTTCCAATGGTCATTGCACAAGGCGGTGTAAATGAGGGCTACCTGCACAAGAAATGTGCAGTAGTGTACCCTATTTGTATACTCTTATTCACACGTGAGCATATTGTGTAATTAAGTCGGCATTTCCCAAAAGTTCAGCCTATCCCTGTCAGGGATTAATAGTACACCCCTTGCAATATGTTAAATTTCTTTTGGTTCCAGGTCAGAGTAGAATCCAAGCTAATCTTTAAAAAATGTAATCACCGTATTTTTTGGAGTATAAGACGCACCTTTTTACCCTCAAAAAGAGGGTGAAAATTTGGGTGCGTCTTATACACCGAATGTAGCCCCACCCAGCCACCCCCACCCTTTGGCCTCTGCCTGCCAACAATTTACCTCTTTGCAGCAAACAGAACAGAAACAGAAGCCTTATTAGCACACTAAGAGATTACTTGCCTCCCGATCTACAGCTGACAGAGGCTTGCAAGCCACGTGGTAAATTGAAACTAACTACGGTGGCTGTAATGAGACAAAATGCTGGGAGATAAACTGCTGGCAATGTTACACTGCTGAAATTGCAAGAAGGTAAGCTACAGCTACGGTAGCCTAGAGGTAGAGCTCTTGCCTCACAGTCAGGAGATTGTGAGTTCTATCCTAGGTAGAGGCAGATTCTGTCAATATGTTATTTTGTTAAATGTTTGTAGAGTGTTCAAATTTTAAGACTTATTTTTTAAAGACTGCTTTATTATTGTTCTAGACAACTTAACAAAATGAAGAAGCTTTTTAAAATAAATTCTTGCTCTGAAGAGGCCCAGTGCTATTGTATCTTCTTTTAAATAGCAGAAAGCCTTCCAGAAAGCCACATCAATTTTAAAGATCTGTAAAAGTATAATCTGAAATGTCCTGTTTTAGTATTAAGTATTAGTATTAAAATAAGGCAGCTGAATTAAACCCTGACTTAGTCATGTTTGGAGTAGATCTATTTAAATAATTGGGAGGAGTTAATGTGATTACATTTAAGAAAACTTTATGGGATTAATATACTGCCATAATGTACATTTCGCCAATTCTTTGCTATATCTATGGGTCAGACACACATGCACAGAAATACACAGCAAACTGTATATCATCTGTGCTGTTTGCTGTTTGGCAAATTGCTGGGAGGCAGAGACCTTTTTTCCTTGTTTTCCTCCCCCAAAACTAAGGTGCGTCTTATACTCCAAAAAATACGGTACTTCATCTTTTGTGTCACTGCCTCCTCATAAAAAATAACACACATTGCACACTTAAAACCAGAACCTAGAATCCCCAACAGCTATTTAATTGAGCCAGTTTCAACTCGGCATTTGCCAGAGCAAAAATAAAAAATAATAACAGAAAATATAACTAAATTTCAGTATCGTCTGATGTACGATGTATCTATTTGTAACACTAAAATGCTGCAACCAAGTTTCTACAGATCAAAAATTTCTAATACCAAATTTGGAAAAGGGAAACAAAATTCTTTTGGTAGGACTAAAGAACTGAAAATCAGAAGCTCATATTGATCGGTTTAGCTGAGAATCATGGTATTTTAACTGTGTTTTAATTTTTTTTGTCTACTCAGAAAAGAATGTGTGACTTCGTCCAAAATATGGTATTAGAGGTTTTAGGGCTCTATCATTGAAAAATGTGTCTAGCCTGTGTTAGCAAGTTGCAATCAGTGTTAAAAGTGCAATATGGTTTCTATGACTGTAATAAGCCACTCATTTACTAAGAGTGCAATATTAAACAAGAGCTGCCTGAGTGAGCTTCTTTCATAAAAACACAGAATGCAACTGATAAACAGACCTTGGGGATGATTTAGTCCAGTGATGGCAAACCTATGACACATGTGTCAAAAGTTACATGCCACAACATTTTGGACGACATGCCAGCATTCATCAACATCCGACGTCAAATGCCACCGTTCATGGTGGCCTAGATGGGGGTGAGATTGAAATTGTTTTTCTTTTGTTGATGCGGGGGGGGCGGGGGGGGGGAGAGCGTGCATGTGCATGACACACCAGCAGAGTCAATTTAGGCATTTTCTGAATTTTTAACACACTGATCCCAAAAGTTTCGCCAACACTGAACTAATCCAATCCACTGCCCAATGCCAGAATCTACTCCTGCAGCATCTCCAACAGGTGATCATCTAGCTTCTGCCTGTTTACCTGAACAAAGAAAAGTTCACCATCTTCCAGAGCAATTTGTTACAAGTTTTTACTTTAATAAAAAAATTCCTCCTGGTATCCAGTCAAAATCTGCTTCCTTGCAATTTAAGCCCACTGTGTCTTGTATTCTTGAAGAACACTGGATAAATTATCCCAACCTCTATCACTTCCCATGTACATGAAAATAGCTATCATGTCTTCCAACAGTCTTTTCTCAAGATTAAACAAGCCCGAGGCCTCTAACCATTCCTCAGAGGTTTTTCTTTTCTTACCATCTTGGTCGCTGTCCTCTGGATGCTCCAGCATATCAATATCCTTACTAAAATGCAGTGCCCCCAAAACAATGCAATATTCCAAGTGTGATACAACAATACAAAATAAAGAGGGGAGTATTACTTTTTTTATTAGATTGAATAAAACAGAGGACCAGATTTCAAAATGCCATTAGGTTGAGAAATGCAGCTAGTTTGGCTGGGTCCTTAACAGGCAAAGCTTGCTTGATCAGTAGTCCTCCTGGATTAGTTTTACTTTAAATTTAAAGTTTACTTTAAATTATGCTTCTTTTAGGATTTATAGTATGGCTGTATTGATATTTATAGTATAAAGGTGAGAAGACATCTGGAATTAAGGAGAAACTATTGTGGCTGTGTGGATCCATTGCTTTTATTTCTTTTGCTGCCCAGAGAATCCATCCAATCACAACTGCCAAAAACTGGAAGCACAGTGTTTCAGCCTTTTGAAGTGAGGAAAACAGAAAATCAGAATCAGAATTGAGCTGGAAGGGACCTTGGAGGTCTTCTAGCCCAACCCCTTGTACCATATACCATTCCAGACCATATACCATTCCAGACCATATACCATTCCAGACCATATACCATTCCAGACAAGTGGCTGTCCAGTCTCTTCTTAAAAACCTCCAGTAATAAAACACCTACAACTTCTGGAGGCAAGCTGTTCCACTGGTTAATTGTCCTCACTGTTCGGAAGTTTCTCCTTAATTCCAGATGTCTTCTCACCTTTATACTATAAATATCAATACAGCCATACTGTAAATCCTAAAAGAAGCATAATCTTCACACAGATCCACACAGCCACAATACTTCTTGTCTTCCCTTTGATTCTTCCACAGGCTTTCAGGAAAACAAAACATATGCAACCTACTTTCCTGCCTTTTGTTATTCTTAAAGCTCAATTGCATGGTGACTTTTGGAAAAACTCAGGAGATGCATTTCAGTACCAATAGAAGAGGATATTTGTAGCTCAGTGTTGAACTATGAGACCCTCGGTGCTCTCTGAGGTTGGTTGTTTTCCTGCAGTTTACCAACTAGGTAACATCATGAGTGCAGATGATGATGATGATGATGATGATGATGATGATGATGATGATGATGATGATGATACTTAATTAGGCAATGAAACATCTACAAAAAACAAAAACAAAACCCAAAGTCAGCACCAAGGAGCTCGTATGCTTTTCAGTTCCAGGAATCTTACTGCAGAACTCAGTTTTGGAATTATACAAGAACAAGGTGACAAGTAACAATGTGATGTCACTCGGAAGCAGCATGGAAATCTTGGTTATTCTGCAGAATGTTCACTCTTATCGGGCCAACTTTGTCAAGGCCATTGTCTTATGGCTTTCTATTTTCCAGCTTTAATTCCATTTATTTGGGAAACAAGAAATTATAATTATGCTTTACTTAAACATGATAGAATGAAATATAGGTGTTTATTGAATTTATATATATATATATATATATATATATATATATATATATATATATATATATATATATATATATATATATATATATATATATATATATATATATATATATATATATATATATATATATATATATATATATATATAAATTCAATAAACACCTTTATCAAAAAAAACCAAAACTGTAGTATTGAATATTGAATGTCAATGGTAGGTGAGCTTCGTTCGGTGACCCATATTTCTCTACATATGCTCTACCATGGCTATTAATTAAGAATTCAATTCAAGTAAGCAGAGCATCGCTGAAGCATGTGTGAAACCAACTCTACATTTCCTGGCAGGGAGGAACATAGTGGCTCTTGTACTGGGATATGATTAAATCTCCCCTCCAGCAATGCAGACAGGAAAACATTGAGTCTTGTGAGTAGTAAGGGCTGTCCTATTGAATTGAGTCATCATAGTAGCTGGGTCATTGGCATAGCAAAGAGGTCTTCAGAGAAACCAGCCCTATCCAGAAAGGGAAAAAAATTCCTCTCATTCAAAGCAAAGATTAGATTGTTTTAATAGCAATAGCAATAGCACTTAGACTTACAGTATATACCACTTCATAGTGCTTTACAGCCTTCTCTAAGCGGTTTACAGAGTTCAGCATATTGCCCCCAAAAATCTGGGTCCTCATTTTACCGACCTCAGAAGGATGGAAGGCTGAATCAACCTTGAGCCGGTGAGATTTGAACAGCTGAACTGCAGCTAGCAGTCAGCTGAAGTAGCCTGCAGTGCTGCACTCTAACCACTGCGTCACCTCGCCTCTTTAAAGGCTCTTTGCCTGATGAAGTTGTTGTTGTTCATTCTTTTTGGTTATCATTTGTGTTTCTACATCTCTACATCTACAAACATGTTCTCCATTCTCCTAGTGAGAGGCAAGATAACACCACAGAAGTCTGTAGCTTCTCATTGCCAGTCCTGGTTTTTCTGCCTTAGCATAAGGAGATGCCATAATGTTACATTTTAATGAGAATGACTGTGATTTTACATCTGTTCTTCTCAAATCTTTGGGGGAAATGGAGGCACCTCAGAAGCAGATCTACTTATTATTTCTAGGGAAACATCGTTTCCCTCAAAGCTGTAATACATTTTAAGTGCTGGCAATTTAGCCTGGAAAGATTTGGCCTACAAATTTCCTAAATGTTAACCGGGTGCTAAATATAGCAACTCTTCATTAGAGAAGGCTTTCTAACTGCCTGACTTTAGATTTTTACCATTTCATGTTAAAACAATCTCTCCTTCAGGGTTGGGTCATCCCCCACCCCTTTTTTTTTCTTTGTCACTTTAAATTATAATAACTATTTCTGGAAAGAAACTGCACATCTGACAAATGGTTTAGCAAAGTGCCAATTCCAAACATCCAGGCTCTAAATCACACGGAAGAGCCACCATAGATCAGAAAAAGCCCCATGCTGTGGGAGTTAATCTTCAGGAGGGGAGGATCTGGGAGGAATGACATTTCTCGGGGGACAGGGCTGAAGACATGCATCTCTGTCACTCCTTTGCTCCAGCAACACACTAACCGAGCTATCAATGCACGTAAAACTCAGCAAAGCATGTACGCCTAAGTAAATAAGGGCATGTAACCTATGAAAGATAGGCATTACAGCAAAGCAAACAATCCTCAGAAGGATTAAAAATGAGTAATCTCCAGAACAGAAAGCAGAGCCATTTGCAAGGGGGGGGGATGTCTTAAAAGAGATGCTTTTGCATACCTCCTAAAAGCCTAGAGCAGTAATGGCAAACCGGTGATATGGGTGTCAAAGGGGACACACCATTAAGTTTTGGGTGACACACCAGCACTCAATAACATCCAACAACAACTATTCTTGAAAGCATGCCGGGTTCTCATGCAATTTTCAAAGGCCACCAAAGCCACGTGGCCTCCAGAAATCCAAGTCCAAACTCTTGCGTGGCTTCCGGAAACTCTGAAAATTTATGAGAACGGGGTTTGCATGGTTTTTGGAGGCTGCAGAAGAAGAATAGAATAGAATAGAATAGAATAGAATAGAATAGAATAGAATAGAATAGAATAGAATAGAATAGAATAGAATAGAATAGAATAGAATAGAATTTATTGGCCAAGTGTGATTGGATACACAAGGAATTTGTCTTAAAGTTGCCAAGGTTGAAGACCCCTGCTATGGAGTACAGTATAATAGCAATCAGTTCTCCTAAGGCCCGGATCACAGGCCCATTCTCTAAGGAGGAAGGCATCATTGGGAAAATGAACTACAGAATAGCTAAAAGTGGCTACTGAAAACATTTTTTTTCTTTTGCACCAGGATCTTAGGACCTCCTGAATCTGTCTGAGAGCAGCCTTGCAACCTTTCCATCAATCTTACTTCTGTTAATTGCAGCACAGTTTGGCAACGTTTCATGGCTTTCACACAAGTAAGTCTCCATGGCTGAGGGGGAACATACGAGTAAGGCTGGTTTTAACTTTTTCTTGGCAAAGTGCCACCAAGTAGGGTCCCTTGTATTTGTGATACCTCCAGATGGCAATCATGGTATTTTAATTTCCCATGATTCCCTGCAGTGATGTGGATTTGGCAACATTTTAGGAAATTTTTAATGGCGGCTGGTTGCTGGACTCAGCAGAAGAAAATTGCTTAAAAGGACAGACGAAAAAATGAGCTCTAGCCAAATGTCAAGATTTTAGCCCATATTTAGAAATATCCTGTTACCTGTTTTATAGATGGAGTATAGCAGGGGTGAAATCCAGCAGGTTCTAACAGGTTCTGGAGAACCGGTAGCGGAAGTTTTGAGTAGTTCGGAGAACTGGTAGCGGAAATTTTGAGTAGTTCGGAGAATCGGCAAATACCACCTCTGGCTGGCCCCAGAGTGGGGTGGGAATGGGGATTTTGCAGTATCCTTTCCCTGCCACGCCCACCAAGCCACGCCCACCAAGCCACACCACGCCCACCAAGCCACACCCACAGAACCAGTAGTAAAAAAAATTGGATTTCACCACTGATTATATGTAATTTAACTGCAAGCTAGGTTTGCACAAAATAGTCTGAGCAGTACAATAATGGAAAACTCCCCTAACAGCGTAATAATATTAATAAATATTGGAAGCTCCACTATGAAGTCCTTGTCCATTACAGAAAATGGTAGCATATGAACATCTCACCATGAAATGTGCACTAGTAAGTTTTATGCTAACTGTAAATAGACAATGCATTCAGTGTACAGTTAATTCGTATGACAGTTATTCCAGTAACAGTTTTTCTCTCGCCCGAGGGTTTATTTGTGAGCATGTACAGAGTGTGACTCTCCATGTGAAATACATTTTGCTGGACTGTTAACTTGACATATCCTGAAAAAGCATTTCACTAGGGAAGGATGAACCTTGTTAATGTGTTTTTTTTTAAGTCCATACAAATGCATGTTTATGAACGTTTTCATGGGCAACAAATTTTGTAGACATGCTTGTAGGTTCTCTTCCCTGATAGACACATTTTTGCTGCTGTTTTTCTGCTTTTTCCTATTGTGCCTGATTTTGTCTTTAACAAAAATCAGAGACTTTAATTGAAGGAATGTGAAAAAGACAAATGTGTTCTGGTTTGCATGTTAATTCAGGAATCGCAAAACCCGTCAGTATTTATTAGAAGAAGCACGTTTTGCCCAGTGAAATGTAGTGCTCTGAAAGATGACGAATGAACAGCACATGGTACTTATGCTAGGTTCCTTGAATAAAACAGACAATAAATTATAAGCTTTAGATCTGCTGCCTCCCATGCCAAGAAGTGATGCATGATGAGTACCAATAGCATGAGATCTCTTTATTTTAACTTGCACTTCAGGCCCTGGTGGTGTCATTGCCTGTATAACAAGACTTAATCCAGTGGAGCATTATTTGCCTAAAAGAGTTTAGCTATGTACCTTGCTGTTTCTGCATGCCACAAAAATAAAATAAAATTGCATGTGTGCCACAAAATTCTTTAATCTCTTACTGTAACATCCCTAACACAGATGATTTGCTAGGGGATGGCAGGAGCTGTGGTCCAACAGATCTAGAGAATGCTTGGTTGAAAAAATAGTGGCTCAGTGGATTTACACGTGTGAAATTATCCACGCAGTGGACGTGGAAGTTGGCAGTTGCTAAATTGTGCCTCTCTCACCACTGCTCATCAGTTCTCACCATTAGCATTGATGGGAGTATTATTATTATTTTTATTATTATTATTACAAATGAATCTATGCCACTTTAGTTATACAATTCTAAATGGTCTACAGAATACTTGTGTATGAGTGTTTTTTGTGCCTTCAGGTCAGTGTTGATTTCTGACAACTTCTAAGACTACTCCATCAGCTTTCTTGGAAGGATTTCAGAAGTTGATTGCTCTTGCCTGTTTCCTAGGGCTGAGAGGGAGTGACCGGCCCAAAGTCATCCAGCTGATTTCATGCCTAAAGTGGGACTAGAGCTCATTGTCTTCCTGTTTCTAGCCTGATGCCTTAAGCACTGCATTATCTATACAGAATAACATACAATAAATACGGTATATTATGTTATTATAAATCAGCATTTATAAACATTACTACTTCTATCAATATTAATAATCAATAGAGATGTGGTGGCTCAGTTACTTACTGACACTGGAGATGGTCTCAGCTCTGGCGATTTGAACCCAAGCACTGTGTAGTAGGATGAGCTCCTGTCACTCGTATCAACTTCTGCCCACCTAACAGTTTGAAAGCAATTTTCTATGCAAGTAGTTAGATAGGTACCATTTTGGTAGTGCTCTGTGCAGGCAGTCAGATTCCTAATGGCTCTGAACCTTCCCAGTTGCGGTGCCCATTTGCAACACTGTTTCGGGAAGGGAGGAGGCCTTAGCTGATGTTGCAGGAAGAGTCGTTCATCTTTCTCTCTGGTACAAGCCAGTTTGCCCTCTTGTTGTGCACCTTGGAAAGCCCATACAGGAAGTGTGTTCTATAACAGGGCTGGAACTTGACAAGCCAAACTAATACTCTACATTACCCATGTTTCCCTGAAAATAAGACCCCGTCTTATATTTTTTTTGCCACCAAAAATGACACCAGGTCTTATTTTCGGGGGGGATGTCATCCACTGACTCACCTCACTTGCACGTGTTGCCCCGGGCCTCTTTTTCGCTATCAGAGGCCTTCAGGAACTTCTTCATCCAGCTAGAGAGGCCTTCAGGAAAGGCCTTTAGCCTTGCTTCAGCTGATAACAGAGCTCCAGATTGATCTGGAACTCTGTTATCAGCTACAGAGGCCTTCAGAATAGCCTTTCCAGCTGCAAAAAAAATGGGATGAGGTGTCTGAGGCCTGGCTGTAACTGTCCGAAGGTAAGTAGTAGGGCAGTTTCACCCCCCATCCTCACCCTAGCTTAATTTTTACCTGTGCACCCTGGAGTGGGTGAGGTCTTAATTAGGCCTTATTTTGGGGGTAGGGCTTATATTGGGCGCACGTGTAAAATCAAGCTAGCACTTACTTTCTGAGTAGGTCGTATTTTTGGGGAAACCCGGTAGTATTGTAGTCTCCTGCTTACTGTAACAACACTATATAATAATAATAATAATAATAATAATAATAATAATAATAATAATAATAATAATAATAATAATAATAATAATAATAATAATAATAATAATAATAATAATAATAATAATAATAATAATAATAATAATAATAATAACTGTCACCATTGATTCAAGAAAAATAAATTAAAGTAGAACAATTGAAGGAAAATATAACTTTCAACTCATCCCAAGTTTAATTTAAAATAATGACCAGCAGATTTTCTAACTAACCTGTCAACTTATCTGAATCCAAATTAAAAATTAAAGGACATACAGGATATTTTTCTCTGGCTTCATACCTCATTTTAATGGTAGGAGAAATAATCTCACTATTGAGTAAGAAAAATATTTTTACTCAAGAAATAAAGCTTTCAGAAAACATTCTGACATGACATTTTAGTCACAATTTGTTCCAAAAACTTAATTTGTACCATAATAAAAGTCCCCCCCCCAATATTTAATGAAACCAAATGAGCATTTCTTTGTTATTAGAATACAATGCTAAAATGTCTACTTGTATTCTAGATTGTCAGAGAGTTGATGTCCTTCCATAAAACTAGATGGTAACAGATGATTTATCTAGCTAATATCTTCCATTGTCTTTGTGCCAAAGTATCTGTCAAAATAATTTCATCTGCTTTTAGAAGGATATGAAAATCTGTCCAGTTTATAGGATCCTTTTCTGGTTTTAAAATAAGTTATATAGGGTTCACAGAATGATAAAGGTAGAACCTTTGAGCAAAAATTCATTATATATTTCCAACAAGAGAGGAGGTAGATACATCTTTTATTTTTGTTCTACTTAGTAGGAACCATCTGGTCTGGAAGCCTTACAAATTTTCATTGTTTCAGGAGTATCAAATATCTCTTTAAAAGTTAAAAGTGCAGCCAAACTCTAGAATGGTATTCCAAAATCCTAGGAAGATTTATTCCATGTTTAAGGGAAGGAACAAAAAAAGAAATTTGCTTTGCAGGTTACAGCTACAGCACAGGGGTGGGTTCTGGATCCTTTTGCAGCCGGTTCGCTCAGGGTCGCACCACACGTGCATGCGCTTTGTGTGCAGTGCGCACATGCAGCAATAAAAAATAGCTTCTGCGCATGCGCAGAAGCAAAATCCAAGATGGCGGTACCCACGGAGACACCGACAGAACTGGCTCTGTGACATCATCGATGAACTGCTAACAGTTCTAAAGAACCGGTTAGAACCGGTAGGAACCCACCTCTGCTACAGCATATAGATTTGGATAAAACTTCCATAAACTGAGAATTAATTGCTTTATAGTCTGTATGAATTATCCCCATGGAATCTCTTACTATAGATATTATTCTATTTTGTTTCCATTATTTCAAATTTGAATGCAGCTGTTTACCACATTTTTTTGTACCTGTTCCCAACAGATCAGCTTAAAACACTTTAATGAATATTCAGTACTCAATATAATTGTTCAGTTCCAATTTTATGGAACTAAATGCATAGTATGATTCTAGTATATGGTTTCTAGCATAAATATTCCTAGTTTCCATTGCAGTTTTTATGATATAATAGATAAATTCTATTATGGAAATGATAATTCTGTCACTTGTTTTACCAAGAGGCTTAAACTCTACCACATATAAATGTTTTAAATGTGTCACAGAGAATCTTCACATTATCAGTCATCCCTGTATTTTTTTTTTAAAAATCACATCAATATATATTTTTGTCAGTCGACAGACTGATGATACTCTAGTGGTAACCTATTAAAATCCCACATCCCACTAATTTTAATTTTCTTGTCTAAAACCACTGACATTATTAGTGGAACATGATTAGAAATTATAATTAAAGCAATATGACAGTTGTCAACAAAATTAACAATCAACTAAGATATTAAAAATTAGATCAGTAATATTCAGTGCTGTGTAGTATTGGGGAAAAAAGAATATTCCTGTTTAGTTAGATGTAATTGTCTCCAAATATTGCCAAATTAAAATCCCATAGTTGCATACACAGCATATCAGGTCTCAGGTCAAATCCATTATATATATTCTCTTTACAACCCTGTAATCCCTTGCTTCAGAATGGAATTGGGGCTGAATTGAATGGAGCTGAACATTTACTGGCTGCACTCCCTTCCTGATGCCTATGCAAAGTTCACGGCAGATATTTTCTCTTTGCACTCTGCAAGAGAAACATCTGTCGTCGTCTAGGATATAACCTATGCCTGAGGTCTTCTAATACAACACTCTGCCCAAAGAAGAAGAATTCAGCAATGACTCTCAGGGATTCTGGGAGTTGATGTTCACAGGTGGTAAAGGGGCCACAGCTAAAATTAGAGCAACACCTTACAGCTGTGGCTAGGGGGGCCTATGCACAGGTTCGCCTGGTGCACCAGTTGCGGCCATACTTGGAGAAGGAGGATCTACTCACGGTCACTCATGCCCTTGTCACCTCCCGACTGGACTACTGCAATGCACTCTACATGGGGCTACCCTTGAAAAGTATTCAGAGACTTCAGTTGGTGCAAAATGCGGCTGCGCGTGCTGTGGTGGGTGTGCCAAGGTACACCCACGTGACACCGATACTCCGCCAGCTGCATTGGTTGCCCATCGGTCTCAGGGTACAATTCAAGGTGTTGATCATCATCTTTAAAGCCCTTCATGGCTTAGGACCAGGTTACCTTCGGGACCGCATTTTGCCTCATACTTCCCTTCGACCGGTTAGGGCCCACAGAGTGGGTCTCCTCCAGGTCCCGTCAGACAAACAATGTCGGCTGGCAGGCCCTAGGGGGAGGGCCTTCTCTGTGGGGGGCCCCATGCTCTGGAACCAACTCCCCCCAGAGACCCGAACCATCCCCACACTGCTGGCCTTCCGAAAAGCTGTCAAGACATGGCTCTTCCTGCAGGCAGGGGGAGGAGACTAGCTCCATCTGAGCTCCCCCCCCAGTATGACTGATGGTGAATCATTTTCTAACGTTTTGTATATGTTTTAACTGATGTTTTAATCGTGGTTTATTATTAGTGTTCTCATAAAATTGTTGTACGCCGCCCTGAGTTCCTCGGGAGTAGGGCGGCCTAGAAGAACCAATAATAAAAAAATAAATAAATAAATAAATAAATAAATAAATAAATAAATAAATAAATAAATAAATAAATAAATAAATAAATAGTTGCCCATCCCTGTATAAAGAGTTCCATCTGACAGGATCCTGGAAATCCACCTTTTCTTCTATAGCACTTGACTTTTGGAAGGTCATTCTCCTGAGGTAAGATTAGGCTCAACCTACTGGCATTTAAGAAATCCCTGGACACATGCTTTTTTTTTAATCAGGCGTGGGGATCCCAGAGAATTGGGGAGCCCTCAAGATGCTTGGCTTGTGTGTACGATGCTGGTCTGTTCCCACACTTTATTTATATCTAACTGTTTTAAAGTATTGTTTTAATGTGTTGTTTATCATACATTTTTGAGATATTGGTACTGTAGTTATAGAAATCTGATGAATCAATCAATAAAATATGCTGTTCATCCTGTGCTTCCAGTCTATACATACCTTTTAACACAGAGAGATGTAGCATAAAGGGAGAGCAGAAATACAATTGCACAGATGTCAGCATATTGCCCCCCCCCCAACAATTTGGGTCCTCATTTTACCCACCTTGGAAAGATGGAAGGCTGAGTCATCCTTGAGTCTGGTGAGATTTGAACTGCCAAATTGCAGTCAGTTGGCAGTCAGCAGAAGTAGCCTGCAGTACTGCACTCTAACTACTGTGCCATCACGGCTCATAATATACTCTATTATCTCTCTTCCTCTTCTTTTTTTCTTTCTTTCTCACATACAGATGAGGGGCCTTTTCAGTCACTTTTACATAGACAGATACAGATAGAACCCCCACATATACACACACCCTAATTCGTTTCAGACAGAAAGTGGATAGATAGATAGATAGATAGATAGATAGATAGATAGATAGATAGATAGATAGATAGATAGATAGATAGATAGATAGATAGATAGATAGATAGATAGACAGACAGACAGACAGACAGACAGACAGACAGACAGACAGACAGACAGACAGACAGACAGACAGACAGACAGACAGACAGACAGACAGACAGACAGACAGACAGACAGACAGACAGACATAGAACATCTCACTTATTTACACTGAAGTAAATGTGGACTCTTCTATGTCCATTGCTGGTAACAGGCTTGGAAAGAATTTCTGAATTTCAATGCATCCTCACTACTTTGGTTTAAAAATCAAAATAATTTTTTAAAATAAAATCAGAAATGCCATAGAGACTGAGGGGTGTGAGGGCTCAGCACTCATTTCTTCATTCTTTTTACAAAGCTGAACTAAAACAGAGTAGGCAGCATGATGCTCTTAATCAAAGCAGAATAATTCATTATCGGGGGTGGGGAAGCCTTTAGAAAATAATGAAAAGTGTGTTTTCAGATTTACCCCTCAAGCTCTGAGTGAAAAACCAAAGAGAACAGAGAGAACACAAGCATTTGGTCTCCAAGCCGGTTTTTTTTTATGCATATCCCTCAATACCTCTGAATCTTCCTCTGGCATATAGGTAACCACCAAGTGAGCCAACCAATTTTTCCTTTCCTTTCCTTTCCTTTCCTTTCCTTTCCTTTCCTTTCCTTTCCTTTCCTTTCCTTTCCTTTCCTTTCCTTTCCTTTCCTTTCCTTTCCTTTCCTCTCCCCTCTCCCTTCTCCCTTCTCCCCTCTTCCCTCTCCTCTTTCCTCTTTCCTTCCTTTCCATGCACTCTTTCCCTTGGGGAAAGATTCTCCAACCTAGATCCATTGCATTTGTAGTTCACTTGGCCAGGCACCAAGGAACTTCAGTATGTAAATAGGGAATTATCTTTGAGCACTGTTGCTGTCTTTTGACAATATGGGCACACAGGACCTGACTGTGCTGTTGTTCACCAAAGTCACTTGTTATTTAAATCAGAGCCTCAGAGCTACTCTGCATTTCTTGCTTACCTCAATAGATTTAATGGGGCTTATTTGCATGTACATAACATTAATTGGAATTACATGCACATATTAGAAAGTGAATATATTTCCAATGTGCAGCTTGAAAGTTTTTTTTTATTAAAGCAGCTTTGCATTCAAATTAAAACAAGCCGCATTAGTGGAGCATATCAAAGCTATACAGTAGCATTACTTTGCTTTTGTCAGCGATCTAACTGCTTTATAAAACCAGGTAAATAACACGATTGTATATTGAAAATTCTTTCATATTGTCCTGTTCCACAGCTTCAAGAGAGGTTACAATAATTTAAAAAACAGAAACATAAATTATGCAATCCAGAACCAAAGGGTTAAAAAAAGAAGCCTACCTCAAATCCTTTACATTTGGTGGTAAACTGGTTTGTGATCAACACAAACTGTTCAGTAGCAGATTTACTAAGAGTAACGAGCCCAGTTAAATTTTATAACAATCTTGACTATTTTAAATTCCTGAATATCATGTTATCATCACAAACACATTATAGCATATTAATTTGAACAAAATTAGTCACATTTAAGAAGTAAGCCACTGTTTGGAAATATAATTATGACAGGTTTTCAGTAAGAACAAACTGCACTCAACATGTAGTGCTCAATAGAACTGCATCTACATGGAGGGAAGTATGCAGTGGGGCACCCCAAGGCTCTGTTTTTGGCCCAGTACTCTTCAACATCTTCCTCAATGATTTGGATGAGGGGATAGATGGGGAACTCATCAAATTTGCAGACGACATCAAGCTAGCAGGAATAGCCAACACTCCAGAAGATAGGCTTAAGTTACAGAAGAATCTTGACAAACTTGAACATTGGGCACTATATAACAAAATGAAAGTCAATGGTGAAAAACTAAGGTTCTACATTTAGGCAAAAAACACCAAATGCAAGGGTATAGATTTTGGAGTCCTAGTGGACAATCACTTAAATATGAGCCCACGGTGTGCTGCAGCTGCCAAAAAAGCCAACACAGTTCTAGGCTGCATAAACAGAGGGATAGAATCAAGATCACATGAAGTATTAATACCACTTTATCATACCTTGGTAAGACCACACTTGGAATACTGCATCCAGTTTTCATTGCCACAATGTAAAAAAAGATGTTGAGACTCTAGAAAGAGTACAGAGAAGAGCAACAAAGATAATTAGGGGACTGGAGGCTAAACTATATTAAAAATAGTTGTTGGAATTGGATATGTCTAGTTTAATGAAAAGAAGGACTAGGGGAGACTTGATAGCAGTGTTCCAATACCTCAGGGGTTGCCACAAAGAAGAGGGAGTCAAACTATTCTCCAAAGCACCTGAGGGTAGAACAACAAGCAATGGGTGGAAACTAAACAAGGAGAGAAGCAACTTAGAACTAAGGAGAAATTTCCTGACAGTTAGAACAATTAATCAGTGGAACAAATTGCCTCCAGAAGTTGTGAATGTTCCAACACTGGAAGTTTTTAAGAAGATGTTGGATAACCATTTGTCTGAAGCAGTGTAGGGTTTCCTGCCTGAGCACGGGGTTGGACTAGAAGACCTCCAAGGTCCCTTCCAACTCTGTTCTGTCCTGTTCTAAAGTCGCAGGGTTTAGCAACACTGGTATAGACTGAGACAATTTCTCTGCTTTTTATGTATCATGTGGTATGATGAAATATGTTTGGAAATGGTTTTCCTTCATCTGTTACAGAACTTGAACCAAAAGTTAGAACAAACAGTTGAGACTGTGTTGTGCTAATATTTTGTTACCATTTTCCAGGAGAAATATACTTAGTATATTAATAGATTGCACTCTTGAATCACATTTTTGACAAACTGGATAAGTACATACAAACATGCATACAAATACACAATTACAAATGTTTCCTAAAATTGTCTCATTGTCTCATTGTCTCAACAAAACACATTTCCTCTTTACTGGTTGCCATAGAACTGAATTTGTAAATATCTTCTGGCTTTAATCCTTTCCCTCCCCAAAATATATATATATGAAGGAGACAACTAAAATAAATTATCACATTGTTAGTGAGTCCTCTGATAAATCACAAGACTAAACTGTCTACGCTGTACCACAACAGATGACATGAACATAGATTACATTTTTCATATACATAGATAAATGGGTGCCAGAAAGTCTTGTCCATACTCTGTATTTGTAGAGAAGGGATATTACTTATTGGACTGTATCCTACCTCATACTTCCCTTCCACCGGTCAGGTCCCACAGAGTGGGCCTCCTCCAGGTCCTGTCAACCAAACAATGCCAGTTGGCAGGGCCTAGGGGGAGGGCCTTCTCTGTTGGGGCCCCTGCTCTCTGGAACGAACTCCCCCCAGAGATATGAATTATCCCCACCTTGCTGGCCTTCCGAAAAGCCATCAAGACATGGCTTTTCCTGCAGGCAGGGTGATTGAGACAATTTTACATCTTAGGTCTCCCCCATGTATGTATGGTTTTTAAATGTTTTTTTTTAATAATTCTTTTTAATACTGTTTTTAAATTTTATATTGTTTAGTTGTTCTCTAAATGTTGTACGCTGCCCTGAGTCCTCAGGAAGTAGGGCAGCATATAAGAACACTAAATAAAATAAATAAATAAATAAATTTGATTTCCCTATCTGTAACGTCATTTGACACCTAAAAATTCTGTGGAAATTGGGTTATAGTTGTATATTGAGAGTTTAGGAAGCAAATTAACAAACCCATCACAATAAACAGTCCCTATGATACTATGATCTCAGTGAGAGTTTAAGATGTTATAAGAGCATCCAATAATTCAGAATTTGCATCCAAAGTATACCTGGATAAAAAGCCAATGTAATATGGATAGCACTAGAGAGGGAAGAGAAGGCAAGGGATGTTTGCTCACAATGGATTTGGATGAAATCAGATTAAACTGTCCAGCCCTAGAATTCTTTCTGACAGATCCTCATAATATTTTACTAAACAGTTTCCTTCCTTTCATTACCAATTCAACCTGCTATTCTATTGGCAGTTCAGCATGTCAACCAGCTAGCCACATTCCAGTAGGTGGGATCACATTACTACCTCTGCTGCTGCTGTTGTTGCTATTAGTTCAATGACTTTTCTTTCTGATATTAATTTCATTTATTGCTATAATTTTGTGATACATTCTTTAAATTGGTATTTGTTGCCTTGCTGTGATTTCATTGACCAAAAGCAAAGTAGAAAATCTTTAAAAATTAGTAAGTATTGGGCACCATTGTTTAGATCAGAGATATATAGAGCTCCTTAAATCCACAAAATGCTGAATTTTAACTCTGAATGTGAAAGAAAGAAAAATTGATTGATTGATTATGTGCCCATAAAATCACTGCTGACTTTTACCGACCACATAGATAGTTTTTCTTCATGACAATCTGTCATTAGTTCAGTGTTTTTGTATTTAATTTCTAGAGGAAAAGGAACATTGTTAAAATGTGGGGAGTAGTTCTATTAACTGTACTTAATTTTAGTTAAGAAAAAATTAAAGGTTTCCACTGTCCAATGTCTGACTCTAGGGGGCAGTGCTTATCTCCATTTCTTAGCTGAGGGAGCCAATGCTGACATCTCTGTGGTCATGTGGCCAGCATGACTGCATGCCGAGGTAACAGTAACAGAGTTGGAAGTGACCTTGGAGGTCATCTAGTCCAATCCCCAGCTCACAAAGGAGACCTATACTAGGGATTTGAACCGCCGGACTGACGACCTTTCTGATCGACAAGCTCAGTGTCTTAGCCACTGAGCCACCTAGTCAGTGGGTCAATGGAACTATGTCAGGTGGATGGAACACATTTACCATCCCATCAAAGTGGTATCTATTTATCTAGTGGTATTTGCATGTTTTGAACTGCTAGGTTTGCAGGGACTGGAGCAATAAGGGGAGCTTGCCCCATTGCTCAATGCTCACGTCTCCAACCCAGGCTGTCAGCTTTGCAGCTGACAAACTCTACATCTTTAACTGCTGAGTCATCACTCAGTTTTTAGTTAAACTTAGCTACAAAAAAAAATCCAGCTTTAACTCTTGTTAAACCTTTTGTTGCTATTTGTTCTAACACCATTTTTGGAGTGCAGTTCTAGAATGCCGTACAAAGACCTAGGATCAAAGAAGAGACACACACACACAAAAAAAATTAAGGTTGCCCCAAAATGTTGTAAATGAAGCACTGACTGTACCCTTTTCGTGTCTATCACCAGTGTGTTCCATGTCAAAACTTTGATTGTACCCTTGTTGCTGCTAACTACACTTCCCCCCCCCAGGTCCCTGGATATCCCTGGGGGGGGGGAACCCAAATGTTCCTATTGAACCAAAAATCTTCCTTTGGTTGAAAAATGTCTTATCAGTTCTTATAGACAAACAGATCCTCAGCACTGGTTGACAGTCTGAGAATTATTGCATTTATACTTTAATTATGTGTGCCAAGTAAGGAATAGTCAGGAACTCTGCCACAATAACTGTGTGATTTCCTCTGTTGGCCATTTGTTCAGCACTGTGTAACTATGGAGGAATATACAGATAATGTTGATAAGGAATGTATGAGACATTAACGGGGTGGGGAATCAACTCAGTCCTGATAAAATAATCCTGCCTTGATTCTGTTGGGTATAAATGAAAACAGAGAGAAGGCTTTCAAGATTCTGTTATTATATCCTACAACCTTCCTCTAATGTAGTGTTTCTCAATCTTGGTGACTTTAAGATGGATGGAATTCAACTCTCAATTCAATGCTGGCTGAGGAATTCTGGGAATTGAAGTACATATGTCTTCAAGTTGCCAAGATTGCTAACATTCTTGAGTTGTCCATTTCCTAACCTGGCTTACCTCAAAGGGCTGACAGTAATGAAAGCAGGAGGAACCCAACCTTGTCACATATGCCATTTAGACACATGGGGAAGGTCCTTTTCTTCTCTTGAGGGATTTGGGTTGCATCTGGAAAACTTCATTGAATCTGATTGAATCCAAAAAAGTAAAGACCAAACTTGCTTTAATTTATTGTTTGTTCAGTTTGGTTTGGCTTTTTAAATTTATCTTACAAGGCACCATGATTAAAACAATAAAAAGAAAGTAAACAGTGAAGAAAAACAAGAAAAAATGAAGAAAAAATAGAAACAAGTGTGACTGTGTGGGTGCATGGCATATACAGTACATTAATATATGATTATTTTAGGAGAAACAAAAAAATACAAAACATCAACTTTCAAGATTTAAACCCAAAACAAAATATATGTAAATATTAGAAAAATGTTAATATATGTAATAAATTGCAAACATATTTAAATAAACCTATTAATAATTTTATCCTGTCTTGTGAACATTCAAAGTTTTTAAGGTCTATTTTTTAACAAAACAATTTTTAATATTTTTGAGTACTAATCATCCAAAGTAAGATATTCTTTGGCTATCCAGTGTTTTACAATAACAAACCAATTTGTTACATTACATATATTTCTGTGCCATAGAAACATTTTTCAATAAGCAAACAATGGTCAACTGTTGGGTGCTATGCCTAATTTTATCAACATCGTTTGATTTAAAGCAGAATAAGTAACTGCTTTGCCACCTGTAATGGAATGTGAGAATAAGGAAGAAAAAGAAGAACTGTAGCCAAGATAATAGTCAGATAAGAGAAATCTGAGTCCAGAGCAGGAATAGAATTTGAGAGAGTTTCAGACTTGGCTCTCCTAGTTCTCATTAGAATAAAGTCAGGAGATGTCAAGGCACATTCAGACATGCAAGATTCTGTTACTATAACCCTATCGTGAAAGTTGTTTTAATATTCATGACTTTAATGTTCAAATCTAATCAAAGAGAAGATCACAAAATCACAAAAGATGATAACAGAGAAGTGACCATTCTGTTGCCTTGCTGAAACCTTACATCACATAATTCTTACAATCTCCGCTTTCTTTACTTTGTGAAATGTTTACAAACATGGCAAAGCTGCCCTCACAATACAGTGTTCAATGATTGTCAGAGAATGACATCCCAGTGAAGAAACAAGGACTCCAGCTGATAAATGCAGACAAATCCAGGGGAAATCTTTAATTGGAATATGATGTAGAACAGCGGTTCTCAACCTGTGGTCTGCAGACCCCTGGGGGGGGGGGCGTGATGTCAACACAGAGTGTCCACAAAGGCTTGAAGAATTGTTATGATCTAAATCTTGAGTGAAGTTTTGGTAATCCGTGGCCATGGTCTGTGGCCACAAAAGGTATTTAAAGGGGGTCTGTGGTGAAGAAAAGGTTGAGAACCACTGAAGTAGAAAGTAAACAAAATCTCATTGTTGATTTAATACTGTGATAGATTTAATTTTGGGGAAGAATAATTGACAAAAATCTTCCCAGACTTAAATCGTGGTAAGCATGGTTTTAACTCTTCTGCTAAACCAATAATTGATCAAGAGGTTCACTTTATTTAGATTATGGCTTTAGAGCAGTGGTTCCCAACCTGTGGTACGTGTACCACTAGTGGTACGCGAGGGCCTTCCAGGTGGTACGCGAACACTTTCGGGGTCATGAACGATTTTTAGTTAGTTATTTTTTACTTCACAAAAATGTTTACTGCCTAACACAAGATAATCTGGCAATGATTTGCAACTGTTGCCACATGCCACCCACCTGGTCCCAGCGGCCCGAGAATCCAGTTGCTGGATGCGCGGGGCCAAAAAAGGAACGGTACAATTATGGAAATAAAGTGATATCTGATCTAATTTAGTTTCTCTGGAACCCAGGTGGTACGCGGCGACTGTACGGGACCTCCAAGTGGTACTCGATCACAAAAAGGTTGGGAACCACTGCTTTAGAGTAAAGTAGATAGAATAGAGAAGGGTACCTCTGGTACTGATGTCTCCATTCCTTGGAATGGTAGACTTAAGTCCCATGGAACTCAATGATTACTAATTCCAAGTAGCTGTGATTCTATAAATGATAACCCATGCCATACACACTCCATATTGAAATGGTATAAGCATCAACAAGAGATGATAAGAAGTTGCTATTTTATTTACTTCGTTTGGAGAACATCCTAAATAGGATAAAAATGTTGGTTCTGCCCATTGCATTAATGGTGCCCTCCATGGCCCCTGAGAGACTAAAAAAAAGTTTAGATCAAGTAATTTTCCATTAAAAATATAGTGAAAATGAAAAATAAAATATTAGTTATCAGAAACAGCATTGGATCGGTATATGCAGTTAGAGAGAAATAAGATATAATTCTATTTCTCTGTTATATTTGCCACCTCAAATTTTTTTTTTGCATTTGGTTGTTGGCATCTTGTCATTTTTTTTTGTTATCTATGAGCTTTAAAATGGCTGCCAATACAAGCAATAAAGAAATAAGAAAAACCTGAACTCCTCCTTCTACAAGCTGCAAACATTTTCAGGATATGTTCTCTTAAGAAATATCTAATGCTGGCTGGTGTGTCTTCCTAAACCACCTGAGTGACACAAACACTATTTACATCCTTGAATATGATGTGATTTTATCCAGATCACTTACACTCAAAGCAAGGCTGACAGAGGCCTGCCTTTCAACAGAAATATTTTTGGGGAGTCGATGAATGCCAAGTCAAAGCCGTCTAATTTTGAAGGAGTATTCTTTTGGGCCTTTATTACCTCAAAGGTAATAAAGCCCCAAGTACAAAAACTTAAACAATTCTATTAGATATAATCGTTATTTTATTAACATTATTCTCCAAGGATATACCCCCCCTTCTGATTATGAGCACTTTGCAATTTTAGACAGTATGATGGATGCGACTCTTCTATGACAAGAATTTTAACAACCCTTCTTCAGCACTCAATGCACACCCAATTATGTGTCTGAGCTAGTAACCTTGAATTTATGTTGCCATGGTGACAAACTGGTCATGCATTATGGATTATCATTGAAATTCTACACCCCTACCTAGCATAATGAGAGTTGGGGACTTAATCAAATCAGCTATTCTGTGTGACACAAAGTGAAGAACTCGCTGGTATTGTTCCACATCGAGAAAGGAAGCGGGCCTGATCAAGTGGCAGCTGCAGTCTGATAGATTGCTCCTATATACATTTGTGAATGTATAGACAGATGGTTTTCAATGCCTGGAATTTCTAGCTTAGGAAGCAGCTGTTCAGATAACCTCTGCCGTCTCACCTTGTTGTCATGGAACATTGAACAGAGACTGAGAATGTGGACAGATACATTGACAATGAACTGCATTTACTCTGCCTGGCAGCCTCCTTTCAGCGTACGAGTGGACTGGCTAAAAGGAAGATGGGGTAGAGGGGGGAGGGGGGAATTGAAGGAGGAGCATGATGCTCGAGAACTGGAAAATAATACAGCAGCATCTTGCATTTGCGTTTCTGCTTTTTGACAAGAGAAAGGGGAGAATCAGCTACCGAAAACATCCCCTTGGATTAATTTGGTTTTCTTTTCCTTTATGGTATAAAAGCAGAGTTATGGGTTGGATGCTTGGTCTCCAATAATTTTAGACACCTTGAAAGGCCTCTATAGCTTTCAGGACTTGTTGGTATCTTGATGACATCTTTCAATCTTAGAAGACAACATGCTTCTTGGTTCAAAGTCTTGGACACACAAGACTGAATCTGTAGATCAAACCAAGTCTATTCTTGTAGTGCATTGTGGGGTATGAGCCACTTTTGGATGTTTCTCTTCTAATGTTTAATCCCTTACCTCTTTCCCACATGGAACAATGTAAACTTTTCACCGCCTGCAAAAATGGGCTTCAGGGTGGCAGCCACATTAAGCAGGTTTTATCCTTAAAACGTCTAAACAGCTGCCTGAGAAATGAGGAAGCTGAATATTGTATTGCAGAATACATTACTGATCCATCTGTTACAATTTTAAACAAAACATATTCATATATAAATCATGGGCTCATTTCCAACGTTCACAGCCCAAGTTGTGGGTTGGGTATTTGGGCTCTAAGAAATGCACATGTATCAATTGTGTGTGTGTGTGTGTGTGTGTGTGTGTGTGTGTGTGTGTGTGTGAGAGAGAGAGAGAGAGAGAGAGAGAGAGAGAGAGAGAGAGAGAGAGAGAACGAGAGAGAGAGAACGAGAACATTTTTCTTCTTAGATCAAGAAAAATGCCTAATCTCCTCTGTCCCTCCAATTCAGTTTTATTTAAAGATGCTAAGAGTTTCTGAAATAGTATATTTACAGATTTCCAATTCCTTGGCTATTACTATTTTTGCAGCTATTGAAAGCTTCTCTATACAGTAAACAGTTTATCCATTACCTGACAGATATTAGAGGGAAAAAAGTCAGGGAAAAAGAAAACAGATCATCTTCTTCAGCACTTTATAGTCATTGTTAGGCACCAAACCTCTCGTTTTAAGGGTTCATACTATTCTTCCAAGCCCATGTACATAATTTCCACCTGACATAACAAGCCCTATGAATTTTAATTCTCATTCATTTACTATTCGTATTAGGTGTGTTTGTTGCTTTGAGTTATTTATACAAAACGTAAAGGCAGGATAAAAAGAAACTGAAATACTAAATAAAAACCCGTATGCATTTTTTTGAGGGGAAAAAAACCCCCCTCTTCATTCTGAAGCACCAAACTTACATTTCATGCCAAGCGCAATTCAGGAATAAATATTCTATACTGAGACATGGTCAGCCACACAGTTTTTGGGTCTAATAAATGCAATCATTAATGAGTATAATTATTCACATTTTGTATCATCTTGAGCTTTCTGTAGGAGACATCTATCCTGAAAAAGCTTCCACTCATATTTATTTATTTTATTTATTTATTTATTTTGGCTTTCTTATATGCCGCCCAACTCCCGATATGCTGATTTATTAGGTGGTAACAGTCCTATAGACATCACAGTGAATATGGAATTCGACTTTCTTCTACCAATAGTCGTCCCTCCCTAGATCTTCTTTAGAGAACGGCTCTTTCACTCTTCCATTGGTTCAAGCCACCACTGGATCACAGGCCTCTTGCAAATAGCCTGACATCCTTGGACCAGAAGCAAATGTATTTATGGGATATAAAAATTTCTATCCTATCCTTCTAATATTTACATATTACTCTGGATTGCTAATTACAAATGAAAAATGATGCAATTAAGCAACATAGGAAAAAAAATTGGGCAAAGGCAGAGTTAAAATTTACACTTCTTGAGAAACAACTGCCTTCCTAAAGAAAAGGGTTTTTTTCCCCAAAAAGATTTTAGTGACACTTTGATCCTGTGAAACAGAATGCTACACTTTGGATCTGGCCAATGAAAAAGCCCTTTCAAGTATTTTCATTTTAAGCAGCATAAATTGCACAATTGCAAAATGGTTGAGTGAGTTATTCAGCAAGAGAAATAGCTGATAAATCTATGTACCAACTTGTTCTGCCTTCAGAGACCATATCATACTATGGCTGCATTGCTAGCATAATTATTCACTTCACTCAATATTTATTGTGTGCAATACATTAAACCACTAACTTCCCAAAGCTCCAAAAATTTAAGTAAGGTTAACACATGGCATGCAAATATTTCTGATAAAATGTTCATGTTATAGGTAAGCACATTGGGTCATCATAATCTATGTTTGGTGGCTGATACCCAAGGTAGAAAATAGACTAATTCAGCATAAAGCAGTTCTTTGCATCTTAGTAATTTCTTATTATATACAAGGAACTACATCATAATTCTTTTGCCCAAAAGCATTATCAAACTCTAGGAAAAAGGTTTTTTTGAAATTAAAATATGAGTTTACTTTATTAAATCATTCCTTACAATATATGGTACAGTGGTATCTTGGTACTCAACTGATTTAAAACTCATTGAATTTGGTACTCATTTGACACACAAAAATTTGTCCTGATATTCATCTTCTGGTACTCAATGCACAAGCTAGAACTTCTCAGTGTTGGCTGCCTTGTGACTCACATTATTCCTAATGGAAAAAAAATTACTTGTTGGTTTGGTACAGATTATGCCTCCCAGAACTAATTAACAATGAGTACTGAGGTATGATGTATAGAGAAATATATAACCCTATATGTGGAAGATTGAGGTGCAATAAGGGAAGAGGAGAAGGAGGAGGAGGAGGAAGAGGAGGAGGAGGAGGAGGAGGAGGAGGAGGAGATATGCCTACATGTATTAATATTTTGATAGTAGTACTTTTGGGCAGAGAAATGGGACTAGTTTAGATAATATATATACTCAAAATCTAATACTGTATTATTTTATGAAACTTTCACAGTATGTAGGATCTGCCCATTTTGAATACCAAGAAAGATTTCTTTCAATGTTCATGTGATCCATTTCTTCAACATGTTTTGGGATTCTACATTTATTTATTGTAAAAGATTGGGGGGGGAAATGGCCTCTTGTCCTTAAAATGTTTTTATCAATCATTCATTTTTCATTAAACTTCAAGGATTGATAACATGTTTATTTTTATTTATTTGTTAATAAGGTTTGCACTCCCTGTTTACTTTGAAAACACAAGGCAGGAAATGGTGTGTTTCATCTTCATTTCCCCCCACAACAGTACAATAGCAATTGTGTGAGATAGGTTGGATCGAAAGAGAAGAACTGGCCCAAAATCACCTAGGAAGTTCTCACGGTAAATCAGAATTTTGACCCTAACCAGAACCTTAGTCCTAAGAGGTCTGTAAGGGGCGTGCATAAGCGCACCATCATGCCTACCGTCCCTGTCTTACTGTCCTATTGTCCTTATTTATCTGTACTTACTTTGCTTATGTTTATGTTTATACCTATACCTGCTATCTTGTACATGTTTGAATAATAATAATAATAATAATAATAATAATAATAATAATAATAATAATAATAATAATAATAATAATAATAATAATAATAATAATAATAATAATAATAATAATAATAATAATAATAATAATAATAATAATAATAATAATAATAATAATAATAATAATCTTCATTATGGTTTCAGCTCCCTGATCCTGCCCCATTGCATTACACTAGTATTCTATGGTCATGGTCATCTCATATACAGTCACATATTGTATAATACACTCTTGAGCTAAGCTGGGAATTTTATTATTTCTGCCTGAGACACAGGAAGTCCTTGACTGCAATTATGATTGCAATTCAGCCCAAAAATTCCGTTGCTAAGCAAGGTACTGTAGTTGTTAAAGTGAGTTTTGCTCCATTTTACAACCTTTTTTGCCACAGTTGTTATGAAAATCATGCAGTCGTTAAACGAATCTGGATTTCCCCATTGACTTAACTTGTCAAAAGTCGGCTGGGAATGTTACCAATGGTGGATCACGTAATCCTGGGACAGGGCAACAGGCATAAATACATGCTAGTTGCCAAGCACCCGAATTTTGATCACATGACCGTGGAGATGCTACGATGGTCGTAAGTGTGAAAACTGGTCATAGGCCACTTCTTTCAGTGTCATTGTAATTTTGAATGGTCACTAAATAAATGTCTGTAAGTCAAGGACTACCTGTACTTAGAATTCTCTCGGTTTTATACATTTTTAAAAATTTTAAATTAATACAATTGCCTGTAGTTAATACAACTACAACAAAATAAGTGCTCAAAAAGGAAGCCAGGTAGGCAAAGCAAAATATTGTCATGTGAGTTGTGAATGAAATCTATGGAAAAAGAAAGAAATAAATAAAATAGAACTTGTATCCCAATCTAGAAAAAGCAGATGAATGGGCAGATTAATTTTAATTGCTTCCTCATTGTCATTAAAATCAGATTGGTCCACAGCAAGTCCTGCATGGTTCTTTTATTAAAATGCTTCTTCGGTAGCTGGAATAATTGTATTGTTTTATTGGAATTCTTTTTGAGATGTATTTCAAAGAGCAGAGTTCTTGAAGAACTGAAAATTCAGAAGCATTTGACAAATAAATGTCTTCAGCAACCAGGAAGATCGGGATCTTGTAATGTTTTCTTTCCTCCAATCTTTACCTGTATTTTTAAAAAAATGTGAATTCTCCTAAGTCACAAAGGCATCCCATAATTTAAGATGTCAAGAGGAAGTAGACTAATCATTATATTTTAAGATATGAAGGAACTAGGAAAAGAACTTTATCAGTCTCTAATCATCTCCCTGGCAGTCAAATCTGTGATTGAAAACATGGCATTGTAGATTCTTTAGGACAACTTTGCAAACACACCCATGCAAAAGTATTGATTAGCTGATAGGGTCACAAAGATCACAGTAACAAGACTTGGAGGGAATTTTTTTTTAAGTGCCCAGAAAGGAGTTCAAATGATGCAAATGTGTCTCTACCCTCATTTCCACCTTCCCTATCAGCTGTCAGCAGGACAAACAATGTTGGGGTCTCCAGGGAAGGCTTTCAATAGCTCTCATAGTTTCTTCTTTTTTTTTATTTGAAGCCTGGTAATTGGTTATGATAGATTGGTTAAATATTGGAGAAGGAATAACTCTAAAATTTGACCTATAAAAAAGCAAAAAAAAAATTGCTTCTAGTCTAACCCTTTGTTAAGGAGTTATTGTGCTGTTGAGCACATACACAGCGAAATGTGATTGTGGTTGTGGTGTTGCAGTTTGATATGAATGCTATTCAGTCAATAAACAGATACGTTTAGTATTTACAAATAGTTTACTTAAAGTAGAAGCAAAGTTCAAATAGGAAGTCCAAGTCATACACAGTTAGTCAGTCAATACGAAGAATCTTCTTCTTGCCTATCTTTGTTTTAACTAACAAACAAAGATTACAGCTAACAATCAAATCTACACTATCACAGATAGTTACTCTTTTCACAGCAGCTCTTCACAGTAATTTCACACAGTCACAAGGTCACTCAACAGTGAAGCAGCAGAGATAATCAGCAGAGAGTCAGCACTCCTGAACACATGATCACCATCAGCCTAATCACACACAGACATTCAGACACATTCAGAGCATGCTCTCTTGCTTCCTTATATAGTAATCAGCCTAAAATTCATTTAAAGCAATATACATATAACATTGATTTGTGGCTTGTTTATATATTAGCAAACTTAATCATTTGAACAGAGTTCTAACACCTCTGCTCAAGCAGGAGATCCTGTACCATTTCAAATAGGTGGCTGTCCAGTCTTTTCTTAAAAACCTCCAGTGATGAAGCCCCTACAACTTTTGAAGGTCAGCTGGGCCCCATTAGAGATTGAGGGATGAGGCACACACACTGCTCAGTTTCAACCCCACAAGCAATGATGGACAGCCCTGCACCTCTCTTTTCTCCAGGGGGATAATGGGGGTGTGTTTATGGGGGGGGGGTTCCCAGCAGTGGGAGGCCTTCTAGCTCCAGATCTTGATAGCCATTCTTGCACCATTTTGTTTTCCCCCCACTGTGGACCTCTCTGGGGGAATTCAAGGAAGATGTGGGAATTGTCCAGCATGACTGTCTGAGGAATTCTGGGAGTTGAAATCCACAAGTCTTAAAGTTGCCAGGTTTGAAGACCCCTGGTCTAGACCAACCTTGCAGGCAGTACTGGGTATGGTTCAACTTTGTTGTTTCTTCTCCATCCAATTGATCACGAACTCCGCAGGCTGGTACTGCCAGGTTGGCATTCCTCCCGCATGGAGTTCAGCTGTCCTCCTCAATGGGAGCGATACACATATGGTGTGCCATAAACCAACCATTTCCCACCTTCTCCTGATGTCTGGGACCTTCTAGGTTGGAATTGCAGACAGGTTTGTTCATATGGGTGAAAGTTCACAACTTGAAAGCTCATGAGAACATTCATAACACCAGATATTCAATGACATTCCCTTTCATGATGTTTGGGGAGAGGAGAGAGAAGTAGAAGCAATAAAATATATTTATATTGATCCATTATAATTAAATGGATCCCATCCAGTTAATTATAATAGAAATGTTTTATTGCTTATAATACAGCAAACCTTGATTTGAGAACTGGTTTAGTAGTTAAGGCATCAAACTACAAACAAGGAGGCTGTATGCTCTAATTCTACCTTAGCCAGGTGAGTAATCTTAAGCCAGTCACTCTCTCTCAGCCCCGGGAAGCAAGCGAGGGCAAAACACTTCTAAGAAGCTTTCCAAGACAACTGCAGGGACAACACTGACTCAAAGGCACAACAAAACAAAAAAAGAACCCTGGATCCTTGATTGAATAGATCATTTCGAGATAAAGGATCCCTGTTAAATCTGAATATCTGATGCATCCAAATGTACACTATCAATGTAAATAACATCATTTGCATCTTTATGCAATTTGCATTGGTTGATGGAAATGACATAATAGGGTCAATTATGTAATTACAGAAATGGCATAAATTACATCAGTTGTCTAGTTCAGGGTTTTTTTCAAACTGTGTTCTATAGAATACTTTGGCCTCTTTAAGAGCTTAATTGGATTCTGTGAGGGACTAAGGGCCAAAGGAGGGTAAAAGATCATTTGAATGCAGCCAGTCGTCTATGACTAGAGCTTTGCTTGTTGATATGGGATTCCTTTTCTTTTTTTTAACTAGCAGGTTCCGCAATTTGAACAAGTGTAAAAGAAAAACACCAGCCCTGGTCTAATTACTTCAGAAACAATGGACTTTTCCATTAGTTCAGGATGGATATCTGAATGTGAATTTGGTACATAGCATCTGAATCATATTAAATGGGTCGTGTGTGCATAAAACTGAATTTTCATGGTAATATATTTGTAAGTCTTAAAAATACATTAATTTTCTATTAAATAGATAAAATATCATTGCAGGTTTTATTTAAAAACACATTTTGCATTGTTTTACTACAGATGTCCCACAATTAGAAATTGTCTTCCAAGTGATAATCAAGAGCACATTGCAGGTTTTCAGATATTTCTAGGTTGCTGGGTTTCAGGGTTTTTTCCCTCCAAAAAGTCCTCACAGGCCCTTGAGCACAATAATCAAATATTTCTCTGATGTCTGATGTTATCAGACAAGGAGGTATGTTTGCACATGAATGACAGTCAAATTGTTGGCATTTGAAGATAAGAAATTAAGTATCCTAAGAGCTTAAATGTGTTGGGGCTAAAAAGAAGTATGCATTTTTAGTCATTTTATATCAGGCAGAATAAAACAAAAGAGTGATTATTTTAAGCAGATGTCCTAAGAAAGCTTAGCACTGTTCCTGGGTCTAATGAAGAATTTTCATCAGCTTTGAAGGTCTACAAGAGGTCAACGCCATTTCTTTCTTCTTTTCTACACTTTTCCCTTCCCTTTTCCCTCCCCTATTTTTCCTATTATTTGTTATTTTGGAATTTTTGTATTTTATATTATAAACTAACAAAAAGGACAATAAAAAAATTTTAAAAATGAAAAAAGAAATGAAGGTCTACAGGAGGTCATGAGGTGATTGCATTGGAAGAAGAGTAGCTCATTTAGGAGAGGAAGTGCTTTTTTTGAGGATTTTTAAGAGTGACAAACTGTTCCCAGCCTGAAACCTCCAAAAAGGAGATTAAAACCATGTCATCAAAAGTCAGCCATTTTAAGTTTGAATTTTGACAGAACTGTCTTAGAGTGTTTTTAGTAAGACCCGAAAGCTAGGCCACATCTTTGCATGAGATGTCATGACCCAAATAGGTAAGGATGGAGCTTGCATCAAAACATCACAATGCACATTCAGAATGGAGGCCTATCTCCTTAACTGAAACGGAGGGCCTTTCTATGCCTGCTGCCCTCAGTTATTTTTTAATTTGCAGAAACCAATCATCCCTGCTTTCTTTTGGATGGAGAAACTCTTTTCACACAACATTAATGTCACTTCTGGAATCTGGTGACTGGTCATGTGCTGGTCCAAAGTATATTTTATTCTACTGGTAAAGTGCCTGTTAGAACCCTGTTCAAACGATCGGGTGTGTTAATATATGATTAAGCCACAAATCATTGTTATGTGTATATTGCTTTAAATGCATTGTGAATGATTACTATATAAGTAAGCAAGAAAGCATGCTCAGTGTGGTTGGTGGTTTATGGTTGTGGTTTAGTGTGGTGAGTGGTGTTTGATGGTGTGTTCCAGATTGAAGACTCTCTGCTGCTTTACTGATGAGTAGATTACTTTATGACTGTGTGGAATTGCTGTGAAGAGAAGAATAACTATCTGTGATAGTTGAGTGATAGCTGTAATCTTTGTGAGTTAAAACAAAGATAGGCAAGAAGAAGAAACTTCGCATTGACTGAATAACTGTCTATGACTTGGACTTCCTATTTAACTTTGCTACTATTCAAGTAAAACTATTTTGTACATACTAAAGATATTCTGTTTATTGATTGAATAGCATTCATATCAAACTGCAACACCATTACTACAACATATTTCTCTGTGTATGTGCTTAACTGCACAATAACTCCTTAACATTGCCTAAAGAGTGGTAAAGAAGATAGCATGTTTGTTAAATTCTGATATCTGCTCAGATCACAATTTTGCTGCAGTTACTATTTTTTCTCAAAGCAGAAGTCAGCTTGTCATTATTTTCAGAATGGTTATTGAAATACTCTGACAATGTTAATATCAATACATTCTGACATTTGAGTGATATGAATTAAGAGCATAGTTGCCCACTTTAAAATTTTGAATTTTCCTAGCTATGTTCCTACAATAAGGCCGAAAACATAGAGAACTCTTTTCCTGACCTAGAGCAATAGCATGTATTTATTTCCTACTATCCTTGATGTTTTAAAAGCTACAAATATTGATGTTCTGCTATTATTAAATTTATTTTTAATCAGTTGATTAATTGACTTAAAATGGGTGATAATTCCATCTGAAACATTGTGGTTAGTTGACAACTCCTATTTAAAGATTTGCACAGAATTCACACTGATTAGTAACAGGCAGATGTTGAATTAATCATGTGATTAAGTTATGATGGATGTAATTTAAGTTGCACAGCTTGCAGTACAATTAAACAAGACTAACATAGGCTAGATCAAACCCATTAAGTATTGATTTCAAAATTATATTTTCTGCTTTTTATATCATGCCTCTCTCACTCTCACTCTCATATACAGGCACAACACACGTACATATCAAACATATATATATATATATATATATATATATATATATATATATATATATATATATATATATACACACACACACACACACACACACACACACACACACACACACACACACACACTGTATGTATATATACTGTATATATATATATGTATATGTATATGTATATGTATATGTATATGTATATGTATATATATATATATATATATATATATATATATATATATATATATATATATATATATATATATATATATATATATATATATATATATATATATATGTACATATACATATATATGTAGGATTTTTTGCTGATAAATGAAAATAAAGGGAGACATATACATATATATACATACACACACACACACACACACACACACACATATTCTGGTGAAGAGCTGATAGGGAAGAGAACATTGTGGCTTAGAGGTTAAAACTGCTGCCTTACAAGCAGACTGCCCAGGTTCAAATCCACTACGGGTATGGCTATCTGACGCTAGCAAAATAGCTCGAAATAGATCTATAATAGTCTCCCTTTATTTTCATTTATCAGCAAAAAATGTTACACACACACACACACAATAATAATAATAATAATAATAATAATAATAATAATAATAATAATAATAATAATAATAATAATAATAATAATAATACTTACTAATACTAATACTAATACTAATACTAATACTAATACTAATACTAATACTTAGTATTAGTATTAGTATTAGTATTAGTATTAGTATTAGTATTAGTATTAGTATTAGTATTAGTATTAGTATTAGTATTAGTATTAGTTTTATTACATGACTTTCATTCGAATAGTTAAAGTAAATCATAAAATGGCATTTTAAAATGTTTACCAAGCCTTGGAATGTGTGCAGCTGATTAAAAAAAAGCATGTGAAAATATCCTTCTGAATAATAGTCAAGGAACACAGAAGGATAATTGTTTCACATGAATAGGCAATTAAATACTATGATAGAATGAATGAACATAGATACTCAACTGTCACTTATCTAGCTCCCTTCATCCCCTATATGTAATGTGATATAATAAAAGCTCTTGTTCTGTATACATTTACCATGCCTGAAACAACGAAATGGCTTGTGTGTCTTGACAACTTCCAGAAAAATGTGGACTCACTTCATATCTCAAGGAAGTTACAAGCAAAATGTCCATTGATGTTAATGGATAGGGATTTAGGAGTTGCTATTTAATGGCTGTATTTTAAACAAGGAAATTTACACTCCTGCCCTGACAGGCTGAAGCTCAGCTAAAGGTGAGCGCTTTGATCTGAACAAAAGTTAAGCCAATGAAGGGAGAAAATACAACTCCATGTCTGTTTCACCAAAGAAAGATGCATTGTTTCTCAGAGGGCTTACTTATTCCCAAGGAAAAAAAAGATATTTGCTGTAAGTGTTTGACTTTGTTTACATCATGCCCTTTACTCAGAAGCCATTTCACTGAATTTAATCTATTTTATTGGTAATGACTGAAATGTTTCTCTCACCAGCTTTCTTCAAACAGAGAATCTTCAAAGGGACTAAGGCAAACAATCAGCCAAGAAATTAACGGCTAAAAAGTACACTGAAATAACACACCAGATTAAAATTGCATAAGGTAACATTGGCAAGTACAAGATCACTCCTATCACACCCTCACCTATATAAAATACAAGAATTTGTTAAGAAAAAAAAATCATTCTTAGATGTTGAGCCATAAAAACCGAAGGGAGACATCTAATTGCTTGGCAGAGAATGAACAGAAAGTGAATGTTAGACACAGAAGGGTTAACAGATCTGAAGGAGGGCGTGGATTAGCCCTTTGAGAGTGGGAATTCTTCCAAATAAAAGGTAAAGGTTTCCCTGTCCATTCGTGCCCGACTCTAGGGCATGGTGCTCATCTCCATTTCTTGACTAAGGGAGCCAGCGTTGTCCGAAGACATTTTCCTTGGTCAGGTGGCCAGCATGGCTATACGCCAAAGGCTTACAGAACACTGTTACCTTCCCACCAAAGTGACACCTATTAATCTATTTGCATTTTGCATGCTTACACATTGCTAGGTGGGTAGGAGCTGGGGCAAGCACACAGCTCGGGTCTCAAATCCAGGCTAACAGCTCTCCACCGGACAAGCTCAGCATTTTTAATCACTGAGACATCGTACTCCATATAAGTGCCTCCCAAATAGGAAGACAGTTATTCACAAGAATGAGGAAAGGTTCACCAGATTACAGCGATGTAATAGTTCCCTAAAAGATTTTTCTTTAGACAACAATAATAGTATTAAAGCAAAAGCAGATACAGCTACAGTACTTTCTCTTCGTTTCAGAACAAGCCAAGGCTTTTGTCTGGAAGAGATATCATTCAGTAAGTGGCAACAATATTTAATCATAAAATTAAAAATTTTCAGGTTAAAAACTTTGTCACAATTTACAAATGTGTTTTATTACTGAAACATGCCCAGTGCTCTAACTTCCAACATAAAACACTTGAACAAACCCATGAGATTAAGAGGAGAGACTAAACCCATGAGACTAAGAGGAGAGACTGTTTATATGACAATGGTTCATATATCTGAAAGTTGTTCCCATATTTCCTTTTAGTTGTGTCTTCTACAGGCAAAACATACAAGTACTGTTTTGGTTTTTAGACTTTTCAGCATCTTTCTGGTCCTCCTCTAAATTTACTTCACTACCACATCACATTGCTGGATCATGTTTCACTTGCGATCAACAAGGGCACCCAGAGCTTTTGACATGTGCTACTGCCACGTCATGAGTATGTGGTCTATTTAACAGTGATTCCAGCTTTTCCACTAAGAAGGTGTTACTCTGGGGCTACAGTTTGGAACGCTGAGTCCCTCAGACTTCTATCATATCTCCCACACTCTTCAAAGCTTTATCAAATAGCTGGGAGAAATTAGTGGGAACTCATGTCATCCAGCTCTGTGATAATTGATATCTATCTCTAAGGAAATAATTAACTTGTTCCAGAAGTGGGCTTCAGCAGGTTCAGCCTGGTTCAGGCAAACCAGTTGATAAGATTTTGCGTAGTTCAGAGAACTGGTTAATTGCACCACTGGCTGGCCCCACTCCGTCCCGCTCACCCTGCCTCACCCCACCCTGCCCTATCTCGCCTCGTCCACCTTGGCCAGTGGCTAGAGTAAACGCCTGAGCCCAGCTACTCTCTGGCTCCTTTGCTCGCTTGCCCAGACCACGGGGCCCAGCTGATCTCCGCGCCTCACCCACTTGCCTGCCTTCACCACGGCCTACCTTGGCAGCCACGTGGCCCAACTGATCTCTGCGTATCGCCTGCTCTGCTCACCATGCCAAGGTAAGGTGCTTGGCCAAAGGGCCGCTTCAGGGTGGACACGGCAAGGCTTGGCCGTCTTTTGGGCCTGGTTCTCACCATCCTTTCCAGGCAACGCAGGACTGGGCGCGATTGTCCCTTTATGCCCGGTCCCCGGGAGACTGACTAGGAGCACCTGGTGGGCTCGGGCTAAGCAGGCTGGCTGGCTGGCTCGCAAGGTGGTGGTGGCCGCTGGACTGGTGTTGGGATCGCCACTCGGGGAGCTGGGCCTGGATACAGCAGGCTATCCTCACTTGGGGCAGCTCCAAAATTAAATGCTTCCTTTTCTTGCAAATACGTGCAAACATTATTAAAGGGAGAAATGATGAGTGAAGGAGAAGGGAAGTTCTGTAACTAGAAAAACTGAGAATGAAAACAATGTATTCCAGTTAAATTAGAAGTGCTTCTTTATGAAAGATCTGTGAAAGTTTTGGAATATTGCAATAAGGCCCAAGAAAAAATAAATAAAGCAGAAAGATTTAATTAAAATAGAAGAGCTCCACATCAGAAGTTGTGGGTATACCATCACTCGAGGTTTTTAAGAAGAAATTTGTCCATAATAGTATAGGGTCTCATGCTTGAGCAAGGGTTGGACTAGAAAACCTCCAAGGTTCCTTCCAACTCTGTTATTCTTTATAAATCTCTCCATTCAGACTTACCAAGAGAATGGTGATAAACAATACTTGGAAATGTACATCAGTTCTTCTGATAGCAAAATCTCATCTTATTGGCTAGTATCAAGGGGATGATGACTTTGTAAAAGCTTCCTCTCTCACCATAACATGCAAGACAAGGCGAGGACTGGCTGGGAGGGGAGGGGTGAGGAGAGGAGAGGCCAGGCCAGGTGTCACTCGATGTGAGTGACATTGAGTTGGCCACGCCCACCCAGTCACATGACCACCCAGCCACGCCTACCCAGCAGTCATTAGGGCAGAGAACTGGTTGTTAAATTATTTGAATCCCACCACTGAGTTGTTCACTTAAATTATCTGAGTCTAATGGGCCAGAGGAGTTCACATACTTTTGATGAGAGATAGAGAGAGATAGCTTAAGTGTCCTAGTGGCAGAAAAATAAGGTGTAAATTTATAAATTGACCCATAAATAATGGAAATTCTATATGTGTGTGTGTGTATGTGCATGCATGCATGCAGCTACTAGGAGTTGAAAACAACTTGATATATTTGTATATATTTTATATATATGTATAGCACACGATAATTCAAATCAATAATACAAATATAGGAAAAACACAATAAACATCTAATATAATTGTGCATGAACTCTTATTTGCCTCAAGATCTTATGTAAGTAAAATGCATCCTCTCTCTTTTCCCCGTTCATCCTTATTTACACATTCTGCCCAACTAGCACAAAAGACGTACTTTTAGAGGCACGTGTGAAAACACTTTAAAGGACTGTGCTTCAGGAATGCAGAAGGGGAACCTCCTATGAAAATCGCATTGCAACTTTGCCACTTTGCTGTGTACCACACTCACTCAGGTTTGTGACATCAGCTGATGAGTTTCTTTCTTTCTTTCTTTCTTTCTTTCTTTCTTTCTTTCTATCTTCTTTCCTTCCTTCCTTCCTTCCTTCCTTCCTTTCCTTCCTTCCTTCCTTCTTTCCTTCCTTCCCTCCCTCCCTCCCTCCCTCTCCCTTCCTTCCTTCTTTCCTTCCTTCCTTCCTTCCTTCCTTCCTTCCTTCCTTCCTTCTTTCTTTCTTCCTTCCTTCCTTTCCTTCCTTCCTTCCCTCCCTCCATCCCTCTCCCTTCCTTCCTTCCTTCCTTCCTTCCTTCCTTCCTTCCTTCCTTCCTTCCTTCCTTCCTTCCTTCCTTCCTTCCTTCTTTCTTTCTTTCTTTCTTTCTTTCTTTCTTTCTTTCTTTCAACCACTAAAAGCATGCCACACGGGCTCTTTCTAAAACATTTTAAAAGACCAGCCAATGCAATATTTATGAGTCTCTCAAGCAGTAAAAGAAAGTCTGTGACTCCTGCTTTATGTTATGCAGAGCATAAGGCTCGTATTCCTGTCAACATCTCATTGGGTGTCCTATTTAGCTGCATTTGTATGTTAGAGTATCTGATTACAGTCAAAACTGATGCGGCAGTGAAATTCTGTTGAGATCATCTTAGGTGGCTGCAGGACTGCCTGCCTCTAACGTGCATTAGTTCATAGGCTGTATGACTCAGCATCGTTCCATGCAAATGAATTAACTCATATAGTTTTTTCAAGAACTTGATTCAATCTAGGAGCAGTTCTGGGAAACAATCTGCAGGTGACCTGCTTGTTGCATTCATCTTGGTGACATCCTACAGCCCTGCACTGCCTTTGCCTCAGGTTTGTGTCTATCTGGTCTTTTAAGTAAATTACAGCTAGTCCTTGACTTACAACCATTCATTTACTGACCGTTTGAAATTACAGCGACACTGTAAAAAGTACTGCTGACCGTTTTCACACTTACGACCGTTGCAGCATCCTCACGGTCACGTGATCAAAATTCAAACGCTTAGCAACTGACTCATATTTATGAAGGTTGCAGTGTCCCATTTCAACCCCTGCTGTTGCTCCTGGAACTTTTGCCTCCTGATGTTATTAGATGAAAAGTGTACGCATAAAACATCACACATGTTAACTCTAATCCTAGGGGAAATTGGTCATTATTAACCTGCGTTCACAAGTTGAACTGAGATTGATCGTACTGCTGTACTAGACGAGATTATTTTGGTGAAAACAGTGCTGTCAAAACCCTTCATTTTCCCCAGTAAATGAGCTTCTCTTCCTTATCAGGTGTTTTCTGGCCTTCCCTGACTATCCTTTTTCCTGATCTGAAATAATCACAATAATTACAATTCTTGGGCTCTAACTGAAGCTCAGTAGAAGGATAATTTCAGCTGGATCATTTTCAAGGATGTGTTTCAAGGAAAACATCATATTTTGTATGCTTATTGTCCTATAATTTGATATACAATCTCTCTCAACCTTCCCTCTCAACACACACACACACACACACACACACACAGAGAGAGAGAGAGAGAGAGAGAGAGAGAGAGAGAGAGAGAGAGAGAGAGAGAGAGAGAGAGAGAGAGAAGAGAGAGAAAGAGAGAGAGAGAGAGAGAGAATATGGATAACTGGACAGTGTGTGCAGTGTGATAAAAAACCTCTTGGTTCCTTTGTTTGTTTACATATCTGAGCTCTATAGGAAATGTAGCTTTGTACTACTGCTGCTTCTCTGCAGAACTGATAGGATTTATTCATGAGTTGCATCAGCTCTCCCTAAAAAAAAGGATCCTTTTCTGAGAGCTCAGCTACTGTAGTCTATTTATCTGACAGCAGCCATGCAACACGCAGACTTCTGGATGGATTACCTGGGAATGAAGCAGTAGGGGAAGGGGGGATGTGGGTGAGAGAGAGAGAGGGGGGGAGGGAAACCTTCTGAAGACACAAATACATTTTTTCCTCTTGCAGGAGGAATCCAGAAATGTACCATGACCAGGAATGCTAATTTTTCTTTATGCATATTTACCATTTGTACTGTGACAAATTGAAATCCTGGAAAAAGAGGCCGGAGTAAACGGAGAAGATTTTCAACATCCGTTCCAGACGAATAAAAATAAAGTCATTATGCTGCCTTGGCTTGCTTTAAAATGCCTTTTCTTTCTAGGATCTTAGTAAATTAGGTGTTTAAATCTAGTTAGACTGCATGAACATGATACCCTTCAAAGTTATAATATTTATTGCTGCATAATATTTGCTCCCAACCATGTATTCTCAACACCTTTCCTTCCCTCTTCCTCATTTGTAATTCTAAGGGCTGGTCCAAAGGCTGCTTTGTATTCTAAGCAGGGCCAGTAATAAGTGGCGTTTCCACTTGCTCAAGAATAATAATAAAATTATAGAAGCACTAGAAACAGAAGCTTCCATGTTTCCAGAATTATTCAGCAAGCACTATGGCCCACTGCAGGATAAATCCACAATCATCATGCCAAACTTTTCTAGCCTTCGGGTGCCTTCAGATGTGCTGACGTACATTTCCTTTGATCCAGAATGGGTGGGTGGGAAATGTAGTCAAACATATTGGTCAGATTGGGGAAGCCTAGACTGTTGGACCATCTCGTTTTCTTTGAATGTATGTTTGGCAGCTTCTCATGGCTGGGGAACAAAATATTATTTCAGGGGCCCTACAAGCAGCTTGCATTGGTACTATGTGGTACTTGAGAGATCCATTTAGGATATACAGTACTTCTCATTGAAAAGAGAAACAGCCTGACACTGGCACTGGTTCATTGGAAACCTGTGCCTCCAGCTTGTTTTCGGTTTGATGTTACGATGCCCCTCAGAGTGACATGACATTTTGGTCATGTGTTCCAGTCCCAAATGCCAGAGGCTGGTTTACAAAGGCATTTAATCTCTAGGCTTCTCTCTTCTTGGTGGTCCTTAAGTGGCAAACCCAATCCCCAACATAATTGATTCCCCTGCAAATAAATAGGGAGGAAAAGCTATGAAATGATGAAAATGTTCTTGTTGTGAGGTAAACTCTAAGGTAAATATGTACATGGGAACTGTACATAGCTTATGTACATGAACAGGGATAAGTATTTGGATAGATCTGAAGCAGTATGGACTTGAGTTGATTGTGTCTTCTTGAAACATGTAAGCCTTCACTTTTATGGGGTACTCATCAGGCCAGTTTGGTCTAGAGCAGGGGTGTCAAACTCGATTTCATTGAGGGCCACATCAGGGTTGTGTTTGACCTCAGGAGGCTGGGGTTTGGGCATGGTCAGGTGGGCATGGCTAGAGTGGGCGTGGGCAGGATGGACATGGGCAGCTTGTCAAGGCTCTGCTTTCAGCCACGATGGCCCCTGCAGTCCTCTGCCAGCAAAAATGGAGCCCAGGCGGGCTGCCCAAGCTCAATTTTCACTGGCAGAGGCACCACAGGCTGGTCCTTTGCTGTTTCCAGGGCACAGGGCAGATTTAGGCACCTCACAGGCCGGATCCAGCACGCGGGCCTTCAGTTTGACACCCCTGGTCTAGGCACCAAGCTAGAAATTAGGAGTCTGTCAATTCTAGTCCCACTTTGGGCATGAAAGCTGCTGGGTGACTTTAGACCAGTCATTTTGGTCCAAAGTCAATAATAGTTTTAATGTCTAATTTTGTCTTTGTTTTGTCTTTCACTAAGCCGAGTTGATTACAGTGTTGAATGAAAAGGCAAGATACACATTACATTAATAAAATGATTAAAATATATAATGCTCTTAAGTCTGAACACTAGAGAGGAGGTTTGAATTGCTTGTGGCAATAGCCTGGTATTACACTATCATTGCAACTATCCCACAGAGGCTACAAAGTTTTACAAATGAGTAAGTATCCAGAAGCCTTGGAAATTATATTTCTCAAGGACTGTTGGCTTAAGAAATTCATGCTCATAAAGACCCCAGTGAGGATCTGAACGGTAGTTTGCCTCTTTATAGCTCCCCCATCAGCCTTATCATTGCTTATAGCTACATTTTGGGGGAGTAGATTAGGAATTGCAAGGCAGTTCGGTGTAAAGTGCATTATGTTTGCTGCACTGATTCCTCCTTTCTCCCATTACAAAATAGGAATAGGGAAAACTATTTGTAGGAGAGATTGAAAACCATGGAGGATTGCTAGAACTATTTATTTCTGAATCAGGGAAAATAAAGGAACATAATCGAAGTGAAATCATGGAGACCTCAGCCATGTTGAAAGGTTGTCCTAGGACAGTGATGGGTGCCACACCCATAATGGGTGCCACACCCATAATGCAATGCTCTTCCCCCACGCTTGCACGCACAACCCCCCCCCATGCTGCCCCCACCCCCGAACATGCACGCAGACATCACTGAAGCCTCTGGACCTCCGGTAGCTGAACTTCGTTTCCGAACTTCCGGTAGGCCCTTTGGGTCCGTTTTTTGCCATCCACAGGTTCCGGAGGCTTTCCTGAAGCCTGGGGAGGGTAAAAACGGCCTCTCCTCGCCCTCTGGAATGCCAAAAATCAGCTGGCCAATGCGCACATGCGTGCTGGAGCTGACATAGGAGCTGACACCTTGCGTGCCCTCAGATACGGCTCCGCGTGCCACCTGTGGCACACTTGCCATAGGTTTGCCATCACGGTCCTAGGATCATATATAGTTGCCAGAGCAGAAATATATAGACTCTTGTTGGACTTTACTTACTCACCTTGTCCTATTGCTAGACTTGGGAAGGGCATATTATAATATGCATCTGTCTCATTGCTCACTTACTATTCTTTTACAGATAGTGATGAATGGTTTTGCACTAAAGCAATTTTTTCTGTCATTATTATAGATTTTATTTATTTATTTATTATTTATTTATTAGTTGCATTTGTATGCCGCCCACTCCACAGAGACAGATAATATACCTATTCTACTATAATAAGATTACCAGATCCATACTGACTTCAGCGGGAAAGCCCCAATATGATATTAAACAGATCAGCTGACAACTTGAAAATAAGTGAGAATGGGAAAACACTTGCTGCATAATAATACATTTATATTATAAACTGTCCAGAATCACTTAGATGAGATGGGTGGGGTATAAATGTATGTATGTATGTACCGTATTTTTCAGAGTATAAGATGCACTGGAATATAAGACATACCTTAGTTTTGGGGGAGGAAAACAAGGGGAAAAAATCTGCCTCTGTCTCCCAGAAATTTGCCTCCCAGCAAACAGCAAACAGTTCAGATGATATACACTGTTTGCTGTGTATTTCTGTGCATGTGTGCCTGACCCATAGAAATAGCAAAGAATTGGAGAAATGTACATTATGGCAGTATATTAATCCCAGAAAGTTTTCTTAAATGTAATCACACTAACTCCTCCCAATTATTTAAATAGATCTACTCCAAACATGACTAAGTCAGGGTTTAACTCAGCTGCCTTATCTTAATACTAAACAGGACAGTGTTACATTTCAGATTATACTTTTACAGATGCTGTTAAAATTGATGTGGCTTTCTTGAAGTATAAATTATTCTCTGCTATTTAAAAAAAGATACAATAGCACTGGGCCTCTTCAGATCAAGCATTTATTTTAAAAAGCTTCTTCATTTTGTTAAGTTGTCTAGAACAATAATAAAGCAGTCTTTTAAAAAAAAGTCTAATAATTTGAACATTCTATAGACATTTATAGTTATTGACTTACCTCCTTGCATCCAGTTTCACAACTGATTAGCACAAGAAAATAAAATTCTGCCTCTCCCTGGCAGCAATTTGGCTCCTTGCAGTTTAGTTTCAATTTCATTTTAGCACGTGGGCCTACCTGCAAGCCTCAGTCAGCTGCTGGTCGGGAGGCTGATAATCAGTTGCTTGTGCTAATCAGGCTCTGCGCTGTTTGCTGCAAGGAGGTAAATTGCTGGGAGGCAGAGGCCGAAGGGTGGGGGTGGCTGGGTGGGGCTACATTCGGTGTATAAGACGCACCCAAGTTTTCACCCTCTTTTGGGGGGTAAAAAGGTGTGTCTTATACTCCAAAAATACGTGGTATGTACATACGTACATATATTGTGGCTCTTCATTTGGCTGGCTTAGTTCTCTGGTTTTTATGCCTGAATCTTACATAATCAATCTATACAATATTATAATTGTGCTGAACATCTCCCCCTTCCAATATAGTGAATTGGAAGATGAATATTTGGATAGTCCTTTCCCACCCTTCCACTCCTTTTGGTCATGCTATATTCTACTCATTCATGGAACCTCAAAATATCTCCCAGTCCCTTTTGGGGTGCTTGCACCAGTCAGATCACTGAGGATTCTGTCTACTCTCCACTGGTTCAGAACAACCTTTCAGATATCTTCATAAGATGTCACCTCTGTCACCTCCAGAGATTCTGTCCATCCATCTTTTAACTCTGAGCAAACTCCCTGAAATATTTGTCCCAGATGATTTTCAATAGAGACTAATAACTTTTTCTGGCCTATGTTTCCTTAATAGGTTTCAGAACTCCCTAAATTATGCAGCTAGTCAGAACTCTGCAATGGAATTACAGCAGATAAGTAATTTTGCTTCTTCACTCTTATCTCCACAGAATAGGCGAGAAGTTTCGTTTGTACCATTGCCCCCTCCTCTCACTCTTCTTCCTCCTTTCCCTCTATCTTTCTTCTTCATTTTCTTCTTCCAGACTTCCATTGCTTTTTATTTGTTGCCAGTCTCACTCCCTTCACTATCTTCATTTCCTCAAACTCCTCATAAAACCAATGAGGTGGTCAAGCCCAGCAGGCAAGGAGAGACTGCTACAGATGAATTCTGTCCAGTGCTTTGATCCTCTGTGTCCCAGTAGCTAACAAGTTACTTTACAAAGCTGCCCAAACCCAAGCATCAGTTAGTGTTTGGAATAAAACAGAGGTCAGGTTGGGGAATGAAGAAGCAATTCCCAGTCCTTCAGAAAGCAAAATGACTTCAGTCAGTCCTGCTCAGCTTGCTAAGCATAAAATACAAAAAGACGAAAGAAGGAAGGTCAGAGAAAATTCTTCCTATTGTATTCCTTCATACTTTCCATCTACAAGTAGCCCTCAACTTACAACCATTTGTTTAGAGACCATTTGAAGTTACAATGGTGCTTATGACCTTGCACTTAAAACTATCATAGCATTCCAGAGGTTACATCAGGAGTGTCAAACCCGATCACATCGCGGGCCATATTGCGACATATTGTTTTTGCCCCTGAGGAGCCGGGGTGGGTGTGGGCTGTGCAGGCCATATCTGGCCCGCAGGCCGTGTGTTTGACACCCCTGGGTTACATGATCATAATTCTGGCACATGTATTTATGATGGTTGCAGCATTCCCAGGGTCACGGGATCACCATTTGTGACCTTTCCAGCGAATGGGGTAGCTGGATTCACTTAGAGACCATGTGATTTATTTAATAACTGTGGCAAAAAGGTAAGAAGATTGATTGGGTGCAGCTCACTTACCACATCATTTAGCGATGAAAGTTCTGGTCCCCACTGTTTGTCATAGATCGAGGATTACCTGCGCTAATCACCCCCATCTAGGGCGTTGCATCAGAAATGGCAGAGAAGTGGATATAGGATAACCTGCCAGTTATGGACTTGCTTTGGTCAGCAATTAAAGAGAGAGAGAGAGGGAGTGATGATTGTGTGGCGTGATTTCTCCGTGCCTGTGTCTGTGTGTTTGCATACGTGTTTATATTTCACCAGTTTTAAATGATTCAGTTCTTAATGCTGAAATAATATGCAGCACACCATCTGCCAGCTGTGAACAGAAATAAATTGCAGCTACATGTACATGTAGTGCAACGTACAATCTGATTAGTGTTCTAAATCTTAATATATCTGAGATATTGGAAATATAAAAATAGTGTGCCATTACTGCAACTCCAGGTTCTCATCATAATTACAAGAATTGCATGAGCATGATTATTTCCAATCAAGGCTTTTTTTAAAAAACACCTCTTAATTTTAGAAGTATAAGAACTATTTTAAGCATTAGACATGAAATCTATTTTAATTACAATATTCTGTATAACTTTGGTAATATCTTTGGATGTATGCACTTGAGTGGGAATCATCAGATTATTGGTATGTCATTTAGGAGGGCTTTTGCTCAAGTTCATGTTGTGCGCCAGTTATGTCCCTTCCTGGATCTGGAGACTCCTTTCTTCTGCAGAAAGAGGAAGAAAAGAGGTGACTTCTGATAAACACTTCATCAAAAGGAGATGTTGTTATTGTAGTGGTGGTCTTTCTGTAATAAAGGTAAAGGAGTCCCTGCTGATTTTACTCCATTAGTCATTGCTGACTACAGGGGGTGGTGCTCATCTCTATTTCAAGGCATTGAGCCAGTACTGTCCAAAAACATTTCCGGGGTCATGTGGTCAGCATGATGACATGGAGTGCTGTTCCCTTCCCACCGAAGTGGTACCTACCATTGCTACTGCCTCCGAAAAAGGTTTTTTTCAGCCCTAACAAGGTGCTAACAATCTTCCCGGCTTGCAGGATTTTTTCATTCCTACTCACTCCGAAGAAGTTTTTTCCAGCCCTAAGTATTTGCAGGCTTATTTTCATTGCTACTCCCTCCGAAAAAGAGTTTTTTCAGCCCTAACCAGGGGATAAAATAATGTGCTAAAGCTGACCAGACTAAGGACGCTAGCCAGATGAATACCTGGTAGGTAGATTCCCCCCCCTATTTCCCCCCCCCAAAAAACTAAGGTGCATCTTATACTCCGGTGCGTCTTATACTCCAAAAAATACAGTATTTATTTATTCACACTTGCATGCTTTCGAACTGCTGGGTTGGCAGGAACTGGGGTGAGGACAGGAGCTCACCTCATTGTATGGAACTCGAGTCTCAAACCTGGGCTGCTGGCTTTTCAGCTGACAAGCCCAACGTCTTAACCACAAACCACCGTACCACCCTATCTTTCTGTAATAACAGACACAATCTCTAAGGTACAGTCAGTGGCCACAAGATGTGGAAACAAATGATAGAGGTTTTAGAGCCAAGAAACACTTCACTAGAGAGATATTTGGTGGTGGGTTTGTTTAAAATAGCATTTTGGATGCAGAGGTTTTGAGTAAGACCTTTGAGCATTGGAAAAGGGGTTAACCTTCCTTTCCCCTAGCTGGTTCCTTTTGGAGCGATTTTTATCACTTCAGAGAGGATTATGATTCAGATGCAAACAACTGCACAGAGAACAAGGAGAAACAAGAAGGCATGAGTCCTTCCAGTAATTAGAAAAAATAAAATAAAACTCAGAACTTCAATCATGGCATTCTCACAACAGGCAAAATTTGGTCCCCAATTTGCAACACAGAGATCAAATTACTTATGTGAAGAGAACAAAGACTGCTGGTGCTTTTATAGTTATGAAAAGAAAAAAAAGTGATGTGTTATGTGGTGTGTGGATGTTGCACTGAGTGTGGGCGTGTTATATTTACTATAAAATGCCCCACCTCTTAATATCAAAATTATATGCGGCCTACATCAGCCAGCTGTGAACAGAAATAAAACTGCAAATTCAGGTACTATAACATACAATCTAATTAGGGTACTAAACCTTAATACACCTGAGACTTTATAAATATAAAAATAGTTGTAGCGGAACGGACCCATTCAGTGACATGGTAATGATGGAGGTTCCTAGGCTACCATAATGAAGGGCTTTATTATATGCAGTTTCCATTGTTTCACCGTGTGCCTTAATTAATGTGTTATATTGCTGCATGTAAAGTAATTAAAACAATAATATACTCAAACAATCCAGAAGAATATAAAAATAAGCACAGGATTGGATTTGTAAGGTGATCCTCAGATTTTATGTCAGATTCCGTTCAGTGTTGCTGTTTAAAGATTTTGACACATCTATGATTTACCCACGTTCAGTTCAGGTTAGTCTACTGCCTTTCGAGTGTTTTCACCACTGATACAAAAAACCCTCTAATCAGTGCTATCTATGGGATTCCCCAGGACTGAGCACTAGAGTCTTTAGGGCACTGTCAGTTTTTCCAGGGGATCAGTTTCCTATAGAAGATATTCAAAAGGGATGTGTGGTATTCAAAAACAAAACAAAACAAAAATAAATAAATGAGTTTGTTAAGGTGAGAATAAATCTCATAGAGGCGATTTGGATCTTTTCTTGGAATTCAGACATTTAGAAATAAAGCCGAGATTAAAGGTCTAATAGAAAATATTTATTTCGGTACAAAAACAATAAATTCTGAATAGTTACATTCTTGCTAAGTAAATGTGACCGTTCCGGTCAAGAGTCAAGTCAAAGAGAAGAATGGAGAATCAGGAATGCACACATGCGCAGAAGATCACATCACGTGTCCTGCTTGTATTGGAATGTACCATAATATTAGGATAGGGGTGCATCACCCTGCATAGACATACAACTGACAATATTCACTACGTGACAGAGTTATATAAATATTTCAAGCAAGCCCAGGGCTAATGTTAAGAAATAAAGATTTAAAACCTTAAGAAGATCCTTGCTGAATCAGACCATAGCAATTCATAAAAGAGTTTGATCATTAAACATTTTAAAACAACATTGTAATTATCGGAAGTCAGCATGGATTTGACAAGAACAACATCAATCCAGTTTAAACCAATCTCATTTGTGGCCTGGTAATTTCTTTAGTAGATTTGGGGAATGCTGTAGGCTACACATAAATATACAAATATACCAAGATTGAAAACAAAGAAATAATTATCTGTTTTTCAAATCGAGTTCAATGAGAAAAAGATATCTGAAAAGAATAACATCCAGAATCAGAAATAACAGACACAGACTAGCAGATCAACAATTGATTTATAATACAAAATTGACGAAGTGAGAATTAATCTCACAGAGGCGAAATAGATCTTTCTCCCGGAATTCAAACATTTAGAAATAAAGCCGAAGTTTAAAAGTCTAATTAAAATATTTATTTTGGTACAAAAACAATAAATTCTGATTGTTTACATCTCTGCTATCAAATGCGACTCTCTCAGTCAAGAGTCAAGTCAAGAAAGGAAGAATGGAGATTCAGGAATGCACACATGCGTTCAAGAATATTATATCACGTGGTAGGAATGTACCATTATAATAGATAGGGATGCAGCTCCCTGCATATACATACAACTGACAATAATCACACCGTGACAAAAATAAAGTATTTACAGAAGCAGAATTGGAAGAACTGCAAGGCAAAGAAATCAAAGCCATGCCAGAAGTAGTTCATACTGCAGAGACAAAGCAGGGGTAACTCACCAATAGAGGAAGCCAGCATCCCTATTGAATCATTTTCATTCCTCAACCAGGCACCCTCTCCTCAGCCTTCTCTTCAGAAATAACAAAGCCCTCAAAACTCAAAAGTCATTAAAAGAATTGGTGGGACCACAAAATAGACAAAGTGATAGAAAATGAAGAAGCTAAAGGGTTCTGGGAACTTTAGAATTCAAATGGACACGCACCTGCCACATAAAACTCCAGACTTAACAACTGTCAACAAAAAGTCTGGATAGTGGACATTGCAGTACCTGAGGACAGCAGGAAAAAAAGAAAAAGAACCAGGGGGAAAAATTGCAAAATATGAAGACCTGCAAATACAAGTAGAACGACTGTGGCAAAAGAAAGCAAAGATGGTACCAACAATAATAAGTGCCTTGAGCGTAATTCCAAAACATCTAGAACACCACTTGAACACCATCGGCATTGACAAAATCACCATCAGTCAATTGCTAAAGGCAAGTGTACTTGGAACAGCTTGCATCCTATGTCAATACCTTTAACTCCATCAGACAACATCTGCCTATTGCAAATCCTTGGGAAGGACTCAGCAGGTGGGTAAAATTCCAGATCCAGTCAAACATCTGACTACTGTGCGACCAACAATATTTAAATATATAATAATGAAAAAATTACCATCTGTCAATTAGAGTTACAAAAGGCCACATTACTTGGATCTGCACATATACTATGCCTGTGTATGTGCCTTGTGACACCTCAGGTTAAAGTTCAGGGTCTTGAGAATAATTTGCTGCATATATAGGCCAACACCAGCTGAAGAACTGGTACCTATAACTTCATATTGTGGTGTAATAATAATAGAAGCAGCAACAACAACAATCTGCAATGACTTTTCCAGTTCTCAGACTTGAATATTATTGAAAATATATGGGGAACTCTCAAACATGAAATACATGCAAGGAGACCTAAGAATACATATAAACTAGTAGTATTCTATAATATGATATGACAGTGATGGCGAACCTATGGCACGCGTGCCACAGGTGGCACGCGGAGCCATATCGGAGGGCACGCGAGGCATTGCCCTGTCAGCTCCACGGGCAAACCGGAAGTTCAGAAAAACGCACTTCCGGTTTGCCGTTGTGCTGTTTTTCGCACTCCGGAGGGTTCAGGGAAGCTTCCTGAAGCCCCGGAATGCAAAAAACGACGAAACGGGCAAACCGGAAGTTGGGAAAACGCACTTCCGGTTTGCCATTGGGCTATTTTTAGCACTCCGGAGGGTTCAGGGAAGCTTCCTGAAGCCCCGGAGTGCAAAAAACACCCCGACAGACAAACCGGAAGTGCGTTTTCCGAACTTCCAGTTTGCCCGTTTCATCGTTTTTTACAGTCCCAGGCTTTGGTAAGGCCTTTGCGCGGGTGTGTGTGTGTGTGCACATGCGCAGGGGGCAGCATGGGGGGGTTGTGCGCATGCATGGAGGGGAGGGAATGGGTGTGGGTACGTGTGCACGCGCTAGCGCACGCACCCCCCCTTTGGCACACGAACCCAAAAAGGTTCGCCACCACTGTGATATGATACGATACGATACAATACAATACAATACGATAGATATGATATGATATATTATAAAGCCAAAAGTAAAGTTTTCCCCTGTCCAGTCATGTCTAATTCTAGGGGGTGGTGCTCTTCTCCATTTCTTAGCCAAAGGAGTCAGCATTGTCCAGACATTTCTGTGGTCATGTGGCCAGCATGATTGTACATCAAGGTGCATGGAAGGCTGTTATCTTCCCACCGAAGTGGTACCTATTTATCTATTCTCATTTCCATGCTTTCGAACTGGTAAGTGGGCAGGAGGTGGAACAAGCTCAAGCCACCACACAACATTTGGCTCTCGAATCCTGGCTGTCAGTTTTTAAGCTGACAAGCTCAGTGTCTTTAACCACTGAGCCATTGCGCCCCATTGTTATCGTATGTTATGTTATATTATGTTATGTTATGTTATGTTATGTTATGTTGTGTTGTGTTGTGTTGTGTTGTGTTGTGTTGTGTTGTGTTGTGTTGTGTTGTGTTGTGTTGTGTTGTGTTGTGCTGTGCTGTGCTGTGTTGTGTTGTGTTGTGTTGTGCCGTGCCGTGCCGTGCCGTGCCGTGCCGTGCCATGCTATGCTATGCTATGCTATGCTGTGCTGTGCTATGCTATTATTTTTATTATCTAGTAGTTAATAGCTGCAAGGATGAGTCAAACAAGAGTTCCCAAAGGTAGAAGAGAAAAATACTTAGCTAACTACAGGAAATGTTTGAAAGGCACTATTCTTGCTAAAGAAGGTCACAGAGCAGAGGTGGGTTCCTGCCGGTACGCTCTTACCTGTTGGTCGCTGCAGAACCGAAGAAGCCGGTGGCGTTCGCGGCGCGGGGCTTCCCCCGCCCGCTTTCCCCTGCCCGCCTGGACGCCACCATTTGCGTTTTTTTGCCCTCTGCTCAAGCAGAATGCTTTGCGCATGTGCAGAGGGCAAAAGAACGCAAATGGCTGCATCTAGGCGGGCGGGGGAAGCCCCGTGCCGCGAACGCCACCGGCTTCTTCGATTCTGCGGTGACCAACAGGTAAGAGCGTACCGGCAGGAACCCACCTCTGTCACAGAGTACTATCTGAAATGGTATCTAATTTCTGCATGTGCACGCACGCACACACACACACACACACACACACACACAAACACATTCATTGTTTTCGTATTCTGAATCCTGGAGCATTTGCACATAAAAAAATAGATATGCATTCATATTTGCAGAATGATGTTGCCTTTAACTTTGTGTCATGCAGAGATTGTGTCTGTTTCCATTCACTTAGGGATTCATTAAAACATCACCAGGGGTGCCTAAAGTTTTGCATACACTTTAACATATACTTTGGCTTTCAGAAGACTGGAATTGGGTGAAATCATGAGCACTGAACCTCAGGTAAGAATGTAAAAGACAAAAAACAAATCAGTATCACACATATACCTGGTTGACATAGTTCAACCGTATATGAGCTGACATTTACTTATTTAGAAACTTGGGATAGCATACATAAAATGTTTATGTTTCATCTCGAGAATATCGATGCCATGTAATGAGGCAAACTCAGAGTGACATTCATATTTTGAGAATTTTTTTTAATACATGAAATCCCATTTCTAAGGGAAATTGAGTCTTGTACATAAGGAGAAGCTTAAGCACAATCTTGAAACTCACCCCTTATAGGTGTTGACAGAATTAGTTTTTACTAATGGAAATAGGCTTCCACAAGCAGAGATCTTTACATGAAACAGTTTACTTCTTTGCACCAATTAGTGCAAAGATCTAATTCACACAAGCACCCTGGACTTGGTACTGGATTTTATAAAGACACACAGTATCACTGGTAATATAACTTAACCTGAACTTGGATTCCTGTCATTTATTTATTTATTTATTTGTTTGTTTATTTATTTATTTATTTTATTTAGTGTTCTTATATGCCGCCCTACTCCCTAGGGACTCAGGGCGGCATACAACATTTAAAGAACAACTAAACAATATAATAATTTAAAAACAGTTTAAAAAGAATTAAGACTTAAAAACATATAAAACCATACATACGTGGGGGAGACGTCAGATGGAAGGTCGTCTCAAAATCACCCCGCCTGCAGGAAAAGCCATGTCTTGATGGCTTTTCGGAAGGCCAGCAAGGTGGGGATAATTTGGATCTCTGGGGGTAGTTGGTTCCAGAGAACAGGGGCCCCCACAGAGAAGGCCCTCCCCCTAGGCTCTGCCAGCCAACATTGTTTGGTTGACAGGACCTGGAGGAAACCCACTCTGTGGGACCTCACCGGTCGAAGGGAAGTATGAGGTTGAAAATGTCATGTTTGAAAATTAATCTGAAATTTAAGTATTATAGATTTAAGCCTTATTTGCTGTGTGCTATGCTGCATGGTCTTTTCTTATGCCCACGATAAAAAATAATTATAGCACAGAAGTTTCACTACGCCCACATTTCTATGGCTAACAACTATTACACTGGACTAATTTGACTCTGAGCCAAACCCTGTCATATGGAAAACCTGTGATTGGATTTCCCAAATATTTTTTCAGAAAGATGAAATACAGCAGCAGGAGGCGGCCAATTTTATTTCTGAGATGGAGCCAAGGGGCTGTTTAACTCTTTCTTTTAAAGTTTTTTTTTATAAAGCAAATCAAGTTCCCAGAACTTTTGGAGGAACGATGGGAGGAGATAGGCTGCTCATTTGAATTTTTGCTTTGCGCAAATATATCACAGAATATGCAGAAATACAGGTAGTCCCCAACTTACTACCACAGTTGAGCCCAAATTTTTTGTTGCTAAGTGAGACATTTGTGAAGTGAGTTTTGCCCCATTTTACGACCTTTCTTGCCACAGTTATTAAGTGAATCAATGTGGTTGATAAGTTAGTAACCTAGCTGTTAAGTGAATATGGCTTCCCCATTGACTTTGCTTATCACAAAAAGTGATTGCATGATCTTGGGACACAGCAATGGTCGTAAACATGAACCACTTGCCAAGCGTCTGAATATTGATCACATGAGCAAAAAGCTGCAAAGGTCATAACTGTGAAAAACCGGTCATAAGTCACATTTTTCAGTGCCATTGAATGGTCATTAAGGGAACTATTGTAAGTCGGGGACTACTTGTAGTGTCAGATCAGAAGGCTCATCAAGGGCTTCTCTAAGCCAGGAGTGACCAATTGTTTCCCAGCCAAGGGCTAGAGCTGGCCTTCGAGTAGTATGCTATTTGATATTATTTCAATTACCCTGAAATATAATTATAATTTAGATGAACTTTTGTGTGTGTGTATGCCTGTGAGACAATGTGGACTCCCAGAGACTGCCTGGACTAGTCCCTGCAGGATTTTTGGCAAGATTTCAGAAGTGGTTTGCCTTTGCCTGCTTCCTAGGGCTGAGAGGGAGGGGGGACAGATCCAAAATCACCCAGCTGGCTTTGTGCCTAAGGCAGGGACTAGAACTCACCACCTCCCAGTTTCTACTCTGGTCCCTTAACCATTACACCAAACTGGTTATAACTTAGATGATTACTCTTGTATTAGGAGAAGCCCTCCTATTCCACCACCTCTTACAATACTAGACAACACAGTATCAATAGTTGTTGTTGTTAGTTGCAAAGTCGTGTCCGACCCATCGCGACCCCATGGACAACGTTCCTCCAGAGTCCATTTAAGCTCAAGCCTACTGCTTCAGTGACTCCATCCAGCCACCTCATTCTCTGTCGTCCCCTTCTTCTTTTGCCCTCAATCTTTCCCAGCATTAGGCTGGGGAAAAAAAGTATTCTATTCTATTCTATTCTATTCTATTCTATTCTATTCTATTCTATTCTATTCTATTCTATTCTATTCTATTCTATTCTATTCTATTCTATTCTATTATTTTGTCTTTCCGCATATTTAAAAATGATCTTTTTGGTAACAACTTCTGGAGATCCCTGAAGGTCATGTCTAAAACTTTTGGGGCTGCATGTGGCTGCCATGCCCAAGACTGCATGGGAAGGAGGAGATATTCAAAGTGAAGACACATACTCTGTTGGGCTACCAAATTCAAGTTTTAAGCTTTTAGGAAGTTGACTCGAACCAAAAATTGCATGGATTTGTTTTTCTGGGAACAGGTGTTCCTGGACACATATATTTTACACTGCATGTATATATGTGTTATATATATATGCCCTCCCCTACTTCTGTATTTCTAAAGAATTTTATATTTGCCTTTACTACGATTCAGCCAAAAGCACAGTTGTTATAACTCTTACTCTGTAAATACAAGGTTACTGGTTCAAATTCTGATAGAAATTTTTTAAAAATGAATATATTCCTTTCTGAGCTTCCTACTATCATTATTTTTAAGTAAATACAACAGTGCGGTCACTAAAGTGAAGATTCCACCCTCAGCTCCCAAATAACCCATATCAGGAGTGTCAAACTCATGGCCCACGGGCCGGATGCATCACGTGCTGGCCACGCCCACCTCTGCTTTAGCAAAGGGGGAAAAGATGGTGATACGTCACGTGATGACAATGTGATGCCACAAGTTTGACACCCCTGACCTAGAAGCGGGGGGCAAAATTCTTGAACCTCAGATGCCTTGGGAAATGGGGAAATGATACACATTTTAAAAAAAATCAGAGGGAGAAGTTGGAAGCATGAAAAAATAGTAATTTAAAAAGGCCACATTGGCTTGATTTCAAACCAGCACACTTCTTTTTAGAGGTTGAACATTACAATACCAGTGCTGGCCTTCATCATAAAAGGGAGGTTTAAAAGAAGTTTATTTTATTTTATTTATTTTATTTATTTATTTTTGTCAAGTACGTGTTGGTAATATACATAGATATAACATTGTTTATATACATAAGATGGGTACTGATAAGAGGGAACATTAGGACAGGGACGGTAGGCACGCTGGTGCACTTATGCACGCCCCTTAGTTGATGCTGACACACCGACCGGGTTGAAGGGGCATTTCTTCCTCCTCTGCAGAGGAGCCCGTGAACTGCTAAGGCTATCTTATAACAAACTAAAATAACTGCAGCTGAAACAGAGAAGAGCAATCAAAGGAACATAAGAGGAAAATATTGGTTTCAAAGCACAACAGGAAAATGCACTTGGAAGTGGATTGAGCTTTAGGAGGGAGGTGGCATCTATTTCTGCCTTCAATAAATGGTTTCTATCCTATTCTGATAACCAGGCAACTCAGCACTGTGGATAAGTCCTTATGGACTAAATGAACATTAAACCTCTAACTATAAACAGTGTATACCTAGCAGCTAGGGAAAATAATGGTGGTTCTAGAGCTTTGGGTTATAGATTTCTGTCCACGTCTGTTTTTTCTTTTATTACCTGAATGAGACAAAAAACCTTTCCCACTATTTACAATTCCTTTTCCCTTCATCTCCAGAATGAAATAATTGCTTCTCTTTTCCTTCTTCCAATTTTGCCTTGAAGAAAAAAAAATGGCTGCCAAGAACACAATCTCTTGTGCGGGTCCACAGGATTCTTCCCATTGTCATGGAGAAACTGTGCTGAACTTTTGACACCTGATTTCCTTCATCTCCTCATTCCTACATGTCCACAGGTGCTTCATCTCCCAGCTCGCAGGGCAAGAAGACAAGATGTGGTGATGCATCTAACATGTTTAGGCAGGCAGCAAGTGACACTGTCTATCAGATAGGCGAAAGCTCACTTTACATTCCACTAACCATCTGCTAAGGCTCCTTCTATGACAAACTGGCAAGATAAGCAGCCCTTGGTGAGGTGGAATTAGCAAACACTCCTCTCCACTGAAATTAGCTGTTATCCACTTTTGTTTCACAGTGATCGAGGAATGCTACTAGAGGAAAAATAAGGACCTGAAATGATTTTCAAGGTAATTCAATACCCCTGCAAATAGTTAAATGTCTAATTCTGGGAATAATGTACAATTTAGAATAGGGGTGTCAAACTGAAGGCCTGGGGGGCCAGATCCGGCCTATGGGGTGCTTTGATTTGGCCCGTGGGGCTGCCCTGGAAACAGCAAAGGACCGACTCACGGTGCCTCTGCCAGAGAAAACGGAGCTCAGGAGACCCCGACATGAGTGACGTTGAGCTAGCCACACCCACCCTGGCCATACCCACCCTGGCCCCCTAAGGTCAAACACAACCCTGATGCGGCCCTCAATGAAATTGAGCTTGACACCCCTGATTTAGAAAGATGTGGAAGAATGGTTACATCCCAAAATGAGGTTTCTTGCATTCTGATTGGCAATAGTCCTGGCTAAATTTAGGCACCAGTCATGCTACATGTCAGCATAGAAGACACAGACTCATAGTTCTTGCCAGGAAATTATGGACATGTTAGATGAATGAGGAAGTTGGGTAGAATAAACTTCATCACACTGGGTAAATTCTATTTTTTTTAATGACCATAGACGTATGATGCAAGTAACTGAATAGGACAATTTAGCACTCATTGTTGTATGGACACACATGCCTATCCTTTGCTTCTCTAAACCTAAAGTTTCTCACTCACTTCTCTAAACCTAAAGTTTCTCACTTGCCAATTTGTTCTTGCAACATCAGTTAGCTAACAAAAATGAGAATAGGAAAATCTCAGTATGAATTAATTTTAGTTTCTCTTCTTTCCAGTTTTAAATTTGGTTCATCTCATTGTTTCTCCCTGATTAGGTTTTTTTTTCTCTAAAAGTTAGCAAGACAAATTTCACACATCCTATTATGTTCCTTTCTCTCAAGACACGTTTTGAAAAGCAATTTTCTGCCATTTTCTGCAATATTTTGTATCACACTTTCCCTGTGATGTCACTGTGGTAAATGTTTGAAAAAGTTTGATTAAAAGCCTTACAAAATTCAGAAATGACTACATTTCAAAGGATATTTGTGTGCCCCTCAAAGCGATCCCAAATGTTTTTAACATTGTTATTTAATAGAAGAAGTTCATTAAATGAACTCATCCCAAAATGTTCAGTGTCACCAAGCTCAGTGGCAGATAATTTTGTCAATATGAATTTTTATCCCTTGCCAGCTGGCTATTTAGAGGTCATTCAGTTCCAGGACTTTTTACAATCAACAAATAAACATTCCCTCCTTTGGCAAAAAAGGAGAAGAGAGGTTAAACCTGTGAAATTCCACCATGGATCAAACCTGGAAGACTCAAAATCCTGTACTTGACCAGTCTTCTCCTCCTCCTCCTCATTTTCTATTAGACTCACTTTTGGGACTTCCTGAAGTTGAAGCATCTCCACTTTTGGAGACGCTTCAGCTTGGAAGCAAATCTGCTGTCTAGGTTCAGAGTTTTGTCTTCATTCCTGAGAGGGAGGAGTGACCAAAAAAAGCCTCTGGGTTGTGTGACAATTTTCCTCAGAACTGCTTTCCTGAGGGATTTAAAATTCCTTACTCTAACAGACTTGTAACTAAACATTTCAGTGCATTCTTTCCACTAATCAAAAGATATAATAGTTAGCATCCGGGGTGGCTCTAGATATTTTGGTGCTCTGGGCAAAGTCATCTTCTGAGGGCCCTTGTGGTTTGGCTCATCTTCCAAGTTGTTAGGCACTCTTTTGTTTCTTTTATTTATTCTTTCTTTGAATTTTTGAACTTTATACTTATGGTTTTCAGCCACAATCTTTTTTCCCCTTTCCTCAAACATTTTCACCCTATTTCACACAATTTCAATTATATGAGCACCCTTTGTTATCCTATGCAACAATCCTGCAAGATTAGACACACACATACACATGCTCACATATATCTGTATCTGTACCTATCATCTAGATCAGTGGTGGGTTGCTACCAGTTCGCACCGGTTCGGGCAAACTGGTAGCGGCAGTGGTGGGACGCTCTGCCCACCTGCCCGGACGTCATCAAAAACGCTCTGCGCATGCGCAGAAGTGTTGCGCGTGGGCCATCCCGTTCCCCAACCGGTAGCAAAGGAAAGTGAAACCCAATACTGATCTAGATCATTTATACTTTTAATCCAAATTATATATAAGTCTTGAATAGGTGTGATTCTCCTGGACTGGATTCTTGCTGCTTTTTGCTTTTTTATTATATTTTTCAGAAGCCTTTTAAATTTTGGCACCTCTTAAAATTTGGTGCCTACTTGACCTTAGCCTAGAGCTGGCCCTGGCTAGCATTTAGTTGCTCTCTTTATCATACATAACACTATCATATCCATTAGCATAATGACTTAATCATCTCAAGAAGGTTGGAGAGGACCATCAACATATCCGTGATGAAAAATGAGTAAAACTGAGGAATTGCAGCTCAATTAAGGCCATTTGAGTCCCCACACAGATATTTCATGGCTGAGCTGAGGCTTTTAAACCAACATTGCACTGCGTCGATCTTAAAAATAGGCATTACACAGAAGGGGAGTGGTGTGGGGAGAGGAAAGGCTTGGCATGATGCACAGATCGAAAATAGAACTGCTAGATGAAGATGTATGGATGTGAATTCTCTTGTTGAACCTGACTATTGTTGTGCTTGCTATTTCAGGCTTCCAGCTCAACAGCTCTGTAATATTATTCAGTTCCAATTAAAGGAGGCATATGCAGATATCACAAAACTGAGAGTTATTTAGCCTTTTTTGTATTCAGATGTTTGAGGTGCAAACAAAGACCAGATGGAGGCAGGATGTTTAAATGAGACCTATTATGCATAGACATCTGAATATGAACATGAACTGCTCATCTGTGTCACACAAATGTAATCTATCTGTCACATAATGAATGACATTGACTCTTCCCTTTGATCGAAATGACTTTGCTCAAATCATGCTTTCATGCGGTTTTCCAAATGAAAAATAGTGATAGTTGTTTATGCATGCTTGCAAACTTCCTGGTATGCAGGCACTTTGGATGCCACAATCAGAATGAAGCTGTTGGAAAGGGTGTAATGGACAATATTTTACTGTGAGCTGGAACAGTTTCTCTCCACACCTATGAGCAAATGGGACATGCATAGATTTTTCTGCCATTCTTAAAAAGTACAAATTTATTGCCCTTTACTATGCAAGCTCATGGCTTTTTCAGAATTATGCTCCCAAATGGTCTCCATTTGGTTGTATGCTTTACTTGGACCTTGTCCAGTTTAGAGACTTCATGGGGATTGTTTGTATTTAGGGATAAGTCAAATTAAAAAAATAATCTTAAATCTTTTCCATGTCAAGTCTGTTACAAGCGAAGTTTGATACACTGGGTTAAACACAGTACAGATTTACACAAATAGAACAGTCCTATCAATCTTAGTTAATTAGCTGGCTTCTTGTCCTGCTTTTCTGCTATCTTCCTTTTCCCACACACCCTTGATGATAAATTAAGGGAGAGATGTGGTTTGTTAAGAAAGAGAGAAAGAAAAGAGGATGGGAGAACAAAAAAGAAAAAGAAAAGCAAATCTCCTTGCAACCTCTCCTCTTCTGGTTCCAGCAAACCATTCCTTAAATTTTGGTCGTTAAGCAAAATGGTCACTAAGTGAAGATGTTTGTGTGTGTGTGTGTGTGTTTGAGAGAGAGAGAGAGAGAGAGAGAGACAGACAGACAGACAGACAGACAGACAGACAGACAGACATGGCAAGGATCACTGGTTGCTGCCATCTCATTCAGATAAAGTTCTCTTGGGCATCACATTTTATTAAATTAATGCATTATTAAATGAGGTAACTATTAAACAAGGAGGGACTGCAGTGCATTTAAAGAATCTGAAAATGCAATAACACCATACTGAAAAATTTACCTCATGATATTTTTCCTAGTATGTCTAACCATAGTTGCATGATGCCACTGGTTGGAGCCGTGCAGAAAACACATTTGCTTTAAACAATGCATGATGGTTTAATCCAGGTTTATTTTGGTTGGGATGAAATCGACAATCCTCCTCCTCCTCCTCCTCCTCCTCCTCCTCCTCCTCCACCACCACCACCACCACCACCATCATTCTTTCACAGGGCAACTATTTTGAAATAAAATGGCTTGCTTGTATTTAAGAGCTGCAATGGAAAGCAATACTTTCTGCCAAGGGGAAATTAGACCACCACAAGCTGTATGTTGCAAAAGAAAAGATCGACTTTGCTCCGGTTTCAAATAAACTGGCACAATGCCAAGAAAAAAGCTGAGTCAAGTGTTGGAACAGGCCAGTACTGTCAGACTAGACAGGCCCAAGATTGATTTCTCTCCATAACAATCTTCTCATATGGAAGTGCCTATAGATTGCTTCTTAAGTGCGATTCCACATGTGAATGGTCCCACAGAGGGAAGAAAAATTCTGAGCCCGAACTAATATATAATATAGTTCTGAGCCCAAACTAATATACTTCCAACAGCTGTGATTCTGAAACAGTAAAAGAGCACTCATGGATGGATATATCTGAATCATCTGAAACTAATTTAAAACAGTATTTGAGTCTAACATAATCTAATGAATACAATCAGATCTTGTTTGAGACTGCAAAAGCTGAAGTGAATTCGTTGTGACATAAAATATGTCTAGCATCATCATTACAAAGGGAAATATAAACTAAAAAAGAAATGGGGGAATTCCTAGTAGCAGATGGAAAATTTATTACCGTGTTTCCCCCCAAATAAGACCCTTTCTTATATTTTTTTTGAACCCTGAAATAAGCGCTTGGTCTGATTGCCATGTACTCAAAAGCCCAATTGGACTTATTATCAGGGGATGTCTTATTTTGGGGGAAACAGTATATTTATTTTATTTATTTATTCATTCATTCATTCTCTTACAAGAATACTCAGGAAATGCTAATAATTCAAGTTTTATTCCACCTTCTATGAATTGTCCCAATACCACTATAATATCTACCTAGCTGTAAGCAAAAACTGATCTTTATAAATTGAATGTGATAAAGTGAAGTTTGACAGTTCCATTGTGATATCTCCCAATAAGGGAGGAAAACTTAATCTCTGTATTTTACTTGTTGCCTTCCAATATTTTACAATCTTTTCTAGTTCCTTCTGAGCTAATCTAGTGTGGCATTGCCCCAGGGGTGAAATGCTCCCGGTTCACTTTTACCTGTCTGTCATCGGTGAGCCAATCACACAGGTAGCGTGGCGCTCCGCCCACCCGCCAGGACACCGCCATTTGAGTTCTTTTACCCTCTGCACATGCACAAAGCGTTCTGTGCATGCACAGAGGGTAAAATGGGAAGCTTCAGAAAACTCTGGTTGGCTGAATCTACAGGAAAGACCATACAATAAGTGATGGAGATGGCACCATGCTTGTTATGCTTATAATCCTGCCACAACTGGCTCCCTTGCAAGAAATGGAATAATCTCTCATCTGGATGGGGTTACTGTATTAAAAGTGAGCTTTGAGGAATGAAACTTCTCCAACAATCCACATTGTTGGAGCGAATGGCATTATCTCCACAGTGCTTTGAATAATCCAGTTAGTAGGGACCAGTGGCGGGTTGCCGTCTTACTGGTGCCGGTACGCTGCGCGCGCATCTCTAAGCTTCGGGGGGGGGTGCACTCGCTACGTGCGCATGCCCCCTCATGTGATTTTGCTTCTGTGCATGCGCAGAAGCAAAATCGTGCCGAAATCTTGCGAGGGGACGTGTGCAAAAGAGAGATTTCGGTGCAATTTTGCTTCCGCACATGCGCGGAAGCAAAATCGGCCAAAAATTAACAGAAAAAAATGGCGACGCGCGCGGTGGACTGGCAGAGAGGACCCTGGAGTGGTTGCACGCAAATTGCGCAATTGGCCACTCCCTATCGGTGCTGCGCTCTGGGCAGCTCCGGCAGGAACCCACCTCTGGTATGGACTACAGGAATGCCTGAATGCCAAATCAAATATGTAAATACACAAATATACAATAGTTTGGCTTTCTCCAACCTGGTACTCTCAATCTTTTGAGGGTTTCCAACATTCCTAGTCAGAATGACTGTTGGAATTAGGTTATGCCAGGCCCAACACGTGTAAGGAATGTGGATGGAAGACAGTGCACTAGGGGATAGGTAAAAGAAAGCCAGATCCCCTCTTTGAGATAAAGACACAGAGTGATCCTTCAGGCTTCATCTGATGACCAAATCTTCTCTCACTACTCTAAGCAAGTTCAGCATGCTAGAAAAGCACAGCACAGAAGTGGGTTCTCAGCACAGAAGTGGGTTCTAAAGCCCTTTGCTGCCAGTTTGCGCTCGCGCTCAACGCTTCTGCACATGTGCAGAAGTGTCCCAGGTGGGTGGGCGGAGACTCCTGCCACCGCTGCTACCAGTTCGCAGAACCAGGCCAAACCGGGAGCAACCCACCGCTGTCTCAGCAGACAGACAAACCTAGATTTGTTAAAGAGGAATCCCTAATGGCAAACTTCCAGTGCCACCAGTTCCCCAAAGACATGTGTTACGATCACATTTCAAAAATCCTGATGTGCCTATTTAATCTTCCTTGAAATTGGGTGATTATAGCTATATGGTGTGCCTGGGAAAGTTCTTGCCCTAGAGGGGCTTTTAAACATAAACATTTCATGTCGGTTTGCTATAAGTCAAAATACATGCAGCTTCTCCCCCCCACCCGCTCCAGTTCTTCTTTCCAGTTTTATTTAGCTTATCCTGAGAAGTCAGTGAAACTGAATGCACCGTATGTGAAAAATAACTGCCAAGGAGGCCCATCGAGTCTGTTTGGAGAAAAGGGATGGAGCCCTGGAAGAGGAGCTGTCTCTTCCTAGTCTCTCTCTTGCCATATGGTTAATGGTTTTAAAGGTCCAGAGGAGGATTGTTTATCGGATTTCTTTTCAGCACGTGGTACATTTGCATCTTCATTTCACTGCATTCCATAAATAAAAAATGACAAAATGCCACTGTTTCGCAAATTGCAAGCAGTTAACTTTGTTCTGAAATCTGGCTATTTATACACAATTTGTAGCACATAGAATTCCACCCCACCCACCTTTTTTTTCCTATCTTCTGCAGATGTTTAACCAGCAATTTATCAGTTTCTGGAGGCCAAATAAAACTCCTTGCAAGCAAAGTGAGTGTATGCAGCCACTGAACTGAGCTGCCAAATAGGGGGTGTCCTTCTGAGAGAAGTCGATTACTGTTTTATCAGAAATTCAAGAAATTGCATTTGGAATTGTAGATCTGGCATCGTCAACAGCCCACCCACTGTCACAACCCATTGGGAGTGGAGGCAATGTCTGGTTTTGCTGCGTGGAAGCGCAAAAGCAAGAGACTCGAAATCTGATAGATCACAGGACAAAGCTGGGCGACCCCTCAGTTCAGTAGGGTATTAAATTGTGCAGAGTAACATCATGCTTTCCTAAATGTTGAATGTTAGTGTGGGGTGTTTTTTTTCCCTTTTCTTTTCCCCCTGAAAAACCATTAAATAAAGTTTTGGGGAAGTAGAATGTTTTGGGTTTTTTTAATCAGCACAAGACAAATACTTTCCAGGAGCTAGTCAGGCTGGTTTTGATTGTGAGCCAAGAAATGGTTGGTACAGCAGAGATCCTTTAAATAAGAGTTCCTTGTGGAGATGGCTAAAAAGCTCTTCAGCATGAGAGTGGTACCTGCCATAGTGCTCAGCATCTCAGAAGGAGAACTCAGGGCAACAAACCAGGATCTTCCCAGTTTGCTAAATAGATTGTTTGGGAATGTAATTAAGCATAAGAAAAAGGCCAATTCCTCTGTTCAGAAGTAGCAATCACTTGTGGCTTAAACCTGCTACAACAGAAATGTTAATGCTGCTGTGCAAAGTGGGGAGAAAAAGATATAAGAGTGGAATCCTGGGGGAAAATATGCTTCTTTGGTGTTCAACAAGGTTATCATGCCCCCCACTCATACATTCGTAGCCAGAGATGGGAAAATAATGTTGCCCCTAAAGTAGGGGTGTCAAAATCGATTTCCTTGAGGGCCGCATCAGGGATGTGTTTGACCTTGGGGGACGGGGGGGCATGGTCAGGGGGCATGGCCAGCTTGATGTCACTCATTGAGACTCCATTTTCGGCCACAACGGCCCTCCCGGGCTCCATTTTAGGCTGCGACGGTCTCCTGAAGCCTTCTGCCAGCAAAAACAGAGCTCGGGGAGGCCACACACAGCCTGCCTGGGCTCCGTTTTTGGTCGTGATGGCCTTCTGCGGCCCTCTGCCAGCAAAAATGGAGCTTGTGCGGTCCTTCCGAGGTCCCTTTTCACTGGCAGAGGCACTGCGGACCGGTCCGTCACTGTTTCCAGGGCAGGCCTGCAGGCCAGATCTAAGCACCCCATGGGCCAGATCAGTCCCCCAGGCCTTGAGTTTGACACCCCTGCCCTAAAGACTTCATGCAATAGTGGGTGGTAGGCTGGGGTCCAAAATACATACGTATGAACAATATATCTGATATTTATCTACTCTCTGTGCACAGCAATCGGAAGGTGGTCTATGAGGTAAAATGAAGAGGTGGCAATGAGCATCCCCCATTACATTTTTGATTGGAGCTCAGTTGCTGGCATATCAAGGCAAGGAGATGCTCTCAGAAAACTCCATCAGTTCAGGGCTGTTCAAGGCACTACAGCAGACGGTGTGAGGGTCAAAAGATTTTGCTGAGTTAAATGCCTGTCCTTTCACATCATGCAGGAGTCACAAGAAAAGAAAGAAATGATGCATTCAGTGGTGGGCAATCTCAACTCCAGATTCTCGTGTCTATGGATCTGTGATCTTCCTCTGAGGTGACTTTAGCTCTGGATAACCTATGGAAGCTATAGATAGCTATATTTTCTTATATGAAAAATAGATTTGCACCTATGCAACACAGGTGGGTTCCTTCCAGTTCGGACTGGTTCTTTGGAACCGGTAGTAACTTAGCGGCCTGGGTCCCTGGAACTGGCAGTGACCCAGGCCTGCCACACCCCCGAGCTTGTTCTCTCAGTGGTGCCATAGGCACCGCCATCTTGTTTTTTTGCTTCTGCGCATGCGCAGCTTTGTTTTAGCACTGAGCATGCACGTGGCACACAACACGTGTCTGCCCAAGCGTCGCATTACTGAGCGAACCGGCAGTGAAGAAAACCGAAACCCACCCCTGCTATGCAATAATAAATGCACTCATTTTTAAAATATATGCCTCACCTTTCTACTCTTGAGTATTTAAAACAATCAACAGAAGCATGTAATAAAGAAAATATAAAGCTGAAATATACATGGTAACTCATATTCAAATTAAATATAATATTAATAACAAAGCCTTAGTGAAATTAAATTGCCAAAACCATCAATTATATTTGATTAAACAATATTAAATCATTAATATTGCTATTATGGTTGGTCACACAGTCAGCCAGATGTTTAAACTGTATTTGGCATTTTTATTCAATCCATTGAGTCCTTCCCAAGGATCTGGATAGGCAGATGTTGTCTGATGTTAAATGTATTATCTCAGGCTGTAGGGTGTTCCAAGTAAAGCTGCCTTTTGCAATTGATTGATGGTGATTTTGTCAATGCCCGTGGTGTTCAAGTGGTGCTCCAGATAGTTGGGATTGCACCCAAGGCACCTATTACTATTGGCACTGTCTTTGTTTTCTTCTGCCACAGTCATTCCATTTCTATTTGCAGGTCTCTGTATTTTGTGATTTTCACTACTACTACTGCTACTATTGCTACTACTACTACTACTACTACTACTACTACTACTACTACTACTACTACTACTACAATTCATTGGGTTGGTACAGCAGCATGGAATTGAACCACCTAACTGAAGTTGCCCCATCCTCCTACAGTTGTAGGACTGATTGTATGTTACTTTATATGTCCCAATTTAAACACAGACTTCTCTAATGTGTGAAAGGCTCAGGCTACTCTGCCTTAATAAAGGTATATCTATACATGTGTTGCAAATCTGGTGCGACCTGCAAAACATTTCCACATTCTGGAATAGTTATAGAACCTGACTTTTATAGGCTGCTTTGGGCCCTGACCTAGTACAATAAAGTGACCAGATTTTTTTTTCTTCAAGCGGGACACCATTGACGGGGGTGGGTTTCTCCATTTGAGTTTTGCCCTCTGCGCATGCGCAGAACGCTGCGCATGCGCAGAGGGCAAAACAGCAAATGTCGGCGTCCAGGTGAGGTGGGGGGAGGGGGGAGGGGGGACGCGGGAGGCCACTGTACGTCCTACCTACCTGGGACTTTTCCCGGTAGCTTCAGTCGCGTTCCTTGCTAATAGCGTCCAGAGCAGAGCAGCCCCTCCCAGAAGATCGCGAGACGTTATCTTTTGGAAGAGGCTGCTCTGCTCTGGGCGCCAATTAGCAAGGAACGCGACTGAAGCTACCGGGAAAAGTCCCAGGTAGGACGCGCGCCCCGTCCCGTCCGCCAGTCCTGCCCCGCCCCCCCCCAACCCCCAGCGCGAGACGCGCGTCCTACCTGGGACTTTTCCCGGTAGCTTCAGTCGCGTTCCTTGCTAATTAGCGCCCAGAGCAGAGCAGCCCCTCCCAGAAGATAACGTCTCGCGATCTTCTGGGAGGGGCTGCTCTGCTCTGGACGCTATTAGCAAGGAACGCGACTGGAGCTGCTACCGGGAAAAGTCTCAGGTAGGACGCGCGCCCCGCCCTGCCCCGCCCCTTTTGCCGCGGCACACTTAGCATGGCCTCATGGGACAAGTGCAAAGTGGCGCTCCCCCCCCAGGGTTCGCTCTGCCCCGCCCTGCGCCACCCTGTGAATAGAGGGGACTGAATCGGAAGCCTGTCGCTCGGGCGAGCGTCTGGCTGGAGGAAGAAGCGGGGGCTCAAAAATCGGGACTTTTTAAGAGGGCGGGCGGGACGCGGGACAAAGCATTAAAAAGCGGGTCTGTCCCGCCAAAATCGGGACGTCTGGTCACCTTATAGTACAAGGTTCTTTGCACATGCAGTAATTGCATCTTCTACAACTCAGAAATCATATTTGTCTCAAAATAGCAGCATAGACTCATTTGAATCACATGACTGCAGCTTTGGAAACCAAGAAAAGCCGACAAGTGTTCAGATTGTTCCTGTGGAATATTGCAGATGCTACTGTTTACAGAACAGGTAACTGTGGTCTGCAAATCATGAGTATCAAAGGATTTTCTGGGATAGCAAATACCACCGGTGGCAGAATCAGGTAAGATAGGAGTAGCGTAGCTAAAAGGCTCATGTGCAAACTAATAGTAAGATCTGAAAAATTTTGGACTGCAAAAGGAAAAGAAAACTTCAAAATGCATCACATTGCTTTTTTTCTTTTTTCTACTTTAATTACTAGGTTTTTTTGTTTTTTACCTCTTTATCTGGAAAATCTAATAAATGCATCCCCTCTGAAGGAAAAAAAATACAAGTGCAGGTGCAGAAAAATAACTAATCAGCATAAAAACATGAACGCCAGTTGAAATATATTGAGTCATAAGTGTAACAATTGTCCAGCCAAAGGGTGCGCCTGTTTGCAAGTAAAAACACTGAGTTGAAAAAGGATCACGGACTCCTTGGCAGCTGCCATTCCAATTGCATTCAATGGTTGCATGCTGGATGTGCTCCTAATGCCTTAATGGGTGCCTACCTATGGATTGTCCTGCTGTTTCAAATGGCATTTTCAGTTGCCATGGATACAGGATTTGTGTTCTTTGCTGCAGGACAACATTGAACATTAGTTTATATCTTTTAGAGGCCTAGCCCACATTATGCAACTTTTTGTAAAGACACCCTTCTTGACCTGTAATATCAAGCATATCTGAATGCCCAGAAGCTGAGGACTGAGTACATTTTGATCTCCTTCATAGCCATGGCTACTGAAAGAACCACCTCAATCATATATGGTTGTCCTTTCCTCATCTATAAGACAAGGCATTGCATGACACCAGGGGCCTTTGCATTTAATAATAATAATAATAATAATAATAATAATAATAATAATAATAATAATAATAATAATAATAATAATAATAATAATAATAATAATAATAATAATAATAATAATAATAATATATTATTATTATTATTATTATATATACATATTATATACATACATACATACATACATACATACATACATATGTATGTGTGTGTGTATGTATGTATGTAACATTTTTTGCTGATAAATGAAAATAAAGGGAGACTATTATAGATCTATTTTGAGCTATTTTGCTCTCGTCAGATAGCCATGCCCTTAGTGGGATTTGAACCTGGGCAGCAGCAACAACAGCAGCAGCAACAGCTGCCGTCAACAACAACAACAACAACAACAACAACAACATAACACAACACTACTACTACTACTACTACTACTACTACTACTACTACTACTACTATTATTATTATTATTATTATTATTATTATTATTATTATTATTATTATTATTATTATTATTATTATTATTATTATACACAAAAAACAGTAATACACAGCAAATGAAATTTATATGCTGGATTTCGTATCACTATATCACAAGTCAAACACTTCCCAAGCATCTAGGACTGTGTGATGTATTTTCGTATGATGTGCACAGATCCAAGTAGGGTGGCCTTTTGCATCTTTCTTCTTCTTGTTGTTCTTGTTCTTGTTGTTGTTCTTGTTGTTGTTCTTGTTGTTGTTCTTGTTCTTCTTCTTGTTCTTCTTGTTCTTGTTCTTGTTCTTGTTCTTGTTCTTGTTCTTCTTCTTGTTCTTCTTCTTCTTCTTCTTCTTCTTCTTCTTCTTCTTCTTCTTCTTCTTATTATTATTATTATTATTATTATTATTATTATTATTATTATTATTATTATTATTATTATTATTATTATTATTATTATTATTATTATTATTATTATTATTATTATTTATTCACAAAAAACAAAATACACAGTAAACGAGATTTATATGCTGGATTTCGTATCACTATATCACAAGTCAAACACTTCCCAAGCGTTAATTTATTATTATTATTATTATTATTATTATTATTATTATTATTATTATTATTATTATTATTATTATTATTATTATTATTATTATTATTATTATTATTATTATTATTATTATTATTATCATCAACATCATCATCATCATTATTATTATCTTCTTCTTCTTCTTCTTCTTCTTCTTCTTCTTCTTCTTCTTCTTCTTCTTCTTCTTCTTCTTCTTCTTCTTCTTCTTCTTCTTCTTTCGCTTCTGCCTCCTCTGCTTCTCCTCCTCCTCCTCCTTGATAAAAACATTACTTGATGTTCAAGCCATGTCTGTATTAGACGGTACTTGGAAAGGTCTTCAAATATGCAAATTGTTGGATCATACTCTTTAATGTTGGAGGTAAAATCCATGGGGGTGGGATGAGAAGCATCAGTAACAGTGGTGGGTTGCTGCGGGTTCAGACCGGTTCTTTAGAACCGGTAGTGGAAATTTGGTGCTGCTTGCCAAACCGGCAGCAATGACCGGCAGTCCACGCTCCTGAACCGGTCCTCTGGTCACCGCAGATTGCAAAAAAAAAAAAACCTCTGCGCATGCGCAAAGGCTTCTGTGCATGTGTAGAGGGTCATTTTTGGGAAGTGACACATGCAAAACATGCAGTTCCATCGTGATGCAAACCGGTGGGGAAGGTAAGTAGAACCCACCCCTGATCAGTAAGTATCTTTTTTACTTAGATTGGCATACTGTATGAGAGAAAAACTCAATGTCTGATTCTGATTTATTAGCAGCATGGTGCAGGGTATCATAAAACTTACCAAAAATAAGAATTATAATAATAGGATGCCTCGATGCATATAAATATCCTTCTTGGGAAAAGTGAACATTTTATTTCTAACATGCAGGGATGGAAGTTCTGTGCCAGAGTGATTGATAGGTCAAAAGATGCAAAAGATTGAGAGTCACAGTTTTAGGATGAGGCTTTTTGCATGAGGCTTTTAAATATATGAATGCTTTCACACTACCAATTTATCATTTGGCAATAGGATAATGAAATGACCTGCTGGCAACATATTCACATTAAAAATTTTCATGCATCCACCCTCAGTCCCAGTTATCACTGGAAAGAAAGGGGAAAGGGGTAAATATTTGTTCCCTATATTCTATTAAATTAAATTTAAGATTATCTTTCTCAAATCATCTTTTTTTCTCTAGAGTCATAGATGACATTGAGAAATTCCAATGAACCCAAAATTACTGCTTGTCTAAATATTACACATGACCAAAGTTATTAATTTGAGAATGAGCAGCAAAATATCTTTCCCTCTCTAAATGTTTGGACATATCAAAAGATCTCTTCACTGGAGAAGAAATACCATCTATGACAGCTTGAATGTGCTGGTTAAATCTCCAGCAAACACATTTCCACATAATCTGTTGTGCCTGGTGGTATCTCCACTTTTGTCTGCTACTCCTGTTCTTTACCATCAAGCACCTCAGGAGGTTGAAAGTAAACAATATCAAGAGATTCTTTCAAGAAAAGACAACAACCAAACACACAAATCAAAGATTATGGAACCATCAAATAGATATTGTTTTCTTACTTTTTTTGAGCATGGTGCTTTCAGTCAAAGGAAGTCAATGGAATTGAGAAGATAAAGTATTAGCAAATCAATAATAGATGGAAACTCTAAAAACTATATTTAGCTTCCTCCTCCTCCTCCTCCTCCTCCTCCTCCTCCTCCTCCTCCCTAGCATTTTCCTACAGGTGCAGATCCCACTTTTTGGATCAACAAGCACCATTTCACTAATCAAATGCAGCAACCACATCCAACTGATTTCTTTTCATGTCTGCATTGTGTCCTGCAAGCTTTTCTTTGGTCTTGCAAACAGGCATTTGCCATCGGTGTTAAAATGCTAGGTGTGCAGGCAACACTGTGGGATGTTGCTTGGGGAATGTTGCCATATCCCTATAGGCGTTTTCCCCGCATTTTCTCTGTTATTGGTAGAACTCCCATCTGTGGCCAGACTGTATCACTGCTGACATAATCAAAAAGGGAAACGCTTAATCACCAATGGAACATGCGTATCTCCATGGCTTTTAAAGGGCTCTCAGCACTTCTGAACTCTATGGTGCTGCTGGGCGGAGCATCATTTTATATACTTTTGATTTTAGGACCACTGGCATACGCCTATCGAAGAGCACTCCAGTAGTCTCTTTCTGCCCTAGCCATGTTGCATTCACCCTCATATGCACTATTTATTTATTTATTTATTTATTTATTTATTTATTTATTTATTTATTTATTTATTTATTTATTTATTTATTTATTTATTTATTTATTTATTTATTTATTTATTTATTTATTTATTTATTTATTTAGGAGTTCTTCTATGCCGCCCTACTCCCCAAGGACTCAGCACTACCTCATTAATGCTGCCGTCACTTTGCAGATGAGACCCTAAGTAACGGAAGGAGTGTGTTACGCCTTTGGGCAAGCTGATTGCAACATATAGACTTGTTTTGGGGAATACTAACTAATTGGCTTTGCATGGGGAGCTGCGTTCCTCTTGGTACTTCACAAGGTGGGTTGGCCTAGATTCTAACTACTTCTGCTATAAGGAAGGGTTGAATGCTTGCAAAAAAAGAAAGCAAGCCAAAAACACTTGCCATTCAGAGGACTTAAGTACTACAAGTAGCGACCACACAGACTCCTGTGGTCTCCCAGAGAAGAATAGCCTCATTGTAACATCAAGTGGGGGCAAGAAAAGACAAAGTCACAAAGAAAAAGAGGGCTTCAATTGTGCCTGCTGACAGATGCCATCAGAGCCCCTAATAACAATTCCATGCAGGTGGTGGTGTGTTTATTCCTCATGGATATATCTCCCTTTGCTCCCTTTTTATATTTTACACATTCAGAACTTCTTTATAACAAACATTTACATTCTTTGCACAAAGAGTTATCTTTCTAAACAGCAGTTTCACACATGATGCAAATTGCAAAATGTGTGTCCTTTTATTAAAATGATTGCATGGAAATTAAAACTATACAACCCAGTGCTAGTAAGGAAACAAACCAGACATATTAATTCCTTGTTTAATGATAGTCCTCTATTCTGTATTCCTAAGGCTGCAGACAGTACTCTGTCCTTACAGGAGAGGTCTTCTAAATTTGGTCTGTAAATGGTGGACTGCCTAGAAGGGACACCATATGTCACTCTCCAATTCCTGTTACACTTTGTAGTAATAATCTTCCTGTCTTTTCTTTTACAAAAACATTCTCACATAGAGCGACTAGCTATTCTTTAGCTAATGTCCTTTGTGGCAGATACATCATCCCCATCCACCAATTGTTTTCTTCATGGTGTAGAATAGAGGAGGGGGTCACTTGGTGTCCTACTTTCCATCTGAATTCTACTGCTGTTATTCTACATAAAAGTGTGAATGCGGCTGTCCAAGCTAACTATCCACAATACTGTTTCATGTGTCCTGGGAAAGCTTTGTGCCTTTGGTATAGATATTTGATTTAAACCTTTTGACCTTTTTAACCACTAACCTCTTGCTTATGTCTGCTCCTGCTTTTCCTTTATGTCCCATTTTGTCAATGAACTGTTCTTGATCGTTGCTGATGTTTAATAAATCAACACCAGGCTTTATTATTTTTTTTGCAACATTATTACGTGGCGCATAAGCTTGCTTGAACAGATCGGGAGTTTCTTCAGTGCACATTAAACTAATAATTTTCAATATTGTTGAATTGTGTTGTATTGTAAAATCACATCGCAAGTTCTTACATGAATATGTGGTATGGTAATACTAGTATCCTTTTAGCAATACTAACCTAGTATTGTGAACTTATCACAACTGTTTGCCTTTATAGTTGTTCTTTTCCCCAGCTTCACCCAATGGCGTTGGAAGTGGAATCAGATGATCCTCATATGTTGTAACATGTCCTTTTTGGTCATGTGATTAATAGGAGGACTGTGGTGGAATGCAGTCTGGATTCCCAGAAGGGAGGGGCTGCATTTCAGAGCACAAAGGGACAGTGAAGCTTAGCTAGTTTGGTCAGGAGAAAGAGAGTTAAGAAGGCTTCTCCCTAGCAATTCTCAGAGTAAATCTATAGGGATGCAAATACCAGTAGTTGCTTACAGTTTGGCCAGATGTCTGTCTGTAGCTGAGGAACAATAAAGGAACTGCTCAGAAGTAATTCCAGGTGAAGTAATTTCTTGGTTCTTGGGGCCTGACAAGGACAATGTCAAGAACTTCTCTGGTGGATTGCTTGCTACACCAACTAAACATACTGTATATGCTCTAAAGGCTACTTATTATAAGTAGAGATATACACATTGTAAAATATAGTTGCAACAACTCGTGTCTTATCAAAGAGAAATATTTAAAACTTTTTTCTTCAAAATAGTGCAAATATAAGCTTTGAGAAGAAAGAATGAGATTTAGAAGGAGTGGCTTATTCTAACAGATGCATGTGCATGTTCCCTGTGGAAGCTGACACAATATATGTGTGCTTTAGTAGGAAAAATAGTATTATCAACTGGAATTTTGCAGTTTTGATTCATTAGAATCAAAGCTGTCCTTTCTATTCTTTCCTGGAATATGCTCCTTCTGCCTTTCCCAGGTTTTTCATGTGTAACCTAAACTTCGTCAAAGATTCTTCAGTTCCCCACAGTCTCAACTTTCTCTGTTTCATATCTTTCATTGCGGACATGTTCCCTAGTGGCTTTAATACTGATTTCCTTGTTTTTCTTCTTCTTTAGGGAACTTTTGAGAATTCCATGTCAATGTTTGATTTCTTCTGCTGTTCCAGATGTCTGCAGCATTATTTACGCACCAAAGTCACAACCAATTATTTGTGGATAATTAGTACCAATACAAAGAGAAGTCTGGATTTCTACTTCTCTCACTCGTGCTCTTCACCCCACTAAATGAGATGCAACACCAAATCATCACTTCCCATATGAATAAAGGAGGAGTATCAATCTACAAGGTACAACCAGGCTAAGAAACCAATCCCATGTAGATCATGGGACTTTTATTGGAACATCTACAATGACAGAATCTTGAATGTGCTTCCCCTGTCTCCTTTTATCTTCACACGAAATAGAGAGGTTTGTCTGGGATGTTTTCTCTAGTTACTTTCTTGGCCTGTACTCAGACCCCTCTTGGCAGCTGTTGTTCCTTTTATCTTTCAAGGCCATTCCCTCTTCCCTCTACAGGAGTGGACAGCATACAAGGAGCCACTCTCCTTCTTTTGGCTCAGTGTTAAAAGTGATCTAGCAAATTATATTCTGTCAAAACATTGTTTCATTTATTCTTCTAAGATGTTCAGGCCATACACATAGATCCTGCCCTTCATTTTCTCCCTACAGCTCCTTGTGGTGTAAGTTAGGCAAAGAAAACGATTGCCTCCCCCACCCCAAAAATCATCTAAGGAACTTCATAGCTGCAACAGAGGCAGAAATTAAACACTGGTCTTCAACACCATTAACCCTTCTTACTCACCTACTTCAAAACACATCACTCAAATCCAACATTTTTCCCCTTCCCAAGGTCTTATTTCAGCATCTGAATTTTTTTTCCTAATTTTCCTAATTTTTCAGATCCCCTCAGACACCCAGACCATTACTCAGATATGAAGGTAAAGATTCAAGGATATAGCATGAATATCCCTTCATATATCACTATATCTTGATATTCAAAGAATATCCCATTTCCCACCTCCAACCCGTTTACGCATTGGTTCCTTTATTCACTTTGTTTTAACTCTGATCTTTTAATACTGTAATTTGATGTTTAAATTGTTTTATATCACCATTTGTAACATTATGAGCCGCGGTGGTGCAGTGGTTAGAGTGCAGTACTGCAGACTACTTCTGCTGACTGCTGGCTGACTGCAATTTGGCAGTTCAGATCTCACTAGGGTCAAGGTTGACTCAGCCTTCCATCCTTCCGAGATGGGTAAAATGAGGACCCCAATTGTTGGGAGCAATATGTTGACTCTGTAAACTGCTTAGAGAGGGCTGTAAAGCACTGTGAAGCGGTATATAAGTCTAAGTGCTACTGCTATTGTCAGCTGCTCAGAGTTGCTTAATAATGAGATGGGTGGTATATAAATTTAATAAATAAAAATAATAAAATAAAATGAACAATATAACTTTCAAAAGCAGTTTTTTTATTGCAAATACTAGAAGAAATGTAAGCAGACCTGCTGCAGGAAACCAGCAGCTACTAACTTTGAGCCTTAAGCTGCCCTGAAGTTCAAATCTTTGGTCTCTTCTTCATGCCTGTTCATCCTAACAGGCTGAGAACAGATCATTTCTTGAGGAGGGGGAACAGAGGGGAATGGAGAGTTTACATCTGTGCATTTTTGTGCTCTTTGTTCTGACCTTGGTTGTTTGCTTTCACAGGACTCTTATCTTCCCTCAATTGCATATTTAATACATCCTGAACAATGCTTTGTTGAATAAGAAGCAACATTCTAGTTCTCTAGCTATAATGCAATAGAAGAAAGAGTACAGAACTTGGGAGTGGAGTTAAAAGAGGGATCAGTCTAGAATCTCTACATCACCACAAGCAAACTAAGTCCATCACCCCCACCCCCACCACCTCTGAATTCAGTTGACCCTTATTGAACCTCAAGCTGATGCTGACTGCTGGTTGAGATGAATCCCCTGCATAGGCATGATTAGCAGTAAATCATTTTAACTGGACCTTCATGTGTGGATCTTATGTGATTGATAAATATTGAAATTGAATCCTTGGTCTTTTCCAAGCATCTTTTAATGTTTCAGGACTCACACGTTGTCACGGTGTGATTATTGTCAGTTGTATGCATATGCAGGGAGCTGCATCCCTATCTATTATAATGGTACATTCCTACCACATGATATAATATTCTTGTACGCATGTGTGCATTCCTGAATTCTTCCCTTCTTGACTTGGCTCTCGACTGATCAAGTCGCATTTTATAGCAGAAATGTGAACAATCAGAATTTATTGTTTTTGTATCTAAATAAATATTTTAATTAGACTTTTAAACTTCGGCTTTATTTCTAAATGTTTGAATTCCGGGAGAAAGATCTATTTCGCCTCTGTGAGATTAATTCTCACTTCGTCACACGTCTATATTTCTTTTGTTTTTACACTCTGTGACTGCTTAATTAACCATACAGGCCCAGAGTAATCATTACTGAGTTTTAGTAGTAATGAACTGAGCTTTAGTAGTTTAAATTTCCTCATGTAAAACTATCTGTAGCATGTTTTGCATCAGAAAAGTGTTTCTCTTTAAGTGGCTTCCTTTGAATTGGCATACAAATGCTCAGAATTCCCTTAAGATTCTGCAAAGACGATAGCATCAAATTGCTTTGACCACGGAAATGTGACTTCATGCCTATTTATATTATTCTAATCAAATTCAAAGCAGCATTTAGAGTGCCAGAAGGATCTTAAATGTTCTTAAGATACTGATCATTGGATCTACTTACCATAGAAACTAATCTTCCTTCATCAATAATAGATGTTTCAAAAATTAAAACTCAGATGCTGAAGTTAAGTCATTAAACTGTTCTTGTTACTCTTACTGAGTTAGATTTTATTATTTTGTGTTCTATGATTAATATTATATGGTTAATAACAATAATAATCACTATCACTATTATTACTTTTATTACTAATACTATTATCAATCAATCAGACTACAGCTGCAAGGGAGGTCTTCTAGTCCAATCCCTGCTCAAGCAGGAGACCCTATCCCGTTTCAGATAGGTGGCTGTCCCGTCTTTTTTTTAAAAAAACCTCCAATAATGAAACACTCACAACTTCTGAAGGCAAGCTGTTTCACTGGTTATTTGTCCTCACTGTTAGGAAGTTTCTCCTTAATTCCAGGTTGCTTCTCTCCTTGATTAGATTCCATCCATTGTTTCTTGTCTTGCCTTCTGATGCTTTGGAAAATAAGTTGACCTCCTCTTCTTTGTGGCAGCCCCTCAAATACTGAAATACTGCTATCATGTCTCTGCTATTCCTTCTTTTCTCTAGATTGGTCATACCCATTTCCTGCAACCGTTCATCATATGTTTTTGTCTCGAGGCCTTTAAACATCCTAGTTGCTCTTTTTTGCACTTTTTCCAAAGTCTCAACATCTTTTTTGTAATGTGGTAACCAAAACTGGATGCAGTATTCCAGGTGTGGCCTTACTAAGGCTTTATAAAGTGGTACTAATAGTTCATGTGATTTGGATTCTTTGTCTCTGTTTATACAACCAAGGATTGTATTAGTTTTTTGGCTGCTGCCGCACACTGCTGGCTCATGTTTAAGTAATCATCCACTAGGACTCCAAGGTCCCACTCACAGTTACTGTTTTTGAGACAGGTTTTGCCTAATCTGTACTTGTGCCTTTGGTTTTTCCTGCCTAGGTGTAAAAGCTTGCTTTTTTCCACATTAAATTTCATGTTGTTGGATAGGGCCCATTGTTCAAGTCTGTCAAGATCTTTTTGGATCCTGAGCTTGTCTTCTGGGGTGTTGGCTATTCCTGCCAGCTTAGTGTAATCTGCACATTTGATGAGTTCCCCTTCTATTCCCTCATCTAAGTCATTTATGAAGATATTGAAGAGTACTGGCCCAAGACAGAACCTTGTGGTACCCCACTGCATACTTCCCTCCATGTAGATGTAGTACCATTAAGGATGACTCATTTAGTATAGTTTGTCAGCCAGTTACAAATCCATCTGGTCGTGATGCTGTCTATCCCACATTTTTCTAGTTTACCAAATAGTAGGTTGTGGTCTACTTTGTCGAATGCTTTGCTAAAGTCGAAGTATACTATGTCCACAGCATTTCACTGGTCTACTAATTTAGTCACTTTGTCAAAGAATGAAATAAGATTGGTTTGGCATGATCTGTTTTTCACAACCCTGTGCTGACTACTAGTTATAACCTTATTTGTTTCTAGATGTTCACAGATGTTTTTGATGATTTTTTTTCCCCAGTATCTTCCCAGGTATTGATGTTAGGCTGATTAGTCTGTAGTTTCCTGAATTTGTCCCCCCCCCACCTTTTTTTTTTTTAGATAGGAACCACATCAGCTCTTTTCCAATCCTTTGGTAGTTCCCTGGTGCTCCAGGATTTTTTAAAAATATGATACAATGGTTTTCAGATAACATCTGCCAGCTCCGTAAGAATGCTGGGATCTAATCCATCAGGTCATGGTGTTTTATATTAATCAAAGTCAGACAAGTGTTCTCTTGCCATTTTCTTGCTTATTTTAATTTTTATTTCTAGTCTGTCTGTTACAGTTACGTTTTTGGTAGGTTGGGCTATAGTTCTTTTTTGCGTGAAGACTGATGCAAAGAATGAGTTAAGCAGCTCTGCTTTCTCTACTGCCTGTTACTTCCTTGTCATCTTCTCTCTTTAGTGGACTGACTGTTTCCTTTACTTTTTTGTTTGTTTGTTTGTTTGTTTGTTTGTTTGTTTGTTTGTTATATGTTGAAAGAAACTTTTTTTATTATCTTTCACTTTTGTTGCAAGTCTTTGTTCATTCTAAGACTTTGCTTTCTGACTTCATCTTTGCAGATTCGGGCTATCTGCTGATATTCTGCCTTAGTTATGTGTCCCTATTTCATTTTTTTGTAGTTCTCCTTTTTGTCTTTCAGTTTATCAGAGTGATATTTGTGCAACCATGCTGATTTCTTCTTGGATTTCTTGTTTTTCTTTTTCAGTGGTATTGTTTTGGACTGGGATTTTATGATCATATTTTTCAGTGTTTATCACACTTCTTGAGTTGTTTCCCTCTAAGGAATTTTATCCATGAAATTTTGCTTAGGCTCTCTTTGTTTGTTAAAATCAGCTCAAGACACTGGTTGGATTATATTCTATTCCTTGTGTTTGCATTATATTGAATTCCAATATGACATGGTCACTCTCACCCAAGGTTCCAGCAACTTCAAGTCCCTCTATTACTTCTTTTCTATTAGAATGAATGCTACAAATTATTTTCAAAAGGAAGCACATAAAATAACAACACCCACAACAGCAAGTGTTATTATTACTGATATTACTTCCAACAAAATAACTGCAACATTTTATAAATGATGGACAGATGGATATGTGGATAATGAGATACAAGGTTTATTTTCATCTTATTGATAAATGATTTGTTGGTACACAAGGGCAATATAAGTGCCATATGTTGCAAATGGTCATATATGTACCTATATAAAGTAGAAGATCTTACTTTCCTCAAAAAAAGATAACTTCAGTAATGGTGAAACTAATTTAAATTCCTTTTTAAAGCAAATGTCTCAATATGTTTAATCTTTTCAAGTTACTTTTGTTGATATACAGATTCTGAATCAATATTATTTAGACTGTCTTCTTAATCCCATTGAGATACTGATCTCAAATTAGAGCTGGCATTTGGATAACAGGGACATGTGATGGCTTTGAAACTGCACCTTACAAAAGACTTGCAAACAGAGTAAGTCCATTCACTTTCCCTGTTATCTTTCATATGTATAGCTTGAAGTTCAGTGCCCCTCTGAATTTTTTGAACTCAACAGAAGCATAATTTGGCGGATTTAATTTCTATGTAATGTGATTGTTTAAATAAAACACTGCATGTGCTACTTCTGGATCTAACGTGTTCAAGACTTCTCTCCCCCCCCCCCCGGCTCTAACAGCATGTTAAACTTATATCAAGCACAATAAAAGAAATATCAAAAGATATTGCTAAAGCCTCATATCCTCAAGAGTTCTGATTTTTTACTTGTTTTATAATCTCTAACAAAATGCTGTGGGGAAAGAGAACTCTTATAATGGACACATGTTCTTTCTCTTTGAGTGCCTCGGGTGGGGAGAACAATGACACAGGAAAGTTATAACCCAGACTTATGGCGCTTAGAATATGCTTATAATCATTCTGGAACGTAGCAAAAAGCTATCTTATGGAATTGCTAGTTGCATGCATTGATTCCTGGACCACATTATTGTCTCCTACTGCAGGAATGTGTTCTGTAGAGTTATTGATTCGTAACTGGCTGACCAACCACACTCAACGTGTAGTCCTCAATGGAACTGCATCTACATGGAGGGAAGTATGCAGTGGAGTACCCCAAGGCTCCTTTTTAGGCCCAGTACTCTTCAACATCTTCATCAATGATTTGGACGAGGGGATAGATGGGAAACTCACCAAGCTTGCAGGAATAGCCAACACTCCGGAAGATAGGCTTAAGATACAGAAGGATCTTGACAGACTTGAACATTGAGCTCTATCTAAAAATTGAAATTCAATGGTGAAAAAAGGAAGATTCTACATTTAGGAAAGAAAAACAAAATGCACAGGTACAGTATATGTGGTACCTTGCTCAATAGTAGTAACTGTGAGAGGGATCTTGGAGTCCTCGTGGACAACCATTTAAATATGAGCCAGCAGTGTGCAGCAGCTGCCAAAAAAGCCAACACAGTTCTAGGCTACATAAACAGAGGGATAGAATCAAGATCACATGAAGTATTAATACCACTTTATAATACCTTGGTAAGACCACACTTGGAATACTGCATCCAGTTTTGGTTGCCATGATGTAAAAAAGATGTTGAGACTCTAGAAAGAGTACAGAGAAGAGCAACAAAGATGATTAGGGGACTGGAAGCTAAAACACATGAAGAACGGTTGCAGGAACTGGGTATGTCTAGTTTAATGAAAAGGAGTAGGGGTGACATGATTGCAGTGTTCCAATATCTCAGGGTGAGGGAGTCAAGCTATTCTCCAAAGCACCTGAGGGTAGAACAAGAAGCAATGGGTGGAAACTAATCAAGGAGAGAAGCAACCTAGAACTAAGGAGAAATTTCCTGACAGTTAGAACAATTAATCAGTGGAACAGCTAGCCTCCAAAAGTTGTAAATGCTCCAACACTGGAAGTTTTTAAGAAGAGATTGGATAACCATTTGTCTGAAGTGGTGTAGGGTTTCCTGCCTAAGCAGGGGGTTGGACTAGAAGACCTCCAAGGTCCCTTCCAACTCTGTTATTCTGTTATTGTGAACTAGATTTTCATTTAAAAAAAACAGTGGATGTTTATTGGTTCACTAATGCATATTTAAGTAAAATTAAATATGCATTAGTGAACCAGTAAATATCCAGTAAATTTAGAGAAGAACAACTGTTTGAAAACCCTCCTTCTTTTGATCTACAATCAGGAGACATGGTACAACTCAATCACTCAATCACAGAAATGTTTCTTCCTTTCCTTTCCTTTCCTTCCCTTCCCACTTCTCTGAGCTAACAATAGCAAAGATATGCAGTGGGAAAAAATATCCCCATCCGCACCTACATGAAGGTAGACAATATATAAGGTGTTTAAGCCTTTTAGTTACTAAGTTACATTCTTCCTGGGGCTATTTGTGCAAATTAAATTGAATGAATGAATAAATGCATGAATGAATGAATAGCTCTTTCTGTCCATTCATGGTCAAATCCGGTAGTATCAGCCCTTTGAGGTAGACAGATCAGGAAGTAGACCTCACGAGAAATACTGGAAAACTGCTTTTCTGATATAGGCTATAACAGAGTCTTGTAAGGCTGACAATTTTTTGTCTGTTTCCCTTTTATACCCTCAAGAGTCAAGAAGGGCCAATCTTGAGTTTATTCCTCACTCTCTCCTGTCTTTCCAGGAAACTTCTAAGCTGATGTTTTTTCTAATGGCTGCAAATGTTTTTTTTTTCCAGAGTACCTCTGTATTCCTCTACAGGTAGCAGATGATGGAAAAGAGTTTTACCTGCTTTGATGTTGGCCTTTCATGGTCAGGACAGATAATCCTAGAATACCTAAACATACTTTGATCTGATCTCAGAGAGCTTTCAAAATAGGTTTAGCCTCAATCTGCCTCCCACTGAATCAGATTACTGAGGTTTGCCTTCTTGGTTTCAGGAATTTCCTCCAATTATATTGAGCTGTGATGAAAGATGCAGCCCAACATCTGGAGTCACTAGATTGAGGGGAATTTTTTTGAAATGCTATTAATGCTACAGCTATTCATAGTGTTGATGCTATGCCAAAATATGTCGCCTTTCTCTGACCATGGCTTCCCTGTTTTCCTTCCTTGATCTCAGTATGTTTGAGCTTTTCTCTTGGTGGGGTTTTATTGTTCAAAGTAAGGTATTAGAAGATGCTCCTAAGTGGTGCTGCTTTGCTTCCTGCTACTCTGAAGCCACCCTGGCTGACCACAGATCCCATTCTGAATAAAGCCCACTGGCAGGAGGTCATCCAACCTGACTTCCTTTGACCTGGAACCCAAGCAGGGGAAGCCAGGGAAGTGGCAGATTGCTGGAGATATTAAAAACTGGGCAACCCTCCCCTCCCCCACCCAAGTCCTTTCCTCCTTTGAAATCAGTTCCAAAAGCGAATTCCCTTTAATCAGCTTGAAGGAGAAATGCTACCGAGGAGGGGGTATATACAGGATGCGGATTGTGAATGAAGACTTGAAGAACAAGTCTGAGAACCGCTCGGCTTTCTAATGAGATGATTTCTCCCTTTCTAGAATTGAGACTATCTCTCTCATCTGGAAAAGTGTAGGCCTCATGTGAGAAAGGCAGAGCTGGGGGGGGGGTCACAGATGGGGCTTGATAGATGCTAAAAGAGAAGCATTACCTGCCGAAGTCACAGAGCAGCCACAATTATTACAGGTCTCTGGGTTCATTGTCAATTAGACTGGCAGCTAAAGCAAGCAGCAGCTGTGACAGATGGCTGAGCTCCAGCAACGTTGCGGTCATGGGACCAGAGCCAATCCCAGTCCTTTCATTCTCCTTCCCTTTAAAAAATAAATAAATAAATAAAAACAAAACAAAACAAAAAAAATCTACATAGTCGTCAATTAGTCACACTGGAAAGAAAGACTGAAAAAGAGGGAGAGCCCTGTATTCGCAAAGTGAGGTGATCCACTGTTCTCCATTCTCAGCTGGCGCTCTAAAAGTTAAAAAAAAGTTGATTTATTCATTATTTCAGCCCCCCCAAACCATTTTATATACTGATTTTTTTTGGTTTGGTGGGAACGTACAATCTGCTTGTCACCTAATTACACCAATTTCAACCGAGTGGTTAGCATTTGATTAAGGAAATCACTCTAGACTCCAGGCTGCGCTTTGAAAGAACTGAACTATTTTGCCTTTCGGTTAGCCTGAACAATTATGTATAAATGGAAGTGGTCCTTGGGTATCTAATGCCTTGCCTATTCATGCCATTTTAAAACTTAAGGTCTAGCCTTACATACTCCCCAGATTTAGTAGACATTGTGATAAGTCTTACAGCACCCGTGAAGTTCAAGCATTAGAGATTTCTAGAGGATGCATTCACTCCAGCACCAGCTTTACAGCTTCCATTGGCAGCTGATAAAGACAGTGAAGTGGCTATTATCAAGTGTTATGCAAATCATTCCTTGCAAGCTGGGGAATAGGGAAAGATCAAAATTACTGCGTGCTTCCCCTTTGTCACTTGAGACAATGCATAATGAAGTAGAATAATAGACCCACTGTCGTGTAGGGGACTGAAAGGGGGTGCAGATCTGTTCATCTGCACAGTTATTAGGTTGATTTGGCCTGTTTTTTTAAAGATAAGGTAAGAAACAAGGTGGAGATAAATCCGTTCTGGAGGATCCCACACTACAAAGTGTAGTGGTTAGTGCACTAGAAAAGGCCTGGAGAAAAAGTTAAACTCCCACTCACCCGTGAAGGTCATTAGGCTCCTTTTGGCTCAAAACCTAACCTTCTTTACAATATTCCTGAGGATTAGTCAATTGATATACTAGTTTGAATTTCAGACAGAAAAGCAGGCTATAGCCAGTTTGGTTTAGTGTAAGGTGACCAGACGTCCCGCTTTTGGTGGGACAGTCCCGCTTTTTAATAATTTGTCCCGCGTCCCGCGGCGTTTCAAAAAAGTCCTGCTTTTTTAATTTGAATTTGCCCTGCACACCCCTCTGCCTCCTGCCTTGCCTGTCTCCTCCTGCCAGGCGGGGAGGGAGGGCAGTGAGAGGGGCAGCGGCGGTCTTGCCTGTTTGTCACCGCAGAGCCGAAGAAGCTGGTGGCGTTTGTGGTGCGGGGCTTCCCCCGCCCGCTTTCCCCGGCCGCCGGGATGCCGCCATTTGCGTTCTTTTGCCCTCTGTGCAAGCAGAATGCTTTGCGCATGCACCGAGGGCAAAAGAACATAAATGGCGGTGTCCCGGCGGCCGGGGAAAGTGGGCGGGGGAAGCCCCACGCCGCGAACGCCACCAGCTTCTTTGGCTCTGCGGCGACGAACAGGTAAGCCTGCGCGGGTAGGAACCCACCCCTGGCTGAGATGAAGGGGGGTGTTTGGGGGGTGCACAACGCTGCAGGATAAGAGAGATGGACCCCTCCCATCTTGCTCCCCTAGAAACCCCCCCAATGGTGTCCCGCTTTACAAAAAATAAAATCTGGTCACCTTAGTTTAGTGGTTAAGGTGCTGCCTAAACCTGAAGACGATGAGTTCTAATTCCGCTTTAGGCCTGTGACTTTGGGCCAGTCTCAGCCCAAACCACCTCACAGGTTGGTGTCATGGGGAAAATAGGGGGAAGAAAGAATATTATGTATGTTCACTGCCTTGAGTTATTATAAAAATAATAAAGGCAGGATAAATAAAAATAAATGAGACAAAAACATCAGCTTTTGTATATATCAGGGGTGTCAAACTCACATCGTCACGGCAGCGTCATATGACATATCGGGACTTTTTTTCCCTTTCACTAAACCGGGCGTGGGCGTGGCCAGCACGTGATGCATCCTGTCCTCGGGCCAGGAGTTTGACAGCCCTGGTATATATTATAAAGACACACAGACCTCTGGGAAGAGACCTCACAGATGCTTCTTGTCCTCACCGTTAAAATTAAATAAAAAATATCTCAGCCTACAGAACTACAGAAAATGGCTCCTTTCACAACCCCAATCATATTTTCTCTTCCCATGTATCAAACACAACAAAGCAGCAGAAGGATGCTAGCACTGTTCCTCTCCAATATTGCTGCTGCCCAGATTATGCTGGATTTACAGCTTTTTTTTTAGCCTTCTCTTCTCTCTTTGGCACAGAGAGGGCCAGAGGTTGAGTATAAAAAACACTAAACATAGTGATGAAAGAGGCAGGACCTGTAGCTTCATCTAATTCACTTGTTCACACATCATTGCAAACATCCTTTCAGATGGCTCTTCAGCTATTTGTGATTGGAAAAAGCCTTCCCATTACTTGGTGAGCGGCTCTGGGTCTGTTTATGAATTAAAGTGGAAGATTTTTTTTAAAAAAAATAAAGTTATTGTTCCTTTTTGATACTAATATCAGTGCTTGCTTCCCTCCCTGCTATGCTTCCCTCCCTGCAAAATTGGAAGGCGTGGTTATTTAATTAGTAGGCTATAGTGGCCAGATGTAAGGGATGAAAACAAGATTTTTATTTATTTATTTACTTAATTTGTCAAACATGTAAAAGAGAACAGGTATAAGTATAAACATAAATATGAACACAGTAAATGGGTACAAATTAATGGAGACAGTAGGACAGGGACGGTAGACACGCTGATGCACTTATGCACGCCCCTTACAGACCTCTTAGGAATGGGGTGATGTCAACAGTAGACAGTCTAAGGTTAAAGTTATGGGGGTTTGGGGATGTAACAAGATTTAACAAGATGGACATAATAAGTCCTGCCCTCTATTAACCTGTTGCACCCATTTAGACTACCTGTATCTGAGGACTCTATGCAGTTCTAGACTTGTATGATCCCAGGACATTAGTCAATCATTCTGGCTCACTTGAAATTAACCTTTGTGCCATCTCCCGCTCTGTGGAGCTTGTAGGTGGTTTGTATCCCTCGCTGCAGAAGCAGCAACCTCTGTATGTTTCCTGACTCCTGGGCTAAAAGAAAAGTTCTGTGAGAGTTTTTCAATTAATTCTCCAAGGAGCTCTGAGTTTTTTGTCTATCATTAGCTTATGCACACAACATTCGCTGTGATAGTATGGGCATGGTTAGCACTGTGCTTAAATCTGCACAGCTCTTTTAATTTCTCATTTGGTTATATGGAATGCCTATAAAGTAATATTGGGTGCTTCCAGATCATTGGCATCTGGAGATAAGATGCAGCTTAGAGGAGAGATGGGCAGCAAAAATTGTTAACAAATAAGTAAATTAAGTCAGTGATTAAAGTGTAGGGGGTTTTGTGCTGCTTGGTCTTAAAGTGGCTGCTTTGGAGAGAATTTGGTCTGGATGCGCCTTCAGCCATCAACCTTCTTCCATTGAGCAAGGAGACAGAAATAGTGTTTTATTTATCCTCGGTGGAATAGGAACAGAATCCTGTGCATAATCGGGAGCCCTGCTTTATTGCAATCTCTGATCACATGGAGCTGCCGCCTCTCATTTAAGTGAACTCAAGCAGACAATCTTTTCAGGCCTTCGGTGCTGACATCAGATAGTCTAGGGATGAGCAGGTACAAAGAGGGAGTCAGGGAAGGCCTGCATGCATACATTCACCCACCCACTCCCGTCCTTTCACTCTTTCACTAAGCAAGCTAATTACCTGCTTAGGGGGGGCTAATTCTTGCTCTCAGGAAAAAAGAAGGCTTGTACTATCAGCCCAATGCAAATGAGGGAAATGGTAAAAAAAAAAGAATTCAGAGATGATTAATTTTCCAAATGAAATGCGCAACAAAATCAAGGGGGCATCCTTTAGAAATAGGAGACACACAGAAATGAGGAGGGAATTAATGTTATAAGTAACTTACTGAAAAGGATATTCTGAAGCTTAATTTTATTCTCTAATAAAGCAAAAGGAGGTGAGAAAACAACCATGCTAAAATATCTCAATGATCAGCTACCCACCTCCCATTCCAAACAGCTTCTCTGCATTGCAATAACAATTTTGAAACATACTATAGGAGTCCAGTGCTGATTTCCTTCAAGGCCAGATAAGTTAATACAATAATATGATTTTATTTGTGAGATTTATTTATTTATTTGTGAGATTTATATACCGCCTCAAAGTGCAAGCACTCTCTAAGCGGTTTACACCATTAAGCAATGTATATTTATATTGCCCCCAACAATCTGGGTCCTCATTTTACCTACTTCGGAAGGATGGAAGGCTGAGTCAACCTTGAGCCGGTGAGATTTGAACGGCTGACCTGCGGATCACAATCAGCTAAAGTGGCCTGCAGTACTGCCTCTAACCACTGCACCACCTCCGCTTGAAGGCTATAAATAACAGAATAACAGAGTTGGAAGAGACCTCAGAGATCTTCTAGTCCAACCCCCCCCCATACCGTTCCAAACAAATGATTGTTCAATCTCTTTTTTAAAACCTGCAGTGTTGGAGCACCCACAACTTCTGGAGGCAAGTCATTCTACTGATTAATTGTTTAATCAGGATATTTCTCTAGGCTGGTTCTCCCTTTGATTTGTTTCCATTCATTGCTTGTCCTGTTTTCAGCTACTTTTGGAGAATAAATTGACTTCCCCTTCCTTGTGGCAGCCCCTCAAATATTGCAACACTGTTATCATGTCTCCCCTAGTCCTTTTTTTCATTAGACTAGCTATGCCCAATTCCAGCAAATGTTCTTCATATGTTTTAGCCTCCAGTCCCCTAATTATCTTTGTTGCTGTTCCCTGCATTCTTTCTAGAGTCTAAACATCTTTTTTATATTGTGGCAATCAAAACTGGATGCAATATTCCCAGTGTGGTCTTACTAAAGCATTATAAAGTGGTATTAATACTTCACATGATCATGATTACATCTCTCTGTTAACGTAGTCTAGAACTGTGTTGGCTTTTTTGGCAGCTGCAGTACACTCATATTTAAGTGATTGTCCACTAGGACTCCAAGATCTCTCTCGCAGTTACTGCTATTGAGCCAGTACCACCTATTCTATACCTGCATCTGGTTTTTCTTGCCTAAATTAGAACCTTATTTTTTGCACCAGCAAGGAATAGAATAACAGTTGGAAGGGACCTTGGAGGTCTTCTAGTCCAACCCCCTGCTTAGGCAGGAAACCCTACACCACTTGAGACAAATGGTTATCCAACATCTTTTTAAAAACTTCCAATGTTGGAGCATTCGCAACTTCTGGAGGCAAGCTTTTCCACGGATTAATTGTTCTAACTGTCAGGAAATTTCTCCTTAGTTCTAAGTTGCTTCTCTCCTTGATTAGTTTCCACCCATTGCTTCTTGTTCTACCCCCAGGTGCCTTGGAGAAAAGTTTGACTCCCTCTTCTTTGTGGCAACCCCTGAGATATTGGAACACTGCTATCATGTCTCCCCTGGTCCTTCTTTTCATTAAACTTGACATACCCAGTTCCTGCAACCGTTCTTCATATGTTTTAGCCTCCAGTCCCCTAATCATTTTTGTTGCTCTTCTCTGCACTCTTTCTAGAGTCTCAACATCATTTTTGCATCGTGGCGACCAAAACTGAATGCAGTTTTCCAAGTGTGGCCTTACCATTATAAAGTGGTATTAACACCATTGACTTTCATTTTGTTATAGGACCCAGGGTTCAAATCTGTCACAATTCTTCTGCATCTTGACCCTATCTTTTGCAGTCTTGGCTATTCCTGCCAGCTTAGGGCTGTCTGCAAATTTGACGAGTTCCCCTTCTATTCCGTCATATAAATCATTGATGAAGATATTGAAGAAATCTAACTTGGGAAAGTTCATTTTGTCTATAAACAGAAAACTCTTCATCTTTCCAGTGAAAGACAGTTAAGATGAGTGGGGAGAACCCCCACTGTAGGAAAACCTTTTTTTTAAAGAAAGCAATGAAATGTTAAATAACAAAAACAATATCCTCGACTTACGACCACAATGGAGTGCAAAATTCCTGCTGCCAAGTGAGACAGTTAAGTGAGTTTTGCCCCATTTTATGACCTTTCTTGCCATAGTTGTTATGTGAATAGCTGAAGTTGTAAAGTTAGAGAAACAGCTGTTAAGTGAATCTGGCTTCCCCATTGACTTTGTTTGTCAGAAGGTCACAAAAAGTGATCTCATGACCCTGGGACACTGTAGCCGTCATAAATAGGAGCCAATTGCCATGCATCTGCATTTTGATCTCATGACTATAGGGATGCTGCGATGGTTATAGGGGTGGAAAATGATCATAGGTCACTTCCCCCCCAATGACATTGTAACTTTGAATAGTCGCTAAACAATTGGCTGTAGGTCGAGAACTACCTCTAGTAAAATGAAAGATGTTGGAAATAAGACAGGGTTCGCCACCGGTTCGCATCGCGACAAAGCGCATGCTCAGAAGCAGGAATTAGCCCGAAACACAGTTGAGGAGCTCATCAGCTGTGCTTCAGGTGAAGAAATAATGGGCGGGCGGGAGGGCCCTTTTTCAAGTCGCGGAAGGGGAAAAATTAGCACAAAATCCCCCCCCCAAAAAATGGGGGCGCGCACGGAACGGCACCAACAGTGATGTCACCAGCGGGTCACTACCGGTTTGGGCGATCCAGTCCGAACTGGGAGGAACCCACCTCTGAAATAAGGAGACCATGTTTAAAAGACAGAGTGCAATGCCAAGGAGAGGGGAAGGGATGACCATAAAAAAATAAGGCTGCCAGGCTAGTTGCAGGAGCTTGCAGGACGTGCAATTGCATTGAGCCATAAAAACATTAAGGCCCTGAAGCACAGAGCTAGATTGCTGATGGCCAGGGGTGAGTGATCTGAGAACACAAAAATGAAGAGGTCTCCTTGCTTCAGGTGCGCCATCCCAAAGACAGCTTTGTGTTCACCTGGCATCAGTGGGGGTTTTTTGGGGGGGGCAGGTAGGTTCACCCTTCATTTAACACAGCTCCAAGTAATAGATGGGGCCAACAGGGTTTCTAAGCAGACCAGTCCATCTGTAGGTAAACTTAATTTCATATTAATTCACAGCTAATGAGATCTTTCACCAAAGCAAATTTGTTTGTTTATATAATTGTTTATTATTTTTACAAATAACTTAAGGTGGCAAATGTATCCAACACGCCTTCCTCCTCCTATTTTCACCTCAGCAACAATCCAGTGAGGGAGTTGGACTGAGAGAGAGAGAGAGTGACTGGCCCAAAATCACCCAGCTGGCTTTCATGGCTAAGGTGGGACTAGAACTCACAGTCTCCTGTTTTCTAGCATGGTGCCTTAACCACTAGACCAAACTGGCTCTGATGATGAAAGCAGTGCTTTTCTTTCCTCACACGCCATTTTGCCAATGCAAAGGACTGCTTTAAAGCAAGGTGCCTTTCCCTTTTCCTCTCCCAGTGCGTGCACACATGCTCACATTTTCAGCGAACTGGTTGTTAAAGTATGTGCAGCCCACCTCTGGAGTGGGGGGTCTTCAAACCTGGATCCCCAGATTCTTTAATCTGGCCGTGACATCCATTGCGAGGCTAGCTTTTCTGAACTTCCATTAAATACTGCCCTTTCACAAGGGGGATTTTACCTCATGCAAAGGGAAACCCAAGTGCCAGGCAGCTGGTGAAAATGATTGATTCTTTCAACAGAGGAAAGAGTCGACACTCGGCTCCATTGATTCTGTAGAGGTTGATAACCCAAATGAAAAGGGTCTAGAGGAATACTTATTTTAATGGAATGTTTAATTAATTTAAAAGACTTTCTTTAATCACCTTACTTAGATGGTTGACGCAGGAACCAAAGGAGAGAAGGAGTTTGTCCTGAGAGAAGCCACTCTCTCTGCTATACCAAACATATTTTTCGTGTGGTTTTTCAGTTAAGAGCGATCTGATTCCAGGACAGTTATTTCTAATTCATCTTGGTGTAAACAAGAAAATAATCTAGCCTGTTAGAAACCTTTTCATGTTTCTATTTAATTCTCCTCGTTTGTTTGTTCCCTGGCCTGCATAGATATTTTATGCAACAGTGCACATGTGCGCTACTTGAGTCTTTGTTCTTTTTAAATATATTCTTATAACTCAGTAAAAAAGCACTTACAGTTTTCCAACAGGAAAATATATATATAAAAGAAATCTGTTATGTTTGTGCTTTTCATTTAACATTGGTTGGGACATCTGCCAAGCTAATACAGGCACTTCTCCGCACCCTGAAAAACCCAATTAGGGACCGTTGTGCGTTTGATTATCAGTCAGAAACATGCATACAGAATTATTCTTCAGAGACCTACTGAGAGCAATGATAAAGCAGCAGACAGCTGAATTATAGAGTCTGTCAGTAACCACGCTACAGTTTTACATTTGCTTCATAAAGGATGACTAACGAAATCTCTAAGATGTAATTTGGTACCCACTGGTACTGTACTTCATTATGCCAGATATTGTTCTGACTCTACTGAAGAGGGCTGGTAAGTGTTTTATGACATTATATTGTGTACAAATATAAACTGCCAGGTTAAAAGTTAAACCTACATTGCCTGTGCACATTGAATACAACGTTCAACCAAATTTGTGGTATTATTATTATTATTATTAATACTGCTATTATGTCACCTACCCAAGGAACACGGTGATTGAAGTTCTTTGATCTCTGAGAACCTGAAGATAAGAAAAGGATTCCGTTGAGAATTGTATGGAAAACAAGGGAGAGGAGGAGAAAGAAGGTACCATAGGTTTGCATTTAAAAAAAAACATCAATATCAACATCCCACTTTCCCTTGGGTTTTTTCTTTTATTTATATAGCTTATGAGCTACCCTATAGGGTGAGGAACGTAATGACAGAAGCATTAACAAATATAAAATAAAGTAAAATCAACACACCACAGTTAAAACAGAATAAACATGCAGTTGAACAGCACAGTCAAAATATTAAATAACAGATCAAGGCAACACATACTCAAGAGTTATTGAGCAAGTAACTGTGGAGATTAAAAGTAGTTTTAAAAATACAATTGTGCAGTAAAATAAATATAAACAAGAGGTTTCAATTGTCGGCAGTATGCCCACAAGACTAAATGAATCAATTGCTCAAAATATAGATATTTTGAACCAAGAAAGCAGACTGTGGCAAGCCTAAGGGTATTCTGCAAATGGAAGATACCATTGAAATGCTGAATTTTCTAGTGATCCACCATTGAATCTCATTGTTTACTTGGAAAAAGATTTATGACAATGATCTTAGGACATGTGTCCAAAAAAATGGGGATATCGTCCACTCTCATGCCTGTTGGGGCTAATCAAGTGATGGTAAGTTATCATAGAAAATTTGATCAGCGACGAAGTATTTGTTGTCTTCCTGAAATGAATCTCAGTTCCACATGAAGAAAGGAAAATATGAGGAGTGAATCCTATGACAGCAGAATAGGAAGCAGCTGTTCCTGCTTAGATATATTGGGTACTGGTCAGTGATTACTCTGTGATGCACTTGATGTGCTTTTGCAAATAATGAATTATGGTAGTCCTCATTTAGCAACTACCTCATTTAGTGGCCATTCACAGTTGCAGCAATGATAAAAAGGAACTTTGTGACCAATCCTCACAATTTCAACCTTTGCAGGTTATAAAAAGAAAGCTGAAGTAAGATCATTCGCACAATTGCCGTTTCCCTTAGCGGCCACTTTGTGGTCCCAATTATTGGTCCCAATTTTGATGCAAAATGAGCACTACCTACACACACACACACACACACACACACACACACATACACACATTTACATTTACATTTACATTTACATATACATATACATATATATATATATATTGGCACTAGAAGCTGTTTTTATTATAACTGAAATTCAAATTTGTATTAAGACCTGCTCATTTAGAGGAAACAGATAAACGTTCGAAGATTAACCATACTACATTTTTAATCTCAGCATCACCTCAGTTTTATGCAATGATATTTAATATTCTTAATGCACCAGGCCAGCTTTCTTATAAAGGGGAAGGGAAGGTCATATTCCATGCCATGTTTGATGGCAATTGTCAACTGTTATAAATAATAAGTCACTTCAAAGGTTTTACAAATAAATGGCAGAAAGGGTAGGTATTACATTATAAATATGACTTTATGTGATCTTATGCATTACTGGGTCAAGGAATAGCTGCCGTGTATTTTCTATTTCTTATTTCACTGAGATGCTGCATTTTGAACTGATGCTGAGGATTCCTTAAGCATAAGTTCACCTATCAGAGGCCTAACTTGAAACAAGAATAATTGTGTAAATATCATTAACAAATACCTTTAAATAATATAAATAACACCTATGGAAAAAGCAAACTCAAGACCATGATGGAGACTTCAAATATTTTTCTCTCCATCTAGTCTAGTGAAACGATTGCCTTTTAAAAAATAGGTGTATTTCAAGAAAAGCTGAAATATTGTTTTGACAGATCTACAAGTAGAGAAAGAGTTAAGTTTCCTTCCCATATTCAAACATCTCTGTGGCTGCTATTTATGTAACAACCACAAAGAACGGTGTGCATATTAATTGCAATCATCTCTGATTCGGCTGTTAATAATTCCTTATTTTGAATGTGGCTTACTCCCAGGTAGCATGGGATTTCTGATTATATCTTCATGGAACTGGAACTAAGCTGAAGCAACATTCCCATAGCTAAATAAAATGGGAGAAAGAGACCAGGGTAACACAATTGTGTTTGCCTAGAAGCAATAAACAATATATTAACAGCTTTCTAGAGATTGAGGGCAACAACTGAGAAGGACTGCTTCCTAGTAGACTAGAGCAGACCCTTAAAGGTGACTTCTGGATAACTACGTATGAACATTTAGGAAAAGATGTTCCTTCAGAAACTTGGCTTCAAAGTGTGAAGGCCTTTATAAGTTACTATCAACACCTTGAATCAGCGGTTTTGGACCTGCTGTCCAGTAAAGGGAAAAAAGCACAAATCTAGAGTGTGTCTTGCCCCATGTGTTGGGAAAGTGTCACTGACACACGTTGTCATGGCTGCCACACCGGAGGGGAGCAAGAAGATTGTGGCCAATAGGAATCCTTTCTCTCGCTATACTTCCTAAAATCAAGAACTTTTCCAAACATTGTAGTCCTGGCGGGAATATTGAAGTCTTGCAACCATCATTCTGGGGTCTAGACCAACAGGCTCAGAACTTCCTTTGTCAATTCAGACAGGGAGGTTTGCATTCAGTGCACCCACATTGCCCATACCGTATATAAGTATCTACAAGTACTAAAGATCAGTGCTTGAATTTAGGAAGTATGGAGAGAGAAAGGATTCCTATTGACCCACAATCTTCTTGCTCCCCATTTGTGTCAGTAGTGGGTTATAAATCCCATTGCTATCGGTTCACTCATGTGCTCGCATGCGCGCATGCACAGAAGCATCCCGGGCGTGTGGGCAGAGCATCCCAGGCAGGTGGGCAGAGCATCCCAACGCCACCGCTACCGATTTGCCGAACTGGGTCGAACCGGGAGCAACCCACCGCTGATTGGTGTGGCACAAAGGAGCAGGAGGTGCAGTTGAGCCACACAGTACTCCCCTGAACCTTCTCACCCAGATCTCAGTTTTGCAAAGCAAATAGACACAAATGATAAAAGGGGAAGAACTCTTGTAATTCCCCAGCCAAGCATTTTATATCAACAGGCCAGAAAGTGGCCAGTAAGGATCCCACAGCTTGTCTTTACAAGGAACTAACTCAAATAAGAGAGTTTTCTTCTCCTTCTCTGAGCACCTAACCCTTCTCCCTTACTTGTAACATTACAAGGAAACTCTCCCAAGCACATGAATTTGATCGGAGACACAGAAGAAATGATTTATTTGCCTTATTCCATCCCTCTCCAAATGGCAATCCTCTTTGAGACTGGGACATTGCTGAGACATTGGCCATAGTAATATTAATCTACGCCTGCAGAGCTATACACAAATTTTCTTTACTCTTTTGCATTATTTTTAAGTTTTGGACTGCACCATGCACTTCTCTCTCTCCAAATTACAAAGAGTGGAACATTATAAGTAATAGTTATTAAAAAATAATCACTTCCAGGAGAATATAAACAGATATGTGCATAGCTATGTGTCTAAATATTTGTATGCCCAATTGCCAAGCCACATATTTCAAGATAATGTAGGCTTTCAAAACTGTTTCTTTTTAAATTCAGAGAACTGTCCACTCAGTAAAACCATCTGTCATTTCCTCCTCTTTTCTAATCAGAAACATACATGTTTCAAAGCACTAAGAACTATTCTGAGCATAAGGAAAATCCCTGACTCACTCATCCATAAATAACAGCAAGCATTCTTAGGAGTTGTGATGTAAACTCAAAGACACTGGAAGGTAAATCTTAAAAACTTCATTGCCAATGAAGACACACTGATGTAATATATGCAGAACTGGTCCCACAACATACAGCTTGAGACAGTTATGATTGCTCTCTAGTTACAGCAAGTATGTTTTAGCACGTACTTAATAGTATGTAAAAATCTGGAGATGGGGGGGATAGCTTTATGCCTCCGGGGCAGAACATGCTCCTGGTTTGATAAAGTGTCCCAGCCTGGGCCTCCTTTTTTCCTTAGGGCATCCGAACTAGGAGATGTGGCAATAGCAATTGGCAACAACAGAGCCACTGCATGGGAGACACCATTCTGATTCCTTATAAAGTCCTTGATAATGCTACATCAGATGCAAGGTTGGAGTTCACATTAAAATGCTGATTCCCAGATCTGCTTTTAAAAGGAGTGGGGGAGGAGGATTAGCATCTGCTTAGACTGGTATTTGGGGACACGGTGGCTCAGTGGCTAAGATGCTGAGCTTATCGATCAGAAAGGTCGGCAGTTCGGCGGTTCAAATCCCTAGCGCCGCATAACGGAGTGAGCTCCCATTACTTGCCCCAGCTTCTGCTAACCTAGCAGTTCGAAAGCATGTAAAAAATGCAAGTAGAAAAATATGGACCACTTTGGTGGGAAGGTAACAGCATTCCGTGCGCCTTCAGGGTTTAGTCATGCCGGCCACATGACCACGGAGACGTCTTCAGACAGCGCTGGCTCTTCAGCTTAGAAACGGAGATGAGCACCGCCCCCTAGAGTCGAGAACGACTAGCACATATGTGCGAGGGGAAGCTTTACCTCTACCTTAAGACTGATATGGGAGGGCGCCAGCAGCCTAATGATTCTAGGATCTGACACTCTGCCATAACAATGTATAGGTACCACTTGCAAATGTGTGGGGGAATCTCTTTTTTGCTAATGGAAGAAGACCTAACCAGAACAGTGGTACCTCCAATGCCATTTTCTGCAGGTCATAAAGAAAATGGCAGTAAAGAGCTTTGAGTTTTCAGTGTTACTTTGTAAAATAGCCCGATTTGCCCTTCTTTAAGGTCACTTTTACCTGAGGATTCTTGCCATTTTGAAAGTAACTCCAAATTTTTATTTACTTACAAGGCCAGGGATGTTTGAGACCTGATTCACATCTGCTTATAACTGTTGCAAAGGTTGGTTGGGGGAGGGGTTGGGTTTTTTTTGGGGGGGGCATTTAGATGCTGTGGTTCTGTTTCATACATTGGAAGGAGCACCTGGCTCATACTTCTTGCTCCTGAGCTTTGTGTCTTGTAAAAAATGTTTAGCCTGACAGCTTTACGGTCCCAATTCAGCCGTTAGCTGGGGTGAACTTGAGTTTTGAAGGTTTCCTCCTTCTCTCCAGCACCAAGGAGCCTCACTATAGACTGTCAGACTGTCTAGGTTCATCTCTCCGTCTTGCCTCTCCCGTTTGTTTGAATATAAAGATTTTTTTGTTGTTGTTGAAGCACCATTAGCAGCTTTAATGTTGGACAAAAATTTGTTCCTTGTTCTCAGCATTTCAAGTTAGCAGCTGAAGACAGTCACAGATTGCCTTCCAAGTGTTTCTGAGAGTCATAATATTCAGACTGGAATTCAGACATCCAAGAAATTTTGAGCTGCCCCAAATCCTGCCACACCTCTTCTTGAATCAGGATGAAGGAACTCGTTTTAGATATCGGAAAAGGAAGAGAGGAAAATGTTTCTATTTAAATGGTGGTAGCAACGTTTTTTAAATGTTGGCACCAGCAAGGGTTGCCTACCATCTATGTTAGACTTCTACTCCCATTATTATCATTTGATAACAATGCAGGTAAACATCCAACAGCCTAATATAACCTCAAAGGTGGCAAAAAAATGTGCTGCAGTCGTGGCTGAAAAACGGAGGAAAAGACGGGTAACCCCTATGGCAGAAGATCACTAGTACTGACGGTATAGATTGTAGTAGATGGTATACTGTCACATGAGCTATCTATATTTGTAAAATTTACCCCCCTTTTTTATGTGTATTTTAAATTGGTCTCCGACCGCAATAAAAGGTATCTATCCAACAGGTATGATAGGCATCAGGTTGAAGAAGGTTGAACTAACATATTACCCAGCTAGATAAAGCCAAATCTGGCAGCCGATCAACATTTGCCCTTCCTGGCAAATAGAGGAAGAACAGAAACCTCTCTTCCAGTCAAGGTGTTCTTGGTTGTGCTTTGTCTCACTCTCCGAATTTCTTAGCCAATGTACATTTCTTCCCGTCTGAATGTGTCTCACTATGATGATGTACTCTCATGTGTCACGTAGTGAATATTGTCAGTTGTATGTCTATGCAGGGTGATGCACCCCTATCCTAATATTATGGTACATTCCAATACAGGCAGAACATGTGATATGAGTTGTACACATGTGTGCATTCCTGATTCTCCATTCCTTCTCTTGTGGTTTGATTCTGACCGGGAGCGGTCACGATTTATTAGCAAGAATGTAACTATTCAGAAATTATTGTTTTTGTACCGAAATAAATATTTTCTATTAGACTTTTAACTTCGGCTTTATTTCTAAATGTCTGAGTTCTGAGAGAAAGATCAACATCGCCTCTATGGAGATTTATTCTCCTTAACATCATGGATTTCCATCCCCCACCCCCACCCCCATACACAGTACTGCCAGGCTTCCCCCCCCCATCATAAAAGCAGATCACCCCTTGAAAGGCAAGACATCATAAGCACATACATCATAAGCACAACTTGAAACAGTGCTTTCTCCTTAGGAGGTAGAATGCCAAATCAGAAATTACCATCATTTGAAGGACCAGTTAACAATATCACATGGTCAGTGGTGGAGTTTGAACTCATCCCATTATTATGACAACACTCCACTTGGAAACAGACACGAGTATGACTGGAAACAGATTGCCTAGATGCTGTCAAGAGCTACCATCTAAAATTAGGTTTAGAGTTGGGAGTACACAGAACAAAAAAAAAAGATTTCAGCCTGCTTCTGTTACCTCTAACAAATGACCCTAACAAATGAGAGAGAGAGAGAGAGAGAGAGAGAGAGAGAGAGAGAGAGAGAGAGAGAGAGAGAGAGAGAGAGAGAGAGAGAGAGAGAGAGAGAGAGAGAGAGAGGTTTATGGATGACTTAACTCAACAGCTGCAGCTGCACTTTAATTCCTGTGAGGAAGATAATATATCTGCAATGCATTTGCAGGAAGTTAGAAATTAGAAGCAGAGAGCAAACTAAAGCAAAAATTAGGAACTGCTTTGAATAATAGAACGTCATGTCTATTGATGTTACATATCCAGGCCAATATTCTATGGAAAGTAGTGCTCAAAATGGTCAGCCCTGAGACCGTTTTCAGTGCAACAATTAAATCTGGAATAGTTGAGGAATGGAGAGCAAGGAGCTTGGTGAAGGGATTGGCTTTTAAAAAAAAGGTGTCTCTCTGTGTATATTGAAAAGACAACTCTTTTAAAAACAAGAAGACATTTGTGCCCATCCTGGCTCTCTTGCTCACTTAGAAAGGTATCCACGGTGCCACAGCCTGTGATGTCTAACATGGCAGGGATTTTTTCTCAACTACAAATGATCTGTATGGTTTAAACGGGAGCTGCAAGGATCTGAATTGATGATCAGCTCAAATATTGCTTTATGTCGGCACTGGCGAATTACTGATTAATTATCCAGTTGTGTTGCAATGCTTTTAAATCATGGACGTGCATATAGCATATAAGCTGATTGAGAGAAAACCCTGTTATAAAGACTCAGGTTTTACAGAATCCTTCTGTCACACTCATCAATGACAGTCTAAGTAAGAGGGTCACTGGAGTGGCTGGCCCCGTTAATTTTTTTTTCCAGATATGCTATACATATTCATCTTATCCTGCTGCTTGCCTGTCACCTCAGAGAAATGCCATATCCTCAGTTATAATTTAAAAAATGAACTCAAGCCTGGGGGATTTGAAGGCAAAGATATCAGAATTGTGTTTCTAGGGCTCTTACAAAATATTGGCATCAGCAGTTATTTGGCCATGTGATTGCTTAAATACAGCTTTGTCTTATAGGTGGCAGGTTCCCTCAGCTGTCATGCAATTACAGAAGTATAAAAGAAAGCAGAAATACAGGAGGCACGCTGCACAGGTTTGACACAACAAGGCTTTGCGATGCAGAGAAAGGAAGCAGAGAAGCGAGGAGACACCTTTAATAAATGTAGAAGAAGGCTACGGGGAAAAAAATTCCACTGTATTTTTAAAATAAAAAGTGCTCAGTTTTATCAAGCCACTTGATTATAAGAATAGTAATACTAGGTTATAGAGGTTGTTGAAATGTGGGTGTGTTTGCCTTTGAATCAGCCTGCAACTATTCTGTGTAGTACAGGGGCGGGTTGCTCTCTTACCTTGCTACTGGTGTGCTGCGCGCGCATCACCATGTTTCATGCGCGTGCGCCCCCTCATGCGATTTTGCTTCTGCACATGCACGGAAGCAAAACCGTGCCAAAATCTTGTGAGGGGGCGCGCGCGCATGATTTCAGTGATTTTTTGCTTCCACACATGCGCGGAAGCAAAAAATCACCGAAATCGTGCATGCGCGTCTTCTCACAAGTTTTTGGCGTGCTTTTGCTTCCGCGCATGCGCAGGAAGAAAAAAAGCCCAGGAATTCTGAAAAAAAGATGGCAGCTCCTAGGGATCAGCAACTGACCGCACCGGGTCAGTAACCTCTTGGTGACATCACCAGCCCGCCGCTATCGGTGCGATAGAGTGGACCACACCGGTATGAACCCACCGCTGGTGTAGTATATGTTTTCTTGACATCAGTTTGCCACTGCTTTCTCCGCAGGGGCTCAGAGAGACTGAGTGATCCAAGATCACCCAGCGGGACTTGTGCCTAAAGCAGGTCTGGTACTTCGTCTCCCGGTTTGCAACCTGGTGCCCTAACCACTACAACCAAACTGGCTTTCAAAGAGTAGCAGAGATATGATCAATAATCTATCATTCATAGGTGTTCACGGGTGGGTGGGATTAAAAAAAATCAAGATGATGTTGCAGTGCAATTAAAAAGAGACAAGTCATCAACTGCGTATTGTTGGCCACATCCTTGAATGTTTGACCTTCTTAGTGTTTAAATGGTAAGAATAAGCAAGTTCATCAAAGAAAAAAAAAGCTTTGATATTTTATTGGATGTGAAGGAACATGTATCTTACCATTTGTGATCTATAGCTTGTTAAGTCCTGGCTCTGCTGCAATTTTTCTTTTTTTTTGATCTGGAAATTCCCCTGATTTGAATAGATCATATTTCCTGGCACTTGGGCTTTTCATCTGGAATACCAATGTCTCTCTAAAAACAACTATAAACAGTCTTAGGTAATCCTAAATCTCTATATTTCATGATGATTGTGTAAATGACGAGACTCTTCTGGGTTCTTTAGATACTCAAATTATCTCTTTTGCCCAGGTGTTATAATCTTTATTTGAATTAATTCAGAAAAATCAAGAACTGAGATAACAGAGATAAGAAGCACATCAGTTCACATTCCTACAGATGTCAGTGTTCTCTCTCATTTTTAGAAACCAATTTCATTAAAATATCGTGGAATGCAAAAGATTATGGTAACAAAAGTTCAACTCACAGGGGAGAGAGCCGTTTTCCCCGTACAACTTCAAGGATACAGCTGTGACCTAGCTAACTATCAGTAGATGGAAATCTTTATGAGATTCTTTCTCCTTGAAAGCACACAGGCCACATGCAAAAAGCTCTACAATGTCAAAGTTCTTGCAGGACACACTTTGGATGACACACTCAACTTAGTTGTGGTCATATCGCTCCTAAATAATGCAGTCATCCCCAATGCATGCATTAAAACATTTATATCACCCCCATCATGTATGTTGTATAAATATTTATCATAATAAATTATTAAAGGATTCACATGAATATTGATTATTATTGCTACACAATGGCCTTTGTGTGTTATATGAACACACACACACACATATCAGCTCTACATGGTCATAATCTTTGGATTCATTTTTTTAGTGAATATTTCTAATGACAACTGATGGAGCTACTCTAAAGTTAAACAGTTTGAAGACTGCAGTGCGTATGCACGGCAGGCTATAAAGACATGCATTTTTTAGCAAATATAGGCTGTAATTCCATTATTTATAACCACTACTGCATATATTCTAGACTCAACTCCTATGTGTATGTTTTGCTCATTTACTCTGTCTATTATCGAGGTTGACAGAAATATGGAAAAATAGCAGTTATTATGGGAAAACAAAGTAGAGGTTTCTGTCAAGCTGTCTTCTTATTCCTAAAGATACAGAATTGTAGATTAAGGAATTTATATAAAATGGAACTGGATTTTTTTTTCTCTGCCTGCATTTTCTCTTAACAATTGCTTTAAGGTCACTGTTATTAAAAAGAAAGAAATATTTTAGTACAGTAATCCCTCGTTTTTCGCGGGGGTTACGTTCCAAAAAGAACCTGTGATAGGCGAAATCCGTGAAGTAGGAACCTTTATTTTTTTTAACCCCTCCTACCCGGCTTCTGCGTTTTCGGCACCCAAAAAAAGCCTGAAAAATCCTCCAACCTCTCCCTCTCTTGACATCTGCTGTGGCTGTTTTGCACTGATCTCCTGAGCGAGCTTGTAGGCCGTTCCCTCGTCGATTTGACGCGAATGGCCATTTTCCCTCAGGGAAAGCTGACAGCGCGGCCCGCCCTACAGCTGATGAGTGACAGTCCTTCTGCGCACGCGCAGAGCTCATCAGACCGCTTTACTCGCCTGCCGCTGCCAGACTGAAGCAGGAGACCACCACGCAGGCACAGAACTCATCAGAGAGGTTTGCGAGTCCCTTTGCCGCTGACTGCCTGGCCGCCCACGCAAATCCGTGAAGCAGCGAGACCGTGAAAGGTGAACCGCGATATAGCGAGGGATTACTGTATAAGAAAAAGGTGACATGTTCCTAAATATTTTCCCTTTCACCCTGTTCATCCCGCTCTCTTATTCAGTTTTCTTTTCTCTCTCATTCTCTTGTCCCCTCTTGGTCTTTCTCTTTTCTCTCCATTTTTCTTTTTCTCCTTGTCAGCTTTCAGGTGAAACCTTGAAAAGAAGAATGGGAAGGAAAGAGACAGCAAAAGAGCACTAGAGATAAGCAAGAAAACATATACAGAAGCTCAGATACTCAGCTATGGAATCCACACTTTTCTTGCCCGGCATGACAAATTTCTATTTTTCTATCTTGTTTTCAGTCTGGCTAATTTTCTTTTGAAAAAAAAAAATCTCATGGTGATATTTTTGGGCTTACTCTATTGCTACAAGGTGGTGGCGAAAGTTGTTACTGATAGTGTTGTTTTCTGTTACATTTCTTTCTGTTTATTCCCTGGTTGCCTCCATTTTTCAGCTTGGGAGAACTCAAGGGGACCCACCCTATATTCCCTTAGGATACCTATTCCCTAGAAAGCAGTGGAAGTTGAGGAAACTGCAGGATATTGGAGAAATTACTATCCAGGGAAAGATGTTCAGCCGCTCATCACTAAAGTTGTTCAAGAATTTCACCAAATGCTCATGGGAATTTTATCAATAATCCATTTTCTTTCATAAAACAAATGAAAGCAAATCTACTTTCCCCAGGCTGAGCAAGAATTGGCAGAAACAGATGCAGGAGAATGTTTATATTTGGATCATCTACTGTTATAAAGGGGAAAGGAATCTAATTGCTGTATTCTGTTGGTTGGCCTCTGAGTTTATACTGTCCATCTGACCCAAATAATCTTCTCTCTCATTAGCCAGCCATGATGTAGAGAGCAAGAGAGAGGAGGGGAAGAAGGAGAGGCATTTAAGCTCAGATGGCATAAAATGATTTAAAGGGCCACGAGGAGGCAACAGAATGAACAGAAGCAGCAGTATCATTGCCACCTGAACAGAGTTAAAGACAATTCTGATTTTATTATTTATTACTTATTTATTACTTATATTTGTATGCCGCTCAACTCAGCAGGGACTCTGAGCGGCTAACAGCAATATAAACAATATAAACAATAAATTAATAAATAAAACGATTCAGAACATATCCAGGTTTTGCAAACTTTTTCCACTAGTTTCCACACCCTACAACATGGCTGACAAACTCACGGTATCATGTTGCCATCATGTGACATTTCGTGACTTTTCCCCCCTTTGCGGAGCTGGGGTGGGCGTGGCCTATGGGTGCAGGCCCCGCAGGCTGCCAGTTTGACACCCCTGCGCCTACAATAATACATTTGCAGGAAACATGCCCTACAAATAACAGCTTCCTCCTATATTCCAGTCCTCTTCCATTGTGCTATGCGCAGAGTAAGATTAACTGCATTGGCCATGTTTGTGTCGGGATCATACTGATTAATTTAATATCCTGATTGGAAGAACAGCAAAGCTGTAATGGCTGTTACTTTCTCTGGCAAGCAGCTCAGGGAAGGTGATAATGAGATTAACATTTGGAAGACCTGATCTGCGTTGTGCTGTATTTAATTGTAACTTTGACACCACGTTATATTCATTACAGACTCGGCAGGGAGGTCACTGTCTGTTACCTGTGGAAACTATCACATTAGTTTGTAATAGATACCATTTGCCAAGTTGTTATTTTTAAAGTGTACAACAAGTGTGACAAACTACTGTTACATTCTGTAGTTTTTAAATGTGGTTTGGTTTCATAGAGTTCTGGCAGAATACATAACCAAAGGCATACTCAGAAACAATTCTCATTTATTAACTTCTTTTTAATGAATGGAAATGGCTCACATTATTTATTTATTTATTTATTTATTTTATTAGTGAGGCTTATATACCACCTCACAGTGCAAGCATTCTCTAAGCGGTTTACACCATTAAGCAATGTACAGTATATTTATATTGCCCCCAACAATCTGGGTCCTCATTTTACCTACTTCGGAAGGATGGAAGGCTGAATCAACCCTGAGCCGCTGAGATCTGAACAGCTGAACTGCTGATCAGTCAGCTAAAGTGGCTTGCAGTACTGCACTCTAACTGCTGCGCCACCTTGGCTCTTAGTATAAGGTGACCAGACGTCCCGCTTTTGGCGGGACAGACACGCTTTTCAAGCGTGTGTCCCGCGTCCCGCATTCTTTCCAAAAAGTCACGCTTTTTTTCAAAGAATGCCCGGACGTCTGGTCACCTTACAGTATAGCCGACTTGCTTTGTGCCCTTTTCCTGGCAACCCACCTCAACTTTCTTTCACAGCATCCTTCCAAGCACAGCCGACATCCTGTCCGTGTTCAGTGACCGTCCCCCAGTTCCTTTGAAAAAGCGACCTTCCCATCATGGCTGACTTCCTGTGTATCCTTCTCTGTTGCCCCCCCAACTTCCTTTCAGCGACCTTCTCGGCACGGTGCACTTCCTGTCCGTCCAACGCGGCCGTCCTCCCCTCCACCCCCACCCCCGCGCCTTTGGAAAAACGGCCGACTTTGGGGTTGTCCCGCCACACGGGGAAAGGTAACCGGAGGTGAAGATGTACTTGGCTAGCAAGGGGCGGCAGGAGGAAGAGTTGGGGGGAGGGCTTGGGTATCCTCGGGGATCGCGAAACACAGGCGGAGCATTTCTACCAGCCAGCCAGCCCAAGCCACTGCCGGCTCCCGAAGGGGAGGCGGGAGGCGAGGAAAGGCCTCCTGCCTCCCCCCCCCCCACCTGGACACCGACATTTGAGTTCTTTTGCCCTCTGCGCATGCGCAGCGTTCTGCGCATGCGCAGAGGGCAAAACTCAAATGGCGGCGTCCAGGCGGGCCCGCCCCCGTCAATGGTGTCCCGCTTAAAAAAAAAAATCTGGTCACTTTATCTTAGTAATGCATGCATCCTATTCAAAGAAGCTTGAAAGAATACCTTAAAGAAAAGGTAACATTCATCTACGTGCTTCTTGAAATAAAATGTTTAAAATGTTAGCAAAGGCCAGATTGGAATTCAAGTCTTGAAACTCACTTCCTGAATAAATCAGTAGTGAGATAAACATAAATCAAGTGCAAGGGTCCAATTGTTCATTGCTTCTGCTATTATTTAAAAAGCAAAGGAATCTCAGGGGAAAGAAAAATAATAAAAAAAAATTATTCTGAGTTTCAAATTGGAGGTAGACATACAGATAGATTCAACCGAAGTGTCAACTGGGAAAATGTTAATATTTTAGATCAAATTAAATCCAAAAATACTAGGTGATTTCTAGAAGCCGATATTCAGACAAATAAGCCATCACTAGATACATAGAGATAAATCCCATTTGCATGCCATTGAAAAGATACGATCAAAAGCCTAGGAGGGAAACAAATAATCTAGGATGCTTCTCTTTCAGCAGCCGACACTTAAATAACAGAAAATAGTACCAGGTAAATGGCTGGGAAGTAATCAAGGAACCATCGAGTGAAGAACCTACGTATATCTCCACAAAGACTGGCAGGACAAAGACTGGCAATACAAGTATAAACAGGCAGCAAACTCCCCACTCCTTTGTATGATGATGTTGCTAGCCTGGTAATGAAACATTTGCAAGGAAACTAACAAACTCAGAGAGCACCAAAAACCCACAGTTCAGCTGAGCTACAGATTTTAGCTCAATAACTACAATTGAGACCAGCAACTTGGGTGTTAAGTGAAGTGGTTGCTAAGTGAAACCGACACTGTGCTTGCAATCTCACTCCAGCTTCCCTTTCTTTACAGACCTGCAAAGATTGTAAATGCAAGGATTGGTTGCAAAGTTATGCTTTCATCACCATTGTAACTGCAAATGAGTATGATTTCTTCTATTAAAACAAGGGATGCTTTGTCTGTGAAACAAGAATTCTAACTGTTTTATGCTATTTTTCTTTCTTTCTAGCATTTCCCCCATAAGCTCAGGGTCTGCTTTTTTTTCAGATCAACCAATTGTTGATCCATTGGTTGAACAGAAACTGACCGACCTGCTTATCATCCAACCCTAATGTCACAGGCTGAGAAGGAGTGATTGGCCCAAAGTCACCCAGCCGTCTTTCATGCCTAAGGCAGGACTAGAACTCTCAGCGTCCCAATTTCTAGGCCAGCATCTTAACCATAAGACCAAATGGTGCTATCAAAATAAGACTATAATATAGGCCATAAAAAACTTACTGAAGAATTTTTATTTTAAATCTGATCGTTGACCCTGCATGTAGATCAGTGGTGGGTTCCTACCGGTGCGGTGTGGAGCGCAGCTCCGGTAGGAGCCCGGCGATGACGTCATTTTCTGGCACTTCTCCGCGTCCTGAGCTGTCGGGAAAAAGCCCTCCCACCTACCCTTGTTTCAATGCGGACCTTTATTCTTCCTCTGAAGCACAGCTGAGAAGCTCATCAGCTGTGTTTCGGCTTGTAATGTCGTCCTAAGCATGCACGGAAGTGAAATTGCCCGATGGAACGCGAGTTCACTTCTGTGCATGCTCACGATGCGTACCGGTAGCGAAAATAACCAGAACTCTCCGCTGATGTAGATAATACCCAAAATATCCAATATGTACATTGTACGTGTGTATCCAAAGAGACAACATAATAGCCTACATTCTGGTCTATATCCTTTCCAAAATGTTGCCAAACCATCTTAGTTTAGACACCTTTTTCTTCATCTGGCTTAGATTTAAACTGCCATGAGCACAGGACTGTAGCAGTTTAAAAGTGCAGCAGGGACAGCCATTTGTCTGGAATGATATAGGGTTTCCTGCTTGAGCAGGGGGTTGGACTAGAAGACCTCCAAGGTGCTTCCCAGCCCTATTAGTCTAGGTTCTACATGTCTCTGTCTGTGGAACTGTCTGCAAAAACAGCCTTTCAGGAAAGGAGCTGTAGCTGCCATATTGGTAGGTTGGATCAAAGGCAGATCAAAGAAGAATCTAAAAATTTCTCTCCCTTAATTATATCAGCATCTCTTTGAGGGATCACAGAACATGTTTGCAAGAGCAGACATCTCTGTGCCAGGTAGGAGTGTTCAATCTTGGCAACTTTAAGCCATGCCGGGGAATTCTGGGAAGTTCACAAGTCCTACGTTGCCAAGGTTGGACATCCCTGGTATAGGATTACACTAAATCCAGTACAGTCTGTAGTCCGATGGGGGCAGAAGGTGGCAAACATAACTGGAAAATTATATAAAAAGGGAAGGAACATTTTTGCAGCAAAGGTATAGTCCCTGAAGTGATGACAATTCTAGCTTTTTCACTGCCAATATCTGCAATAGCTTTATGGCTACTTAGAGCATGGCTGCTGAAGTTACCTGAAGCCCCAGTTTCTATGTAAAAAAAATGTTTCCAACAGATTAAAGTTTTCCAAGAAAAACATCCCATTATCTAGGCAATGACTTGCAGATGAATTTTCTCACATACAAATATTGTTGTTTTAAGTGCCAATCGTATTGTGTTTATATTAGAATATTTTAGAATAATTCAGATTCTGAAAGTAAATGCCACATGACTAAACCTTTGCTTACACAAGAGAATTGAATTCCCCTCTCCTTTCATTTAATCACATGCTCATAATCTCATGCAGTAGATTCGGAAGACACATTAAAGGACTGCAACAGGAGATAGGAAAGGTATCAGTAACAAGGTAATTAGTATGGATAATCCTTTCCTTTCCGGTGAACTTGGATGAAAACACTTTGAAAAACAACCATGATTCAGCACATAAATGTGCTGGCTTAGAAACCAGGAGAATGTGACTTCTAGTTCCTCTTTAGACATAAAAGCCGGTTGGATGACTTTGGGCCAGTGGTGGGTTCCTACCGGTGCGGTCCACTCTACCGCACCAGTAGCGGCTGGCCACTGACGTAATTTGCGCGCAACACCGGTCCGTCGTCTTCACCGGTCCGTCGCGCGTTGCCATCTTTTTTTCAGAATTGTTGGGCTTCTTTTGCTTCCTGCGCATGCGCAGAATCAAAATATTGTGAGGGGACGCGTGCGCAAGTGAGATTTCAGCGATTTTTTGCTTCTGCAATTTATCTCTATGTATCTATTGATTGCGCAAGAGGCACGTGCGCACGCGCAAGAAATGTAGGGATGCACGTGCAGTGCACCGGTAACAACTTCGAGAGCAACCTGTCTCTGCTTTGGGCCAGTCCTTTTCTTTCAGCCCAACCTACCTCACAGGGTTGTTTTGGAGGGGGGCGGAAATAGGAGCAGCAAGGAGTATTAGGTATGTTCGCTGCCTTGATTTACTTGTAAAATAATAAAGACAGGATAAAAGTCTAAGAAATAAAAATAAAATCAATGGTTTACTGTTGCCCTCCAGCTACACCAAATAACAAAAGATTGTTTTTCAACTTCCTCACTTGTGTGGAAACTGCTTATTTATTTACTATTAAAAATTTTATGGGAGAGAACAAGAAGTAGCCTCTCTTGCTGCTTTTTTTTAAGCAAGTGTCTATTTCTGATCTTGCTTTGCAACTTGGCAGCAAACAACACTGTGCAGGAATCACTTGTTTCCTACAAAACTTTTTCTTCAGTCCTACTTGTCTGGAAGGCATTTATAACTTTAGGTGTACTGTTGTACAGATCTGCCACATATGAGCTATTTATATCAGTTTGTTTCTTGGCCATGAGCTCTGGCTGTGGTTTCACTTTCTGATACAAGAATGCAAGCAAAGTGTGGATAAAAAAGAGCCTAATTTGATACTGAGCCTTTCATCTTCTCTTTGGATCCATTAAATATTTTCAGGAAATATGGTGAAAAGCCAACTTTGTCAGCTCCCACTGAGTTCTTCCCAGATGTTTTAGATGTAGAGAAGCTGTAACAGGATACTTTGTAAATACTGCACAGTGTTACTCATCACTATATCTCTGACCCCTCTGAGTCTTGGAAGCAGACCTTGAGGCTTGGGTGGAAAATAAACTACTTTTAAGCAGCTGTTCATGATCTTGGATTTCATTTTGTCTCACACATCAACTGGAGTGCCAATCAGGTTACAACGACAGAACCCCTCTTTTGTTCATGGGGACACAAGAAGGCGATACCACCCGTCTGAATATTTTGCTCCCAAGCAAAACTTATGTGGGTTACATTTAGAAGCAGGCTGAAAACTGCTCCACAACATTTAGAATAGAATAGAATAGAATAGAATAGAATAGAATAGAATAGAATAGAATAGAATAGAATAGAATTCTTTACTGTCCAAGTGTGATTGGACACACAAGGAATTTGTCTTTGGTGCGTATGCTCTCAGTGTACATAAAAGAAAAGATACATTTGTCAAGAATCATGAGGTACAACACTTAATGATTGTCATAGGGTTCAAATAAGCAACCAGGAAACAATCAATATTAATATAAATCGTAAGGATACAAGCAACAAGTTACAGTCATACAGTCATAAATGGGAAGAGATGGGTGATAGGAACGATGAGAAGATTAATAGTAATAGTAATGCAGCCTTAGTGAATAGTTTGACAGTGTTGAGGAAATTATTTGTTTAGCAGAGTGATGGCGTTCAGGAAAAAACTGTTCTTGTGTCTAGTTGTTTTGGTGTAGAGTTCTATAGCGTCGTTTTGAGGGTAGGAGTTGAAGCAATATTCAAATGTAACATTTATAGAAAAATAGAAGTAGTTTTCTTCGACTTACAACCATTTGTTTAGTGATCATCCAAGTTACAGTGACCTTGGAAAAAGTGACTTATGACTGGTCCCCACGTCTATGGAAATTTTCAGTCATCCAGGCCATGGTTGTCCCAAAGGTGTTTTTACAAAAAGCAACTAGGCTTTGTTTTTCTTTGAAGACGTTTTGCTTCAAAAAGCCTTGAAGGAAAAACAAAGTCCAGTTGCCTTTTGAAAAAGTATCTTTGGGATGACTGGTCCTCACACTTATAACCATTGCAACATCCCCACAGTCATGTGATTAAAATTTGGGTGCTTGGCAATTAGCATTTATGTACGATGGTTGCAGCATCCCAAGGTCATGTGATCCCCATCTGTAACTTTCCCAGCCAGCTTCCCACAAGTAAAGTCAATGGAGGAAGCTGGATTTGCTTAATAACTGTGGCAAAAAAGCTTGTAAAATTGTGGCAAAACCAATACAGCCATCCTGCTTAGCGACAAAAATTCTGGTCCCAATGGTGGTGATGAAGTCAAATACTATCTGTAAAGCATTTTGAAATGCTTAATATTTTTCAATGCATTTTTTTCAAGTCTAGGTGAAATTGGTTTCCAAGATGTGAGAAGTTAAGCATGATTTGGGCAGCCTCGGTTGGTATTTTCAGAAAAAGAAAATTGAACATAGAATAACAGGATTGGAAAAGACCTTGGAGGTCTTCTAGTCCAACACACACACACACACACACTCAAGCAGAAGACCCTGTACCATTCCGGATGAATGACTATCCAATCTCTTCTTGAAAACCTCCTATGAAAAGTGCCTTTGTATGATTAGAAAGGCAAGCCATTCCACTGATTAATTGTTCTGTCAGGAAATTTCTTCTTAATTCTAGGTTGGATCTCTCTTTGAAAGTCTTTCATCGGTTACTTCTTGTCCTGCCCTTAGCACCTTTGGAGATTAGATCAACCCCCTCTTCTGTGTGACAGCCCCTCAACTACTGGAAGGCTGCTATCATATCACCCCAGTCCAGGGGCGGGTTGCTCACTTACCTCGCTGCCGGAGCCATGCGCGTGCATCTCCATGCTTTGGGGGCGTGCACGCTCGCTATGTGCGCGTGCCCCCTTGCGTGATTTTGCTTCTGCGAATGCATGGAAGCAAAATCGCGCCAAAATCTCACGAGGGGACGTGCGCAAGAGAGAGATTTTGGCGCGATTCTGCTTCTGCACATGCGCGGAGGCAAAATCTTGCCAAAATCTCACGCGCACGTGCGTCCCCTCGTGAGATTTTGGCGCGATTTTGCTTCCACACATGCCCAGAAGCAAAATCGCCCAAAAATCACCAAAAATCACCGAAAAAAAATGGCGACGCGCTGGGTGGACCGGCAGAGAGGGCTCCGGAGCGGTTGCAAAATCCTCCACTCCCTACCGGAGCTGCGTAGCGGGCAGCTCCAGCAGGAACCCACCTCTGCCTCAATCCTTCCTTTGTTAGCCTAGACTTACCTAGTTCCCATAACCATTTATCATACTATTTAGCCTCCAGTCCCCTAATTACTTTAGTTGCTCTTCTGTGCACTCTTTCTAGGGCCTCAACATCTTTTTTGTACTGTGGCAACCCAAAACTGGATGCAGTATTACAAGTGTGGTTTCACCGGTATGGTATAAAAAGGTGCTATCACTTCTTGTGTTCATGATGCTATTCCTCTGTTGATGTAGCCTAGGACTGCAATAATTTAATGCTTGTTACTGATGAGGAATTTTCTGCCCACAGGTTAGCAAGAGATCCTTGTTGGCCAAATCTAATCTGTGGACAGAAAATCCCCCCCCTTGGAAAAAGATATTCCCTTTTCCCCATGCATAAACACCAGTGCTTTTTTCTCCATCAATGCAGTGATAATGGAGCTGCAGGGGTCATGGTTCCCCACCATCAAATTGTTTGAATTCTTCTCCCTGTGCCAATTCCAAATTGATTTATCACACAAGACATTTTTTAAGCAATGAGTTCTTGATTCTTTTCAAGAGGAAAGAGGTGTACTTAGCATATTCATTTATTACTTGTAAATGCTACTCTTCCTTCAAAAAAGGATGAGTTTGGGATTATCATATTTTAGCCTTATGGTCTGCATGACAGCTATTTTAAGAGGCAAATTATCTTTACTGATACTTTATACTCACAATACTTTACATCTGCTGCCCAGCGAAACTTGTGTCTCTTGCTTGGATTTTGTTTTTCAGTGTTGGCCCTAAAGCTAAAGCATATTGATTATCAACTAAAGAAACTTGGCATTTGCTGTTATACAGTCAGAGCTAATTGTTGAAAATTATTTACTGTATATCCAGCAGAGCAACGTTTTCTGGCATTTGGTTTCAGTGTGAATGAATAAAAAACACCTTTCCAATCACTTTCAGCAGGATGCGTGGTGGATAATCTGAAAGTAATGTAAGGGGTAAGGTATCATCAACCAAAGCACATCTGTCAGGCTTACAGGTTCAACTTGATAATTTGCAATCTGTGCCATTCACAGAGCTGGCTTTGATACTAGAAAATATAAGATGGCTGGATCGGCAGCTTTTTTTTTTTTTTACTGTAATGAAAACTCAGCAATATCTCTACAAATCCAGGCAAGCTGTCATGCTCTTCTGTGGTGATCTGTTCCTCTTTCCACCGTTAATATATGTCTTTTTAATATTCAGTTCTCCACTAAGCCTTTGTGCAGTTTCTGCTATCTTTCTGCTCCTACAGGAATTAGGGAAGTGCAGTGTAGATGACTGCATGAGCTAAAATCTGTGGCATAACTGAATATGAGAGCTGTTCACTTTCAATCTTAATATACTTATTTAGGTCCTGTTACCCATGAAACCTGCAGCATGAGTAATCATGGTTTATTACATAGGACAAAGGTTCCCAATCGTGGCAACTTTAGGACGTGTGGATTTCAATTCCCAGAATTCCCCAGTCAGCATGTCTGGCTGGGAAATTCTGGAGTTGAAATCCATGCGTCTTAAAGTTGCCAGAATTGGGAATTCCTGATATAGGAAACTTGGTGGGTGCAAATATCACTGGACTATAGTTCCCAGAATCCCCCACTCTGACCCATATAATATATTTGCCGAGATGTGTACTTCAGCACGCCGTCCCTCATTCCTGGTTTAATTATTGTAAATACGCTCAGTGTCTATCAAAATAGACTGCACTCGGTGTTCAATAAGAAAGCTTAAAAACTATGCAACACAAATTCCAATTATTTTAAGCAATTTTAAAACAGCCCCCAGGAAAACACACTGCTCTTTCCACATCGGAAAACAAAATCAATATTGAAAGCCAGGGAGAGATCAACCTTCCACAGTAGTCCTCGACTTACGGCCACAAATGAGCCCACAATTTTCATTGCTAAGCAAGACAGTTGTTAAGTGAGTTTTGCCCCATTTTACAATCTTTCTTGCTAGTTCTTAAGTGAATCGTTGCAGATGTTAAGTTAGTAACATGATTGTTAAGTGAATCTTGCTTTCCCATTGACTTTGCTTGTCAGAAGGTCACAAAATAGAATAGAATAGAATAGAATAGAATAGAATAGAATAGAATAGAATAGAATAGAATAGAATAGAATAGAATAGAATAGAATAGAATAGAATAGAATTCTTTATTGGCCAAGTGTGATTGGACACACAAGAAATTTGTCTTTGGTGCATAGGCTCTCAGTGTACATAAAAGAAAAGATACATTTGTCAAGAATCATGAGATAAAACACTTAATGATTGTCATAGGGTTCAAATAAGCAATCGGGAAACAATCAATATTAATATAAATTGTAAGGATACAAGCAACAAGTTACAGTCATACAGTCATAAGTGGGAGGAGATGGGTGATAGGAACGATGAGAAAAACTAATAGTAATAGTAATGCAGCCTTAGTGAATAGTTTGACAGTGGTGAGGGAATTATTTGTTTAGCAGAGTGATGGCGTTCGGGAAAAAACTGTTCTTGTGTCTAGTTGTCTTGGTGTGCAGTGCTCTATAGCATCGTTTTGAGGGTAGGATCACATGATCTCGGGTCACTGCAACTGTCTTAAGTACATGCCAGTTGCCAAGTGTCCGAATTTTGATCCCGTGACCACAGAGATGCTTTAGTGGTCATAACTAAAAGAAATAGTCATAAGTCACTTTTTTCTGGGCTGTTGTAACTTCGAACTAAATGAATAGTCGTAAGTCAAGAACTACTTGCACTGTATGTAAATGAAAGATATTTGGCTGTAAACCTAAATAATAAGGTATTTAATACAGGGTGGGGTGGGGAAACTAAGAACAACATCCTTGAGACAAAATCTAACTGATCTGAACAAATGTCACTTGTTCAAAACAAGTTCTATTTCTTCAAGGAAGTCAGAAATTCTAAGTGGTCCTTTCAGGGCTGAAGTTTAGAGAAGTCCAGAATAAAGAGGCATCAGAATAAACAGTAACATTTCCAGCCTCAGCATAAAAGCCTACCTTATTTTACATAAAGCCTTTCAGCAGTCCTAGAAAGTCTGAAGTCCAAAATAGAGCTGCTTGTAGGGTCTGGCAGTCTAGAGGAGAAAAATATCTCTTCTCTCCTGCCAACAGCTAAATCCTCTGCAGGAATGGAGGTTTATTTTCAATATGTGATATTAGTAGTTTTCATAATAGAGGATATTTATCTTGTCTGTTTATAATCCACTATAAATATAGAGCCGAACTATCAAGCGGAAATTAAATATTATTTTCCTTGCTCCAGAGAAAGAATAATAGTACCCGACAAGTATTAGGTCTGAGATATCTATTTTGAAAAAATTAAGTAGTGATTACGATGTGATTGTTTTAGAGGATCATGTTCTCCCATACATGCAGAATCTTTCTGCGAAAGATCAATTTTAAATTATTCAGCATTTTTACTGACAGTTACTGTCTACAAAATTAGCTTTGAGTGGTCTATCATTTTAAACCCCTCCAGTTCATATGATAGATAAAACCTGACAGGATGTGTTTTGATTTAATCATTTGTAAATGCAAGTCACTGTTTCTGATGTTAACACATTATAATACAGTAAAATTCTCCTTTATAGAATTCAAAGGTTCCAAGGACAAAAGGAAGCCTAAATGAAGGCTTATTCCAGTCAGGTCCAGTTTCTGCATAACACATTGTTTACATTTCAGGAACAACTTCTGAGGATATCAGTAGGAAATGGGTATGAGAGAAGAAGTGGTAGGAAAGAAAACAATTTGCAAGCAGGACTATTATTTAGCCCAAGATCTTGGTCAATATGATCATGTCTCCCAATATTAAATTGATAATTATGTAATAAATACAAACTCACAACATTATTTTGGAAAATCATATTCTGAGTCCCACGTCCTTATTCTGGAAATCACCACATTTGCATTCAATAAAATGGAAACTCATGTCTCAAATAAGACCAAAATCAGATGCTTGAAGCTAAACAAGTGTGCAGGGGCATAACTAAAAAGAGTGGTGGAACCCTTATGGTTTCACTCCATTCTGAGATGCTCAAAGAAAGAATGTATATTTTTTCAAAACAAATCTGGATAGTATTCAAGCTGCTAATGGTATGCAAATTGTTTAAATGTTAAAAAAGGAGAGGAATTGTTAGCCGTTAGGCTTATATCATAAATAAAATCCTGGAAGTAAAATCCCTCTAGACATCTTTCCTTGGAAAAAAAATGGAAAGCTATTGATAATTCATTTCACTAGCATCCATCATGACCACATTCTCTGAATGCAAAAAAGAATCCTGGACAGAATATTCATGTTGATCCCTAACTTACACTCAATTACATATTAAATTTCAACACTGCATGCAGATATAGCTGTATGAATTGTGGGGTTGGTTTTTTTTTCTTCCTTACTCAGAATTAACATTCACAAAACTGATCCAGAAATCCTATAATTCAACAGCACAGATATAACTTGCTTATCTGCACTTTGGGGTTCAAATCACAGCATGCAGTTCAAGATGTTCATATATTACTAAATCAGTATTTATTGTATTTTTTTTAATGAAACCTAAAGCTCACATGATGAGATTGGAAACATTTACTGTACATTCTGCCATGGCTGGCAACAGATTAGGAAATTACAAACTCTAAAATACTGAAAAATATGAAATGTAGGACTAGAAAAAGAAGAAGAAGTGTTAAATGCTATGTTTCATCACTAGGCATCATTAATAAACATGATTTAAAGGAAAGTGTACACAAATAATAAAGTTTTGACTATTTTCATGATAAGAATGTCATTAAACATAAATCAAGACTTGCAAGAGGTATTAGTTCACTGAAAACTTTCAAGTTATGATGGAGTGTAAGGCTGATTGCAGCAACACATTAAACTGGGATAAGAATTCAAGTACATTCCTCTTGGGCTAGTCATAAAAAAGATCAAAAGGAAAAAGAAGATAGTCTGATGGGTATGCTTTATTACCAAACAAAATATATTCCCCCTGCAAATTCAGCATCATTTTACTAGTGGCATTAATTTATCAATACCAATGGGGTGGGGGCGGGGCAGGGAATCTATGAAGAGGGAAAAATCATCAAATAAACTCATTGAATATTTAAAAACAAAGAACATGAAAAGAAAAACATAGTTGGGTTTTCATTGTATTTTTAACTGTTTAAACTTTAACTGTTTTATTATATATCACTCAGAGTCACTCTGTGAGGGATACGGATGGTTTTGAAATGTGACATACATACATACATACAGACAGACAGACAGACAGACATACAGACAGTACAGTTCCTGAAGATTTTTTCAAGAATTTATCCACACTGCCCAGTTACCCATTACCAAAACATGCAGGCAACCATTTCTGGAGAAACAGACACCACCGTCTATTAATTCCCAATTTTAAAGCAATCTTGGGAAGCGGTTTTCTGCTCTACTTCCAAAGCAACTATGTCGCTTCAAGTGTTTATGTCCATTTAAGCTAGATCATTTAATTGGTTGCAGGCTAACCTCAGAAGCTGATTGACTGTATTTCTGAGAAGGAGCCACACCCACAACTAAACCAATACTTTTCATGAATTTTGATAGATTCTACATCTCATTTTACCAATAGAGTTGAAATAGTAGACTGATTAAAACCTTTACTTACTATGGAAAAAAATGCTGATTCAAAACCAGGTAGAACATTTTTTAAAATTAAAATATCCCCCCCTTTCCCCCCACCTCCACCCAAGGATAAAGGAATAAAAGTTGCATCTTCAACAAACATTAAAGTGCCATGACCAAGAGTGAATTAGAAACTGGGCATCAGATTTTTTTGAAGTAAATTACTTTATAGACATATTCTTGCAGTTTGAGCACCCAGTGCCCAATGTGTAGAAGAGGTGGGAAAGACAAATTCAAGATTTGTTCAAGTGGCTTTGATCAATTACACTTATGAAAGAAAAGCCAAACAAGTTTCCACAAGGAAAGTGAGAACATGCCCACCCAACAGGAAGGAGGTCTCATTCCATTTGAGACTTCTTCTGTTTCATGGGTGAAAGAGCTTTCCTAGCATAGGCAATGGGACTTATTGTGCCCTGTAATATAATTTGGGGTCTAATTTGGCACTTGCAATGGGACCTCTTTTGCCCTGTGGTATAATTTGAACAGCATTGAGATTAAGAAAGATGGAATAAGTATAAATATGGTTAAATACAGTATGTCCATTTGTTATTTCTGGTTATAAATTGTAATTTGATTTTGCAGTACAGATGTGCTTATTCTTAATTAAAATGAAATCATCCAATAGTTTTACCTTCCCATGCTTCAGCTGAAGGACAGGAAGAACCGCCACAAGGAAATGTCTTTCGTGGAGCTTTCCAGAATAAGAAGCATGGATGGTCAGAGAATTGGACAGCAATACCAATAGCACTTTACTTATATACCGCTTCATAGTGCTTTACAGCCCTCTCTAAGCGGTTTACAGAGTTCAGCATATTGCCCCCAACAATCTGGGTCCTCATTTTACCGACCTCGGAAGGATGGAAGGCTGAGTCAACCTTGAGCCTAGTGAGATTCGAACAGCTGAACTGCTGAACTAGCAGTCAGCCTGCAGTCGCAGCATTTAATCACTGCACCACCTCAGCTCTTAATGGAGACAAGGGGAAGAAAGATTACCACTAGCATTCTTCACCATTTTGCAAAAGTAAAGTAAGCTAAAATGAATTTGAAAGGAATCTTTTAAAAATGCAACTTTTTATCAAAGAGAGAAAAACAAAAGCCACAGGGGGGGGGAAATCTTTGGAAAGATTGGATGATAGATTTTTCCACACAATTATTCCTGCCCACTGCAATTAAACATAGACAATCCAGCAGTCCATTATGGACCTTTTCCCACTTCCACCTAACCACAAAATATCCCGGAAACCATTTTTCTGCCAATTTTCCAGAACACTCCCATCATCTCAGGCCCAGTCCATGAATGAGACAGGCTTCAGTTGTCCCTGAATATACTGGTTTTAAAGCAGTGTTTTTCCAGCCTGCCAAGCCAGCCAGCCACCAAGTGTGTAAACTCTGCCATTCATTTTGCTTGAGGTGACCAGGAGCAAGCACAAATTATCATATCAATCAAGAGGAAAACCTCCTGTGCACAAATTCCAACTGAGCATTCTACAAGTTCGTAAACAACAAACTCAAAGTGATGAGAACTATCCCACCCCTTAAAGGCCCCAACAATAAAGACTGTAATGATGAATCCGACAAAGCCAACTTCTTCAACACATTCTTTGGCTCAGTCTTTATAAACAGCAACAACTCATGTCCTATATTCCCTAGTCGAACCTCAAACAATGACCATGATCTAATACAAACCGACTTTACAGAAGACAAGGTTAGAAAGGCTCTACACAACCTAAAACCATCCCTATCCATAGGACCAGATGGACTTTGTGCTTACTTCTTAAAAAAACTTTCCACCGTCCTATCAGAACCTCTAAGCATTATTTTTGACATATCTCTCAGAACCAGCACCCTACCCAACCTATGGTCACTAGCCACGGTTATCCCTGTCTTCAAAAAAGGAGACCCCAACCTAGTTGAAAATTATAGACCAATCTCCTTATGTTGCGCCACCTGCAGAGTCATGGAATCAATCATCAACCAATCCATTACCCTCCACTTAGAGACAAACAACCTACTCTCTCACAAAAAATTTGGTTTCAGAAAAATGTTATCCCGCAACCTACAACTTCTACATTGTAAAAACATATGGACTACAAAACTCGACCAGGGCAAAGCAATAGATGCAATCTACATAGACTTTTGTAAAGCCCTTGACTCTGTAGTACACAACAAACTACTCCTAAAACTAAAATCTTATGGCATCTCTGGCCCCCTACATAAATGGATAACTGCATTCCTATCAAACAGACAACAAGTGGTTAAAATAGGATCATCTCTATCAAACTCTGTACCTGTTAACAGCGGTGTTCCCCAAGGAAGCGTTTTAGGACCTACTCTCTTCATTCTTTACATAAATGACATTTGTGATATTATACAAAGCAACTGCATCCTCTTCGCAGATGACGTAAAACTTTTCAACACCACAGACAATACTACAACCCTTCAAAAAGACCTTGACTATATTTCTGAATGGTCAAACAAGTGGCAACTACTAATCTCTATCAACAAATGCTCAGTTTTACACATTGGCAAAAATAATCAAAACACCAAATACAAACTTAATGACCATGACCTTGATGATCCTCACTCAGTAAAGGACCTCGGAGTACTCATCTCAAATGATCTAAGTGCCAGAGCCCACTGCAACTACATAGCAAAGAAGGCATTAAGAGTGGTTAACCTAATCTTGCGCAGCTTCTTCTCTGGTAACATTGTACTCTTAACCAGAGCATACAAAACATTTGCTAGACCGATCCTTGAATACAGCTCATCAGTCTGGAACCCACACTACATATCAGACATTAACAAAATTGAAAATGTCCAGCGATACTTCACAAGAAGAGTATTACATTCCTCTGTTCACAACATAATTCCTTATGAAACCAGACTTGAAATTTTGGGACTTCAAAATTTAGAACTCCGCCGCCTTCAATCTGACCTAAGTGTAGCTCACAAAATTATCTACCTCAATGTCCTACCCGTTAACGACTATTTCAGCTTCAACCGCAATAATACACGAGCTCATAATAGATACAAACTTAATGTAAACCGCTCCAGACTTGATTGCAAAAAATTCGACTTCAACAACAGAGTTGTCAACGCCTGGAACACTTTACCTGACTCAGTAGTTTCTTCCCCAAACGCCAAAAACTTCAACCTCTTATTATCTACCATTGACCTCACCCCATTCCTAAGAGGTCAGTAAGGGGCGTGCATAAGCGCACAATCGTGCCTACCGTTCCTGTCCTAATGTACCCATATATTCATACCTCTTTTACTCTTATTCATGCTTGTAATATTACATATATATTCAATCATGTTTTACTGTTTGTACTTTGCTTATAATCATATATGCTTCACAAATAAACAAATACAAATACAAGTGGGATCAGAACGGCATTTGTGGGACTGTTTCTATCTGATCTGGGAATGTCCTCTCTACTTCCATTACTCTGGTCCCCAGTCAGTCTCTTTGGTTCTACCAGCATTTTGCAGAACTGAGTATTTCAACAATGTGCAGTGTTTAAACACCATGCCTTTTACTGCTTCAGTGCCAAGCTGAAATAGGGGAACATTGGGATGATGCAGCAGTAAAATGGTATCCCAATGATATATCAACATCGGCTGCAACAGAGAAACAATGAGGGGACATCCTCTGTTGCTTCCCAAACTGAGCACAGGAAGACTGGAAGCCTGGATTTGTTGTTTATCTCAGAAGGAAACGGAAGATAAATCTTAATTAAAAGTGCTGCTTGTGACCCAGTTCCCTTTATGACTTTATTCAGCTGGTTTTAGGAGGAATTATTTAAGAATTAGGAAGAGGGACCAAGAAGAAACCTAGATCTGATGGACCATCCCATTCCTGCTGTAACACCATGACTGGCCGATGTTTCTCCCAATGGATGGAGGTAAGAAGAAGAGGAAGGAAGTAAAGCCACAGGGGAACACTGCATCCTGCTGCAAATAGCAATAGCAATAGCACTTAGACTTATATACCGCTTCATAGTGCTTTACAGCCCTCTCTAAGCGGTTTACAGAGTTCAGCATATTGCCCCCAACAATCTGGGTCCTTATTTTACTGACCTCAGAAGGATGGAAGGCTGAGTCAACCTTGAGCCTGGTGAGATTTGAACAGCTGAACTGCTGAACTAGCAGTCAGCTGAAGTAGCCTGCAGTGCTGCACTTTAACCGCTGCGCCACCTCGGCTCTATGCATTAACAGGACCAGCACCATTCAACAGAGATTCCAAACAGTTCAATAGAAGCAGGAGAGCGATTAAAACCATGAGGCAGTAAATCTCATTCCAACTCAAGGATGGGTAGATAATCTTTGAAATCGAAAAACCATATATCTGAGTCATTACATATTAGATTACAGCAGAATTGGCTGCTGATTAGTACAGATTAAAGCTGTGAATAAAGGCCACTGACAAATGCATTGAATGGCTCCCAATACTGCAGGTATTCTTTTATATCTCTATTTGATAAATTCTCACATATTGGTTGTGAGAGAACAAAAGAAAAGGAAGAAAATATATGGGTGGATGTAGACAATTGCCTGATGGTTGTCAATAGTTTAACACAATCATCTTGGACAATCACCAGAAGCATCCATGATATAGTGCATAGAATTCCAAGCAACTCCCCGAGGCAAAATGTGTCTTACTTTGTGAGTGTGCATGTTTAAATGTATACAAATCTATATAAAAAATCTGAAACTCATTACAGACCTGTGGTTTGTCAAATGGGGAAAAAAAGAGGAGGAGGGAGAAGTAAAGACATGAAAAAATCCATGCAGGAAATCAGTACAAACTGGTGAGTTAGCATCAAATGTAATTTCAGCCTCAGTAATATACCACCTGCTTCTTTTATAGCCTGAAAAAAAAGCTATTTGAGGAACTGCAGCCTGTTTGTGGTTTCTACATCAAAGGCCAAAGATAATTAAATTATATAATCTAGTAAATCATATGGTTCGGGACACAAACTGCACTTCAGAGTAAGGCAGCTCAATCTTTGATGGACTTCCATATTGACTGCCTCATGAAGCCTTTGGACTCTGAAGTTTCTCCCCCTCGTAATGTTAACTTGCTGGCCTTGCAGAGCATGTTTTCACTCGAAGCCCTGTGGATATTCTGCAATGTTGATTTCCTTAGATCTTCTCTGCCAGCAGAGAACTGCTTTAGCGCAGTAGATCTAATATAGTATGAAAGCTCTGAACATGATTTAGAAAGCCTCCCTCACTCCTGTTTCTATCTATGAGCGAGTTTAGATGTGGACTTATTACTTAAGCATTGCCTCACTATTGAAACACATACATAAATGCCTTTAAGTAAATATTGTAATGTAATTTAAACTATTTTATCTTGGCATATGCATTTCTGCATGATTTTCTGTTAATGCATTTTGAAATATATTTTCTCTCAAACCATGCATTTGTAAGACAAATATCAGAACATAGTGGAATTGAAAAATTGATGCATAGCTAAGGGTTACAAGATCTTAAAATCTACAAATGCTACTCCATTTAGCTCTCTGCTCCCTGCATAATGTGGAACACCTTCTTGCCAAAGGTGCATATTTTAAACTAAGCAGCAGAATGCTTAAGAGTTGGAAGCAATTGCAAAGGAAGCTCAGGCATCACAAGGGGATCCCAGAGCCAGGAGACTGACATTTTGCTGTGCAACATACCAATCTTCACTTCTAAAATACTTTTTTAAATATAAAAGGTCAGGTGAGGCAGGAAACTCGTCGGCGTGGATATTTATATATATATACATACATACATACATATATATACATATATACATATATATATATATATATATATATATATATATATATATATATATATATATATATATATATATATATATATATATATATATATATATATATATATATATATATATATATATATATATATATATATATATATATATATATATATGAATTAGCCGAGGTGGCGCAGCGGTTAGAGGCAGTACTGCAGGCCACTTTAGCTGACTGTGATCCGCAGCTCAGTGGTTAAAATCTCACCGGCTCAGGGTTGACTCAGCCTTCCATCCTTCCGAGGTAGGCAAAATGAGGACCCAGATTGTTGGGGGCAATATAAATATACATAGCTTACTGGTGTAAACCGCTTAGAGAGTGCTTGCACTGTGAGGCGGTATATAAATCTCACAAATAAATAAATAAATAAATAAATAAATAAATAAATAAATAAATAAATAAATAAATAAATAAATAAATAAATAAATAAATAAATAAATAAATAAATAAATAAATAAATAAATAAATAAAATAAAGCAAGTACACTGAAGTCAAGAAGTGAACATATGAGTGTGAAGATCTTAAAGTTTAAACTCTGTGTAGGAAATACCGTGGAGGCAATTAACACCTGGGCAATTCCAGTCATTAGATACACAGCTGGAATAGTAGACTGGACTCATGCAGAACTTAGAGAATGCTTGCACTGTGAGGCAGTATATAAATCTCACAAACAAACAAACAAACAAACAAACAAACAAATAAATAAGCGGAATTAAAAATTATTGAGGTAGCAAAATGAAGCACGGAGATCGTGTTTTCTTTATCCACAAGCAATGAAAGAAAAAGAGACCAACCATTCTTTGTTAACAGCACTGAAATCCAGCCGAACTCTTCCACAACCAGAAGTGAGGTGCTGTTATCCAATGTGGCAGACAGTGAAAAGCTATACTAGCTTCCCCATCCCTATTCCGTGACAGGTTACTCTTACCCAGAGATTTTCTAGAAGGTCACTACACATACCGTATTAAGATGACATTTAATCTTCCAGAAAAATGTTAGAGACATGTAGAATAACCCATCCTAACCTAGGTACTACTGCAACCAAACTGTTGGGGGGGTCTGTCAGCCAGCTATACCACAGGGAAAGTGCTTCTGCAGGCTGACTCCTGAGGTAAGGCTAATCTACAATGGGAATGAGATGAGGGAGAGAACAGCTCCTTTGCTGCCACTAACCTCATTCCATGAATATCAAGAAATTGCCTGCAGGAGATTTACTGCCACTGACTCTTTTCCATGGTTCTTTTTATTGTTGGGAGAATGGCACCCAACAGACCAGCTTCCCTCTTCCTCGCCCTCTTTTTATTACTGCTCAAGGGTTGGAAAGAGAAGCGGAAGCCATAGATGCTTTATGCAATGCTGCCCTCATGATTCTTTTGTGGCCAAACGGCAAGTGGCTTTGAAAAACAGTAGCCAGGAACCAGAAGGCAGCTATGACTGCAGTAGCTTTAGGTGGCAAGGAGGAGCAGAGCGTGCCTTGGCCCTAAATGTACCTTAGAACCAGTGGTGGGTTCCTACCAGTGCGGTCCACTCTATAGCACCGGTAGCGGCCTGCTAGTGACGTCACAGTACCGGTGCAGTCAGTTGCCGGTGCCTGGGCACCGCCATATTTTTTAAAAATTTTTTTTTAATTTTAAAAAAAAATTTCTTCTGCGCATGCCCAGAAGCCGAGCTTCTGGCACTGTGCATGCGCTGCCTTCCTACCCCACAGTGAGTCCAAGCAGGGGAGGATGGCTGAGGGAGCACGTGAGACGCTGAAAGAACGGGCGGCAGGAGCTATCTCCATTCCCCTCCCTTCAGCAGTCTGAGAAGCCACGAACGTGCGGTGATGATCCCAGGCATTTTTGCACGTTTGATGCTTCTTGAGCTGCTGAGGGGAGGGGGAACGGGCGGCAGGAGCCTAGGATCATCGAATGGGGAGAAGCATTCAGGCCGGATGGAGCCTCCTAGAAGAACCGCTGCCGCAGTCTTGCTGCTCCCGCTGTGGATGGCTGCATTGCGGGCGGGCAATGCCTCCTGCTTCTCCGGCCGCTGCCAAGCTCCCAAGGCCCACACCCACCCGGTCACATGGCTGGCAAGCCACACCTACAAAATAAGCCATGCCCACAGAGTGGTAGTAAAAAAAATTAGGAACCCGCCCCTGCTTAGAACAATTCACTGCAGATTGACCACTTAGCATGGCTTCTGCCGCAAGAAATGAAAAAGACCACTTCTAAAGTCCAGTAAGGAGAGCCATGCAGAAAGTGTCCTTGATGGGCCAGGAATAACATCATAGGCTTAGACCCTCAAGTAAAGTCTAGTCAGTCATCTTCAGGCCTAAGCAAGCAGGTCATGTGGATATCCCCAGTCTATTCCCCTTCCTACCATTTTCCTCTTCAAATTTAAAACAGGAAAATGTTCGATACTTGCAATTAGATTGAAAGAAAAAGAAGACAAGAGTGTGAAATGACACTAGGGAAGTCTTCACTCCCTGGAGCCACCTTCTTCATCTTGTCATTTCAGTTATTTGCAACAGGTAGAAGTTATAGTTGGAGATAATGACGTTAAAAATCCTACATATCACAAAGGTACCAATTGGGAAAAAGTGCTATAGAGATATACCCCCATATTTTCTCTAAAAACAACTAAGATCCACAGCTTTCTCAATTCTGGCCTACATTAAATCCTCCTATTAAAAAAGTTTGCTTGATTTACAGCAACTAAGATGGCAACTTCATTCTGAAATGCAAGTAAGATGGTTCATCCATATTTCAAAATGCACGTTTCTTTCTCTTTGTATATCTTTGAATGCTCCTAATTATCCTTAATCTCAAAATCTTTTAAATTAACAGATTTTTTTTATCCATAAGGAAATCAGAATGAATTTTGAATAAAGAGCTCAATGTGTGCAGAAAAACCTGTCAGTAAGCAACTTTAGTACTTCTGATTTTTTAATAGACTAAGTTCACTCAATAGTATGCCTTCAATGTCAAGATTAAATCTTAATGCCCCGTCTCCTGATTGCAGTCTAAGAATCAAACTTCAAAATTCCACTTCTTAATATCACACCAGGGAATGGGTCACAAAACAGGTAAGGTGATGCCTGTAATGATAGCTTATTTACTTGCACCTCTACATTAAAATAAATTGTCTCTTCTTTGGAACAAAACAGAACAACATGTAGTAGCTTGAGGGACATTTTGCTAGGTTTTAATCAGATGAATTTTATCTAGGTAGAATATGAATAATTGCCTATTTAAATGTGGATAATTAGGCATTTATTGATTTTGCTCTGCAAATTATTCCCATTATAACAACTCCACACATCTTGCAGGTGTAGATGTTTGAATCACATACAATGGTATTCAAACAAAATCTGTAACCTTTTAAAAGCTTATGTTCCAACATGAATACTGAAATGAATGAACTATTAAGGCTTACATATTTTTTGTGGAGACCCTTGAATAGGTCAGCTAGCTCTAGATTCTTCCAATAAGAAGCGAAGTTTTAGTGCCTTTTATAAAGATAACTAAATATTCTGACAATTGATGCTCTCTCTCTCTCTCTCTCTCTCTCTCTCTCTCTCTCTCTCTCTCTCTCTCTCTCTCTCTCTCTCTATATATATATATATATATATATATATGTATGTATGTATGTATGTATGTATGTATGTATGTATGTATGTATGTATGTATGTATGTAGGATTTTTTGCTGATAAATGAAAATAAAGGGAGACTTGTATGTATACACACACACACACACACACACACACACACACACACACACATATATATATATATATATATATGTATATATATATATATATATATATATATGTATATATATATATATATATATATATATATATATATATATATATATATATATATATATATATATATATATATATATATATATATATATATATATATATATATATATATATATATATATATATATATATATATATATATATATATATATAAGCTAAAATATTTCCCCCCTAGGAAAAACAAAAATTCAAAGTAGAAAATTCTTCAGGAGTGTCTCATTTTTTAAACAACATTCAGAAACTTTTTAAAAACTTAATAGTAGCTGAAGACAAATGATTTCTTCTGCAGAAATTAAATGATGTGACAGTTTCCAGGAACAAAAATCCTATTCTCTTGGGGTAAAATATTATTAATAGCATTAAATTTTGTACTTATATTGTAACAATGTCAAAAAAAATTGACCTAAGGAAAGAGTTGCAGGGTGGGGGAAGAAGGAAGATAGAAAGCACCTTTCTTTTTCATTTAATGTAAATCATTTTAAATTATCTCAAACACAATGTATTTCTTTTACTGGCAATTCACACAGCTGTCTTCCATTTGAAATGGAAATATTTCAAATTCATTGGCAGAAAGTGGATGCAAATAACAAAGCAAATTAAACCTAAAGGAGCCTGTTCTGTGCACTTCATTTTGGAAAGAGAATCAGCATAATTACCGGTATATCCCAAGTGTGTGTCAGTGCACAGCAAGTACCTCCAAGTTGTTAGAATGGGGACACAGATTTGCAAAGGGTGCCTATAGTTTACAGATTCTGATTTGCATAGAATAGTGTGAGCATTGTGGCTGTCAAGAGTCTAAGTTGGTGGGAAAATGGAAATGGAGGAAAAGGAAGGAAGCGAAGAAGAAAAACAGCTCTTGTATTAGAGATATTAAAAGAAGAATTAATTTCCCAACAGAATTAATAGGAAATTGATGTAAGGAAAGAGGATATGGAAACTGCTTGGAATAAAATGAAAATCATTATGTGATAGTCACAGAAGTGCATGGAATTATGCTAGTAGGATGCACCGTGGAATGATGAAGTGAAAGAGGCTGTGGTTCAAAAAAAAAATGCAACTAGATGAGTATGTTACTTCCTGATGTGTTTACTGAAAATGAGGTCAGTGAAAAATATTAAGACATGCAAATCCTGATAGAAAGATAGGGAGTAATATGTGGTCTGTTGTGAGGAAAGAACGTTTGAAAATATATTTGTGTAAGAGTGTGTTTCTCCCTATTAGCTATATGGAAGTAAGAGTTGGGTAAAAGTGAATTGAATGCAGAAGGAATGAGTAACTGAAGAAATCAATGAAGTAAAACCTTCATTGATTTCTGGGTTGCTTTCCGGCCAACGTGCCTCTTACCACTCAGCGGCGTCTGCATGCTGTGCTCTCCTCCAGCCCTCCTTGGGCAGCGTGGCTCCTCCTCCTTTTCCTCCAGCATCCCAGCTGGAAGCGGCAATATGACAACTGCTGCCGCCCCCTCGCAGCAGCAGGAGCAGCGGGCGGGGCAGCCAGCTGCCAGCCAACAAACCCTGCCTTGTGCGCCTGAGCCGGCCAGGCGCTTTGGACCACAGATGTGGATCAGTGCCATGGGCTGGAGGGTTGGAGCCGCTCACTTGGGCGGGGAGGGAGGGAAGCCCCGCCCTGCCCGTCCTGGCTGGCAGCTCTGCTCTCCTTGCTCTTGCTCCCCTTTTGGGTTCTGCCACATGCATGCGCACTGGCCAGCTGGTCTTTGCATGCGTGGGAGCGCCAGAAACCAAAAGAGCAGCCGCCCAGTGTGCATGCGTGCGTTCGGAAGATGATCTTGCATGCGCATGCGCACCAGGCAGCTGCTCTTTTGGTTTCTGGTGCTCCCGCACACATGAAGACCAGCTGACCAGTGCGCCGGAACCTGGAAGAACAACGTGCGTGCCCGGAGAAATGGCTCTGCATGCCACTTCTTGCACGCATGCCATAGTTCACCATCACGGATCTATAGGTCTATCTGCATGACTGTGGCCATGATTTTTAACACAAATAGTCATTGTTAATTACAAACCCAAAGAAACATTTAGAATCCTTTTACAGTAAGTAAATATGAATTAAAAAATACATACTTTTTAAAAATTGGTTAAAAACACTCTAAAAGCCTACATATTTATAAGCCTAATGAAATACTATTTCAAATAGAAATATTATGATATAGTCATTGGTTAGTTCCACTGAGTGAACAGTATATCTAAATGCAGTGACAGCCCTAAATCTATTCATTATTCATACACAGATCTAGAAAAGCAGGCCAACAATAAGGGAAATTTTATCCTGTTTGGTGGACACCTGAAAAAGCTAGAAAATTCTGGATTTAAATACACACATTTCAGAGAATTTTAAAAATGAGTATACAATTAAGATCAGAGGCTTTTATTTGGGGACTGATGGACAAACAATTGGAAAAAAGTCTTAGAACATACGTGATGATGAAGCGAAATTATTATGTTCACAAAGATACAAAGATCTAGCAATAGCTACGAGGGTGAGTCAAAACATAATGCCATTTTCTTTAGGACAGGTATAATTATCGACACAGGAACATGTAGCATACATCAGAATGAAGCTGGTCCTCTGTGGATCACATCCCTACTTCTCCACATAGTCACCGTTTCTCTCAATAGCAATGTTCCACCTTCGAATGAGAGCATGTATCCCTGCCTCGTAAAATTTTGTTGACTGTTCTTTGAGCCACTTCTTCATTGCAGTTTTCACTTCCTTGTCATTGGAATAATGTTTGCCTCTCAAACCCTCTTTCATGGGGCTATAATCTAAAGTACTGTCCTCAAACACATTTTGTAATCGTCTGTGAATGTTCACAGGGGTTTTCCCCTCAGCAACAAGGAATTCAATCACTGCTCTTTGTTTTTGATGCAACTCTAAGGGGGCAGCCATTTTGAATTTTCCTTGCGAGTCTAAAAACCTGAAAAGTAAGAAACAAAATATTTCAGAACGTAAATGATATAATCATTTATAACTGGGAAAAATTTCAGGTATTTTTATCAAAAACTTCACCTGAAATAAAGAAAATGGCATTACGTTTTGACTCACCCTCGTACAATGGAAGAATGGTTGATGAAGATGATGAAACTTGCTGAGATGTCTAAATTCACTTCTTTTATCAGAGAAATGTCAATTTCTATTTATTGCTGTTTAGGAACTCCTTATGGACTTTTTGCATAAAAAGGAAAAAAATGAAGTTAGGATTTAGGGTTTTGATGATTAGACAGGATAATTTATAGAAAGAAGAGATATATATTATAATCATAGAATAAGAGATAAATTTATAATTCTACTTATATCTGCTGTTTTACAGGGAAAAGGAATTGAAACACTTTTCTTAATTCCAGACAATGAGATAACATTTGGAAGCGGCTCGAACAAATGCTGCCATTCACTACATCAGGCTCGCTGAGGAATTCTGGGAACTGAAGTCCACAAATCTTTGAAAAACACTATGGTAGAATAGAAGAAGGAGGGAGATAAGGCGGTTCAGCACAATGGCAAGATTCTGTTATTAGAGCCAATCTCAAGTAGTTTTAGCCTTTTTGTGGAGTTAGTTTCCTGGTCTGGCCTGCCTAATAGGGCTGACAGCTATGCATTGCATGCTTAACAGCAAAGCTTCTAATATTAAAAGCAGCAGCAGATGATAAAGTAAATACTTCAATATCATTCTTTCATGTATTTTTGAATGCCTGTAAGTTGTGCCATGTCTCATATTTCACTGGTTGGTTTTTTTCTCTCCTTCTGCTATTCTGTTAAATAAATAAATATAAAAAAACAAGACAGCATCTTCTCTGAGAAAAATGCTCTCTTCTAATATATGGGCCAAACCTATTGTATATAAAAAAAAAAGGTTTACTACAAATGCAGAGAAGTCAGCCTAGCACATATTCATGTATAAAACAATATACCCATCTACTGTAGAAGCATATTTGGGTAACCCTACAGCTTGGCTAATGTGGTACGATCATATTTTCAGCAGTTTTAAGCAATTACTTTGGGTTCATTACTCCCTGCTTAGATTTCAAAAGAGCACAGAATTTGGGCCCTGCTGTTCATCAGATTAATCTGCCCTTCTGCCAACCATGTAGAGGTTTTTCTCTTTCATAACAGAATACAAGGGAATTGCCCTAAGCTTTGCAAAATGCACGAGTGCTTGGTGCCTGGCCCAGCAGTATTGCAACGGCCCCATATGCAAAGCAGCCTGCTTATTAACCAGAGGTCTTATTAGAATCCAGCCCCGATTAGACGAGGCAAAAGCTACTGTCATCTGGCGCTGAAAGACTCGCGCAGCTGCTGTGCACAAGCCTTTTAATATTCCTTCATTTCCCATGCAAGCCTTCATCCACAATGGGTGCCCAAGCTCTTACTCACTGGCAAATTACATTTAAAACTCTTTCAGGCTAGAGCGCCTGCACTGCTCCTCAGATGAGGGGTGTGAGTTTTGCAGAGGGCCTAAAATAAATTCAACGTGAACCCTGAGATACATGGTGGGCCCTGGGGAGTTCAGCAAATGAAACGCCTATCAGTCTCTGACACAGCAGACGCTCTTGACAATTGGCAGCTTCACGCTTCATTATGCATGGATCAGATATATAGGTATGGCCTCAGGCTAACTCCCTGGTATAAGGAAGAGAGGCATGCTGGGAAAAGGCAAATGGTGTTTGCCCACGAATTAGAAACCTGAAGGAGCAAGGGGGGGAGGAGGAAAAACTATATGAATACTCCATATGTCTCTTAGGAGACCTGTACGCACACACCGTGCAATGGTGTATATGTGGACTCACATACCCACATATAGATATACAGATACATGTGAATGCATACATATAAATGCAAAGAGAAATGCACACATGCTGTATTGAGTGGCAGAGAGGACAGAAGTGGGGAACATAAAGCTCCTATTCTTTCTATTTCAAAATATTCTGGCAGAGAGCAATTATTCTGGTGTGGAACAATTATTCGTTCCACAAAATAAAAACTATTGCTTCAATTCCATTTTTTTTTTCAATGCATAGAAACAGCAAGCTTAAAAAAATAAAAGAGTGGAAGGAGGAAGACTCAGTGCTGAGAGCAAAAAGGTCAGCTATTTGCAAAATTCTGTGATATGGTCTTACAATAAAGTGGCATTAGTTCATTTATTTCTGTTTCCTGACTGGTTTCTCTGGGAGAACTGACATCAACCTTGCAAGTCTGAAAGTATAAACTTCCTGCCAGCCATTTTTAACTGCCTGATCTATTAGGGCGAGTCCTTTCTCAGTTTTTTCTGTGGTCATTAAGCAATTGTGGGCTCTTGCCCCTCTTATTCGATTGTTTCCTAGGCCGCATCTTTCTTTCTCTTTCTTCAAGGCCACTGATGCATTCCAGGGGAGGGTTCCAGTTACCTTTGCTGCCGGTGCGCATCACGATGTTTCACACGTGCACGCTAGTTCTGCTAGCTTGCGCGCGCATGTCCCATTGCACAATTTAATTTCCGCGCACGCTCAGAAGGACGTTTCAGCCTGAAACACAGCTGAGGAGCTGCTCAGCTGTGCTTCAGATGAAGTAATAAAGGTCGGTATTAACCCGGGGGCGGGAGGAAGGGCTTTTTTTCAAAGCAGAGGATGAGGAGACGCCATCCAAACCCGAAAAAAATCGCCAAAAATTCCGATAAAAATTACGTCACCAGCGGGCCGCTACCGGTGCGCACGTACTGGTCCGCACTGGTAGGAACCTAACCCTGATGCATTCCACTATATCTGTTAACCAGGAACTTCAGGACTCAGCCCCAACTCTGAAAAGGCTGGGAAAGACTGGTCTAAACTGTCATGAAGGGTGATAAAAGTAAATTTGTGTTATTATTTTCCAAACAGGACAGGAATGGAGTAGGAGAGGTCATGTTTATGTATGTGGAGGAGACCTCTAATGGAAAATAATAAAGCCTGAAATATGTACATTCAGTCATGGAAAGTTTTGAAAAATGGGGCTACACATCAATCTCAAATACATGTATTTGTTTTCAGTTACAAACTCTTTATTTTTTAAAAAAAACTATACATAGTATATAGAATATTTTCTAGAAAACACTCATATCTCTTCAAGTGGCAGTATGTGGTTCATTTTGTGGGAACTTTCATGTTAATCTACGAAACTAAACAGGTTCAGGCCTTGTCAGTGTTTGGATGGGCAACAGCCATGTAATCCCAGGACCATAGTCAACCCACTTCCATAGTCTTTTCCATGAGGTAATTAAACATGAAGCTTAAATGGAAGACAACTACCCTTTTTACTTTCTTACCATTTAAAAAAATAATAATTTTACTTTCTTACCATTTAAAATTAATAATTTAAACAATACAGTCAAAAGACAAACAAAGGTAGATGCAATGCAATGCAATGCAATGCAATGCAATGCAATACAATGCTTTAATCTACCTCTGTTTGTCTTTTGACTGTATTGTTTAAATTTCTTACCATTGTTGGTACCCAAGAAAATTAAAATGAATGTATATTTTACACTATACATTTCCTGTTAAAAATCAGAAATTATACTAACAACCTTTTGCTTAACACTTGCCGGATGATGCCACAAAAAAGTCATCTTTTTATCACACCAATTGAGTGTTACTAGATTCTTCCTTAGGGAGCAGAGATTTGTCTGAATTAAAGTTCAAAATAAATTAATACAATCCTCCAAAGCAGAGACATTTAAGAAGTTTAAGCCTTCAATGGGCAGTTTTTAAAGCAAGAAAGTAAAAGGGGAAACACTACTAATGTTTCTCTCAGTGCTCTAGCCAGTGTGTTCAGACAAGTTGTGGTTAGGAATGTAAAACCTGAATTTAAAGAAAGTGCATCTGGTAGAGATTAAAAAGGATAAAGGGGAGAGGAATAGGTTTGATGTGTACTTCAAAATGCTGCTCATAATGTAGATTGTTCTGTTACATGAAAAGAAGGCCTTTAATGTTTTGCTTTTAAACCTACACTTTTAAAGTACCTTTTTATTTGCTGCTCTTGGTGTAGAATTGCCTTTACCTCTGGCTTTAAATCCAGGTTGAGGACTCTGACTTGATTGGCTTCCTTTGAATAAGCTTCTGAAGTCATATTTTATCTTCTCTTTTACCCATCAATAGTGTGTGAGAATGCATACCTTTCTTCTACCAAATGGCAATTTTTTACCCAGACGCTCCAAGTTTCTGTGGAGAAAATCAACTGACATCAGTCAATGGTTTTACAAAGAAAGATCTTTTGCTTTTTTTAAATAGATTTGCTGGCAATCACATTTTAGGACATATGTGGTGCCCACATACAGGTACTGAATGTAAAATAGCAAGTTGTTGTATAAAGTTAAAATGTTGTTAAAAGGAACTGTTTAAACAAGTAAGTATAGAGCCAGACAGTTTTTAAAATGTATGGTAAGTAGAAAGGGGGAGGTGTTTATCCCAGTGCTTCAGAAGGGAGGGGGGATAGATGACATCATAAGAGACAGCCAATCGGAGCATAGATAGCAGAGCCAGGAACTATAAAAGGCCTGGTGTGAAGAGCTGAGGGAAGCTCTGTTATGTGGTAAATTCCACTAGGGAAGGCTTAGTGTGGAGAGCTGAGGAGCTCTGTGTGTGACTTCCAAAGAGGGAAGATTTATAGAGAATCTCTGCCTGAGTTTGACTGTCCAAGAGGGAAGTTGACAGGAGAGAAAGATAGGCCCTAGGCAGTTCTGTGGGAAGCAGGAGCCAGGGTCAGGGAACAAGATTGATTGATATATATTGAGTAATTTGTAGATAGAGATAAAGGGTGAAATGTGCTCTTAGCTATAGGACTAGAAACAAAGAAGAATTGGATTTGCTTAGATTTAGTCAGGAAAGCAAAGAGAGTCTCTGAAGGGAAGAAAAGAAAAAGAAAGAATTAAATAGCTGTTTGTGGTTGTAACAAATTCACTTGACAATTACTGAGAAGTTGTATTTAAATAAACTGTTTATTAGTTTGTTCAAGAAGCGTGTCAATGTCTGTCTATTCCACACATAAAGCAAATCTCAAACAATCCTGCAGAGCTTAGAGATATTGTAAAAGTAAAAGCAAGCCTCTAAAGAGAGAGAGAGAAGTGAAACAGAGGGTGTGACCCTTGGTCAGGGAGATATAAAGAAGAAAATTAAACAAAAGTCGCTACCAAGACATATAAAACAATAAACCTGACTGGAAGGGGACGGGTGGCATCCCCGCAACATATGTCAAGCAGGGGTGAAATTCTAAATTTTTCCCTACTGGTTCTGTGGGCGTGGCTTGGTGGGCCTGGCAGGGAAAGGATACTATTGTATTTTGTATTGTTTTGTTTATTTGTCAAGCATATATGATTATAAGCAAAGTATAAACAGTAATACATGATTGAATATATATGTAATAGTACAAGCATGAATAAGAGTAAAAGAGGTATGAATATATGGCTAATAGCAATAGCAATAGCACTTACTTATATACCGCTTCATAGTGCTTTACAGCCCTCTCTAAGCGGTTTACAGAGTTCAGCATATTGCCCCCAACAATCTGGGTCCTCATTTTACCCACCTCGAAAGGATGGAAGGCAGAGTCAACCTTGAGCCTGGTGAGATTTGAACAGCTGAACTGCTGAACTAGCAGTTCAGATTGCAGTGCTGCTTTTAACCACTGCGCCACCACAGGGTACATTAGGACAGGAACGGTAGGCAAGATTGTGCGCTTATGCACGCCCCTTACGGACCTCTTAGGAATGGGGTGAGGTCGATAGTAGATAATCTGAGGTTGAAGTTTTTGGGGTTAGGGGAAGAAACTACTGAGTCAGGTAAAGTGTTCCAGGCATTGACCACTCTGTTGTTGAAGTCGAATTTTTTGCAATCAAGTTTGGAGCGGTTTACATTAAGTTTGTATCTATTGTGAGCTCGTGTATTATTGCGGTTGAAGCTGAAGTAGTCGTTAACAGGTAGGACATTGTGGCAGATAATTTTGTGAGCTACACTTAGGTCAGATCGAAGGCGGTGTAGTTCTAAATTTTCAAGTCCCAAAATTTCAAGTCTGGTTTCATAAGGTATTCTGTTGTGAACAGAGGAATGTAATACTCTTCTTGTGAAGTATCTCTGGACATTCTCAATTGTGTTGATGTCTGATATGTAGTGTGGGTTCCAGATCCACACTAGTATTCAAGAGCTGTATTCAAGAATCGGTCTAGCAAATGTTTTGTATGCTCTGGTTAAGAGTACAATGTTACCAGAGAAGAAGCTACGCAAGATTAGGTTAACCACTCTTAATGCCTTCTTAGCTATGTTGTTGCAGTGAGCTCTGGCACTTAGATCATTAGAGATGAGTACTCCAAGGTCTTTTACTGGGTGAGGATCATCATCAAGGTCATGATCATCAAGTTTGTATTTTGTGTTTAGATTATTTTTGCCAATGTGTAAAACTGAACATTTGTTGATTGAGATAGGTAGTTGCCACTTGTTTGACCATTCAGATACATAGTCAAGAGCTTTTTGAAGGGTTGTAGTATTGTCAGTGGTGTTGAATAGTTTTACATCATCTGCGAAGAGGATGCAGTTGCTTTGTATATTATCACAAATGTCATTTATGTAAAGAATGAAGAGAGTAGGTCCTAAAACACTTCCTTGGGGAACACCGCTGTTAAAAGGTACAGGGTTTGATAGAGCTGATCCTATTTTGACCACTTGTTGTCTGTTTGACAGGAAGGCAGTTATCCATTTGAGTAGGGGGGCAGAGATGCTATAAGATTTTAGTTTTAGGAGTAGTTTGTCGTGTACTACGGAGTCAAAGGCTTTACAAAGGTCTATGTAGATTGTGTCTATTGCTTTGCCCTGGTCGAGTTTTGTAGTCCATATGTTTTTACAATGTAGAAGTTGCAGATTGCAGGATAACTTTTTCTGAAACCAAATTGTTTGTGAGAGAGTAGGTTGTTTGTCTCTAAGTGGAGGGTAAAATACTGAAAAATCTCCATTCCCTCCCCACTCATGAGGGAAGGATACTGCAAAATCCCCATTCCCACCCCACTCTGAGGCCAGCCAGAGGTGGTGTTTGCAAACTACCATATTTTTTGGAGTATAAGACACACCTTTTTACCCTCAAAAAGAGGGTGAAAATTTGGGTGTGTCTTATACACCGAATGTAGCCCCACCCAGCCACCCCCACCCTTTGGCCTCTGCCTGCCAGCAATTTACCTCTTTGCAGCAAACAGAACAGAAACAGAAGCCTGATTAGCACAAGAAGAGAGTATCTGCCTCCCGACCTACAGCTGACTGAGGCTTGCAAGCCACATGGTAAAATGAAACTAACTACGGTGGCTGTAATGAGACAAATTGCTGGGAGATAAACTGCTGGCAATGTTAAGACTGCTGAAATTGCAAGGAGGTAAGCTATAGCTGCTGTGGCCTAGAGGTAGAGTTCTTGCCTCACAATCAGGAGGTTGTGAGTTCTATACTAGGTAGAGGCAGATTCTGTTAATATGTTATTTTGTTAAATGTTTGTAGAGTGTTCAAATTATAAGACTTATTTTTTAAAGACTGCTTTATTATTGTTCTAGACAACTTAACAAAATGAAGAAGCTTTTTAAAATAAATGCTTGCTCTGAAGAGGACCAGTGCTATTGTATCTTCATTTAAATAGCAGAGAATACTTCCAGAAAGCCACATCAATTTTAAAGATCTGTAAAAGTATAATCTGAAATGGCCTGTTTTAGTATTAAGTATTAGTATTAAGTATTAGTATTAAAATAAGGCATCTGACTTAAACCCTGACTTAGTTATGTTTGGAGTAGATCCATTTAAATCATTGGGAGGAGTTAGTTTGATTACATTTAAGAAAACTTTCTGGGATTAATATACTGCCATAATGTACATTTCTCCAATTCTTTGCTATTTCTATGGCTCAGGCACACATGCACAGAAATACACAGCAAACAGTGTATATCATCTGTATTGTTTGCTGTTTGCTGTTTGGCAAATTGCTGGGAGGCAGAGGCCTTTTTTCCTTTTTTTCCTCTCCCAAAACTAGGGTGCGTCTTATACTCTGGTGCGTCTTATACTCCGAAAAATACGGTACTCAAAATTTCCGCTACCGGTTCTCCAGAACCTGTCAGAACTTGCTGAATTTCACCCCTGATGTCAAGTATATGCTTAAAGTATCTTATATATGCTACTAAAAAGACCAATCATTTTACATTTGGTTTAATCACTGAACATTGGAGCACCATGATGATCGGAAAACTATCTTTGGGAGAACAAATTCCAGTTCTTTTTTGTGGTGAGACAGTCAATAGATATTCTATCAAAGATCCGTACTTTTTTTAAAGGGATTCAGTCACTACCGGTAGATATAACTTTTGGTGCTTAAATTCGACTAAAGTAACAATGTTATCCTGAGACATGTAAAATAATAAAAAGGGGGAATGTCTCTGAATATGTGGAGGCTGCATGACTTTCATCACCAAATGAGAAACAGCTTAATTCACCTGTTACACATTACATATTATTATTGCTAGGCCTCAGTCATTCCTTGTACAATAGCAAGGATGCCTATAATAATATTTTGTTTCCCAGTATCCAGCTATCAATACTGTCTGAAAGAGTAAGAAGAGGGTTAGAAATCAGAACTATACAGATGAAAGGGAGCATTTATACCAGTGAATCCAACCCCCCTTTAAACCAGGAATCTCATTTAAAGCATTCTCAGCAGATGGTTTGCTAGTCTCTGTCTGAATAGCCAATGAATGAGAGCGAAACGTCTCCAATATACCTGTGGAATTTCTCTTACTGATCAGTCCAAAATCAGTTTGTCATCAACAGCTATTCCAAGACTCAACTCATAAGTAACATTACTAGCCAATCTTTTTTTTTAATTCTATATATGTGCATTTGATTTCTGTTTCCTAATGAAGAACTCTGCATTTATGATGTTTTCTTATTCCTTATGTTGTTCACTTATTCTGTTTTTCACAATTGTCTGATGGAATGCATATTCTCTTGTAGGAGTTAGCATAGCAGTTGAATTGTTCTCTATTTTTTTTCTATCATTGCTGTCTCTTAGCATTTGCCATCTTCACAGAGGAACTTGTACACTGCTTCTTTTCTCTTCCTTTTTATTTTGAATGTCTTGTTCTCTGCATCTTCTGCCAACCATAGCTTATTTTGAATTTTAACCTTTCTAACATCATCTCTGTATATCCGGATCTGTTGTATATATTCTTTTTGTCCTTAGTGAAATTGTTTGCAATTGTGCTTTCAGTATCTTTAGAATCAACCTGTCTTGTGGCCATGATGATTGTAGGTCTACAGTTCAATTTAAGCAATGCATCACTTTTACACATACATAAAATTATAAATACTTAAAATGAAGATATATTTTCCTCCTAATAGATACAAGCTAAAATCACTCCAGGGACGGGAACTCTCATTGCCAGAGAATGCATTTGTTATAAGTTTCCTTCCTAAAACAAATTAGATTATTTAAAGGAAATAATAAAGAAAAAGAGTTCCAAAATATCTCCTTTTCCTGCACATTAGAATAGGTCAGGGGTCTGCAACCTGTGGCTCTGGAGCCACATGTGGCTCTTTCATCCCCCTGCTGCGGCTCCCTGTCGCTCGAAATATGCGTCACAACCGCCAATGTGCGACACCTGCCAGCACATGATTTATTGAGCTTTTCGACCCATCTTTTTTTTTCGGAGTTCAAAATGTTTTTGTTGAATGCAGAAATAAAAATGTGTTTTCTCTGTAGCAGGTCATTCATTTCATAAATGCAACACACTATTGTTTTTTTTATACATAGCATAAAGGTTAAAAAATGATATATGCAGTGTTATCTTCATTTTAGATGTCAGAAGGGTTTTGTGGCTCCTGGTGTTTTCTTTTCTGTGGGAAACGGGTCCAAATGGCTTAAGATTGCCGACCCCTGGAATAGGTGAACAAACACAAAACTTTGACATCACACATACACTAATGGGGTCTGAGCTAATGATAAGTAAACAGGAAAAAGATCTTGAAGTGGTGATGCATTGTGTAATGAACATGTCAGTGCAGAAGCTTCACACTGCTCTAGAATCATCTCTCTACTTATATGATCTCATGCCATCATTTTTGTATGGCTGATGAGCAAACAATTTATTTCTGTCACGCCTGTGATAGAAACCACCCTGATTGTTTATCTGATTATTTTCCATTGGGAAATTGATAAACACAGGTAAATACATGGATGGCGTGCCATATTATATATCTTTATGCCTTTGTGTGAAAGGCAGAGCCGTTTTCCATTATCCCAAGACCTGGGGTGGCTCAGAGTAAGACATTATTTTTTTCTAGTGTTTTGAGATCAGCAAAAGTAACGATAAATATAAATGCAATTCAAATAATTTTTGAGAAATTGGGGAGGAGAAAATGTGTTAATGTGAAGATACCCTGAGTATATGACTACTGCAAAAATCCATTTGGGGAGATGTATATCAACCGACAATATTATAAAACCTCTGAAGCAACTACAATAGGAAGGGAAAATATACTATCTCTCTCATATGTACACCATGCACACTGTAACAACTAACACTCTAACTTAGCCAGTTGAAAGCAGTAGTCAGTATGCTATTTGTTTACCAACCTTGATAAAGCTTCTCTCAGAAGTGGCATACGCCTTCTCATTTAAAGCATTCCCAGCAGAATTCCTACAACAATTCTTGTGTCTACAAAGGACTATCCATATAACCACATTAATAATACTTTCATAGGATTATTGAAAAGTCTTAATTCCTCCATTTCAGATGTTAATGTAGCTCAATATTATGAGAGCAAAGGATCAAAATAAGTTTTAAAATCTGAAAGTCTAGGTAGACAGCTTAGATATATATCAGATCAAAGATGCACTGTGCAGACTACTGAAGGAATTATTGAATCAAATCAAGCTTTGAGTTATTCTGTGCTGAATGATCTCACATCAGACGAAAAATAGTAATAAGAACTGGAGATTATGCATGAGGTCTTGATGATTTCACTATGAGAGGTTTAAGGATGTGGTTCCTTTTCCCACATCAGTCAAGGAGACTTCAAAGTTTGTTGGATCAAGCTTCAGATTTTTAGGACTATTCAACATCCCTCTTGTCCTAAATGGTAACTTCGACATATGCCGAGGTATAAACAAAAGCAGAAGGAAGTTCTAAATGTTTTCTCAAAAGATTGTTAAAATTGTTATCAAAACTAATGTTGTGTATATAATATGAAGCACAATTTTCTAATCCATGATTTCAACTTAACCTTCTGTGGGCCAAAAATGTACCCCGTCAATCTTCATCAGTTCAAATACAGCTATAAATGTTGCATGAATTTAACATTCATATTTTGTAGATTCAGATAGCGTATATTGGGTGTCCTATTGGACGCTGGTAGCTTAATGAAAGGGATGTATTATATAGTGAGGTATTGTGGGGAAAATCTCACCAAGGAAAGGATAATTATTTAAATATTACAGAAAGAAGCACAATATTTGGAAGAATTTGATTATTTTTGTACTTCTTTTTCATGTGAAATAACAGTTCTTGAGCCCTGGTGGAGCAGTGGTTAGAATGCAGTATTGCAGGTTAATTCTGCTGACTGCCAGCAGTTCAATCCTTACCAGCTCAAGATTGACTCAGCCTTCCATCATTCCAAAGTTGGTTAAATAGGACCTAGATTGTTGGAGGGCAATATGCTGACTTTGTAAACCACTTAGAGAGGGCTGCAAAGCACTGTGAAGCTGGAGATAAGTCTAAATGCTATTGCTATTGCAATTCTTGGATGATGGTGGCAGTAATGATATTTTACATTCAGGAACTCAAAGCAACATACTTAGCAATTTCTTCTACATTTTTGAAAATTATAGTTCTAATGAGTAGCTAATCATTTCTACAAACATCATTTGTAGACCCATTTTAATCTTTAATATCTTACTTCACATGTTTTTAGTTATCCCATTCACCGCTATCCAGGAAGAATCAACGCAAAAATAAAAGTAAAAACACCCATCTTTCATTCAATAAAAAGGAAGGCTTAAAATTGCACATAACCATAATTGACTATCTAGAATATTAAGACAACATTTGTGAATATTAACAGAATTATTTTTTTCAACATGTAGGAAAAATTTAATGAGAACTCTGTCTTTAAACACACACATGTACAAATACACACAAACACAAGAGAGAGAGGGGGGGGAGGGAAGGAGGGAGGGAGGGAGGGAGGAGAGAGAGAGAGAGAGAGAGAGAGAGAGAGAGAGAGAGAGAGAGAGAGAGAGAGAGAGAGAGAGAGAGAGAGAGATTTCATTTCTCCTCAGGGACTAATTAAGGGGCATGCATACATGTAAGGGGCATGCATAAACACACCAACGTGCCTACCGTCCCTGTCCTAATGTTCCCATGTACTCAAAACTGTCTCATGTATACATGTTTATACTTTTACTGTAATCTTATATATGCTTGACAACAATAAATAAATAAATAAATAAATAAATAAATAAATAAATAAATAAATAAATAAATAAATAAATAAATAAAATAAAATGTTGCTTTTGTGTGTATATGTGAGTCTAATCAGGATGGGTGCATCTGTGATTCTGTTATTTCTTTAGGTTGCATCTGGGTGTGTTTGTATGCAAGGAGAATCAGAGGATGGAGTGAAAACACACTGCTTCTGAGTCACATGACTGGGAAGATGGAGGGGGGGTAGAATGGAGGACTTGGCAGCATTCCGAGGCACTAATTGCCTCTTGCATACAGATGCAACCAGGGATTTTTTTTTCCTTTGCAACCCTCATTCTGACCCAGGCCCTTTTTAAACTCAGTCTTTCTTCTTTTGGTTTCTCTCTCCACATCAAATCTGGTCCCATTTGATTCAGGTTGCTTTTTTTTTTACACTTATCCCTTTGATTAGCAAAAAGAAGATTCACACATATACAGAACCTTAAACATATTTATATGATTTATTTCCATAATTCTATGGAAATAATAATAATTCCATAATTCCATAATTCCATAATTCTATTTATTTCATAATTGGAGCAACATCTTTCAGCTGTGGCTAGGGGGACCTTTGCCCAGGTTCGCCTGGTGCACTGATTGCGACCCAACTTGGAGAGGGAGGCTCTACTCACAGTTACTCACGCCCTTATCACCTCACGGCTGGATTACTGTAATGCGCTCTACATGGGGCTACCATTAAAGAGTATCCAGAGACTGCAATTGGTGCAAAATGCAGCTTCGCGAGCTGTGGTGGGTGTTCCTAGATACACCCATGTAACACCCATGCTCCGCCAGCTACATTGGTTGCCCATTAGTCTCCGGACGCAATTTAAGGTGTTGGTTTTGACCTTTAAAGCCCTACATGGCTCAGGGCCAGGTTACCTCCGGAACTGCATCCTACCGCATACCTCCCTATGACCGGTTAGGTCCCACAGAGTTGGTCTCCTCCAGGTCCCGTTGACCAAGCAATGCCGGTTGGTGGGGCCGAGGGGGAGACCCTTCTCTGTGGGAGCTCCGTCCCTCTGGAACCAACTGCCCCCAGAGATCAGGACTATCCCCACCCTGCTGGCCTTCCATAAAGCAATAAAAACATGGCTCTTCCGGCAGGTGGGGTGAAAGTGAGACCAATTAGAACATCTTTGGTCTCCCCCCTGGTATGAATGATGGATGATTTTTAATCTTTTTAATAATCTTTTAATTGTTATTATTATGTTGTTTTTTATAACTATTTTTATAAATTGTTCTTCTCTGTATTGTACGCCGCCCTGAGTCCCATGGGAGTTGGGCGGCCTATAAGAACGTTCAATTCAATTCAATTCAATTCAATTCAATTCTGCTGTGTTGGAAAGCATAACATATGTTGTTCTGGCCTCACAAAGGCTGACTGCTCTTGGACTAAAAGAAGGGTTGTTATGATGCTAAATAGGTTGCTTTGAGTTGTCCTGGGGGGGGGACTAAATGCAGAAAGGAAATAAGTAGTGTTTGCTATTTGATTATTTATTAACACTAGTTTTTTTAAAATTGCAAATATTTGCCTGCTTTTCTGTGTAAGTAGCAGAGGTTGGTTCCTCCCGGTTTGGACCAGTTCTTTATAACCGGTAGCGCGAATTCCCCCGCCCCCGCTTACCAAACCGGGAGTCATGGCCGGCTGGCGACGCCCCCGAATCGGCTCTGTCGGTGGTGCCATAGGTGCCACTATCTTGTTTTTTGCTTCTGCGCATGTGCAGAAGCTGTTTTTTGCTTCTGCGCATGTGCAGAATCCGGGTTTTCAGCACTGCGCATGCGCCCATGTGGCATGGGAGGAAGAGAACCGGCAGCGAGGTAACTTAGAACCCACCCCTGGTAACTAGCTGGGGAATTCTGGGAGTTGAAGTCCACAAGTCCTAAAAGTTGCCAAGTTTGGAGATTCCTTATCTAGATCAACCCAGCCTTACATGTTAAAGTCACTCCAGGCTATGGCTTGTTTACAAAAGTGCCTGCCCACATGGTCGTGGACAATTTCACTTTGTATCCTATGGCTGCTCCCAGTGAGTGTATCTTCTGACAACTGGTACAAGCCAAAGCTGCAACTTTCCATGCCAGATTTCAGCATGAATCAAATGACCCATTTCATTTCATTCAGGAGAAGCTGTCACAAGAGAAAGCAAGAAGTCCAAAAACTTTGTGCCGAATATACCTAGTATGATAACATACACAGTTGTATGTGGCAAGGATAGAATAAGAGGCCACAAATTTAGGAACTCCGTCATAATCCCCGGTTCCTATTGTGCTGTATCTATTGATAGTCAATGATATTTTCATATTTTCAATAAGTGATAGTAAAAAAGATTGGCACTGTCTCTCATAATACTACAATATATAATACATGCTGTACTTCAACTGTATTAGTAAATTAGGTTGCAAATGTCACTGGAATTTTATTTATTTATTTATTTATTTGGTAGCTTTTCTATGCCGCCCTACGCCCTCAGGACTCAGGGCGGCGTACAACATTTTATACCAAAACTCCAAACAAATTATTAAAAGCACTTAAAAACAGTTAAATATATATATATACACACACCATGCATACATGGGGGAGACATCAGATATAAAATCGTCTCAACTCACCCCCACCTGCAGGAAGAGCCATGTCTTAATGGCTTTTCGGAAGGCCAGCAAGGTGGGGATGATTCGGATCTCTGGGGGAAGTTGGTTCCAAAGAGCAGGGGCCCTACAGAGAAGGCCCTCCCCCTAGGCCCCACCAGTCGGCACTGTTTGGCTGACGGGACCTGGAGGAGACCCACTCTGTGGGACCTAACCGGTCGGAGGGAGGAATGCGGCAGAATGCGGTCCCGGAGATAGCCTGGTCCTAAGCCATGTAGGGCTTTAAAGATGATGATCAGCACCTTGAATTGTACCCAGAGACCAATGGGCAGCCAATGCAGCTGGCGGAGTATAGGTGTTACGTGGGTGTACCTTGAAACACCCACCACAGCACGCACAGCTGCATTTTGCAATTTCTGGTCTTTGGCCAGATTTTTAATGAAAAGGTTTATAAAATGTGTTTGAGTACCATATATTAGATAAACTAAGTTGTTAGTATGCTTTGGGGTTAGGGAACAAGACAGTTTCCTTGCTTAATCCTACTTTTATCAACATCACTTTCCGCCTTCCTTTGCAATACCAGCTGAATGTGTGCAAGTTAATAATCAGTGCTTGTTTTGATTTCTTAACCTCTGGAAAAAGGAGCAGACATATTCTTTTTTATAAGAATGGTTAAACTCTTGACCTTAATTCTTTCTTAGTTTACTCAAAACAGGTTTTTTTCCTACCTGCATAGCATCCTCCTCGCTTTTACAGCTCCCATTACATAAATGATCTTGCAGCTATTATTATGTTGAACAGTTATATATGACTCTAAAGATGATGGAAAGTAATATAAATTGTTACTAGGGAAAACATGATAGTTCCCTTGCATGACAGGACTGCAGCAGTTTATGATATGTGTCTAGAACCGGAATGTGGATACAGAAACATTAATATCCCTAATAAGGCTCTTATTAATCCTATGGAAATCATTGTTTCTGTTTTACCAGAAAATAAAATCCATTGAATAAGGGAATGTAAAACCAAGCAGCCAGAGAATGAATGAGTCCAGATATACCTCATTTATATTAAGAAACATCATGGTTTAATTTAAAATGTGACTCTGCAAAGTTCAGCACAAAGCTCTAGGATTAGTAGGATTATCTACAGTGTACTTTACACACAAAATGTCTACAAAAGCCCTATATGCATGTTATTATTATTAGCTTTTGAAATATCGGCAGATATTTTTGGGCCACTTAGCTCACCTTGGCTGATCTTGAAAGTTAAGTAGGGTTGGCCCTGGTTATATGAATTCCAGAGGTACTGAGTAGACTAGAAAGAAGGGAAGAAATATCCTGAGCAAAGGCAATGGCAAATCACTTCCATAATATTGCCAAGAAAACTGAAAGAATGCAGCCACCAAGAGCCAAGTTTGATTCAAGAGCATCTTTCTTTATCTTAATGGAGACTGAGTCATTGGTTAATTGATTGCCCACATTAATTTTGGTCAAGCTAAAGCAGCATGCATACCTAATGCACCCGCTTCCCATTTTCCTCACACAACAACCCTGTGAGCTGAAGAGAGAGTGACTGTCCCAAAGTCACCCAGCTGACCTTCATGCCTAAGGAAAGACTAAAATTTAGTTTTCCTGGTTTATGTCTAGTATGTAATATCAACTATATATAACTAATATAGCTTGATTTAATAATAATAATAATAATAATAATAATAATAATAATAATAATAATAATAATAATAATAATAATAATAATAATAATAATAATAATAATAATAATAATAATAATAATAATAATAATAATAATAATAATAATGACAGAGTTGGAAGGGACCTTGGAGGTCTTCTAGTCCAACCCCCTGCTTACGCAGGAAACCCTACACTACTTCAGACAGATAGTTATCCAACATCTTAAAAACGACTAGTGTTGGAGCATTCACAACTTCTGGAGGCAAGCTGTTCCACAGATTAATTGTTCTAACTGTCAGGAAATTTCTCCTTAGTTCTAAGTTGCTTCTCTCCTTGATTTGTTTCCACCCATTGCTTCTTGTTCTACCCTCAGGTGCTTTGGAGAATAGTTTGACTCCCTCTTCTTTGTGGCAACCCCTGAGATATTGGAACACTGCTATCATGTCTCCTCTGGTCCTTCTTTTCATTAAACTAGACATACCCAGTTCCTGCAACCGTTCTTCATATGTTTGACCCAGCCTAGTTAACGAAATTTGTTAGTATCTGAGTTTCAGAACTCCCTGTTGAATATTAACGGGGAACAAAACTCTCACTCTGGCACATGTAAAAGAGAGAGGATTCTGCACTTATTCAGCTATTCTCTATTCAGCTGCTCTCTTTTAGGTACAAAGATAGTTCTGTTTAATAGTGAACAAACTACAAGAGTTTGTATGAATGTCAGAAGAATCTTCTCATTCTTGCCATTGTGTTCTGGCTTTCCAAGGCAACCAGCATGCCTCTTATCATTGTGCTCATTTTCTGGGCATTAATTTTTGGGGTGAGACAGAAACATGGATAGCAAGAAAAGAAAGAGCCTGGCTTTCTTTCTGCTATACAGGTATGGCTTTGTGCAGGGAGGCAGCTTCTGGTGAACCAGATGATAAGATCTAGTTTGTTGGACCACTGAGGTGTCTCTTCTTGCTCTACTCCAGAAGCTTATATATAATCAATAGATTTGTGATTATTCGCATTTCAAATACAATGTATAACTTTTTCCAGTTATATATATCCTGTCCCATCTGTCTCTTAGCTCTCTTAGTTGTGGTTTTAGTATAGTTCTTAATAGTGTTGTTTTATTTTTTTCTAATGTTTTAAGTATTTTTACTTGTTTTATAATTTGTGAACCACTCAGAGTCACTTTGCAGAGTAGATGGGCAGCATGAAAATTAGACAGATTAGATGATAGATGGATGGATGGATGGATGGATAGATAGATAGATAGATAGATAGATAGATAGATAGATAGATAGATAGATAGATAGATAGATAGATAGATAGATAGATAGATTTTATTTATTTATTTATTTAGACGCTCTTATAGGCCGCCCAATCCCGTAGATAGATAGATAGATAGATAGATAGATAGATAGATAGATAGATAGATAGATAGATAGATAGATAGATAGATAGATAGATAGATAGATAGATAGATAGATAGATAGATAGATAGATAGATAGATAGATAGATAGATGATACAGACAAACAAACAACACATATACAAGGTTTGCTTCATTTCCCCACACTTCCTCACATTCTTGCTGTATCATAGACAAATTTTTAAAAATGTAGTTTATGGAATAAACTGATATTTAATACAGAAATACAAACCAGAAAAGATGTGTGAGATCTGTAATCAGATCTCCAAATGCCTTTTTTAAAAACAATTCTAGCTATTGAATGTAAGGGTTTTAATGAAAGAAACAGCATCTGGCAATGGAATAGAGCTCACATTCTCCTGTGTTGCTCTTGCATATCCCCCAGGCTGGCTCTGAAAGTTTTGAGGATTCTGTGCAACAGATTTGCAAACGTGGAGTGGGGCAGGGAGATGAGAAAAACCGCAGAGATTAGTGCAGACAATCTCCAGGAGTCAGTGCTGACCCAAAAGCACACAAAAAAGAAAAAAGAAAAAAGAAAAAATCATGTGCATGGAAGAAAAGCAGAGTTAATAGGTCTCTTTCCCCCTATCTATAATTAGAACTAATAGCGCATTGGGGAAACTGAGCGCTAATGATATATTGTAGGTTAAAACCTGCAACCATCCCATGGCCTCAAAGAAGTCATACCGCACCAGCTTTTAAACTTTAAAATCAATGTCAGAAAGTCAATCACACATCAAATATATTACATCTAATATCTATCTTACTTCCATTTGAAATAGAATAATTTGAAATTATTTTACTACTAGACAAATGCTTTCCTAGCTCTCACTCTCTCATTAACAATGCCATCATAATGTTGTGGATATAATTAAGTTAATTTCTGCCATATACAAACATATCAACATGGGAATTTTGAAAATGCAAATACAGTCAATCCTGTTCCGAATTCTATAAGTTAATTATCTGTTAGGTTTTCAAAATAACCCATTTTATGGGAAAAGCAATATTTATTTGTAAAAAGCGATGCGGGAAGCAGCATTTATCTGGTCATTTCAGCACAGAATCTGCTACAAGGAGATATCAGCACAAACAAGCATCTTTCAAGTCAGCATATTTCGCATACTAAACAACCATCACATTCAAAATGCAGTCAGGCACGCATTAAGCAGCCATCAGGCTTCCTTTGCCAATTGCGTACTGAACTAGAGGTTGTCTTCACCTGTGTTATGCTTCTCACTGTTTCGTTCATCTTTTTAAGGCTGCATAAAGATATTAGGATCCCTTAAAAGCAAATTCAAATATATGCTTGACAGAGGATGTGCAGACAAAGCTGCTTCATTCAAAACACTCACTCTGAATATACTTGGATTCTGCATTCATATTGTCATATCCTGTGTACCGTTGCTCTGGATTCTCATTGGATGATGGTAAACAATCACAGCCGGAAGCATCTTGCACCCAAGTATGATTTCCACATAATTAAGTACTGATTTTTTCAATAGCTCAGCAATTTATCCTCTTCTCAGAACTGATCTGGGCACAACATGAGCTCTTACTTGCATTAAGGCAAATAAAACAACATTGTTAGACCTAGAACGTGACTTTCTCTTATTCTCAGAGATTGAAGGATTGCCTGAAATATAAACATGACTTTCTCTTATTCTCAGAGATTGAAGGATTGCCAGAAATAAACACGACTTTCTCTTATTCTCAGAGATTGAAGGATTGATAGGTTCCTTGGCTTGTCAGATGATATCTGAGATAGAGGGGGGGGGAGAGCGCAAAGAAGGGAGAATTACTGGGCCTAAGCAAATCCATGGCCTCATTCACATACTGAGGAGGGGCTGCTAGGTTCCCACAATGACATGATGTTTGGGATGACTTCTGCAGCTGCCACTCAATAAAGACAGGAGCATTTCCTTGAGAGTTGGTGGAAGGAGGGTTTCCCATTGCTGGGAACTCTTTCTTCCCTGTTCCTCCCTCCCACATTTCCCTTTGTGAGTCACCACACCAATTTGCTTGCTGCCATTTCTATGAGACATAAGGCGGAAGCAAAAAAAAATCGCCAAAATTTCACACATACGCGCGTTCCCTCGCAAGATTTTGCTTCTGCGCATGCGCAGGCAGCAAAAAAAGCCCAAAAATTCCAGAAAAAAGATGGTGCAACGCGAAGAACCAGTGAAGACGCACCAGAGCTGTCACACGTAAATTGTGCAATCTGCGGGTCGCTACCAGAACGGCGCACTGGACCGCAGCAGTAGGAACCCACCACTGCTTCATACCTCCCCCAAAAAACCCCTACAGATAAAGACAATTTTCTGTCTCACTCAGCCCACCACATTTCTAATAAATGGTTAATAAATCAGTTGTAATGTGGCCTTCTTAATTAATCTTTTCAGTCTTCTAGGGATAAAAGAATAAAAGTATTAATGAGTCCTAATGTTTTATTAAGAGAGAGAGAGAGAGAGAGAGAGAGAGAGAGAGAGAGAGAGAGAGAGAGAGAGAGAGAGAGGGAGAGGGAGAGGGAGAGGGAGAGGGAGAGGGAGAGGGAGAGGGAGAGAGAGAGGGCCGTAGATACATATGTGCACATTCCAGGGGTGGGTTCTACTTATCTTCCCCACCGGTTCGCATCACGACGGAAATGTACGTTTTGCCCGCGCGTGTCACTTCCAGGAAAAACCCTTTGAGCATGCGCAGTACTAAAAAAAACCTTCTGCGCATGTGCAGAAGCAAAAAACAAGAGAGAACCCAGCTTGGGGGCATGGCAGACCTGGGTCGCTGCTGGTTCCAGTGACCCAGGCTGCCATGTTACAACCGGTTCTATAGAACCGGTCCGAACCGGGAGGAACCCACCTCTGGCACATTCACACATAGAGATATATAAATACCTGACTGGAGTGCCTTTCCCTCCAAGGTAGCCTTGTGTCAGCTTTACGGACTGATCCTGCAGCTGTCTGGGAGGTCAATCACACATTGCAGAAGAATATATTTAACCGGCAGCAGCCAGCAGATACCGCATCCATTGCAAGCAATTTCATTAAGAAGGCAGTGCGGTCTGTCCATCATTGGGATCACTGTGCTATTTTTTAATTGGCATGAAGATCCCGGCCTCATCCTTTCCTTGAAACCATCAATCCGTTCCAACACTGTCCTCTTGTCAGTAGCAAACAGGAGGCATAACACTTGCTTTATTGCATTAATAATTCAACACTGCCCATGGTTTTCTTTAAAAATTCTCAGGTGGCTATCAGGGCACTGAGTCGGGCCACTAAACCGATCTCCAGTGAGTCAGGTCATATGTTGCCTGGCAACTGAGGCCTGGCTTGACAAAGGCAGGACACCTTACCATTTCCTCCCCCTTCTTTCTTCCCCTCCCTGCAAGAAATCAATATGTCAGACCTGATGTTGGTGATGGGAGATTAGATGAGAGAAAGCATAAAAATCGCTGGAGAGAGTCTATTTAGAAGGGCTCCCTCTAACTACATGACTTCCCTGCAGCTGTGTCATTATGGCTGTCCCTCCACCGGCGGCATTCATTAAAGTCCTATTTGCAAAGGCATTGTTTTGTACAGTACGTCTGCTTCATTTTAAATCTGCTGCCTTTTTTCTCGAATGATTTCATTTAGGGCCGAGGGAGGGAATGTTTCCATCCCCCATGCCACAAGCAACAGGATATGCCCCCTCCCACCTCCTGGCTCTCTCTTCCTCTCCTCATTCATTACTTGGTTCTAATTTTCAAATCAATTTTTAAGAGATGTTTAAATTAAGTTATGCAGCATATGTGCTTTGCATTGCTCATATTCCTTGCCATAGGCTTCACATGAATTCTTCCTTAACTCCTGTTTGGTTGGGCTTCAATGAAAGTTAAACCTGCAATGGATAAGCCTCGTGGAAAATTTCCAGGCATTCATTAAGCAATTTTGGCTCATGCTTCAAAGCACTTCTGGATTAGGGATTGGTAAAAATTTAATTCAGAAGTGACCCTACACCTTTGCTTTCTAGATGCTCAGGTCATCCTATAGATAGAGCTCTTCCCTAGTCTGTCAGTTCTCAACAAGTGGTAAACGGTTTCTCTCAAACAGCAATGACGTAACACTTTTCAATTAATTAGAAGTTAATCAGAGCAGTGTGGAAGGTCTGCTGCTGGTTACTTTTCCTGGAGGAACTATGACATCAGTAAATTAGATCTCTAAGGATTCCTTCTACAAAGAAAATGGAACAGGGATTTCCTGATCTGTAATAAATTCAGAAAGCCCTGATCTGTTCATTTTTAGGACTGCTGGCTATTTAATAATGTTGCCTCAAGGATTGATTTTGTAGAATAATGCCTCATAATCTCTTACACTTTCTCAGAAATGTTCTAATCCTACAAAAGAGGTTCATCTATTTTTATCTCATTCTCTGGATATTTTATAATTTTTAAGGAACACTGGGGAGAGGATCATTTCATTTAAGCTTACATTATTGTTTACAAGATGGTAAAATCTCCTGTTGTAGGTTTCATTTATAGGCAGTCTTCAATTTATTACTGGTTGCTTATCAATTGATTGAAGCCTGGGGGGGAAAAGGAGTTATGACCTAGTTCTAGATAATAATAATAATAATAATAATAATAATAATAATAATAATAATAATAATAATAATAATAATAATAATAATAATAATAATAATAATAATAATAATAATAATAATAACAACAACAACAACAACAACAACAACAACAACAACAACAGAGTTGGAAGGGACCTTGGAGGTCTTCTAGTCCAATCCCCTGCCTAGGCAGGAAACCCTACACTACTTCAGACAAATGGTTATCCAACATCTTCTTAAAAACTTCCAGTGTTGGAGCATTCACAACTTCTGGAGGTAAGCTGTTCCATTGATTAATTGTCCTAACTGTCAAGAAGTTTCTCCTTAGTTCTAAGTTACTTCTCTCCTTGTTTAGTTTCCACCCATTACTTCTTGTTCTACCTTCAGGTGCTTTGGAGAATAGTTTGACTCCCTCTTCTTTGTGGCAACCCCTGAGATATTGGAACACTGCTATCATGTCTCCCCTGATCATGATAGCAGTGTTCCAATATGTTCAGCAACATGGCTGCATTTATGGCCATTTACAGCATCCCACAGTTACTGTGACTGCATTTTATGACAGTTTTCTTGAAAACAGGAAGTTATTTCTAGTTTTCAGCAAAACCAAACCATATCAAACAATGGGTTTATTTAACGACCGTGGAGTTCATTTCATAATGTCTTATGACTGCCACTTGGCCTCCTATTCTTAGCTACGGGTCTTCTCTAGAAAACATTAGAGACCAACAGGTTAGTAAGAAAGGTGATTATTATGGTTTGTCACACAGTCAGCCAGATATTTAGACTGGACTTGGCATTTATATCTGCCTATCAAGCCCTTCCTAAGGATCTGAGATAGGTAGATGGTCTTGTTTGATGGTGTTAAAGGAATCATCACAGGATATAGGGCAGGGTTGTCAGACTTGCAGTCCACGGGCTGGATGCATCACGCGCTGGCCACGCCCACGTCCAGTTTAGTGAAGGAGAAAAATGTAGTGATAGGTCACGTGACAACACGAGTTTGACACCCCTGATATAGGGGGTTCCAAATAAAGCTGCCTTTTGCAATTAACTGATGGTGATTTTGTCAATGCCAATGGTGTTCAAGTGGTGCTCCAGATGTTTTGAGATTGCACCCAAGGCACCTCTTACTATTGGCATTATCTTTGCTTTCTTTTGCCACAATTGTTCTACTTCTGTTCCCAGGTCTTTATATTTTGTGATTTTCTCCAGTTTTTTCTCTTCTGCTATTTCCAAATATTGCAGCGTCCACTATCCAGACTTTTTTTGTCTTTCTTATCAACAGTTATTAGGTCTGAGATTTTATGTGGCAGGTGCTTGTCAGTTTGAATTCTAAAGTCCCAGAGCACTTTAATTTCTTCATTTTTCTATCACTTTGTCTCTTGCTTGCAGGCAAACAGTATTCCTTGCAGATATTCCAATGCACCATTGTTGCTACTTTGACATGCTATTGTGGGTTGTCGCTATTGTAGGCGATGAGCTCGGAAGGCTTGCCTCGTCATCAGCAGCTGAGAGCTCGGCCGCTTCCTGCTCCCCCCGTGGAAGAGATCAGCTGGGATTCAGCCATTTAACCCTTGCCTGCTAACTCTTGTCAGGAAGACTGATAGTGAAGCGGTGAGCACTTTGAAACATATGGACTGAATGTGACCTGTGGGGGGGTGGACTGTGCAAATAGTTACGAACTTTTGCGGATTTGGCCCTTCGCTCGGGAACGAGAAGGGATTCTATTTGATTGTTGAGGTCCCTGCCGCCATTAATGTGAGAGCGGAGATGCATCCCGGGCGTTAGTGTTATTCTTGGACGCCCGAAGAAATAAAGAAGATTGAGAGAAACTCTCCATGACTGCCCCTCTGTCAGCCTAAGGACAGTCTTGGCTGACACGAATTATATATTATTGGCGCGAATCTACCTCCTGTGCGTTGCCCCCCCACTCGCGCTGCCGCCTGCTTACATCTAGAGACCTTTTGAAATCCAGGGGGACTTTTCCTTTGTTTTTCTGGATGTCTGGCGTGATACCACCCCTGCTCCCGTGGATGTTCCTGCCTGTTTTAACAACTTCAGCAACCAAGACGATGAGGTGGAATCCCCCCTCTGATAGAAGCTGATTACAAGCCGAGGGGGGCAGAACTTTAGACTCCCTAGGTCATCGAAATAAGGGAGGTTTGTCATCATCCTTGGACTATAGATCAATTGGGAGACTGACCCGAACCAGGGAACTTTCCTCCCCAGCACACCCTCACTTCGATGTGCCTGCCTCTCTTAAAAACTTTTAATTGAAATCTCCTCCTCTGAGATGTAGTATGGGTGAGAGTGAGTATGGGAATGGATGAGATGGATATTTGAATGTTAGAATGAGTGTGAAACAATAGAAAGGTCGGGAACTGGGATCTCGTGTCTCCCCCCCCCGCTGAGTGCAGAAGCAGGAGCGAGGGGGAGGGGGGCTCAGTGGCCCTACATTGTGAAAATGGTATGTATGGCCTGCAGGGAGGGAGGGAGACCAGTGGGGAGGGGGAGGGGGTCTCTGGTGGGGATGAGAGCCGGAACATCTCGGTCATAATGGGAAGAGGCAGATATGGCAGGAGCAGAGGGGTGGGCCGCTCTCGGGGAATAAGACCTCGCTGTTTACAAGCGATCCCTTGTTCCGGCCCCTCTGATCCGGTTCCATCTTACTCAACCCGGATACCTGGCAACCAGGGTTCTCAAGGCCCTGGGCTCAGGATGCTGCTGCTTAATGCCAGGTCAATTATCAACAAAGCCCCCCTGATACGTGATTTAATCACAGAGGAGGGGGAAGACATGGTGTATGTTACCGAGACCTGGCTGGGGCAGGAGGGGGGAGTAGCTCTTTCCGAGATATGCCCAGCAGGTTTCTTGGTGCAGCATCATTCTCGACCCCAGGGAAGGGGGGAGGAGTGGCAATAATAACGCGCAGAAATCTGCATCCTCGTAGGATCCCTGCCCCGGAGATTGTTGGGTGTGAGACGCTCCTTCTGAAGTTGGACTTAGGGGTTCAGGTGGGCCTTTTCTTAACGTACCTGCCTCCCAGCTGCGTAAGTAAGGCCCTGCCTGAGCTGCTCGAGGCAGTAGCCGGCTTGGCAGTTGAGTTCCCTAGGCTTATGGTGCTGGGGGACTTCAACTTGCCATCTGCTGGCGAAACCTCTGGGGTAGCTCAGGAGTTCATGGATTCCATGACAACCATGGACCTGACCCAAGTAATCCAGGGTCCGACTCATGAGGGTGGTCACACGCTCGACCTAGTGTTTCTTTCGGGGCAGTGGAGAGATGATCTGAAGAAAAGGGACATAGTCATCACCCCACTGTCATGGTCAGATCATTTCCTACTGAGGTTGGATTTTGCAGCCCCATTCCTCCCCCGCAGGGAGGCGGGACCAACTAGGTGGTTCCGCCCCAGGCGCCTAATGGAGCCGGAAGGATTCCAAAGGGAACTTGGGGAAATACCTGAAACCCTGGTACACAATTCGGCTGATTCCCTGGTGGCTGCTTGGAACACCGCAGCATCAGGGGCCTTAGACCGAATTGCGCCTAAGCGACCTCTCCGTGGCAGTGGATCCCGGAAAGCTCCCTGGTTTACTGAGGAGCTCCGGGATATGAAACGCCAGAAGAGACGTCTGGAGCGCCGCTGGAGGGCCAAAAAGACCGAGTCTGACCGAACACTATTAAGAATTTACATCAGATCTTATTTAGTGGCGATAAGGGCGGCAAGACGATCTTATCTTTCCGCTCTTATTGCGTCCGCAGATTCTCGTCCAGCCGCCTTGTTTAGGGTGACTCGCTCCCTCCTTGCAAAAGGGGGGAGCGAGGAACACTTACAAGGCAGAGCTGAGGAATTCGCTGAGTTTCTGTCGGATAAAGTCGCTCAGATTCGGTCAAATTTGGACTCCGGCAGGGCAGAGTCCATAGAGTTGACAGGGGCGAGTCTTAGTCCACCATTATGGGAAGAGTTTGGGTCTGTTTCTCCCGAGGATGTGGACAGGGCTATGGGAGCGATGGGTACCTCCACCTGTTTATTGGACCCGTGCCCCTCCTGGCTGGTCTCGGCCAGCAGGGAGGTGGCACGCGGCTGGATCCAGGTGGTGATCACCGCTTCTTTGCGGGAGGGATCCGTACCGCAGTCATTAAAAGCTGCGGTGGTGCGACCCCTCCTGAAGAAGCCTTCCCTGGATCCAGCCGATTTGAAAAACTACCGTCCAGTCTCCAACTTACCTTTTTTAGGGAAAGTTGTGGAGAAGGTGGTGGTGACTCAGCTTCTGCAGCTCCTGGATGAAACAGATCATCTAGATCCTTATCAGTCGGGTTTCAGGTGCGGCTACAGTACAGAAACTGCCTTGGTCGCTCTGATGGATGATCTCTGGCGAGCCCGGGATGGGGGAACTCCTCCATCCTGGTGCTACTTGACCTCTCAGCGGCTTTCGATACCATCGACCATGGTATCCTTCTGCATCGGCTCGGCGAGTTGGGAGTGGGAGGCACCGTTTTGCGGTGGTTCTCCTCTTATCTCGCCAATCGGATGCAGTCGGTGTTGGCAGGAGGGCAGAGATCGTCCCCCAGGCCCCTATCATGTAGGGTGCCCCAGGGGTCGGTTCTCTCGCCCATCCTGTTTAACATCTACATGAAACCATTGGGTGAGATCATTCACAGACATGGGGTGTGTTTCCATCAGTACGCTGACGACACCCAGCTGTACATCACCACCCCGTCTGACTTCAGGGAGGCAGTTGATGTAATGTGCCAATGCCTGGACGACGTTAAGATCTGGATGGGGAGGAACAGACTCAGACTTAATCCCGACAAGACCGAGTGGCTGTGGATAATGCCTCCTAAGGACCATGATAACTGTCCCTCCTTGGTCTTCGAGGGTGCGAAATTGACTCCCTCGGACCAGGTCCGCAACTTGGGGGTCCTCCTAGATCCACAGCTAAAATTAGACCATCATCTTTCTGCTGTGGCTAGGGGGGCCTTTGCACAGGTCCGCCTGGTGCACCAGCTGCGGCCATATTTGGAGAAGGAGGCTTTGCTCACGGTCACTCATGCCCTTGTCACCTCGCGTTTGGACTACTGCAATGCGCTCTACATGGGGCTACCCTTGAAGAGTATCCGGAGACTTCAGTTGGTGCAAAATGCGGCTGCGCGTGCTGTGGTGGGTGTGCCAAGGTACACCCACATGACACCGATACTCCGCCAGCTGCATTGGTTGCCCATCGGTCTCCGGGTCCAATTCAAGGTGTTGATCACCATCTTTAAAGCCCTTCATGGCTTAGGACCAGGATATCTCCGGGACCGCATTCTGCCTCATACTTCCCTCCGACCGGTTAGGGCCCACAGAGTTGGCCTCCTCCGGGTCCCGTCAGCCAAGCAATGCCGCCTGGCGGGCCCCAGGGGGAGGGCCTTCTCTGTGGCTGGCCCCGTGCTCTGGAACCAGCTCCCCCCAGAGACCCGAACCATCCCCACTCTGCTGGCCTTCCGAAAGGCCGTTAAGACATGGCTCTTCCTGCAGGTGGGGGGACAGCTTAATCCATTCGAGCTTACCCCCCCAAGTATGTATGTTGCTGAATGGATGTTGTTGCTTTTATATTGTTTTTAAATTTTGTACTGTTTTTAAATTTTATGAAATTTTGATTATTCTTGTATTTCTCTTTGTTGTACGCCGCCCTGAGTCCTTCGGGAGTTGGGCGGCATATAAGAATAACAAAATAAATAAATAAATAAATCTTCTTTTTCTTCTGTCTGCATATGTAGGCATTTTGATGCTCTAAAGTACACAGAGACTTTATACAAACACTTGTACAATGGTATGTGTTCATGAAGATCTGCCCACAGGAAGGGAAGCAAGGGCCCACTCCTTTCCTGGAAGAGAAAGGTGGGATAGCCTAGCAGCAGGGGAATTATCCGGTGAGAAGATGCTTTAGCTTACAGTCCAGACTGAACACCTTGTAAGATTTTGTCGAAGTGTCTAAGGCCAAACAAATTTTCTTAACTTGGATTAGAGTCAGCCAGGCATGAGCACAGGACAGGAGCAGTTTAAGGTGCAATGCAGATACGGTGAAGATATGCTAGCATTCACCAGCACCCAAGAACTCTTTCGAAAGCATGCTTCATTCTTGCACTATTTTCAGAGGCTGTGGAGGCCACATAAGGATGGGGTGTGCTCTCATGCAGCCTCCAAACCTTTTGGAAGTTGTGAGAAGGGCGTGCTCTCGCATGCCCTCCAGAATCTCTAAACATTGTGTGAGAATGGGGTATGCTTTTCACGCAGTTTTCAGAGGCTGCAACGGCTACAGAAGAGCATTCTCTAAAGCTGCTTCAAGATAAAAGGCCTTGTGAGACCCAGAACAGCCTTGGGTAGGCCGCAGGGACCTGTCAGACTGAAAGAAAACACTTCCTGAAGGTAAGTGGCACACGGCAGGTCCTGGGGAGCACTCACACACTTTGGGGAATGGCGAAGGCAGCCTTTTTGAGTATCAGCAGTGATGATAGGGTTGAGACCCTGAAGGATATACTTCAGACCGAGCCTCATTGCTGCCACTGTTAATGGTAGTTTAGATCAGGGAGTGGGGGATAGAGAATTGTTTCTATTTTGTTTGACAGGGGTGACATGCCAGCAGAATCAAACTAGGTAATTTTTCCAAAGTTTTGACACACCAAGTCTAAACATTTCGCCATCCCTGAGCTATGCTCTGGCAATACCAAGCTCTCCACTTATTTAAAAGTGAGGCCCATTATAAGTTACAGGTAGTGCTCAACGTACAGCCACAATTGAGCCCCAAAGTTCTATTGTTAAGCAAGGCATTTGTTAAGTGAGTTTGTTGTGGCCCGCCAGCAGCCCATGCAGCTGATAGCGGATCCCGTTTGAGAGGAGACCGACTTGGTGTTGCATCAGCGGTTGTGCAGCTGGTACCCGAGTTGGACAGTGAGGAGGCTGGCGAGGACTTGGTGCCAGAGGCAGAGGTTCATCCAGGGCCTTCGGAACCTCCAGCACCTTATAGCAGTGATGAGGGAGAAAAGGCTTCTCCTCTTCTGAATGCAAGGGTATGCAGAGCTGCCAAGAGGCAGGAATGGTTACTCCAGAGGAGGGCTCCTTGGGAGTAAGACTTGGGGCTCCTTGGCCACTCCCCTAGTCTACTTAAGGACATCAGAGGCAACTGAAAGGCTGCAGGAAACAATGTTTGGAAATCTGTCTGGTCATAGTGTTCTTCACGTCTGAAAAAACTTCTGCTTTGTTTATCTGCTTCGGTTTGGTTATCAAGGACTACTCCTGGGCATTTTGCCAACTCTCTGAAGCTTCGTAAGATATCAAGACTTAATTGCTCTTCTTTGCTCTTTTTTGCTTTAAGACTTTTGAACTGATACCAGCTGTTAATGACAACTAATTAGAAGCTGGTTGCTTGCAAGAAAAGACTGCATTTAGATTGGTGTGTGCATATCCACTGCTAAGACAGTTATTAGTAGTGGTTATTTGATTAAATAAGTCCGTACAAACTGTATGTTGTGTTACGTTCTTAGCTGAGGCAGAACAGAGTTCTACCCCATTTTACAACCTTTCTTGCCACAGTTGTTAAGTGAATCATTGCAGCTGTTGAAGTTAGTAATATGGTTGTTAAGTGAATCTGGCTTCCCCATTGACTTTGCTTGTCAGAAGGTTGCAAAAGGGGATCGCTTGACCCCAGGACACTGCAACCGTCATAAATACGAGTCAGTTCCCAAGCATTTTAATTTTGATCACATGTCCATGGGGATGCTGGAATGGTCATAAGTGTGGAAAACGGTCATAAGTCACTTTTTCCGTGCCATTGTAATTTCGAACGGTCATTAAATGAACGGTAGATGTGGGTTTCACAGTAACCTAGGCAGAGGTCTCCAACCTTGGCAACTTTATGAGGTGTGGACTTCCATTCCCAGAATTCCTCAGCCAGCATGGCTGGCTGAGGAATTCTGGGAATGGAAGTCCACACCTCATAAAGTTGCCAAGGTTGGAGACCTCTGACCTAGAGAGCTGAAAACTTCTGGTTTCCAGAAAGCACTAAGATATGTGGGAAGAAAAATGAGCTCAAGAAAAGGGTAAGGGAAGAAATGATAATGCTTGGGATCACAAAAGGACATATGCATAAAGAATTGCTTAGGATGCTTTGAGAGGTTCAGTGCATTTCCCAGTAAATTTCCATGTATCCGGAACATGCTATTTTTAAAAACAGAATCTGGATGTCTTTAGTTTAATCAGCTTTTCATTCCATCCCCCGCCATCATGTCACTAATTCAGAAAAAAAGGGGGGAACCCATATCATATCTTGGCAAATTAATAGTAATAGATAAAACCTTCCATAAATATTCATTACATCTCATTACTGTAAATTAATGAGTAGGGTTTTTAAAATTAAGGATAGTCACATTTGGAGACATGTCTCACTTTTCACACAGACTAAGCTTTCAGAATAAATAATTCCAGTGAAAAAGCCTGGCTGACTACAGAACTGGCCCTCAGGATTATATAGTAAATTCTTTGATAGACAGGAAGCAAAGGCTGACTTTACTTTCCAATTTAAAGAAACACACCCAATTAACATTTCAATAATTATGGAAATTAAATATAGTTTGGTAAGTTTAACTTGGATATTATAAGCTCCCTCACTTGCTCTGCTTTAGACAGCTTGGCCTACTGCATTGACAGTTGGGGGCTGGCAATATCAAAAGATAAATAAGAGTTAATGATGAAGAAACTGCTTTGTCCTCTCAAGGGACTTCCACATTGCAGCCTCGGCTGATGGTCTCCCTTCCTGCTCATAAATGCCAATCCAAATTGCTGGAGGGAAGGTTACATTGAGCTGGGCTCAATGTGGATTAGGGCCACCAAAAAACCTGATTAGTCATTCCCCTGCTTTTTTATCCTTCCCAAGGCTGGCTCTTGTGGACCAGTCTACGAGTACCTGCCTTTTCCTTTTTAAGAATTGTTCCCTTCTTTCTAGTTCCCATGAAGCTTTCCCAGATGTTTGCACACATGGATGCCTTCACTCCCCCATCATTTCCTTTGACATTCACCCAGATCCTTTTTTTTCTTTCTTTCTCTCTTATAATATCATGATGCTGATTCTGCAAGGCAATAGGAAACAGGTTATTCTTTCATTCCTATGTTCCTCTAAAGCAGTGTTTCCCAACCTAGGCAAATTTAAAATGTATGGACTTTTAACTCCCAAAATTCTCCAGCCAGCATTCATACGCCAGGTTCCAGTGGTGGGATTCATTTTTTTTACTACCAGTTCTGTGGGTGTGGCTTGATGGGCGTGGCGTGGCTTGGTGGGTGTAGCTTGGTGGGCATGGCAGGGGAAGGATACTGCAAAATCTCCATTCCCACCCCACTCCAGGGGAAGGTTACTGCAAAATCCCCATTTCCTCCGGATCAGTTGGGACTCGGGAGCCAGAGAATAGATGGGGACGGGGCCAGTCAGAGGTGGTATTTACCGGTTCTCCAAACTACTCAAAATTTCCGCTACTGGTTCTCCAGAACTGGTCAGAACCTGCTGAAACCCATCTCTGCCAGGTTAATACAAACTGAATTACCAATAAGAACTGGTAGTTTAGCTTCAGAGAAATTAATTTCTTCATCTTTTCTTCACTCTGGAAGCTATATGTGTGAATATGGCATCTAGAGAAGGAATTTATGGCAGATGACAGCTATTTCTTTTGCTACATCTTATGATGTTTCTATGGGTTATTTTATGACTTTTAGTTCTTATTGTTTGGTGCAGCATACTTTTTAAGGGAAGAGAGAAAAAGTGAATCAAAGTGACATAGTGATTTTCCCTTCTGAGTGGAGTTTAGGTGATGCTTCTCTTTTATCTGTGTCTTTTCCTTCCTCCCCCCCTTCCTTCCTTCCTTCCTCCCTCCCTCCCTCCCTCCCTTCCTTCCTTCCTTCCTTCCTTCCTTCCTCCCTCTCTCCCTCCCTCCCTCCCTCCCTCCCTCCCTTCCTTCCTTCCTTTTTCCTTTCCTTTCCTTTCTTTTTTTCTTGTAAACTAATCAGTCTATCTGCATGGATCCTCTAATGAGGAATTAAGCCAAAATGTATGGGCTATATGTGCAGAATTTATGGTAGTTCTTATAATGAATTAGTATTTTCTGCTTGTTTGTTGATGAGATGGACAACATGAATGCAGATACAGGGCCCAGTCTCTCATACCCACAAACCCAACTTCTTTATAAGGAAGCACAAAAATATGGCTTCTGATATTTTTCTCAGTTAACAAAGATTATATTTTTGTCAATGCAGGTGATTCTTTTAAAAACAATCAAATAAGAATAAATTATACTTCTGCTTTGAAATAATAAGGCAACCATCTTGATATTTTTTTATTGCAATGTAGTCTTCCTTCCATTCCAAGCCCATTGCAAACATATCCCATATCCATGTATTCTGGGTTTGATTAAAAATGGTTTTCCCTCCCAACACATTTTAAATCTTTTTGATGGATATGGCACAAGAAGAAGAAGAAAGCAAATAACCTCCAGCATTTGATATTTCAATCAGAATAGAACTGGAAGGGACCTTGGAGGTCTTCTAGTCTAATCCCCTGCTCAAGCAGGAGACCCTACATCATTTAATAATAATAATAATAATAATAATAATAATAATAATAACAGAGTTGGAAGGGACCTTGGAGGTCTTCTAGTCCAACCCCCTGCTTACGCAGGAAACCCTACACTACTTCAGACAGATGGTTATCCAACATCTTCTTAAAAATGTCTAGTGTTGGAGCATTCACAACTTCTGGAGGTAAGCTGTTCCACTGATTAATTGTTCTAACTGTCAGGAAATTTCTCCTTAGTTCTAAGTTGCTTCTCTCCTTGATTAGTTTCCACCCATTGCTTCTTGTTCTACCCTCAGGTGCCTTGGAGAATAGTTTGACTCCCTCTTCTTTGTGGCAACCCCTGAGATATTGGAACACTGCTATCATGTCACCCCTGGTCCTTCTTTTCATTAAACTAGACATACCCAGTTCCTGCAACCGTTCTTCATATGTTTTAGCCTCCAGTCCCCTAATCATTTTTGTTGCTCTTCTCTGCACTCTTTCTAGAGTCTCAACATCCTTTTTACATCGTGGCGACCAAAACTGTATGCAGTATTCCAAGTGTGGCCTTACCAAGGCATTATAAAGTGGTATTAACACTTCGCGTGATCTTGATTCTATCCCTCTGTTAATGCAGCCTAGAACTGTGTTGGCTTTTTTGGCAGCTGCTGCACACTGCTGGCTCATATTTAAGTGGTTGTCCACTAGGACTCCAAGATCCCTCTCACAGTTACTACTGTTGAGCAAGGTACCACATATACTGTACCTGTGCATTTTGTTTTTCTTGCCTAAGTGTAGAACCTTACTTTTTTCACCATTGAATTTCATTTTGTTTGATAGCGCCCAATGTCAAGTCTGTCAAGATCCTTCTGTATCTTGAACCTATCTTCTGGAGAGTTGGCTATTCCTGCCAGCTTGGTGTCATCTGCAAATTTGATGAGTTCCCCATCTATCCCCTCGTCCAAGTCATTGATGAAGATGTTGAAGAGTACTGGGCCTAAAACAGAGCCTTGGGGTACTCCACTGCACTACATATTTCAGACAGGTGACTGTCCAGTCTTTTCTTAAAAACCTCCAATGATGAAGCATCTACAGCATCTGAACGCCAGCTGTTCCACTGGTTAATTGTCCTCACTGTTAGGAAGTTTCTCCTTAATTCCAGGTTGCTTCTCTCCTTGATTAGTTTCCATCCATTGTTTCTTGATTTGCCTTCTGGTGCTTTGGAAAATAAGTTGACCACCTCTTCTTTGTGGCAGCCACCAAATATTGGAATACTGCTATCATGTTACTCTAGTCCAGAGGTGTCAAACTCGCGGGCTGGATGTGTCATGCGCTGACCAAGCCCCACACCTGATTTAGCGAAGGGGGGAAAAGTCACGATACATCACATGACGCCGCCGTGACAACACGAGTTTGACATCCATGCTCTACTCCTTCTTTTCTCTAGACTGCCCATACCCAATTCCTGCAACTGTTCTTCATATGTTTTTGTCTCTAGGCATCTTAGTTGCTCTTCTTTGCACTTTTTCCAAAGTCTCAGCATCTTTTTTGTAATGTGGTGACCAAAACTGGATGCAGTATTTCAGGTGTGGCCTGACTAAGGATTTATAAAGCGGTACTAATACTTCACGTGATTTTGATTCTATGCCTCTGTTTATACAACCAAGAATTGTATTAGCTTTTTTGGCTGCTGCCACACACTGCTGACTCATGTTTATGTTTTAAATTTTGATTGCACAAAGTTTAATTTTTTATCCAACATTTCAACCAAATCAGGATATCAATATTTATGTACAGTAACTATACACATCAACATTTCATCTCTCCTCTTATTCAGGGGAATACATAATTAGGTTGGAGAGCCAGTTTGTTATAGTGGGCTAAGGCCTAAGATAAAAACTGGGAGACTGAGTTCTAGTCCCCCTTGAGACACAAATTCAGCTGGGTGACCTTGGGCAAGCTGCCTAGAGGTGGAGCTCTTGCCTCACAATCAGGAGGTTGTGAGTTCGATCCTAGGTAGAGGCAGATGTAGGGTCTCCTGCTTGGGCAGGGGGTTGGACTAGATGACCCGCAAGGTCCCTTCCAACTCTGTAAATCTGTAAATCACTCTTAGCCCTGAGGAGAATACAGTGGAAAACCACTTCCAAAATCTTGCCAAGAAAACTGCAGTAGCAATTGCAGTAATGGTTGTGGCAGTAATTGCCAGGAGCCAACACAGACTAGAAGGCACTCTTCCTAAAAAAAAAAAAACCTCCTGGAAATGAAACCAAAATTACATTTAGAAACACTAGAGATTTAGAAATACTCTTTTTGGGAGTATTACTGAGCCATGATGGTGCAGTGGTTAGAATGCAGTATTGCAGGCTACTTCAGCTTACTGCGGGATGCCTGCAATTTGGCAGTTCGGAATCTCACCAGGCTCAAAGTTGACTCAGCCTTCCATCCTTCCCAGGTCAGTAAAATGAGGACCCAGATTGTTGGAGGCAATATGCTGACTCTGTAAACTGTTTAAGAGTGGGCTGTAAAGCACTGTGAAGCGGTATATAAATCTAAGTGCTATTGCTGTTGCTATTACTATCTAACATCTCAGAAAAAGATAGTGAACCCAGAAAAACAAGGAATTCCTCAAACTGAATGAACAAATAAATAGCTCATCTGATTGTTGACTGAAAGAATTCCACAAAGATTTTCCTCCTCAAATGACATGCTATTATGACATGTCATGCTTTGGTAACAATACTTCTATTTGAATGGTTCTAAAGGTAGAGTGCAAAGCCTAAATGTATTTTTGTTTAAAGTGTACTGTGTTAACTATGTTTATGTAAGAAGCCTGTTATCAGACTGCATAAGGAATCTGGAAGCAGAATTGTTTAGTGTGCCAGAACAATTTATACATTTCAAACCTTATATGTTAAGAAAAATATTTTGGAGATCAATTTCCTTTTCCTTTGAGAGCCTTTGTTGAGGAATTGCATACATTCCTGAAAGGTTTGGCAAAAGTCTTCTTTCCTAACAAAGAAACATCCAGCTCGTTTCCAATTTTCAGAAACCCAAGGTAAGTATGTATCTGTAGAGATATAAACAGGTGGAGGAGGGCTTTGAAAATACAGGAAAGAATAGTTGGAGCAACATTCCTATCTCATTTGCAATATTGCATGCCTTGATGCTACACTTTTGATACTAAAATCTGTCTCTGTAATCTAGTATTTCTTTTGGAAACCTTCTCGAATATGAGAGGGCGTTTGTCTTGCCATTTCATCTGTGGGAAATCAGAAATTACAGCCATGCTCAAAGGGAATAGGAATCCTGGATACTCATGACCTTCATCAAAACCTCTTTCATCAGTTGTCAGTTTTTTAAGGGGCAATTTAATTGTAACTCTTTGGTGGTGACAAGGTAAATGCTGGCATTTTGGCACTGTCATTCATTAGTTGTGTGCGATGTCAGCAGCAATGCCTCCAACATATCACCATTTCACCTCAGCGATGGCAACTCGGCTTTTGAGATGAATATTATTTGGCTGATACCTCCTAGAGACAAGTCTGCATGCCTTTCATTCCTGTCTGTCAGGGCACTGCTTGCTTAGGAGTTTCAGGACTTTTAATACAAGAGTGTTGCCTAAGCAATTCGGCGCAACAGAAGAAAAGGGTGTTGCTTCAGACTGGCTATGTGGTAGAAGGACCCTCAGCAAAGGGCTAAAGTAGCTCTCCTTGTAGACAGAGTGAGGGTGTCAGACCTGTAAGGAAGTTCAGATAAGAAGCACATCCAGAAGTACTAACTCTAACTGTAGTCTATGGTTACATTAACAGAATCTTGCAAGTGTGGGGGTATATCTCTCTAGGGGTGGGCTTCAAAAAATTTAGCATGCCTGGTTGCTGGGTGGACATGGTCATGGTGGGCGTGGCCTAGTTGGCCTCCTGCACCACGGTGGGAGGGGGGCATTTATGCCCTCCCCAGGCTCTGGAGGTTTTCCTCAAGCCTCCAGGAGGGTGAAAACGGCCTCCCCAGGCTCCGGAGGCCCTCTGGAGGCCAAAAACAGGCCCGTTTCCAGCTTTCCCGAACTTCCGGTAGGCCCATTTCCCCCCCTCCCTGAGCCTCTGCACGTGCTCTGCACTACCTGCATCCAAAACAGGCCATGTGGGGACTCCTCGGAGGGACGGGGTGTGCGGAGCCAGCCAGGAGTGGGATTTGGGGATTCTCCAAACTGCACAGAATCTTAGCTAGAGTTATCCCTAACCCCTGAGAACCCCCAGCAGCCCATCCCTGTATCTCTCCCTCCCTCACCTTTATAGTCCAAAAAACAAGGAAGGGTCCCTTCTGAGAGGTTTGCCATGCCCCCATTCCTTCTATAGATTCAGCTGCCTCCATTCCTTCTGTAGTCTCAACTGCTTCTTTCCTGATGGTTGCCTAGTCTGTGGCTCTCCTTCCTGCCTCCCAAGATTATTCCTGCATATTATTATATTTGACCAGCACAAGATAATTTTCATCATCACTATGATGAACAAAATGGTGATGAACAAGATGGTGCCCTTTTCTTCTCACATGCAGCATCCAGTTGGCCATTCTGTGATCGCTGACGGTTGGATTGGTCTGCACTGTGCACACCTTCTGCAGCCTTCTGAAGCAGGGGCGGGTTGCTCACTTACCTCGCTGCCGGAGCCATGCGCGCCCATCTACACGCTTCGGGGGCATGTGCGCTCGCTACACACACGCGCCCCCTAGTGCGATTTTGCTTCTGCGCATGCGTGGAAGCAAAATCTCACCGAAATCTTGCGGAGGCAAAATCTCGCCGAAATCTCACACGTGCGAGCGTCCCCTCATGAGATTTTGGCACGATTTTGCTTCTGCGCATGCGCAGAATCAAAATCACCTGAAAATTACCGAAAATCATGGGGAAAAATGGCGACGCGCCGGGTGGACCGGCAGGGAGGGCTCCGGATCGGTTGCGAAATCCGCCGCTCCCTACCGGAGCTGCGTATCGGGCAGCTCCGGCAGAAACCCACCTCTGTTCTGAAGGCAATCGTCTCTTTTAGGGAGATTGCGTGACAAACAGAGGCTCTTTTTAAAGAAAAGAACATTTTGGAATTCCAGGAGGAACAGCCAGGAGGGTGCCATCACTGCTCTCCAATATCTACTCTCCCCCGAGGCAATTGTCTTGCACTAGGTAATGTTAAGTATAGTTGAATGCCATGGGAAGCCATCATTTTAAATTTTGATGGAACAGTAAAAGAGACCAGTGGCTGCATATGCAACTGGGATTGTGAATATTTTGGAAGGATGCATTGTTGAAAGCTTAAAACCAAAGTTCCAACTTGAAGCAAAGCCATGGAGTAAAGCAGCTTTTCATTCTGGGTAGTAGAAAGTCGCTGGATAGCAAGGCAACAAGAATGTCTCACTGAAGAAAGTTGTTTACCAGCTCATCTTTTGTTAAGGCAGAGCCATCAATCTCCACAAAGCCTTCAGCTGGATTGATGCACTTTGGGGAGGCAGGTTGATCTATACATGGCTAACATATACATAAACACCATGTTATGCAAATGTTCACATGTGCATCTAAAGAGCTTTCTATTTCAGCACATAAGGATGCAAAGGTATAATTTTTTTCTCTTGCCATAGAGATAAATCTAAATGGATTTTTTTTCCCTGTATAAGTAGACATTATGCAAATGTATTGGTTATTTAGGATGCCTTTGATGCCTACCTATATGTTAATGCTTATGCTTCATATAAAAAGAGAAAGAAAAAAATATGGGAAAAAGAATTAAAGAACTTTTGGATGCATATGCAAAATGACCTGCACCAGAATTAGATAAAGCTTTTTACAAGTGCTAAAGCTTATGAGAGCTTAATTCCTTTCAAACACCTGAAACAGAATAATTATTGAGTTGTACAAAGCAAACATATTGAGAATGAGATAATGGCAGATTATTATTATCCTCTTGACTGAAACAATTGCAACCATTTAATATTACTTCTATTATTAGGAACATCTGGAGTAAAATATAAAGCGATTCAGACTCTATAAATCAACTTTAAAAATTATATACTGAGTCAATTGTAATAGAGAAAGAAATTAATGCATTTTTACATAATATAGATTTTTCTTAGATCACACATTGTTTAGTTGGCTGTTTAGCTTTTCAAGAAATACAATTACATTCATGAAAACAGAAAAAGTGGCTATTTCAGGTAGTTGTTTTATGGAATGCAATAAAATATTTTTGTGCCACTATATTATGAGCAGTCATAATTATGCCTTTTCCAGCCTCTATACTGAAACCTATATAGCTAGTCCTTGAAATATAACTGGTCACTGAAAAGCCATTCAAAGTTATGATAGAGTCCCCCAAAATGACATGCAACTCTGTTTTCTAAGTTATGGCTGCTGCAGTGCCCCTGTGGTCATTCAGCCTTACAATCAACCACAGGGACTGTGCCCCCCCACTTCTTGCCCCCCCCATCCTATCCTGCCGAGACCTGGCAGTGCTTGAGCCTGCTCCCAACACACCTGTCACCCATCACACACTTACCTTTTGAAGATTTCCAGATTTCCTGTTGCAGAAGAAGGACAGGCAATGTGGTAGCAACACAGATGCATCGGCCATTTTGTCCCACCGGACAAACCGCTCCATTTTCTTACCTAAACAAGGTTGCACAGTGCTGTAGAAAACTTCTGAAAGGTGCAGAAAGCTTTTGCAGCACTGTGTAAATTGCATTAAGACAGCAGGGGCCTGAAGGTTTCCTAAGGGTTTGTGCAGACCATGTTGGCAAAGCAGATTGGGTCTCTTTGCCTCTTGAATGCAAGGTGCCATTCCAGAAGTGGCCGCCTTATTTTCAGCAGCCAAATTGAATTTTGGTAGCTGTAAATATCACCGCCATTTCCAGAATCGTGCCATCTGTTCCAGCGCTCTGGAAAGCATCGGAGCTCTTAAAATGGTAAGTGAGGAGGAGGTTTTTGGCCTGGTAGGATGGGACTCAGGCATTAGGCCTGGGAGGATCTGGTGCAGAGATGGGTTCCTGCCGGAGCTGCCCAGTACACAGCTCCGGCAGGGAGAGGCGGATTGCGCAACCACTCCGGAGCTCTCTCTGCCGGTCCACCTGGCGTGTCGCCATTTTTTTCGGTGATTTTGGGTCGATTTTGCTTTTGCGCATGCGCGGAAGCAAAATTACGCCGAAATCTCACGAGGGGACGCGCGCATGAGAGAGATTTCGGCAAGATTTTGCCTCCGTGCATGTGCGGAAGCAAAATCGCGCCAAAATCTCTTGCACGCGCACGGCCCCTCACGAGATTTTGGCACAATTTTGCTTCTGTGCATGCACAGAAGCAAAATCGCGTGAGGGAGTGCGTGTGTGTAGCGAGTGCCCCCCCCCCCGAAGCATGGAGATGCGCGCACATGGCTCCGGCAGCGAGGTAAGTGAGCAACCCACCCCTGATCTGGTGGGAGTTCAGTAACATCATATTGTCAATTGCAAAAAATTCTATTTACTTCTTACGCATTGTAATGTTTTTATGCAAAGTTGCAACAAATATTGGTCATTTGAATTTTTGGGAATAATTATCTCAAACTAAGATTCTTTATTTGAGCTCCAGTGAGGTTTTAAGGAAGCATAAATGCAATACTAGCAAATATTATTTGAAGATTCTTATATTTAATTAGAGGTATATCAATGTTAATACTTTCAATTTCATAAAATACTAAGCATTATTTAGAGGATGAATCTTTAGTATCCCTAGTTTTCTTTAACTTATGATTATCATATGATGATAGGGGCTTCACTTTGAATTTTCTAATTTTTACTTTCATCATTGGACATTTAGAGTATCTAGATTGCCTAAAATGTTGATGTTGCAATTTGCACCAAATATATTGTGTAAAACTCCTCCATTTTTGGTATTGACATGTGCTTTAACAAATCCTAAACCTAGGATATTCTTCTATAGAGAGTTAAAGATTATCACTCAACTGGATATTAGTTATTTGCAAGAACTTTTGACTAATGAGTTAGAATATTCTGTATTAGTAAATCAGGAAATACTTTTTGTTTTTAAATCAAGTATACAGTATATGATTTTAAGATGAAATTGATTCCATGTTTTCAGGTTTACTGGATTCTCAGAGAATGTTACAAAAGGCCTGGTCTTCAACTCCATTATGCTGGAAAGAAAAAATGGATGAGGAAATGCTTATATACACAATGTGGGCTTATTTTATTAATGTTTGTTTTGATTTAGATAACTGTCAGTTTATAAATGTGGTGTTACAAAAACTAGTACAATTTGAGGATATGAATGTATTTCTGAGATTATATATACCAGCAGTCAGTATAGGAAGTCCACATTTCATGAAGAATAGGGAGGACAGCAAAAATATCAAACACCAATTCAATTTTCACTTTTGGATAACAATTAGGTGTTTGTTTTCTGCCTACTAACATAATGGAAGAATGGGTGAATATTTGGTGCGGTCAGGGTTTAATGATTTGTTTAGGCAGAATCATATTTCTTGTACATAGCATACCTTTTGACTTCTCCCCATCTACAACAAGCCCAAGGGAAAGCTTAAGAGGATCATATGTAGTTTATGACTGTATATAGCCCGCACATGCTCCAGAGCATTAAAAGGAATTTACAAAGGGGTTTCCCAGATTCTTCTGCCTGGCAGAAGGGATCTGGTGCACAATCAGTGCTAATATTGTCAGTGCGGCTCAAAAAAGTAATGATTTTGTCATCTAATGCCATGCTCATAGGTCAGTGATGGCGAACCTTTTTTGGTTCGCGTGCCAAAAGGGGGGGGGAATGTGGGGGATCACGTGTGTGCGTGCCCACACTCATAATTCCATGCACTCCCGCACATGCACGCATGACCCCCCTGCTCCCAGCATGCAATGGCACGCCCATTTTTCGCTCTCCCCAGGCTCCAGAGCCTTTCTAGGAGCCTGGGGAGGGCGAAAACGGCCTTCCCCACCCTCTCTGGAGCCTGGAAACAGCCTGTTTCCCGACTCCTAGTGGGCCCAGAAGGCCCGAAAATCAGCCGGCTGGTGCACACATGCACGCCGGACCTGAGCTCGCGTGACCACCGATATGGCTCTGCGTGCCACTTGTGGCACCCGTGCCATAGGTTCGCCATCACGGTCATAGGGCATAAAGATTGTTATTTGTATGCATTCTTGTCAGTTGGCATTGAATGTTCCTACTGCAGCAAATAATAACAATGCATTAAAGAAATAAAGCAATGGATGACATTTTTCTAAAGGGAATTGATAACAATCTTCCTAAAAACAGCTGAAGACTTTTTTTTAAAAAAAAAAATCTCTTGGCCACATTCAAAGGTGAAGAAAGGGAAATGCATCCAATTTCAGCCAAGGCCTGATCACTTGCCAATTAGAGATAAAATGGCAGATTCCCCAAACAGTGGATGGTGTCTCACTACAAATAGCTAGAAGGTTTCAGTGGATGATCTTGAACATTTGCCCTGAAACCAGTCCAGAAATCAATTCACATCTATTTCATAGCTAGTCAAATATAGAGTTTGGCATATTTATACATTCCATTTGCATGCCAGTTTTTTGCAAAGGAACTTTGAGTGTCTTGAAAAAATTCCTAAGAATCTCTCAGTTGCTCTGCATTGGATAATTTATTTTTATTTACTTATTTTTATTTAAAACAGTTACATGGCTGCCCATCTTTCAGCCAACTCTGGGGGGCTCCCTATCAAAGATAGTTAAAGATAATTTCAAGCTATTGTACAGGTTTCTGTCAAGTAATACAGCATTCTCAATATCCCGTTCCCACCTATGGAAGAAATCAAATAATTGATTTCAAGAGAAAGTTTAAAAATGTTATTTAAGAAATAGTAAATGGCCTCTACACAATTCAGAATGTTTCCTGATATATTTATCTTTTCCCTGCCTGAAGGAGAAATGTTCATTTCTCAAGAATTCTGTATTCATTTTCACATTAAGGTTTAAAGAAACATCTGTGTGGTGGTAGTGCAGTGATTAGAATGCAGTATTGCAGACTGACTCTGCCCACTGCCAGGAGTTTGATCCTGACCATCTCAAGGTTGATTCAGCCTTCCATCCTTCCGAGGTTGATAAAATGAGGATCCAGATTGTTGGAGGCAATAGGCTAACTCTGTAAACCGCTTAGAGAGGGCTGTAAAGCACTATGAAGTGGTATATAAATCTAAGTGCTATTGCTATCTGGCTGATGCTACTTTGACCAATCTGCCCCTTTAAACTGACTCCTACACCACCTCCCATGCTATTCCACAAGGCACATGAGTGCTTATCAATATTTTCTTTTGGGGGTGCAGTGGGAAGCTTATGTTGTACAAGGAACATCGAAGTCCCATTTCTCTCAGATGCATCTAGAAAATATATAAGTTCCTTGTTAATTTTAAACATTGATCAATTGATGAACATTTCTTTTCTTGCTTAAAAAAGAGTTTCTGTTCTTGTCATAATTAATATGGTAACCTATTCTCTATTTCTTAATTTTTGATTGCTTTCTTAATTCAAGAATTCAACCAATGAAGTAATTTTTGGATGATATGAAAACTCTTACCCCATTTTCCCATTTTATTTATATTAATTATGATTTCCTTCTGCCTACCAATAATATAAGAATGTTGATCTACTCCATTAGTACCCAAAACATTCGGCATATAATAATATTAATGACAATATTGGCTTATAATTATTTATTGTTATAACATTTTATTGAAATATACCGCTAAGAGGCACACACAAAGAAGTACATTTCAAAAGTTGTACATCTTGCACTCTATTTTTAAAACACGAGAAAGAAAGACATTTTTTCTTCCTTCAGCATCTTTGTTTTACAGATTTATTATGTGAAAATGGAAAGGAACATACAACTACTCTATTTATGATAAAACGCATTTTAATTTGCTGGCTTGAAGTAAGTTCCATATGCAAGCAAAATAACATATGCCGAATGTACAGGAAATTGCTTCCCTAGAAATAACCTTAGTCTTTTGTTTTATCCTATGTGGTAAATTGTATTTTTACCCTGCCCTTCCTGAAAGTTTGCCCTGTTCATCACTGAACTCCTTAATGCCAGAAGCTGAAGGTCTCCAAAGAAAAAGGAAAGGAAAATTTTTTTTTCAAATAGTTTAAAATTAATATAGCAATGTTAATGCATCAATCTTACATTGTTAAAACTATATCCTACGTTTTTAGAAATGGACCTGATTTTGTTCTAGGCGTTGCCAGTCCTTGAGTCTACTTAAAAATGGTGTACTAACATTCAGTATTAAAATCTGGATCAAATTTCCTGATGTTTCATTTTACTTGCATTTATTCATGCTTACGCTTATTGTTTATATGACATTTCAAATGACATCTTTACCATGACCCACCCTGAGGACATATTTTAAATATAAGCACAATTTATAAAAGCACCATAGATTTTTTTTTCTTTAAAAAATACCTCTGTTGCTCCTCCATAATCTGGACATAATGCAAACTACAACTACATGGATTTTCTGCTGCATTTCCCTTCACTGTTAGTCTCCACACAACTTGCTAAATCTAACGTTGCTACAGAAGTCAATAGCAACGTTTTGGGTATATTTATTTATTTTTTTAGATTTTAGATTTATTATTAGAGTTGGAAGGGACTTGCAGGTCATCTAGTCCAACCCCCTGCTCAAGCAGGAGTTCCTACACCATTTGAGACAGATGGCAGTCCAGTCTCTCCTTGAAGGTCGCAAGTGTTGGGGCTCTCACGACCTCTGCTGGCAAGCTGTTCCACTGGTTGATCGCTCTCCCTGTCAGAAAGTTTCTCCTCACTTCCAGGTTGAATCTCTCCTTGGTCAGCTTCCATCCATTATTCATTGTTTGGCTTTCTGGTGCGATAGAGAACAGTCTGACCCCCTCCTCTCTGTGGCATCCCCTCAAGTATTGAAACACAAGGGCAGCTGGGGAAACCTCACCAAATATAGCAAGGAACTTGTTCAGCAATATGCAAACTACTTTGGACTTTCCATCTGCCAATGTCCAGTACATGTCAGTATCTGGAACAATAGGTCCTATCCTGTAGACCAGAGGTCTCTAACCTTGGCAACTCTACAACTTGTGGAGTTCAACTCCCAGAATTCCTCAGCCAGCCATGCTGGCTGAGGAATTCTGGGAAATGAAGTCCACACATCATAAAGTTGCCAAGGTTGGAGACCTCTGCTTAGACCAGGGGTCAGCCAGGGCCCTGCAATGCATCAAATGCGGGAGGAGGGAGAGATAATGCAATAATGGTAATAATATTTCCTTTTACATGTCATATTCAATGTTACTGAATGTTATTATTCAGACTATAATTGGCTTTATATTTATATGTATGTTCATGAAATACAACTCTCGCTGAATTGAAACTATTTTTCTGTGACTTTAAGTGAAATCTGCTCTTATAAATAAGTAAGAAACAGCTATGTAAGTGCCCTATGGCATTTATGTTTGACTTCCATCAGCGGCAGAGTTTGCTAAAATGCCTGCTTATATAATGGCTTGCAACAGCTTTCATTAATAATGATGGTCTACATAAAAGAAATGATGGGAAATCATTGTTCTGAAAGTTTCTCTACACCCTGCCGTGTTGGCACAGGTTGGATTAGGTTCACTGCTTTCAGCCAATCTAATTAAATCTTCTTTGCAAAGTATACTAGGTCTAATGTGACGTAACACTATTTTTTCCTGATTACAAAGTATTGGCAAATCTGTCTGAAGCTACAGATATATGTGTGTATATGCATGTACATATTCAGAATTTTGCTTCAGCAAAATTAAAATATTGGTTCTGAAGCAACAGTCATATCTGCACTAATCTTTTTTTATCAAAGAAAAACAACCACAATTTTAGATGATCTTTTGCAAAAGGGAAGAAATAAAAAGAAATAAAAATAAAAATCTCCTGCCTTACTATACTTTCAACATGACTCTTTCATTTTAAAAGTGAAGTGAGAAAAAGTTAGACTTTTTTCAGATGAATATGTCATCTGGGAATAGAATTCATCATACAAAATGGGTTTTATTTCAGAATAAACACACATAGGATTCCTATACTCTCATTATCTATATTGGGCAGGAATGTGTAATGAGCTTCAGGAAGGTTCTTTGTTAGCAGCTTGATTTTTCCTTGTTTTTCTGTGACCCTTTTATTATGAGTAATATTTTATTTGGGGGGGGAGTTCTTCCAAAGAAAGAAAAGAAAGGAAGGAAGGAAGGAAGGAAGGAAGGAAGGAAGGAAGGAAGAAAGAAAGAAAGAAAGAAAGAAAGAAAGAAAGAAAGAAAGAAAGAAAGAAAGAAAGAAAGAAAGAAAGAAAGAAAGAAAGAAAAGGGAGGGAGGACCATAAACCTGGCTGGCACTAGACACAGCTTCAGAGGATGCTTTGAAACAGCACAGCAAAGGCTGGAAGGGACCTCAGAAGTCATCTAGTCCAACCCCCTGCTCCCTGGCAAAATAGACTGCTAAAATGGCCACATCCACCCAATCACATAACCACATGGCCACACCCACCTGAAGCCACACCCACCTGACCTCCAAGGCATGCCCACAAAATAAGCCACGCCCACAGAACAGGTAAAGAAAAATTTCACATTTCACCCCTGCTCTAGATGCATGGCATGGAAACACATAACAAGATAATTGGGCACCTATTAATTCATAGATGCTCTTTTCAGTTCTGGCCTTCAGCAGGAACAGTTTAGTTCATCTCTGTATTTGCAACAGTTGATTTTGCCCATCTCAATGTCTCTTCAGGGGTTGATATTTTTCCTCAAAGAAAAAAGAAATAGCCAAGATTATTCAGGGAGAGAAGCAAATTCATAGGTTATTCTCCCCCTTTCTAGAGTTATCACTGCCTTAGGAAATGTTTTTAGTCTGCTTAGACTGCCTGTCATCGAGTGGTGGGATTCAGCGAGTTTGCAACGGTTCAGGAGAACCAATAGCTAACTTTCTGAGCAGTTTGGTGAACCAGCTGTTGGAAGAAATCTCCTTCCAACAGCCTTTTGTTTTTCCCACCTTACGGGGTTAATCCTGTCAGGAAGGCAGGAAGGAGGCATTCTGTGCCTCTGTGTGTTGTTTCTAGCCTAATCCTGCTTATCTTTATGGCCCTGCTTAAGTGTTTTCCAAAACTGCCTCTGCGATTAAGCATTGTTACATTGTAACAGCCATCAATGGTTCTTGGCAATACGCCCAGATTTTCTATAGCCTGAGCGGCTTCTCTGGAGTTTTTTTCCTTTGCCGGTACTTTTATTCCGGGGCTTCATTTTCTTAAAGGGGAAGGGTTGTTTTAAGCTTTTTACACTGCTTTAGTGGTTCCTGGCATTGTCCTTTTGAGGTGTACTTCCAACACGGTTGAATCCCCTCCCAACCACTCCTTGCCTCCTCCATCTGCAATTAAGGGTGGGAGGGGCAATCACGGGCCTCTTTCTTCCCTGGATCCATAATCTTCTCTAAATGGAGCAATGTGGCTAGTTTTTTACTTCATTTGTAAGGGGAAAAAGGGCTTCGGGAGGTCTTCCCTCCCCCATGCGAAAATGATGAATTAATCTTTTTGAACTGCTACCTGCCTGATCAAGTTAAGCAATAGCTAAGAAGCAGGATGCAAGCTTGGCACTCTGTCTGACTTTTTTACTGCCTTTCTGGGGGCATATGATCTTTTCTTAAATCTGGATGATTTCCTTAGGATATCTTGTGAGGTGAGTGACACAGGACTACAAAGGTTTGTCATTGTCTTATGGGATGCCTCAGTTTTTCTGGTCAATTCCTGGTCAATTTCAAATACTAATGAGGCCCAACCTTGTTTATCTTCCAAGGCCAGACAAGTTAGCCAGATGCTACAACCTGCTGAGATAGAGGGCTTTTGTGCATATGTGAACAGTCACCCAGTGTTAGGCAGATATATTTATTTTAGGTGCCTGAGAAAAAACTCTGCAAAATAGTCAACTGGAAAATAGTAAGCAATAACAGTAATCCTAATATTAATTTTCAGCTGATTAGTCATGAGTAAGACAATTTAAGAAAAAGAGGAGGGGTGGGAAGTTTGGCTCCATCTTTTACATGAGTGAAGACAACACAGCTTCTTGGGATTAAGCTCAATAGATTCCCACGTAGAGGCTAGATGAAACATAATTTCCAGACAAAGCCTTCTTCTGTATAATTTATTGGATACCCATTTTTTAATTATTCACTTTTCTGATTAATGAAAATATGCTAATTAAGGATTCAGTGTTTAAAAGGTATAAATATCTTTCATTGCCTAAAGTAATTATGATAAGTAATTATTTAAACATTATGATTCAGAAGTTAAATAATTTCTATGACAAAAATGGAAGGAAAAAAGATATCTGTGTAGCTTGTACAGGATAATTTAGCCTGTTCAATGCTAATGAGAGTACAGGCATTCCATTTCAATGAAATGCCTCATAAAAGGTTTTGTGGCATCATTTTGCTACTTACATGCAAGCTCATCTTCACATTCACTGATGTGAATTTATGCAAGGCTGAGCTCCTCGGCACTTATTTAGTTCATTGTCTAACCTGGTTCTCACTAAGTAGATTGAGACTACAAAACCCAGAATCCCAAGACTGCCAAAGCAACACTCAGAACACCCATAGAACATAGAATAATAGGGTTGGGAGGGACCTTGGAAGTCTTCTAGTTCAACCTCCTCAGGGGTAGGTTCTAACTTACCTTGCTGCTGGTTCGCTTCCTCCTGCACCACGCAGTGCCAAAAAATCCAATTTTTTTTAAAAAGCTGAAAACAAGATGGCAACGCATGCGCAGTGCTGAAAACTTAGCTTCTGCACATGCGCAGAAAAAAAATCAGGATTTTTTTTTAAAAAAATTTTTTTTAAAGATGGCAGCGTCCACGGACCGGCACCAACAGAACCGGTTTTGTGATGTCACCGTGACATCACCAGCGGTTTGCTACCGGTTCTATAGAACCAGTGCAAACCGGGAGGAACCCACCTCTGAACCTCCTACTTCAGCAGGAGACCCTATTTACCATTTCAGACAAGTGGCTGTCCAGTCTCTTCTTAAAAGCCTCCAGTGATGGAACACCCATGACTTCTGAAGGTAGTTTCCATCCATTATTTCTTGTCTTGCCTTCTGGTGCTTTGCAAAATAGGTTGATCCTCCTCATCTTTGAGGTAGCCCTTCAAATATTGCAACACTGCTATCATGTCTCCCCTAGTCCTTCTTCTCACTAGACTAGACCTACCCAATTTTGTTCTTCATAACCAAAATGGAGAAAGCTGAATCAACAAAATACTTAATAGCTTTCCTGGCCTGATATCAGTAGGAACATCACTAGAAAAATCATATTACAGAGAGGATGCCTCCTACCCCCAAGCAGTCAAAGTGGAATGCTCCAAGAAACTATTTTGTGGATGTATTTATACAGGCCTTCTGCATTTTACCACCTGGTAGGAAAATGACCTGAAACGTCAAGCAGAGTATTACAGAAGACTGAAAAAATTTGAAATGGAACTATGACGGTTGGCCTTGTGGAACAGACGAGACAGGAATCCCAACCAGATGAGCTCATTCTACTTTATAAAAAAAACCTATATTGGCAGAATCTTGCAAGTCTGAAAATACAATTCCCGCCTCCATCTCCAATCCCTTCTGAGCTGCTTGCCCTGCCCACTATCAGCTGTGGGCTATGCTGTCTCTTATACAACAGTTCTCTTGGCAATGGCACAGTCTCTCCAGGTCTTCCTCACATGCAATTCCAACAACCAATTCAGCTCAACCTGCAGAGGGCCTAGGACAACTCGCTGTGGCCAACTCACTGTGGCCAATTCACCACGGGAAAACTCGCGATGGCCAACTTGCTGTGGGACAACTCACTGCAGGATAAAAGTTACACTATGGTCGAAGAAATTGTGGAATAGAATCATTAAACAAATGATGCAAAAGAAAGGGCAAAATGAAATACGATTTTTTTAAAAAAAATTAATTATTTTAAATAATTACATTAAATTGTTGAATTGTCCCTCAGCGAGTTGTCCCACAGTGAACTGGCCATGGCAAGTAGGCCACGGCGAGTTGGGCAGTGGCGAACTGGCTGCGGCGAGTTGACTGGGGCAAGTAGTTCCATTCTCACCTGGAGAAGTTTCCCGCTGTACTGAAATTTTGTACTTGCTGCAACTCCAACCCAGCAAGGAGTTGATTTCAAGGAGACACCGCTCAGCTCCTTTTACATTCCTGGCTGTGGGTTGACATGCCTCACTTCACCACTGTCTGCGCAGATAGTGAAGTGGGTGGGTTGCGTATCATGTGTACAGGCTAAAAAGATTGAAGCTCAGGATGAGCCAGATTCCTTAGTGTCACATCGTGAAACACCATGCCAAGAGCTGGGTCAGCGCAGGTTTGTTCTGTGTCACCTTGATTATTGCCAAATAAATCTCTTACTTGCAAGGCACTGCACAGTTTCTGCCTGCCGCAACTCTACCCTGCATGAGCAGCAGCTTCTGTTTGTCTGGAGCAAATATAAATTTCTACCACTCAGAAGAAAATTAATTGTGTGCGGTTCCTTCAGCAAGCAAACCTTTTCTAACGTTCCAAGGAAGTGAGTAGAACTCTCTCTGTGAATGTGTGTGTGTGTGTGTGTGCGTGTGTGTCCGCACGCGCGCGTTGAACCCCAGGCAAGCCCATTTTCTCATTAAATAGCAATGATTGCATTAAGAAATTAGCTAGCAAGCAGCAATAAAATATGTCAACATGGCTGCTTCCTGTCTTCCTGATCTGACAGCATGGTGTGTAAAAAGCAGCAACAGACCAGTAACTGGAGCCTTGCATGCATGGGTCTTTTAAAAAAAAGTGCCTGAATTCTGAATCAACAACACACTGCACTACTGTATAATTGGCTCATTTATATGAGGTGCTTATTCGGGACACTCAAGAAAGCTCCTTCCTCTGCTCAGAATATCTTGCCAGAGTTCACCCCTGCCAAGCAGAGCTATAGATTTCCAGCTTAGCTTTCTCTCCCATGGAAGCTTTTGAAAAAGAGAGCGGGAAGGAGGCAGAGAAAGAGAGAAGATGGACCCCACTGGGACAAATTCCACATATGTATGTTTTGTGCTAGGGTTGGGGCTTGCTTTAAGGTATACCAGCATGCTTCAAATTACCTTTTGAAATCAGTTTGCGGCACGGCCACATATTTGTCACAGAATCACATTGCATAGACCCGTGTTTCTCAGACTTGACATTCCTGAATGGGTAAATTTCTGCTCCCACAGTCCTCAGCTCTGGCCATGCTGCTTGCAGAATTTTGAGCTGAGTCCCCATGTCAGGAAGTAGTCATCTTTGAGAAACACAGCTATAGACACCCACCTCCAAAACACAACAGTTATTTTTCAAGGCACTGTCTTTACACATCTAGGAAACACATGTGGGGGAAAAGTGGATCCATGCTTTTTGTCTCACCACCCAGTGGGGGTCTGCAGGAGCAATCTGAATCCTTTGCCCATATGCTGAATGTGCTATATCAGCAGCCCCCAACTTTTTGGGCAGCAGGGACCAGTTCCGTGGATAGAGTTTTTTCCGTGAACTGGAGGGGGCGTGATTTCGGGAGCTGCCTGCATCCCGCAAATAGGGTTGTTTGCATGGCCCGGTTGCGGGCATGCCGTGGCCCAGTGCCAGTCCACGGACTGGAGATTGGGGACCCCTGTGTTATATGATTTGGGACTGATGTTCTCAGCTGAGAATCACCCAACACTGCATTCCATAGCAGAATGGATGCAACCAAAGCAGGCACAAAAATGGGTTTTTAGAGTGATCAGTAAAGGCTTCTTTTCTTCTGGATAGTTAATCAAGGTAGAATCTAGCACACTTACATGAATTGCACTACAGAGGCCTTTTAGTGATCAATATTAAGGCAGGATAACAAGAGTTCTGTAGTTGGGAGTCAAGATTTACTTATTTAAAAGGATTGCTATTTTCGGTGTTTTAATTGCTTTTGCTAGCATACCGCACCATTTATTGTGTTAGGCTTTGAAATTAAAAGTGCTTCTGAATATGGACAGAATATAATTTCATTGTGAATCATTTCATAAAAGAATATAAGGATATATTGCCCATCTGTAGTAGTCTCACTCATTCTCCTAGTACGCAACGTAATATCTAATGCTCTTGTGATTCTTGTATTATTATAGCTACCCAGAGTTCCTTTGGGCAACATATAAATTTAATAAATTAAATAAGTAAAAATAAATTTCTCGTTCAAAGGAAAGAAATTATTTTGCCACATTTTTATAGTTTTGCTTCTGACTTGGAATAAATTAGGAGATGCTTAGTTCATCTGCCTCCTTCTCCTTCCAATTACTGTATTATTACTATTTCAGAAGCCTAATTTTCAGTGTCCACCTACACAATTGGCATTTATGGGGGGGGGAGTTTTTGTCATCATTATAAAGCTGACCTGCATTTCCTGAAGTCTTTAAAAAAGGATGCTGAGGGCCTTTCCCCATTGCTGAGTAGTCAATTTGCAGAATGAGACAGGCAGCATATAAATTTAATCAATAAATAAAATGCTAGCTGTCTAACCTTGTGCTCATAGAACATTGTCCCTGCATGATTTGTTGTCCCTTTTGCTGATCCCCACCTGCCTCTAAAAAAGGTTAAAGGTTTATTGCATACACCATTTTGGTACTGAAGAATCAAAACCAGCTCTGGTTTTTCTGCACAAATGCTTGCTTAGTTAAACAATAGCTTCCCCCACCCCTGGATGATCACATTGTCCAATTATGAGACATCCTTTTGTTATGGGAACAGTCCATCTCTCTCTCAAGCACCTGCAGTGATGCCCTTGATGGCTTCCAGGCTCTCACGATCTGTACATGAGAGGGGGCGGTGCTCATCTCCAATCCTCAGCTGAGGGAGCCTGCGTTATCCGAGAGACATTTCCATCATCTTATGGCCAGCATGAAAGTACGGAACACAGTAACCTTCCCGTCAAAGCAGTACTCATTTATCTACTCGCATTTGCATGCTTTTGAACAGCTAGGATGGCAGGGACGGGGCAAGTAACTGGCTCTCTTTTAGCTTGCTGCTGAATGGTAACATCCTGATTTCATATACAGGTGATGTTAAGCCTAGCAATTCACCCTCTCCTGTTTTATGGATGTCGTTAGCCCACAGGCATCCACCCAGCAACCAGGGCAATAAGATAGGGATGTGATGTGATAGGGTTTTAGATCCCTTGTGAATTTTGACATGTGACTGGCTTGGCTGTTCTGCTTTACTACACATGCCAAAGCAGGAACAGACACTGGGGGGGGGGGAGACAAGGGTGATCAAACAATGATCAAACAAGGCTCAACCTTTTGAAAAATTTTCAAAAATTAGCTATTTAAAAACAGCCCATTAACAGCTGGGAAAGCCAAACAGTAAAGTAGGATACCAAGGAGGCTCCTCCAACTCCTACTGCTTGATAGGCTTGTTTCAACAATGGGCTTCATGCTCCTTCAGAGGATTTTTCAAGAGGAGTGGTACCAGCCGCTGGGCTCTGTTCTTTTCACCTGGAAGAGAAAACAAGGGAGGGGGGAAATGGAAGCAGAGGAGAAGGCCTGAGGAAGGGCTGCTCTAGCCCAGCCTGAAGTGGGCCAAACTATCTCCGCACTGGTAGGAACCCACCACTGATCCAGGAGGAGAAATCACCTTGGCAATGCAATATCTTCACTATTGAGGAGACCCTGATTGGTGGAATTCAACCAGTTGGAAAGCTACCTCCCAGTTGGAAAGCTACCTCCCAGTACTATAGATTTTTTTCAATTCAAGTTTTGCAGTAGAAAAATAATGCTATTGTGAGAATCTGTCCTCCAAATCCCTTTTAGAAATGTGTACTTATCTTTACCATATGATGGTTAGTCCTTAAAATCCACCTTCAGAAATCAAGATGGTGGTTTCCCGTTAGTAGGACATTCACATTTATGGAGTCCTTGAGCTTGACTGTTTGCTTGCAGATATTTCATTTACAGGCAAGGTTACATCTTCAATGCACACTCATATTTTGCACATCCTTCCTATTCTTGGCAGGCTTCTCTGCCACATCCGCATTATTTGGAAGGCTTCCCCACTAAGATTTTGAGGAATCAGACACTGGGAGCTGCAGAACCCATGAGATAAAATTCAAAATTAAGTACTGTCCTTTGCAGAAAAAGAAATGCTTTCCTCTATTTCCATACAATATTGATCTGAGTCAAGGATCAGTTGCAACAATCTTATTGAAACTTCACAACTGTCCAAATATTACACCGATAGATTTATTTATCTTATAGATCAAATAAATATTTTCCTCTCCATCCACTGTACTTCCCTTCTTGCTGCTAAGCCATTAAGCTGTGTGTTGCTTTAATAATGGTAATCAAAGCTGCATTTCAAAGGGAATAAAAAACAAACATGAGATTTCCTCATCAAATGCCTTTATGAGATGCTCAAGGCAATATAAATTACTAATCCCTGGACGAGTTGTGTAAAGATTTCTCTCCTCCTCCCCCCTTTTCCTTTCCCCTCTTTTCCTCCTGGTTAGATTTTTTCCTGAAAACATCATTTAATTAAAGTACCTGGTGTGGAAGGCTGAAGCGCTTTGAAGTCAAGCATGTGTGCTTCATGCTGAAGAATTTAGAAACCTACATATTGCTACATATTTCACATTAAAAAAAAGGATATGTGTTTTTAATTATAAACAGCTTGTTGGATGGACAATCCCAGTCCTTTATCAAGGTGGTGATATGCCCTAGCTATAGCTAGGAAACTTTATCCCATATATGTTATTTCTTTTATTACACTAGTAGTGTATGTGGCATGTTACAAGCGTTTGGTCAATAGTGGTCAACAAAAAAATGTACAATGTGTTGCCCCAGGAAGGAAGGGTGAAAGAAATGGAGGAATACAGGGGATACAGAATAACAGAGTTGGAAGGGACCTTGGAGGTCTTCTAGTCCAACCCCTTGCTCAAGCAGGAGACCCTATACCATTTTAGACAAGTGGCTTTCCAGTCTCTTCTTAAAAGCCTCCACTTCTAAAGGCAAGCTGTTCCACTGGTTGATTGTTCTTATTGTCAGGAAAATTCTCCGTAGTTTTATGTTGGATCTCTCCTTGGTTAGTTTTCATCCGTTATTTCTTGTCTTGCCGCTGTTCTTTAAAAAACAGGTAGACACCCCCGCTCTTCTTTGTGGCACTGGAACACTGCTATCATGTCACCCTTAGATTTTCTTTTCACTAGACTAGACCAGGGGTCTGCAACCTTAAACACTCAAAGAGCCATTTGGACCCATTTCCCACAGAAAAGAAAACACCGGGAGCCACAAAACCTGGGTGGGCGTGGCCAACTCAATGTCACTCACTTCTACCAGTCACATGACCCCCAAGCCATGCCTACCCAGCTGATCATTAGGGCAGAGAACCGGTTGTTAAAAAACACCGGGAACCACAAAACCCTTTTGACATATCTCTCTCTCTCTCTCTCTCTCTCTCTCTCTCTCTCTCTCTCTCTCTCTCTCTCTCTCTCTCTCTCTCTCTCTCTCTCTCTCTCTCTCTCTCTCTCTCTCTCTCTCTCTCTCTCTCTCTCTCTCTCTCTCTCTCTCCATCCCTCCTTCCCTCTCCCACCCTCTCTGCATCTCTCTGTCTCTGCCCTGGCCGCTTCTCCATCCCCCCGCCGTCACCCTTACCTTCTCAGGCCAGGCGAGGAGTGACTGGGAGGGGAGGGCGAAGGGCGGGGCCAGCCAGTGATCGGATCACCCGACAGGGAGCCACAGCAAAGGGCCCAAAGAGCCACAAGCGGCTCCGGAGCCGCAGGTTGCTGACACCTGAACTAGACATACCCAATTCCTACAACTGTTCTTCATATGTTTTAGCCTTCAGACCACACCCACCCCTGATCATTTTTGTCACTCTTCTCTGCACTCTTTCAAAGTCTCAACATTTTTTTTTTATATTGTGGTGTCCAAAATTGGATACAGAATTCCAAGTGTGGTCTTACCAAGGCTTCTCGGGATCTTGATTCTATCCCTTTGTTAATGAGAGAGAACAGAAGAGAGAAAGGGAGCAAGAAAGATACGAAGAGAAGAGGTTAGAACAGTGATGGCAAACCCTTGACATGTGTCACAAGAGACACACTATGTTATGTTCGGTGACATGCCAGGCCTCCCTTGTGCAAGAGGGCCCTGTTCTTGTGTGGCCTCTGGAACATCTGAAAATCATGCAAACATTTTGGGAGGTTCCAGGCCTTTGGCATGACTTTCAGAGGCTCTGGAATGTGCTTTCCTGCTTGACTTACGACCAGCCATCATTAAGACAGACCACAAAAAAGGGACTTATAACCCACAATTTGACCACAATTTACAACATTTGTGGCCAGAAACCAGGGTTTACTTCTGGTTTCTGGCAACAAATGCCCGTAGTGAACAATGGGTTTGCTTAATGACCACAGTGTTCACTTAACAACCACTGCAAAAAATAATAATCATAAAAGTAAGGCATGGTCAGATAGTGACCCATTTTAGGACCATCATGACTTACAACCAAAATTGTAAATTACAGCCATAAGTTGAGGACCACCTATATATTTGCTCAAAAGTTACTCAAGAGTTTCAGTAAGCTGGAAATAACTACGTGCACATGTAAACTTTCAGTAAGCTGTTTAATTTGTCATCCCAAAAAAGCTATTTCTGCAAATAAGGGGGCTCATAGTATCTTTTACCATTCAAACTAGTTAAAATTACTGTGGTTCATTTATTACTAGTTAGCTTCAGGATTACAGAAACAACAAATAGATTATACACACACACATCCTGTATATACATGCGTGTATACATACATACAGGTCTTCTATCATTTTTTTAAATTGGGGTATTTTCTAACAGATATTTAGAAATATGAGTCCAGTTAACTTGATTAGAGACAGAGGATTAGCTGTGATTTTCTGATGCCAAATGCGGAATTGTTGTAAATTTGTGATACCATTCAAGAAATTCTGAGAAAGGGTAAATGAAATTGTTTGGAAACATTTGCAGAAGTTGTGTCAGCTGCTTTAGAAGCACTTCATGGTTATCCATCTTTTATGTGATAGAGAACATTGTTTTCCCAGTCTCTAATTCTTAAATAAGATGATTAAAAGAAGCAAAATGCAGCTCTTTGTGTGACCGATCTGCAGCCACGGGAAGGGTACTTTAATTAGTAGAAAACCAAGATCAAAGTCAGACGTCATCAGAAGATGACCTTTCTATACACTGTATCTGATAAAGAGAATGCAGACAGTGTATTTTAGGATTATGTCCACCCAAAGGTGTTATGAACCGGCAAACATGATTTAGGCCTAACATCATTTATGAGGCTAATGGTGTTGCTGTCTTCCTAGAATAATTTATATTGGATTTCTTTTGTTATATTTTAAGGCAATGCTTAAATTACAGCTGGTGTAAGATTTAAGAGAAAAGAGTGTTTTCTTGAATTCTATAATGGAATGGTTGTTTGAATTCTTATGTTTACTCTTACTGACTTTTTTTGTATTGCTCCGGCATAGAAACAGTAGTTTCAGTAATTCTGAAAGTAATATTTTCCTTCCTTCCTTCCTTCCTTCCTTCCTTCCTTCCTTCCTTCCTTCCTTCCTTCCTTCCTTCCTTCCTTTTCCTTCCTTCCTTCCTTCCTTCCTTTTCCTTCCTTCCTTCCTTCCTTCCTTCCTTCCTTCCTTCCTTCCTTCCTTCCTTCCTTCCTTCCTTCCCTTGAAATCTATAAGGCCAATATTCTAAATTGAAGTCCTCCCTGAAATGTCATATTCTTTCATATGTATTCGTTAGTATGAATGAGATAGAAGTAGAGTGAACAAGATAGAAATTTCCGTCAATAGAAACTCAGTTATAGCATAAACAATAATAATGCATGAAAACAGTAGTAACGTAAGAAACAAGTTACATTTCCAGCTTCAATCCTTACCTTATCAATAGTAATGTATGGAGCCACCATTCCTTATTCATGACTCAGAAATTTTACATAGTATTTTGGAAAGATGTATATACCTAAGAGAGTGTGTCATATAAACAAATGGAATATAGCTAAAGGTTAAAATAATAATTATAAAAATTGCATACTAAATTGCTTCTAGTACATAAAGTTGCATGCAATGACATACCTGGATTTGTTTTAGAGTTATGTTTAAATTTGATGAAAATTTATTTTCAAACATGAGCAAATTATTTGTGATGTACTGATTCTTTCCTCATCTCATGTCAGTTCATTTTTCTTTAAGCTGTCAATATAGTTAACCACAAGCTTCCGAATTTGACCAGTGCATCTTAAATGAATCAATCAAAATACATTTCATTCTTTTAGAACAGGCTTTTAACTTCCCACTGGATAAAAATCTATTTTGATAGGTAAATATGCATAGGGCCTACTTCCTTTCCACATGTTTTGGTAAAGCATTTTAAAGCCCCTTTTTCCGGAAGGCCATCTCTGAACTTTAGCTTACAGAACCTAAAATGCAAAACCCTTCCCTCTTTATATCGTTTACTGTCGCCGGTACATTGCGTATGGTTGACAACCATTAAGAGTCATGGAAAAGCAGCTGTCGAAAAGGAAAATGGCCTCAAAGAATTGCCCCTGGTCTTTGGCAAAGGAGGAGCACAGGGCTTTTTTGCATGACTCTGATCATCACAGCTCATGACTAATTCCGTTGCTTCATTTGAATTTGCTTTGTTGTAGCAGTACCCCTGGGCAATTGCCAGGTCACAGTATGAAGTAGTACATACAAAGATTAAACATGCAGTGCTATAACTCTGTGAACTGTGGCAGAAAGGAACAGCAGGCTCCTTTTCAAATAAAAACAAAGCATAATCTCTTTCTCCAGACGTCCTTCTCCAGCACCATGTATAATTAAAACGCATTGGAAAGATGGGCTCCTCTTCCTGTCAATCAAGATCAGCAGAGATAGTTAAATCCATTAGATCCAGGAGGATCAATGGATAGCTTTCTTGTTTGAATTCAGAAAGGCAACAGCATTTGTCTTGGGCCCACCATTCTTTTTATTTCCACATGGTTGAATCACATGACGGATGGCCCCAGTGGCTGGATAGAGAGATACAGCAATATAGCCCAAGCATCTAACAGTTAGAGAACTGATTTGCATGTTATAGTTTCCTTCCCTCTTCTGTTTTAAAGTTTTCCACTTCGCTTCTTGTAAACACAAAGTCATTATTTCTCGATTGCAGTCATTGAAAGTTGCAGCGCTGAAACATTAGTCACAGACACGTAACTCAAGAAATAATCATATAAAATCTAGCAACGTTCCCAGCATGTATCGATGTTTGCACTTAATGATAAACCTTTAATAATAGTATTTTTTTCCACATTGCATCCGATGAATTATTCATCGAGGCTAATGAGACATATCAGGTAAAAGGAAGTTCGGAAAAAAAGGTTTCAAGGGAAAGGCACAGCAAAGGAATTACTCTTTTAAAATGTGCCGTTTGGAGTACAAAAGGCCCTTTCAAAAAAAAGGGGAATTTTACACAAATGCTGCAAATTGAAATTGAAAAGAATATCTAAAAAATCCATTTATTTCTGCCCCGTATTAAAATCACTGCTAATAATTAAGAAAAGTGACTATTAAAACTGGGTAGAGCGGTTCAGTCAACTCTTTCAAATCTTACGATGCAAGGCACGTATGAACTAATTTATTTAAAAGATTTTTAAATCCAAAAGGGATTTCAAAGTGTTATAGATTGAATGGTTAGCATAGCAAGAAGAAAGCTAAAACTGTAAAATAAGACTAGGAGGCAGAGATGTGATTTCAACCAATTAAAAATGCACATTGAAATAGAAAAACACTAGAGTGGAAAAAGCATAAGCACCTTCAAGTGAAGCTCAATTTCTGGAGATATCCGGAACACATAAATGCAGTTTCCTGGGAAAAACAAAGTTTTTGTTTTATTGGGTATGCCACTCAGCACCACTATATGAGATAGGCAGCTATATTAATATTTTACAAAACCTACACAATTGGCCATTGTTTTGTTTCAAGATTTGGTTTTTCACCTTGCCTTCTTCTCTAGAGGAATCCTACGAAAGTCCAAACCAGGACAAATTATGCTTAGCTTTGGAGCCCCCACAGGATCAGCCAGGTACTGCACTTGCCTGGAACCTAAGCAGATCATGGCACCCCCACCGAGTTTATCTCCCACAGGAAGGAATTCCAAATGCAAAGCTCTATTTTTGAAATGAATTTCCTTGTAGCTCTGCAAGAACAGATTAATATGAAGCACGGCAAGCTTTTAGACGTTTGGGTCCTCCAATAATTTAAGCTTTTAGCAGGAAACCCCACCATCTGAATTGCTCTCAAACATAAATAGGCAAGCAATGTACTTCCTCCAGGACTTATCAAATATGGTTCAAATTAGGCACACCAGGGAATTGTACCAGCTAAATCCTATAAACCTGTGAACCATTTTCAATGGAAAACTACATATAGGTAGTCCTTAACTTACTATATAATGGAGCCTGGAATTTCCATCATAAGTCATAATGGTCGTAAGTTGAGTCACACATATAGCTGGATCCAATTTTATGGCTTTTTGTGTTGGTTGTTAAGCAAAGGTCACTCATGCCCTTGTCACCTCTCGTTTGGACTACTGCAATGCGCTCTACATGGGGCTACCCCTGAAGAGTATCCGGAGACTTCAGTTGGTGCAAAATGCGGCTGCGCGTGCTGTGGTGGGTGTGCCAAGGTACACCCACGTGACATCGATACTCCGCCAGCTGCATTAGTTGCCCATTGGTCTCCGGGTCCAATTCAAGGTGTTGATCACCATCTTTAAAGCCCTTCATGGCTTGGGACCAGGTTATCTACGGGACCGCATTCTGCCTCATACTTCCCTTCGACCGGTTAGGGCCCACAGAGTTGGCCTCCTCCAGGTCCCGTCGGCCAAGCAATGCCGGCTGGGGGGCCCAAGGGGGAGAGCCTTCTCTGTGGCTGGTCCCGTGCTCTGGAACCAACTTCCGCCAGAGACCCGAACTATCCCCACTCTGCTGGCCTTCCGGAAAGCTGTTAAGACATGGCTTTTCCTGCAGGCGGGGGGTAGAGCTTAATTCACTCGAGCTCACCCCCCAAGTATGTATGATATTGAATGGTTGGTGATGATTTCTATATTATGTTTTAATTTTTATATTTGCTTTTAATTAACTTTTTAGATTTTGGTTATTCTTGTATTTTCTCACTGTTGTACGCCGCCCTGAGTCCTTAGGGAGTTGGGCGGCATATAAGAATTCCAAAATAAATAAATAAATAAATAAATAAACACCACAGTTGTTAAGTAAATCAAGGTATTTTTATAGGCATTTATTTGCCAGAAACCAGCAAAAAAAGGGTCATAAATCAAGGTCACATGACTTAGTACATCACAACTGGTCATAAAGGTGTGTTGGCTGCCAAGTGCTCAAAATGCAATCATGTGACTATGGGGGAGGTATGTAGCTTTTGGGGATAAGCAATCAGTTGTAAGACAAGGACTAGTAGCTATTTAGGCACTGCAGAAATCCAGTTTAGGGATTTCCAGAATATGAAGAACTACAATTGGACTATTTCTGGCCAGGAAAGACAACAACTGAGAAATAAATCGAAGATAGTAAGTAGTGCTCTGGGCCACTGGCTTTACTAGAGATTCAAGTAATAAGGTTGGATCCAAGGCCAGAAATCATATAACTCATAGAAACATGAGAAATTGATAGCAGAAAAAGACTTAGAGGTACATTGGGTCTTCCCTTTGAAGTTTTTTTTGTTGTTTATATTTTTAATTTTTGTCAGATGATGTTTATCCCAATGTTTAAACCCATTTACTGATGACTGACTCCTACTCCCCTGGAAGTTTGTTCCAAGCTACTGTTATTCTTTCTGTGAAGTAATACTTTCTAACATTACTGTCAAGATTGAACCACTTTGCTTCTTTCAAACTCTATCACTATTCAACTTGCTAATAAGCTGGGGAGAGGGAAGGGTGAAATGGAATGCTGAGAAGCTGTGTACAGATCGTGAGAGCCTGGAAGCCATCAAGGGCGTCACTGCAGGTGCTTGAGAGAGAGATGGACTGTTCCCATAAAAAAGGATGTCTCATAATTGGACAATGTAATCATCCAGGGGTGCCCCCACCCCTGGATGATCACATTGTCCAATTATGAGACATCCTTTTGTTATGGGAAACTATTGTTTAATTAAGCAAACATTTGTGCGGAAAAAACAGAGCTGGTTTTGATTCTTCAGTACCAAAATGGTGTATGCAATAAAGTTTTACTTTTGGGAATTCAAAGCTCCTGAGAGTGTTTTCTTGTTTTGGGTTCACTAGTTGGACAGTTGATAATTACTTTTGCATTCCCCTCCTGTCAGTTTGAGGTTATCCTCCCCCACCCTCCACCCCGTCTTCTTGATTTTTGCTTAATATTGAAAATACTGCTTATTTGCACTCTTAATGTGGACCCAGATTGTTGGGAGCAATATGCTGACTCTGTAAATCACTTAGAGAGGGCTGTAAAGCACTGTAAAGCGGTATATAAGTCTAAGTGCTATTGCTATTAATATGTTTATTAAGGTTTCAATCATGTCCCCATTTTCCCTTCTGTCCTCCAGGCTGTACAATTCCTCCAATTTCTCCTGATATATTTTGTCCCCTCAGACCTTGCACCATTTTTGTAAAACTCCTTCTTAAGGACAAGGAAGAAAATGATAATGCTTTCATGATGCCTCCATGACTTGTAGAATTATTCAAAGCAACGGATGAGACTGCGACCGTAAGTACATAGCGTGAATACCACAGTATCTGCAAGAACATATGATTTGAATCAGAATGATAAAAGAAATATGCCCTGTGTGTGACATCATGACACACATAAAAATGGGCAGGGCTTGCAAGATGATGCTGTAACACTGCTTGCCATCCTTGTCCAGAGGTGGGTTCCTTCCGGTTCGGACTGGTTCGCCCAAACCGGTAGCGACCCGCTACTGACATCACAATGACCTCACCCACCCGGTTCAGTCGGTGCCAGTCCGTGGGCGCCACCATTTTTTAAAAATTTATTTTTATTTATTTTTGAAATTTTTGAAATTTATTTTTTCTTCTGAGCATGCACAGAAGCCGAATTTTCGGCACTGTGCATGCAGCCGCCATCTTGTTTTAGACCTTTTTAAAAAAAAATCAGATTTTTCAGCACTGCGCCCACGAGGCGTGTCCATGTGGCGCAGGATGAAGCGAACCGGCAGCGAGATAAGTTAGAACCCACCCCTGTCGTTGTCCCATCCTGAAAAATCCCTTTGGAGGAATAACCTGTTTGTGGTATGGGTAATTAGGTGGCTAATTGCAGTTTCAGATAATCTTTCCTCTGCCTTTGAAGAGACAGACATTTGGGCTTTGCAGGCTGAAAACAGTAAGATTTATACAGAGAGTTCAGACATTGGACTCACTTTCCATTTTGGTCAGTTTGCAAACCTAATAAGTTTGGATGTGGTATGGGAACCATGAAAATAATCTGTTTCTTTAGTGGAAAGAACATGGAGGCAAGATGAAAGCAGAGGAGAGGAAGAGAAAGAGAAAATCGATTGAATAGATAGCTTTTTTATTTAAATCGCTATAATGTATTCAAGAAAAGACTTCCAAAGGCATAATGACTATCAGGATTATAACTGCTTGCAATCTCATTTACCTGAAGGACCTGGGGATACAAACTTCATTAAAACAAACAGGAGAGATACAAACTTAGAGTGCCATGCAGAACATAGCACAAATTCAGAGCCAGTTCATTCCTTCCCACAGCTTGCTTTAATCCTTAGGTGAGTGGCATGAATGGGTTGTACTCGGACCTCAGCCTTATACACCTTTGATACACCTGGAGAATTTATCTGCACAAGGACAGGATTCAACGTATAAACCACAGGTACCACAGCCTGGATAGGGAACAAATGTCAAGCTTATATCTTTTTTTATTATTCTACTATGTGCTTACTCTCTTTCAAATCCCACTGATTGGGGAAGAGATTGGTGAAATAGATCCAGATTGTTCTGTTTTCTCTTCCTGGCTGAAACAACAAAACATTCCCCTTTTTAAAGAACACAGCAGGGGGTATGATGAGCTCATGACTCTGATTCTTTTATGATCCTTCTGTTGGATCGGAACCAGAGATTTCTGATAATTGCACTTCACAGCATCGGAGATTGCAAATGTTATTAAAATTCAGTTCGAACTGAATGGAACAGGAGACAGTTTGGAATAAGTAGCTCCTTGGCACAGATCAGCAAAAATTGTTTAACCGTAGCAAGAAAATTAGCATGTTAAACAAAAACTAAAGATAAAATCTACTATGCTTATTTTTTAGCCTCAGGATTTTCATCATTATATTACTAAATAAATATACTAAATATATTCACTAGTTGCCTTTGGCTAGATTTTGAAGGATCTTTATTGGGTAGATTTAGAATTGTGTAGTGAAATCTGTGATCTGTACGTAGTCAGGAGCAGTGTTGAATTGGCTCCGTAGCCCAAAAAGAAGGATGAATGATTCAGTCTAATTCCAATTCAGTCCAATTCATGATTATTTCATTTTTTTCCAATTCATAATCTGATGCTGTCCCATACATAGAAACTGATGACATTCATTTGTTCGTAAGTTCGTTCGTTTGTTCATTCATTCCCCACCTTTAATATTTTCACAAATAACTTAAAGTGGTGAACATCTCCAATAGACCTTCCTCCTATTTTCCCCACAATAGAAATCCCGTGAGGTGGGTTGGGTGGGCTGAAAGAGAGTGACTGGCCCAAGGTCACCCAGCTGGCTTTCATGGCTAAGGCGAGACTTGAACTCACTGTCTCTTGGTTTTTAGCCTGGTACATTTACCACTAGACAAGCATATGGACACACAATAAACTACTATAAGATGACCCAAATGCTGCTTGCTCGCTCAGTCTGTCTGTCTGTCTGTCTGTCTGTCTGCCTGCCTGCCTGCCTGCCTGCCTGCCTGCCTGCCTGCCTGCCTGCCTGCCTGCCTATCTATCTATCTATCTATCTATCTATCTATCTATCTATCTATCTATCTATCTATCTATCTATCTATCTATCTATCTATCTATCTATCTATCTATCTATCCCTATCTACCTACCCACCCACCCATTCATAATCTTGCACAGGATGCCTTTCACTGAGGCTATGTTTTGTATTTGGCTCCTATTTCTTGCTATTTCATACCTTGTTCTAACTGATGGCTCTTGAAATTCTAATAGAAATCTTCCTTGGTTCTAATTTTCTATCGTTTGTGTGAATGTGCAGTTCAGATAGCAATATCTCTGGTAGCAGTGTTTATATATCTACAGTGACTTATAAATGCCTTGGACCTCATGAAGCATGCAAGCTTAGCACCTCTCTGCTATTGATAAAAGCAACCAGTCTTTCTTGAATATTCTGTGTGAGCCTGAAAAAGAGGAGTCCCTGCTTTGCGAGGAACTCTAAGGAATGAATTACTCCAAACAGCAGCTGGAAAAATGTTGGGCTGCTTTCATGTATAGGATAAGGTGACCAGATTTAAATATTTGTAAAGCGGGACACCATTGACGGGGGGGGGGGTTCTAGGGGAGCAAGACGGGAGGGGTCTGTCTCTCTTATCCCGCAGCCCATCCACGTGAATAAAGGTGGAAACACAAATCCAGGATTGCTTTGCTGCAGCTTTGTGCACCCCCCCAAACACCCCCCCTTCATCGCAGCCCTTACCGCCGCTCTCGCTGCTCTGCCTCCCTGCCTGGCTACAGACGTCCGCCTGCCTTCCTGAAGCAGCGCTGCCGCAGTTCACTTTTGTTTTGCGGTGGGAGAAGGAAGAAAGTGGGCAGCGAGAGCAGCAGCCTCTTCCAAGCGCAGGCCTGGCGCTCTCCCCACACGGAGGGCTTCTGCCCGGCTGGCTGGCGGCGGCTTCTGCAACGGAAGCAACACGCAGCTGTGAAGAATCCTCACCACCCACCCTCCCGGAGCACCACAGCCGCGGTTTGCCATAGCCGGGGCTTGCCTCTGCTGCATCTGGCCCGGAGAGGGACATCGGCAGGAGAAGGAAGAAAGCAAACCGCGGCTGTGGTGCTCCGGGAGGGTGGGTGGTGAGGGTTCTTCACAGCCGCGTGCTGCCTCCATTGCAGAAGCCGCCGCCAGCCAGCCGGGCAGCAGCCCTCCATGTGGGGAGAGGGCCAGGCCTGCGCTTGGAAGAGGCTGCCGCTCTTGCTGCCCGCTTTCTTCCTTCTCCCGCCGCAAAACAAAAGTGAACTGCGGCAGCGCTGCTTCGGGAAGGCAGGCGGACGTCTGCAGCCAGGCAGGGAGGGAGAGCAGCAAGAGCGGCGGCCCCTTCCAAGCGCAGGCCTGGCCCTATACCCGCCCAGGGGGCTGCCGGCCACCAGTGGCTTCCGCGCCACACTTGCTTGGCGGGACTTTTTAAAAACGCTGCAGGATGCGGGACAAATTATTAAAAAGCGGGACTGTCCCACCAAAAGCGGGACGTCTGGTCACCTTAGTATAGGAGAGAGGTGCTATGCTCATTCTAGGCCTAAAGCACATCTCCTAAATTACTTCCAAAGCCTGATATTTGGACACCTGTGCACTCCAGTGCACTCTTTGGTTTCTGCCAAGAGTGAATGGCTGCTGGATGTCTGCAGACAGACAGGGTCTCCAACAGGCAACAGCTAAGGTGACACTGACCTCCATTCTTTCAGTTATATAAGAATGGGTACAAGAGCCATTTCTTCTTTTCACCCTTTCCATTTATGTCCTACAGGATATTCCTGGGATATCATAGGGCTTTTCCCACTGCTGAGTTGATGTGGTAAACCACTGGTATAGCAATAACATTTAGGCACTGGTGAAATCCAATTTTTTTTTACTACTGGTTCTGTGGGCATGGCTTGGTGGGCGTGGTGTGGCTTGGTGGGCATGGCTTGGTGGGCATGGCAGGGGAAGGATACTGCAAAATCTCCATTCCCTCCCCACTCCAGGGAAAGGATATTGCAAAGTCCCCATTCCCTCCCCACTCCAGGGGAAGGATATTGCAAAATCTCCATTCCCAACCCACACTAGGGCCAGCCAGAGGTGGTATTTGCCGGTTCTCCGAACTACTCAAAATTTCCACTACCAGTTCTCCAGAACCTGCTGGATTTCACCCCTGCCAGTGATTTAGGCTTATATACCTAAGCTATAAACTACCCTTTAGATGGCAGAAAATTATGTTAGCTTGAAATTTATCCTCTGCCAACTCCACCCTGCCTCCTTGGCCTACAGTTATTGAAATTTCTCCAAGGCAATGAGTGACAAAGTCTAATAGATTTTACACACCTTGAGGTTGCCCTTGAATGTTATCAGATTAAGAGGGAAAATATTATTTTAACTCAGGTGCTCTTATGGCCAACTAAATCCTGGTCTCACCTGGATGCTGGGGAAGACGAAGACTACAATATATTATGGGGATATGGCAGAAAGCAATATTTTTATGGGTGATGGTTGTTCTTCGATGAAACTGGGAATTTTATTTATTTTATTTAGCGTATGGCATCTACAGAGGTCATGCAATCACTGATATACAGCATTAATGAAACACATTATACATACAGACACAAATGCAACAGGGAAGAGGCCCACCCAACGGCCTTAAACAGATGAACGAAAACTGACAAATGCTGCAACAAATATAGAAGATGATTCAAGGCATCCTTAACAAATCTTCCATTTTTTGTGACCTGGTTTTGACCCTGTCCCATCCCAACCCCCTCCCTCAAACCATTTCAGACCTGCTGCTAGCAGTTCTAAGATGAATCTTGGGCCTTTTCCCCATTAGTGGCATGACATTTTCATGGCTTCGGCCCTCACCCCCCCTCACACACACACACACACACACACACACACATCAAATGATAAAAAGCTTCTTCTTGTGACTGTCATTTTGGTAGAACGCTTGGATGACTCTCATAGATGCTCATAGGTAAATACACTCTGAAGCAGAAATTCAGGTGGCTTTCCACATAAAACATGGATTCAGTCAGCCCCTTTGTTTTCTGTGGAGACTTCTCTCTGTGTCCCTTCCAAAAACCACCTCTCTGCTAATCATCTATTTTCTACATAACAATAACTAATCTTCTGTTTGATATGTCGTGTTGAAAAGGGCGGTGGTGCCATCAAAGCAGCCCGGGGTTCTCTGGTCATAGCTGAGCAGTTGTGGCTCACCAGATTAGCCTGAGTTTATGACGGGCTCCTCGATTACAGCTATTGGAAGCTTCACAGCCAAGGCTGTGATCAGTCCGGAGCTCCATTAATCTAGTCCTTCTTATCCTTTTCATGTGTCGTATGATAATGATAATGAACCAGGAAGTACCCATTTGTAGACTGCACTGTTGACATCGACAATTCATCATTCTCTGTTTAATTAAGGGACAACAATAAAATGAAAATCACACCAAACAGCCTAGCCTCAGCTGAAGGATTCACGACTCGTGCTGGAGTAAATGACACACTGGCCAGCAGTGCCCTCCACAGATGAGCTTCAAAAAAACCAAGGTGACTGTAGCGGCGTCTAAAGGGCGCCACAAATCCCAAGGAGGCCTCTGGCTCTGCTCCACCAGTCATGTAAATTGTGGGTCGGGTGTAAAATGTGCATCGGGAACACTGAGAGATAAAAGCACATGGGAATCACAGAAAGGCAAGCAATTAAACAGCTGTTCCTGGCTTGGCAGAACAGGCAGGAAGAAATAAGGATGTTCTGGAGATGGAACTGGGTTTGAATTGCAATTGTGCTATGCCTGGTTTGGGGATATTCAAATTCTCTGGCAAAGATTTGGGTTCAGAAAAGACAAGGGATGGGAAAATTTGCCCAGTTTTGTTTCAGTTTTTAGAGTGGTTTTTTTTACATTTTAATGAGAATCCACATCATTTAGCAATGTTATTTTTTTTAAATTAGCTTTAGCATATAGATTTTGCATAATGTAAAGTGCTTGTATACATTTTTCCCCTCCAATTTCCTGCACAATTATAAATATATTATAAATTATAAATATAAATATAAAAGGTATATTTTATAAATAAAAATATACCTTTTTATTCATCCTGTTGAAATAGCAAACTGCATAAGAAAATTCTTCAAATTGTATTGCAAAAAGTTCAAATTGTATTGCAACGGTTTGGGGAAATGAAAATTAGGCAGGTTAACGTAAAAAGTACCAACTAAAGAACTTGAAAACCTCAGGCAAAATAAGTTATTTTTATCCAAGCTTTTCATTAATAATGGATGCCATTTATTTCATAATTTTATCCTGAGAATTCACAAGAGATTATTTCCCCCCAGAATCATTTCCATTTTATGAAAGGGAAAGGAATGCTGAGGAAGAGTGGTGATCTTGGTAATAAATATAAAATCTCCAGAATGAGAGGTCAAGTTCTGAATCCACTGGATAATATCAGATCATTATGTTACCAATTTATTAGCGCTGATGTCGCCTGAGAGGGATTTTGTTAGAGCCTTTTTGGTTTCAAGATGAGAAAATACATGATGGATGAAGAATTGAGAACAATGGACTTGCTTGGACTTCTTAGGAGATTCAAAAGAAGTTTCATATTGTTTTTATGATTGCACTCTCTTTTTCAACTGATGCTTTTGCAGTGTGAAGATCCCTGGAGAAATAAAGAAGCCAGCTGTAGAAATTATATGCAAAACTGTATGAATTATATATTGTAGGTCTTGGACAACCTGAAGGCAATAAAAGAGAGAAGAGGTTAGGATAGCCATGAAAATTTGTAAAACCAGAAGAAAACTACAGGTAATCCTCGACTTATGGCCAGAGGTAGGTTGCTGTCGGTTCGGACCGGTTCTATAGAACCAGTAGCGGGAATTTCCCCCCGCTCGCTGAACTGGCAGCAATGGCCAGCTGGCCATGCCCCTGAACCGGCTCTCTCGGCGGTGCCATAGGTGCCGCCATCTTGTTTTTCGCTTCTGTGTATGTGCAAAAGCAGGGTTTTTAGCACTGCACATGCACGCGTACGTGCCCACGTGGTGCATGAGGAAGCGAACAAGCAGCGAGGTACGTTAGAACCCACCCCTGCTTACGGCCATTTGTTTAACAATGGTTCAAAGTTATGACAGCCTTAGAAAAAAATGACTTACGATGTGTTCTCAAAGTTATGACAATTGCACCATACATGTGGTCACGTAACTCTGGTTCTTGACAACCGGCTTACATTTACGACACTTGTGGCCTCTTGCAGTCATGTGATCTGCCAGAGATTTGCCACCTTCCTAGCCATCTTCCGACAAGCAAAGTCAATTAAGGACTTCCAGAGAGTGCAAGGAATCCTTGAAAAGTTTCCACAGCATGGGGAAGTAACCATAAGAGATGTAAGATGAAGGAAAGAGAGCTGTAGAAAGTGGAGGAAGAATGATCATTCCACTTTTTTTCAGCTTTGCAGTGGGGAAGAGTTATTATTATTATTTTTTTACATTAATAGGTTTGTTCCAATACCTCAGGCAGAAGAAAGTCCTACCCAACCTTGAGAGAACGAGGAGTAAGCTATATGTGCTAGGCATCAGTAGGGATGTAACAGAAATCCATTAGAGATTATTCTTATGTCAAAATGCATTGATCTGCAAATTCTGCCATAACCTGGGCAACAGCAGGGAAAGAGCCTGTGGTTCCTATTTGTCCTTCACCAGAAAAGCTTCTAAATATCAGCAAGGAATGTTAAATAAAAAGAGGGATTATATTTCAAAAAGTAGGTCAGTGCTATGACACATTTAATTATAAATTATATAGAGAAATGTGAAAGAGAAGGGGGGGGACAAAAAGGGAAAAATCTTGCTGAAAATATTGCCCCCAGCAGGAGAGGATATTAAGAGCTGAAGTGGTGCAGTGGTTAAATGCAGCCATTGCAGGCTGACTGCTAGTTCAACAGTTCAGCTGTTCAAATCTCACTAGGCTCAAGGTTGACTCAGCCTTCAATCCTTCCGAGGTCGGTAAAATGAGGACCCAGATTGTTGGGGGCAATATGCTGAACTCTGTAAACCGCTTAGAGAGTGCTGTAAAGCACTATGAAGCGGTATATAAGAAAAGTGCTATTGCTAGTGCTATTGCTATATTTTAGATTTTTTTTTTTTGAATAGTGCTGGAAAAATCCCAACTTGAATTAGCTCAGTCTTCCCTATCTGTGCAGGATGGTAATTTGGGGAAATGCAGTTCCAGAGAATCATGAGGACACCAGTTAAAGAAGGATTTGCTGCTCGAAGAAAGTAGAAAAAATGGAAAGAACCACTTCCTTCAATATTTGTATGGGATACGCAAGGCCACCAAATCTCAAAATCCCCTTGTGTCAGACTTACTCTCAAATTATTGCTGGAGGAGAAATAGTGGAGGTTCCGGTCTTAGTACCAAGTCAAATGTTCAGTTAATTGTAGTAATTTGTGGTGACTTCACAACCAGTCCAGGAAGACCTTCTTGAATCACTGCTGGCACAATATCTTGATCTGACTAGGGGTATTGTTCTAAGCAGACCTATATATAAGTCAGTTCATCAGTTCAAAATTAAAAAGAAGAAAAAGGGGACAGAATGAATGGATCTCCTTGGCTTTTAGTTGTAGGCAGCTGTGATGGGCTGGGTAGATAACACGTTGTACAGATTTATTTATTTATTTTATTTATTTATTTTATTTGTCAAAACGTGTACAAGATAACAGGTATGGTATAAACATAAACAAAAGCAAAGTAGGTATAGGTAAATTTGGACAATAGGACAGAAGGACAGGGACGGTAGGCACAGTGACGCGCTTATGCACGCCCCTTACAGACCTCTTAGGAATGGGGTGAGGTCGACTGTAGACAGTCTAAGGTTAAAGTTTTTGGGGTTTGGGGAAGAAACTAATAACTAATACTAATAACTAACTGCCCTGTTTCTGTATGAAAAGAAAAAACAAAAACAACATATTATAAAAATAATTATTGCCAAAGCTTCCTGTACGTAGGAAAAGTGAGCAAGATTAAAGAGAAACGGCAGAGTTGACCCATGCACACTGTACCCATCTATAGCACATTGGCTATTTCTGAGATTTGGAAGAAAAAATCTGCTTAATGCAACTCAGTACTTAATAAAAGAAGCATGAGAACAAATGAGTCCTCAGGGAGAAGGGCGGCATGTAAGAACACTAAATAAATAAATAAAATGTTATTATAATTTGAGTAAATTATTTTACTCAATATTTGTTGAGTAAAATAACTCAACAAATATGAGAACAGATAATTCAATATCTCAGGTAATTTATACATCCTTGCAAACCAAATTGTTTCCAATCCAAAGACAAATGGCTGAAAACAGAAAGATATCAGATGAGCACAGATTGCTGTTTTTGAATATCCATAGTTTTTCTTCAAGTTTAGCAAAGACTGCTGCTTGTTCTGTGTTCAGCCTATCAGAAAGCATCTCTCTGTAACCCTTGTATTTATGCCGCTTTACTTTTTCTCAGTGACAGCAACAACAAAGATTCCTTGAAAGACTACATCTTAATAAATTTATTATCATGGAAATGTTTGTAGACTACAGTCTAATTAAAGCTTATAGGATAATAAATTGGTTGAGTCACTTCAAAAGACTAACAGGATACCTCTCTGGAATCCTGTCAAGGATGTGTTAATTATGGTTTGTTTGTTTGTTTGTTTGTTGCTTGTTCTCACAGGTCTTTGAACGCCTAGATGCGTATTTTTATAGAGATCAATTTGCAGTCTCAAACCAAATGATTTTACAGTGTGTTTGCACTGATGCTCCTCGGCTGAGTCCCCTGATTTAGAGTCGCTGTTGGTAAATATATCAAAGGATGGTGGAGGAGATGATTGAAAAAAATTATAGAAAAAAGCAGAGAGAGAAGTAACAGAGGGATAGAGAGATGCCAAGGACATAGAAAAGATTGGGGTTTTTTAAGGGATCTGTGTCAAAATGCACTATTTTCAAAATGTACATTAAAATTGGAACGTGGCACTTCTTACTCCTATAATTGACATTCTCGTCATATAAATAGAAGCCATTGCCAAACAAAATGAAAAGCACTTACCTCTCTCAAGGGGTACTTTACATACAGAAATTGCAGCATTTATAATAAAACCTAAGTAAGAAGAAATCAGTAGTGCTGCTTGTGGTAACCACTCCATCGAGCGTAGATAATTTGGGGGAGGGAGAGTTTCTAATGAGTCAGTCTTGACCCCTGGCGAATGACGGACTGACATCCCTTCAGCTTTCTTGGTAAGATTTCAGAAGCAGCATCTTCAGAAATTCTTCTTTCCAGGACTGAGGGATCGTGACTGGCCCAAGGTCACCCAGCTGGCTTTGTCTCCCAAAAGTGGGACTAGAACTCACAGTCTCCCAGTTTCTAGCCTGGTGCCTTAATACTATCAGCAAACTGGCTACACTGCAGGGATGAAATGCTGCCGGTTCAGAAGGGCCGGTCAGTTGTTGCAGAGCCGATGGAGCTGGCGGCGGTCGCAGCATGGGGCTTCTCCCGCCCGCTTCCCCCGCCCGCCTGGATGCCACCATTTGAGTTCTTCTATGCTCTGTGCATACACAGAACACTTTGCGCATGCACAGAGTGTAGAAGAACTCAAATGGCGGCATCCAGGCGGGCGGGGGAAGCAGGTAGGAGAAGCCCCGCGACCGCCGCCAGCTCCATCGGCTCTGCAACGACTGACCGGCCCTTCCGAACCAGCAGCATTTCACCCCTGCTACACTGTAGACGTTTATTTGTGCCACATGGTATAATTAAACTTTATTTTATATTATATGATGTCTAATTATGAGATGTAAGTTTCACACAGATTGTCATTCAATAGCTTGTAGCTGATCTTGCTATATCAGAACAACTTAAAAGGTTTACCTCATGACTTACTTGTAGGACATTTATATGTCTTACTTACTTTCACAGCTACTGATGCCTCTGAAATTTGGACTCTGAAAAAGGCAGATAGGAGAAGGGTGGACGCCTTTGAACTGTGAAGCTGGAGGCAACTATTACGCATCCCGTGGACTGCAAAAATAACAAACAAAGAAGTCTTAGACTGAACCTCACCAAAAGTATCTCATGAAGCCAAGATTGCCAAATAGAAGCTGTCATACTTTGGTCATATCATGAGAGCTGACTCACTCGAAAAGTCAATCATGCTGGGAGTGATCAGTGGAAAAAGGAGAAGGGGGCTGCCATAGCATCCGCTGGCTGGACACTATTAAAAGATGACACTGAGATGACCATGGCGGAGGCAGTGCTAGACAGAAGGGCATGATCAATAGAGTGGCCGAGGATCGGACATGACTGAGTGACTGACCACGACAATGAAATGTCTTATGGAAAAAGTTAAATTAAGAAGACAAGCAGAGGCCAGTATAGTAAGCTAACAGAGAGGCCAAAAAAGAAAGAGCATATACTGTAGCTAACCAACTAAACCTTCTAGGAATAGCAATAGCTATAGCACTTAGACTTATATACCGCTTCATAGTGCTTTACAGCCCTCTCTAAGCAATTTACAGAATCAGCATATTGCCCCCTAACAATCTGGGTCCTCATTTTACCGACCTCAGAAGGATGGAAGGCTGAGTCAACCTTGAGCCGGTGAGATTTGAACAGCCGAACTGCAGCTAGCAGTCAGCTGAAGTAGCCTGCAGTGCGGCACTCTAACCACTGCGCCACCTCAGCTCTATAAATGCTATAAAATGACAAAGAACTAAAGCGTAAAGGTATGAAGTTGTTTTGTGTACTAGAAGCTTAACAGATATGGAGAAATCAGAACTTGTGAACCTCCTATTAGCTGAGTCTCAGATTCTGCCAAAAGAGGAGCTGAAATTAAACCAAATTCTTCTTACCCTAAGAGTGGGGACATCTGGGAACTTCCAGATGTCACCAGGTTATCAGTTTTTAGAGTCTTCAGACAGCATGGACAATGGAGAGGAGAACTGAGTTTGTGGCTCCCAAACTTTAGCAGCCGCATGTCCTCCCCTGTCCCTTTATCAGAAGTATTACAGATGATGGAGGAGGGAGGCTAACACATTGTGAGTTGCCTCAAGCTATCCTCTGAACTTATGGATGATCCAAATGAGATTCAATTACTTTGATTTCACACAACAGGCAAAGATAGTTATGCTGGTCATAATGGAAATGTCAACATTCTTTCCTAAGGGAAACACTTTCATTAGGCCTGTCCAAAGGTCACGAAATGGAAAGCAAAATGAAAACTGGCATGTTGTTTTGTAGGCTTTGAGTTGGTTGGTCCTATAAATATATTTTATTTCCAAAAAATGGATTTGGGAATTTGTTACACCATACTGAGCGGTTTTACGGTAGGTAATATGTTAACTATTAGAACCCTGTTCAAACGATTGGGCGTGTTAATATATGATTAAGCCACAAATCATTGTTATGTGTATATTGCTTTAAATGCATTGTGGATGATTACTATATAAGCAAGCAAGAGAGCATGCTCAATGTGGTTGGTGGTTGGTGGTTGGTGGTTTAGTGTGGTTTAGTGTGGTGAGTGGTGTTTGATGGTGTGTTCTGGATTGAAGACTCTCTGCTGCTTTACTGATGAGTAGATTACTTTATGACTGTGTGGAATTGCTGTGAAGAGAAGAGTAACTATCTGTGATAGTATAGAATTAAGTGATAGCTGTAATCTTTGTTTGTGAGTTAAAACAAAGATAGGCAAGAAGAAGAAACTTCGCATTGACTGAATAACTGTGTATGACTTGGACTTCCTATTTAACTTTGCTACTATTCAAGTAAAAACTATTTTGTACATACTAAAGATATTCTGTTTCTTGACTGAATAGCATTCATATCAAACTGCAACACCATTACTACAACACATTTCGCTGTGTATGTGCTTAACAGTACAATAACTCCTTAACATTAACTCCATAGTATGCTTCGTTTGGTTTGGGCTAAGCAACCTTTGCAGACCCAGACAATAACTGATCAAACCAATCATGGCTTAGCTGTTTTCAAAACACCCTACAACAGCTGTTTTTAGGGTTAGAGACTCCCATATAAGTTTGTTTATGGTCAAAGACATAGCCTTATTGCGACATTTGGGGTTGAAATGCTTCACATCCTTCTTAATCTGCTCAGAATTGCCTTGAAATATGAGATGGGTGGCAAACAAACAAACAAAAAACAAACAACCCAACTTTACCATCCAGGTGCCATGGGTAGGATTTGAAGCCAGGCAAAGCTTCCTTGCTTCAAAGTGTTATGGTCGAGACTCCTTTATGAGTTGGACTCTAAGCATCTAGAAAGCCTAAATCGTCAGAACGGTCCCTTTCATTCACATATTCAATATGTAGGTTCACTGGGGACCGCCAGAATTACCGTTGCTAAGCAGCAGGGTCACATGACATCGTGCCTTATGACCTCATTGAATGGAAGTTCCAGTCCCAATTATCATTGTTAAGCAAGGACTGCCTGTACAGCTTTATATACATTAAGTTTAAGACAGGAGTATTTTAAAGCATCCTCATGCTTTGAAGGCTTTCCAGGTTCTCCTTGGAAGCTTGAAAAAAAGCCAGGCTGCTTTCACGATGTGCACAGAGGTGTTGTGTCCCTGTTCACACAATGTCTGGAGGACTTTTTCCCCAAATTGTTTTGAAACCATACACAGACCGATTTGCATTTGTTGAGATGAATTCATTTTGCTTTTGTTTTAGTGTGATACGTGAACCTAACAGTAGAACATAGAATATCAGTGTTGGAAGGGAACTTGGAAGCCTTCTAGTCCAACCCCCTGCTCAAGCAGGAGACCTTATACCATTTCAGACATGTCGCTGCCCAGTCTCTTCTTGAAAGCCTCCAGTGATGGAACACCCACAACTTCTGAAGGCAAGCTGTTCCACTGGTTAATTGTTCTCACTGTTAGGAAAATTCTCCTTAGTTCTAGGTTGGCTCTCTCTTTGTTTTCCGCGCATTGTTTCTTATCTTGCTTTCAGGTGCTTTGGAAAATAGGTTGATCCTCTTTTCTTTGTGGCAGCCCCTCAAATATTGGAACATTGCTATCATGTCTCCCCTGCTCCTTCTTCTCACTAGACTGGCCATCCCAATTCCTGCAAACGTTCATTATATTAGTCTCCAGGCCCCTAATCATCTTAGTTGAACTTTTCTGCACTTTTTCCGAAGTCTCAACATCTTTTTTATAATATGATGACCAAAACTGGATGCTATATTCCAGGTGTTGTCTTACTAAGGCTTTGTAAAGTGGTGCTATTACTTCATGTGATCTTGACTCTATCCCTTTGTTAATGCATCCTAGGATTGCATTTGGTGCACTGGTTTAACCTTTTCAACTGAAGAAATCACATGGGTGAATCTTCCTTAAGACACTAAGCTATAAATTGAGATTTACAAGCTATGAAGTTTTGTCCAACACGTTCATCAAAAATCAAACCAATTCTGATTTGCCAAATGTAAAGTTTAAGTCATACTTTTTGATCCAAAACTCTTAAGTCCTTATTTTCCTTCTCCATAAAGCATTATTCCTGCGTCATAAAAACAACATTTAACAAAAATTGCTCAGGCTTCAAAGCTGGTTAATTCTTGCAATGCAAGCTCCATTTCTTATATATGTGTGTGACATCACAACACACCTGCAAAAGGAATAGAGTTTGCATGGTGAAGGTGCAACCCTTGTTTTGTGATTTGTCTGTCCTCTCCCTCCCTTGTTATTCCATTTTTCCAGCTGAATAGGTATGTGGTTCTACTCACCTTGAGATAGATAAACCAGGTTTTATGCAGACTATGGTTAAAAATGAAGACATAATATGTCTTGTCAATTTAATTCCTGTGGGTAAAAAGCGTGCGACCACGTTACCGGCCTATGATGGAAGAACTGGGACCCCTTATTTGTTGCTCCTTGTCTGAGACACGAAAGCCCTAAAGAGAAGTAATCAGATCATGCATTTTGAATGGACCTGGGTTGGAAAACATTGAATCATCATGCTTTTTTGGCATAAGATTTTATTTCATAACACAGATTAAAGCTATTACATTCATTGCTGTTAAACAAATTATGAGAGTTTCAATTCTTCTTCTGTTATGGAACATTGATTATATTCAGATTCTGAGTATATTTGGAAGCCGAAAGCTTTTAACAAAAAAAAAATGCAGCTAGAACAAGTTGGGTGGAAATTATTAGAAGGCAGGAAAGAAAGCAAAGAAGGGAGACTTAGGCTGCAATCTACTCAATCGATATCCAATTCAAATTTATTAGAAAAATATCTAACATCCAAATAACCTTCTTTCCATTTCCAATAACAGTACCAGAGAGAGGGATTTGTGGAAGTCAATAGAGAAGCCCGCAGAAGGTGCTGGGTCAATGAGTTGGTTGTTGGTGGATCCTTTTCACTTTAGAGACAGACCATTCATTGATTAAACTATTGGATAGTTCCTAGGCAACTTATTGGTTGCCTTAGTTTTCATTCCACTGCCAATGGTTCTTTAGATGTCAATCAAGAGATTGACATGATCAATATTAAAGAGCACAAACATCTGTCAGTCAGAACAGCAGAAGGGCTACACTTTCCAAAGCCCTGCGGTAAACATCCAGGGATCTCATGAGATGTTTTATTCATGTTTGAGCAAATGCAAGTCCTTCAGGGTGTAGCTGGGTAACATTTTGACGGAGGAAAGGATCCTGGGGCTGAAGCCCCCTCTCATGGACCGATTCCTCGTCTAGGGGGTTTCTGGTTTGGAGTGGCTCACTGGGCATAAATATCCAGCATTGTTTTGAGGCTGTAAGTTTCCCTCCTCAGCCTTGTGGGAAAGTACCTAACTAGCCATTCATGCATGCAAGGGCAACCACGGTTAGAGTGAAACAGGTCATAAACCACCGAAAGCCGTCTTGTAAAAACTCCTCTAAGAATGTGTGTGTGTGTGTGTGTGTGTGTGTGTGTGTGTGTGTGTGTGTGTGTGTGTGTGTGTGTGTGTGTGTGTGTCTGTTAGCATGGGTGTGCAAACCGACAGATAGCAAGGTAGAGAGTAAGAGAAAATCATGTTTCTTTTTTTAAAAAAAAGGAAAAGAAAAAAATATTGTGTGCCAGCAGAAGAGGACACACGTGCGTACAGCAAAAATGGGGCTTTCCCAAATTTTTAACCCCCTGTCCCCTTCCAAATAGTCCACAGGCTGAAGCAGTATCTTGCCTTTGCATCCCGGGTTTCTCATATTACATAAACAGGGCTTGGCTGCTTTCTTCTATAGGAGCATCTGCTCAGCTGACAGTCCCCAGTGAGGCAGCTTTGTTTTGTCCAAGGCACCGATCATGAGTAATGGATCTGGCTAAGCCTGATAGTGCATGATGTAATTGTCAGAGGATTTTAATTATCAGCACATTTCATGTGGGATTTTTTCTCTCCCCCCCCCACCTCAGTTTGGGGTTTGGTTCTCTTTCAGACAGTTTTGAATTTGCATAAACTTTGGCAAGTTCAGATAGGCCAGGAAGGAGCTGCCATATTTGCATGTCCACTCTTTTCCTCCTCCTCCTCCTCCTCCTCTCCTCCTGCCGTGGCAAAAGAAATGGGAGAAGCAGCACAAGCAATTTGCAAAAAATGAAATGATTGGCAGTGCAGCAGCATCTTTAAGGGGGTAGATATCAAGGAGGGCACAGATTACAATCCAAATGTTGCATGCAGAGCTTTAAAAATATATTCTTATGATCCCATCGGGCATTCAGTAAATGTAGAAATGTCAACAGTAATTGAAAGTGGCAATCACTCCATATTCTTTCCAGGCCAGTTGTCCTTGGATTTGGTTTTAACTGTGCTGCTTATCTTACCTCAACTCTGACAGGGTGTGGGGGGGGGAATGTGTGTCAATGTATAATGACTTGGAGGAGTGAATTTCAGGGTCTCCTGTTTAAGAAAGAACAGGCCAAGCTTCAAACTCCCGGGAGGGCAGATTTAGATGTTTGCTCGGTCTGTTTTACTAAAAATTATTCAAGTTGTGTGCCATTTTTAGTTTAGTTTAGTTTGGGTGCTTTATTTCAATTCCATGTTCCAATGTTCCTTTTCTTTTTAACAGAAAAAAAGTAAACCTTAAACCAGAGGTCCTCAACCTAATTCATTAACTGAATCATCTCTGGATGTCTGAGAAATCCTGTCTAGGTAAGGTAAAAAAACTAAGTAGTCAGGTACAGATGTGCTCTTCAATAGATAGAAGGTTGTCTTACCTCAATGCCTGAATAGTCACTCTGTATATGACAGGCCTTGGGTGAACAACACACATCAGACTGAACGAAAGCCTAATTAAGCTTTCTAAAGCAAGTCTGCACTGCCAAAATGGATGGGGTTAGAGTAGTTTAGAGCAGGGGGTCTCCAACCTCGGCAACTTTAAGACTTGTGGACTTCAACTCCCAGAATTCCTCGGCCAGCAAAGCTCCCAGCAATTCTGGGAGTTGAAGTCCACAAGTCTTAAAGTTGCCAAGGTTGGAGACCCCTGGACTTTTAGAGAGTATTTTGGAGGTGCTGTAGAGGTAGTCCTTGATTTAGGATCACAGTTTGTTTGCTTGTTTGTTTGTTTGTTTGTTTGTTTGTTTGTTTGTTTATTCATTCATTCATTCATTCATTCATTCATTCATTCATTCATTCATTTATTTATTTATTTATTTATTTATTTATTTATTTATTTATTTATTTATTTATTTATTTATTTATTTATTTATTTATTTATTTGTGAGACTTATATACCGCCTCATAGTGCAAGCACTCTCTAAGTGGTTTACACCATTAAGCAATGTATATTTACATTTCCCCCAACAATCTGGGTCCTCATTTTACCGACCTCGGCAGGATGGAAGGCTGAGTCAACCCTGAGCCGGTGAGATATGAACCGCTGAACTGCTGATCACAGTCAGCTAAAGTAGCCTACAGTACTGCACTCTAACTGCTGCGCCACCTCGGCTCTTTGGGACTGTAATTTCAATCACTAAGCGATGTGGTTGTTAAGTGGACCCAATGTTATGACCATTTTTACCATGGCTAGTAAGTAAATCACATGGCCTTTTCGTGAATCATACTTCCCCAATTGACTTTGCTTGTTGGAAGCTGTCTGGGAAGGCTGCAAATTGCAATTACATGACCAATTGTAATTGCAACCATTATAAATGTGAGCCAATTGCCCAGCACTGAATTGCAATCTTGTGACTGTGGAGGTTGTGTGACAATCGTAATTTCGAAGAAGGGTGGTAAATCACTTTTTCCGAGGCCATCATAACTTCAAATCATCATTAAAATAAATGGTCATAAGTCGAGGACCATCTGCATTAAGGAATACAGTGGATGTCTTAAGCTTCTAAAGTGCCCAGTTCATCCCTTAAATTCATCGCCAACGAAAAGAAAAGAAAAAAAGAAAGAAAGCTTTGACCATGTCCATTCCGAGCCTACAAAAGGGAGACAGGCAGGCAGGATGCACTGTTAAATGCCTGCAGTAAGTTACAAATTCAATTGCAAGCATCTCTAGGTGATGGCTTTCAAGCCGTAGGAAAGGTCTATAAGACTTTGGGAAAGAACTGCTGGTTATAACCAGGGACATTTGGCTGCATGGCCCAGTTGCCTAAGAACGGATTTAGGAAACAAGAAAAACATGAGCACCCACAAGGTGGCAATAGCTCCCAGGAATAAACAATGGGTGAGTAGCCTCCTTTTCGTCTCATAGGCCTCAGACAATCGATAGATGTTAGCAAATTTATATCCCTAATGGAAAGCAGAGACATGGGAGGGATTCACTGGGGCTCCTTTCTTTAGTGGTGAAATGAAATGCTTTGATGCATATACTTGAGGAAGGAGTCCCCAGGTGCCCACTCCCTTAAAGGAACTAAGAGGTCAGTAAGGGGCGTGCAAAAGCGCACCAAGGTGCCTACCGTCCCTGTCCTAATGTTCCCTCTTATCAGTACCCATCTTATGTATATAAACAATGTTATATCTATGTATATTACCAATACATACTTGACAAAATAAATAAATTAAATAAATAACTCTGCATCCATGCATTGATACCTGAGTAAGGTGTCTCCATGAAAGGGTCTAGGAGAGCAAGTTCAACCCGTCTGCCCCTCTCCAACTGCCAGGAATCATCTACCACTACCCCGTGGGTTTAGCCATATGACAGCATTCTCTTGACTGCTGCCTGTAGACCATCCGCAGCTTCTTCATCTGAAATACCATTTTTTTTGGTCTAGATTGGCCACTGACTCTTCTAGAGCAAGGTCAACCTGAGCTTTTCCATTGATCCTGCCTTATATCTTGTTCTCTAGTCTTGTCTCCTCGCTTTGCCTGTTAACTCCGCTGATGTCTTCTCTTTGCTCTTTGCTCTCGGTTCTTGGCTCCCCATTGTTGTTCATGGCCCCATTTTCTCATGGATGTTTTTATTAAGAAAATGGGTGATGGAGTCATAGGTATTTCATTCTTACAGCTGTCGTATCTTCTAAAAACATTTTGGAGCAACTGATATTGTATTGGACTGTTACACTTGAAAGCCTCTAAAAAGTGTGATAGTTGGCTACACTGATGTAGAAGGTTAATAAAATTTAAATTTCATTATTTTGTGAATCAGTGCACCTACTTAGCCTAAACTGTAAGCCCTTTGGTGCTATGCAGTACAGGTAGTCCTTGACTTATAGCAGCGTCCCCAGGGGTGGGTTCCAACTTACCTCGCTGCCAGTTCGCTTCCTCCGGCACTGCGTGGAAGCGTGCATGCACAGTGCAAAAAAACCCCCCAAAAATCCAAAAAAATGCCAAAAACAAAGTGGTGATGCATGCGCAGTGCCAGAAACTCGGCTTCTGTGCATGCGCAGAAGAAAAAAAATGAAAAAATGTTTAAAAAATTCAAAAAAAGATGGCAGCGTCCACGGACCGGCACCGACCAATCCGGTTCAGTGACATCATTGTGACGTCACCAGCGGGTCACTACAGGTTCAGGCGAACCAGTCCAAAACGGGAGGAACCCACCCCTGAGTGGCCCCCAATTTTTTGGGCAACAAGGACCAGTTCCGTGGAGAGACATTTTTCCGTGGACCGGAGGGGGTGTGGTTTTATGTGCTGCCTGCATCCCGCAGATGGGGCTTCACTTGTTTGCGTGGTCTGGTTTCTGACATGCCGTGGCCCAGGGCTGGTTCATGGATTGGGGGCTGGTGACCCCTAACTTACAGCAATTCATGTAGTAACCATTCAAACTTACAATAGCACTGAAAAAAGTGACATATGACAATTTTTCACAGTTAACGGCCATTGCAGCATCCCCACAGTCACGGGATCAAAATTCAGACACTTGGCAACTCACTCATATTTATGATGGTTGCAATGTGCCGTGGTCATGTGATTACTTTTGGTCACCTTCTGACAAACAAAGTCAATAAGGTAGCCTGATTCACTTAACAACAGTGGCAAGAAAGGTCATAAAAGGTCATAAAATGGGGCAAAATTCACTTAACAACTGTCTCTCTTGTCAACAGAAATTTTGGGCTCAATTATGGTTGTAAGTCTAGGACTACCTGTACATAAAATTCAGTCATAGGTATTTCATTGCCCCCCCACAGCTGCTGGGAAGACCCATCAGCTGGGGAATTGTCCAATGGGAATATATAAAAGTGAAATGTCTGGAAGTTTGGGATCTTCATATATTCCTTCCGTGTTTTATTCAGGCATTGTTTGCCTCCACCCTCATGCAGGTTGCCACGTCAAATCACTGGCACACTATCATCAGACTCATCTCTGGCATATTATTGTCAAGGAAAAATGTGAAGTACTAATTACATGATAATGGTTGGGATAGAATGCGTTCCCATGAGATTCCATTTTTATCTGATGTCTACAATAATGGCCTTGAATCATTAGAACCTAAAAACTTAAATACTGACAAAAGACAGACATTATTACAGCTGCCACAGATCCTTTCCAGACAGACAATTCTTGTTTAGTGGCCATAATTGGGACCCGCACATCAGTGGTTAAGCAAAGTGGTTGCAAACTGAAATCACAACTGTGCTTATGGTCTTTGTTACGTACTGACGTACGTGGTAAATTTGCATAGCCGCCGCTGATTGGCCAATATAGTGGTGGCAGATTTGAATGCCTGTCACTGGTTGGCCGGGTTGCAGGGAAGCCCTTAAAAGCGGCTTCCCTGCCGCTCACCGCCAGCTCTTTTCCCTTGAGTTTACTTGCTACAATACAGGGGCTGAACTGTTCTACGTCTCGACTCTGATTCCTGCGCTAATCTAACAGTCTTACTTCAGCTTTCATTGGCTTTACAGACCTGCAAAGATGGTCAATGAAAGGATTGATCTCAAAGTTACTTTTTCATCACCATCATAATAGTTGTTAAACAAGGTTAGCTGCTAAAGAAGGGCTACCTATATACAGGCAAAATACTTGACCAGTGCTTTCATCAGAAGGCATAATCCCCCACTTGGTATCTGTACCCAGACTTGTACCACTGAGGAAAGAAATCAAGTTAAGTGACCTTGTGGATTTTGTCAATTGTTCGGTTAAGTAATTATTCAACTTGCAATCCTAAACATACTTATTGCAGAGAAATTAACTGGGTTATATTTATGTTTGAGTAAATGTGCTTAGAATTATGCCTTCTAATGTCCTATTATGTGGAATTATGACAGTAAACATGGTTTGCATTATGCTACCGATCTGCATACATTTGCATATGAGAAAAACAGTTTAAATATAACTAGTGTTATATTAAAATTAAGCTTATTGCTAGAACAGCATTCCGATTCTTCTTCCTTAGCAGGGAATTCTTCTTTAAGCCACTAAGTGGTATATGAACAATTTTATAGATATTTATTTATTTATTTTATTTTATTTGTCAAAACGTGTACAAGATAACAGGTATGGTATAAACATAAACAAAAGCAAAGTAGGTATAGGTAAATTTAGACAATAGGACAGTAGGACAGGGACGGTAGGCACGATGGTGCACTTATGCACATGGGTAGTTCTCAACTTATGACCACAATTGGTACTGGAATTTCAGTCATTGAGCAAAGTGGTCATAAACTGAGTCACCCACATGACCACTTTGGTCAATGGTAACAATCTCGGCTCTTCTGGTTTGATTGTTAAGCAACAATAGTTTAAGCATACAAAGCTAAAGAGCTGCCTCTGGAAGGAGAGCAGGCAGCTCCCTCCAAGTGTGGAAGGGAATTCTTGCAATGGAGTGCAGAAGCAAAGCTCAGAACTTCAAGATCCAAGCTTCCTTTCTGCAGGCATGGAAGGGAACTCCTCTGAGGGACTGCAGAAACAGGGCTCAGATCTTTGGAATCTGCCCTCGATTTTTCCAAACCAGTAACGAGTTCCACTCACTTCTCTGTGTGGTGGGAAACTCCTATACTGGGCTGAAGAAACAATATGTAACAGTAGCAGAGTTGTAAGGGACCTTGGAGGTCATCTATTGAACCAGTGGTTCTCAACCTTCCTAATGCCACAACCTGTGCCCCACCCCCGCGCCCCCACTGCGCCCCACCCCACGGCCACGCCCGCAGCCGCGACCCCAGCCCCACCACCGCCATTTGGGTTCTTTTACCTTCTGTGCATGTGCAAAGCATTCTGTGCATGCGCAGAGGGTAAAAGAACCCAAATGGTGGCGTCCAGGCCAGAGGTGGGTTCCTGCCGGTATGCTCTTACCTGTTGGTCACTGCAGAACCGAAGAAGCCGGTGGCGTTCACGGCACGGGGCTTCCCCCGCCCACTTTCCCCTGCCCACCTAGACGCCGCCATTTGCGTTCTTTTGCCCTCTGCGTATGCGCAAAGCGTTCTGCTTGCTCAGAGGGTAAAAGAACGCAAATGTTGGCATCCAGGCAGGCGGGGGAAAGCAGGCGGGGGAAGCCCCGCGCCGCGAACGCCACCAGCTTCTTCGGCTCTGCAGCGACCAACAGGTAAGAGCGTACCGGCAGGAACCCACTCTGGTCCAGGCGAAGTCTCCCGACCCCTGTGAAAGGGTCGCTCAACCCCCAAAGAGGTCGCGACCCCCAGGTTGAGAACCACTGATTTAGTTCAACCTCCTGCTCTCACAGGAAACCTATATTATTTCTGATAGATTACTGTCCAGTCTCTTTTTAAAAGCCTCCAGTGTTGGGGCACCCATAATTTCCTAAAGCAATTTGTTCCACTGGTTAATTGTTCTCACTGTTAGGAATTTTCTGGTTAGTTCTAGGTTGCTTCTCTCCTTGGTTAGTTTCCATCCATTGTTTCTTGTCCTGCCTTCAGGGGCTTTGGTAAATAAGTTGGCCCCCTCTTCCTTGTGGCAGATCTTCAAGTATTGGAAGACTGCTATCATGTCATCCCTGGTCCTTCTTTTCACTAGACTAGGTATATCCAGTTCCTGCAATAATTTTTATTATATTGTAGCTTCTAGACCCGTAATCATTTTTGTTGCTCTTGTCTGAACTCTTTCCAAAGTCTCAACATCTTTTTTGCATTGGGGTGACCAAAGCTGGATGCAGGCTTTGTAGAGCAGTACTAGTATTTCACGTGATCTTGATTAACCACACAGTTAGCTCACCTTTAAAAGGTTGTCCGCTAGTTCTCCAAGATCCCTCTCAGTTACTGCCACTAAGCCTGGTTTCAACTAGTCTGTACCTGTACTTTTGATTTTTCTTGCCTAAGTGTAAAACCTTGCTTTTCTCTACGTTAAATTTCATTTTTCTGGATCACAAAGATTTGAGCTTTGTTTTTGCAGCAGGACAAAGAATTTATGCCCCATCCCAAAATAACGGAGGACCCTAAAGTAATATAGGAAAGCACTCTAATAAGAAAAATGTGTATATTTAAGAACAAGGATCTGCAAATACAGAACAAAGGTCCATCTTGGCTAGTAGTCTGTCTAAAGCTGAAGTGGTGCAGTGGTTAAATGCTGCGACTGCAGGCTGACTGCTAGTTCAGCAGTTCAGCTGTTCAAATCTCACTAGGCTCAAGGTTGACTCAGCCTTCCATCCTTCTGAGATTGGTAAAATGAGGACCCAGATTGTTGGGGGCAATATGCTGAACTCTGTAAACCGCTTAGAGAGGGCTGTAAAGCACTATGAAGCGGTATATAAGTCTAAGTGCTATTGCTATTGCTATTTAAAGCAGTTAACTACAAAGTTTCTTTGTTTCACCCTGCCTCCTTCCCCAAATTTGCAAGTTTCTGGAAGGGAATTACATTTTAAATTTTGTTTGCCTCGGGGTGTACTTGAGTTTAGACTTTTGGATATTATTAGGCTTAGAAATAAGTTTCTACTAGCTTCCTTTTCTTATAAATTGCCAACAATATTCTTAAAATTATTATATAAAAAAGTAGAAGAGAAATTTTAAATACTTTTTTTTAGTTTACGTAGTCATAGACCCAAACAAAATCTAATAGTTGCATATTTATTTATTTTACAAAACGTTTAAATTTATCCTTTACAATTTTTCATTACATCAAAACTATCAGTGATTTGAAATCTGCCATTATCAAAATTTAATACTGCATGTTTTAAACAATTTAAAGAGATACAATCTCATTTCTATTGAGTACAGCTACTGACACCTATTGATCTTGTATCAGACTGTTATCAAATCCACTGACCATCAATAGTTTGGCTTAGCATTGCTTAGAAATAATGATATATCTGGCATCTGCTGTAATAGAGTCTAGCACATAGTCTGGTTTTAAGGGTGTCTGTGGAAATTCAAATTCAAATTTAAAAATTTGTAAGGCACTGTTACAGTTTAACTTACATTGAAGTATTTCATTTAAAAAAAATAAACCTATAGATCTCTCAAGAACCTGGATACAAGCTCCAGGAATTACATTGCTGACTTCCATTTTAGGTCAACTCCATTCTTTTCTTATTTTATGAAATGCACAATTGAATTGCTTATTGTTATGCTTCATTAGATTTTATTTGGGAAAAAATATTTATAGTGACCCTAAGGCTTGTAGCAAGTCTTGAGTTAAACTTGGAAGCATACTATCTTGGTTCTAGCCATTGCCTTGAGTATAGAAGACACATATCAGTTAATAAGGCTATATGTGATGGTATCAAAACTACATTTTCTTCTCAGACTTGCTTTAAACATGAGCAAAATCATAATTAGAATGTATAATACCATAGTTAATTAATATTTCCGGTTTTGGTTATTAAAACTACAGGGCATTCTTCCACCATGCTGAAGAGAAAAGTAAAACAAAAACAAAATAATAGATTACACTAAAAGACATATTTTTCTCTCTCAATTTTACCCAAGCAAGAAATAGATATTTAAAAAAAACCTGCCTGTCATGGCATCCAATGGACCTGAAATAATACTATCTCCATCAGGAATAGTGAACCTCAGACCTACAAAGTATTTGACTCTGCTCCCTCTTCCAAAACTCTACGTCTCTCCCTCCTGAAGAGTTAATTATAGAGAGATTAATTTGATTTATATCCTGCTTTTTTTTATAAACCAAGCAGCAAACATAGTGTTCCCTCCTCCTGCTTTTCCCACAACAACAACCCTATGAGGAGGGTTGGACTGGGAGAGAAGGTCTCACCCAAAGAGAGCTTCTATGGTTGAAGAATGTTAAGATATTCATGAACTGGGAGAGCCAATGGTAACAAGGGCAGCCAATGAATAGGCATAGCAACTAAGTCAGCCAATGGGAGCTAAACACATCTGAGTCTGTGCAGAGAATCGAAACTGAAATTTAGATGGCTGGGCGTGGTTCAGCCTGTTCTGTGCTCTTGTCTGCTCTGAACTCTGAACTAGAAGCTGCTTGTGTTTTACTTGTAACTGTTGCTACATTGAAGAAGAACTCTGCTAATAGTATTGTATATATATTATTATGTTTATAAAGAAGTTAACGAATCCAGCTGAATCAGTTATCTGTGTGTGCTTCTGGATTTAATTTTATGCAACAAATTCTAATAAAGAAGACTAGGCCCTGCATGTTATCTACAATCAAATTGTAGTCCATGGGGCTTATATTAAAGTCTCATGGGCACAAGGGGGAAAATTTTAGGGCAACAATTTTAGTAGATGGAAAGAGACACAACTTCCTTGAAGAATCTCACCCGTGTTACCATGAAGATCTAAAATAACATCCGTTGATATAAATGGAGGTTATTTTATCTGGGCTGCTGCATAGATCAGTATCCCTCAACCTTGGAGATGTCTAGACTTCAACACCCAGAATTCCATTTTGAATTCTTAATCATATTAATTAATTCAAAATCAATTTAAAAATTTAATTTAATCGTCACAAAATGAATCACATGAATTAATTAATTCAAAATCAATTTAATAATTTAATTTAATCCCTATAAAAGCAATTATATGAATTAATTCAAAGTCAATTTTGGGAATTGAAGTTGGTTGAGAAACACTGCAGTTTTGAATGCAATGAGAGAAACACTGGTGTAGAGGGATTGAAGGCCGGGTGTGGGGTTGGGGGGTGGGGAGGGTTTACTATTGTAAAGGAAAGGGCTAATTAATGCAAACGAAAACAAAAACCACCCACTCGTTTTCTATTTCAGACAATTCTTTGCTCCACCAAAACGCACACACACAAACACACACCTATTTAATAATAGAAAAATAGAATTTTTGCGAAATGGCATTTTTCTAGCAGGAATTATAACCCAGGAAGATAACTGAAGAAGTGAAGATACTAAAAGGGTTTTCAGTCATGAATGAAATAATTCCATGCAAATTTGCTTGCACAAGTCCTGAATAGAAGCTGTCCTAAAGTCCCTCCTTTCAACAGTTTGAAACATGGCTATTGAAGCCTGTTGCAAGGATTCTCATGACAGCTATACATATGCAAAAGAAGAAGAAGAAGAAGAAGAAGAAGAAGAAGAAGAAGAAGAAGAAGAAGAAGAAGAAGAAGAAGAAGAAGAAGAAGAAGAAGAAGAAGAAGAGGAGGAGGAGGAGGAGAAAACCCGTTTAACATTTTACAATATGTGCCCAAAACTTAAGCGCAATTAAATGGCCTGTTAAAGTATGCTTAAGAATATTACAGTTTTAATTTCTGACCTTTTCATATTCCCCTCGCAACGAAAAGTTCATTTTCTTAATAGGATACCTAAAACTAAGCCATTCGTGTTTGAATCCACTTACCTTTGACTGCCAAATGTTGAAGGGAGTTGATAATGGACACCCAGGTTCATTTGCTTGAGACCTGTTCCAAAGTGGACGTACACACCAGGGGTGGGTTCTAACTTACCTCACTGCCAGTTTGCTTCGTCCCGCATCGCGTGGGCGTGCCTCATGGGCGCGCGCGCACATGCACAGTGCCAAAAAATTCTGAAAAAAATAAATAACAAAAAAAAGCCGAAAATAAGATGGCAACCGCATGCACATTGCTGGAAACTTGGCTTCTACACATGCTCAGAAGAAGAAAAATCATTTTTTAAAAAAATCATTTTTTAAAAAAAGCCAAAACAAGATGGCGACCACATGCACAGTGCCGGAAACTCAGCTTCTGCACATACTCAGGAGAATGTTTTTTTAAAAAAATTACATTTTTTTTAAAAAAAGCCAAAAACAAGATGGCGACAGCATGCACAGCGCCAGAAACTTGGCTTCTGCACATGCTCAGAAGAAAAAATAAATAAATAAATAAATTTTAAAAAACAGATGGAACCAACCGATATGGTTCGGTGATGTCATCATGACATCACCAGCGGGTCGCTACCGGTTCAGGCAAACAGGTCCGAACCAGGAGGAACCAACCCCTGGTACACACCCACATGCACATAGACACATTTGATGGACAGAAATTACAGATGGTTGCAAAGAGAATGGTAGAAAAGTGAAAGGAAATTTTTGAAAACAGCATTTTTTTTAACCAAAGAAACCAATTGGGAATAAAGGCAGATTTCTTCATATATTATCTTATAGAATTCATTTCACAAACTTGTGGTAAATTAATGACTGCCAGAGATTACAGTTTGTCCTCAATGTACAACAGTTTGCTTAGTGGCCATTCGAAGTTATAACGGCACTGAAAAAAGTGACCTATGACCGTTTTTCACACTTATGACCATTGCAGCATCTCCACGGTCATGTGATCAAAACTTGGATGCTTGGCAATTGATTCATATTTATGACGGTTGCAGTGTCCTAGAGTCATATGATCTGCTTTTGCAAACTTCTGGCAAGCAAAGTCAACGGGGAAGCCAGATTCACTTAACAATCATATTACTAACTTAACAACTGCAGGGGTTCACTTAACAACCATGGCAAGAAAGGTCATAAAATAGGTCAAAACTCACTTAACAAATTTCTCACTTAACAACAAAAATTGGGGGCTCAGTAGTGGTCGTAAGTCGAGGACTACTTATATAAGGCTTTAAAAGAACACAGGTTTATACATGGAGAGAGATTTTACCATGATACTAACCAGTGAGTGGAATGAAAGGAAACTGAAACTGAATAAAGTTACGAAATATAAAAATACTGAAGAAATGTCATGGTCTCCATACTCAACCCTTAGGCCTCTTAAAAACATCTGTGTTGCCACTGGTAAAATCAAAATGAGGACAAATGTGTCCAGCCCTCCCCAATTTGATGATAGATTTCCAGATATTTTAGACTACAAGTCCCATCAGCCATGATCAACATGGACAAGTTTAAGGACGATGGGAAGGGCTCAGTTGGAAGAAAGCTGAGATATACTTTTAGACTGATGTTTTACACAGCTAGATAAAACATTGGTCTTGATCCAATTATTGCGTTTAAGAGTCCTTCAAATAACTTATCTCAACCAATGGTAACATTCTAACCAAAAAACATCTGGGCTCAGAAGCTAAATAGCGTGAAGCCTGGCTATATTCCCTACATTTGGGGAAATAGTCAGTGGGAATGGGACCCCTTGCATTCTGGACATAAATTGTTTCAACTCCTACCCTCAAAACAACGCTATAGAGCACTGCATACCAAGACAACTAGACACAAGAACAGTTTTTTCCCGAACGCCATCACTCTGCTAAACAAATAATTCCCTCACCACTGTCAAACTATTCACTAAGGCTGCATTACTATCACTATTAGTCTTCTCATCGTTCCTATCACCCATCTCCTCCCACTTATGACTGTATGACTGTAACTTGTTGCTTGTATCCTTACGATTTATATTAATATTTATTGTTTCCTGATTGCTTATTTGTACCCTATGACAATCATTAAGTGTTGTACCTCATGATTCTTGATGAACTTATCTTTTCTTTTATGTACACTGAGAGCCTATGCACCAAAGACAAATTCCTTGTGTGTCCAATCACACTTGGCCAATAAAGAATTCTATAGAAACATATTTGGGGTAACATTTTGTGGCACCCAACAGCCACAGCGAGCTTAGCCAGAGATGCCATGTCACTGAAGTAAGGAGAATAACCTTTTTTTAAAAAAAAAAAACCTTTTCTGGGGCAGTTGAGGATTATTAGAATGGAAAATAAGTGTCTTAAGTCTTGCTGTGGTTTAATGCACTCTTCTTTTCTCGTAATTTACCACCCTATTCTATTCTATTCTATTCTATTCTATTCTATTCTATTCTATTCTATTCTATTCTATTCTATTCTATTCTTCTTGGCACAGCCAACTCACCACGGCCAACTCACCATGGCCAACTCACCACAGCCAACTCACCATGGCCAACTTGCCACGGCCAACTCACTGCAGGGCAACTCATCACGACCAATTCACCATGGGACAACTCGCTGCAGGACAATTTAAAAATTCTATTTAATTATTTAAAATAAATAAAAAAATATTTGAATTTTTGACATTCACATTTCATTCTGTCCCTCCTTTTGCATCCTTTCTTTAATGATTCTATTCCACGATTTTTTTTATATTACTGTAACTCTTATCCCACAGTGACTTGCCCTGCAGCGAGTTGGCCGTGGAAAGTTGGCTGTGGGGAGTTGGCCATGGCGAGTTGGCTGTGGCCAACTCAAGTACCATGGTGAATTGTCATAGATCTTCTGCTCCTTCCTAAATGTCTCCTCCTAGAGATTTCTCATGGGAACTAGTCCATAAGTTTTAATCCCTTCCTTTAGGGAAAGCTCTCCAGCCCAAAGAGTCAAGAAAGTTCAAACTCTCCAGGTTGATGATTTTGAATGCAAAATATCTGTACAAAAGTGATCCCCGTAAATCATAGAACAGATGGCTGCCCTATGTCACACCAGGGATTTCGTAATATTGGATTCAGCAGCAAAGTTGCACAGCAAGTGAACACCATACATACAAGAAGATAATTAAAGCATGCCTGTAAATTTAAATATGGATGAGCCATCATTTTTTGTTGCTCAAGGTTATAAATACTTAGTGCTTGCTAAATAATACACTCACATTCAAAGATTTGATGTTTTGTGTGTGTGTGTGTGTGTGTGTGCAGGCATACACATGCTGGTAATTTAAAATGTCTTTTCTTCTAGGGCAAGAAGAGCCTGGACAGTTATTGAAGTTTATCTCTTGACTGCATCCATGCCTAATGGAGTTTGGAAAGTTTTTAAGAAGATGTTGGATAACCATTTGTCTGAAGTGGTGTACGATTTCCTGCCTAAGCAGGGGGTTGGACTAGAAGACCTCCAAGGTCCCTTCCAACTCTGTTATTCTATTTATTTATTTATTTATTTATTTATTTATTTATTTATTTAGTTAGTTAGTTATTTAGTTATTTAGTTATTTATTTATTTATTTAGTTAGTTAGTTAGTTAGTTAGTTAGTTAGTTAGTTAGTTAGTTAGTTAGTTAGTTAGTTAGTATTCTTATATGCCGCCCAACTCCCGAAGGACTCAGGGCGGCGTACAACAGAAGAAAATACAGAATAACCAATTTATAAATAATACTTAAAAGCAATATAAAAGTTAAAAAAGACACAATATTTAAAATCACCCAACAACCATTCAACAACCATACATACTTGGGGGTGAGCTCGAGTGGATTAAGCTCTACCCCCCGCCTGCAGGAAAAGCCATGTCTTAACGGCTTTCCGGAAGGCCAGCAGGGTGGGGATAGTTCGGGTCTCTGGGGGAAGTTGGTTCCAGAGCACGGGGCCAGCTATTCTATTCTATTCTATTCTATTCTATTCTATTCTATTCTATTCTATTCTATTCTACTCCTATCTCTCTGAGCCAGGGTTACTCAGAAGTCAAAACCAAGGAAGATGCTCAGCAGATGAGGACAGCTGCAAAATAAGGGCTCTTTGCAGCAATTCATTCACTTGCATCTTAAATTATATCCTGTTCAGTACTGAAGGTGGACAACCAGAAAGAAGTCCACAAGCAAAATGAAGCCGGTTTAAAGTTCAAGGTACCATATTCACATGTCATGGAAGCGGTGGGCCCTTATCCAACTGCTAACTAAAATCTAAATCTGTGGGGTTGTTGTTTTTTTACAATGAACCAATTTTGGATAAGTGCAACTTCCTGGCCGGGCTAATTTGGTTTACCAATATGTAAGCACATAAAGGTAATTGCAACTATTTTTCATTTTATTTGAGAACACAGTTTCATGTTAGCTATTGATACCATGCACTGTTCCATTAGCTTCTAGTGAAAGCCTGTAACGGTCTTTGCTACACCCATATATCAAGCCATTTCAGTTTCGATTCCCTATTCCTCCATGGATGTTTTAAAGGCCCTGAATCTGGACACTGTTCAAAGTATGGTGAATGCTTGTCAACCTGAATCTGTTGACTGAGCAGAGTAAGATCCCAGGCATGTGGGAGTATAGATAATCTTAAACCTTGTTGATACAAGAATAAAAAGAGGATATTACTACTGTAAGTGCTTTCACATTAGGCTTTTATGGTGTAATCATGTGGCCTTATTTGGTTTTATTTCCATATTTTTCCTCCATCTTCATACATAACGGTGAGAAAGTTCCCAAGTTTAAATTTAAAAATCTGTGGCTTCTGCTCAAACAGAATTTCTGCCAGATAGAAGTTCTAAGATTTCAGCATTTGCAAATAGTTTGAATTCACACAGGGAAGTAAAATAACCCCAAACATTCAGCATTTAAAAAAAAATACTAAAATGTCATGCTATTTTTAAACAGATCCAAAATCTTGTATTTTTGAATGTGCTCAAATGGCATGCAATCTACTCAAAATGGTGGTGCTGTCTGATGAACAAGCCAAGACAGTTTTCTTTTTGATGCAAAAGGATATCAGTGGAATATATTAGTCCAGACATTTCTTCAAATCCATAGAACTTCACACATAACTGAACAGTTCTGGCCTTATGGAGCTGTCAGATTTTTTTTAAATAGTTTTTAACATGTGTGTCTTTAACAGCTGGCTCCTCTGAGGAAATTTAGCAGGAAATGCACTTTCTTTCTTTCCTAAAGTGGATTAAAAACATTTCAGTTGCTCAATTTCTGTATCATTAGAAAGAAAAAAAGGGGGCAGGATGATGGTTTGGTTACTTTAAGTACTTTTCATAGTGCCCTTCAGGCAATTCTCAAAGATAAATACAAAATATACAATAGGCTAAAAGCTGCAGAAAAGAGCAAAAATTACTTCTGCAAAGCTCAGGGTTATTTTTCTTTTTAAAATTTTTTGCGCGGAACCAAAAGTATAGTATCTAATCAATCTATCAATCTCTCTCTCTCTCTCTCTCTCTCTCTCTCTCTCTCTCTCTCTCTCTCTCTCTCTCTCTCTATCTATCTATCTATCTATCTATCTATCTATCTATCTTTATCTACCTACCTACCTACCTACCAGTGGTGAAATCCAAATTGTTTTACTACCGGTTCTGTGGGCGTGGCTTGATGGGCGTGGTGTGGCTTCGTGGGCATGGCAGGGGAAGGATGCTGCAAAATCTCCAATCCCACCCCACTCCAGGGGAAGGATACTGCAAAATCCTCATTCCCTCCCCACTCCTGGGGGAAGGGTATTGCAAAATTTCCATTCCCACCCCACTCTGGGGCCAACCAGAGGTGGTATTTGGCGGTTCTCCGAACTACTCAAAATTTCCGCTACCGGTTCTCTGAACTACTCAAAATTTCCGCTACCGGTTCTCCGAACTACTCAAAATTTTTGCTACCAGTTCTCCAGATCCTGTCAGAACCTGCTGGATTTCACCCCATCATTGAGCTATCATACTGTATATATGAAGTGTCCATCTCCCTCACAGAGTGACTCTGGGCAGTGTCCAATAAAATATTAAAAACATAAATTTTAAAGGGGGCAAAGGATGTTTAAAATTAAAAGGCGGAGAGAAGCACTAAACAGGTCTAGGATAACATACTGCGGCCAGCTTGCAACCACCAACTCACCTCTGCCAACTCTCCACCACCAAGTTGCTGCAAGACAGCTCCACATGGCCAAGTCACTGTGTGGACAAGTCACTAAGGGTGGCCAGAGGGAGAGCTGGGTGGGTGAGCGAGCAAGTGGGCAGATGTGGAGGGAGGCGGAGGTCTGTGGCATCCCATTTTCACACATCCTGCTGCTGCCGCCACCAAGTAGAAGAGGCTGGGGATGGCAGTGGTGGCAGCCAGGGCAGTGGTGTGGAGGCAACAGTGTCTGGGGGCATCTCATTTTCATCTCATCCCCTGCTGCTGGTGCTGGACAATCGTGCCAGGTGCAAAGCTGCTGCTGCCGCCGCCACATGAGCATGGTGGCTATGGCAGCCAGGGATGTGAAAATGTGAAGTCATCGGCTGCCGCCACCTTCTCAATACTTGCTTTAACCACCATTGCCACTGCTATTCCCAGCCTCTCCTGCTCAGAGCCCTGCAAAAGCAGCGGCAGCAGGGGGTGTGAAAACGGGAAGTCCCTGGCAGCCACTGCCTCCCTGGTCTGCTCATTCGCCGATCCACATGGGTCTCCCTCTTGCCACCTACAACAATTTGGCTGCCTGGAGTTGTCCTGAAGCAACTTGACAGTGGCAGGTTGACAGAAGTGAGTTGGCAGTGGTGAGTTGGCTGCAGCGAGTTGTCCCATTCTGCAATAAGCAGCCCCATGCATGCATGCTCCTCTATGCACCCCAGGCAAGGCTGCAGAGCCATTTTTTTATGCCTTTCTGGAAGGCCAGGAGAGTAGGGGCCCACCTCAACTCCAGGGCAGGGATCTTCCATAGGCTTGGTGCAACAGCAGAGAAAGCTCTCTTCCTGGACCCCACCAGTCAGAATTCTTTGGCTGACATCATCTGTAACATACCTTCCCTGCCTGACTGGGCTGATGTAAAAGGATGAAAACAGTTTCATAGGTAGCCTGGCCCCATGCCATGTATGTATGTATGTATGTATGTATGTATGTATGTATGTATGTATGTATTATTTATTTATTGTTTGTTTGTTTGTTTGTTTGTTTGTTTGTTTGTTTGTTTGTTTGTTTGTTTGGGAATTCTTCTATGCCGCCCTACTCCCTAAGGACTCAGGGCAGCGTACAGCATTTTAAAGAACACCAAACAATAAAATCATTAAAAACAATTTTTAAAAAGTTTTAAAAAGACACACAACACCATGCATACATGGGGGAGACCTCAGATGTAAAATTGTCTTAAAACCCTGCCTGCAGGAAGAGCCATGTCTTAATGGCTTTTCGGAAGGCCAGCAAGGTGGGGATGATTCGGATCTCTGGGGGAAGTTGGTTCCAGAGAGCAGGGGCCCCTACAGAGAAGGCCCTCCCCCTAGGCCCTGCCAGTCGGCATTGTTTGGCTGATGGGACTTGGAGGAGACCCACTCTGTGGGACCTGACCGGTCGAAGGGAAGTATGAGGTACAATGCGGTCCTGGAGGTAACCTGGTCCTAAGCCATGTAGGGCTTTAAAGATGATGATCAACACCTTGAATTGTACCCGGAGACCAATGGGCAGCCAATGCAACTGGCGGAGTATGGGTGTTACGTGGGTGTATCTTGAAACATCCACCACAGCACGCACAGCCACATTTTGCACCAATTGTAGTCTCCGAATACTCTTCAAGTGTAGCCCCATGTAGGGCGCATTACATGTAGGACTTTAAAGGTCATATCCAAACCCTTGAATTTGACCCCGAAGTAAACTGGCATCTAATGCAGCTCAAGCAGCAGAAGCATGACATGTGCCATTCTTTGGGCACCCAAATGATCTTTGTTCCTGCCACCACAGCAGTTCCTGCCTTCCCTCCTCCCCCCCAGGTATGGCAAGCCGGTCGGGGCTTGACAGGTGGCTCTAGAGGTGAGTTCCTCCCGGTTCAGACCGGTTCTATAGAACCGGTAGTAACTTGGCAGCCTGGGTCGCTGAAACCGGCAGCGACCCAGGCCTGCCATGCCCCCGAGCTGGTTCTCTCAGCGGCGCCATAGGCACCGCCATCTTTTTTCCCATAGTACGGTGCAGAGGGTCATTTCCGGGAAGTGATGCACGCATGTACAAAACGTGCACAAAACGTCGTGATGCGGACTGGTAAGGAGGTAAGTAGAACCCAGTCCTGGGCGGTTCCCCCTACCAGGGCTGCATCTGGAAGACATTAAACAATTATGGCCCTGGCACCAAGAAAAGCCTTCTCCTTAGTAGCCTTCTGCTTCACTCCACATGACAGGGATATCTTCAAAAGGCTGCCTGCTGAAGGTCATGGCAAGGGGAGTTTCCTTCTTCTTTGCTTGATACGAAGTCAGTGGCACATCTAATCCTCTACAACTCTCTAGATGAGAAAGAGAAGGAGAAAACATCATGCTTTTGACCAGGGATCCATTATCATGGACCACAAAACTATGAAGCAGGCAACTGGTTGAGGCCAGATGTGGTAGTGCAGTTTTCCCCACCTCTAAAGGCATGAGGTGTTGGCACCATACTCTGCACACCTGAGAATATTTTCTCTCATTAGCAGCAGCACAATATTGTGAAGTTACTCACTGAAGATATTTGTGAACTATTTCAAGATGCTGTTGCGTGGGAAGGAGCATAGAAATATTTCTTGACTAGTGCTAATAATGAATACTAGATTTGCTAGATCTGGTCTGAATGTTTATTGGATTTCCCCCTGATTATTTAGGATATGCAACTTTTATGAGGTACAGTTTTTGGTTTCAGCCATTACTACTTTAACTGTGTAATGATCTTGTGATTAATGTACATTTAACATAATCTCAAGCGTGAAAGGTACTTTGATTGACTTGCTGTTTATAAATATTAAGACAGGGCACTGATTTGGATCCGATTGGAAAACTGCTTCGAAGTGCTGCTGTGCTATACAGGTAGTCCTCGATTTATGACCACAATTGGGCCCAAAATTTCTGTTGCTAAGTGAAACATTTGTTAAGTGAATTTTGCCCCATTTACAACCTTTCTTGCCACAGTTGTTAAGTGAATCACTAGAGTTGTTAAGTTAGTATAATAATAATAGCCTTTATTATTGTACATCATGCATACAACAAAATTGGTTTAGACTTTACTGGTGCAATCCATAACAAAAATACAAAACAACAGAAATAGTATAGAAAATAATCCTTGTACAAGGATTGGGGGGGGAAATAGTCATACGTTTCCATATGTACGTGGAGTGATTGTAGTTGTGTTTGCAGATTGTAGTCTGACAGCCCATGGGTAAAAGCTGTTTTTAAACCTGTTTGTCCGGCTGGCTATACTTTGGTGTCTTCTGCCCGATGGTAAAAGTGAAAAGTGACACTGGCCAGGGTGTGCATCATCCCTAAGTATCTTCCTTACTCTGCTGAAACAGCGAGATCTGACAATGTCATCCAGTGGTGTTAGGGGGCAACCAATGGTTTCTTGTGCGGAATTAATCACTCTCTCTGTAGTGCCTTCCTGTCCGCAGCTGTTAAACCAGCGTACCATACTGTTATACAGTATGTGAGGACACTTTCTATCGTGGACCGATAGAAAGAAGTCATCAGCCGTTGTTCCACCTGATTTTTCCGCAGGACTCTAAGGAAATGAAGTCTCTGTTGAGCCTTACTAACCACCAGGGACGTGTTGTTTTTCCAAGGGAAGTCTTGACTAATGAGCACTCCCAAGAATTTAAAAGAGGTAACATGGTTGTTAAGTGAATCTGGTTTCCCCACTCACTTTGCTTGTCAGAAGGTTGCAGAAGCTGAACACAGGACATCCCACCAGGCACTGCAAACGTCATAAATATGAGTCAGTTTTGATCATGTGGCCACGGGGATGCTGCAACAGTTATAAGTGTGAAAAATGGTCATAAGTCACTTTTTTCAGTGCCGTTGTAACTTTGAATGATCACTAAATGAACTGTTGTAAGTTGAGGATCGCCTGTAATCAATGTCTGAGAAGTGCTGTTCTTGGTCTCCCCATTTTCCAATGGGAATTCTCCCCAAGTGAATCTAAAGCTTTACAAAGCCTAGCTAAATAGCATAAAACTTTCATATTCCTCCTCTTCAATATTTTACTCTCAGCAGTTCTGGAAAGATTTAAGACCACATGCCAAAACATTGTGCCCTTGTGTTGATGGAATAATCAAATTGCTGGCCTTTCTTTTATTATTCTGCCTTTTCTGTACAAACTGCTGCAGTTTACTCGCACCTCTTATCAACTTTTTTCCCTGAGGGTTTTGATAAATTTTATGTAGATCACCTTTTTTTGCAAACAAGACTTGCTTAGCATTCACTGTAGTTGAATTTTCAACAAACAGCAAGCACAATTTACCAGCAAACAGCATTCAGCTTGTTTACACACACACAAATGCACACAGACACACAGACACACACACAAACCACCCTTATCTTTTTTTTGTTCTCTAGCTCTGGCTTTTCACCACAAACTGTTTAGCCGGCAGTTATTTATTATTACAAGCTTGAAAAAGTAAATTGATGCCACTTATTTCTAATGACTATCTGTTATATAAATGTTTTGTAGTTTGTCATTAGATTTAATTATTAGTATCTGTAATAATAGTGACCATAATAGTAAAGATTTACATTGACATTTAACACATACTTCCATATAAGTAAATATTCATAGAATTGTACTATCAATTATTTAATTAATCCAAATATTTTGTTGTCCAAAGAGCTGCTTCAGTCAGTACACTTAACAACCACCACAAAAAATGTCATAAAATCAGGTTGCTCACAGGATAACCCATTTAACAATGGCACAATTTACAACCATAATTCTAGGCTCAATTACAGTTGTAAATTGAAGATTATTTGTATCCTTTTCCTTCCCACTTTTCAGCATTTATCTGACCTCTGCCAAACTTAAGAGAAAATAGACTATGGTGACATGATTGAATTTGTATCCCTGAACAGGGGGCAGATGAGGCATACCTGTTCCTTGCAGCCATGAGGGTGATTTATTTATTCATTTATTTATTTCATTTGTGAGATTTATATACAGCCTCACAGTGCAAGCACTCTCTAAGCAATGTATATTTATATTGCCCCCAACAATCTGGGTCCTCATTTTACCTACCTCGGAAGGATGGAAGGCTGAGTCAACCTTGAGCCAGTGAGATTTGAACCGCTGACCTGCGGATCAGTGTCAGCTAATGTGGCCTGCAGTACCTGCCTCTAACCGCTGCGCCACCTCGGCTCTATTGATTTGATTGATTATTGATTTATCAGTAGAGTAGCTGTAATGGTGACAGACACTAAGGCCTTAGAAAACTCCCTTTTGATGGAGATTTTCTAGTTCTAGTGTTTGATTATAAAAATTTGATGATTTAGTTGACTGAGCTGAGTTAGTCTAATTGCAAAGAGGATCCGGATTGAAGCTAACTTCCTCAAAGTGATTTGATCTGATTTTCCTGCTCACATAATATACTAGTCTGATCCCATGACCTATTTAAATGTGTTGCATAAATAGGACTAGATAGCTATAAGATTATGAACAAGGAGGTAGAGTCTCTCTCTCTCTCTCTCTCTCTCTCTCTCTCTCTCTCTCTCTCTCTCTCTCTCTCTCTCTCTCTCTCTCTCTCTCTCTCTCTCTCTCTCTCTCTCTCTCTCTCTCAACAATTCTTCACCTGGACTGATCATATGTAATTTGTGATTAGTTGTCCCAAAATTTGGAAAGGGATGTACTTTATCTAACTGTACATAAGAACTTAAATTGTACATCAGGACCTTTGAGTTTGAGCTAATCTTATATAAAAGCATGACTTGGTTTATTTGGATAGAGAAAGTTGAGTTGCTTCATTGAAAAAAAAATTGAAAACAAGGGCCAAGAACCATTGTTTTGAAAAACCAAATAAATGTTAACTACAGAGATATAGAAATGATGACATGCACAAAACCTGGATACAAGCTAATTGCTTATGTCAAGAGTGGTCTGGGAAAGGAAAGATCAAGTGAGATAATTGGAACATTATGCAAGTAATTTTGGATGAAAAAAGAAAGCAAGGATGATTCATAATAAGGAAAGAAAAGGGTGATAAGAATTAGTGATAAATCTCTAGTGATTTATGGTGTCTTGTGGTGCCATCCAATAGCACTGTGCAGATCTATTAGTAATGAAGACAGGTTGCGTATTGCCACAACAAAAGAGGGAATAATTCTATGATGCAATGAATACTGGGGCTTTGGAGAAATACTTGCATAGGATCTAATTTGGAATGCAAGAAGAAAGGGAGAATAGAAACACTTTTCCAAGGGGATGCATTAACAGAATTAAGAAAACTCCCTTGAGTTAATTCCAGATAACTTGAGGGACAAACCCATAGAGCTTTCTTTAAAGGTATTTCCTCTTCGTCCCCCTTTCCTCCATCTTATATGAGCAGAGGTGGCGCAGCGGTTAGAGCGCAGTACTGCAGGCCACTTTAGCTGACTGTGATCCGCAGGTCAGAGGTTCAAATCTCACCGGCTCAAGGTTAACTCAGCCTTCCATCCTTCCGAGGTAGGTAAAATGAGGACCCAGATTGTTGGGGGCAATATAAATATGCATTGCTTAATGGTGTAAACCGCTTAGAGAGTGCTTGCACTGTGAGGCAGTATATAAATCTCACAAATAGATAGATAGATAGATAGATAGATAGATAGATAGATAGATAGATAGATAGATAGATAGATAGATAGATAGATAGATAGATAGATAGATAGATAGATAGATAGATAGATAGATAGATAAATAAATAAATAAATAAATAAATAAATAATCTTCCTTCAAGGATGCTTCCTATAGGCCAGTCTGTGGTAATGGCTTTAAGTGGACAGAAGAGTCCATTTGAACAGGTTTCTGCAAGGGTTGTCACCTATAACCATCCCGGTAAATGGCAAAGGAGTATTATTGTCAGCCTTACCAGGTAGACTAGACAGGAATACAACTGTTAAACTAATTCTACTTTATTTTGAAACTACGAGGGTGGGTCAAAAAGTAATGCCATTTTCTTTATTTCAGGTGAAGTTTTTGATAAAAATACCTGATTTTTTCCCCAGTTATAAATGATTATATCATTTACGTTCTGAAATATTTTGTTTCTTACTTTTCAGGTTTTTAGACTCGCAAGGAAAATTCAAAATGGCTGCCCCCTTAGAGTTGCGTCAAAAACAAAGAGCAGTGATTGAATTCCTTGTTGCTGAGGGGGAAAACCCCTGTGAACATTCACAGACGATTACAAAATGTGTATGAGGACAATACTTTAGATTATAGCCCCATGAAAGAGGGTTTGAGAGGCAAACATTATTCCAGTGACGAGGAAGTGAAAACTGCAGCGAAGAAGTGGCTCAAAGAACAGTCAACAAAATTTTATGAGGCAGGGATACATGCTCTCATTCGAAAGTGGAACATTGCTATTGAGAGAAACGGTGACTATGTTGAGAAGTAGGGATGTGATCCACAGAGGACCAGCTTCATTTTGATGTATGCTACATGTTCCTGTGTTGGTAATTATACCTGTCCTAAAGAAAATGGCATTACTTTCTGACTCACCCTCACCCTATATTGACAGAATCTTGCAAGTCTGAAAGTACAAGTTTCCCTCTGTCACCTTTACAGTCTGAGAACTTAGGGGAGGTCCCTTCTGAGTCTCTTGCTCTGCTCACCATCCAACTGTGGGATATGCTGCCTCTTAGCTGGTATTCCCTAAGCAGCATCTCTTTGCCCTGTTTCCCAAAGTCTTTCTCACATACCGTTACAGTGCTGGAAAAAGAAGAAATTCCAAAAATTGAGCCACTGAAAATTGCCAAGTTGCCACTGAAATTTGGCAGTGTGATTTGGGAGTGGGATGTTTTGTGGTGAAAAACAGCTTAGGGTCCAATCAGATACTCTTTAAACCTTACATGAGCAACTTTTGAAAATGAAAAAAAAATAATCATGACAATACTTCTTTGTAACCTCCTTAAAACACACAAGCCAAGCATAGTGCATAGAATGTTACTTGGAGAATCAAAATTAAAATGGAGGGCCATTTCCTAAGCATTTAAATTATGAAAGGAAAACATATTTCATAAGTGCAGTTCCTTTTTGCTTTTATTTCAGAACACAGAATGTGAAAAGGTTGTTTTTTTTAAAAAAAACCATTTTTGAATAAATATAACACTTCCTTAGCACAAAATGTAAGGATCTCTAGTCATCATTAGACCCAATTATCTTGACAAACACTATAAATTCTAAAACCTGTATAGCTCCAATAGCTAGAAAGAGGCAATCTTTGGAATGTAGTGAACTGAATCTCCTTTGAACCAGCTGTGCTGGCACAGATATCTTTTGGCTGCAATTGTTTCAACATTTAAATATCTTGAATCCTCTTGATTCAAATGAGTTTTCAGGATTTTTGTGCATAAGAAGGATTCCCCGCAGGGTTGTGTAAAACATTCCAGCTTTCACATGTTCTAACCTTGGAAAGAGTATTTAATGTGGCAGTGAACTGGCAAGAACATAGAAGCCTTTAGAGCATATGGCCAGATGGAAGATGGTGGCTGGCTGTAGTTGTAAGACTGCCAACCTGCCTGGTTACAGCTACTTGAAAATGTAAAACTTTGTTATGGAATAATTAGAATGGGTGTGAATGGATTGCGCGTAAATCATGCTACGCTTGACGTAAGCATTGCTAATGCTGCTAAGGTTTTAAACTACTAGTACACATAAAATGTGGGCTTGATTGTTGCTTTTAAAATAATTGTGTGCATGCACATTCTGGGCATGCCCTTGTATTGAAACTGAGCATTTAAGCATTTCATCATCATCATCATCATCATCATCATCATCATCATCATCATCATCATCATCATCATCATCATCATCGTGGTCATTCTAGCCATTGTCTATTCACCGCAGGAGGAAGGCCTCTTCCACATATTTCCAACCAATACACTCCTGAGCTTTCTTTTGCCAATTGGGCCCACAATACTTGCTGATGTCGTCGATCCATCTTGTTTTAGGTCTCTTTTGTGGATGCTTTTTATCAAGTGGGATCCATCTGTGACTGCCTTGGTCCACCTGCCATTGGTTTTTCTTGCTATGTGACCAGCCCATTTCCATTTCAATTCTTTTTTGATGGCATCATATACTTTTGATAGTGTGTTTGATAGTGTACTACCTGTTGTAACATATGCCAGTGAAACATGGACATTAACCTCACAATCGATACAAAAGCTATGAGTGGTGCAAAGAGTCATGGAAAGATACATATCTCGGCATCACAAAACAAGGTAGAAAGGCCTACACACGGAGTAGAGAACAAAACAAAAGTACACGATATTTAAGCATTTAAAAATGTAGATTCTATTTAATTGGCAACTGGTTTTGTTGAATTTTGAAATGTGCATGCATTCTTCATGTTCTTTGCTGTTAGACATTAATATTATTCATCCAATTCTAGCCATTCCCTCCTCTCCCTTCTTTTTCCCTTCCCTTCCTTTTTGCAGCTGGTAGCTAACCCTATACATGAGCAAAAACATCAGCAAAAAAACCCTCAACACAATTGCTTTTGTTGGGCTTTCATTTTCCCACAAAGCATACTACATCTGTTCCTTGAATATGTGTAGTAAGTGGAGAATCGGTATGTACAAAATACAAATGGCTTAAAAGGTAATAAAGCAAAAATAAAAAAACTGGAAAGAAATATAATTTGTGTTAATTGACTTGTTTATTTTAGATGGGATTTGTTTATTTTTAATCTGGGAAATATACTTTGGTCCCCAAACAAGAAGAGAGGACTCATTGAAAAAGATGTTGGGAAAGATTGAATGCAAAAGGAGAAGAGGACAGCAGAAGATGACATGGTTAGATAGTGTCATCGACGCAATGAAAATGGAATTGGGTCGACTTCAGGAGACAGGGGAAGACAGGGGAGCCTGGCATACTATGGTTCGTGAGGTCATGAAAAACCAGACATGACTTAGCAACTGAACAATAACAACAACATGACCATGGTTTGGACTGAACATTGGGCTACCACTGTGGTCAAAGCAGAGGAAGAAGTTGAGATCCGGAAAGAAAGTTCTTAAGCTGTATTCCTCTCTACCCATTTTATACACAACTGTCAAGTAGCTTTTCAGTGGACAGCATTTAATTCTGCTTACTAAATTATGTTGTTACTGAAAACTGAGCAATTTACTTAGAACTAAAGTGATAAATAGTGGAAACCAAAAACATGTATAGTTTAACATTCAATATTTCTTGAATATTTAATGTCTATGTGTAATTGTTAGCAATAAAGCAGGATACAATATTTTAAAAAGAATATATTACTGTATATTTAAGGTTTCAGTCAAGTGCAAATCCAAATACAGTCTTTCCATTGAGCCAAACTCTTTTCTTTTCCACTCTTTAAACACATTTTTCAAAATTCATAATGAAGTAGCTGCTATAGATTAAATAACTAACATGAAACATAAGAGATTGAGTTACATTTAATTTTTCAGCTTTGGAAAATCTCAGCTTGCCTCATATAAACAGATGGTCTATGCAACATAAAAATATGGTTAAAATTAGCATTAGTTTCTTCCTCTGACAGTTTAGCTTTGGAATTCATACTAAATGACTGATGAATTATTACTTTGTGTAAGTTCTGGCACAGACAATTAAGATATATTGGTCTTACATCAAGAGAGTGAAAATCACCGTATAATTAAAAAACAATATAATCTGTTGAATAATACATGTAGGACTTTTCACCTCAGACAACAAGGAAATTAACAATAAAATATTTAGAAGCCTGGTATAGCATCTTTTCTACAAATTGTTGGCCAATACCCAAAGGGACTTATGGGTCATAGATATATTTCATTTTCATTCAGCTTTCTAGTGACAAAGCATCACTCCTATGGATACCTTCCTCAATAAAGCATTTATTGATCTGAAATTTATTTTCTGCTAATTGCTATTTAGAAAAGAACAATTTATCAGGCATGCAATTCACCAAATCTCCAGTCTGTCAGGTTCCGAAATGGCGCATGAAAAAATCTCCAAACAACTAAGCTGGTTAGTGTAGAGAAGCCTTTATCTTACGCTCCGGCACAAACTGACAAGCACCCGAGTGAATATGGTGAAATATTGTCAGCGCTACTGCGCAGTACTCCCCACCACCTTTTAAAGATCCCGCTGATCTCCCACGACTCCACCAATAATCCATACTCTGGTGTAGCACCAGAGGTAATGCTCCACCATGGCGTTGGTTCTCTCTACTGCTCCGTTGGTAGCCAGGTGGTATGCTGAACTGAGTCCTTGGCCTGATCCTCAGGAATTGGCTCCAAAACCTGGTGGTGAACTGAACCCCTCTGTCTGATACTATTCGGTGCGGTACACCATGTAACCAGTAAATATGAGTGATAAATAGCTTAGCCAATTTTCTGGTCAATGACAAACCCTCACAGGCCACAAAGTGGGCCTGTTTAGAAAACAGGCCGATGACCATCCATATCACCGTCTTCCCCTGACTGAAGAGCTGACTGAAGAGCTAAGACTCCTTTTTATTTTTATTGGGGTATAACAGGTAGGAACTTCTGTGGTAGAATTTGGGAGGGGCAAATGGCTTGCATAGGAGAACAGTAAGTCCTTTGCATTTTTTAAATCATGTCATCTGTTCTTCCTGTAGACACCTCCCCATTCATTTCAAATGACTCATTCCCTAGTTCATCTCAGTTAATCTAGATCAGCCTTCCATACCTAACACAATTCTGATATAGCAGAACTGTATTTTCCAGAATTTCCAATCATTCCAATCACTATAATACTTGGTGATGTTGAGGGTTGTAATCTCCATGTACCCATAGAGGATTATGGAGATGGCCTTGAAGAAAGAATGCAAGAGTCCCTCTGTGAGGGAGATGGGTGGTTCCAAAATGTGATAAACAAACAAAAACAAGCAAGCAAGCAAATCCTGGAGTGTGTGCAGGCAAAAAAAAAAGGCAACTTGGCAACCACAGCCACATGTTCATTGTCTCACCCTTTTTGCCAACAGATGTAAACATTGGGGGGGGGAGACTGTATTGTTGTGGCCACCATCTTGAGCCCTCCACCCTTGCAAATAAACATCAAATTAGCCCTGAGAAAGAAGAGGATCGAGAAAAAAAAACTCAAGATAACCCATCTTAATTTTTATGGCATAATAGGGACCAGAGAAAAACTCTGTCACCCTTTCAAGATTCTGTTTGTATACCCTATAACAATAACAGTTCCAGCAATCCTTGCATTTTCTTTTCCCTGACTGCTGTACATAAATCTCTTGATACATATTCCCTGTGATTTCACATTCAATTAATGTGTCATTTTGCCTGTAATTTTGGCAATTTATTATGCTTCTTTTTTAAAAAAAAAATCACCTGCCTGGTAATTGATTAGTGAGCTTTGAAGCTTATCTTTCTAGCCTTCAGAACATCCAATGAGATGAATTTCATTTTAAAAAGTGCAGAACACTTGCTGGACTTATTATATAATGAGAGATGAACAAGCAGAAATGCCCCGATATTTAGCCTGAAATGACAGATGCTTGCATTTGTACAACTTGCAAAGAAAGAGAGGCTGTTTTCTTTCATGGACAAAAGTTTGTCATCCTTATGCAGCAAAATCTAATGGTATTCCAGGAGCATGACTCAGGTCACACTTTACCAAATGGGCCAAGAAGTAAAACAGTTCTAGTTGATAATCAGAATTGGCATCAGAGATTCCTGTAGAAATGAGCTGCCTTAATCAGATATCAAGTTTAGGGTGGCACAATGGAGCACATAAATGTTGAGACTGCAAATGGAGCCCTCCACAAATAAAGGAACTAACAGAGCAAAGAGTAAACTAGACTGTTGTTCTCTTTTGGGGGGGTCTTCTTTTCTTATTTGTTTTTTTACCTGAAAACGTAAATGGTTGTTTTCCAAATGTGGATACGTACACTTCATTAAAGTGGCTTCTTCTACCTTCAAATACTTCATTTTGTGGCACCTACAGACCAAGCCATGGCTGCCCATCTTAAGATAGAGGGAAACAAAAGTAGGTTCAAAAATGTAACCTCAAGCATAAACATGTTTTTAATCTTCTTTTAATAATAAGCAGGAATTGCACGAATATTTCGTAAGGATTCCAATGCATGATAAAACAAATTAACAAATTTGATGCTTCTCCAGTGAAATCTGGATAGTTGGGATTGCATGCTCAATACTGCCCAAGTCGCAAAAATCTAGCAAAATCTTGGCCCAAGACAAAAAACAAATGTATACTATTCTGTTCACTATCTGAACAGATAGTATACTGTTCACTATCTGAATCTTGGTGAATTAGCTAGGTGTATAACTGAATGTGTGCAAAAACACCAAGAAGCAAAAACACCAGGTACAAGATGGACCTGTTTAGGAGGCTTGAAGCTACAGTTAGGAATCTGTCCTCCTTAGTCTGAAAAATATTGTATTTCCTTAGCCATGAAAGTCAGCTTGGTGACTTTGGGCGAGTCACTCTCTGTCCGCCCAATTCACCTCACAGGATTGTTTCTGAGGGGAAAATAGGAGGAGGAAGGCATGTTGGATATGTTTGCCACCTTGATTTATTTGTACAAATAATAAATGCGGGATACAAATAACTAAAATAAAAATAACATGCAGCCCTGCGTTTTAAAGTTGGCTGCCTGTCAGTCTTAAACAAATGCAAACAAAATCAACATCAAAAAGCTTCAAGACTTTCAAAGATGAAAGGGTTTCTGGTTTGGCAAGATAACTAAGCAGCAAAGAGGAAAAGTTAGCTAGGCAAGGGATCTAGTGAGAATTCACTCTATGCCCAGGCTTATTGCCTGGGCAAAATAAAGCTTGGAAGTGCATAAACTTGGAAGTGTTTTTTTTCTCTGGCATAAAACTCACAGAGTTCTTGAATCTAAGCTCAGGAAGTTCTCCTCTCTGAGTACCAAATCAAAAAAGTGGTTAAGAGGTAGTGTATACCTGGCACAAGCTTTGTCAAACCAGAGAAGCCGTCTCTATGCTACTTTTCTTTCCCCTGTATACTTTTATTAAATTTTTTATTTTATTTAATATAAATAGAAAGAGCAACATATTCAAAATCCATGTAAACAGTGTGTTGTCTGATTACAATTCTTTTGAGTAATACTCATCATAGTAATAATGTTCTCTAGTAGTAATCTCGTAATGACAGTATTTTTCCCTCATAATATTAATACATATTAATTATTTAAGTTAATTTAATTTAATTAAAAGTTCTTATAAGCCGCCCAATCCCGTAGGACTCAGGGCGGCGTACAACATAGATAAGAACAGTACAATAAAAGCAATAATAACATTTTTTTAAAAAGGCGGAACATTATTTTAAAAAAACATTCATTCATGGGGGAATCTGATTTTCACCCTGCCTGCCGGAAGAGCCATGTTTTTACGACTTTACAGAAGGCCAGTAGAGTAGGGATAGTCCAGATCTCTGGTGGGAGTTGGTTCCAGAGGGACGGGGCTCCCACAGAGAAGGCTCTCCCTCGCGGCTCCACCAACCGACATTGTTTGGCCGATGGGACCCGGAGGAGGCCCACTCTGAGGGACCTAACTGGTCGTTAAAGTACAATGACTTTTTTTCAGGGGTGGCATGATGGGTAGTAGTTAAGACAGCTGGAACGCTGACAGTCCAGGTTCGAGACCTGAGAGTTGCGCGACGGGGTGAGTTCCCGTTCCTGCCCCAGCTCCTGCCAACCAAGCAGTTCAAAAGCATGCAAATGCGAGTAGATAAATAGATACAACTCCAGTGGGAAGGTAACAGTGTTCCGTGACATCAAGCTGGCCACCTGACCAAGGAAACATCTTTGGACAGCACTGGTGCAATGGCTTTGAAACGGAGATAAGCAGTGCCCCCTAAATTCAGCTATGACGAGAGAAGTAAAATCTGCAGGAACTCCTTTCCTTTTCATTTCTAAGCACATTTTAGTAAATTAATTGAGGGGGGGGCACTGAAGCCTTTTGTTGTTCTTACTATGTGTTTTCATTATGATTCCATTATGTTTTTAATTGCACCTTAATGACACGGCATTAATTTGTTCGCTGACTTGAACACAATCCATAAAGGCAGGATATAAATTCCACAAATAAATTTTAAATTATAAAGAGAATAAATTAGGCAGATTGTTATGTTGTTTGTTTTAACCACTGGGATTTTAAGAGTGAATTTTCTACCACAACCAGATATAAAATGCTCTCTGCGAGAGAATTGAATGCATTCTCAACTGCTTTCATTAATAAGCATATATTGTACATAACTGAATAATATTTCCCTTTGCCTGAAGCAGCAACCCCCCCAACTGTATTCTTGAGGATTATTTTTTGTGCTAAACAAGAAGGAAGGAAGAATTGTACTCAGGTGAATGAATACCTGAAGTCAGCCAGAGTGGATTCCAACAATTCTCTGAGAAAATTTCAGAATATTCTATAATTATCTTATGATGGCCATCCCTTCCTGTCTTCATTGACTGTCTTGCATGGTATCTTCTTCTTCTTATGGGTTGTGATTATGAAAGAACCTATTTTCAGATAGCTCTTGATCATACTATCACACTGCAGCCATTTCATTAGTTCTACTTTAAAGAGACAGTAAAGGACAGCCAGAGTCTTCAAATCAATAAGCTTTTGTTTAATAAAGTTATTGAATGCACAAGATTGTATGCCACTGACTCAGAAATATTAATCCAATCAGACCAGGGGTGGATTCTAACTTACCTCGCTGCCGGTTTGCTTCCTCCTGCACCGCGGCCGCATAGTGGCAAAAAATCCAAAAAAATCCCCCCAAGCCAAAAACAAGATGGCGACTGCATGCACAGTGCTGGAAACTCAGCTTCTGCGCATGTGCAGAAGAAAGAAAACTCCGGAAAAAATCCCCCCCCCCCAAAAATGCCAAAAACAAGATGGTGACCACATGCACAATGCCGGAAACTCGGCTTCTGCGCATGTACGAAAGAAAAAAACCCCAGAAACCCCCCCAAAATAAAAAATAAACCCCCCCAAAGCCAAAAACAAGATGGCAACCGTATGCACAATGCCGGAAACTCGGCTTCTGCGCATGTGCAGAAGAAAAAAAAACCCAGAAAAAAAATCCCCCCAAAAAATTCAAAAAAAAAATTCAAAAAAATTCAAAAAAAGATGGCGGCACCCACAGACCGGCACCGACTGAACCGGTTCCGTGACATCATCGTGATGTCACCAATGGGTTGCTACCGGTTTGGGCAAATCGGTCCAAACCGGGAGGAACCCACCTCTGAATCAGACCATTGATATAGCCAGACTCTGTAGTGTGAAGAAAGATCATCCAATGAATAACAAAAGGAATCCCAGCAGAAAGGGTTAACATATGCAGTCTTCTGTGGTAGTACTTCATGACTTATACTGAGGCATATTGAGAAAGCTTTTTCCTTCTATCAATCATAGCATGCCAATATCATGAAGAGTTCAGTAATAATTTTCAATCTATATGTAAAATATTTCATGTACATGTTAGTGTAATTATGAATAGAGTTCAATCTCATTTATGCGAGCTTCTCCTGTTCAGAAAATATCATATGCAAGATGTATGTCTGCTTGTTTATATCGTCTCATGCCAAAATAAGAGCTAGGTAGAATATAGAGATGAAATGTGGAATATGTAAAATGAGATGCATCTAGCATTATATGATTTAGAATTTGGGGTAGGTAGAAAAAAGTAATATTTATTTACTCCATAGTTTCTGAACTAGTGTATGAATCAAAACAGCATTCTATGCCACGCTTGTCTGTAGTTTAAAAAAATATGCTCAAAAAGGTATATGTTAGGGGAAAATACTGATAAAATGCATAGGTTGTAAGGAAAATATTCCCAAAGGTTATTCAAATAGTAAAATAATCTTTGCCTGGAGTATGCAGACTAGAAGAATGTGGTTATATTGGAAAAATGTAGACGAAAATGTGTGTGAATATTCATGTGGATTGATTAATTGATTTGTCAGATTCAAAAAGACACGAAACTGGGGAAGAAACAAATGCACAACTGAGAAGATAAAAAAACAGCAAAGATAATACAGAGAGATTTGTCCATCCTTAGAAATGAGTACATTTATTGTACTGGAAATTCTCAACAGGTGACAATCCTAGCTGACCTTTCCTGGACTCAGAAACAAAACCAAATAAGCCTGGGGAAAGTTAGTTCTAGGATAGGAATACGGAGGTTGAAGTAGGAGAGGGAAAAATATCCTTGAGGAAGGTAATACATTCAAAACGCTGCTAAGGATATTCGCCATACCCCCTGAGGCCTTGCAAACCCCTCTTCCCCATTGGCTATGCTGCCTGGAAATGCATGGGACTTGCAACATCTGAAGCAGGGCTGGGCAACCATGCAACAGATGGAGCAGGGGTGGGCAACTATTGAGCAGGAGTGGGCAACTATCAAGCAACATCTGGAGCAGGGGTGGGCAATAATGGCAAATTTTTGACCTTTGGACTTCAACTCCCAGAATTCCTGGACCAGCCATGCTGGCTCAGGAATTCTGGGAGTTCAAGTTCACAGGTCATAAAATTGCCAAAGTTGCCCATTCCTGATCTGGAGGGTCAGAGATTCCCTGTCCTGTTTTACCCTTTCCCATTAAAAGGGTAGCCCATTTTCTAGTGATAAATATTAATTGGCAGAAAATTCTAGAACTCTGATTCCTAATATTACAGATTATGACACTACATTAATCAATATGTCCTAAGCATGATAATCAACAAATGTTACAAACTTTCTCCTAAAATATGTAAAAATTAAGTTACCAGTGAAGAACAACTGTGCCCAGTGGCACGTTCTGGAAGGTGATTTTTTTTTCAATTGCCTCATTGGTTCTTCCTCTTACATCGCAAGAGGATGGATCATTACATAAGAAAATTAAAACTGTCGTAAGATATTCATTTTCAGACTTGTGTGGCATGCTTGGAGAAAAATTTGCCCAACTTAAAAAAATATCCCTGAACTATTTAATATTAGTTAGAATCATTGAATATTGTTACTCAGTGTCCAACACATCAAGAGCCTGAATCTTTTATCTTGAATTTATCATGTTTATTTACTCTGGTTGATCTTTGCCTGTGTCACTTTTGGTGATGTCTTTTGTGGTAATTGTACATCCAATACCCATAACTCTATAGCCATTGAGTGAAATACTGAGGAAACAAAAAGTCATTTGTTTAACTATTATCTTAGGCACAAACTCGCTAAATCAGTGTAGGCCCACATATAACTTAAATGTCTTATCCATTAACTTTCCAACTGATTTGTTCTGCATTTTTAAGCCATTTTTATTCAAGGTAATTTCTGACTTTAAGGAGAAGACAATTTTAGGGGTGGGATCTGGGTTCTGCCTTTCTTTAGTTATAGAATTGTGTAAGGCAGGGGTCCCCAAACTTGGCAACTTTAAGACTTGTGGAGTTCAACTCCCAGAATTCTCCAGCCAGCTATGCTGGCTGGAGAATTCTGGAAGTTGAAGTCCACAAGTCTTAAAGTTGCCAAGTTTTAAGACCTCTGGTGTAAGGGATATGTATGAATGTCCATTTCATTATACAGTCTGGTGTTCTGTTGCCATCTGGCCTTCCCATTCTTCCATTCAATAACGTGGGATTCAGTGAAGAGAATTTTTCACATGGTGCTTTTCCAGATCGTGCAAGAGCAGCTAGGAGGGCCACAGAATGCGAAAAAACAATTATATCATCTCTGGTTTTCTTCCAACAATAAAACTCAACCCCCTACCAGAATAATTTCTGAAATATCCACTGTTCTACCGGTATTATGAAGAAGCTTCTTGGATGAGAAGTGAAACGTCTTCAAAGAAAAACCAGAAAGTCCAGTTGCCTCTTGAAAAAGCACTTTTGGGACACCAGAGTCACATTTTTGCAAGCTGGGCAGCCATAGGTATCCTTTAATTAAATTAACAAAAAGACCGCTGAATGGTCATTCACTGCAAACTAAAAAGAATTCAGCATAATTGTTTAAAAAAGAACAGGCAACTTGATGTTGCATCAGCAGAAATATAGATTCCAAATCCTGGTTGACTGATGGTTCTGCTTGATTTTGCTTCGTTCATTTCTAGCATTGTGATCAATTCTGACATCACACTTTAAAATGAAGTAAAGAGAGAAAATGGTGCAGATCAGTGGTGGGTTCTAAATTATTTTGCTACTGGTTTGCGTGTGTGCTTGTGCGCGCACGCAATGCTTCCTATGCGGGTGGGTGGAGCCTTCCCCCGCCGCTACCAGTTCTAAAGACCACTCTGAAGCAACCCACCGCTGGTGCAGATGGAGAGGAGGGCAAGGAGGAGACTCTGAGACAGGGATGAAATTCAAATTTTTTTCCCCTACTGATTCTGTGGGCGTGGCTTGGTGGGCGTGGCTTGGTGGGCGTGGCAGGGGAAGGATACTGCAAAATCCCCATTCCCTCCCCACTCCTGGGGAAAGGATATTGCAAAATCTCCATTCCCAACCAACTCTGGGGCCAGCCAGAGGTGGCATTTGCCGGTTCTCCGAACTACTCAAAATTTCCGCTACCGGTTCTCCAGATCCTGTCAGAACCTGCTGAATTTCACCCCTGATCTGAGACCTCCTAAATCTGATGATCAAGACCAAAGTACTATTATTTCAGGGTTCAGGATATGGCAACGTGATTTGAAGTTACAAAAAAAGCAGATTGTGACTATTGGGGGGGGGGGGAAGACCCACTTTAATGATAAGAGCAGGTTGACATTGGAATCAATGACCCTAAGGAGAATGTTGATTCTCTTTGAGTGACTGAGTTGAGATGAGGCCAGGCAGCCCTCTGTGCGAATGCCTAAATTGAATTCCTGCTTTCAGCAGGGGATTGAATGTGATGGCCTGAATGGCACCTTCCAAATCTTTGAATCTGTTTCCAAACAACCTGTAAAAGTTATATAATTCTGTGATTTTTCTCTGTATTAGAACTGGTGCCATTTGTGGAGTGTATTTTGGCAGGACTGGCACATCTGCTCTCATAGAAATATCTGGCAAATTTCATTTCCATTGAAATGATGCCTGATTTGCTAACAGGTAATTAAAAAAAAAAGTACGACCAACTTTTGATGAGATTATGATGCTGTATTGTCCCTGGGAATCTTTCCAAAACCTCCAGTCTTCTATCACTTTCTGCTTTGCTTTGCTTTGTAGTCAAGCTCTTGCAATAGCCTTCTGCTTCCCATTTAATATAGGAATAACCACCTGCTGCCTGCTTTATAGGCATTTGACATATTTTCAAAGTATTTCTTTTCAAAACTAGGTCAACAAATGGGTCATTCTATTACTATCTGGAATCAAAACTGCTTTTTTGGATCAATCATTGCACAGACAACCATTCTGTGGTCTTTTTTCCCCCCTTCTCTTTTCTAAATTCCTCTTCTCTTTCTAATTTTTATTTTATTTTATTTCAGTTAGCTAAATGGCTTAGTTTCATTTCATTCAAACCTTACAAATAAAATAGAACTGTGTGTTTTATCAAATTCCTTTATTGTGATGGAACAATGTACCAAACTATGCCCCAAACCACTATGGGAACTATAATTGGCTTCACTGATATTTTTCAGCAGTGGATATATTGTACGATCTCTGGCAAGTTGCCACTGCTTTGAGACAGAAGGAGAGAGAGAGACTGGCAAGCAGACAGTCAGAAATATCCTAATGTCAGGTTTTAATAACTTATTGAAATAATGTAAATGCAGACAGGATGAAATGCAGAGTGAAACAGGCGCAATTGCAAAAAATAATTTTAAAATTAAAATGGATGAGGCCATGCACCATAACTGGAAAGGCCCAGTTTTGTAGAGTGAAGAGAAGAGCAACCAAGTTGATTAAGGTCTTGGAGACTATAAAACATATGAAGAACAGTTGCAGGAATTGGGCATGTCTAGTTTAATGAAAAGAAGGACTAGGGGGCGACATGATAGCAGTTTTTCCATATTTGAGGGACTACAACTTAAGAAGAGGGGGTCAACCTATTCTCCAAAGCACCTGAAGGCAGAACAAGAAGCAGTGTGTGGAAATTAACCAAGGAGAGAAGCAACCTAGAACTAAAGAGAAATTTCCTAATGGTGAGAACAATCAACCAATGGAACGACTTGCTTGCGTTCAGAAGTTGTGGGTGCTTCATCACTGGAAGCTTTTAAGAAGAGACTGGACAACCATTTGTCTGAAATAGTATAGGGTCGGTTTCCCGCTTGGTTGGGGGGTTGGACTAGACTTCCAACTCTTATTATTCTGTATTCTGACATGCCTTCTGAACTGCAGGTATCATTTTAAATATGGGATTTATTTATTCATGTATGGAACAGGGTTCCTAATTTTTTACTATCACTCTGTGGGCGTGGCTTATTTTGTTGGTGTGGCTTGCCAGCCATGTGACCAGGTGGGTGTGGCTTGCTGGCCATGTGACCAGGTGTGCGTGGCTTGCCGGTCATATATTAGTTATTTCAGAGAGATGTTACTACCATTTTTGCTATTTTATACCTTACATGAAAAGCTTTGCATACAAAGTGTGTGTTACACCATGGCAACACAGCAACCTTTATATGCAGAAAATGCTATAGTTAAAAGACAAGCAAGTCTCATATAGCATTTTTGGTTTCAGTCATGGATTCCTTAGACGAAAATATTGAGGACTGTTAAAAGACCAGTATCTTTTAACAGTCCTCAATGTTTTTGTCTAAAGAATAACAGTATAAAACTGTATAAAATTAACAGTATAAAAGGTTAAGCTTTCAGAAAACGCCCACTTTGGGAAGCTTTAGGCAAAAGCGAAGAAAAAGTGTCAAATGCGAGTTTCTTATTATTTTCAAGCAAAGGGACGGGAAAAGACTTAATTGTCAGGTTTCTGGGCATGTGCAGAAGAAAATTTTTTAAAACAAATTTTTTAAATGTTTTTTTTAAAAAAATGGCGGTGCCCAGGCACCGGCAACCGACCGCACCAGTACTGTGACGTCACCAGCGGGCCGCTACCGGTGCTATAGAGTGGACCGCACCAGTAGGAACCCACCACTGGTATGGAACTTGTATGGCTACCAACCTATCCCATGCTAGGTGGCTCACAACAATCAATTAAAAGCAACCATGCCCTTCTCACCAGGCACCAAATCATCCCTTTCATGGACCCATCAATTCAGCCTCCTCCTAGCCTAATGCTTGAGGGAAGAACCAAGTCTTTGTGGCCCTTGAGGAAGGCTAAAAAGATGGGGGAGGTCCTGGAATCTCAAGAGATGATTGGGTTGGCTATAGAGAAGACATGCTTCTGAGATGCCATCAGATGACAGCATTTAAGGGAAAACATGTGGAATATGCCCACTCTATCCAGTGCAATATTCTCAGGGAGAGGTCGCCCCACAAATAACCAGACTGTTGCCATGTAGGGCTTTAACAGTGATAACCAGTATCTTGAATTGCACCTGGAAAGCAACTGGGAGCCAGTGCAGATCATGAAAGAGCAGTGGAACACATGCAAACTGCAGAAGTCTCAAAACAGCAAACGCTGCTGCATTCTGGACCAGTTGCTGTTCTGGACCAGTTGCTTGGACCTTCTGCATGTTCCAAGGGCAACCCCATGTAGATCACACTGCAGTAAGCCAATTGCGAAGTGATTAAAGCCTGAGTGACTACAAGCAAGACATTAACCATCTTACTCTCTCCCCACGGAGGAGGATAGTGAAATGTATAGGGATTGATAACAGAAGAAAAATAGAATTTTGGAAACTTCTGGTTAGATTGCTGAAGATTATATTTCCATATTTTGTGGAGATGTGTAGACAGACAAGCAAATGCATGAATGCATACATATAATAAACACAAGAACACTCTATATATTTCACTGTTGCTCTTATTACTGCTATCTAAAAAACCCTATCCAAACATCATATCAAAGTAGATCACCAGAATATAAAGCTAATACCTCAAGTCTTTCAGAACATTTGAAACAGTTTTGTTAGATTTGAAACAAGTACTTTGCTTTCAGCATTGCCTGACAAATATATGACTATCTGCATGTTCTTATTTAGAATCTCCTCCTTCTTCCTTTTTTCCAGTTCTGGATTGGTATTACCCTGATGTCTTGGCTATTGGCTCTACCCCAATCCTTTTGCCAAGCAGTGGTCTTTTAGTTGTATTCTTAACTAGCAGATCAGTCAGTCAGGACAAATTTATCCTTTTTTATCATCAGTAGTACAGGTAGGTTTCAGAATCAGCAAATATTCAGTTCTTGAACTTCGATGACAAATATCTGGGGCCATAACAGTGTTAAACTTGCATGAGGAGATGCACACAATGACCAAGGGCTAGGAGATTTTTCTTCCCTGTCCTTTAACACTACAAAAGACACTCAAAACAGTGACCTGTGAAGAGCATATTTACTCTGACGGGTACACAACACTATGGTGATGCATAGATTCCCTGCAAATAGCCATGCATCAGTTGAAGTTGATCTCAAGAACAGCTTCTTTCTACTCCTCTGGGCACTCCAAAATGCAGTTCTCAGATCTCAGATTACTAGAGTTGGAAGGGACCTTGTAGGTTATCTAGTCCAACCCCCTGCTCAAGCAGGAGTCCCTACACCATTTCAGAAAAATAGCAGTCCAATCTCATTTTGAAATTCTCAAGTGTTGGAGCTCTCACAACCTCCGTAGGCAAGCCATTCCACTGGTTGATCGCTCTCACTGTCAGAAAGTTTCTCCTTATTTCCATGTTGATTCTCTCCTTGGTCAGTTTCCATTCATTATTCCTTGTCTGGCCTTCTGGTGCCAGTTGTCTGTTACAAGCCAGCTGGGGTGCTTTGTCCTCATTTTCTTCTCATGCAGCATTGTTGATCGTCAATGAGAGCTACTTCTCTCCAGAAAAGTATATGGGAGATGTCAAAATGAGAAACATCAGCTGGCTGTTTCCACTTCAGACCCAGGCTTCACAGGCAAAAGTGGCAAAGTCACAACTTGTCATACCACATTAGCTAATCCACAGGGTCCGTCATGAAAGCACTCAAACATGCAAATGCCATCTTTCCTCAACGAAGGCAGTAAATGTGGAGAAATGTCTACCTTGACCTTTCTGCCCCATCTTTTTGGGTGACTCCCAACCATAAGAGCTTAAGAGTAGCAGTGAGAAGAAGAATGAAAAACAAACGGGGGCCTTGTATCCGTGTTCATAATGGTGGCAAGAATTAAAAAGTACCCTAAGGCAGAAAGAAGCATATTGAGGCAAAGGACCAAGAAAGTTATTATTGATCTCTTATGACTGGAACCCAGTTGAAAAAGTCTTTCTCAGTCACCAGGCCTTTAAGGAAACATTCAGCAGCGGTACCTACTGGAACATTGTAGATCTTTGTGCTGAACACATGAAGATCTAAGAGGCAGCTAAGCATAGGAAACCTACTTCATTTTCATTTGAGTGCAAGTTGATACCTCTGAAACTGAATGTAAATAGGAAGAGTCATGCACTGTGATCAAAGCAGAATTATATTCTGGCATTCACAACTTCAGAGAAATGAAACATAAGTGACTCCTCTGGCTTGGCTTCCACCCTCCCTATTTGGACCAGAAAGGCCAAAACAGAGATTGCAACCATTTGAGGATGAAAATAGTTAAAAGCATTATTTGACACTTTCATGCCTTCCAACCAACTCTCCAGCAGAGTAGAAAACACCAAAACAGGCTACATAAAGCTCGAGTTCACTTCCACCAAATCTTCATCTATCATTTTCCTAATTCCAATCTGCTTCTGGGTGCAATTCAAGGTGCTGATTTATCATCTTTAAGTTTTACGTGGTTTGGGGCCAGGCTATTTGCCTCTTCCCCATTACATCTATTCAGCCCACCGGGACAGAAAAGCAGGTTATGTTTTAGGTCCCATCTATTAGGGATGTACATCTGGTGGGATCCCAAAAAAGAGCCTTCTCAATGATGGCCACTTGTCTATGGAAAGTCATTCTCTCCCCCCTCCCCCGGGAAGTACATTTGACCCCCTTCACCTTGTTGCTTTTCCAAAAGGCCCCGAAGACATGGTTTTGTCAGCGGGCCTGCAGATCCCCATGTCAAGAGTAGATCGCTCTTTCACCTAGCTACTCCTTCGCTGAGGCCAATGAAATGGAGCCAATCAAGTGGTTGTTCTGATTGCATTGCTGCTGCCATGGGGGAAAGGCACATTATGGTTTTTATACTGTGAGGTGGGGTTTTTTTTTCTGTTGTAAGCCGCACAGAGTCACCTGTGTGTGAGTTGGACAGCCATATAAATTTGTTGAATGAATGAATGAATGAATGAATGAATGAATGAATGAATGAATGAATGAATGAATGAATAAATAAATAAATAAATAAATAAATAAATAAATAAATAAATAAATAAATAAATAAATAAATAAATAAATAAATAAATAAATAAATAAATAAATAAATACTTTTTAAATCCATCTCTGCATGGGCACAAAAATGATGGAATGTGTTGAGCTCCATCCTTTTAACAAATTCAAAGATTAGAACAGCTTTCTTCTCCTGCCCCGATGGTAAACCCTACTGTATATGCTACAAAGGAACATAGAAACTGCATAATATCAGTACACATTTAAAATGATTCGAAGACCACTATGAATTAAGCCAAGATTAAACCCCAAAGGAGCATTCATGATCTAAATTTACATTCAAGAGATCTGGATTACTGGGAATGAGCAAGGATTCCATTTAAAACAATGCAGTTTAATGACCTATCTTAATTTCCAGCAGTATAAGAATTATAACTTTAAAATGAACAGATGGTCCCTTGGTTTTCCTCACTGTTTGGAGAACACTGTAATTTTGTCTTTAATATTACCTTAAAAAAAATCCCCACTCCCCGACACACACACACACACACACACACACACACACACACACACACACACACACACACACACACATACAGACACAGGGTCCAACTACAGATTAATGCAAAGGTGAGGCAAAGACAGCAGATAATTGGAGCTCGGTTTTTCTTTCTATACACAACCATTTCAACAGCACTTATACTATATATGACCTTGAAAAGTGGTCTTTCTCGATGGAAGGCACTGCCACTGCTCCAGGAAAAGGAAAAAAATCAATAACAAACGATGTCATTACTTATATATCAAACACCTTGCCCATAGGGCTTCCAGCTCAAAGGAGAACAATTTCTCTGCTCTCACACTGCACTGTACCATGGCAACCCATTTGGCCTCAGTGCTGGGCCAGACTCGGCTTTTTGTACAATTTGAAGGGATGGGACTGAGGTGAAAAAGCCTTTGAAGATTTTCATAAACACCTATGGAGAGTTTAATGCTTTCTGGAGCATAGTTTTACATCACATTTAGGTGGTGTGAAGTGGCAGGGTTAGCAAACTCTGAAAAGCTCACAAGAAGCATCTAAGAACTGAGGATGTGAAAGATTTGTGGGGGATAGTTTGGGAGGGGGCAATGAAAAGAGTTTCAGCAACTGTGAAAATTTCGGAACAAGCCGCATATGGAGAAATCAAGTGGAAACCCTCTTAGAGTTTGTTCTCCATCCCATCCCATTCAATGAACTGCACAGCCCTGACTGTGTGGCGTGCAGGTTGTCTCCTTCTGTGCTTTATTGGCATACCATCCAAAGAGCTATCCTGTTCTTCTCTGGCTTTGTAAGAATTAACTCTTGCAGGAAGGATTTCTTTCTATCCCTCTTAGTACCAAGGCTAAAAAGTCATAAAATCAGGCTCAACTATTCTCAACCTATTCTCCAAAGCACCTGAAAGGCAGGACAAGAAACAATGGATGGAAACTAATCAAGGAGAGAAGCAACCTGGAATTAAGGAGAAACTTCCTAACAGTGAGAACAATTAACCAGTGGAACAAGTTGCCTTCAGATGTTGTAGGGGCTTCATCACTGGAGGTTTTTAAGACTGGACAGCCACCTATCTGAAATGGTATAGGGTCTCCTGCTTGAGCAAGGGGTTGGACCAGATACAGGGGTCTCCAATCTTGGCAACTTTAAGACTTGTGGATTTCAACTCCCAGAATTCCTCAGCCAGCTGTCTGAGGAATTCTGGGCATTGAAGTCCACAAGCCTTAAAGTTGCCAAGGTTGGAGACCCCTGGACTAGAAGACCTCCAAGGTCCCTTCCAACTCTGTTATTCTGTTAATAATCACCTTCTTAGCAGTTGAAATTTTGTTCCCAACTGTGATTGTAACTCATGTACTATTATTTATCCATGCCGCAGAAAGTATTTTGGGTAGAGCTAAACGTTAAACAGTTTAGATTATAATTATAATACTTCAATTTGGAAGGGACCAATGGCAAGTCTTTGGGTAAGGGACCATCCTCTCCCTTGGGTATGACTATTTTATGTGTTACTTATATGTGGGTATTAAATTATCTTAAAATATGCAGATCTTATGATTTAATTTTCAACCATGTCATTCTCACTTCCTGGCTTCTAAACCTACCTACCCTGTTTCCTGCTCAGATGCACTTTTCTATCTCATCCTTTTGGCAAATGGGGTTATTTTTCCCCTAAACCACGTAATGACTCAATTGTTTAGCCATTCGAACAACTGTTTGATGAGAGAGCTACTTCCCCACCCCTGTGTTGCGTTAAGTGAGTCCAACGAGGCCTCCCAACAAAAGCCTTTGAAAGGCATTTGTTAACTGCATTAAAACCTGATTAGGTCAGTTTTGTCGTTTGCTGATTGATAAAGAAATGAGGTAGAAGCTTAATTTGGATAATAGATTCAACTGGCAGCCATCCCAGATTTGCAGGTGCTTGGCTTGAAGCATGCTTCCTTCGATCTTCCACCAGCCGGGTTTTCCTTACTTAAAGCAAAGTTATACAACTGGCAGCCTGATTAAAAATGCTGAACTATTACTTTGCATCTACCTATAATCAGCTTTTTAATGACACACACGAAAAATCTTCAGCAGAATGTGCGCATATATCTGTAAATAGCGTATCTTCTCTTTTTCTACAGATTCAGCATCCAATTAACAGGGAAGGAAACTATTAAATGGAGAACAACTGATAACCGCCACCGCAAACATCCACTTCTAAGAATAACTCAACCAGGGGGGTGGAAAGCTTGCTTCTCATACAAATTTTAAAATACCTGTAGCTCCCAGGGTTTCTTTACCTTCTGCATCTTGCTACTTTATGGGACTCTTCCTTTCTGTATGCAGCACCAATAGAACTACCAAGCAAAGATAAACTTATCAGGAAGTGCATAGAAATTGAGATAGCAAAACAATCTCTTAAGGATTTCTCTTTACAAAAAAAAAATGCTGTTCCACCAAATTGGACATCATCAGAGCACCAGCAACAGCTTATGAGGTTGATGGCATCCATCATTTTTTGCAAGGAAACTTGCTTACGGAACACCGCCCTGAGTCCCTCGGGACTAGGGCGGCATAGAAGAACCAAATAATAAATAAATAAATAATAATAAATAAATAAATAAACACCACACAATTATAAGAGTTGTGTACAAGATCTAAGAAGGCTGCACAAGAAAATAAGCCGGTTGTGGATATCAAGTATGTATTAGGGGTAAATTTCTAGGAAAAGAGATAAATGTCCATTGGAGTTGAGCAGCTATAACCAATTTGAATACCTAATAAATAAATAATAAATAATTGGGTAGCTGGGAGTGAAAAACAGAGTTATGGCCACTGACTTGCGTGTGAAAATGCTTCTCAAATTGAACATGCCAGCAACAGGGGCTGATTTTCTTTTTCAATTAAAAAAAGGATTTATTAAAAAAAGATACTTAGGAAATCATTTTATTGCTTCCTTTTTTTTTGAAAAAAAAATACAAATTGAAATCGAACCTAAATTTAAAAAAGCAAAATACTGTAGATTACATTCAGCGATTCACCTCAAACTACATATTAGAAAAATGAAATACTGAACTCAATTTAACAAGATGTGCTATAAAGTAGGGGTCTCCAACCTTAGCAACTTTAAGACTTGTGGACTTCAATTCCCAGAATTCCTCAGCCAGCAAAGCTGGCTAGGAACTCTGGGAGTTGAAGTCCACAAGTCTTAAAGTGGCCAAGGTTGGAGACCCCTGCGTGTAATGTACAGTAGTCTGGAATCCCCGGAGGGGAAGGTCTACATGCCAGAGGGCAAAGAGGCAGCCTGAGTTTGAAAAGTCAGGTAAGCAGGGAAAGGGGTTGACTGCCTCTCCCCAGCAGATCACAGAGCATATCTATAGTTATGCAAATAGTTGCTTTAGTCTGGCAAGATTCTGTCTGTAAGTGAACAGTAGTAAAGAAACTATTCAGAAGTAACTCTACGTATTCTCGGTTCTTGGGGCTTAAGTGGAGCTGAGGTGGCGCAGTGGTTAGAGTGCAGCACTGCAAGCTACTTCAGCTGACTGCTAGCTGCAGTTCGGCGGTTCAAATCTCACCAGCTCAAGGTTGACTCAGCCTTTCCATCCTTCCGGGGTGGGTAAAATGAGCACCCAGATTGTTGGGGGCCATATGCTGAACTCTGTAAACCGCTTAGAGAGGGCTGTAAAGCACCATGAAGTGGTATATAAGTCTAAGTGCTATTGCTATATTGCTATTAACTTCAATCAGATTTTCCAAGCTCCTCTGCCTCTTCACCCTCTGGCAAACAGCTCCTCAAAATAGACATTCCTTATACTTTTTATAGTATTCAATAGGAATGCCATCTTACCCAGAGAGCTTTCTGGGTGACATTGTTCCACTAGTAGCAAATACTACCTTCAAAATTAAAACCTAAACTTAAATCCATTGATATGTTTCCAACTTTTCAGAAATATTTTTTTCCACATAAACTCTATTCTGCTTAATGGGTATCTCTATATTAACTCTCTAAATTAAAAAATATTTCATTATAATGCTTATCCCCAGAGAGTCATTTATTAGAAGTATGACACTGCTTAGTTTTAAATGTTTAAAATATGGAAACAAATCTTCAAATATACTTTAAAGAATGTAATTGATCAAGCTCCAGTTTTATGGATCTAAAGGCATGATATGATTCCAATATTTGATTTCTGGCATAAATATTTAAAGTTTTATTTTACATCTTTTTCAAATGGTTTACAAATAAATATTTCACTTTTCCTGTGATAAGCATCAACTATTGACATAATTAATAAATGTTTTCAGTACAATTCCAGATAAGCCTCACATTTTTTGGTTCTCTATTGATTTGGGGGGAAATATTATTTCTGTCTGTTAGTCTACATGCTGAGGATCTTCTACCATAGCAATAATGCATTAGAAAACAGACTCCCCACTAACTTTGAATTTTTCATATGTAAAGCTATTATTATTACCAGAGTCTGGTTGGAAATTGTAATTGAACCAACACAACAGATCTCAACTAGATTAGCCATTGATCAAACTATTTAAAACATTATCTTGGAAACATTCCTGCACACCAACTGCCAGGGATTGTTTGGCCCCAAGATAAGGAAAGTTCAACACCCAAAGTTTTTAATGACATGTTTGACCTTGGAATTGGTCCACATTTCCTTCCAAGCTATCGGTTGATTTTTTTTTCTTCCTGAGTCGTTGTCTTCTTCTAAATTCCCAATTCTTTTTTCATGTAATTCAGCAAGAATTCTTTTACTTTTAACCTTTTTTAGTATCAGCATATTTTTTTTCTAAAAGTTTATTTTGCCACAGTATTCCAAAAGCCTTCTGCTGATCAATCAAATTATAATCAAAAGCTCAACATTCATTGCATCTCTAGCTACTACAGGTGGTCCTTGACTTACAACAGTTCATTTAGTGACTGTTCAAAGTTACAATAGCACTGAAAAAAAGTGACTTATGACTGTTTTCCATATTTATGTCCGTTGCAGCATCCCCATGGTCACATGATTTACATTCGGATGTTTGAAAACTGACTCACATTTATGATGGTTACAGTGTCCCGGGGCCGTGTGATCGGCTTTTGCAGCCTTCTGACAAGCAAGGTCAATGGGGAAGCCAGATTCACTTAACAACCAGGTTACTAATTTAAGAACTGCAGTGATTCACTTAACAAATGTGGCAAGAAAAATCATAAAATGGGACAAAACTCACTTTCTCACTTAGCAACAGAAATGTGGGGCTCAATTTTGGTCGTAAGTTGAGGCCTACCTGTATATCAGAATGCAATTTTGAAACCCAGTCACTGCATAGAAAAACCACTCTCTGGATTTTCAGCAGACATTGTTGTGATAGAGGAGAAGTGGTAATTTTTTCTCCAGAAAGTACAATTCTCATCTCAATAGCTACTTCATTAGAAGCTGGAAATGAGACTTTTGAAAAGACAACATGTATAATGGAGGATTGTTTCTTCTACCTACAAGGCATTTTTCCTCAGTTTAAAAAAGCGGAGAACAATTCAGTTAATAATTCTGCTTACAATTTGTTTTGACAAACAGTCCACATGTTGTTCCTATTGAAAGTGCATTATCTTTATCTGCTAGCTGAGTGTGTGGAATTAGTTGAGATAAATAAACCATCCTGTTTCTGTAGTATAAGACCTTTTTCTTTAAATTAAGATATTAATTACAGAAATGCAACCATCGACAACTCAGTAATAAATCTGAATTATTGTAAGATACTTCTTGGTTATTAAATTATTTATTATATGTACTTTTCATGCTTAGAGTATTAGAAAGTTTGCAAGACCTTAGTGCAATATTTTAGATATTTAAACCTTAGAGGAACGAATAGAAACAAGAACATATAAGCATATAAATGTTCTTGGGGAAAAGTGAGCCTTTTGTTTGGATGATATATAAAGAGAGAGCTGTACGACACTGAGACTTATTTCATTTATGAAGACTTGTCCACTTTCAGCAGTTTCAAAGGTATTTTGAGCAAGCTGAAAAATACCACAATATTTATTAGTGAGATTTATATACCGCCTCACAGTGCAAGCACTCTCTAAGCGGTTTACACCAGTAAGCAATGTATATTTATATTGCCCCCAACAATCTGGGTCCTCATTTTACCTACCTCGGAAGGCTGAGTCAACCTTGAGCCGGTGAGATTTGAACCACTGACCTGCGGATCACAGTCAGCTAAAGTGGCCTGCAGTACTACACTCTAACCGCTGCGCCACCTCGGCTCTTAATATAAACTGAATGCAAAAATATGCAAGCATGGTAGTTTGCACATTGTGCGTCTTTTTGCAGTCATAAGCTGCAAAACTACATAAGTTAGTTTGTGTTTTTGCTTTTTTATAATGACAAATAACCAATAAAGGAAAGGAGGCTGATTCTTTGTTATTTCCATCTATCATTGCCTCTTTTATCTCCATCTTCCAACTCTTAAGGAGAATTAATAGTAAGAAGATATACAGGAGAGGAACAAAATTTAGCCAGGAATTATTTTTTGACACTTTGATACTTTCATGTCCCTTTACACTTTTAACACTTTCCAGGTGTTTTGCAAATATAGACAACAAATAAGCAAATGGCAGAATGTATAAATGAAAACCCCTTTACATTTTTTAAATTTGTAATAATGTCTCAAAGTCTTATTAGACAGGACCTGGTTGAATTTCAGGGGAGGTTATGTTATTAATGTATTCCCTTAAACAAGAATCATCATCCATCTCACAGCAATGCCTCTGGGCAGCATAAAAGGGTTTGTTTTATTTATTTATTTTATTAATGGTTCTTATAGGCCGCCCAACTCCCGTAGGACTAAGGGCGGCGTACAGCATAGTCTAAGAACAATATAAAACAGTAATAATAATTAAAAAGTTAAAAAAGTTAAAAAACACACCAACATTCATACATGGGGGATTGGTCTCAATATCACCCCGCCTGCCGGAAGAGCCATGTTTTAATGGCTTTACGGAAGGCCAGCAGGGTGGGAATAGTTCAGATCTCTGGGGGGAGTTGGTTCCAGAGAGCCGGAGCCTCCACAGAGAAGGCTCTCCCCCGTGGGCCCGCCAACTGACATTGTTTGATTGAAGGGACCTGGAGGAGACCGACTCTGTGGGACCTAACTGGTCATAGGGATGTATAAGGTAGGATGTGGTCCCGAAGATAACCTGGTCTTATGCCATGTAGGGCTTTAAAGATGATAATCAACACCTTGAATTGCACCCGGAGACCAATGGGCAACCAATGCAGCTGGCAGAATATGGGTGTTACGTGGGTGTATTTAGAGACACACCACCACAGCTCGCGCAGTGACATTTTGCACCAGTTGCAGTCTCCGAATACTTTTCAAGGGTCCAATCGAGAGGTGACAAGGGCATGAGTGACCGTGAGTAAAGCCTCCTTCTCCAAATATGGTCGCAATTGGTGTATCAGGTGAACCTGTGCAAAGGCGCCCCTAGCCACAGCCGTAAGATGATGGTCTAATTTTAGCTGTGGATCTAGGAGCACCCCCAAATTGCAAACCCGGTCCGAGGGAGATAATTTGTCTCCCCCAAAGACCAAGTTGGTATAATCCTTAGGAGGCAGCATCCATAGCCACTCAGTCTTGTCAGAGTTGAGCTTGAGCCTGTTCCTTCCCATCCAGATCCTAACATTGTCCAGGCAACGACACATCACATCCACTGCCACCCTGAATTGCGACGGGATGGAGATGTACAGCTGGGTGTCATCAGCGCACTGTTGAAATCTCACCCCGTGTCGACGAATGATCTCTCCCAACAGTTTCATGTAAATGTTAAACAGGATGGGCAAGAGGACTGAACCCTGAGGAACGCCACAAGTCAGGGGTCTAGGAGACGACCTCTGCCCTCCTGCCAACACCGACTGCGACCTATCGGCGAGGTAGGAGGAGAACCACCACAAAACAATGCCTCCCACTCCCAGCCCGCCGAGTCGGTGAGGAAAGATACCATGGTCGATGGTATCGAAAGCCGCTGAGAGGTCAAGTAACACCAGGATGGAAGAATAACCACCATCCCGGGCTTGCCAGAGATCATCCATCAGGGTTAAATCGTGTTAGTGGAATAACAGCAAAACAATATCTACGGTCTACTATCCCCCTTATTTCATGAAAGTGGGGAAGTGGTAGTCCAAGTTCCGAATTGGGCAGGTCAAAATGGGGTAGAGGAAATGTGTGTTGAAGATACCTCCACATCAAGCCGAGGAGAGCTTTAAAGGGCAAAAACAATACCAATACTTTAAGTTGCACGTGGAAGTTGGTAGAAGCCCCGTGCAGAGCTTGGAGCACTGGTAACACATCACACATTCATGTTAGCATATGCTTACTTGGCTGCTGCATTCTGCACTAATTGAAGCTTCTGGGTGGTCTTCAGCCTTGCAGAGAACATATGACAGTATTCCGAGCGAGTGGTTATGAAGGGAAGAAACCAGGGGTGGGTTCTACTTACCTTCCCCACCCGTTCGCATCGCGACAGAAGTGTACGTTTTGAGCATGCATTACTTCCCTGAAATGACCCTCTGCACATGCACAGAAGCCTTTGCACATGCGCAGAGGTTTTTTTTGCAAGCCGCGACAACCAGAGGACCGGTTCAGGAGCGTGGACTGCCGGTCATCACTGCCGGTTTGGTGAGCGGTGCCAAATTTCCGCTACTGGTTCTAAAGAACTGGTCCGAACCGGCAGCAACCCACCACTGGAAGAAACACTGATGGACAAGCTTCCTAGTTCAGCTTGGATCATCAGTTGAAGTTTCCCTGGTCATAGTCTCCATCTGGTCATTCAGTCACATACTGATTCCAGGAGACAGAGGTGATCCTTCAATGGCAATGCCATCTCATCCTGAGACACAATCAGAGATGTCAGGAATTCTTGGAAGTTAAGCTATAGCGGTTAATTTGGAAGAAAGCAGTAAATTTGAAGTGGTAGACCCAGGTGACAAAAATAGGAGGAAGGAGGCAGCATTAGAACAATAGTAGATATACCTGGTAGAATGTATTAAATATGTAAGTATAGAAAAAGGGAAAAATTCAAGTTTAAGAAATAGCTCCGAAGTTGGAATGAAGTTAGGGTTTTTGAATTACTAGTCTGCTAACCATAAAATGGATTATGATTAGATGTACTCAGGGAAGGATAAGAGGGAAGAAGAGGAAGTAGAAGGGAAGGGGAGAGAGAGAGGAGGGAAGTAGGAAAGAGGGAGAGAGGGAGAAAGAAGGTAGAGGGGAGAGAGGGAGATAGAGGGAAGGGAGTAGTATGAAATATAGAAGGAAAGCAGACTGGAGATAAAAATATAAAAGGAGCGACTAAGGATATACGTTTGCAATATTTTGGATAGAAATGTATCACTATGGACGTTTTGATAATATGGTGTGTATGTATATGTGTGTGTGTGTGTGTGTGTGTGTGTGTGTGTGTGTGTGTGTCTGTTGTGTGTAACATTTTTTGCTGATAAATGAAAATAAAGGGACTATTATAGATCTATTTCAAACTTTTTTGCTCTTGTCAGATAGCCATACTCGTAGTGGGAATTGAACCTGGGCAGTCTGCTTGTAAGGCAGAAGTTTAACCTCTAGGCCACAAGGTTCTCTTCCCTATCAGCTCTTCACCAGGAAAGGGTTATATATGCTTATTCTGTCAAGTCATCCTCGTGTATGGCTGTGATGTTTCCTTCCATACACCAGGATGACTTTATATATATATATATATATATATATATATATATATATATATATATATATATATATATATATATATATATATATATATATATATATATATATATATATATATATATATATATATATATATATATATATATATATATATATATATATATATATATAAGATGTCAGGAATCCATGATAGGCAAACAGTAATTCCATTTTCCTAGGGTTCAGTTTCAGCTTATTTCATCTCACCAAGACCCTTATCTCCTCCATACACTTGGCTGAGAGACTGACAGCATCTCTTGTACAGTCTGGGTAACAACACACAATTATGTATCATCAGCATATTAATGATTATGTACCTGGAACTATCAGATGACTTCTCCAGTACTTTGTGCAAATATTAAGATTCCAAGAACACGCCTAGAACAACACATTATAAGAGAAAAGCCGTGTTAGTCTACAGCAGCCAAAAGTCAGGAGTCTGGTAGCACTTTTTCTGACTAACAAGTTTTATTAAGAGACATGAGCATTTGCAAGTTGCAGCTCATTTCATCAGATGCACGGAGTGACTCAATTGATGTAGGATTTAAATCAGAATGAGGTGGGAGGTGAAAGTGATTTGCTGATGAAACCTACCCCAGCTCTTTTCTCCTGTCCTACAGACCAGCGGTCACCAACTGGTGGTCTGTGGACCACCGGTGGTCCGCGAGAAAATTTTGGTGGTCTGCAGAAAAATTATTTGCATTTTTTATATTGAACTAAATCAGGGATCATCAAACTACGGCCCCTGGGACGGATACGTGCAATGAATGTTTGTGTTGCTGCAGAGAGTCTCCCCCTTCGAGGTCTTTTTGTGTGGGTCAGAGGGGGGCAGAAATTGTGACTTGGGATCTGCTTCGGCCTCCTGGTGCAGGGCTTTGGGTGAAGGCTGGAGGGAAGTGCCGCTGGTGGCGAAGAGCCGGAGGACCTTGTTCCAGTGGGACTGCATAATGGCCTGGAACTGACTGACCATCTCAGCCCGCTGAGCCTCCAGGCACCGGTACCTTGCACTTCCACAGGTCTTCCCTCTGCTTGGAAAGCCTATGCTCGTAGTTCTCAGTGAGGTGCTTCTGATGAGCCTCCTTCTCGGTCAGATCCAATTTGAACTGAGCTGCTTTGCCAACTCTTTCTCGTGGTGGCTGCTTAGCTCCAACAACTGCTTCCTGTTGGGGCCCTAAGGAGCCCAGGCAGGGAGGCAAGGAGTTGGCCATGCCCACCCAGTCACAAGACCACCTAGCCATGCCCACCCAGCCGGTCATTAGGCAGATCATATTAGTAGAAAGCTCTTATTGTAGCCACTTGGCAGTGGTTCAGTTTTTACTCTCTGCAAATGTTATGCAGAAATAGACTGAAATCAGTTGTTCTTGATATAATGTCAAATATGGGTAATGCTTAGCCTCACTGAGTTTCTGTCTTTCATGATTGTTACATTGTAGAAAGCTATGACGGATGCTAGTAAATTTCAGTCGGCTATAAGCATATAATAAATATTAATATTATTTAGCAACAGAGTTCAATAATCAGAGAATTTATAGAAAAATAATGAGTGTTATTAATTTCTACTGGACTACTAGAGTGGAAACCATGAATGCTGGTAATAGTAGTTATTTTTCTTGAGGAAGAAGATGGAAGTGAACTTACACCAGATCATACAATTATTCCATCTAGATGGGGGGGGGGAGTATCCCAGTGTCACAGGAGGGAGGGGGTTTCTCACAAGGAGCAAAGAGACAACATATCTTAGAATCTTTGGTTTATAGAAAAAGGGGTGCTGCCCCCACTAGCAGTTCACAGGGTATATGTTTATATCTAATATGTATACAGACAAGTGCATTAGTTTGTCAAGATTCCTGTCTATAGGTGAGCAGCAGTAAAGAAACTAATAAAGACATAAAGTAGCTCCTTATGTTGTTCTTGGATCCATAGACCTGACACCAGCTCAGCATGATCTGCTCTGATATTAGATGCTTCCACCTAAGGTAAAGGTAAAGGTAAAGGTTCCCTGGCACATGCGTGCTAGTCGTTTCCGGCTCTAGGGGCGGTGCTCATCTCCGTTTCTAAGCCGAAGAGCCAGCGCTGTCCGAAGATGTCTCTGTGATCATGCGGCCGGCATGACTAAACACCGAAGGCTCACGGAGCACTGTTACCTTTCCACCAAAGGTGATCCCTATTTTTCTACTTGCATTTTTACGTGCTTTCGAACTGCTAGGTTGGCAGAAGCTGGGACAAGTAACGGGAGCTCACTCCATTACACGGCGCTAGGGATTCGAACCGCTGAACTGCTGACCTTCTGATCGACAAGCTCAGCATCTTAGCCACTGAGCCACCATATCCCTTCCACCTAAGATCCTAGGCTAATTCTGCCGACTATCAGCAGTTCGTTCCTGACCGGCTCAAGGTTGACTCAGCCTTCCAGTCTTCCGAGGTCGGAAAAAGGAAGACCCAGATTGTTGGGGGCAATTTGTAAACTGCTCGGAGAGGCTGTATTTATTTATTTATTTATTTATTTTGTTATTCTTATATGCCGCCCAACTCCCGAGGGACTTGGGGCGGCTTACAGCAGGGAAGCACTGCGAAGCGGTATATAAGTCTAAGTGCTATTGCTATGTCCTCTTTCAACTGAAGATGTCAAGGATGTCAACCAGGAAGTATCTGCAGGCAAAGCAGTTCTTATACCATTTAGCCATGGTTATTGTCAGAAAGGAATGTTATTTATTCTCCATTCAACTCTGCTGAGCAGACTCTGCAGCTTTTCTATTGTTTGGAAAATCTACACAGCCTGTTGGAGCAGATGGAAGAATAAACCAAAAGACACATGTACAGAACGGGAGAAGAAGTTTCCAGGTTCACTTGCTTCTCCTAAAAACTATTCCCAACCTTCTCCAGCTTTACTTTAATCAATACTGCCAAGATTGAACTGACTCAGGAACTGGTCAGAAGTATGCCAAGCCAGGAGGCAGGAAAACAGCAAAGCACCATCTGGCTTCTTCCTTTCTTTTTAACAGGAAATAAATTATGCCTGTCTTTTTTCATTTTATTTTCCTTCAAGTACACAACTCAGAAGAGTCAACCCATTCCTGGGATCACTCTTCACACCATTAGGTACCGCTTTACCAGTGTTTTTTTTTCCCCACATGCTATTCTCGCTTTTCATTAATTCCCTTCTTCCACATTTGGATCCCCCCCACACTTCCCATTTAAACAGGAACAAATTGTTTTGTAAGGTGTAGTTCCCACTGAATAAATTATTGAGCTACTCAAGTCATAGGTAAGCTATCTTCTTCTGTATGTTTCCATCTGGAATGTGCACATTAGAGATTTGGCAGCCTAATGCAGTACTTCAGTCAGACAACAAGAAAGCAGGGATTGCTATGAGAACGGGGGAAGCTCAATCTTTTCATACACATCCCTCCAGAAGATTCCAGATGAGGCTGGGGGAAAAAATGGTTGCCGACAGAACATGATGGATGGGAAACCATCTCAAATCCTTCTGTCTACAAATTAACATTGCACAAGCAATTGATATACTGTATGTCAGTAGCAAATACCAAAGTAGGAATCTAGCATTTATTTATTTTATTTTATTTATTTATTTATTTTTGTCATGTACGTGTTGGTAATATACATAGATATAACATTGTTTGTATACATAAGATGGGTACTGATAAGAAGGAACATTAGGACAGGGACGGTAGGCACGCTGGTGCACTTATGCACGCCCCTTACTGACCTCTTAGGAATCGGGTGAGGTCAACAGTGGACAGTCTGAGGGTTAAGTTTTGGGGGTTTGGTGACGAAACCACAGAGTCAGCTAGTGAGTTCCAGGCATTTACCACTCTGTTGCTAAAGTCGTATTTTCTACAGTCAAGTTTGGAGTGGTTCACTTTGAGTTTGTATCTGTTGTGTGCTCGTGTATTGTTGTGGTTGAAGCTGAAGTAGTCGTTGACAGGAAGGACGTTGTAGCAGATAATTTTATGAGCTATGCTTAGGTCGTGCCGAAGGTGATATAGTTCTAAGCTTTCTAAGCCCAGGATTTCAAGTCTGGTTGCGTAAGGTATTCTGTTGCGAGTAGAGGAGTGGAGGACTCTTCTTGTAAAGTATCTCTGGACACTTTCTAATGTATTTATGTCCGATATGCAGTATGGGTTCCAGACAGATGAGCTGCATTCAAGGATTGGTCTGGCGAATGTTTTGTATGCTCTGATTAATAGTGTGATATTACCGGAGAAAAAGCTACGTAAGATTAGGTTAACAGTTCTTGAAGTCTTTTTGGCGATGTTGTTGCAATGGGCTTTGGCACTTAGGTCATTGGATATGAGTATTCCAAGGTCTTTGACAGCATTCACTTTTGAACCTCTGGTTTACCCTATCTTTGCTCTTTGATGCAAATCTGCTATGAGAATTGCTGAGATAATACAAGGGAAGTGTCCCGACAATTCAAAATTGCCAGATAAAGTTGGTAATGATCTTTCCATGCTCCCCAAAATTGATGGTGTGGATTGAATGGTTAATTGTGAATGTACACAATAGGAGATTCTACTCAGCTGATGAAGCTTCTCTAGATTTTAGTAAATATTTTCCTGAAAGGTACTGAGGAATCTGAATGTTTGAGTCCTCTTCCATCAACATTTAGAGGGGGGGAAAATAAACCTGGATGGATGTTTGAAGAAAGGGAGAAATCTAGCTTGTCATTTCTTAATGTTGACACCTGGATCAACTTGGTGCAGAAGTTGTGATCTTTTTTTTCACCCTGCAACTTTTTGTAACAGGGTTATTTCACAATTGCACAGACCCTAAAAAGAGTGAATGCATTTTAATGAAAAGTTGAAGGAACTGCCTTAATGAGAGCACTGGTCCATCTTGCTGTCCCAGGCCTTGTGGTATCATCATACATCATTTGCATCAGTTATGTGAAAACATCATGATGCATATGACATCTTCATGGTCTTCCTTAAAGACCCTTATGCTGTAACATCATCATGAAGAAACAATTTCAAGCATGAATCTTTTCAACCTTATCTTCAAATGTTGCAGCAGGGGTGGGTTCCACTTACCTTCGCCACCGGTTTGCATCGCGACGTTTTGCACGTGTCCGCTTGTGCGATTTCGCTTCTGTGCATGCTCAGAAGCAGGAATTAGCCCGAAACACAGCTGAGGAACTCATCAGCTGTGCTTCGGGCGAAGAAATAAAGGACAGAATTCACCAACGGGTGGGCCCTTTTTCAAGCCGCGGAAGGGGAAAAATCCCAAAAAAAGATGGCGGCGCGCAAGGAACGGCACCGACAGTGACATCACCACCAGGTCGCTACTGGTTTGGGCGATCCAGTCCAAACCGGGAGGAACCCACCCCTGAGTTGCAGGCACAGTATACTGCTGAGTTGTGAGCTACTATTATTTTTCATATAAGAAGCACAGATACTGTGATGAGAATTAAGCATTCTCCCCCACCCACCCCCTTTGCCCATTGGCTTCCCAATACTTTTACAAGGCAGATATAAATACAGTCCTCTTTGCTTAAAACATTTTGGCCTCCCTAAAATAAAGGCTCTCGTCAGCCTTTTCTTACATTGTCAGCGTACAATTAAACAAAAACAGTGAAGTCGATGCCGCTGAAGCCACACGGCTGCCTTTTCCCCAAGTGACAAGGCAAACGACATGTCAGACAGCCCCTTATGGAGCACACATTCCCTCTGTTACCTGATAGGCAGTTCAGGCTGCAGATTAGTTTTGATGACAACCTGTATAAGCAGCCAGCCAGCCGCATGCAGAAGGACGGAAAGCGGAACACATGCTTGGCTGTGTGCCATTTTCTATTTGGTTCCTGATAGTGCTTAATCAAAGCCCTCAGTGGGGTCCCCTCTTCCCCCCTTGTATGCATGTAGGCTGTCTCTTGTTATTTGCCTCACGTCTCCCCATGCCTAGACAGGATCAGAATATTCCAAGTTATTTTTATTTTCCTTCTGGTGAAAGGTATGATTGATACACACACAGACACAAACACACACATACTCATACACACAGAAATATTGGCCTTTTGTTGAACTCTCGCAGATTACCCCCACCCTCCTTTCCTTCTCCTGGGAGATACATATTGTAGCAACAACAAAGAAAAAAAAGAGTTTCCTGTTTATGAAAACTGAATTTATATTTATACATGCATTGCGCGTGAGTGTGGGGTGACAGAAATGAGAGCGAATTTGAGCTGTTTTAAGATCGCACACCCCACACCAGGGGCTACCATTGATAAATCTGTCCTCAAGCTACAAAAGACCTAGTTTGCTTCAAAAACAAAATGGACCCAGATAGTTACAATTTTTTATAGAAATGAAACAGATTTTTTTCCTGGAAGACAGTGGGGGCAGAAGGAAGGAAAGATGCAATTTTACTTACTACGTATACTCCAGTGTTTATAACATCCACAGGATATCTTGTTGTTGTTCAGTCACTAAATCATGTCCGGCTCTTTGTGACCCCATGGACCATAGCATGCCAGGCCCTCCATCCTCCCTTGTCTTCCAGAGCTTGCCCAAATTCATATTTCTTGCATCGATGACACCATCTGACCATCTTATCTTCTGCTGTTCCTTTTTTACCCTCAATTTTTCTCAACATCAGGGTCCTTTCCAATGAGTCCTCTCTTCTCATTAGGTGGCCGAAGTATTTGAACTTCAGCTTCAGTATTTGTCCTTCCAAAGAACAGTCAAGGTTGATTCCCATACAGGTTATGCACTATAGACCTTGCTGGCCTTCCGAAAAGCCATTAAGACATGGCTCTTCCTGCAGGCGGGCTGATTTGAGACAATTTTATATCCTAGGTCTCCCCCACGTATGTATCATTTTGTATGTTTTTTAAATTCTTTTTAAAACTGTTTTTAAATTATTATATTGCTTAGTTGTTCTTTAAATGTTGTACGCCGCCCTGAGTCCCCAGGGAGTAGGGCGGCTTATAAGAACACTAAAATAAATAAATAAATAAATAAATAAATAAATAAATAAATAAATAAATAAATAAATAAATAAATAAATAAATAAATAAATAAATAAAAAATAAAAAATAAAAAAAAATAAAAAAATAAAAAAAAAATAAAAAATAAAAAATAAAAAATAAAAAATAAAAAATAATAAAAAATAAAAAATAAAAAATAAAAAAATAAAAAAAATAATATTCTTCTTGCTCAGGAACTGACAACTTACTTAGCTTTCCAAGGATATTGTTCAGATATGTGACTATCACACTCTTTGAACCCCAAGTAATATTGGATATAATGCAAGCCAAACATGCTTATGCAACAAGCACAATCAAACTTTGAAAACTTTATTGCCCCGCTCCAGTCCCAACCTCAATCCTATTAGCTCAGGTACAGATCAGAACAGCCATCCCTGTCTCATAGTTACTTCTCAAGCCAAGGACATCTTGAATCTTGGGAAAGAGAAAAAGACATGACAATGGTGCACCAGGATTAATAGGTGGATTTTGCCAAGTTTCTTAGTAAATGGTTTTTCAGTTGTCCTCAGTACAATGCATGATATTTATGCTTTTTTGAAAGGTATGCCTTTCTGTGTATAATACACAAATTTCAGTATATTATTGGGTTATGTGTTAACCTTACAAAAGCAAGGATTTTTATGTACAGTGGTCTTCCATTAATGACTATAATTGGGATTAGGAATTCTGTCGCTAAGCAGTGTTGTCATAAAACAAAAATATCACCTGCCAAACTTAAGATAGCAGTTCTGACAGTTGTAGTTGCAGATTATAAGTGATTCCCACACAGTTGTTAAGCACAATGTCATGTGGCTGCAACTTGCAAATTTCTGCTGGCTTTCCCATTCACTTTGCTCATCAGAAGCCAGCAGTGAAGGTCACAAATTGCCAAGCACATGAATCGTAGTCACATGACCTTGAGGATGTTGCAATGGCCACAACTTCAAGAACCTGTCAAAAGTCTCATTCAATGCCATCATAACTGCAAACAGTTGCTGAATGAGTAGTTGCTAAGCGAGGATTACCTGAACATTCTAGTTCTGTTCTAAGTCTGGAAAGTATAACTATATCCAAATTTAGAGTAAATAATTAAATCATTTTAATTAATCAATACAAAGCCAGAGAGTGAAATCCAGACTTACTTATGTGAAAATAAAACTATTGTTTTTTTAATAAATTTTATAAATGTTCAAATCTTTTCTTTAAAATGACAATTACAAAAATTCTTTAAGCAATTCTACATTGTTACACAGTTCGACTTTTGTTAGAGTATTGATACATTACACTTAATCTTATTTCATTTATCATAATTACAAATACATTTGTATTTACATATTTACATATTGCAATACTATTTTAGCTATCTCTTTTCTTTTTTCTAAGTTCAATCCATTGATATCATTTTTCCCATATATTATAATAGTCCGACTCTTTTTGGCCCGGTAATTCTATTGTAAGTCTGTCCATTTCAGCACATTCATAGATTTTTTTAATTATCTGCAGGAACTTCTGAGTTTTTCCAAAACTATGCAAACACTATCCTGGCTGCGGTAGTAATATGTAATATTCAATATTTGATATTTTTGTTATGATCTTTTTTAAATATTCCCAAGAGGAGAAGCTCTGGTGTAAATTCTATTGTTACATTGGTTATTTCCTGTGTCCATTTATGTATTTTGGTCCAAAATCTTTTCGTTTCAGGACACAACCACCACATGTGAAAGAAGGTGGTGTATTGTAATCAAGTAAAAAGATACGTATTTCTAGAGTAACATTCCTGCAGTCAATTTCACTATTTCCTTGGAAGTAAGTCCCCAGAACTTGATGTGGCTTCCTTCTAAATCTATGTCCGTCTCTTTACTTAAGTAAGTTATGTAGTGCTCAAGCTTATAATTACTACTAGCATATCTAAATTTGGATCCAACTCACTTAGTTTGAAAGTGTTTGGTCAGTGTAAAGATCTACTGAGATAATCTACATTCATTCATTTACATTCATTTATAAAATTACCTTTTGTTCTATTTATGAATTACATTATACCTGAATAAACAGTATCTGAAGCAACACTGAAAACTTTGGCAAGTATAGTTCCGGGTAGGCAATTTTACTTTTCAGCAAAAAAGAAAAAAGAAAACCTCCAAACTAACTTCCTGCTGAGCAATGCCTTTGGGGCTTTTTCCTAATATTCATAAAAGTGAAAGAAAATGGCGGCAACTCATCCAGAATGGCTTCAGATCTCATGAACAGGGATAGGAAGCACTTACTGCAGTGGTTCCCAACCTTTTTGTGATCGAGTACCACTTGGAGGTCCCGTACAGTCGCCGCGTACCACCTGGTTCCAGAGAAACTAAATTCGATCAGATATCACTTTATTTCCATAATTGTACCGTTCCTTTTTTGGCCCCGCGCATCCAGCAACTGGATTCTCGGGCCGCTGGGACCAGGTGGGTGGCGTGTGGCAACAGTTGCAAATCATTGCCAGATTATCTTGTGTTAGGCAGTAAACATTTTTGTGAAGTAAAAAATAACTAACTAAAAATTGTTCATGACCCCGAAAGTGTTCGCGTACCACCTGGAAGGCCCTCGCGTACCACTAGTGGTACACGTACCACAGGTTGGGAACCACTGACTTACTGCATAGTGTTAATTGTTCATGAGATCTGAAGCCATTCTGGATGAGTTGCCGCCATTTTAAGATGAAAGATGAAAGAGCTTTAAGCCATGGAAAATTCAGCATCCACTATGTTCTCATCTCTTTCCTCTCTTTTCAGTAGTGATGGGACACATAAGTAGCGGGTGGGGGGGAGAATATACCTATCAAATGAGGGGATTCTTTTTCTTATAAGTTGCAAAGACAGACGAAGTTCTTACTTCCTCATATCTAGCATAGTTCTAAAATACACTATTTTTTTGGCTGCTGCTCAATTTCTTTAATGAAGGAAGGAGAAATGTGAGTGTAGCCATATGGTAGCCAGCAACTGCAGTAGAGAAGGAAAAAAAAACCCCACATATTTTGGCATGTAGAAACAAATAAGTCAGAAAACTTAACAAGCCAGTATGAACTTCAGGCTTTTGTCTCAAACATAAGATCCAATGCTTCAAAAACATAAAAGGAGTAATGGGGGTATTTAAAAGTCCTTTCCCTCTCTTGTCCTTTCAGCATGTAGCTGAGTTTTGGGGGCATTTGATCTTCTTTAGCAGAGGACATCAAAAGTTGGATGGAGATAGAAGAGAATGGTTTCCAGTTAAGACTCAAATGTGGCTTTTGTCCAATGTTCAGCCAGCAGAGCAGATTTCCAACTCAAGAGCAGCTGCTACTTTAAAAAGCTAAGATCAATGAAAAAAAGGAGACAGAAACTTGGATCCCTTTCTTCTCTTAACACCCACTGTACCTCTTCATGTATCTCTGTAATACAGAAATGGGACCTTTTTTAAAATGCAATAGCATTAAAGCAGCAAATGAATGGATAACCCACTAATATTTGAAAGATTGATGATTAGATAGCGTAGAATTTAGAACTGTAACTCAGGTTTAAGGGTAGTAAAAAAGAGTGAAGGCTGCTACACAAATATAGAGCTATAGTGTTATTGCTCCTGATATGAGCGATTGTGTCCTGATATGAATATGATGGATGGATATATGATCTCCATTTGTATATCATACAACGAAGTATGATCTACACATGCATTCATTAGAACCCACTATTTATGATTGTAGAAAGCTCAGTTACAGTTATGATAAAGCAGTAATAAAATAGATTGTTTGTTGATTGAGTTATCCATCTTTTACTCATATCTGTATAAATATTTTGTGATGAGCCTACTGTTACGTATGCTCGCACGGAGCACTGTATTTGCATACCCGCTGCTGATTGGTTCCCCTGTCAGTGGCCAGCAAGGCTGACGGAGCTCTTTAAAAAGAGAGCTCCGGCAGCTTGCCGGCCATTCAAGTCTGTTGCAAGTTCCAAATAAAGGTGCTGAAAGACTGTCCGTGTCCTGCCTCTTCATTGCGCCCCCTATCTAACACTGGCGACAAAGGTGGGATTCTGAAAAGAACAAAAGGACAACGACGGACAAAGAACTGACCTCCACCTCGTGGCATCTGCGGCCATCTTATCACAAGGGACAACCTCTGCAGTGGCCAACCCAAGATGACCACACCAACTTCATCAGCACCAGCACCGTATGATCCAAAGATGGAGGAATGGCGCACCTACATGGGGCGTTTCAGAATGTTTCTAGAAGCCAACAACTACTAAGACCTCCCCAACAACAGGAAAGGGGTACTTTTCCTCAGCTATTGCGGCTCCAAAATGTACAAGATGGCTGAAACGTTAGCGGCTCCAATGGGCCACATTACAAAATATATTGCAAGACCATTACGCTTCACCTGCATCGGCCATGGTGAATCAGAATGAATTCTACCACCGATGCCAGCAAGAAGGTGAAACAATAAATGATTTCATTGCCAAGTTAGGAGAACTCACATCCAAATGTGAGTTCATAAACCCCAAAGAGATGATGAAGGACCGAATCATCTTAGGGATGAGAGACCGGAGCTTGCAGGGAAAACTGCTAATTCAAAGGGGGGGCACTTTCAAAGATGTAGTTGAAGAAGCCCGAGCTGCAGAATCATCCGATAACTCCGCAGCCGACATCCGGAAGCCAGGAAACATCCATCACACCCAAGGGGGACTTGAGAGGCAACTAGAGGACCCCGAATCAGAGGGGAAGTCTGCTGGGGAAGACAAAGTACACTGCATCCAGATGGAGAAAAGAGTAAGCTAGAAAGATGCTGACCCTAGGCAGTCTAGATGTGTCGGGTGTATGGGCCTCCACACCAGAGCAAACTGTAGATTTAAGAAAGCCATTTGTCAGCGATGCCAGCAGAAGGGACACATAGCAGAGGCTTGCAGGGCTATCCAACCAATTCCCTTCCAACCAAGGCCCCCGGCCACACCAGTGAGGCAAAACAACCAAAGACCAGGATTTCAAAGAAATAAATGGCAGGAAGAGCAATATGGAGAGGCAAGAGGCATCAATCAAATGACAGTGGGACATTCAGATGCTTGTGATGCAGACAAGTATCATATCACCCTCAACATTGAGGGATCCCCATACAGCATGGAGTTGGACACGGGATCATTTTTCACCATCGTGTCCTGGCAAACTCTAAAAGAGCTCCTCCCCACCGTGGAAAAAAAGCAACTCCAACCACAGAGGATTACATTCAATGACTTCCAGGGGAAAAACATCCCGGTGCTGGGGAAAGCAACAGTGCAAGTCACCTTTAACAACTTTTGTGGACAATTACCGTTGACTGTAGTCGAGAACAACAGACCCAGTTTACTGGATATTGAATGGTTTAAACCCCTGGGTTTAGGGGTAACTGGCATCCACCAAACCCACAGAAATGAGTTTGAGAGACTGCTTGCAGACTTTGGGGACGTTTTTGATGGAAGCCTAGGCAAGTATACGGGGAAACCTATATCTTTTAACCTAGACCCCAATGTTACCCCGATCAGGCTGTAGCCCCAAAGGGCTCCTTTTGCTCTCCAGCCCAAAGTAGATGAGCAATTAGACAAACTAATTGTCCAAGGGGTACCACGCCAAGTGGGAGACTCCAATAGTCACCCCAATTAAATCAGGTCAATAAGCGTATGCGCAGACTACAAATGTACCCTGAATAAGGCACTGCAACAAAGCGATTACCCGGTACCAGTCGTGCAACATCTGCTGCACTCATTAGGGAATGGAAAAATTTTCACTATGTTAGATTTAGCCCAATTGCCAGTAGATGCTGCCATTGTGGACGTGCAAACCATTGTGACGCACTGCAGGGCATTTAAATGCCATTGTCTGCAATTTGGGGTCAGCATGGCACCTGGATTATTCCAGAGTATGATGAAGCACCTCCTACAGGACATTCCTGGGGTGGTTCCATATTTTTATGATGTCCTCGTGTCGGGAGACAACAAAGAACAATTGATCATCCAGCTTAAAGGAACTTTGGGGCAGTTCCAAAAAAGGGGCCTCAAAGTCAAAAAGAAAAAATGCAAAATAGGTGTGCCATGTATTGAATTCTTGGGTTACTTAATTGATGGTTCAGGGATCCACCCCACGAACAGTAAAGTCAAAGTGATTAAAAAAGCCTCCACCCCCAAGAACAAAACTGAGCTCCAGGCATTCCTCGGGCTATTAAACTTTTATAGCATTTTTTTTAAAACAGAAGGCCACCATTGCTGAACCTTTACACAGACTGCTAGGCAAGATGGCCACGTGGGGACGCAAGGAAGCCCACACGTTTGCAGCGGTTAAGGACTTGTTGTCATCAGATAGTGTCCTCATACAATATAACGAGACTCTGCCCCTTTTATTGACATGTGATGCTTCACCCTTTGGTGTTGGGGCTGTCCTCAGCCACCAGCTACCAGACTGCAGTGAGGCTCCCATCGCATTCTACTGTAAAACGCTGTCAACCGCGGAGAGGAACTACAGCCAATTGGACAAGGAAGCATTGGCTGCCGTGGTGGGAATAAAGCATTTCCATGAATACCTTTATGGGACACCCTTCGAACACATTACAGATCACAAGCCGCTCCTAAGTATTATTGCTGGCAAACACCAAACTTTATGTCTCCGAGAATGGCTAGGTGGTCAATATTCCTGCCAGCATAGACTCTTGCATCGGCCTGGAAAAAGCAGCACCAACGCAGATGCACTCAGCATGTGCCCCCTGTTTAAGTTCGTCGAGGACCCTGCCCCCATCGCAAATGTCTTGCTCATAGACATCGGTGAATCCAGCCCAGTCACCGCCAACGAGATAGCAGAATATATGAAAAAAGACAAAACATTGTCCCAAGATTTGAATTGGATGTTGAGGGAGTGGCCACAAGGGAAAATGGGGGAAGAATTCAAAACATTCCAAACCAAACAACATGAACTATCAATGCTAAAGTGATGTCTATTGTGGGGGGATAGAGTGATTGTACCTCAACAATTAAGAAAACAAGTATTGAAATCATTGCATGTGGGACACCCAGGGATTGTACGAATGAAAGCATTGGCCCGGAGCTACATATGGTGGCCAAACATGGATAGGGACATTATGGAGTGGGTGGCTACCTGCACTCCATGCCAAGAATCCAGGCCAGCACCACCCAGGGTACCCATCAGGGAGTGGGAGAACCCAAAGGGACCATGGTCGAGGATACATGTTGATTTTGCGGGGCCCATGGGGGGGGAATATTTTTAATTGTTGTGGATGCATACTCCAAGTGGTTGGAGGTGGTTACCATGCCCACCTCAACTGCAAAAACAACCATCAAGGCCCTGCGAAGGATTTTCGCCACCCATGGGCTACCGGACGTCCTGGTCTCTGACAATGGGGCTCAGTTTACAGCAAAAACATCTGAATCTTTTCTAGCAGGACAAGGGATCAGACACACATTAATCACACCATTCAATCCGGCGAGCAATGGTCAAGTGGAACAAATGGTACAATCAACCAAGGAAGTGCTAACCGGACATTGGCAAGAAAAAATAGACCAATTCCTCTTAGCCTAGCTCATAACGCCCAGCACAGCCATGAACCAAAGTCTGGCAGAATTACTGATTGGATGGAAACTGAGGTCGCAGCTAGACAGATCACACCCTCACTATCACCCAGAGACCCCCTTAGAGTCAACCAGAGAGACCAGGGCATTCGGGGTGGGAGATTTGGTATATGCCCATAACTATGCAGGCTACCCCACTTGGCTTCGGGCAAAGATAGCCACCATTACCAGCCCCAAGTCATATCAAGTTGAACTCGAGGATGGAAGGATATGGAGGAGGCACATTGACCAACTATGGAGTAGAGTAAGGGAGTGAAGGCTAAGACAGTTAAATGATCCCTTGTCCCAAATAGACCCCAACCTGGTCAGAGAACCGAGCGATACTCCGCCCTGAGGAGCATACAAACCAACACCAAACAACAGCCAAAATGAACAACCGGCCCTAGACTCAAACGACACCGAGACCCTAGTCTCACCACCGAGCAAGGTGCATGTACACTTACCTGGGAAAGCAGGAGTCCAGTGAGGAGATCCGGAAACCAAAGAAGAACCGGCAGGGACAGAGTCCACCACACCCATGGAGAAGTTCCAGGAGGTTCCTTTCTAGGACTCAGGAGCGGCAGCAGGCCTGACTGCATAGGCTGTCATCACTGGAACAAGTGAACCGTGCATGTCCGGGTGCACCCTCAAGCTCTCCGCCTACCTGAGTGACTAAGTGGTTTAGAACAATGAGGATTGGGTAAAAGCTTTCTAGGAGGGGAGGGTGTTACATATTCTCACATGGAGCACTGTATTTGCATTCCCACTGCTGATTGGTTTCCCTAGCAGCAGGAAAAATAAACCACTGTCAGTGGCCGGCATGGCTGATGGAGTTCTTTAAAAAGAGAGCTCCGGCAACCTGCCGGCCATTCGAGTCTATTGCGAGTTCCAAATAAAGGTTCTGAAAGACTGTCCGTGTCTTGCCTCTTCATTGCGCCCCCTATCTAACACCTACAATGAACATTTTCAGCTATAGTTTTCAGTAAGCATTAAGAAAGTGAGGTCTTCCAAAGTCCATTGTTTCCATCCATCCAATGTGCCAATTTGGCTTCTTTGTCTCACTGAACAGGGTGGGACGCTCAGAAATGGTGTGGATCAAATCCCCATTTCATAACAAATCTCTCTGGGACACAGTTGTTCATTTTCTTTCTTAGGCTAAACTATTTTGCCTGTAGACCATAACCATGCATACATTTTCCTGAGGTTTTTTTTCTTTTGGAGGGGTGGGGAATGGAAGTGATCCCAAGAGAAATACATTGACATCATAATCATTTGCCTTATCTTAGCCTCTTTTTCCCTAATAAATTACATACTGCCAAAAGTAAAGTGACCAGATTTTTTTTTCTTCAAGCGGGACACCATTGACGGGGGTGGGTTTCTCCATTTGAGTTTTGCCCTCTGCGCATGCGCAGAGGGCAAAAGAAGGCAAATGTCGGCGTCCAGGTGGGTGGAGGGGGGGAGGCGGGAGGCCTTTCCTCGCCTCCCGCCTCCCCTTCGGGAGCCGGCAATGGCTTGGGCTGGCTGGCTGGTAGAAATGCTCAGCCTGTGTTTCCCGATCCCCGAGGATACCCAAGCCCCATTACCTGCCACGGATAGAAGCCGCTCAGCACATGTTCTTCTTGGGGGGGAGGACCCACCGGCTGGTCCCCCCCACCCTTTATCCACCCCCTTCTCTCTTCGCCCGATGGTGTCCTTGCGGTCCTTTACGGAGGCAGGTGGGCGGGGAGGGAGCGGAGGTCCAGTGATTTCCTCTGGGAAAGAAGGGGCGGAGGCGCAGCCACGCTAAAGGAGGTGGGGGGGCGCGCGCGTCAGGCTTCCATGGCGGCGCCCCTTAGCCGTGGACGAGCAGCTCAGTCTCCTAGGGCTGCGCTGCTGCCAGCCGCTCCCTCCCTCCAAGCCCGCCTCCCCTCCCAGCCCGGGAAGAAGCCTCTCCACTCAATCGCTCGCTCGCCCACCCCGCCCCCTCCTCCTCGCTCGCTCGCTCGCTTTCTGTTCAGGAATGCAGCGCTTCGCCCAGCCCCCTCCCCAGACTCATTCATAGCGTAAGGTGACCAGACATCCGGGCATTCTTTTCAAAAAGCGGGACTTTTTGAAAAGAATGCGGGACGCGGGACACACGCTTGAAAAGCGTGTCTGTCCCGCCAAAAGCGGGACGTCTGGTCACCTTAGCCAAAAGCAAACTGAAGATTTTTGTGCTGCGGCCTAGTCCTATCTAACTGGCATTTTGTTTCTTTCAAGAGACTTTGGGTAAAATCTATGTTTCATCTTTTATCAGCAGAATGGTTCTTGTTGACAAAACAAGACTAAGAAACAATTTAGATGCAAACGAAGGACTTAAACTGCAGGCCCTGGGGGTGGGGGTGGGAGGATTGTTGTTGCTGGTTTTCACATCTGGATCAGATTTTCAGATAGCACAAGAGAATCAGGATAGGGAAAAAGAAAAGGAAAATAATCAAAATTATCCTTAGGCCTCGTAGCACAATAATCACATTTATAATCTGTAATAGTACCTCTTTAGTTCATTGTAATTTTAACAATGATATTCAGCTACCAGAATGTCTGGCTCATTGTGTCTTTGAAAGGGTTAAGCATTTGAACTTTATTACATGTCAGAGAAAGTCCAGCAGCATCAGGAAAGAGGGATTTATTTAATATTATGCAGTAAAAGAAGGTTTGACTAAAGGATTCAAGGGATTAGCTGCTCCATAGCAGCAGCTTTGTGAAAAATAATACAATATCTGAGGCTGTGATTGCATTGGTCAGAAATATCTTTTTAAGGACTCTCATAAAGGAAAAAAACAACAGCCAGGTATTAAGTTATATATTTGTGGTGTCCTCTTGAATTATCTGACTCCTTCAAACCATTTAATTAAATGTTTATATATAACCCCATCTCAGAATAAATCAAATGATTTAGCAAAAATAAAATTATGGCTAAGGTTATTTCATTTAGTATGTTTGGATTCTGCCATTGGGATTATCTGACAAAGTAATGCAAGTTCCTTGGGCCAAATCAATCATTTCTGTAGCTCCCAGAAAAAATGATTTAGGTATTTAAATTGGCCCAGAATATTTTAATAGCCTGGTTATGTTGAAGCATACCAAAGTCTCTGGATAATTAATCAGACAGATTTACTCCCATCATAATCATAAGGAAAAGATTTTTTTACCTCCTTTTATTTTTGCCAGGTCTACCATTTTATTTCCAAGTAAAACAAAGGCTTGTATTTTTGTTAAAGTATTTGCACTTCTAAATTCTGGAATATATTAATCTCGAGATAAAAGACTGTAGATTCCAACATAAACAACAAAGTGTCATGTAGACAGAGTAGTTGGTTCAGTCAGTTGCTTGGAAATATGAGGCATCTGAAGTCTAAGGGTCTAGGCCAACAATTTCCACTGTGTGTGTATGTGTGTGTGTAGCAATAGCAATAGCAGTTAGACTTACAGCCCTCGTTACAGCCCTCTCTAAGCGGTTTACAGAGTTCAGCATATTGCCCCCAACAATCTGGGTTCTCATTTTACCGACCTCAGAAGGATGGAAGGCTGAGTCAACCTTAAGCCGGTGAGATTTGAACAGCTGAACTGCTGAACTAGCAGTAGCCTGCAGTGCTGCATTTAACCACTGCACCATCTCGGCTCTTCTCTCTCTCTCTCTCTCTCTCTCTCTCTCTCTCTCTCTCTCTCTCTCTCTCTCTCTCTCTCTCTCTCTCTCTCTCTCTCTCAATATATATATATATATATATATATATATATGTGTGTGTGTGTGTGTGTGTGTGTGTGTGTGTATGTAACATTTTTTTGCTGATAAATGAAAATAAAGGGAGACTATTATAGATCTATTTCGAGCTATTTTGCTCTCGTCAGATAGCCATACCCATAGTGGGATTTGAACCTGGGCAGTCTGCTTATAAGGCAGAAGTGTTAACCTCTAGGCCAGGTTCTGTTCCCTATCAGCTCTTCACCAGGAAAGGGTTGACACTCGACAGAAACACACACACACACACACACACACACACACACACACACACACACACACACACATATATATATATATATATATAGAGAGAGAGAGAGAGAGAGAGAGAGAGAGAGAGAGAGAGAGAGAGAGGGAGGGAGGGAGGGAGGGAGGGAGGGAGGGAGGGAGGGAGAGAACACACTGGGTAGTCCTTGATTTACAATCACAACCGAGCCCTAAATTTCTTGCCACAGTTGTTAAGTGAATCACTGCAGTTGTTGCACAGTTTTTAAATGAATCCCCATTGACTTTACTTGTCATTCATTCATTCATTCATTCATTCATTCATTCATTCATTTATTTATTTATTTATTTATTTATTTATTTATTTATTTATTTATTTATTTATTTATTTATTTATTTATGAGACTTATATACCGCTTCAAAGTGCAAGCACTCTCTAAGCAGTTTACACCAGTAAGCAATGTATATTTAGAGATGGAGAATAAATAGACATAGTACATGCAAATGAAAACAGGTTTTCAATTCATTATCATGCCAGTCCTTTGTTTCTTCCTATATCTGTGTTATTTTCATATACTCAAGGTACAGTTGCTTTACTAAAGGACCTTAAATGGTTTTGTCAACAGGGACCATGAATGGAGATGGAGCTGATGCAGTGGCTGATTTGATTGCAGTGTTGTTGCTTCCATGGGGGTGGGGGTGGGGGGAATTTCTTTATGGGTTTTTATTATATGGTGGAGTTTTAAATTGTTGTAAGCTGAAGCTTACAGGTTATAAAACATAATAAATAAATATAAAATCAATGGTAAGGAAGAATATGAAACATTATTTGTTTGTTGCAAATAATAATAATAATAATAATAATAATAATAATAATAATAATAATAACAACAACAACAACAACAACAACAACAACAACAACAACAACAGCAGCAGCAGCAGTAGCAGCAGCAGCAACAGAGTTGGAAGGGACCTTGGAGGTCTTCTAGTCCAACCCCCTGCTTAGGCAGGAAAACCTACAACACTTCAGACAAATGGTTGTGTCCAACATCTTCCAGTGTTGGAGCATTCACAACTTCTGGAGGCAAGCTGTTCCACTGATTAATTGTTCTAATTTCCTGTCAGGAAATTTCTCCTTAGTTCTAAGTTGCTTCTTTCCTTGATTAGTTTCCACCCATTGCTTCTTGTTCTACCCTCAGGTGCTTTGGAGAATAGTTTGACTCCCTCTTATTTGTGGCAACCCCTGAGATATTGGAACACTGCTATCATGTCTCCCCTAGTCTTTCTTTTCATTAAACTAGACATACCCAGTTCCTGCAATCGTTCTTCATATGTTTTAGCCTCCAGTCCCCTAATCATCTTTGTTGCTCTTCTCTGCACTCTTTCTAGAGTCTCAACATCTTTTTTTACATTGTGGCAATGAAAACTGGATGCAGTATTCCAAGTGTGGCCTTACCAAGGCATTATAAAATGGTATTAACACTTCACGTGATCTTGATTCTATCCCTCTGTTAATGCAGCCTAGAACTGTGTTGGCTTTTTTGGCAGCTGCTAAAAAAGCCAATACAGTTCTAGGCTGCATTAACAGAGGGATAGAATCAAGATCATTTGAGTTGATTGTGTTGTTGCTTCCATGGGGGTGGGGGTGGAGGGATTTCTTTATGGGTTTTTATTATATGATGGAGTTTTTAAATTTTGTAAGCTGCCCAGAACCATCTATGGGTGAGTTGGGCAGCTATATAATTTTTTTAATAAATTCAATTTATTTTATTAAAATACATTTAATAAATTTGTTTTGTTTTATTTATTTGTTAAATTTTTATGCCACCCATCTCCCCTGGGTGATAACTCTGGGCAGCTTACAGGTTATAAAACATAATTAAAAGGTATAGAATCAATGGTAAGGAAGAATATTAAATAACATTCGTTGATTGCGATTGGATGAAACATGTAATTTATGTTAAGAAATGTACTAATAAATGTTGATCTTTTCCCCTACTCAGGGAATGCAAACAGATAAAGAGGATCACAACTATGCCTTTTTAAAAAAATAATAATAATGTAGTTGGAGATAATTCAACATTTTGGTCCTACAAATTACAGGCCATAAACACCTCTCTGTTTTCCTGGTTTCTGAGGGCCCTGCTCCTTTAAGTCCTAGTCTCGCCATCCTTCTGTGACACAGAATATCTAACAGACAGAGTGCTGTTTAATTTACACCTGCTACGTGCTAGGAGTGCAAAAAGGCTCTATCAAACATACTGCTAGTGCTATATCCCCTTGACAGTACCGGATTTATTTATTCATTTGTTTATTTATGGTATTACAATGCTACCCATCCCATAATTTCTATCCCAAGCTTTTTGGGGATCATTTTAAAAAAATATTGGGCAAATATATCCCATCCTAATTTATTATTAGCGTATAATAAGGAAACATTCCATCTATCCTGATTATAAATCAGTATAAGTCTCCTTGCATTTCACCCCCACCCCTGGTTTTGTATGTATAGGGAAGTATAGTAGTATGTTCTCAGAATGATAATAATCTATTTCTCCCCGCACACTACTGAGCTGCTGGTGACCCCAGCTGACCCAATTGAAATTGATTTTGTTGTTGAACTCCTAGCTGGTGCAAATTAATCTCAGATCCATACAAGATCAGGGAAGCAAGACAGGGAGTACAAAGACCTCAAAAGCTGAGGAGAAAAATTAGTTCTGGAGAAAGTATTTTAAGTTTGGGAAAGATAAATGGTTACAATGACTTGCTTTGATAGAACATATGTAGGAGAGAAGAATGACAAGAGCTAAAAGAAGGGGAGAGAGAGAGAGAGAGAGAGAAGAAAAGCTGTAATTTAATAGCCTAATTTCCTGCCTGGCCCTATAGAAACACTCATCTCCTTTCTGACAGCTGATGAAAATGCACCACAATTTGATTTGCTCCCCAGTGTGGGACAAGTTGAGTCCTATCTTCCCCAGCAGGCCCCTTGGGCTACAGCAGGGAGAGAGAAGGAAAGACCCCTATCTCTGGTTTCTTCTACCTTCCCTTATTCACTACCAGTGCATTGTTTTTTTAAAGGGTATTCCTATCATTGGATTGACTTAATTTCTTATTCCCCTTCTTGATTTAGAAGAGAGGTGGGGAACTATGGCCCTTTTATGACTTGTGGACTTCAATTCCCAGAATTCCTGAGACTGGCTTAGGAATTTTGGGAGCTGAAGTCCACAATTTAATTTAATTAAATTAAAAGTTCTTAATAAGCCGCCCAATCCTGTAGGACTCAGGGCAGCGTACAACAAGGATAAGAACAATACAAATATAATAAAAAACAATTTAAAACATTGCAAAGATTAAAACCAAACCATTCATCCATGGGGGAAATCGATCTTCTTCACCCCACCTGCTGGAAGAGCCATGTCTTTACGGCTTTGCAGAAGGCCAGTAGGGTGGGGATAGATAGTCCGGATCTCTGGTGGGAGTTGGTTCCAGAGAGATGGGGCTCCCACAGAGAAGGCTCTCCCCCGAGGTCCCGCCAACCGACATTGTTTGGCTGATGGGACCTGGAGGAAACCAATTCTGTGGGACCTAACCGGTCGTAGGGAGGTATGTGGTAGGATGCGGTCCTGAAGGTAACCTGGCCCTGAGCCATGTAGGGCTTTAAAGGTCAAAACCAATACCTTAAATTGCGTCCGGAGACAAATGAGCAACCAATGCAGCTGGTGGAGAATGGGTGTTACTTGGGTGTATCTCGGGACACCCACCACAGCTCGCATAGCTGCATTGTCCACAAGTCATAAAAAGGCTATAGTTCCCCACCCCTGTTTTAGAACATGTCAACAGCTGCCCTTCCCATCCTAGAATTTGATTGTCAAGCCATCTTCAAAGGCAAGGACTGGCAAGACACACCTTCATACCTACATGGCCTCCTTTTCTGCTTTTGTGGGGGAAGCAACATTATTTCAAGTGCAGAACAGGAGTAAGAAATGTTCCGACAAAAGTTTAAAAGTATAGGATAAGGAGAAAAAAGATGCTATACTTTGCAGAGGAAGGACTGATCCAATGCTTAGTCTTACCTCTACTGTGGTATCTTTTGGACCTCTCCTCTCCTGGCTGGGGAATTCTGGGAATTGAAGTCCACACATCTTAAAGATACCAAGATTGAGAAACACTGAGCTAGACAGAGTCTATCAAAATGGTGATACTGAATACAGAAAGTAATATAAATCATACTAAGTAAATGTATACAGTATATATCACATTTTATTTTATTTGCAGCTCATTTCACAATTTTCACATTCATTTTACATACAGGTTTCATATATCATATAAATTATTATATTTAATGAGAGAAATATACTTACAATGTATTTTTGCCTCTGGTGTATGTATCTGTAGCTTGTATCCTGTGGTGTACCTAATGTAGTTTACTGTGAACTAATCTCTTGAATAGATTATTGAAATTAATGAGTGCAGCAGGACTCATCCTATCACCCTTATGTTTTATGGTTTATTCCAATTCAGTCATATTAGAAGATCTCCTTTTTTATTTATGTATTTATTAAATTTATATGCTGCCCATCTCACCTAGCAGAGGTCTTCAAACTTGGCAACTTTAAGACTTGTGGACTTCAACTCCCAGAATTCTCCAGCCAGCATAGCATAGCTGGCAGGAGAATTCTGGGAGTTAAAGTCTACAAGTCTTAAAGTTGCCAAATTTGAGGACCCCTGACCTAGAGGAACCAGACCACACTAGTGGTATGCATTGCCCGCAGCCCCACTTGCACGAGCGGTGGGTGCCAGCACTTGCAGCCCCACTTGCACAAACAGTGGGCATGTGCGCCCGCTGCTCACACAAATGAAGCTGTGCATGCGTGCACACGCACCTGCCCCTCATGCAAAACCACCCCCTTTCCCTGCCTTGCACCGGGCTGCCAACCTGGAAAGGTTGGGGAACATTTCTCTAGGTGGCTTAAAACCAAGTAAAAGAAACAAGATAAAACATTAAAATAATAAATATTAACATTTAATATTAACAAGATTACTATTAATAATATTTAATATTAATACTTGATATCACTTCACCCTACCATCATATCGAGGCACAACTGTTCTGTTTTTTTTTTTCTTAATGTTTGACATAGGCTATTTCCAACTGAGAAAGTGGTTTTCTTTGAGTTTGGCTTAACTTGTTACGTGAACATAGATATTCCATAGATAAATTGTAAATCCCAATTTATGATGTTTTTATCAAGTGAACCACATTAGAAGCAGGTTATTTGATAAACCATGGCTGATCAAGTGAAGGCTTAGCTCAGTGGCTAAATCCAGTCATTAACTTCAAGTACTTTAAAACAGTAGCTGTACCTGCTGTTATTATCCTGGCCTTCATCTTTCTTGAAATGCATTGCATGTTAATCATGTTTCATTTATTGTGGCTTAAAGTTACTTGTACGGCAACAGCATTAACCATCCTTCAGTAACAATATCTGCATGACTAAGAGAAACCATCTGCCAATGGAGATGTGCTGCGTAGCAAGTTCTAATGAAAGTTGATGACATCCTTTTTAAAAAAGAAAAAGACAAATCCAAAATGTGTTAAACCTCTACATTGTTACATTATTCTCCCTGACAAGGTGCTATGTGCCAGTGGCTGTTAAACATGCTTCTGCCAAGGCTCTGCAAAAGCATCTAATTGGTGGTCATAGCCTAACAGTCTGTTTATATATTAATGAATCAGGTAGCTAAATTACATGCATGAGAACTCGCAGACTCATATTTGAGACAAGTCAGGTTACAGCCATTACCACCGCAACACACTTTGCCAGTTATTTTAAGAAATGAGCATTGCCTCTGAAGCAGTGTGTTATATATTCCCTGTCCCTGGGGTGAGACAAAGTTGGGTGAATACTGGCTGACACATTTTCTATAACTCCCTCTGGAAACTCATTAGCAATAACAACATCAGTGTATCCTTCTTCTAAACCAGCGGTTCTCAACCTGGGGGTCGTGACAGGGGTCGGGAGACTTTGCCCGGATGCCGCCATTTGGGTTCTTTTACTCTCTGTGCATGCGCAGAACGCTTTGTGCATGCGCAGAGGGTAAAAGAACCCAAATGGTGGTGGGGCAGGAGTCGCAGCAGCTGGGTGGGTCACAGGGGGGGCGGGGGGGGGGGCGCAGGTCACAGCATTAGGAAGGTTGAGAACCACTGTTCTAAACAAAGTATTGCTTGAGGTCCTCCAAGGCTCCTGCAAGAACCAGCAGCTTTGGTTTACCTGCTCTGATCCTTCCCCCCCCCCAAAAAAAATAAGGGACAGGTAGTCCTCGACTTGCGGCCACAATTGTGATTCACCGCCCTGAGTCCTACGGGATTGGGCGGCCTATAAGAACTTTAAATTAAATTAAATTAAATTAAATTGTTAAATAGTGTAGTTGTTAAGTGAGGCATCACATGACCGCACCTGATTTTACAACCTTTTTTGCCACGATTGTTAAGTGAGTCATCACATGATCATGACTTATGACTTTCCCTGTTGGCTTCCCAACTGCTTGCCAAAAGCAAGATGGGCAGGTCAAAAATGGCAATCACATGACTGCAGGATAATCGTAAATGTGCAATGGTTGCCACATGACCAGACTGTGATCACATGGCTGCAATGATTACAATTTGTGAACACCAGCCATGACTCACTTTTTCCAGCACCATTGTAACTTCGAACAGTACCTAAACTAATGTCATACAGGACTACCTGTATGAAAAGAAGGAAAACTTGAGACGAGCTTCACCGAGGCACTCTGGAGAACACGATGCAGAAAGATGCTTTAATGGAGATGCTGTGGACCAGATACAGCACTCTAACCAACTCAATACATTCAGTTAGGTGTACTTAATTCCATGTTATGTACATTGTATTCATCTAGATGGGAGGTTACCAGCGCTTGAACAATTATAGCTAGGCTACGTCTCTGCAGGAAAGAGTGCATCTGATATGTTGATCAAAAGTGGCAATATGCACACCTGGCTGTGGAAGTCACTTAGGCCTCCAACGAGAATTATCATTCTTGAAGCATCAACAGAAGCATCAAATTACATATCTTTTATTCTACCTCATTTAGATGGGCAGACTCCCCAGTTCCCAAATACACAACGTTTCCATCTGGAAGGGATGCGGCTCCAATGTATTGGATGTCATCCATGTGATGCTACAGGAAGTGAATAGCCTTCCCTGATTGAGCAGTTTTGAAGAAACAGACTGGAAGGTCATTTGCATGCTAGTGATACCCAGCTCCATAACTTCCAAACAAGCCCAAGCAGCCTCATGTAACAAATGCCCACAGCATGGCTGCCAAGGAAAAAAGAGAGAGCAATGCAATTCTCTGAGCCCATCCCTGAAAGTAGGAGTAGCATTTCTACAACACAGTGCTCCAAATTTCCAACTTATTAAAATGAACCAGAATACAATGGTTACTGATACTGAAAGCTATTGAGAGATTAAGCAGGTTTGATAGAATAATTAGAACTGCAGAACAACAGATAATTAGAACTGCAGAAAAAACAATTGCTACCAACCTGCCTTCCATTGAGGACTTGTATGCTGCACGAGTCAAAAAGAGGGCCGTGAAAATATCTACAGACCCCTCACATCCTGGACATAAATTGTTTCAACTCCTACCGTCAAAACGATGCTATAGGGCACTGCACACCAGAACAACTAGACACAAGGACAGTTTTTTCCCAAATGCCATCACTCTGCTAAACAACTAATTTCCACAACACTGACAAACTATTTACTAAGACTGTATTACTATTATTCTTCTCATCCTTCCTATTACCTATCTCCTCCCACTTATGACTATAACCATGTTGCTTGTATTTTTATGATTTATATTGTTCTGTTTGTTTCCTAGTATGATTTGATTGCTTATTAGTAACCTATGACTATCACTAAGTGTTGTATCTTATGATTCTTGATAGATGTATCTTTTCTTTTATGTACACTGAGAGCATATTTATTTATTTATTTATTATTAGGTTCTTCTATGCCGCCCTACTCCCTAAGGACTCAGGGCGGCATACAACATTTTAAAAGAACACTAAACAATAAACATTCATTTAAAAACAATTTTAAAATATTAAAAAAGTTAAAAAACATTCAACAACATACATACTGGGGGAGATCTCGGATAAAAACTAGTCTCAAACCCCTGCCTGCAGGAAGAGCCATGTCTTGACAGCTTTCTGGAAGGCCAGCAGGGTGGGGATAATTCGGATCTCTGGGGAAAGTTGGTTCCAGAGCATGGGGCCCCCCACAGAGAAGGCCCTCCCCCTAGGGCCCGCCAGCCGGCATTGTTTGGCTGACGGGACCTGGAGGAGACCCACTTTGTGGGCCCTAACCGGTCGGAGGGAAGTATGAGGCAGAATACGGTCCCGGAGGTAACCTGGTCCTAAGCCATGTAGGGCTTTAAATGCACCAAAGACAATCCTTGTGTGTCCAATCACACTTGGCCAATAAAGAATTCTATTCTATTCTATTCTATTCTATTCTATTCTATTCTATTCTATTCTATTCTCTCTTTCTTCCTATAGACATGCCAAAGCAAACATAGCTGATTATGTCTCGAAACCAGGCCTCAACTCAGACTGAAAGGGATCAGGATAATTGGTGTTCTCCCACTCTAATACCTATCCCCTCAAAAGGAGTATCTGTTACTAGGTAGTCACTAACAACATCTTTTATATCCAGTGAGACTTTCTTCTAGAGTTGATGACTCACTGTGTCTTTAAAGAGAATAGCACTACCCCATGAAGCATAGCTTGGGGCTAGGATATTTGAAGGACCGACTGTTCCCAGTTACATCTACCCAGCCCATTAGAGTGGGAATTCAGGGTACATTTTAGCTCCCGTCTATTAAGAAAATACATTAGAAGAAGGGCCTTCTCTGTAGTGGCACCTTCCCTTTGGAAGATCATTCCTTGGGAAATAAGTTTGGTCCCATTCTTGTTGCTTTTCCAGAAGTCCCTGAAGACATGTCTTTGTCAATGGGCCAGGGGACCCCAGGTTGATTTGAAACTGATGAAGTGGCTTATGTGGTTGTGTTTTTCACTGCCATGGGAAGTAGGAGTTACTGGGATTTTGTTATTGTTGTTGATTTTTAACACTGTACACCACTGGGAGTCACCATGTTTGAGTTGAGCTGCCACATAAATTGATTCAATATATAAATGAATGAATAAATATGTATTCACCATTCCCTAGATCCATCCAATCAACCCTCCTCACACATATACACACACACTGACTTGAGAAAGCCAAGATGGGCAGGCATCAAGAATGCATAGCCATTTCCTCAGGCCTGACCAATTGGAAAGCAATCCTCATACAGCCACTGGATTGGCCACTGTACTGAATACCATAGAGTTGTGCAATATTAGAATCCAGAGCAAGCAAGATGCTTTGGATCTGGCATGGACACCTTGGTTACTCACTGCCTCATCAGCTGCTTCCTAAAAGAGCCATGCTTTTTCCTGGCTCACACAGGAGCTGCATGAATTCCGAACAATATATGTTTAAATTCAGGAGGTGACGACAGGAACATATATTGTATCAAAAGCACTGCTCCCACATCAGCACAAATTGGAGAGATTTATCCTTAAAGTGAATACAAAATCTGTAGAGGTGGGAGTTGGGAATGGAAAGGGGTTTTATTTATGTGTTAGTTTTATAGCCCCCATTTTCTACAAAACCTGAAGGCGGTGTTCATAGCTTTCTATCCTTCACGTTTCTCCCCAGAGTAATAACACTTTATGAACTGAGAAAATTTGCCCCAAATTCACCCAGTTATTTTCTTTAATGGTAAGTACACTTAAATCTCATTCTTCTTAGTCCTAGTCCAGCCACTACATCTTGCTACCTATACACACACACACACACACACACACACACACACACACACACACACACACACACACACACTATCTGTCTGCCCATCCTGATATTGCAGTTCCTAGAATCCTAATGTAATGTTTTAACAAACAAAGAGTTTGCATATCTCCATGTAATTCTAGTTCTGGGTGATTTTCATTAAACAGTTGTGAGGTTTCGTCCCCTTGCACTTTTGCAATTTAATGCTATTCCCTTCTTAGGAAAGTCCTTTATTTTTAATAAGATGAAAATTGAAAATCAGCATGTGAAAATTCTGAGTTATGCTCTACTGATCATTAACAATGTTTCTGTGGATGACACATAGATCCAGCCCCCCCAGCCCCCACCCCACCCAAAAAGAATCATCTGAATTTCAGTATTTAAACTGTACTCCAAAACACCAGATCTCAAAAAACAGCTGGCTGAGATTATAAATATAATCTCAAATAATTAAAAATTCTGAGAAAATCTAAAAATAAAATTTGAACTGAAACCATACATATTTGTATTAGGTGCAATACCCAAAAATATAGAGAGAGAAAAAAAATCACAATTCACTAAGACACAAATTAATATCTGCAAGATTAAAGTTGGTCCAGTATTGGAAAAAAGAAACTTTCTGGTTGATATAAGATTGGGAGATTGAAGTTGGAGAATATGCAGAAATGGCAAAACTGACAATATATATTCCTAGCAGAAATTTAATTAAATTTAAGCAGGAACTGTATACTGCATACTGTTCTACACATCAAGGCAAATTTAGGCATTTAGAATACGATTTGCAGGGGGGGAAATCATGAGACCAATTACTAGTAAATTATGAAATAACTAAAACCGATACCAACATTTTCAATGCTAAACATTCAACATAATAAGGAGAAAACTTTACAAAAGTTTTTTTGATAAAGTTTTAATCTATTTTTGAAAATATTTATTCTTTCTTAACAATTTGTTCTAAAAATTATGATTATAGCAATTGCAAATATAGTATAAAAACTAAATTAAAAATATTTTCTGAGTTCTCTAATTTTGGCCTCCAAAATCTCTGTGTGTTTATTATTATTTAAAACATATACTGTATATATAATCTCTCATCTTTCAGCCAACTCTGAGAGGCTCCCAATCAAATTATCAATTTGATTATCAATTACTTTGATAATTGCCTAAATGAGGCCTGAACCCGCTAGATGTTAATTCCGTTTTTTATGTAGATACTCTTATGAGATCACCCCTGGCTACTGGTGGAATTTATGGCCGCCGCCCTGAGTCCTTCGGGAGTTGGGCGGCATATAAGAATACCAAATAAGAATACCAAATAAGAATACCAAATAAGAATACCAAATAAATGGCAAATTCAAGCCCAAGCAGGAAAGAGGGGAAAGGAAAACTGAATAGGTTCTGGATCAATTCAATACCATCACTGTGCCTGATTTGTAGAATCAATTTCTTTCTGGTGTTGTATCAATTTATAATCAGAGCAAAACAATTTTCCTCTTAACAGGGATGGTAGGCAGGCCAATTTCCAATCTGTGGTAACTCTTCAGCGCAATTCTTGGCCTCTTGGTTTCAGCATTATTCCTTTTAACACACACACACACACACACACACACACACACACACACACACGGGGGGGGGGGAGAGAGAGAGTGAGAGAGAGAGAGAGAGAGAGAGAGAGAGAGAGAGAGAGAGAGAGAGAATACTGGTCTCTATTTAATCCCCATCCCCATTACTCCAGCTAGTGTAGCAATGTGCAATCTTGCTGCAGCTATTAGGAAACATCTGCTTGCAGCTCTCCGGACATGCTCTCTTTTCATTTTCATAACTTGCAAGAGATATTTAACAACAAAAGGAATGATGTCTTTGCAGTCAGCTTCTCATAGCAACCATTCAGACGATGATAAATAATAATTGCAAATAATAAGAGAAAATACACATACCTTTTCCTGGGCGATGGTAACCATTAATTTTATTTCCATTCTGGGTGGATTGGAGAGATGAGGGCACTTTTGTTGCTCCAAAAGTTGTGGAAATAGGACACCAAATGATTTCCCCCCCCCCCCATTCTTAATTTGCTTAGCTGGACATTGATGAGCTGAAGATAGTGCTGCACATTCTTTGCATTTTGAGATTAACAAAAATGAGAATGAATAATAAACTGCAAATAGTTTAGATTGTCAGCCTCCACATGAAGATTGCAAGTTGAAAGGATTAATCGGTGGTAGCTGTTGCAGATAATGTACAGTAGAACCTCTGGTCACTAACGCTTCTGACCATGACCAAATCGGGTTCCGACCAAAAAATTCACTTTTTTTTCACTGCCGATTTCCCCTTCGGCCGTTTTTTTGAAAGCACCAAATTTTCAAAATTAAATTCGGGTCACAACCAAATCCTGTTGCGACCAAAGTTATGGAACAAATTATGGTCATAACCAGAGGTTCTACTGTATCTGACTGAACCTTCTATTGTGGGATTTAAAAGTACCAATTTACCTTCTCTCTTCTTCCCATGCCCTTTCTTCTTCTTCAACTATCTAGTGTACTTGCAACATTCCACGCCCACCTATTTTCCTTGCCAAGTAGATTCTGTCAATATCTACGTATGAATGAAGAGCGTGTTGATTCATTGTCATTATTTTTCTGGTCTTCCTATCCGGGGCTTTTAGTTCTGCCTAAGTCCAGGGAACTAGACTTAGCTATGTATCTAATGACTAGAATTGCCCAGATGTTAATTGCCTCAATGGTATTTCCTCCACTGAGTTTGAACTTTAAGGTCTTTTTCAGCCTCTTGATGTATTCACTTCTAACTTTCCTCTTGACTTCTGTGTGCTTGATGCTGTCAGCTTGAAGGATGCCCAGGTATTTGTAAGGATCTTCTTTATCCAGATTCTTGATGTTATTTCCATAGGGCATCTTGATTCCTTGAATGTTCACTATTTTCCCTTTGTGATGGTGATGATGATGGTGGTGGTGGACATTTGACTGTTGTCCAGTCCAAACTATTGCAATATCTTGGTGGTAAATACAAAACCAGCAATTCTGTTTCAAATGGTGTTTTTCCATGCAGCATCAGGTCATCCATGGAAGGAAGGTGGAATAGCCTGGTAGATAGTTTGATGTTTGCTGGCTGTGGTCTGACTTGTTCAGTATTGTTGGCAGAGGAATCAATGCAATGACAAACAGTAGTGGTGAAAGTGAGTCTCCTTGAAAGATTCCTGGGTTGAATAGAATAGAATAGAATAGAATAGAATAGAATAGAATAGAATAGAATAGAATAGAATAGAATAGAATAACAGAGTTGGAAGGAACCTTGGAGGTCTTCTAGTCCAACCCCCTGCTTAGGCAGGAAAACCTACAACACTTCAGACAAATGGTTATCCAACATCTTCTTAAAAACTTCCAGTGTTGGAGCATTCACAACTTCTGGTGGCAAGTTGTTCCATGGATTAATTGTTCTAACTGTCAGGAAATTTCTCCTTAGTTCTAAGTTGCTTCTCTCCTTGTTTAGTTTCCACCCATTGCTTCTTGTTCTGTCCTCAGGTGCTTTGGAGAATAGCTTGACTCCCTCTTCTTTGTGGCAACCCCTGAGATATTGGAACACTGCTATCATGTCTCCCCTAGTCCTTCTTTTCATTAAACTAGACATACCCAGTTCCTGCAACCATTCTTCATATGTTTTAGCCTCCAGTCCCCTAATCAGCTTTGTTGCTCTTCTCTGCACTCTTTCTAGAGTCTCAACATCCTTTTTACATCATGGCGACAAAAACTGAATGCTGTATTCCAAGTGTGGCCTTACCAAGGCATTATAAAGTGGTATTAACACTTCACGAGATCTTGATTCTATCCCTCTGTTAATGCAGTGTAGAACTGTGTTGGTTTTTTTGGCAGCTGCTGCACACTGCTGGCTCATATTTAAATGGTTGTCCACTAGGACTCCAAGATCCCTCTCACAGTTACTACTGTTGAGCAAGGTACCATATATACTGTACCTGTGCATTTTGTTTTTCTTGCCTAAATGTAGAACCTTACTTTTTTCACCATTGAATTTTATTTTGTTAGATAGCGCCCAATGTTCAAGTCTGTCAAGATCCTTCTGCATCTTGAGCCTATATTCTGGAGTGTTGGCTATTCCTGCCAGTTTGGTGTCATCTGCAAATTTGATGAGTTCCCCATCTATCCCCTCGTCCAAGTCATTGATGAAGATGTTGAAGAGTACTGGGCCTAAAACAGAGCCTTGGGGTACTCCACTGCATACTTCTCTCCATGTAGATGCAGTTCCATTGAGCACTACAAGTTGAGTATGGTTGGTCAGCCAGTTTTGAATCCATCTGGTGGTGTTGCTGTCTAATCCACATTTTTCTACTTTATCTAGTAGTAGGTTATGGTCTACTTTATCAAATGCCTTACTGAAGTCCAAGTAAATTATATCGACAGCATTCCTCTGGTCCACTAATTTTGTCACTTTGTCAAAGAATGTAATAAGATTAGTCTGGCATGAACTGTTTTTGACAAACCCATGTTGGCTTTTGGTTATTACTTTCTTTGCTTCTAGGTATTCATTGATTCATTGCTTGATTATCTTTTCCAGAATCTTCCCTGGTATTGAGGTCAGGCTGATAGGTCTGTAGTTTCCTGGATCTATTTTTTTCCTTTTTTGAAGATGGGAACTACATCAGCTCTTTTCCAGTCCTCTGGCAGTTCCCCGGTGCTCCAGGATCTTTGAAAGATATAGTTCAGTGGTTCTGATATCTTGTCTGCCAGTTCCTTCAGAACCTTGGGGTGTAATCCATCCGATCCTGGTGATTTGAACTCGTCTAGGGTAGACAGATGTTCACTTACCATTTTCTTCCCTATTTTAACTTGTGTTCCTAATATGTTTTTTGTGGTGCTGTTTTTGATAGGTTGGACTGTTTTTTCCCTTTGTGTAAAGACAAATGCAAAAAAATGGGTTAAGCAGCTCTGCTTTCTCCCTATTGCTTGTCACCTTCTTGCCACTTTCTCCCAGCAATGGGCCAATTGTTTCCCTGACTTTTTTCTTGTTTTCAATATGTTGGAAGAAGCTTTTTTTTGTTATTTTTTACTTTTGTCGCAAGCCTTTGTTCATTGTGAGCCTTAGCTTTCCTCACTTCATCTTTACAGGCTCAGGCTATTTGCCTGTAAGGCTATTCTGCCTTAGTTATTTCCCCCTCTTTCCACTTTTTATACTTGTCCTTTTTGTCTTTCAATTTGTCAGAGAGTTCTTTATGCAGCCATGCTGGTTTCTTTTGAGAGCTATTTTTTTCTTCATTGGTATTGTGCTAGACTGGGCTTTTATAATCTCACTTTTCAAAATTTCCCAAGCTTCTTGAGTTGTTTTCCCCTTGAGGATTCTCATCCATGGAATCCTTCCCAAGCTCTCTCTCTGTTTATTGAAATTAGCTCTCTTAAAGTCCAAGACTCTAGATTGACTTTGTTCTACTGCTTGTGTTTGCATAATGTTGAATTCTAATATTGCATGATCACTTGCCCCCAAGGTTCCTGTAGCTTCAACACCTTCTATCATTTCATCTCTATTAGTGAGAATTAAATCCAATATGGCTGATCCCCCTGTTCCCTTCTCTACTTTTTGGATAACAAAGTTGTCTGCTAGATTTGTTAGGAACCTGTTGCATCTTCCACTTGATGCAGAGTTTGTCTCCCAGTTGATGTCAGGGTAGTTAAAATCCCCCATTACTATTGTGATATGCTTCCTACATACCTTAGTTAGCTGACTAGCAAAAAGTTCATCTACTTCCTCTGTTTGGTTGGGTGGCCTATAGTATAGACATATGGCAATGTCATTTCCCCCCTTTAATATTGACCCAAATGCATTCAGGATAATTTTCATTATTGTTGTGCTCTATTTCTCTATTAGGAAAGGTTGATATTAACCTCTCCCAATCAAACACCATTGACCAGCAACTATATCTTCCGTTGTGTTATTAATATTTGTACAAAGTTTCTGATATTTCTACTGACTCCTGTTACTTTTAGGCACTTGACTATCCAATCATGTGGCAGGGTATCAAATGCCTTCTTGTAATCAATCCAAGCTACATTCAGATTGGTCTTCCTTCTCTTGTAGTTTTCCAAAATTATCTGTCAATTAGGAACCAATCTTTTGTTTCTTTATTATGATCATTACGGTTGGCTGAACAGTCAGCCAAATTGTTATGATTATTGATAGAATACAATGATCCAGGTATAAGAGAAATCTTCAGAACAAAAACCTGGGAATCTCTAGATCAGCGGTCCCCAATCTTTGTGGCTTGGCAGCCCGGATGTTTTAACTTTGGATCCAAGATGGCGCCACTGAAGGCTGCCTCGGTGAAATGCTCTCTAATGGTTTCTTTATTTTTTATTATTCTCTGCAATTCACTACGGATTTCATACTCACGAGACCATCTGCTAAGAATTAAGCAACGTTTCTTTAAGGAGCAGCTTTCTGTGATCTCACACTCCCCCCCCCCCGTCTTTACAAACACGGAGGAGATTCTAACACAGGAAGAAGCAAATTCCCCGGAGCTATGGATTACCAGAAAAAAACAAATGGAGGAAATGGAGACGAGGTAAAAGGGCGGGAATTTTAAACAGGCTAAGGAATAGGAGAATTAAAACCCCTCTGACTTCAATCTTCCTGACCAATTTACGTTCACTTGCTAATAAGATGGATGAAATACTCCTTTTAAACAGATGCAATTCTGATTTTCACAGCACAGCTGCCCTATGCTTTATTGAAACCTGGCTACATGAAGATATTGATGACAATAGCATGCAAATTCCAGGGTTTCAAATACATAGAGCAGACAGAATTGCAGAATCTTCAGGTAGAAAGAAGGGAGGAGGCTTATGCTTATATATCAACAACAGCTGGTTTCAGGATATAACTATAATATATAAATTCTGTGATGAAAACTTAGAGTCTTTACTTATCAACTGTAAACCATTTTACTCTCCACGTGAGTTCTCCTCATTTCTACTCATTGCTGTGTATGTCTCTCCACAAGCCTGTGTAAACAAGGCATCATGAACTCTATCTGACCAGATTATGGAGGCTGAAGCCAAATACCTCGATTCATTGGCTATTATTTTGGGAGATCTAAACAAAGCAAACTTAAGTTGAGAGCTACCAAAATACTTCCAGCATGTAAATTGTCCCACTAGAGGCAAGAATACTTTAGACCATTGCTACACAACACTAAAAGATGCTTATCAGTTTTTACCACGAGCAGCTGTGGGACACTGATTATTGCATGATTCACCTTGTACCTGCTTACAGGCAAAGACTTAAAACCACAAAACCAACAATTAAATCAGTGAAGACTTGGACTGGGGAGGCAAAGCTAAAGCTACAGACTTGCTTTGACTGCACTGATTGGAATATTTTTGAAGATACCTCTGCAGACCTGGATGAACTCACAGATACTATAACATCATATGTCAGTTTCTGTGAAGACCTATATGTACCGACCAGGAACTTGCAAATATACAGTAACAACAAACCTTGGTTCACAGCTAAACTTAAGCAGCTACGTCGTTCCAAAGAGGAAGCCTACAAAAAAGGTGATAAAATGCTGTACAATCAGGTCAGAAATGTATTAACAAGGGAGATCAGAGCAGCAAAAAGAAGGTACTCTGAAAAGCTAAAGAATCAATTCTCAACAAACGAACCAGCAAACATGTGGAAAACTCTTAAAAATATCACTGGTTACGGCAAACCTCCTTCCCAGGCTGAAGGAAATCAACAACTGGCAGATGACCTGAACGTGTTTTACTGCAGGTTTGAAAGGAAACTACAGCCACCTATCTCCACAACCCCCATCTCAGACACACCAGCAACAGCCAAGCCTTCTACAACTGACCCCATCTCAGACACACCAACAACAGCCAAGCCTCCTACAACTGATCCCATACCATTGGGTTCACAACCCCTAGTGATCACAGAAAAGGAAGTGCAAGACCTATTTCACAGACAAAAGCCAGGAAAAGCTCCAGGTCCAGACAAGATAACTCCTTCTTGCTTAAAAGTCTGTGCTGACCAATTGACCCCCATCTTCACCCGAATATTCAATAAATTGCTAGAGATGTGCTATGTTCCTTCTTGCTTCAAATGCTCTACTATCATCCCAGTGCCGAAGAAGCCCACCATCAAGGAATTGAATTACAGACCAGTTGCTCTAACATGTGTTGTTATGAAAACCTTTGAAAGGCTAATGCTGTTCCACTTGAAAACCATCACGGATCCGCGATTAGACCCTTCCCTGCAATTTGCATACTGAGCAAATAGATCAACAAATGATGCTGTTAATATGGCTCTGCACTACATCCTACAACATCTTGAATCTCCAAAGACCTACGCAAGGGTCCTCTTTGTAGGCTTTAGTTCAGCATTCAATACCATCATTCCAGACATTCTTCTAACCAAGCTAAACCAGCTAGTGGTACCTGAACACACTTGTAAGTGGGTCATAAGCTTCCTAACAGACAGGAAGCAGCAGCTGAAGCTAAGCAGAATCACATCAGATACCTGTACAATTAGCACAGCCCGCCCCCCAAGGCTGTGTGCTCTCTCCACTTCTCTTCTCACTATACACCAATGACTGCATCTGAAATGATCCATCTGTTAAACTACTGAAGTTCGCAGATGACACAAAAGTGATCGGTCTCATTTGAGACAATGATGAATCCGCATACAGACGGGAGGTTGAACAACTAGCCTCGTGGTGCGACCGGAACAACCTGGAACTGAACACACTCAAAATCGTAGAAATGGTGGTAGACTTTAGGAGAAACCCTCCCACACTACCACCTCTTACAATACTAGACAACACAGTATCAACAGTAGAGACCTTCAAATTTCTAGGTTCTACCATATCTCAAGATTTAAAATGGATGCCTAATATCAAAAACGTCATCAAAAAAGCACAACAAAGAATGTTCTTTCTGCGCCAACTCAGAAAGCTCAAACTGCCCAAGGAGCTGCTGATACAGTTCTACCAGTGGTGAAATCTAAAATTGTTCCCTACCAGTTCTGTGGGCGTGGCTTGGTGGTCATGTGACTGGGTGGGCGTTGCTTGGTGGTCATGGTCATGTGACCGGGTGAGCTCAAAAACATCACACACAAATAACACAAAAGCCACACAACTGACTCACACACAATGCAAAAGCACACAAAATGGCCCCTGCAACAACAAGCAGAAATCTCACAGAGCCACAAAGAGCTCAAAAACCAACTTTCACACTTCACACACAAACAACACAAAAGCAACACAACTGACTCACACACACTGCAGAAGCAGCTGACTTCACACAAAATGGCCCCTGCAACAAGCAGGAACCTCACAAAGTCACAGAGAGCTCAAAAACCAACTATCACACTTTACACAAAAATAACACAAAAGCTACACAACTGACTCCTACACAACGGACTCACACACAATGCAGAAGCAGCTGGACTTTACACAAAATGGCCCCTGCAACAAGCAGGAACCTCACAGTCACCATTCCCTCAAATAGGTAGTTTTTTAAAAATGCTTTTAAAAAGTTTTTTTAAAAAAGGTTCCCCCTCTCAGCTGATTGTCAAACAGCTGATAGTCCAACCTTTTTTTTTACTTTTTTAAGCATTTTTTTACTACCAGTTCCCCAACAGGTAGTAAAAATGCTTTTTAAAAAGTTAAAAAAAGGTTCATCGGCTGTGACAATCAGCTGTGCCATGCTATTGTTGGAACCTTTTTTTTTTACTTTTTAAAAGTGTTTGTTACTACCGATTCCAGCGAAACGGGCTGAACCGGTAGCATTTCACCCCTGAGTTCTACAAAGGTATTATTGAGTCTGTCATCTGCACCTCTATAACTGTCTGGTTTGGTTCTGCAACCCAACAAGACAGACACAGACTTCAGAGGATAATCAGAACTCCAGAAAAAACAATTACTGCCAACCTGCCTTCCATTGAGGACCTGTATACTGCACGAGTCAAAAAGAGGGCTGTGAAAATATTTACAGACCCCTCACATCCTAGACATAAATTGTTTCAACTCCTACCCTCAAAACGATGCTATAGAGCACTGCACACCAGGACAACTAGACACAAGAATAGTTTTTTCCCCAAACGCCATCACTCTGCTAAACAAATAATTCCCTCAACACTGTCAAACTATTTACAAAGTCTGCACTACTATTAATCTTCTCATCATTCCTATCACCCATCTCCTCTAATGACTAATGACTGCATGACTGTAACTTTGTTGCTTGTATCCTTACGATTTATATTGACTGTTTCCTGATGTGATTTGATTGCTTATTTGAACCCTATGACAATCATTAAGTGTTGTACCTCATGATTCTTGACAAATGTATCTTTTCTTTTATGTACACTGAGAGCATATGCACCAAAGACAAATTCCTTGTGTGTCCAATCACACTTGGCCAATAAAGAATTCTATTCTATTCTATTCTATTCTATTCTATTCTATTCTATTCTATTCTATTCTATTCTATTCTATTCTATTCTATTCTATTCTATTCTATGGGAGGGAGAGGGAAACTGGGCCGCACATGCAGCTCAACTTGCATGAGTGGCTGGCCAGAGTGCATGCACATGCACGCACAGCTTGACTTGCACAAGTTGAGCTTCACGTGAATATATATGCATGCTGGCCCGCCACTCATGCAAATAGGCCATGGTCCGGTAGTGAGCCATGGGCCAGGAGTTGGGGACCCCTGCTCTAGAACATTCCTTTGAGTGATATATCTATTTTCTCATTTTTCAGGCATACCTTATCTGAAACAGTGAGTATCACACATAGAGGAGTAAAGGTGACCAATAAATCAGTAGGACTGCTTTTATTTAACTTAAATTGATTAAAAGATGAACTGCAGATTTCTTGCATATTAAAATATGAAGTATTTCACTTGCTCTAATTTCTGAGATGGGTTGCTCTACTGAAATTATGTTAAACTTTGGTATACTTTACATACTTCAATCAGATGCTACCTTTGGTGTCTCCTTGATGTCATGTAAGAGTTATCTGGATCTTTGTAACCCAGATCTCATTAAAAGGCAGATGATTAAGCAACTAAATTGTTTAACTGGTGAATTCCATTTATTCAAGTAAAAGCATAAATGTGCAATGTATTTCTTTGATTACACTACTACTCACTGATATTAGAAACACACATACAAGTGTGTGTGTGTGAAAAATTGACTTTGGTATTCATTATTCCCTTGATAAAGATGTTGGTGGAGACCGAGGCTCAACTCTCAGATTTAAAGGCAGAGCCAAATTCCACTCAGGGTTTCTTAGAAATACTTGTTTCTCAAGACTTCAAGAAAATTGGGTTCTAATGTGTTTTTCTTCCACATGGATAGCTATTTTGGCATGGATGAGCTTTTGACACAGAGGGACCACTAAATACATAACCAGACACTTTTTTATTCATCATAGAACAGACATTGTGAAACAGAAACAACTGTTCTGTGATACGCACTTAGGTTATTTAGAATTATTCTTACTATTTATCAAACCTCAGAAATAAATCTGCACAAATGTCTTTTGTTTAAAGGGACATGGAACTGCACAAAACAAAGCAAAACAAAATGCCTCATTAAAATTTGAGTCACAACTCCTTTTTGCAGAAAATCTATGCACAGCCATCTGGCCCTTGTTTTAACATGATCAGGGCAAAGATGAGAAGTGGAAATTAAAAGCCTTCGAGGAAAGTTCATCTCAGGAAGCGTTTTCATTTAAAGTCAATTGTGGGATTGACTGTACCAATATTAGCATATATATATAGATATAGATATAGATATAGATATAGATATAGATATAGATATAGATATAGATATAGATATAGATATAGATATAGATATAGATATAGATATAGATATAGATATAGATATAGATGAGAGAGAGAGAGAGAGAGAGAGAGAGAGAGAGAGAGAGAGAGAGAGAGAGAGAGAGAGAGAGAGAGAGAGAGAGAGAGAGAGAGAGAGATGATAGATAGATAGATAGATTGATAGATAGATAGATAGATAGATAGATAGATAGATAGATAGATAGATAGATAGATGTGTGTGTGTGTGAGAGAGAGATGATAGATAGATAGATAGATAGATAGATAGATAGATAGATAGATAGAGATAGATAGATAGATAGATAGATAGATAGATAGATAGATAGAGAGAGAGAGAGAGAGAGAGAGAGAGAGAGAGAGAGAGAGAGAGATAGATAGATAGATAGATAGATAGATAGATAGATAGATAGATAGATAGATAGATAGATAGAGATAGATAGAGATAGAGATAGATAGATAGATAGATAGATAGATAGATAGATAGATAGATAGATAGATAGATAGATAGATAGATAGATAGATAGATAGATAGATAGAGATAGATAGATAGATAGATAGATAGAGATAGATAGATAGATAGATAGATAGATAGATAGATAGATAGATAGATAGATAGATAGATAGAGATAGATAGATAGATAGATAGATAGATAGATAGATAGATAGATAGAGATAGAGAGAGATAGAGATAGATAGATAGATAGATAGATAGATAGATAGATAGATAGATAGATAGATAGATAGATAGATAGATAGATAGATAGATAGATAGATAGATAGAGATAGATAGATAGATAGATAGATAGATAGATAGATAGATAGATAGATAGATAGATAGATAGATAGATAGATAGATAGATAGATAGATAGATAGATAGATATAGATCTGAGCAAATTCATTGATGATGGGCCAATGTCACTTTCCAAAATCTTCATGTGAAGGGACTGTTTCATCCTGTTCTTTTTAGGAACCTGTAATTTAAAAAATAAATAAATTTGATATAAGATTAACAATTATATTTTGTTTTCTCTATACATATTTAGGTCAAGATAGAGGGACCAGAAATAAAACTATTCATATACAGAACACAGTGTTACAAAAGTACACCCATTACAAAATTAAAAAGTACTCCCTTCACAAATACTTCACATTTATGAAGCCAGTCTATTTGCATATTTTAAATGCTTGAAAAATAAAATATTTAGACTGACTAGGGGGTGGGGGACAAGTAATGGCCAGCACTCCACTCCTCTACTCACAATAGAATACCTTACTTTACCAGACTTGAAATATTGGGATTAGACAATTTACAACTACGTCGCCTTCGATCTGATCTAAATGTAGTTCATAAAATCATATACCAAAATGTCCTTCCTGTCAATGATTACTTCAGCTTCAACCGCAACAATACACGAGAAACGCAATAGATACAAACTTAATGTAAACCGCTCCAAACTCGACTGCAGAAAATACGACTTCAGCAACAGAGTAATCAATGCCTGGAATGCACTACCTGACTCTGTGGTTTCTTCCCCAAACCCCAAAAACTTTAACCTTAAACTGTCTACAGTAGACTTCTCCCCATTTCTAAGAGCTCTGTAAGGGGCGTGCATAAGCGCACCAATGTGCCTACCGTCCTTCTCTTACTGTCCTAATGTCCTCATTTATCTGTACTTTTTTGCTTTTGTTATGTTTATACAAACACCTACTATCTTGTACCTCTTAGAAATGGGGTGAGGTGGACTGTAGACAGTCTAAGGTTAAAGTTTTGGGGGTTTGGGGAAGAAATCACAGAGTCAGGTAGTGCATTCCAGGCATTGATCACTCTGTTGCTGAAGTCGTATTTTCTGCAGTCGAGTTTAGAGCAGTTTACATTAAGTTTGAATCTATTATGTGCTCATGTATTGTTGCGGTTGAAGCTGAAGCAATCATTAACAGGAAGGACTTTTTGATATATGATTTTATGAACTACATTTAGATCAGATCGGAGGTGACATAGTTGTAAATTGTCTAATCCCAATATTTCAAGTCTGGAGGAATAAGGTATTTTATTGCGAGCAGAGGAGTGGAGGACTCTACTTGTGAAATATTTCTGGACTCTCTCGATTGTATTAATATCTGATATGTAGTGCGGGTTCCAGACAGGTGAGCTGTATTCCAGAATTGGTCTAACAAATGTTTTGTATGTTCTGGTTAGCAGTGTAATATTGCCAGAGAAGACGCTACGCAAGATTAGATTAACAACTCTCAGAGCCTTTTTGGCAATGTTGTTACAGTGGGCTCTAGCACTTAGGTCATTGGATATGAGTAGTCCAAGGTCTTTGACAGAGTGAGGGTCGTCTACAAGTTCATTTCCTCCAAGTTTGTATTTTGTATTCTGATTCTTTTTGCCAATGTGTAAGACAGGCATTCCAGAGTTTAATTGTCTTGTGATAAGGCCATGAATTACTATTCCAAGGGCTTCATGGTCTTAAAAGGACTGCAGTTGATACCCCAACCTAATTGGGTAAAAGCTCCCTTGGTCATGTCCTCCCATCAGCTGCTTGAGCTGAAGCCCTGAATTCATGAATACTCCCAAATTATGCACCTGTACTTTTAGGGGAAGCGCGCAAAACGTGCACTTCCGTCGCGATGCGAACCGGTGGGGAAGGTAAGTAGAATCTACCCCTGGTTTCTTCTAAGCAGTTTCCTTTATTGTTCTTCACCAATAGACTGAAATCTTGACAAACTAAAGCAAACTACTTGCATTATTAAAGATATACTCTGAGAACTCCTAAGGAGGAGCTGTCTTGACTCTCTTCCTCCCATCCAAATGATCTAAATTTTGCTGTCTCTTACTCCTCTAGAATACAGCCCCTCCCTCCTGGGAATCCAGACTACTCTCCACCACACTCTGAGTTTATTATACTGGTTCTGTTTCTTACTTGTATTTCAATTACAAGTGTTCATGTTCAGAATATTAGGTTGCATTAATGTTCTGTAAGATTGTTTTACAGTTCTGGATATTCTTTTTAAGGATAAGCAGGACAGAAACATTGAAAAAAATAAACACTGCAAATCAGGGGCGGGTTCCTCTTACCTGCCTACTGGTGTGCTGCGTGCGCATCATCTCATTTCACACATGCGCATGCTCGCTATGTGCACGCATCCCCTAATGAGATTTTGCTTCCTGCGCATGCACGGAAGCAAAAAATCGCCAAAATCTCACACACACGCGCATCCCCTCGTGAGATTTTGCTTTTGCGCATGCGCAGGAAGCAAAAAAAAAAGCCCAAAAATTCCAGAAAAAAGATGGCGCCGCGCGACGGACCGGCAAAGATGGCACCGGAGCCGTCGCACGCAAATTGTGCAATCGGCAAGTCCCTACCAGAACGGCGCACTGGACCGCACCGGTAGGAACCCACCACTGCTGCAAATATACAAATGATACTAAAAGGTATTTACTGAAACTAGCTGCAGAAAAATTAGCATGCTTTCAGAGAAATGCCTTTGTGCAAAGAAAATTTTAAAATGAAAGGCATAGTAAGGAGTGCAACAGTTCCTCTTCTGTCTTAAGTGTCATGTTAAAGATTTCATAAGGTCATGTGACATGTCACTCCACATTTTGGGGGGGGGAATACTAGTAAAAAAAGTCATCAACCAAGGCAGCCAATGACCACCCACAGAATTGGAAATATTGTTTCTGAATTCAATAACTGCTCTTGATATTTTTTTTCCAGAAAAAAATATAAATCATGGAGAAAGTGCCTGTCAAATCACTTTCTAATTAAATTCATATATGTGTTGCTGTTTTTAAAATGGCCACATTGTCCATCTGCCCAGGCAAAATGTTTAATATTTCCAGCCAAGCTCTTCAAACAAAACAACACACCTCACAAGCATGATATTTTATTACTGAAATAACATAGACTGCATAACGAGGTATCTACCAACATTTTTGTTTTTAAAAAGTGCCTACAACTATGATGCAATTGTTTTAAATAAAATAAGGATAATTTTATTTTTAAAAATGGTAAAGAAAAAAGATGCAGAAAGATATAATCATGGAAATATTCAGGAAAAAGTGATTAATGTTATCTGAAATGTATTCAAGATTTGGTGTCTTATTAGTTTATAAATCATTGGCTTATGAAAGACTCCCAGCCCAGGGCCAGTTGAGGGTGGACTAAGAAACAAGGGGGCAATTATAGTCCCTTTACTGCTCCAGATTTCTTGTACAGGTAGTCTTCAACTTAACAATCATTTGTTTAGTGACCATTTGAAGTTACAACGGTATGGAAAAAAGTGACTTATGACCAGTTTTCACACTTATGACTGCTGCTTCATCCCCATGATCACGTGATGAAAATTCAGGTGCTTGGAAACTGGTATGCGTTTATGAGAGTTGCCCATTTCATATGGTGGTATTCAAGATGTAATCTACAGGACCTGCATCTTAAATTAGAAGGATCATATGCCTCATTTTTGAATAGCATATACATCATGAATCCCTCCAGCTATTCCAAGGGAATACCAGACCAAACTATCTGAAGCATCACCAAGTCATTATAATACAGCACATTATAATCCAGCACATTATAGAAACCTGAAGTAGGATTCACAGAATGATCCAGAAGTAACCAGGATTGGATACAGTCCTTTTTAAAATGCTGAAGTTTTAAGGATTAGTTGTTCGATGGGATTTAGGAGCAAGCTGAATAAAGTCCTCTGAACTGCCAATTGGTGGATTTTATTCCCGTTTAAATTTCAGAGCCTGTAGTATAAGGATAGGCATGTCTGGCTCAGAAATTCTGGGAGTTGAAGTCCACAAGTTGTAAAGGGGCCATATTTGCCCACCTCTGCCCACTGTCTGCATCTATAAAGCCCTGCTCAGTCCACCAGATCTAGCAAAGAGTGCATGCTCCGGGTTCTCTCTATTAAACCATGTCATCTCTTTGGACTCAGGAACCATGCCTTCTCTGTGGCAGTTCCTGTCTTGTGGAACAGATTCCCCCTGGAGATCCAGGTGGCCCTAATCCTGTTAGCCTTTCATAAGACACTAAACATTTGGCAATTTCTTCAGGTGCATAGACAAGGAGGTTAAGGTAGCCTTATTGTCCATGCATTTTTATAGCAATAGCAATAGCAATAGCACTTAGACTTAAGTACCGTTTCACAGTGCTTTACAGCCCTGTCTAAGCGTTTACAGAGTCAGCATATTGCCCCCCAACAATCTGGGTCATTTTACCGTCCTCGGAAGGATGGAAGTCTGAGTCAACCTTGAGCCGGTGAGAATCAAATTGCCAAACTGCAGGCAGCTGGCAGTCAGCAGAAGTAGCCTGCAATACTACATTCTAACCACTGGGCCATCACAGGTCATAATTGGAAGGTACTATGTACCTCAAGAATCATGGGTTATAGTTTTCATTGTTGAGTTTTAATCTTTGCGCACTGCCTAAAATCACTATTGTGAGATGGACAGCTATAGAAATTATTTAAATGAATAAAATAAATACTCTCCTGATGTAGAAGGCATAGAGAGAGGTATTGGAGGACAGGAAGAAGAGCCATCACCAAGGCGACAGCCAGATAAGAAGGGTCTGAGGCCAGGCCAAGAAAATAACCTGAGTTATTGTCTGAGTTACCTCAGACAAGTGTCTCCCTCATTAAAGTAAAGTGAAGGAGAAGGAAGCACATTCAGACTTGCAATATTTTGTTACTATAATTATTACAATAAAAGTAGTCCTGGCCTACATGACATTGGTTCCTTAGTCTGGTCTACCTTGTAAGTTTGACACCTGCCCTCATTAGCCTATCTTTTCTGACTTACCAACTTTGTTGTGGCTGGTGCTGTCAATTTCCTGAAAGCAGCCACATTTCTGTGCTGCTCTATGATGTCGACATGATACCGCGAACAGAAGATTTGTTATTCTGCTTCTGTTCTAAAATGGCTCTCACACCAGGTTTGGGAGAACTGTCCTTTTTTTTTTCAACCTCACAGTTTTCTCAGACCTGAAGCAAGTGCATCTATTTGGTTCTCCCTCTACAACAAGAGAGGTCAGTGATCTTGTACAAAAGCAAAGAAATCAGGAGAAACTGTAGGATGGATAGACCAAGAAGAAACTGCAGGAGAAACTGAAGAGACTCTGCATGCCCACTCTGGTGTTTATATATGAGTGTGCATCTTTATGTGTGTGTTTGTACATACAAGTATGTTCCTTGGAGGGTATCTACAGCTTGCCCTCCCCAGATTTACATGCAGCCCTTGGACTGAAACCGTGGCTACTTGACCTGTTTCAAAGAGTTGTGGCTTTTAGTTGATGACTCAGAAGCGGCCAGCAGCGGGGGTCCTAAAGAGCTGCTATCAATTAAGAGTAAACCTTTTGGGTTAGAAGGACTTGCATTCACACATTACACTAAATCATATTTTGTCTGTGGACTTTCAGCTTAGTTCCTGCATAGTAGTAATCCATAAAGATGGCTGCCAAAACCTTAATAGCTGAGAACCCACCAATCGCACTAATCCAGAACAAAGCAAACCATATAATAGCTTAGCCTTATGCTTGAATTCAGGCACAGCCTGATCTGGCATAAGGCAGGCAGGGCCATAATTATGTGTGCAGCACCTGCCTGTGGATACAATTCCCCATCCCGCTAAATATGCGCGCACACACAAAGAAATCTGCTGCTGCTTTTGTATAGTTCTTTGTTGAATTGGGGCACATGTGGCTTGCTAGACTTAAGGAAACATAAGGCACAGCTTACCTTCAGCTAGCAATCACGTACATCTCCCAAGATGTTATGTTTACTGAACAATTATTTGTTTTGAGCATTCAACTCCCACTCTTCAACCCACAAACAGGTTTTCGGAAAAGGCTCGTGAGAATTAACAACAATAAGAGAACACAAAACACATTAAAAATATCAGAGCAAGAGCAGATCATATTTTAAATGGCAACATTTGGTGAGGTTACTAGATGTGGCCTGCAAAAATTCAGACAACTGTTAGAGAACAGCAAAGAGCAAAGTTTTCTTTATTATCATTTATTTACTACCATGTTATGAGCTCATATCCTGAGGCCCTAGCATTTAGTAAAGCCATTAAGGAAAGCCCTCTCAAAGTAAGAGGAAGCAATGTAATCTAAGTACTCTACACTCAGTTTCTTATGCAAAATAAAAATGTATTTATTTAGAAAAACAAATGAAATTCAGAAAGTGGGGCAAGCTGAGTTTTATGTTTAGGCTGTTTTGTCCTCCTATCCTTCCCTATTTTTAAAAAAATTATTAAGCAAATGTACCGATATATGGCTGTATTAGATCATTTTCTCAAATCCAGGTATATGGAGTTAATGATTTATTTAATTCCTAGAAATGGTTTATTCTCCACCTAAACAGCAGTTGGGAAGACAACATGCAGTCATATAAAAAATATAGCTAAAGATAAATGTAGGGACTATCACTGAAAGTAACAAAGATTAGGAACAGCCAAAATAATACTAGCTGCCACAGATTCAAACTCAATGTAAAGCGCTCCAAACTCGACTGCAGAAAATACGACTTCAGCAACAGAGTAATCAATGTCTGGAATGTACTACCTGACTCTGTGGTTTCTTCCCCAAACCCCAAAAACTTTAACCTTAGACTGTCTACAGTCGACCTCTCCTCATTTCTAAGAGGTCTGTAAGGGGCGTGCATAAGCACACCATCATGCCTACCGTCCCTGTCCTTCTGTCCTTCTGTCCTATTGTCCAAATTTACCTATACCTACTTTGCTTTTGTTTATGTTTATGCCATACCTGTTATCTTGTACACGTTTTGACTAAATAAATAAATAAATAAATAAATAAATAAACAAACAAACAAATAAATAAATAAATAAATAAATAAATAAATAAATAAATAAATAAATAAATAAATAAATAAATAAATAAATAAATAAATAAATAAATAGTACTGCATCAGCAGAGGAGCAAATGAAAACACTGGGGGGGGGACGACAATAATCTCACTGAAAATGTTAGTTCACAACGTGTGAGTAATGCTATGTATTTCACATTATCATTCACACAAAAGACCTAGCAAACATCTGTACTCAACTCAGTTTTTAGGCATCTTATATACAAAAATCAAATTATCTCTGCATCTTGGGCATCTCTTGCTCACTCTATATATTTTAAGCCTCTATACAGGTAGTCTTCGTTTAGCAACCACTGTTGGGAGCAGCAATTTGGTTGTTAAGCAAAGTGGTCGCTAAGTGAAACTGAGATGGTGCTTGTGATCTTACTTCAGCTTTCCTTTGCTTTACAAATCTACAAAGGTTAAAAATGCTAGGATTGGTCAGGAAGTTACTTTTTCATCACTGTTGTTAACTATGAACACTTACTAAATGAGGCAGTTGCTAAATGAGGCCTGCCTGTACAGGTAGCCCTTGATTTATGACTAAGTCATAAGTCAAGGACTACCAGTTCATTATGGTCATACGTTGTGACCATCTTAAAGCAGGTCAACATGTGACCAGACCTGTTTTGATGGCCTTTTTTGTAGTGGTCATTAAGTTAATGCCATGATTGTAAAATAACCACTTCAGCCGTAAAGTGAATCAAATGTTTGCTATTGGCTGTTTTTGCTGAAAACCAAAAGTAAAAACTGGTTTACAGCATAAAATATGGTCACATGATCATGCAATGCTGCAAATGGTCATAAATACAGGCAATAGCAATAGCACTTAGACTTAGACACATCACAGGGCTTTACAGCCCTTTCTGAGTGGTTTACAGGGTCAGCCTATTGGCCCCCAACAATCCAGGTCCTCATTTTACTGACCTCGGAAGGATGAAAGGCTGAGTCAACCTTGAGCCAGTTAGATTCGAACTGCTGGCAGTGGGCAGAATTTGCCTGTAATACTGCATTCTAACCACTGGGCCACCAGGCAGGTTGCTGAGAGAGCAGGATCAGCCATTGGAACTTCAGAACCAGGCTGTAAGTATGCTAAGCGACCCATTGTAAAACAAGGATTACCTGTACAGGTACTGCTCAACTTATGACCACAAATTTCCCTTGCTAAAGAAGGCAGTTAAGTGAGTTTTACTCCATTTTACAACCTTTTTTTCCACAGTTGTGAAGCGAATATCTCATCATTAAGTGAATCATGCAGTTATTTTAAGTGAATCTGGCTTCCCCATTGACTTTGCTTGTGGGGAGCCAGCTGGGAAGGTTACCAATGGTGATCGCCTGACCCCAGGACAGTGCAACTGTCATAAGTACATGCCAGTTGCCAAGCACCCAAATTTTGATCACGTGACCATGAGGATGTGCAACGGTTGTGAGTGTGAGAAACGGTCAACTTTTTTTCCAATGCTGTTGTAACTTCAAAACAGTTACTAAACAAATGGTTGTAAGTCAAGGACCATCTGTAACAAATGAAGCATCAGTTTGTTCTAACATCAGTGCTCCCCCCAAAAGATCCAGTGTTTTATTTTTCCAAAGGAAATATCCCTGGATTTGTGGTTCTGTTCGGAATCATTCCATTAGTGGAGGAATATCCTGGACATAAATTGTTTCAACTCCTACCCTCAAAACGACGCTATAGAGCACTGCACACCAAGACAACTAGACACAAGAACAGTTTTTTCCCGAACGCCATCACTCTGCTAAACAAATAATTCCCTCACCACTGTCAAACTATTCACCAAGGCTGCATTACTATTACTATTAGTCTTCTCATCGTTCCTATCACCCATCTCCTCCCACTTATGATTGTATGACTGTAACTTGTTGCTTGTATCCTTACGATATATATTAATATTGATTGTTTCCTGATTGCTTATTTGTACCCTATGACAATCATTAAGTGTTGTACCTCATGATTCTTGATGAACGTATCTTTTCTTTTATGTACACTGAGAGCCTATGCACCAAAGACAAATTCCTTGTGTGTCCAATCACACTTGGCCAATAAAGAATTCTATAGAAACATATTTGGGGTAACATTTTGTGGCACCCAACAGCCACAGCGAGCTTAGCCAGAGATGCCATGTCACTGAAGTAAGAAGAATAACCTTTTAAAAAAAAACCTTTTCTGGGGCAGTTGAGGATTATTAGAATGGAAAATAAGTGTCTTAAGTCTTGCTGTGGTTTAATGCACACTTCTTTTCTCGTAATTTACCACCCATGGGAAAAGAAAAAAACTTGTCCTTTTGCATAGCATTTGGGGGCTGTAAGAGAGGAAATGGGCCATGATTCTGCTGAGGAAGAAAGTGCAGATGTTGGACAATAATACTGCAGGCTGCCCATCATTTGTTGAGGAATCAGCAGTCTCCCCTCCAGCTATCCTTGCTCAAGATTGTGGGGAAAGGATAAAATTAAGAAATCCCTGCGGGGGTCTCTGACAGCTAAGCACAGCAAGACTGCAAATGAATATTCATTAGCCCCTCCTAATAGGTGGAAATGACATATATTTGCACCTCTAAAGAATTCTGGAAACCAGTATGGTATACAACTGCTCCTTGACTTACAGCCATAATTGTGACCGGAATCCATTCTTAAGCAGTGTGGTCATTAAGGGAGTCACACCCAATTTTACAACCTATTTTGCCACAGTCATTTAAGTGAATCATGGCATTGTTAAGTGAATCTAGCTTGCCCCATTGATTTTGGCTTGTCAGAAGTCAGCTGGGAAGGCCACAAACAGTGATCAGGTGATCCCCCGGGAATGCTGCAATGATCGTAAATACATGCCGGTTGCCAAGCAGCTGAATTTTGATCACGGGGACGTTGCAATGGTCCTAAGAGTGAGGATTGCTCATGGGTCCCTTTTCCAGTGCCATCATAATTTTGAACCATTGTTAAACGAAAGGTTAAACAAAAGGTTGTAAGTCGAAAGCTACTGTACCTGTAGTGGTTAAGGAATCAGGTTAGAAACCAAAATATTCTGAGTTCTACACCTGCCTTGAAGAAGAAAGCCAGTGGAGTGACCTTGAGCCAGTCACTCTCTCTCAGCCCTAGGCAGCAGGCAATGGCAAACCACTTCCCAAACAACAAATCATGACCTCCTCCCCCCTTCTCTGTCACCTGATCTTTGAATGGGACCAGAGTTGGCAGAAAGCAGCAAGCAGAAGCAGGGCATATGCAGTATCTGCCTTTGGCCCTTTGCATTTTACCTTCGCCACCACCAAGTGCCACCACACTGTATGGATGGAACATTTAAAGATAGAGATGGCTGCTCTTTTTGTTTTTTTAAAGTCGCATCTAAGAGCCAGGGTGGCACAGTAGTTAGAATCAGGGCTGAAATTCAAAAGTTTCCCCTACCGGTTCTGTGAGCGTGGCTTGGTGGGCGTAGCGTGGCTTGGTGGGCGTAGCTTGGTGGGCGTCGCAGGGGAAGGGTACTGCAAAATCTCCATTCCCACCCCACTCCAGGGGAAAGGATATTGCAAAATCTCCATTCCCACCCCACTCTGGGGCCAGCCAGAGGTGGTATTTGCCGGTTCTCCGAACTACTCAAAATTTCCGCTACTGGTTCTCCAGAACCTGTCAGAATCTGCTGAATTTCACCCCTGTTTAGAATGCAGTATTGTAGGCTAATTCTGCCAACTGTTGACTGACAGCAATTTGGCAGGTCATGTCTCACCAGATCAAGGTTGACTCGTCTTTCCGTCCTTCCGAGGTCAGTAAAATGAGGGCCGAGATTGTCGGGGGCAATATACTGACTCTGTAAATCGCTTAGAGAGGACTGTAAAGCACTGTGAAGTGGTATATAAGTCTAAGTGCTATTGTTATGTTTTGGACACAAACATCCTTAAGTGAAATTTTGATTAGAATCAATAAAGAGCAACTCATATACCTTCTCAAAGACTAATTCTTATAAACATATTATGACTAAGATATAGTTTAAACTAAATATTCTAGCTATCTGACTAAAGTCTAATCCTACTGCCAGCAGCTCTCCAAGTTTTCCTAAAACTGTTTTTTAGATCACCTGCTATATAATTTTTTAAAAGTAGTATCAGATACTGAATTTGTGGCTTTTAGCAATAAAGGCATGAATTCTGCCACTGAAGTAGAGACTGTTGTACAATTAATCCAGTCCTGTATTGGTCGGCACCACCAGAATTCTGGGCCATCAAGGCCAACGGTATAGAATTTTGGAAGTGTTGGACCTAACATATCCATCTACAACAGTGAGATGGGAGGCGTATAAATTTAATAAATGAATAAATAGCATGGTCTATAGCAGTGATGGCAAACCTTTATTTCCTCGGGTGCTGAAATAGTGCGTGCATGTGCTGTCGCATGCGTGTGCATGCCCACACCCATAATTCAAAGCCCCCCACTTGCCCCACCCCCCTGCGCATGCGTGCGTGACCCCCCACACCCCCATTTCCTGACTTCCAGTGGGACCAGTAGGCCCGTTTTTTGCCCTCCCCAGGCTCCAGAGGCTTTCTTGGAGCTTGGGGAGGGTGAAAGCGCTCCCCCCTGCCACCCCGGAGACTCTCCGGAGGCCAAAATTGCCCTCCCAGAGCCTCCACGCGAGCCAAAAATCAGCTGGCGGACACGCACATGTGCACTGGAGCTGAGCTAGGGCAACGGCTCGCGTGCCAGCAGATATGGCTCCGCGTGCCACCTGTGGCACCCGTGCCATAGGTTCACCATCACTGGTCTATAGGTTGGAAATGGAAAATATTACTCCATTCTCCCATTGCATCATAAATTTAATCTAGCGCTTTCAGACAATCACCCACTTTTAAGAGTTGCAACTATGCTTATAACCAAATAAGTTACAATCAGCTTCTCCATGGTACGATGGCCATATCTCATCTGCAAAACCTCAAGTGACCATTAGGTGGCAGCAAACAGCTACATAAAATTATAGTTCTTTGCTGCCATCTAGCCACAGGCCAGATACGACAGTCCTTTTCCATGACTTTTTAAATTAAAAAAAAGGGGAGATGATTGGCCTGGAAAGCTATTGTTGAAAGCCTGATTACAAGAAATAAGGTGGCAGACTGCAGAAGCTGTGACAGAATGAGCAACAGACCCCTCGCAGACTGTGCCAGCTGGCAGCTTCTTCGAGTGTGAAGGCAGATATTATACCAAATACTCATCCTGATGCTCAGAAACCATACGTGCCACACATATTCCCCTTGGATCATTCTTCCATAGTGCTATGAACTGCTTGATGATGCAGTGTGCAATGTGTGTGTGTGTGTGTGTGTGTGTGTGTGTGTGTGTGTGTGTGTGTGTGTGTGTGTCACATCCTCCTGTGATAATCAGCTTAATTATGCTACTTTGAAGGAAGGGCTATCTGATTTAATGATTGCTTTAAGGGAATGCTTGAATAATACATACCATTTAATGCTACTTTAATATATAAGTGTGCTGAATTAATGACATCAGCAGGCAAACCTTTGAATTTTAATGCCGTGAAGAGTTAAGATTCTCAAAGAGAAAGGGAAGTCAATAGGCAGTGTTATAGCCTTGGATGATTTGATGTGGCCCGAGGCATAATGATCAGGTTACTTTTAGTACAATTGTTGCAAAGGGCTTTACAAACAGTTCAGATCACAGGTATAAAATAGACATCAGACAGCACAAGTGCATGATCAAAACTAAGGTGTTGCTATGAAAAATGACTTAGTCAAGACCTTTTAAGTATGAGCTCTGAAACTGAAAAACAAAGGATCCAAAGCAAAGCATGGCTGGGGCTGATGGGAGTTAGAATTCAATAACATCTGGTCAAGGTTCCCTTTGACTCCAATCTACACAACATGGTAAGAAAGTTCCATAGCATGACCTGTCATTATAACGGAGAAAGGAAATAAAAAGGGTGACTTCATTATCCCCAAATGGAAGATGTGGGAAAAGAAAAGATAGCAAGGATAAAAAGGAAGGAGGTCTCATCAGAATATTTAGAGGAAAATTAAAACCAGTTGGAGAGAGGAGGGAGGGAAGGAAGGATGCATGGATATAGATAGCTAAATAGCCAGGTAGCCAGTAGATAGATAGAGGGGTAGATGGACAGATAGACAGACATGATGGATAGTGATAGATAGATACTTTTATTTTATTTTATTTTTTATTTTTATTTATTTATTTGTCAAACATGTATAGGATAGTAGTAGTTTGTATAAACATAAGTAAAAAGTAACGATAAAAGTAACAGATAAATAGGACAGTAGGACAGGGACGGTAGGCACAGTGGTGCGCTTATGTACCCCCCTTACATACTGTAGATAGATGATAGATAGATCATCTATCTAGATAGATAGATGATAGATAGATAGATAGATAGATAGATAGATAGATAGATAGATAGATAGATAGATAGATAGATAGATAGATAGATAGATAGATAGATAGATAGATAGATAGATGTATAGATGTAGATAGATGTAGATAGATGTATAGATGTAGATAGATGTAGATAGATAGATAGATAGATAGATAGATAGATAGATAGATAGATAGATAGATAGATAGATAGATAGATAGATAGATAGATAGATAGATAGATATCATCTATCTACAGATACTGTAGATAGATGATAGAGAGAGAGAGAGAGAGAGAGAGAGAGAGAGAGAGAGAGAGAGGAAAAAGAGATATATATGATTCACATCTTTATACAGGAACACAAGAGGAGGACAGGTTAGCTGAAAGGTACGTAAATCACAGGCATTCCAACTTCCCACTGCAGCCAGGAATGTGCAGGTGGTATCTGTCTGTTGAATGACCCTCCTGTATGGATCATCAGACATCCGTACTCTCCCACAAAAGACTTATTATAGCAAACTCAGATCTACCATAATACACAAGACATGCTGAAAGGAAATTGAGTAGATGCTTAGTTAGACAAGAGGCAACTTGAAGAAGGAGCTCGGTCTATAAATTATTGAAAGGGACTAAATTCCCTTTAGAGAACATGATTCATTCCCCAGGATTAAAATAGGGGTTCTCCATTACTCATCATATTAGGGGCCCATGGGTTGAAGATTTAAAATGGCCAAAATGTTCCTGAAATGTCCATGCTGGGTGGGTGATCCCTGCTCTAACAATAAATAAGAAGACGAGAGACTGAGATTGTTTGGGACTTTGACTTCGTAAAGACAAGGTACAAAACTTTTCTTGCGTAAGAGACAAAACCCCAAATTGAAAGAAAAACAATTTATGTTGAAATTATATACGTGTTATGCTCTGCAGGCTGTCGCCTTATAAATTATAATTTGTTAACAAAATTTGAAAGTCTCTGTGGATGTCCTCTATAGAATGTGTACTTTTTAATGTATATATATAGGTCAGTCTTCAATACCTTGCAGCTCACCAACCCAAACAACCTGTCCACTGTGCCTGGCATCCCAGCACTTCAGGATAATGTTATAATCAAGGAATAGGAAAAATGTAGTCCTTCTGATGTTGCTGAACTACAGTTCTCATCAGTTCCTACCAATATTTGAGAATTGTATTTCAGCAATATTTGGAGGAGTGCATGTTCCCTACCCTACTGTAGTTTCTGGTACGTTATGGCACTTCACTTATATCAAGGAGCAAGTGAATTATAGGCATTGTTAAAGCTATCAAAATCAATTGTATGAAGAATACCAAGCCCCCCAACTCCAAAAAAATTGAAGTGGGCATTTTAGACGTGTCTACTTGCTATCGAAAAATGGTTATAATGTAATTGGTATTTTGCTGAGCTTTTGAAAAATAAACAAGAAATTTAAAAAATTGTGATGCTCACTTCCAAAATGAAATAAGCATTAGGACTGAAGAGATAGATCTGGTTTGAATTGTAATCTAAGATAGAAACCCACTCTATTCCCACCAGCAAGCAATACAGGAGCTAAAGCAGTAATCACAGAAGAGACAATAATTATAATATAATACTGTATAATAGCCAACCATGGAAATTAGCAGTCGTGATCTTACTGTAGCAACATACTAGTAAGCTCAAAAATAGGAAGCCAATATGAAGTATTTTCTTTACAGTTGCTCTTCTGCTACTGGAGTAAGGTGAGGCGTGAGAAAATTGTAGGAAATATTTGAGCAATTCCTTTCATGAAAATATACGTCTTCTCCAGGGGCGGGTTCCTAATTTTTTTACTACCACTCTGTGGGCGTGGCTTATTTTGTGGGTGTGGCTTGCCAGCCATGTGACCGGGTGGGCGTGGGCCTCGGGAGCTTGGCAGCGGCCAGAGAAGCAGGGGGGCATTGTCCAGCCACAACGCAGCCCCCTGCAGCGGGAGCAGCAAGACCGCGGCAGCGGTTCTTCTAGGAGGCTCCGTCCGGCCTGAATGCTTCTCCCCATTCGATGATCCTAGGCTCCTGCCGCCCATTCCCCCTCCCCTCAGCAGCTCGAGAAGCCTCGAACATGCAAAAATGCCTAGGATCATCACCACACGTTCGTGGCTTCTCAGACTGCTGAAAGGAGGGGAACTGAGATAGGTCCTGTCGCCTGTTCTTTCAGCGTCTCATGCGCTCCCTCAGCCATCCTTCACCTGCTTGGATTCACTGTGGGGTAGGAAGGCAGCGCATGTGCAGTGCCGGAAGCTCGGCTTCTGGGCATGCGCAGAAGAAAATTTATAAAAAAATAAAAAAAAACTTTTTTAAAAAAATGGCGGCACTCAGGCACCGGCAACCGACCGTACTGGTATTGTGACGTCACCAGCGGGCCGCTACCGGTGCTATAGAGTGGACCGCACCAGTAGGAACCCACCATTGGTCTTCTCTTGAACATCAGCAGCTGTTTCTGGGACCGAGAATTATCCAATATGACTCTGGTTGTTTAAAAAAATCAAGCAATGATAAAGAAAAAAAAATCCAGTTAACTTCACATTTGCTACAGGAAATATTATGAAGGAAAAAAGAAATCAACAAACATAGGAAAAACAAGCTTTGGTTTAAAAAAAAGTAACTATCATGGCTTCTATACAGGTAAGTCTTTGTCTCATTAACCTTATCTTATAAACATATGAAGAATGGCTGCAGGATTTAGGTATATCCAGAGGTGAAATTCAGCAGGTTCTGAAAGGTTCTGGAGAACTGGTAGCGAAAATTTTGAGTAGTTCAGAGAACCGGCAAATATCACCTCTGGCTGGCCCCAGAGTGGGGTGGAAATGGAGATTTTGCAGTATCCTTCCCCTGGAGTGGGGAAGGAATTGAGATTTTGCAGTATCTTTCCCCTGCCACGCCCACCAAGCCACGCCCACAGAACCAGCAGGGAAAATTTTTTGAATTTCACCCCTGGGTATATCTAATTTAATGAAAAGAAGGCATGATAGCAGTGTTCTAATATCTAAGGGGCCACCACAAAAAAGAGGGGTGTCAATTTATTTTCCAAAGCACCAGAAGGCAAGACAAGAAACAATGGATGGAAACTAATCAAGGAGAGAAGCAACCTGGAATTAAGGAGAAACTTCCTAACAGTGAGAACAATTAACCAGTGGAACAGCTTGTCTCCAGAAGTTGAGGGTGCTTCAACACTGAAGGTTTTTAAGAAGAGACTTGACAGCCACTTGTCTAAAATTGTATAGGATCTCTTGCTTGAGCAGGGGGTTGGACTAGAAGACCTCCAAGGTTCCTTCCAGCTCTATTCTGATTGATTGATCTCACTAACTTTGTCTTCCTAACATTGTCTCACTAAACTAACTAGAGGTTTTTTTTAAGGTTTTTAAGAACACATAGGCAAAGATGACCAATATATATTGTATTGTTGGATTTTGAAAAAGTCCTTGATAAAGTCTCTCACCAAAGACTCCTGAAAACAATTCAGCTGCCATAGGACCAAAAGAGAGATGCTTTCATGGATGGACAAGTAGTTTAAAAGCAGAATTTATTAGAAATGAAGGGGCAATTTTCACAGTGGAGAAAGAACCCCCACTGGTGCTTTTTAAAGTTCTATGTAAAGGTTAGGTCAGAGCATTGAAGGAAGCCCCCCCCCCCCAAAATGATCTAAGCTAGTAGTGACTGACCCAAAATGCGACTACGAAGTCACAGTGGAGAGCTTGATGAAAATGTCAAGCCGGTGTAGAGCTGCTGTAAAAACCGACAAACTGCTGGCAGCAAATTCCACAGTTTAATTATGTGCTGGGTGAAAAAGTATTTCCTTCTGTCAGGCCTGACTTTCCCTGCGTTTAGCTGGAATGATGCCCTCCAGTCAAGGCTTGCAAACTTCCCAAATGGCCCCTGCCTGACCCGGAATGTTGGGCTATGTTGGTTTAGGGCCCTTCTTAACCATGAAAATACAGGGATGAGTTGGTTCTCAGATATATTACTAGACTCAGAGGGAAGCAGGATTATCAGATGGATAGAATGGAAGTAACGGTATTGCTGAGTCAAAATGAGAGATGCTTCTTCCATTTTAGTCCTGGCTTTTTTTTACAGTTCTTTTCAATTCTCTTGAATAACTTTCTGAATGTATTCAATATTCTAAATTAATCTTCTTTGCCTTGAAAAATATCTATTTGCTCTGTTGATTGTTATTTGTCAGAGACATTTTTCTCACAGGGTTGAAATAGGCGTAATTTTTTTTTCTTGATAAAGCTATTTGGCAAAGCAACCATTTCAAAAATGGTTGTTGAATGCATGAGGGAAATACTGAAGAAATAGCAAAGACTTATCTCTGATAAGAATTCCTGAGGGGCAGAGGAAGCCGCAGAAGAAAAGACAGTGTTTTGAGAGAATTATTAGTATTAATTCTTTCATCAAATGGTTTTGATAACATTGCCTACCAAGAATAGGAAAGGAGAGGAAGTATTTAGCAAGTCTTTCAAAACAGATGAACATAAACACTGTCCAGTTGATCACAGAATCTGGTTGTGGAATATCTTAGGGAACAGTCTTTTGAAAAAGTGGAAATTTAGTAATATTGATATGGCCTGTTAAGAACAAAATATTTGGAATTACTGTTCATTGTATGCTGCCTGGGAATGCTACATTCCATGACATTCATCAGGTAAAGGATAAGAGCAAGGACCACTTCATTCATTCATTCATTCATTTCAATTCAATTCAATTCAAATACAGGTAGTCCTCAACTTACAACTGGATTTTTTATGACCATTCAAAGTTACGACGGCCATGAAACAGGTGCTTTACACCCAAAAAAACCACCCCCAGATGTTATAAATGCTTGTGTCATCTGTCTTGGGGTCACGGGGTCACATTCAGGCTGGTCAGCTTTACAACTGAGACACCTGGTAACATCCAGATGTTTTTGCATTCAATTCTTTCCAGCCCCAATAGATCTGTTGCATTCCAAAATATTTCTATGATATGAAAATGCCTACCTGAAGACACTGCCATTTCTTTTTTTTCCTGCATTCTTTCTGTTTTGGAAACAACTCACATTCTGCAAAAATTATGATAACATAACAACCATAGCAGCAGCAACAATGACAGGAATAGAATTGCACCAATAATTGCAAATGATGGCACTATGAATAGAAATATAATAGATAATAACTTGATAATGGCTTTTTTAGTTGTACATTTTTAAAATGTTTGCAGGGAGACACCTGTACATTGTGATTCTTTGTGTTTAGTATGATATATTACTCCATTTATGTGACATGACAGCTTTTGACTACATATAGAAAAATGTATGCAACTATTAATATTCAAGAAGCATCCATATTGGCACAGAAATGGAGCATATTATTCTGAGTTCCTGAAAATAAGTGGTGCTAAGCAGTATCTTGAAATGTGCATTCAGTGAAACTTTATTTTAGTGGAAATTGGGGGGGAGGGGTATCCATTCCCCCTAAAGTCCATTAAATACCAATGCATATCACTGTAGTGATATATGTCGTTTGCATAATATACATCATTACACAAATGGTATAAATCACTGCAGAGGTTGTAAAATTAAAATAAAATCAACACAACATAGATGTAATTGCCTTGTCCATACTACTTTGGATATAGCAGAATTACCTATTGTTTCAGGCAATACCCAGGCAGAAATTTGATCCATTGTATCCAAAGTTTGCTAAATGGTCCAGTCAATAAGAGTTTCACTGTAGTAGCACAATACAGCAACCTAGCCATTAATTTCAACATCTAAAAGCAATACAGGGACCAAGCAAATTTTGGATGGTGGACAGACAACAAACTTTGTGAACTGAGTGCTTAGCATCTTGAAGACTGCATTTTTTTCCTGTTTAATTGACTAAGTCAAAAATGGTATCTCCTGGCTTTTCAAGCCTCCCTTGTCAGTCCCCAAGATTGACCCCCAAGAAAAGACCAAGAAAAGACCCCAGTCACCTTGTGTGAAGATAGGCGGCAAACAAATGTAATAAATAATAATAAGACCCTTCCATATGCTTCTTTTTCTTCTTGGGTTTTTTTTTTGAAACCCATTGAAAATGAGAACAAATTAAAACAAAAGCACAAAAATAGTATCTTACTCTGGAGCAGGGGTGGGTTCCTCTCAGTTCGGACCAGATCACCCGAACCGTTAGCGATCCGCTGGTGATGTAATTTTGGCATCACAGATCCGGTTCTGTCTGTGCATCGCGTCGCAAACCAGTGGTGAAAGTAAGTGAAATCCACCCCTGCTCTGGATTATAAGGATGCATTTATGGTGTTAGGGAGAGATATAAAAGTTTATGCATCTAATATTCAGCATTTCTGATCAAAACATTTTTATTGATGGAAGTTATCTAGTTAAGAAATGGAGTTCAAGTGTGAATGAAAAAAATCTTAACACTGTCAAGTTAATTTTTAGCCAACACTAGTAATCGCACTGACCAAAAAAGGCAATATTTTTTCACTTGAAAGTAACAATAAAAAAGTGAATGAATTTCTTCTGAATTTCATTTTATAAAACTTGGGGGAAGTGGACAATAAAACAACACTAGAACCTTCCTGAACATTATGTGCTGTTTCAGAAGACATTCCCTAAAGGCACCTCAAGAAAACTATTTTTTAAAAAATCATAATTACTGAAGGCTGTTGGAGGGGAGGGGCTGTAGATGACTGACACATTGAGCATCCAGGTGTCCAGAACTATGCTGGATAGTCCAGATTCCTCCCATCTGTCCTCTCCTGCTCCACTGACCATTTAAAGTAGATGTTAATTTGAATTCATTTAATTACTTCTCTTGGCTTAATCGTCTTCCTTTTAGGGCCCATTAAAAATCTCATTTCGGGGATGATTTGGGGAGTGTCCCTGAGCCAGCATCACTGATTTTTCAGGGGGCTGCAGATTGCCTTGCGGCCACAGGTTTTGGATGCCCTACCTAATCAGTCTGTCATCCATTGATTCTTTTAACTTCCTTGCCTTGGAAGCTAGGAAAGCCTGAAGAAATTCTGCCAAGGAAGTCAGTGGCAGATAAAAAGAGAACAGTGCATCAATCTAGAGGAATAAACTTGTTTAATATAGTGAGTTTCTCACAACACTGCCATCCTCGGAGACCAGGGAATAAGGGTGGGGTACCAGGCTTCTCTAGATTTCCCAAGAAATAGCTCAGAGTGGGTTTTTATGGGATCGTAAATGTAAATTTGGGTTGACTTGCCCTTGAATTGTATTTGCGATAGCCCCTGAAAAAACATGTTATCCTCTGTTCCAAATATGTGAGAAAATACTCTCCCGGTTTCACATTTTTTTAGTGCTGCCTCATTTGTATGGTGTGCTGTTGATTCATCTGGTGTAGTTAAACCTTTTCTCAAAAGCCCACCTGTTGATAACAGCTACCTTTGCAACTATCCACCAACTCAAATTTCCTGTTACTCATTATCTGATCTGGGCTATTCACCTCTTCCTTAGCCTCTGTCTCTCACGCCCTTCTCCTGAACTCACTGATCTTTGCTTTTTGGTTCTCAAACACATACGCACACACATGCACACCTATTGGTTCTCAAATACGGGCACACTCTGGCTTAGTTTCCTCTCTAGCCAACCTCTCTCTCTGTGTCTGCTGGATTAAAAGGTGTGTTTGGGGGGGGGGAGAAATGGAGAGGAAACTAGAGTAGGCCAAACCACCAGGCCTATATTTAGTAAGGCAATAAAGTGAAGCTGAGTCATCCTTGGCTGCTGACTTAGTCCCTCTTGTCACACATCTTTGGAAGAAAGCAACTTCATGAATCATGAACAAAAACCAGCCTCGGGGAATCCAAAGCAGAAGCTTTAAAGCCAGGCGCCACTGTTCAGAGAGGATGCCCTTTGGCAAAAATTTGGATAAAGAAAAGCCTCTGAAAAAAAAATAGCCTTGTGGCTTTTGAAAAGGAAATGACCATCCGTTAACAGCAATTTGGTGAGCCCTCAGATAAATATTTCAAGAGACTCACTGGTATAGTTGAGATAGCTCTTGCTTTGGCCCTTGTCTTCAAATCTGATATTATCTTCCCGCGGCAAAGCTGTTTGACGTTCTGACTCACTGACAGCACTTAGAACCAGTGGCCTGGCCAAGGGCTGGAATCTAGATGCCATCAAACTACTGACAGATCTTTTAGTTTATTGCCATTCAGTACTCTGATGGCTTAAGAAACATAATGATGGGGTTGAGATAATATAGCAAATGCAAATGACTCTGAAGGACAAGGAAACAGTTTGCCGGCTACTAATTTCCTTCTTGACCAAGAAACCCATCCTGCAGGAAAGTCAAACAGCTTTGCCGCGGGAAGATAATATCAGATTTGAAGACAAGGGCCAAAGCAAGAGCTATCTCATTATGAGATAATGTATTGTACAAACAAGCACGCTGTAGCAATAAACAATATAAACAATAAACCATTGTTAATAAAATATTGGTCACACATATTTAATAAAAAATATAAGGGAGGCTTTAATAAATAAACCATTTAAGATCAAAATCTCTAGTATATAACAAGTATTTTGACAGGAGTTGTAGCTGATCTTTTTCAATGTTATAATCAACTTTGGATGCAAAAACAAAAAAAAATGCTTGTAATATTGCTGTCCTAAATTGCAATTAACATTGTGGGATTTTTCCCCTCTTTTCTATTCTCAATATTCTAAGCTATTTCAATAATATAATGTTATTGTTTGAATGTTAATAATTCTTAAATTATTATACAACATCGATGTTGGAAACAACACAATGTATTAAGATTGATAACAATATAACAAAAAGGGAAAAAATGAATTTTAAACAATGCCCCTAGCATTAGATTCAAGTGGAGCCAATGTGTTTCACTTTTATTCTGATTGTTCTATCTGTTTCTTTTTATTCAGTTGATGTATTGTACTGGGTTGTGCTTATTTTACAATGGGCTTTCTTGATGTAGATGTATGTGTGTGTGTGTGTTTCTTTTTTAAATTACAGCAGCTTTTAGGAAAAGCTTCCCTAAAGCAATTTTTAAGGTTTTTTTTTAAACCAATAAAATATAGAATACACATTAAAGAAGTAGCATAAAACATTTAAAGTATCAGTATTCATTTATTCAAAAGCAGCCCCATATAAAAATCGTGAGGCAAACATCTCAGCAAAGGACATTGTACAGTATAGATACTGGCAGACAAAGTAGACATTAGTTTAATGGATTAATTAAACATATGCTTTGGTTTTATAAGAGAAACAGAAATTGCAAATCTGAGTTTTTGAGAAGCCACAAGGAAAAAAAAGTGGCAGTGATCTACTGAGTATGCATTTCCAGCTTGTTTGCACATTGTTAAATCAACAGGGGGAAAAACTGAGACTGTAGATTTTGCATCTTGATAAAATCAGTGTTTGATCTTTGTTCAGCTCCAGATTTCCCACCATGGAACCGATGGGGAATTTATCATGGGGATACTAGTAGTAACAATGTCTAGACCAACTCATAACTTCATTATGATGCCTTGTAGTCCAACAAGGAGAAGTATGACACAAAAACAGCCACCAAGGGAGGAAAAACAAGCAGGAAATATGAAAACAGTTCTTATTTAATATTGCCATCCTATGCACACTTACCTGGAATAAACCCCGTGGACCTCATTAGACCTCTGTTTTGAAGACCACTCCTATGAAGGAAAACTAAACCAGCATTATTTTCTCACAACCAATTTCCAAACAGGTGCCTAATGGAAACTCACCAGCAGTTCAGGTGTACTGGAGGCGAAGATGATGAATTAAATTTGTATGCCGCTTAATTCTCAACAACTCTGGATGGCCCACAATAATCAAAGAAAAAGCCATTACAATGAAATCGATAAAAGATGAAAGATGGCAAGTACAATGAAGTCAGGGTCTTACCCTCCCTCAAAGAAAACCTGGGTGAAGAACTTTTTCTAAACTATAGCAGGGGGGGGGGGTGTCATCCAGATCTTAGGGGCAACCTCATTCCAAAGGGCAGGTGCTACAGAGGCCTGAATAGATGACATGGTTTATTTATTTTATTTTATTTATTTTTATTTATTTATTTTTGTCAAGTACGTGTTGGTAATATACAGTACATAGATATAACATTGTATATATACATAAGATGGGTACTGATAAGAGGGAACATTAGGACAGGGACGGTAGGCACGCTGGTGCACTTATGCACGCCCCTTACTGACCTCTTAGGAATCGGGTGAGGTCAACAGTGGACAGTCTAAGGGTAAAGTTTTGGGGGTTTGGTGACGAAACCACAGAGTCAGGTAGTGAGTTCCAGGCATTTACCACTCTGTTGCTAATATTCATATTTTCTACAGTCAAGTTTGGAGCGGTTCACTTTGAGTTTTTATCTGTTGTGTGCTCGTGTATTGTTGTGGTTGAAGCTGAAGTAGTCATTGACAGGAAGGACATTGTAGCAGATAATTTTAATTTTATAAAATAAAATTATAATATAATTGTATTTTATAATTTTAATAAAAGGAATCTGGAGTACACCCACACCTGCTGGATTGAATTATCCAGGCAGATACTATGGGTGACAGATGGTCTCTCTAGTAACCAGCACTATGCCATGTAGGACTTTATAGATAATGACCAACACTTTGAATCACACCCAGAAGCAAACTGGCAACCAGTGCAGCTTGCAAATCACAGGTGTTACATGAGCCTTCCAAGACATGCCAATTACTGCTTAAATATACAGTATGTTGCAATAATCAAACCAGAAGGTGACTAGGTCAAGAATAAGTGTCTCAAGTTCCCCTCCCTCCCCCCCCATATCGAGGAAAAGGAGCAATTAGCACACCAGATGGAATTGGGCAAAAGCATTCCTGCCACATCTAGTAGCTGTTCTTCAAGCAGGAGTTGTTGAGTTCAGGAAGATCCCCATATTTTGGACCAACCTTGAAAGTGGAGGTTCTATCCCATCCAAGGTCAATGATGGAATATCCCCAAATCTGGTTCCCTCAAAGAACCTCAGCACTTGATTTTGGTAGGATTGGTTCAGACAGACAATCCCACAAAGCTTCCAGGCATTCAGATAAGAACCTGGAAAGCCTCACTTGGCCGGCCCAGGTTAGCAATAGCAATAGCACTTAGACTTATATACTGCTTCATAGTGCTTTACAGCCCTCTCTAAGCGGTTTACAGAGTTCCGCATATTGCCCCCAAAAATCTGGGTCCTCATTTTACTGACCTCAGAAGGATGGAAGGCTGAGTCAACCTTGAGCCGGTGAGATTTGAACAGCTGAACTAGCAGTCAGCTGAAGTAGTCTGCAGTGCTGCACTTTAACCACTGTGCCACCTCGGCTCTTAGGTTGAAACATATAGTGGGTTTCATCAACATACTGATGATACCAAGCTCCAAACTAGTGGATGATCTCACCCAGTGGTTTCACATAGATCAGCTGGCTGGGGAATTCTTCTACAAGCTTTAAAATGGCTAAGATTGGACACCTCTGACATACCGTATTTTTCGGAGTATAAGACACACCAGAGTATAAGACGCACCTAGATTTTAGATGAGGAAAACAAGGAAAAAAGTATTCTGAACCAAATGGTGTAGTAATATATTATTTAATAAAATACCAGTGTAGCAGAATACTTTTTACAACCATGTATACCTTTTACAACTATGTACACTTTTTACAACCATGTATGCTTTTTACAAACTTCAAACTTGACAGCTTGAAGACTAGTGGACTTCAACTCCAGAATTCCTCCTCCAGTCATGCTAGCTCAGGAATGGGAGTTGAAGTCCACAAGTCTTAAACTTGCCAAGTTTGAAGACCCTTGCACCCTTAACCCCTAACCCAGGGGTCTTCAAACTTGACAGCTTTAAGACTAGTGGACTTCAACTCCCAGAATTCCTCCTCCAGTTATGCTAGATGGGGTAATTAGAAGGCAAAAACACCCCAGTTTTTGCAAAAACAAGGCCTGTTTTTTCGCTCATTTTTTTGCAAAAACAGGGTATGCAGAGGGTTTGGGAAGCCCGCAGAGCACTCCTAGCGGGTGGGGGAAGGCAAAAACACCCCCATTTTTGAAATAAACGGCCCGTTTTTCGCAAAAATAGGATGCGGGGGCGGGACTTTGGGAGGCCAAAAACTGGCTGTATTCGGTGTATAAGATGCACGGACATTTCCACCCTCTTTTGGGGGGCCAAAAGGTGCATCTTATACTCCGAAAAATACAGTAGATGTTGAAAGGGAGAGGAGAGGCAGTAGGACCCTGTGGCACCCCACACTCTTCTTCCTAACCAACACCTACTAGAACCATCCCTGGAGAAAGGAAGAGAATCATTGTAAGACAGTGCCTCCAAGACAGTGCAGAAGGGTATCATGGGTAATGATATCAAAAGCCACGGAGTCAAGGAGTACAAGTTTGGATGCAGCACCTCCATGAAAGTGGATGCAGCAAGTCATCAAGAAGCATGACCAAGACTGTGTCAGTATTAAATCCCTCCTTGAAATCCAACTGAAATAGGTTTAGATAATCATCAGCTGCAGACCAACCACTTTCTCAGCAAGATTACTACAATGGTTTTTAATCATGATGGCTGCATTCCCAGGTTCAGACCCAGGACACTTCTGAACACTAACCACTTGGGGATATAAGTAGCAGAGAGGATGCCATTCTAAAGCTACCAGATCTGGGCTGCTAAAACCCAGCAGCTGTTGAGGGCATAAAGAATGGTCTTGAAGGACATTAGGAAAATCCATTACCAAAACAGCAATCAAACCAGGCAGCTTGAGTGCATTCCAATAAACCACCTTGAAAATATGCCTTAGGACCTCTCTAATTCACACAAATATAAAAAAAGGGAAGAAGGGAAGCACATTCAGATTTGCAAAATTCTGTTATTAAAGCTGTACTAATAAAATAATTTTTAGATCTATATAGCATTGGTTTCTTTAATCTGGTCTTCCCTGAGTTGCTTGATTAGGAGATGGGCAGCATATACATTTAATATATAAATAAATAAATTATAGGGATGACAACGGCAAAGAGAATTTTCCTTATGTCCTTGCTGCCTAGTGATTATTGGATTTTCAGAAGTCCCCTATGCCTGGGAAATATAACTATCATGACTAGAAACCATTGAAGACTTATCTCTACAAATTAGCTCAATTTCTCTTTAAAGTTGGCCAAGTTGGCTGTGATCACAGTACTGTGAAGTGCTGGATTCTGTAAATTAACTGCAAGATAAACTGCTTCCTTTTATCTTGAACCACGTTCTTGATACCATGCATAATTAATTTTCTCTTTCAGATCCTCACTTGTTTTTTTTTCTAAGTAAAAAAGCTCTAAACTTTTTCTTATTGGGGAGTTTCTCCAATTCTTGGTCATATTTTATATGTGCATTTTTTTAAAAGAATGCCTATGAGAAAATGTTGTTATCTTGGTTTTATATATTCAAGTTAATGACGCCCGTTTAATTTTTGAATCTAATCCATCTCTGACGAGAATTCAATTCATTACTTCTGACTTTGCCCTAGATTTTCAGGAAATCCTAAGCTTCTCGTTCAGGATCTTACCACTACATCAAACAAAATAAGAGAAAATGGTATTGCAATCTCTTCTTGGCTACTCATATGAATCGTCATATGAAATTCAAGTTGAGTTTTTAAAAGAGGTTCTGTCCTCCTGCTTACTCAGAAGCCAGCCTGTTGATCTGGATAGCCTAAAACTGCTATTTTCTAAGGAAAGAACCCTCCCTCCCTAGCTCCATTGGTGGTCTCTGTGAAAATGTGAACCTGGACATCTGTTTAATTGAATGGTGAAATGAGATGTCTTAACAATAACAGAAACTCAGGGCACCCTTAAAATAAAACAAGAAGGGGGAACAGTTCCAATTAAAAAATGCTGATTAAAAACCTATGGCTTTTAACCTACCGTTAATGAATTAGGCAAGCTGATTAATGAATTGACGTTTTTGAGGCTATACTTTCTTATCTGGCTATCTGTGGATGATGTCAGCACATTCACAGTTCAAACAGCTTCAGTCTAGTTCCTTGTTCAATAAAATGTCATCTGTCTTTAGAGATGGATCGTATGATCAATTCAATATTGCATACTGCATGCTTATTCATAAATCAGATTCTCCATCCTGTTTCCACAATAAATGTGACATTCATAAACACATTTTAGTGCATTTTCTTACAAAATGCCTAGCTGTGAATGTATATTGTACACATTCCTTTATTTATTAATGTTTTAACGCATTTTTGTGAATTGATTTAAAAATGAAGTTCTTTGTAAAATTCAAACATATATAAAAACCAGTGGATAATTATACTTCAATCAACATGGCAGTCCAGTCAGGGAAGAACAGGTCAACTCCCATTGAAAACCATAACATTTAATTCTTCAGGCAATTTGCATTACCAGCATAGATAATTATGGGATACAAAAATGTATGGAATGGATAATAATAGTGAACGGTGATGAGAGCTATGGTTTTCAGAAGTTTTCTTCCATTAATATAACAATTTTATTATAATTAAACAATTTATAATAATTTATTTTCACTTTGATCTATAAATTACAAAGGAATAGAAAATATGATAGGGAATGCTAGGCTTTCAGATTCAGTTTCAATTTCATGTACTGTCATGGGCACCTGAATTTTAAAAATAAGTAAACTAATTGAAACTTTTAAGACATCTCAAGAGATCTTATGTATTCTCCCCTGAAATCTCACACAATCTTTGGTAAGAGTATAAAGAGTATACAGATTTTACAAGAATTATCTGGCTTATGAAGTATTCTTTTTTTTGTTATTCAGTCATTAAGTTGTATCTGATTCTTCATGACTCCATGGACCATAACACGCCAATGCCCTGTCCTCCACTGTCTCCCAGAGTTTGCCCAAACTCATATGCATTGCATCGATGACACTATATGTTAAGTTCTCGTACTGAAGAGGCTGGAGACAGTATTGTGACTAACAGCTCTTTACTGAATAACAGTCAGATCCAGCAAAGGAACCAGCCTGACAGTTCTCCCTTTTATACAGGGCTGTCGGCTGGTTCAACCAATCAGCGGGCTCTCTTTTCCTGCCCAGAACAGCGGACCTTGGAGTAAACAGTTTAATCTTAATACATAACACTATCCAACCATCCCATCTTCTGCTGTCCCCTTCTCCTTTTGCCCTCAATTGTTCCCAACATCAGGGTCTTTTCCAATGAGTCTTCTCTTCTCACTTGGTGGCCAAAGTATTTGAGCTTCAGCTTCAGTGTCTGCCTTCCAAAGAACAATCAGGATTTATTTCCTTTAGGATTGACTGATTTGATCTCCTTGCAGTCCAAGGAACTCTCAAGAGTTTTCTCCAACACCACAATTTAAAAGCGTCAACTCATCAGTGTTCCGTCTTCCTTAGGATCCAATTCTTACAGCCATTTTTATTCTTACTTCTATGTGGGAAGGGGGAGCTACCCACTGTTATTGGGGATGGGATGGGGATGGGGTGGGACTTTTGCAGCCTCCAAAATATCAGGTAGTGTCAGCCCTTTGAGGTAGCCAAGACTAGAAGCCCAACCTATGAGTCATTGTTCTACAATAACAGAAACTTGCATGACCGAAAGTATTTCTCCCCTGTTCCTTTTACTTTCAAGGAAACTAGAGTGGGTCCCTTCTGAAATGCTTTCCACATCGCTTTTCCTCCTATGGGCTGAGATTCTTTTGCATGATGGTTGTCTAATTTGTGGCTCTTTCTTTCTCCTGTAACTGAAGGTCATTCCTACAGGCAGCAAAATTATATCACCATCACGTAAGTGACTTTTTATCAGATCTATGGAAATATCTAAGCGACACAGGAAAATCAGTATGTAATCAATATTGTAAACATTTCAGATAGTGGGGGGAAGACTTTATTCTGTTTTAAAGCTAGACTATGATAAATAAGTTCCATATAGTTCAGAAAAAGCTCATTGGAAATATTGGCTCTGGTTTAGCCTCTGTTCCTTCAATCTTAGCCTGTGATGAATGTCTTTGAAATAGTAACACTTTCGATGGACAAAGATTTCTAGAAGAGTAAGGAAGAAAAATTGCCACATATTACAGAAATAGAATGTTGAAAGAAAGGTCCAAAGTAACAACTTAAAAGTATTGAACTGGCATACTTGTTCTTTATACGCCAAACCACCCAAGGAATTAACATTTCAAATGCCTTCTCTTAGTGATCTATTCCAACAAGAATAATCTATCATTTCCCCACTGTTCCCCATGCTATGGAGGAAAATTAAGAATAGAGTAGGAAAAAGAGAAAATTTGAGGGTGGGGATATCCATATGGGACTCTGGCAGTTTGCTATTATCAACAGATTACATTTAAGTTTTGTGGCTTTTAAAGGAGAAAAAAAACCCTCTATTCTATATGTTCACTTGATAAAGATCCATTTTTATTAAGCTTTCCTTCTGAATTTTTCAGGCCTCCTTCAACTGGAGATTGATATTGTTAAAGGATTTTTGACAAGCTTTTTGTGATAATAATATAGATTGTAATGAAAACAAAAAACTTGACAAAATAAGTGTTTTTTTAAAAAAAATATCTTTAATTTTCTAAAGATAGGCTGTACGATAATTTCAACCACTATACTGTGGTCTTCCACTTCACAGGGCAAAGACCAAAGTTTAAAGTTTAAGTGATTACAGCTGTTATAATCAGTGGTCTTAAGTTACTTCACTTGGATAAAACATATTTGCATATCTATTTTGCCATAAACTTAAAGGTACTGTATACAAATAGATTTTATTCAGAATAGTATCAGTGGTCTAACACTAACATTCAAAAGCATCAATACTATTTCTATCATCTTCAGCTAAAGTCCAACTTTTGCTTCCATAAAGTGTCACATGAGTACCACTGCCTTTACTATTCTGATCTTTGCAGATCAAATCACATGGCATCATCTGAGTATATTTTCCAAGGTCTTCATGGATACTCTACCAGCTAGACTGCAGCATATTTTTGACCTTTATTGGTGGTGGAATATATTTAATTTTAGTCTCATTTTTTCCTCTCTGCTCCTTGACTTTTCTTACTAGAGCTTGCAGATTCTTTGCACTTTCAACTAAACAGAGTACTGTCATCAACCTAGTGTAGGCCCATCTTCTTCCAATACTGCTTTCCTTAATATATATTCAGTATATAGGTTGAATGAATAAGGAGCCAAGTATATAGCCTTGTGTCACTTGTTTGCCAATCTGGAGCCAATTTGTTTCACCATGTTCTGCCCTAACTGTGTCTTCCTGGTTTTACATCAATAATAATAATTTATTGTCATTGTACGTATATACACAGTACACCCATACAACGAAATTCACATAATGCTTCAAGACCAGTCCCAAGGCTACCGGTTCGCAGAACCGGTTTGAACCTGGAGCAACCCACTGCTGCTTACAGGTATTATTTAAACTGTTGAACATATAGAACCCAAAAGGACAAGCATTTCTAGCCAAACTAGAAGTTGCTATTAAAAATACATCTTCATTTTCTTGTCTTGATGAAGCTGTTAAAGACAAACCTCTGCAAAATAATCTCACATAAAAATTAAATCATCCACAAGATGAATTCACATGATATTTCCCAGATGTTGTGCCTGAAAATCCCATTTACAAACTTGTGAAGGACCTTTTATCACTCGTGTTTAGTCTTTGCCAGAGAATCTCCAAGAGGAGTTCCAAAAACTCAATCAAAAACTTAATCAAAACCTTGATTAAGCTGCCAAATATAACTTCCAACAAATTACTTTGAAAAAAAAAATTTTTTAGTAAAATATTTATCCTAAACAAATGAGTAGGCTCTATGTGTCATCATTCTATTTTCATCACCATACATTTGCAACACTCTTTCCTTTCCCCTCTCCTGTACTTATGGCTAGAAAAATAAAACAGCACTACAGGCCTCACAATGAAAGTGCACTATATTACACTGTGTGCAGCTTCCGCACTTCACAGAATTCAAAAGCTTGTGGCAAGCAAACAGCCTCAGGGTTCAGAGTCATCACAACTTAAGCAAATTATGTTTGATTGGGGTTTTTTTTTAAATGAAGATCAAAGTACTTTATTCTACATTTACAAATTGTTTGCTTTGGTTTTGGTCATGAGATTTCATTCATTTTGAAATGGCAAATGTCATTATTGAAGGGTTTGAAGGGAGCATGACATTTTTATGCCTCTGCAAAAGAAGGGTCATGAATTAAGAAGGCCTTGAGAAACACTGGCCTAGATGGACAAACTGTAAATCCTGGTGAGCAGGCTGTAGAAACTGTTTTGGAATTGACTGGTGAGTTGGGTGGCTGGGAGATGAATCAAGCTCACAGCTATAATATAATATATAATATTACATATGGATGTTCCTGAGTCTCATTTCTTAACCACTTTTAGTTGGACCCACTTTCTCAAGGACTTTCTGGTTGAATGGTAGGAGGCATTTTTGAGAAGAAAATAGAAGCACTGCTAGATTCAGGCATGGCATAAGGCCAACTTGACAGAACCTCTAAAGATACTGTTAAGCCAAAAGAAATTATAGGACTCTATCACATTCAATATTCAACTTTTTTAAAGAAATATTTAGTAAAATATTCTGCTGTCTGGCATACCATTTTGATGTTCTCATCTTAAACAGAACAGCCCTGAATTCTACCCTCCTTCTCCCAACTTTGTTTTTATACTGTTGCTTTCTCTTATTTGGCTTTTCAGCAGGGGTGGGTTCCACTTACCTTCGCCACCGTTTCACATCGCGACGTTTCGCGTGCGTCCCCTTGGGGAATTCTGCTTCCGCACATGCTCAGTAGCTATAATCAGCCCGAAACACAGCTGAGGAGCTAATCAGCTGTGCTTCGGGCAAAGGAATAAAGGTAAGTATAAATCGGGGGCGGGCAGGAGGGCTCTTTTTCAAGTAGCAGCAGAGGAAAAAACTTCAAAACAGGAAAAAAATCCGAAAAAATTCCGAAAAAAGATGGTGGCGCCCACGGACCGGCACCAACCAAACCAGATCCGTTACGCCATCGTGATGTCACCAGCGGGTCACTACCGGTTCGGGCATTCCGGTCCGAACCAGCAGGAACCCACCCCTGCTTTTCAGAAAGTACACTTCAAATGGGGTACTTATTTTATATAGCAGACAATTGTACTTATATTTTCTTGGCCACCCAATAAGCCTTAAGATGTGAAAAAGAGGTTCTGTTCCCATTTCTTTCTGGGTTGGTCTTTAATGTGAGGCTTCTAAATTATTTATATTATTTAAACCGCAAGAATTTAATTTTGTGTTTCTGACAGATTATGATGGTGATTGATAGATAGATAGATTGATTGATTGATTGATTGATTGATTAATTGCTTGGATTGTTTGATTGATTCAGAGTATATAGTAGAATGGTTATAGTCACTACACAGTCCAACAATATATTCTTCACTTTTCAAATGTTCCAAACTTTGTACATAAGATGAAGTCCCTTAAAGTAGCACAAAGCCAACTTAATAAGGGTATCTGAGATGCCAGGAAAAAAAAGTTATATAAAGACACAATTTTCTTAACTATATTTTGAAAATTATTATATACAAATTAAATCTGTAAATCACATCTTTTACTTACATAACACTCAAGAATGCATATTTATCAATTCATACTTACAGATGCAGACACAGGCATGCAGAGGAAACTATAATGCAACCTAATAACACAATAGTAAAACATATTTTTTTAAAAATATATTCAAAGCAACGTTATACAAAGAACAACAACAGCAAATTATTAGGCTTATCTCAAAAATCGGATTAGTTCTTACATTGTTTGACTTGATACTAGACAGAAAGAAGAAAATAGAAAAATGCTTTGTATCTTTCTCAATCTTATATCATCAAATACATCATTAGCTGTGCTCTGTCCTCTCTGAGAGGCAATCGTAATAGGATTTCAGTGAAATAGACCTCAATTTTTTTATAATGACAATATGCATGTCCCAGCTTTCCAATGTATTAAATCTTATAATTAACATGACAATATTTAAAAAATCAACGTACTCCTAGATTCATGAATCCCTTGTCATGATTCAGATCATATTCTCTTGTCATTATCTTCATCTTTTGCATGTGCTAGATGATTCATCTAACCAAATCCCTTTGCAGCCATTAGTTTATGACTACATAGAACTACTGTAGCATTAGCTCCATTGCCTTAATGACAGCAATTTTCTCGAGATAATATGCAAGAGGCTTGCATCCTGAAGGCTGGTAGTTCAAATACAGGCTTCTCCACATGGTTTAGAGAATCCTGGCCAACCATGGTTCCCATCATTCCATTCCTAGGGAATTTTAAGCTGGTCCTTCAGATATTCATGAAGAAAGTTTCAGTTGGAGTCTGTTTCTGGCTTCTTCTGAAATGTAGGCAGAAAACTGAGCATTTACAAATGCAGAGTGCAGGGGCAAAATTAAGTTATGCCATGGTGGCAGGACTATCTTAGTAAAACTGCTCTTTCTTTGAAATGAACAATGTGAGCCTTAAGTTATGTGCATGCATGCACACACACAGCAAAAACCACCGAAGTTGTACAAATATTTTGAAAGAAGATCTATGCAACATAGGAGAGCACGTACAGGTAGTCTTTGACTTACAACCATTCATTTAGTGACCATTTGATGTTATAATAGCATTGAAAAAGTGACTTATGACCGGTTTTCACACATATCTCTGTTGCAGCATCCCAGTGGTCACCCGATCAAAATTCAAACTGTTGGCAACCAGTTCATATTTATGACAGTTGCAGTGTCATATGATCACTTTTTACAACCTTCTGACAAGCAAAGGTGTTAAGATATTCATGAACTGGGAGAGCCATGTTAACAAGGTTAGCCAATGAATAGGCATAGCAACTAAGTCAGCCAATGGGAGCTAACCACTTCTGAGTCTGTGCAGAGAATCAAAACTGAAAACTTAAGCTTAAGGCTGGACGTGGCTCAGCCCACTCTATACTCTCTGTCCACTCTGTGATTGTCTGCTCTGCTGGAATGAATCTAACTTCTGTTTGTGTTTACTTGAAGAAATAATCTGCTTGTGATATCGTATATATATTACTACCATATTATTCGGAGTATAAGACGCACCTTAGTTTTTGGGGAGGAAAATAGGGAAAAAATCTACCTTTCAGGTATTCATCTGGCTAGCGTCCTTAGTCTGGTCAGCTTCAGCACATTATTTTATCCCCTGGTTATGGCTGGAAAAAATCTTCTTCGGAGGGAGTAGCAATGAAAACAAGCCTGCAAAGACTTAGGGCTGGAAAAAAAACTTCTTTGGAGGGAGTAGCAATGAAAACAAGCCTGCAAAGACTTAGGGCTGGAAAAAAAGGTCTTCGGAGGTAGTAGCAATGAAAAAATCCTGCAAGCTGATAAGAGCCGGGAAGATCGTTAGCACCTCGTTAGGGCTGGAAAAAAAAGCTTTGAAAAAGCTACATTCGGAGTATAAGACACAACCAAATTTTCAGCCTCTTTTAGGGGGGGGAAAGGTGCGTCTTATACTCTGAAAAATACGGTATGTTTATAAAGAAGTTTATGAATCCAGCTAAATAAAGTCATCTGTGTGTGCTTCTGGAAATTGATTTTTCTGCAACAAACTCTAATAAAAGTCAATGGGGAAGCCGGATTCACTTAACAACTGGGTTACTAACTTGACAACTGCAGGGATTCATTTAACAACTGTGGCAAGAGCAGTTGTAAAATAGGGCATACCTCACTTAACTGTCTCGCTTAGCAACAGAAATGTTGGGCTCAATTGTAGTTGTAAGTCGAGGACTGCCCATATTTAGCATCTCTGAACTGAGCCCAGTTTGAGAACTAGAAGCCAGGAGACTGGGAGTTCTAGTCTCACCTTAGGCATGAAAGCTGGCTGGGAATCTTTGGGCCGGTCACTCTCTTTCAGACCCAACCCACATCAGAGAGAGATTGTTGTGGGGAAAATAGGAGGATGGAGGAATATTGGTTATGGTATGTTAGCTGCCTTGAGTTACTTACAAAGTAATAAAGGCAGGAAATAAATAACTAATACAATAAATCTATCTTCAAATCACAGCAGCAACCATCAGGCTATAATGATCTTGGGGGGGGGATGTCATCTGCTTGATGGACTTGGATGCTGGCAACAGGGTCTTTTTATAACAGGTAGGACAATGGAGTGTATATGTGCAAAAGCAGATCAATTCACAGAGAAAAGACGAGGAGACAGCTGGGAGCAGCCATGCAGCCTGGCAGATGCTGATGTGAGTTGAAGAGAGATGCTGAATACATGCTCTCCTATGTTCCATGGTACTTCTTTCAAAGTTCATGGTTTCTGCCACGGGTGGGTGCCTGTATATGTCTAATGCAGATAAAGCATAGGCAAAGGGATGGAAATTCTCTGCAAGATCAATCTCAACTGAAGCTGGTGGCCCAGGATTAGCAAGGTAGAAATCTGAGCAGAGCCAAGAATTTTTGCCCATTGCTTTTCCTGGCTACTCTTTTTTTTAAAGGGGGGTTGATTAATCTAAATTCAGGCTCTTGTTTCTTTCAGATAAATAGAGCAATACACATTAATTTGGCTAGATTAAAGCTTGATCCCTGTCTCATAAAATCTCCTATTCTGAAGGCATAGCTTCTCTAATTTGTGCATTTACATATTGTCCTTAAATGTTTTGTTTGTTAGTTTCTGGAATCACACAGTGAGTCAGAAAGCTACTTTCCAAATCATATAAAGTAGGGATGGGGAATGAGAGCTCTTTTATGACTTGTGAACTTCAACTCCCAGAATCCCTGAGCCAGCCATGCTGGCTCAGGAATTCTGGGAGTTGAAGTCCACAAGTCATAAAGGGGGGCATCGTTCCCCACTTCTGATGTAAAGGTTCAGAGAACACAGCAGTTTTTCAGAACCTTGAAAGACCTCTAAGACACATTTCATTGTTATCACCGTCATTACGATTCTTCCATTACGCAACATCAGTTGACATTATTTTCTTAAGGCCTCTAAATATAGTTGGCTTTTACTGGCAGGAAACTTAGAGCACATTCCAAATGCCTATCCATGTGGAGTGAGGTCACTTTCTGTGTTAACAGAATCTGGAGAGACACCTGAGAAAATTACCCTAATAAACTAATCCACCTCAGAGAAGGCATCCAACAGGAACTGAGAGCTGCTGCTCCAAAACAGTGGGAAGAGCTGCCTTAAAATGCCTGCAAGCTACTCCTTTAATTGCAACCTGGATAGTAGTGTCCTAGATATGCAAAAGTTTTCAGGAGAGGTATTGTTTCATTTCAATCAATCCCTCTGGTAAGTGAGCCGATGAAAACAGAGCAACCATGTCAATGGCGGAAAGTCATCCTTTTTTGGGGGGGTGAGTTGATTAAACAGAACGTTGAAACAGAATTCACTGAATTATATGCCTCAGATATAATATGATCTGATTAGCGTTCATGGAAGTCATGGTGATCCATCTATGAGTGACACAAGAAATGTCCCCATTTACCTCTCCATTTACTACAAACAATGACCACCCCTCAAACAAAGCACAGAAGTGTGTGCGAATTGTATCTGAATCTCAGATACTGCCTGGACAAATCCCTGCAGTTTTGTTGGCAAGATTTTCAGAAGTGGTTTGCATTTGCCTCCTTCCTAGAGCTGAGAGAAAGTGACTGGCCCAAGGTCATCTAGCTGGCTTTGTGCCAAAGGCAGGATTAGAACTCACAGTCTCCCAGTTTCTGGTCACTCTAGGGCAGGGCGGTCAAACTCCCGGCCCACAGGCCGGATACATCACGCGCTGGCCATGCCCACCCCCATTTTAGCGAAGGGGGAAAAAGACACGTCATGTGACGTCGCTGTGACAACGTGAGTTTGACACCCCTGCTCTAGGGTGAAGAGACCACTTTGTTGTATGTTGTTTTTAGCATGCAAAGCCATAGGAAATGGACCATCATCTGATATTCATCAAGTGGGCGGTGCCAATTTAGAGACGATTTCCATTGAGGTTGTTTCTTGTTTTAAGATGCTAACCGTCTCTAAAGATTCAGTGCAACATATTCTTTATGTGCCCTCTAGAAACTGAAAAGAAATTGCCAGTTTATTTTTGGGGAGGCTACAAAATAAAGGTGATTGTGGCTACCGTAGCCTATCAGCTATGGGTCGCATGTTGAGATAAATGGATTCATGTGATTTTTGCTGTTGTCATCTGATAGCTTGGCTAGTTGAAGCTTCCAGGATGAGGCAGACTTTTCATTTTTTTTAATCCCACATTTATTGCTTTATAATTAACTTAAGAGGGTGAACATACCTAATATTCCTTCCTCCTATTTTCTCCACAACAACAATCCTGTGAGGTGGGTAGGGCTGAGACAGAGTGACTGATCCAAAGTCACCTAAGGCAGGATTAGAACTTAAAATCTCCTGGTTTCTAAGCCAACTACTTAACCACTATACAAATGTTCCCCCCCCCAACCACTACACAAATGTTCCCCCCAAAAAAATTTCCCAGAAACAGTAGGCCACAATAGGACAAAAGCTTGACTGTGTCAGATTATCTTAAGCTTTTCACTAGAAATGGGCAGATACTAGGGAGCACAATCCTTACCCTTCATATAGAAGGAAAAAATAGCCAATTTGGTTTAGTGCTTAAGGTGCTGAGCCTAGAAAGCAGGAGACAGTGAATTTTAGTCCTGGCTTAGGCATGAAAGCTGGCTGGGTGATTCTGGGCCCGACACTCTCTTTCTCTCAGCCAAACCCACCTCACAGTGTTGTTGTTGTGGGGGAAAAGGGGAAGAGGAAGGAGTTGTATGTGTTTTTGCTGCCTTGAGTTACTTATAAACTAATAAAAGTGGTATAAAAATGTAATGGATGGATGGATGGATGGATGGATGGATGGATGGATGGATGGATGGATGGATGGATGGATTGGATGGATAGATGGATGGACGGACAGATTAGATAGATGCAGACGGACAGACACCTATTTCCTCAAATGGCAATGTTAGATTCGTGCGTAAAGAAGGGGCGAGTCTCAGGAACAGTTCAGCACCTTTATTGTCTATTAGTTTAATTTAATTTAATTTAATTTAATGGATTTGTATGCCGCCCAACTCCCTAGGGACTCTGGGCGGCTCACAGCATATTCGGATCCATTACAACAGTATAAAATACAATAAAATACAATAATTAAAAACATACAAAAGTTAAAAGAGTATCACATATTCAAAAACAAGGGGGGAGACCCATATCTAAGCTAATTGGTCTCACTTTCACCCCGCCTGCCGGAAGAGCCAGGTTTTTATTGCTTTCCGGAAGGCCAGCAGGGTGGGGATAGTCCTGATCTCCGGGGGGAGCTGGTTCCACAGGGAGGGAGCTCCCACAGAGAAGGCCCTCCCCCTCGGCCCCGCCAACCGACATTGTTTGGTCGATGGGACCTGGAGGAGGCTGACTTTGTGGGCCCTGACCGGTCGTAGGGAGGTATGCGGCAGGATGCGGTCCCGAAGATAACCTGGCCCTGAGCCATGTAGGGCTTTAAAGGTAACGACCAACACCTTAAATTGGATCCAGAGACTAATGGGCAACCAATGCAGCTGGCGGAGAATCGGTGTTACGTGGGTGCATCTGGGTGCACCCACCACAGCTCGTGCAGCTGCATTTTGCACCAATTGTAGTCACCGGACACTCTTCAAGGGTAGCCCCATGTAGCGCGCATTGCAGTAATCCAGCCGTGAGGTGATGAGGGCATGAGTGACTGTGAGAAGTGCCTCCCTCTCCAAGTAGGGTCGCAATTGGTGCACAAGACGTACTTGTGCAAAGGTCCCCCTAGCCACAGCTGAAAGATGTTGCTCCAATTTTAGCTGTGGATCTAGGAGGACACCCAAATTGCGGACCCGTTCTGAGGGAGCTAATTTCTCCCCCCCCAAGAACCAAAGAGGGACAATTGGTCGAGTCCTTAGGAGGCAATATCCACAGCCACTCAGTCTTGTCAGGGTTAAGTTTTAGCCGGTTTTTCCCCATCCAGACCCTAACATCGTCCAGGCAGCGGCCCATTACGTCTACGGCTTCCCCGAATTGAGACGGGGTGGAGATGTACAACTGGGTATCATCAGCATATTGCTGATACCTCACCCCGTGTCGTCGGATGATCTCACCCAGTGGCTTCATGTAGAACTAATATGGACTGCCGGCAGACCGCAGGGAAGCTGCTTTTAAGGGCTTCCCTGAAGCCTGCTAGCCACTGACAGGAGTTTATTTCTCCCGCTGCTAGATTAGCCAATCAGCGGCGGTTATGCAAATTGCTACTATGTACGTCCGTACATAACAGGCAGGATATTCCATGTGGAATATCATATAGAAAATGTGTTTCTTCTAAGTTTTCATACAGCATAGCAAGCCAGATCAAGAGCCCCCCAGTATTTTCCTATACTCCCTGCTTCTGCTTTTAAACTGGGAGAAAATGAAGGCGGAGGGTTTGGATGCAACCATCTGCCCGGCCTTTAGGCCTCCCAGTAAGATGTCAACATTGCATTGTCTTCCCCACCTGCCACTACTTAAGAAGCAGGAAGGAGACCTGGAGGGCTACTTCAATTCCAAACCTCAAGAAAATGAGTACAGCTGTTATAGAGAGCAGTCCCCAAAAATGTGGGTTGCAGCCATCCAGAATTTCCTTCTACGTCAGGTGTGCTTCCATTCAAAGTCCAGGAAAGAAAGACCCCAACTCCATGTTGATAGAGAAGAGTACTTTTACTAGACAAGAACTGATAGCTACAAAATGAAAGCAAGATCTGAGGCAAAAGGCGCGTAAATGCATATACAAAGAATCCCAAAACCCTCCCCTCATAACCCCCCTTGGCAAATCATCCAATCCCAATGTCCCAAGATGTCAGGTGGGTTCCCCGGCCGTTTCGGCTTCCACATCTGGTCCCTCGAAGCCGTTGACCTTGAGCAGGCTGTAAACATGTCCATGTAGCCTGGCAGTACATGATGAGAACTTTCCTCCCTAGGCCCCTAATCAAACGCAAGAAGAGACATGTCCAGTGCAGCTTCCCCCCCCTCCCAAATACCTAACCTTTCCTCCATCCCCCCATTTCTATGGCAGCCGAAGCAAGCAGGCAGTGTGGAGGCTGACATTCTGCCATGACTCTAGTAGGTGGCAAGCCACTGCCTCAGTATCCTCCCCCATTCCAAACTCCAGAATTTATATAAAATGGTTTTTCTACAGGCTTTTAGCATATCAGTGATGGCTTGCACAAGGCAAGGTTACTCAAGGGGGGGGGGAAACCCAAAACCTGGCACAAGCAGTATAATGTTGTAGCCATGAATTTCTGTGCAAATCTGCTTACATTTTTTAAAATCCTTTTCTTGGAAGAGGATCAGCTTTGGTCACATATGGAGATGGTGCACACATTTGTTCCTCTAAAAGCGGGTCATCAAAATCACCAGCTAAGCACGGGACAGATGATGTAAGGGATAATAAGTAGAAGAGAGGAGAAAAATTAAAGCCATGCTCTAAAATGCATTTTTCCTTCTCAAACTATCTTGATGCAAACTTGATGCAAACTGCCAGGCTGTGGAGTTGATGTTGAAGGGCTTTCTAGTACGTTCAATTTCCCTCGGCTTTTATTATCCTGCTGTTGCAATTCACTACCCAGTCCTGAGTGATAGCTTTCCTGTCATCTCTCTTACCATCTTCCTGATACTTGACCCCCTGGAATAATGTATCTTGAAGTGTCATCTTTTATTTTCTATCTGAAGTTTAAATAACTAACTCCCGGTTGGACTTCTGTGAAAGACAACTGTGGTGGATAATTCTTTCTGAAAGCTCTCCCTGAGTGGTGTGAGATACTTGGAGAGCCACATTTCAGGATATTTTGATTTGAAGCCATGGCATTGTTCTAGAGTTGCAAGGGCCACTTGCCCAATGCCATGGGAAAGCTAAAAATTCATCGTGAAGCACCTTCTCTTTTTTCCCACAAAGCCCAGATTTTGTATACAAATTCTCTATGAAAAATGGCTGAAATAAATATTGTTAGCCGCTGGGTACATTTTGGGGATGATGAAGGACACAGTCAAAAATCTAACACTTATAGCCTCCTTTGGTTTTGGTGGCAGAGACGAATCTATGAAATGGGATGGTCTTCTGGGATCCAATTGGAATGAAAATGTCCAATATTTCTAGCTCATAATCATACTTCCAGAGGTATATTTTACTCAAGCAAAACCAAAACTGAATGTGCAGAACCAAATTGGAAAGCTAAGTTGCGCTTTTGAATACACCAGCAGCTTGTCACTTTTTTTAAAAAAGGAATGTAACATTCTTGACACAAATCAGACAGACAAGCAGACGCATCACTGCTTGTCCTTTTGGCAGACAACGGACACAATCTGTTCGAGAATTCACTGCAAACCTTGCAGAATGGACTGGAATGCACAAATAAGCTGCCTCAGAAATGGCAACTATGTCTGTGCTTTGCAATTGTTGGAATTTCATTACATTCTGTGCTTCTCTCCTGAAGAAAATAAACTTGAACCTCTGAATAGGATAGGGATAAGGCTCGGTTAGGCCATCTTGTGCTCTCTTCATGTTCTGTTCTTGGGCTTCCATCAGCCCTACCAACATGGCCAATTGTGGAAATTCTGTCCAGGATCATAAGTGGAGCCATCTGGACCCAATTTCAATTTATTATGATTGGCCAAAACCATCTGGGCCCCAAGGCAAACCTTTCCAGTGAGGACATATATAGCAAAATTAGTTACTACTGTAGGAAAGAATTTAGTGACTACAAACATGCTACTCTATGGATGGAATAATGCAGCAGAAATTTGAGGCTGCTCTTTAAGTGACAGAGTAAGGTTATCATATTGTAGCAGGGATTCCGGAGGAGGAGGAGGAGGAGGAGGATAGATGAGACAGACAGATAGACAGATATCTTGCTAAGCACTAGTAGTCACCCTAGTCCAGGGGTAGGCAAAGTTGGCTCTTCTATGACTCGTGGACTTCAACTCCCAGAATTTCTGAGCCAATCATGCTAGCTTAGGAATTCTGGGAGTTGAAGACCACGAGTCATAGAAGAGCCAACTTTGCCTACCCCTGCCCTAGTCCATAGACTTTGAGGCCCTCTCTCACTCCATCCCCAGCCATAGTGCTACCTTAAGCAAATGTGTAGATTATTCTCTGTACACTGTACACTGTCTAGCAGCAAATCTGGTTGGTTGGTTGATTTCAAATATTGAAGGCTTATGGGCCCCAAGACAGGCATTACAGACAGGCATTATCCCTGTCCTGATTATATTGATGCCATCACTGTAGACCAAAACAATTAGAGGTGCCAAGTTGCCTCCTCCTGACAACTAATAGGATTTAGAGAAACTAGATCACTTGATTAATATAATACACCCCTTGTTGGGCTAGAAATGTGGGAAGAGAACATGAATGCAACCTCCCCATATCCTTTTCCTCTTGCAAAATAACTTTTCAGTAAAATTGGTTGCTGAGCTGGAACTCATCTTGCTCTCCAAACTGAACATAAATCTCTTGCCCTATAATGGATGAGTGACTATAAAACTTTTTTACCACCATGAGCTAACCGCATTCCAGAATGTGTCCTATGGGAATTTCACAGAGTAAAATGCTTTGTAAAACGTTATGATGTATAGAAACAAGCATACCTCAGAAGCTGAAGCAACCACACATGAGTCAGCCTTCCGTTTTAGGATGCAGGATCATAAGTATTGAACCCTCCAGCCTTGGGAAAGAGGTTTCAGGTCATATGCCCTGTACACAGTTGAGATATAGCTAGTCAGTTTTTGTTGCATAAGAATAAATCAGAATCAGAAATACAAACCAGAACATTTAATCAGAATTAAAACGATACAAATGGGGAACAACTGAGAATGAGAAGAGCAATTGTATCCTTCAAAGAAAAGAACCTACAGCATTAGACAAGATAATAAAACCAAATAAACAAAAATACAACCAACTTTAAAATCAATAAAAAGAACATAATACATAATTAAAATAAAACAAAAACCTAACTGGGGTGTTATATTTAAAAGCCAGTCTTGATATTTGTAGAGTCCCTTCTTATTAGAGAATCTGTGTCCCTCCTTACATTTAGGTAGTCTGTCCCTGTACATTTGTGCACAAGAAGTGATATCCAATACAGGGGTGGGCTTCAAATTTTTTAGCAAGGGGTTCTCTACCCAGTTGCTGGGTGGGTGTGGCCATGTTGGCCCTGGCCTAGTCAGTCTCCTGCACCATGGTGGTGGGGGCATTTTTGCCCTCCCTAAGCTCCAGAGGCTTTCCTCGAGCCTCCAGGAGGGCAAAAACAGCCTCCCCAGGCTCCGGAGGCCCTGTGGAGACCAAAAATGGGCCTGTTTCCAGCCTTTCTGAACTTCTGGTAGGCCCGTTTTTCACCTCCCCGAGCCTCCGCTCGCGCCCTGCACTTACCTGCATCCAAAATGGGCCACGTGGGGGACTCCTGGGAGGGGCGGAGTGGGTGGGTGGGGCCAGCCAGGAGTGGGATTTGGGGGTTCTCCAAACTGCACAGAATCTTAGCTAGAGGTTCTCCCGAACCCCTGCGAACCCCCAGCAGCCCACCCCTGATCCAATCTAAAAGAAAGTGGCATTCATGCAACAACAGACCTCCATCTCCCTGAAGTCTGTAGTATACTTGCTCAAAGTCTCTCAAGAAGGTTGGGCAGGAGCGGACCCATCTGTAAAGGACAGAGGGAATGTGGCCTTGAAGGACCTTTACAAAGGCAGCAATCAGATAAGTGTGCCTTGAGCCTGAGCCAAGAAAATACCTTTTGAAAATGTCTCAGACAAGCTCCTTCCTACTTCACACAGATAAAAGGAGGGAGGGGAAAGCACATTTAGACTTGTAAGATTCTGTTACTGTAACTGTTACAATAAAAGTTGTCCTGACCTATGAGGCAGTGGCTTTCGTATAGGACTTCTGGGCCTGATATAATCTTACATTGTTAGAAAACTGCATGGAGAGGGAACTGGAAAATGCCCTTGCACAATATTAGGTAGTTGTGATTATGTAATGTTCAGTTGATCCCTCTAGCCTCCTTGAGAGATTTTTAGAAGGATGTTACATGGGATGGACATCAAGTTAATGTTTCCTTCTATTCCTTCTATTTGTGGACACAACCATGCATTTTTCTTGACAACAATAACAAAATGACTTGGCACTGCTTTCTTCCAGAATGCTTTCTGACTTCTCAGGGATTCTCGGTGGATCTCCCATTCAAGTACTACACAGTCCCATCATGCTCAGCTTCCAGGTTCAAAGAAAGTTGGCCAAATGCTCCCTTGTTAGAATTATACCTGCTGCATTTTAATTATCGCTTTGAGACAAACACTGTCTAAGGATAGGTTAAAAATGATAATAATTAATACTCAGCAAGTATGTGGTTGCTGCTTTGCTCGATGTTGAGATAGAGATGCTTCCGGTCTCTACTTTTACTCTTTTGCCCTTACAAACACGACATGGACAGCTTGCTCTATTCTCCTCTTCCCCAAAAGCTAAATAAATGGCAATATTTGCATAAAATGGAACTGGTCTAAAAATAACATCCGTGCTTGCTTCCTTTCTGTGTTTTTCTAGCTAGATACAGCTTAGTCCTGGCTGCTAAAATTTATAACTTCCACCAGAACTGTAGCCCAAAGGCGGGCTTAAGAAAACAAAACCTCATCATTAAATGATCTCCCTAGCTTATAATTTCCACTGGACAACAACTCTACTCAGTGTCTTTGGAAAATTCTGCTCGCAATGCCAGCCTTCCCTGCCTGCTTCTGAATAGGTCAGCCAGGTGGCCAGAATCAATGTTTGTCTAAATAAAAACACAGGGCTTTCAATGCAAGGAGGCACTCTGGATATCAAGGTAGATTACTTTTTAAGGCAGGAGAAAACATTGAATATTTGGAAGGGAAAGCTCAAGGCCTTTCTAAACACTAATTCCTTTATGGCCCTTCATGTGACGGAGTGTGCTGCACAAGGACTGCTCAGCTGGTCTACTGGGGAACTAATCTTAAATAGAGTCAAACTGAACAGGCTGTTAATTTTATGAAAACTGTTTTTAAAAAATGATATCCTAGATGGCTCAGGAGCAGGGAGGTTGCATCAGTAGCAAGAGTTTGGAAATTGCTTTGTCCTGTCTCAATATCCTTGTTAGGACTATGTCCAAACGGTTGGGTTGTTAATATATAAACAAGCCACCAATCTATGGTTGTATATATTTAAGTACTATAACTTTAAATGTATTGCTGTACTCTGATTGGATGTGGTGTTTCAAGATTGCCATAAGAGGGAGCTAGAGATCGTAGTTTGGAAGTGCTCTGGAATTCTCTCTGCTGATTCATTTGTGATTGACTTTGTGTCTGATAGTGAACTCTGTGTGAAGCCCCGTTACTTTGATAGTATCGAAGTGTTTGTAAGCTGTAATATCTTTGTATGATGTTTAAGACAAAGACAGGCTGGTAAGAAGATTATTGTACTTCTTGATATTGACTGACTGAACATGTATGACCTGGACTGTTTAATTGGACTGTGCTATTTATCCAAAAGTAAACTACTTTATATACTTTAACGAATCTGTTTGTGATTGGATCATTACTTTTATTTATTTATTTATTTATTTATTTATTTATTTATTTATTTATTTATTTATTTATTTATTTATGTATGTATGTATGTATGTATGTATGTATGTATGTATTTATTTATTTATTTATTTATTTATTTATTTATCTATTTATTTGATCTTATAGGCCGCCCAACTCCCGAAGGACTCAGGGCGGCGTACAACAGAAAAGATAAACAATACAATTAAAACAATGATAGAGAGAAAAAAATTAAAAAACATTAAAAACATTAAAAACATTACCACCATTCAACCAAGGGGTGACCACGTTAATGTATTCTCCCTGGTCTCTAACCACTGGTTACCACGCTGAAACACCCTGTTTCTATGTGCATGTCCCTGATAACTCAGGGGTCGCTCTGCACACTCCTTAACAATCCTCATTTCAGTTCATGGAGTCCTGAACAGCCCCAGCAAGCCAGGATCCTTGGTGGAGAGGTGAATAAACCTTTCAGCTTTTTTAGTCCAAACATTCTTCCTCAAGGACTTCAGTCCATAGCTGGAGATGCCCAACAGCAGTGAGAAGGAGGGAGGGAAGGGGGGATGGAAGGCTGAACGAGTCTCCTGCAAGTGGCTGAAATCATAACTTCTTCAGAATTTGTGGTATTGCATGGGTACAGGCCCACACTGCAGTGGTGGGTTCCTACCGGTGCGGTGCAGAGCGCAGCTCCGGTAGGAGCCCGGCGATGATGTCATTTTTTGGCGCTTCTCCGCGTCCTGAGCTGTCGGGAAAAAGTCCTCCCACCCGCCCTTGTGTGAATACTGACCTTTATTCTTCCTCCGAAGCACAGCTGAGGAGCTCCTCAGCTGTGTTTCGGCTTGTAATGTCGTCCTGAGCATACGCGGAAGTGAAAACGCATGGTGGGACGTGATTTCACTTCTGCGCATGCTTGCGATGCGCACCGGTAGAGAACGTAACCGGAACCCTCCTCTGCCACACTGGAATTTGTGGTGGGTTCACAGTCCCATAAACGTTGGAAGAAACAACTTATCTCTCATTAAGGAACTCTTACCCCTATTAAGTTGGTTATATTCAGGAACACGTCTGCCTTTCTTCCTGAAAATGTGTCAGCTGAATTGTGAAAAGGCCTAAACAGTTAGAAGCTGTTTTCTGTTCTCAGATCATTGATTTAAACAGCTTCATCCTGTCCAAATCAGAGGTACAAAATCTGAGTCTTTATTTTCTGTGTTTACTCCATGTCTGTAGTTCACATTTATCAGCTATTCTACAAGCTCAGTACTGGCTGAATTGCTTTTTATTATATCTTCTAAGATTTTTCATTATCTCTTTTCTTTCACTCTCTCACATTTATATGGGTATCCAGGATGGCTTTAAAAATTTATTTATTTATTTATTTATTTATTTATTTATTTATTTATTTATTTATTTATTTATTTATTTATTTATTTATTTATTTATTTATTTATTTATTTATTTAAATGGATTTATATGCCGCCCAACTCCCAGGGGACTCTGGGCGGCATTTAGATGGTGGTCACAATTATTACAGGCTTCTTTGCCTATGTGAATATGTAATACACACACACACACAGGTAGACCTTCAATAAATGATGGTTCAAAGTTATGATGGCCTTGAAAAAAGTGACTTATGACCTGTATTCTCACTTACAACCATTGCATTACCCCTGCAGACATGTGTTTTGTGACCTGTTTTGACAATTTCCAGGAAAAAAATGACCAAAAAAAAAATCCATTGGAGAAGCTGGAATTGCCTAACAACATAGTGAGTCACTTAATGACCATCATAAAAATTGTTGTAAAATTAGGTTCAACTCAACTTATGACCAAAACATACTATGATTGAAATTCCAGTCCCATTCCCCATTGTGGTTATATTGATACCGCATTGTATTGTTTGTATTGTATTACATTGCATTGCATTGCATCACATTGCATTTTATTGTACTGTATTGTATTATGTTATTTTATGTTGTTACGTTACGTTACATTACATGTTTTCCTGCGCACAGATAAATACATACATTTTTAGATTCTCCTGAGCCTGCTAAAAGCTTTCTGATATATGCTGATATATACAACTCTCAGAGATGCTGCATTATTATGGGTAGGATGATAATTATACAAAAGCCACAGCCATGGCTGATAATCCATATGATAGCAAAACCAAATGATACAAGTTTCATCTTGTGTCCGAGCTAGTTAGTGTCTTGCAAGTTGCCTTTTCATTCTTAGCCTGGCTTTTTAGTTGCTCACCTTTGCCAAGTGTCTACAGCACAGCATTTAGGATGAGGAGGGGTGGAGAATAAAGCACCCCTCCTGCTCAGCTCTCTGTGTCAGTGAGACCCAATTGTTAGATTGGTGCTGGTGGCCTCCTCTTTTCGTGCATGGCCTTTCATGTTAAAACGTAGTTGTAAATGAAAAAGGAAGCATTTCTCTTCATTTTCGATCTCTCTCTCTCTCTCTCTCTCTCTCTCTCTCTCTCTCTCTCTCTCTCTCTCTCTCTCTCTCTCTCTCTCTCTCTCTCTCTCTCTCTCTCTCTCTCTCTCTCTCTCTCTCTTCTCTCTCTCTCTCTCTCTCACACACACACACATTCTCCGGAAGCAGAATGCCATGTCTTAGCCCAAATAAACTAAAGGTATTTGAGAAGGGGGTGGGAAGAGAGAGGAAGGAGGGGAGAGATGGGCTTGAGATCTGATTGTCAATGAAAAGGGCAATTTTTCGAAAGAGCACCAAGATCATCTGAACCTCTGGGGACTTGATTATGTGAAGCATCTCTTTTATAGCCTGTTCTTACCCACCGCCTGTCTGCTAGTGCCCCTGATTGTGACAATAACTGTTCCACTGACATTACTCTAATTAGGACTAAACTCTACCCAGTGAGATTTCCTGTCTCTCTGGTGAGACAGCCGAGGAAAAACATGCTTAAATTACTGTTATCTGCTTCTTCCTGCCCCCATCTGTTTGCTTCACTCACCATTATGTCACTGCTGAAGTGATAGGATGATATATGAGCTTACAAACACTTGTTATTTTGATGAAGCTCGTGCTTAATATGTATTTTAGAAAAACAGGAGAATTGGAGGTTCACCCTGCTTGTAAATTCCCCGTTGTGGCCCAGGGTTCAATCCATTCGTCTTTACACAGCCTCTTATAAGGATTCTTACTAGACGTACTAGGACAATGAATCGTTGTAAATTCATTTATAAATACCAAGCTGCTGTAATAGCAAAGTGTATTTATCCTCAATGTATATATATAAAGTGAAGTTCCAGCTATACCATGTCATTGTTTCACACAACCCGCTGCAGCCTTTTTCTACAGCCAGGAGTTGCCATTTTAAATTTCCCACCAGCACATTGTCTGTTTATTTTATTTTCAGTCTGCTATATAGTTGGAGACCCATAAAACAAGCAAATAACTAGCAATTAATAGATCAGATGAAAGCTACTGATAATAGCCAGTTTGTTCTAGAGGTTAAAGGCACCAGGCTAGAAAGCAGGAGACCGTGAATTCAAATCCCACCTTAGCCTTAAAAGCCACCTCGGGGATCTAGGACAGTTGCTCTCCCAGTCCAATCCACCTCACAGGATTGTTGTTGTGGGAAAAATAGGAGGAGGAAGGAGTGTTGGAGATGGTCTCCACCTTGAGTCATTTGTAAAAGTAATAAAGGTGGGAGATAAATACACCAATAAGTAAACAATAAGTTAAAATGCTAAAAGACAAAGATGGCTGGCTGGCCAGGTAGGTAGGTAGGTAGGTAGGTAGGTAGGTAGGTAGGTAGATAGATAGATAGATAGATAGATAGATAGATAGATAGATAGATAGATAGATAGATAGATAGATAGATAGATAGATAGATAGATAGATGACAGACAGACAGCGATAGATAGATAGATGATAGATAGATAGATGATAGATAGATAGATAGATAGATAGATAGATAGATAGATAGATAGATAGATAGATAGATAGATGACAGACAGACAGCGATAGATAGATGATAGATAGATAGATAGATAGATAGATAGATAGATAGATAGATAGATAGATAGATAGATAGATAGATAGATAGATACATACATACATACATACATACATACATACATACATACATACATAATACATACATAGATAGGTAGATGATAGAGAGAGAGAGAGAGAGAGAGAGAGAGAGACAGAGACAGAGACAGAGACAGAGACAGAGACAGAGACAGAGACAGAGATAGATGGATGGATGGATAGATGGATGGATGGATGGATGGATGGATGGATGGATGGATGGATGGATGGATGGATGGATGGATGGATAGATGATTGATAGATTGATTGATTGATTGATTGATTGATTGATTGATTGATAGATTGATAGATAGATAGATAGATAGATAGATAGATAGATAGATAGATAGATAGATAGATAGACAGACAGACAGACAGACAGACAGACAGACAGACAGACAGACAGACAGATAGACAGATAGATGATAGGTAGGTAGGTAGGTAGGTAGGTAGGTAGGTAGGTAGGTAGGTAGGTAGATAGATAGATAGATAGATAGATAGATAGATAGATAGATAGATAGATAGATAGATAGATAGATAGATAGAAGGTAAATTATGTATGTGATGCATTGAGAATCAATCAGAATGGACTAGAACCAAAACCATTCATGTTACATCTGTAATGGCAGATAATTATGCCACATTAACAGTAAAAAAAAGCACCAGATCAGATTGAGACCAGTCCAAGCATCTGCTGATAAGGGGGAGATTAGAACTCTGGGCGCCAGGTGTGCTTCCGTGGAGCAGCTCAGGTGCAACAGCCTCACCCTGAAATCATGCTGGGAAAGGGGTGCTATTAGATGTCCTCTCCATGCACTTTGAAGGTCGAGTGTCGAAGCTCAGCAGGCTGAATGCCCTTCTATGTGGGGCAGAGAGATTTGGGAATGGCATCTTGAGTGTTGGGGAAAACAATGCAGGGTGGTGTGAGGTTCTGTCCCGCTGTAGGATTGAATTAAATACACTTGGCTTGGCTTCAGCCATGGCTTGCGGTAATCCCATCATAAACAGAAGGTGCAGTGAGCGTTCAGCAATTATTTGTCTCTTCCAAGGGGAGGTGAATTTGTCAGCCAGGATAAGCTGAGCTAAGCACCCTCCTCTTCTCCCCCCCCTCCCCAGCTTATTTCAGAAGTATTTCAGCCAGTGATGCACAGAGCAGGGCTCTCAGAAATTAGATTGAATTGAATTTAATGCAGATAGGTCTTCATATGTGTACAGCCAAGCACTGTAAAGAAAGGGGATTCACATTTTGACTTTAAAGTCTTTCAGTTCTGCTGGAAACAGTTGTGATCTTGTAGCTTGCAGATTCAGTTATTACTTTGATGGATTTTTGCCGTTCAAGATGAGAGTTGCTAATTTAGGGTTTCCACAAAGTGGAAGAAGATGCCTAGATATTTCAAGGCCTGTACAGTTTGGTATTTGTTAATTTCCCAACTTTGTGGGCTTGTATTTTAACACTTGGAAAATGCAACCATTTTTGTTTTGGAAATAATTGATTTCCAGCTCCAAAACTAGCATCTGGAATTGCACCCGGAAGAAACTGGCAATGCAGTTCATGGAGCAGAGGTGTAATGTGTATCATTCTTGGGACACACATAACTGACTGTGCTGTTGCATTTTGCACCAGCGGAATTTCTGGATGCTCTTCAAGGGCAGTGTGAAGTGTGTTATAGTAGTCCAAATGAGGGAATTGTTTTGTGTGCCAGAGTCAGGGATGAAATGTGCATGTGGTGAAGATCTGTACAATGTCATTGATATGAAAATTAAATATAAAGAGAGTCAGAAGGAAGCCTGCTTGATTCCTTTGTGTGTAGGAATAGAGGTCCTCAGCCTGCCATTTTGTGTATATTTAGAGTATTTTTACTCTATTCTTACTCTAACCTATATTTAGAGTATATTTAATGTGCACAGAGTTGCCTTCATGGATCATCATTATCAGCCAAAGGACAGGCGGCCTGAAGATAAAGGAATGAGGTGCGAAGCTGCCTTCACTCACATTGACCAAGATCCCCTAAAGTATTTCTTGATCAGGTGGAATAGATTTTAACACTAGTCCGCCTTTGAATAGCCTGATCTGAAGCCAGCTTGTTTTATGGCTAAAAGTCTCTCTTGGACAATCCAATCCAGAAGTTTGTAACAGAAATGCTTGGCCTGTAATTTGTTGAGCAATAGTTGGTGGGTTGGACTTGTTCAGTGGTGGGTTCCTACCAGTGCGGTCCACTCTATAGCACCAGTAGCGGCCCGCTGGTGATGTCACAGTACTGGTGCGGTCGGTTGCCGGTGCCTGGGCGCCACCATTTTTTTAAACAAAAATTAAATTTTTTACAAAAATTTTCTTCTGTGCATCCCAGAAGCTGAGCTTCCGGCACTGCGCATGCACTGCCTTCCTACCCCACAGTGAGTCCAAGCAGGGGAGGATGGCTGAGGGAGCGTGTGAGACACTGAAAAAATGGGTGGCAGGAGCTATCTCCATTCCCCTCCCTTCAGCAGTCTGAGAAGCCATGAACACGCAGTGATGATCCTAGGCATTTTCGCACGTTTGAGGCTTCTCGAGCTGCTAAGGGGAGGGGGAATGGGCGGCAGGACCTATCTCAGTTCCCCTCCCTTCAGCAGTCTGAGAAGCCACACCCACCCGGTCACATGGCCAGCAAGCCACGCCCTCCCAGTCATATGGCCAGCAAGCCACACCCACAAAATAAGCCATGCCCACAGAGTGGTAGTAAAAAAATTAGGAACCCGCCCCTGGACTTGTTGCCTTACGGAGCAGCTCAAATCTTTGAGCCTGAGGAAGTAACTATCATTTTGAATAACGAGGAGGAGGCTCTACCATTATGCAGAAGCTGGCCAACAACAATTTCTGGGATACAATAAGAGTGGCCATTGCAAGGTGATTGTCAGCTAATGGAAACCTTCCAGAATTCCTTATACTGGTTTTCACAAATACAATTCCTTGAAGCTATAAAGATACAAGATATATCCATATATAAAGATACATGACAGCATTTTATTCCTTGATATGCACATTAAACTGAAAACATACTGATATCAGTTATATTTAATTTACGGGATTATTTATTTAATTTGTAGAATCTGGAGATCAGCTGGATCTGAAAGAAACACAGATGCAATCTGAAGACCCAAGCCAAAACAAAAAACCCCACTTTGTACAAAATGCATCTCCTGCTTCCTATCTTTTTCCCAGGACACTGAAAAAAGAAAAAAAAATGACGTATTTCCTAATAACCCCTTCTTTAATGATATATAAATAATTACCGTATTTTTCTGAGTATAAGACACACCTTTTTCCTCCCTAAAAGTGGCTGAAAATTCAGGTGCATCTTATACTTCGAATGTAGCTTTTTTTTCCAGCCCTAACTAGGTGCTAACAGATCTTCCCAGCTCTTACCTTGCAGGCTTTTTCATTGTTACTCTCTCCAAAGAATGTTTTTCCAGCCCTAAGTCTTTGCAGGGTTTTTTTTCATTGCTCTACTTGCTCCAAAGAAGTTGTTTTCTAGCCCTAACCAGGTGCTTACTATCTTCCCAGCTCTTACTGGCTTGCAGGCTCTTTCATTGTTATTCTCTCAGAAGGTTTTTTTAAGTCCTAACCAGGAGATAAAATAATGTGCTGCAGCTGCTCCGAATAAGTTTTTTTTTTAGCCCTAACCAGGTGCTAACGATCTTCCCAGCTCTTACTGGCTTGCATGCTCTTTCATTGTTACTCTCTCAGAAGAAGGTTTTTTTAAGTCCTAACCAGGAGATAAAATAATGTGCTGAAGCTGACAAGACTAAGGATGCTAGCCAGATGAATACCTGGTAGGCAGATTGTTTTCCCCTATTTTCCTCCCCAAAAACTAAGGTGCGTCTTATACTCCGGTGCATCTTATACTCCAAAAAATACGGTAAGATGTAATAGACATCTGTCTGCATTTGGGAAGAACATCAAATTAAGCAATAAACTAGTGTGAAAAAGTAGAATTGCTTGTCTCAGGCAAGCAATTCTATTTTCAGACACCTAAAAATGGTAAATGAAGGATTAGAAGAAGCAGAAATATTGATACAGTTAACATTTCAGATTCAGAAAATGAGACAGAACCAAGTTGGGGTCTTTTTCTTTTCCCTGCACAGATCTATAAAATTGCTAGTTAAATCCTGCCTGGCTGGAGAGTGGGCATATCTTCAAGCACCATGTTGTGAACAAATCCAAACTGAAATATTAAAGATTTAAAAAGTAGGTCAGATGTAACAAATACATTTTAAGACATCCAGACTTTAAAATTAAATCATAACACAACATGGATAAATTTTCTGCTCTGTGCCGGTAACCACAGGTTTGCTTGGGTGCTTTTATTATGTAAAAATTCTTGTTCACACAGAAAAAGGTTTATGGACATTTACATAAAAAAGGACAAGAGAGGATCAGCAAAATTAAACCACCTCTTCAATATGGAATGTGCATAAAGAACCTAGGAAGCAAGCTGAGATTCATCAGAGCAATAAACACTTATCTGGGTTGTGCACAGTTTCAGGCTGTCAACAGTCTTGTCAAAGTGGATGTGTTCAAATGGAAGCTAGGCAGTCTTCTATCAGGGGCTCTTTGATTGAGGTTCCTATGCTGAGCTGAAAGCTGGACTTAATTGCTCCTTCCAACTCTTTAATGCTTCTCTAATGATTCTAATATCAGCTGCTCATATTGTTTTACCAAGAGATGCTAAGTAGATGGCTAATAATAATAATAATAATAATAATAATAATAATAATAATAATAATAATAATAATAATAATAATAATAATAATAATAATAACAACAACAACAACAACAACAACAACAACAACAAGAGTTGGAAGGGACCTTGGAGGTCTTCTAGTCCAACCCCCTGCTTAGGCAGGAAACCCTACACTACTTCAGACAGATGGTTATCCAACATCTTCTTAAAAACGTCCAGTGTTGGAGCATTCACAACTTCTGGAGGCAAGCTGTTCCACTGATTAATTGTTCTAACTGTCAGGAAATTTCTCCTTAGTTCTAAGTTGCTTCTCTCCTTGATTAGTTTCCACCCATTGCTTCTTGTTCTGTCCTCAGGTGCTTTGGAGAATAATTTGACTCCCTCTTCTTTGTGGCAACCCCTGAGATATTGGAACACTGCTATCATGTCTCCCCTGGTCCTTCTTTTCATTAAACTAGACATACCCAGTTCCTGCAACCGTTCTTCATGCGTTTTAGCCTCCAGTCCCCTAATCATTTTAATTAATTAATTAATTAATTAAATGTAATCATTTTTTTCTGGTGGACTGGATGTGTTAGTGGCTCATCCCAGACAGTACCCTACATGTACAAGAAAAGAGATCTGATCACAGCAAAAATGTATTATTTACCTGCTCTAAAGGTCAAAATGATTTGGAGCTACAATATATGCAATATAAGAGCTACAACATACCTGTTTGAATGGCATCTATCATCAAGAACCCTTTTTCTTCACCTCCTCAACAAAGTGGTGAACTCGTGGGTCTCTGTGGCATCCTTGGTGCTCTCTGAGCTTGGTTGTTTTCTTGCAGATGTTTCATTACCTGAACAGGTAACATCATCAGTACAAAAAGGGAGAGTGGTTGCTTTCTTTCTATGCAGTTTACTAGTGGCTTGCCCTGTCAGTGTTGGTGGAAGTATTCTTGGTGGTTTGCTGAGGTACAACTCTCAGAAACATCTGCCAAAATGGACAACATTAAGGAGTTGGTATTCTACAGAGGCACAAGTTCACCATTCTTACTCTGTAGAGTGGTTCTTTTGATCTTTCTCTTTTCCACAAAGGCTGCAGTTATCTATTGTCTGTGCTAAATTATCAGCTGGATGTTTTGTAGATAGATCAAAATCTTACATCCTGCAATCAGAGAATTGTACCCGGATACTATTTGGGAAAAGAGATAAGGAAATTCAAAGGGTAAGAACTGTTCAAACACTTCGGATCATTTTATTTGCTGTGGTTCTTTTCTCAGCAATTATGAGAATCTTCTGGAGATGGTAACCATTGAGAGGGCTATCATTAAGCATATTTGACTTTCAGCCACATCCAGAATATGAAACGGTAGGTGCTGGGTAAGTCAACGTTTACAACTGTGCTGTGCTTAGGTTCACATTGCATGGTGTTATCAGGTGATACACAAGGCTAAGTTAGATGGTATTAAAAGTATTAGAAGTATCACACTGAGCTCAGAAAGTACAGCTGCCACTCAAAGAATCATTAGTAACAAAGGAGTGTTAGAGGAACATCTTGTGTTGTCATCACACTGCAAGGCTGGCTGCAGTTCAAATTAGCTTCCTTACAGAGTGTGAATCAAAATGACATGTAATCTGAATGTTAATGAATTTTCCCACTCTTGCTTAAAGCTTCATACCCCACCTAGAAAGTTGTCATCTGGAGGACAATATCTTTCTTTTCCGGGATTAGGAATACAAGGAATATCAGCAAGTTTGTGCAGAATTCACCTGCCCAAGACATTGGCGGATGTTATTGATTTAATTAATTCCATCATGTCAGAGAACTGGGTTTCCCATCAGGATGCACAGTCACATATGAATTGGGTTGTGATACTAACAGCTATGGATTCAGCAGAGCAGTAAGCTTAATGTAACATTTATGAATAAGCAAACTGAATACAGGCTCTTAAATATATATCAAGTGTTACTACATATTTATATATAGAAATAAATATGAAAAAAGAGGGACAATAGCTACATGATTAAAATATTGCTTGTAAAATAGAGTTATATTACAATAAATGTCAGGAAAAGGTTAGCTGAAAGTTGAAAGGGAATGTGCTGTATAAACAAGAAGCTGAGCACAAAAAGGTAAAGGTGAAAGTGTTCCTGCGGGGTTTACCCCGCTAGTCGTGACTGACTTTAGGGGCAGTGCTCGTTTCCGTTTCTTAAGTCAAAGAGCCAGCATTGCCGGGAGATGTTTCTGCAGTCATGTGGCCAGCATGACATCACACCACAACACAAAGCATAAGGCAAAACACAGAAGGCTGTTATCTTCCTGCATGTTTATATATGGTACCTATTCATCTATTTATATGCTTTCAAACTGCTAGATTGGCAAGTGCTGGGACTCACTCTCGTGCAAATGGAGTTGCAAATTTAGAGCTTTCCCATACTTGCACCAGGGGTGGGTTCCTACTGGTGCGGTCCAGTGCACAGCTCCGGTAGGGCCCCTCCGATTATGCAATTTGCCCACGACTGCTCCGGTGCCGTCTTCACCGGACAGTCACGCGCGTCGCCATCTTTTTAAAAGAATTTTTTAGCTTTTTTGCTTCTGCGCATGCGCAGAAGCAAAATCTCACCAAAATCGCGCGAGGGGGCACGCATGCGTAGCGAGCATGCGCACACACGAAATGTGGAGATGCATGTGCAGCGCACCGGTATCGGTAAGTAAGCAACCCACCCATGACTTGCACCCAATATCTGCACAGACATTATCTGTCTATCTATCTATCTATCTATCTATCTATCTATCTATCTATCTATCTATCTATCTATCTATCTATCTATCTATCATCTATCTATCTATCTATCTATCTATCTTCTATCTTCCATTATCTATCTCTATCATCTCTAACTGTCTCTATCATCTCTCTATAATAAGGTGTTGGTTTTGACCTTTAAAGCCCTACATGGCTCAGGGCCAGGTTACCTCCGGGACCGCATCCTGCCACACTCCTTCCTACGACCAGTGAGGTCCCACAGAGAGGGCCTCCTCCAGGTCCCGTCTGCCAAACAATGCCGGCTGGCGGGCCCACGGGGGAGGGCCTTCTCTGTGGGAGCCCCATCTATCTGGAACCAACTCCCGCCAGAGATCCGGACTGTCCCCACCCTACTGGCCTTCCGCAAGGCAGTAAAAACATGGCTCTTCCAGCAGGCGGGGTGAAGAGATGACCCCCCAATTATGAATGGATTTTTATATTGCTATATGTTTTTTAGATGTTATTTTAAGATGTAGTTCTGACCTCTGCTGTAAGCCGCCCTGAGTCCCACGGGATAGGGCGGCCTATAAGAACTATTAAATAAATAAATAAATAAATAAATAAATAAATAAATAAATAAATAAATAAATAAATAAATAAATAAATAAATAAATAAATAAATAAATAAATAAATAAATAAATAAATAAACAAACAAACAAACAAACAAACAAATAAATAAATAAATAAATAAATAAATAAATAAATAAATAAATAAATAAATAAATAAATAAATAATAGACTATATATTTGTTGTTGTTAGTTGCAAAGTCATGTCCAACCCATCGCGATCCCATGGACAACGTTCCTCCAGGCCTTCCTGTCCTCTACCATCCTCTGGAGTCCATTTAAGCTCACGCCAACTGCTTCAGTGACTCCATCCAGCCACCTCGTTCTCTGTCGCCCCCTTCTTCTTTTGCCCTCAATCTTTCCCAGCGCTCTCTCTCTCTCTCTCTCTCTCTCTCTCTCATTCTCTCTCTCTCCCTCCCTCCCTCCCTCTCTCTCTCTCATATATATATATATATATATATATATATATATATATATATATATATATATATATATATATATACACACACACATACATACATACATACATACATACATACATAGTGTGTGTGTGTGTTTGTGTGTGTGTGAGTGAGTGTGTGTGTGTGTGTAGTCTCTTAAATGTATATGCTGCCCATCTCACTATGAAGTGACTCTAGGCAGCATGTCCTGGCAATTTCTTTTTTCTGCATCATCCCCACAATATTGTCTTTATTCTCATCCCCAGACAGGCTTTAAAATCTATGACTCGATCACCAGAGGCATCCTCAGGGGACTGCAGTGATTGGGAACAGGGGCAATATTATTTATTATTAGGTTCTTCTATGCCGCCCTACTCCCTAAGGACTCAGAAAAATAGAAAAAGAAAAAATAGAAAAAGAAGAAGAGAGATCAGCAATGGGGACAATAAATTTTACTAAGGGTATAGTTTCTGATAACTCAAGGGTGAGTAGATAAACAATTCCTTCCAGAAGTGGGGAAAGGCTCTAGGTTTGTATTTGTGGGATTTTGGCTATGATACATTTTTAGATTCTTGAAGGAAATTAACCCTCCATTTATAACTTCTGGATGGATATCTTGCCAGTGCAATCCCAGCAATCTTTGCTTAACTCTGAGATAGTCCAGATGGAAAAAATATGTGACTGAAGAAGTCACATATTTAATGTATTGGGAGTAAGCATAACAACAGTTTTTAATTATTTGCTTCACAATGCTTATATATTTCCAGCTCATATGATCCAGGTAGTTTACAATAATAGTAACAATAAAAATACAGAACTCAATTGCTTCAAGCTCATTCTCACCAATAAATATATACATCACAAAAATAAGGCAGCCCACACGTGATAAATCAACACCAGCAATAATAAAACATATTTTTAAAAAAGTAATGAAATGCCCAACAAATGTAAATAAATAAACAAATAAATAAATAAAATTGGCCATATCCTTGTTCAGTAGCTGCAGAAAGCGAGCATAGAAAAGAAAACAATACTTTGGACGATGTTCCAAAGGTTGGGGTCACTATAGAGACAGACTTCTCCAAGTCTATGTCACTTTGATCTGATGCAAGAAGCAAACCTTAAACCTTCCCTTAACACACGCTGGGCAGATTTCCATTGGAGATGGTTCCCCCAAGCATTTAAGTCAAAACCTCAACTTTAAATTGGATTTGGAAACCTATCAGTAGTCAATAAACCGATCCTACTATCCTGCGGGCTGGTTTTGCACCAATTCTTCTTCATTTTCGAAGGCAACCCTTTGTATTGCTCTCTTGCTCTTCTTGTTGGGATTGCAAAATGATGTGTCTGTCCAGTGTGGTATGTCTAGCCACGAATCACTGGCAGTTGGAAAAGAAAAGCAAGAGGGAAGGGGCCAAAATTGCCCATCCCTGGTACCCCAGGGAATCTGGATTAGCAAATTATGGGCCAGCCCAACAGCTAGCAAAGGAGTGTATGCAATTATAACTCACTTCACACTTGGGCAAAATGTCACAGCAGAAATGCTGAGAAGCCTTTGGAAACCAAATTGGCCACATCAACTGTCAAACAGGAGAATTAGTTAAACTCTCTAAAGGCTAAAAAGCAGGTACAGTAGTCCTCTCAATAGCAATCGTCTTCTCTCGCCTCTCATTTTTCTACTTTCCATTCAGTGCTGAATGAAAATAAATGGAACATTTATTTTCCAGACAAGAATCAGCAGGAATAGATTAACTCACAGCGTCAGAGCCTTCATTTATGAAGAACTGAATACAGATGTTTTAATTTATAATTTAGTCAAGCAACTCGGCAGCAATCTTTTCAGGAAGCAGATTGGCAGATTCTGGCATTGAGGGAAAGAATAAATCTTTAACACAAGTATACACATTACCTTTAAAAATGCAGGCTGAGCTGCCCTCACAAAGCAGAATGAGGCCTACTATCAGTGGGAAACAATTAAAAGCATTTGTCACAATTATACTACATTGTAAACATTACAAACAGGCACTTTGGAAGGCTTCTAATTTGTGTAATTGTGCATTTTCAGAAAGAGTAATTTGGAGAGAGAGAACTAGACATGAAATACATGTTTGTAACAGTTAAAACTAGAGGAAACTTTTCTGGTTTTTTTTCTCTCCGATACTTGTTTATCATTAATGCAAATGTTGGGGCACACCTACAGATTACTCCCTACTTCAGCTTCAGATTGTTTGCCAACTGGTTTTGAAGGATGTTCCTCTTGTTCCCAGCCCATAACTAAGGCCAGATGATTTTGGTTTTTTTCAAATTTAAGAAAAAATGCCAACTGGCGGAAATCCGGCTACTTGCACGATGATGCAACAATACTGGCAACTGAATGGATGACGCAACAATGGGTGATTTGAAGTATGCAAACAACCCCCCTCCCTTCCAGTTTTCTACATCAGTTAGTGAGCAACATTAACAGGTTACTCAGTGTGAGAGAGAGCATGACTGCATGAAGTCAATTCTGCTGTCCTCTCTCAGATTCTCCCCACAGCAGGCCAAAGAACTCCCACGTTTTAGCTAGATAGCCCTTACAGCCAGCCAATCCACCACGAGACCTTCTCCTGCTTCTTGAGGTGGTGTCACTGCAGGCAACAGATTTGTAGACTTGATGACATGCCACAAGGGAGATTCCCAGGGTAGGAGCATTCTAGGAAAGTAAAAAGGGGAAGAGTTGCAGAGATCCAGCACTGGAAGGAGCTTCCTAGTAAAGCAAGAGCAGAAGGTTTGGTTCTGACAGAGAGTTAAACCCACCACTTCAGGATCTGCCCTATCTCCACACTGTCAAAAGCCTCTCTTAGAGCAGTAAGAGCTGTCCAGCCATTTCCACACCATTTTTCTTGTGTGAGGCAGCATTAAGCAAAAACAGGCTCCGTTCCAGATGGTGCCGTTTACCCCCGCTGAGTCTTAAATCACTTTTGCATCATCACTGTGGGCATTTTCCCCATATATAAATCAAATTTAAAAGCTACAATGACTAGAACATACATAATTTTTTTTAAAAAAAATCAATGTTTATGTGGATAATCGTAAAAGGTACAGTCTACCGATGGGCGCCACAGCAACAAGTAATTCCATGAAACAAAATTTTGCAGATCATTTGGAATTGAGTTTTCATACAATGAGCATCAGTAATTGAAGCGTTATTTCAACTGAGTTACCCATCAAACCTATAGGAGAGAGAGAGGGGGGGAGGGAGGGAGGGAGGGAGGGAGAGAGGGAGGGAGAGAGAGGGGGGAGGGAGGGAGGGAGGGAGAGAGAGAGAGAGAGAGAGAGAGAATGAGAATGAGAATGAGAATGAGAATGAGAATGAGAATGAGAATGCAAACATGCACATGTGAATGAGTGATCTGGGGGCCCTTGTGGCCCAACTGGAACTCCCTCAAAATATAATGCTCAGGCTATGCAAGCATTTGTAAAGGATGCACTCCTCCTTTAAGTGTCAAAAGTGCTGCCTTTTCAGTATGGCTGAGTCAAAGGCTTTCCCCAATTGCCTGAGTATATATACGCAGAGACAACACTTCCACTGGGATTGCCAGCCCAGACACGTCCAAGCAGCTTGCAAAGCCACCACACAACATTTCTAGAGAACCTCACTATTGTTACACTTTGAGGAAGAATGCTATACAATTAGTCCTCATTTAATGAACACCGTAGGGATCAGGAACTTGGTTGTTAAATGAAGCGGTCACTAAGTGAAACCATGACTGGGCTTACTATCTTACGTCAGCATTCCTTTGCTTTACAGACCTGCAAAAATGTGAGAATTAGTTGTCCCAAAGGTGTTTTTTTCAAGAGGCAATCGGACTTTCTGGTTTTTTCTTTGTAGACGTTTTGCTTCTCATCCAAGAAGCTTCTTCAGCTCTTCTTGGATGAGAAGCGAAACATCTTCAGAGAAAAACCAGAACATCCATTTTCCTCTTCAAAAAGCACCTTTGGGACAACCATGACCGGGATGACTGAGAATCTCCATAGACGTTGTGAGAATTAGTTGTGAGGTTATTTTTTCATCATGTTGTAATTGCAAGTGGTTGCTAAGCGGTGCAGTTGCTAAACGAGACCGCATGGTTTGCAAAGTGCCCCCTTAGATACTTTGTCCGGCCTTGGATAGTGATATTCCAAGGGAGTTCAAAAGCGCTACGAAAGGCGGCGTTTCCAAGAACTTCATGGAATTACAGCAACATCTTTTCTCATAATAACTGGCCTTTCTTTGTTTTCTTTGGGAAGCATATTCATAAATAGGCATTAGCAATCTCAACATAGACCCACATGCAAACAATGCAAGATTTTATGCAAGGAATTTAGTATTTTTTTACATTTACAAATGTTTAACATGCTTCTCATATGGATTCGTAAGCAGTGTCCTGCCTAATCTAACTTACCTCCATAGTTGGTACTGCACATGTCAGGCTATTTTCTGGGCCTCCTAAATGTGCTAACATTTATGAACTCTTTCAGTGTTCCTTTACCATTTAAAATATCACTTTTCATCTCCTCTTAACTTTTATCACCTCCCATAGAAGGATTTTTTTTTTGATAGCCCAGTTAGATGTATCGGGTGATAAGTATGAGAAAGCGGGATTCAACAAAGCTCAGACCAACCTTGCGTCATAAGTAAATATGTCCATTTAATCAGAGCCATGAGTAAGAGTTGAAGGTCAGTTTACCCTCCAAAGCTAAGATTTACTAGCTCATAATTGCCCATTGCAGTCACTGTTCACAGGGCTTCCAAGTGACTATATGTAAATATGAAGTTGGTAAATGTTCCTCTCAGCAGATTCAAATGACTGACTTAATTGTGAGGTTAGCTGCCTTTCCTTTCCTTTCCTTTCCTTTCCTTTCCTTTCCTTTCATTTCATTTCATTTCATTTCATTTTTTCCTTTCCTTTCCTTTCCTTTCATTTCCTTTCATTTCCTTTCATTTTTTCCTTTCCTTTCCTTTCCTTTCCTTTCCTTTCCTTTCATTTCATTTCATTTCATTTCATTTCATTTCATTTTTTCCTTTCCTTTCCTTTCCTTTCCTTTCCTTTCCTTTCCTTTCCTTCTTTCCTTTCCTTCTCTTCCCTCCTTCCCTTTCCTTCTTCCCTTTCCTTTCCTTTCCTTTCCTTTCATTTTTTCCTTTCCTTCCCTTCCCTTCCCTTTCCTCCTTCCCTTCCCTTTCCTTTCCTTCCCTTTCCTTCCCTTTCCTTTCCTTCTTTCCTTTCCTTTCCTCCTTCCCTTTCCTTCCTTTCCTTTCCCTCTTTCCTTCCCTTTCCTCCTTCCCTTTCCTTCCTTTCCTTTCCTTTCCTTCTTTCCTTTCCTTTCCTTTCCTCCTTCCCTTTCCTTCCTTTCCTTCTTTCCTTTCCTTTCCCCCTTTCCCCCTTTTTCCCTTTTTCTCTTTTTCCTTTCCTGCTCTGGTTTTAATTGTGTTCAGTCTTGCTCCTTCCCCTTCTGATTGCAGCCACAGCTAAGCATACACAGTTTAGGTAAAAGGGGTCATTGGTTTAATGACAGACATATAAGCATTGCTTTATGTCAATAAGAGCCTATTGATCTAAATTCCTCTCTCGTATGCCTCAGTAGTTTAAGAGAAGCTGCGCCAATGCTAGAATGCATGGACTTCTGCTTTAAAGCAATAAAACAAGCAGGCCCTGAAAATGACCAACTATAGATTGCTTTTTCCTTTTAATGACCTGCTCTTAAAGCAATTTCTTTTTAGAGTAAATGCATATTCTTGGCCTTTGTTTGCCCGGATCAAAAGATAACGCTTCTCACATTCTAGGAAGTCTGTTTCAAAGAATGGTTACCAGAGCCTCACGCAAGCCCTGCACTCTCAGTGCCAGGGGCTAGAGACACTGTGCTTTGAAAACATGGCACTCTGTTTGTGTGAAAAGCTGCTGAATGGTGGAAGTAAAACACCCAACATTTTTGCAGAGATGGAAGCTTTCAGGAAATCGGGAGACAGAGTTTGGCCTTACTTTTGTAGGATGTGCTGCATTGAAATGGGAAGGAAGATTTGTGAGTGTTTTAATCCCATCAAAAAAGCTTTTACTCTTCCTCCCGTTTGAGGGAATGAAGTAGCTGGTTTTTCCAAAGTAATTGGGTGTTTGTATTATTATTTTTTGGTTAATTATGGTAGTGAAGCCCAGTGGATGTGATAGTGGGATGGAGAAGAAGTTGCCCCCTACTTTTTCCTTAGAGAGTGTATTTTGTTGCAGGTTCCCTCTTTGGGAAAATTGGAATGATTTGGGGTTAACACAATTTTTTTGGTTGTGGTTGCTGTTCTTTTACAAATAAATAAATAAAGGGGGGAGGATTAGATCCTCTAAGTTTTGATCCTGATCCAGTCTTCCTTTTTCTGTATCAAGGCATCATTTGTTGTTGAGAACCATCACATAAACACATGGCATCTACATCTCCAGATAAGCAAGAGGTACCCACTGTCTGGAGAGAAATGACATGTTGGAAAGCTTCACCTCATATTCAAAAGTCCTGCCTTCTTCAGACAATCCCTGCCTTCTTCAAAGTTTCTCAACTTGGGCAATTTGAAAACGTGTGGACTTCAGCTCCCAGAATACCCCACCCAGGGGCATTTTTTTTAAAAAAAGTAGTAATCTATGCACTACCAAAACCTTGACCTTTAACTTTAATCCATTGAGGTACCTTGATTCAAAACTTTGGTGAAATGATGCATCATATTTTTGAGGCACCATTTTCACCCAAGTTTTGAATCAAGGTACCTCAATGGGATAATCTACAGACGACGTCCCAAATCCAGGACTCGGGACTCCCAAGGGAATGAAAATTGGGAAAGTTGTGGCTGCTCCGGTGCTACTGGCTAATAATGCTGGGCGGCTGCTGCAGTCATGTGACCTTCATTTTCGATTTCCATGACAGTTTCCCAGCCAATCTCGCAATCCCTCATCCCCCCCCCAACCCAGCAGCAGCCACTTAACTGCCTGTTGGGAAGGGAAGGGTTAGGGTTAGGGTTAGAGGTAGGTTTAGGTTTAGGGTAAGCCAGGGCCAGGGCCAGGGCCAAAGGCAAAGGCAAAGGCAAGGGCAAGGGCAAGGGCAAGGGCAAGGGCAAGGGCAAGGGCAAGGGCAAGGGCAAGGGCAAGGGCAAGGGCAAGGGCAGGGCAAGGCAGATTTCTGATGCTTCCTGCCAGTTTCCACAAGGAAACTCAATAGGGAAACTGGCAGAAAGTTGGAAATCCCTTCTGCTCCCACTGTTTTTTTGCCCACCAGCGGTTATTCTGTTTCTCTGTTTAGGTAAGGAAATATTCCTGAAATGTTTATTCAACAGGGCATGGGTTATCTAGTTTTCTTCTGAAGGCAGAGCATAGCAGGCCACACAAAAAAGGGTTATAAATTGCACAGCCTGAGAGTAATGCAAGAGAAGATCCTTTCTGATACACCTGACAGAGGGCCCCCTGAAAATTAGCCATCTTTACAACAGATTCTCCTGCAGATGCCAGGAAAATTTTCAACACAGCATTGTATATATCTCCTAATTATCTTTTCTTTCAAGTTAAGGAAAAGCAGGTGTGATTTGAGAACACACAGTTTTCTACAGCAACAGAATTACAGGCTTAGATCACTCCTAATCTTGAATAAATTAGTCATCATTTCCACCCAGTCAGCAATCAAAGGATTGAAAAATTGGGAAAAAATATTCTGTATTGCAAGCAGTATGCTAGAAGTACAGAATCTGATATTGCCCTATTCTTCTTTATACTGGGTATGTTTATTTAAATGAGCTTCTTGGTTCATACTCCATTCTCTGGGTTATTACACAAATATTTTATGCTTTCGTCATTTTACAAGTGCATTAGCTCTTAGGAAGTATAGTGGTTTTATTAGGGTTCCATACAATAGTGATAAAGAAAGCCGCCAGAGAGGTTTAAATTTTATATTTTCAGCTGCACTAATTATTCTCCAGGGAATTAATTAGGGAAACAATTTCTAGCTTTTTAACAAGTTTATACTCACATTCAAGACTGATTTAAGAATCAGTTTGAACTGTAATTACATAGATATTCCCTTCTACCCACTCAAAAAAAAATCTACTCTTATTTCTATACTTGTAAGCTGATGATCAGAGAGTATAGGTATTGTTACGGTCGGACGGACGTAGTAGCGATTTGCATAACCACCGCTGATTGGCTAATCTAGCGGCGGGAGAAATAAACTCCTGTCAGTGGACAGCAGGCTTCAGGGAAGCCCTTAAAGTGGCTTCCCTGCAGCCTGCCGGCAGTCCGTATTAGTTCTAGCTAATAGACAATAAAGGTGCTGAATTGTTCCTGTGACTCGCCTCTTCCTTTACGCGCGAATCTAACAGGTATCATTTTTAAACTTTACCTATTGACACATAAAGAAAAGGCCCATAAAGTAATATTCTCATCCATTTCTCTAACATTATTTTTTTTTAATGACAGGTAAGCATTTTATGAATAAGATTAACATACTCGTTGCCAGGATTCTTTGTGAAATATTTCATTTAAGCATGCCAGGTTAATTCAGGGTGATTCCAGCACAGAGTTCCTTGAAGTATGTATGTAAATATTTTTTTTAGAAAAAATACCCTCCATATGTTTAATTAAGTTAGGGTAACTAAGTGTTGTTGGGCAGTTGTGTTTCCTAGAAAAGCTGTGAATACTTACCATAACTATTTCCCTGCAGAGCCAAATTCTCAGTCTAAATCATCTCTCATCTGCTGTACTCCTTCATCTCCTCTGTTTCAAACTCAGTTGTACCCTTACTATACCATTAGCAATGAAATGAAATTAATTATGGTCCTAAGCAGGGGTGGGTTCCTCCCGGTTCAGACTGGATCGCCCGAACCGGTAGCGACCCGCTGGTGACATCACTGTCGGTGCCGTTCCGTGCACGCCACCATTTTTTTGGGAATTTTCCCCTTCCGCAGCTTGAAAAAGAGCCCTCCCGCCTGCCCACGGGTGAATTCTGACCTTTATTTCTTTGCCCGAAGCTCAGCTGATGAGTTCCTCAGCTGTGTTTCGGGCTCATTCCTGCTTCTGAGCATGCGCGGAAGCAAAATTGCACAAGGGGACGCGCACGCACACATGAGCGGAGCGAGCTCGCAGCACGTGAAACAGTGCGATGCGAACTGATGGCGAAGGTAAGTGGAACCCACCCCTGGTCCTAAGGGCAAATATGAATATTATTGATCTAATCAGTTAATGAAATTGAAAACTTTGAGCGAGGAGGCCTTTGACTATCACAGCAAGGGTACCGTCTTCTTCTGCTCTGCTGTTCTTACTTCAGACTGAAGTGTATCATTCTGAAGATTTGGACTCTGCTCACAGAATATATTTCCATTTCCATTTGCAATTTAGGCTATTTTTCATATTTATCGTTCTCACTTATAAGCATAGAGAGACAAGCAGAAATCTAGATCAGGATCCCAAGAATTAAATTTTTTGAATGATAGCCCTTCCTCTTCCCACTCAGCTAGGATTTAGAGGAGGGCTCCAAAATGAGCCAAGAACTATAGAAAGAAATCTAAGAGTTATCTCTGAACCAAAAAGCAATCCACAGATAGGATTATTTGAAAATGGGCTTGAGGAAGAACAAATGCACATTTGTTTTCAAATGCTTAGTAAAGTCTTGTTGCTTCAATCAACTCCCTGTGGACAAGAAATATATTTCTTCCAGCTCCTAAGAATCCAATGATCACATTATTTTCTTCCTATAGTCTAGACGAGCAGGGTGGATAGCCAGGCGAGCTAAGCTGAGTTTCCCTCTTTGTCCCACAAGAGAAAAGAAAATTACCACATGGGATCCAACCATCTGAAGGGAGGTGGATGGTATGCAAATTTAATAACAAAATACATAAATAATAATAATAGCACAATCAATCACTATAACAGTACTGAGGAAGCAAGAAAAATTTTCAGGATCTTGGCTAATATGAGCTGTCCATCAGACTGAGTAAGGACTTTCTTTGATCTAGATCAGTGTTTCTCAACCTCAACTTTTCTAGAGTTGAAATCCATCTGTCTTAGAGTTGCCAAGGTTGGGAAACCCTATGATTGATGGACAGATTGAATGATTACATGCCATCAAGCCCATAAGGAAAAAAGAAGACATGTCCAAACCTGTGTAAGAAGTCAAGGTACAGATTAGTGGAACTATTCGGGCTCTACTGGCTACACTCTAATGTGGTAAGATAGATGAGGATGATTTGAAGCAGATAGGAGGAAGATAGAGGGCATGAACTGGATCACCTTGGGCAGTGTTGGGACCAGCAGAAGATCATCAGCCATGGAGGGAGAAGAACTTCCTGATGTGAGGCCCATGATGCCATAGCTGGAGTGGATGTCCTTTTGCTAGAAGAGAGAGTGGGGGAAACGAGCTGGATTAGCCTTAGCTGCCTCAATACAATTGAGCTACAGGAATAAGGTAAGAATACTGCTCTTTCATTGTTCCCCTTGCTGTAAGATGACTTCCTTCATTAATACAAGGTTGGCAGGGGAGTTCCCAAGGCTTATTTTTCTCAGGAACAGCAGTCTGCCTTCCTGAGAGACAAAATGCAGGTAGCTCAGGAGTTTATAGTGACTATGGCACCCATGAATCTGTCCCAAATCATATGGGGTTCTTCATGGGGCTGCCTTTAAAAAAAAATTCAGAAGCTCAACCTAGAAGCTCAACCTAGAAGAATGATGAGTATATTTTGGGGCACTCGTTTAACACCTCTACTCTGAGAGCTATCCTGGTGGTTTCTGGATACCATTAAAGGTGGTGGTTGTGATCTTCATGAGTCAGCCTGGGTACCTGTAAGACCATCTTCTCCCATCTACAATATTCAGTAGTGTGAGATTACTACATGTCACCTCAATTAGAGACTGTTATATCATGAGTCCTTTTCACTTACAGAAATGAGAATATAGTGAGCAAAGATACAGGGTGGGATGCTGCATTCTATTTACCATCCAGTCATTTCTGCAGAAAATACTTTTAGGGACAATGTAAATAAAGAAGATAATTCAACATTTTTATATTGCAGATAAGTTTATGATGACACCAAATATATGTATGCCTGATAAAAAGTGAATTATTGTAAAAACTATAAAGCACATAGAAAGGAAAGAGACTTACTCTTAGTCCTTTCTTTCCCTTTCTTTCATGAGCTAATGAGGAAAACCAAGAAGTTACTTTTATTAACTCATACATAATTAAGAATCATAAATAAAAGTTGTTTAAAAGAAGCAAATATTAAAAGAAGCAATTAACATAATAGTATAATATTAGTCTGGTTGCACTCTTAAAAATTCTCAATAGAACACAAAGCACTAGTCCTACTGTACAGGGATTATATGCACCATGCAATGTAGAAAAAGAAAGAAAGGAAGGAAGGAAGGAAGGAAGGAAGGAAGGAAGGAAGGAAGGAAGGAAGAAAAAAGGAAGAAAAAAAGGAAGGGAGGGAGGGAGGGAGGGAGGAAGAAAGAAAGAAAGAAAGAAAGAAAGAAAGAAAGAAAGAAAGAAAGAAAGAAAGAAAGAAAGAAAGAAAGAAGAGGGAGGGAGGGAGGAAAGGGAAGGGAGGGAGAAAGAGAGAGAGACAGAGAGAGAGAGAAAGAAGAAAGAAAGAAAGAAAAGAAAGAAAGAAAGAAAGAAAGAAAAGAAAGAAAGAGGGAGGGAGGGAAGGAAGGAAGGAAGGAAGGAAGGAAGGAAGGAAGGAAGGAAGGAAGGAAGGAAGGAAGGAAGGAAGGAAGGAAGGAAGGAAGGAAGGAAGGAAGGAAGGAAATACCAGCACATTGTAAAGGGAAAGGGCAAACATTGCTACTACAGTACAATGCTTTATAACCACCACAACATGAGTTTTGAGTCTGTTTGCTTTTTACCTTTGCCAGCATTTCGACTAAGATTGAAATTTGCATGCAAACAAGGTTATTCTATGTTTGTGGGAATTTTCTTATTCCCTGAACAGATTGGTTTTCAAGTCTCTGTCTTCCAGCTTCCTTTTCAGTCAGTTTGGCCAGGAAAAAAAAAACCCCTGAATACAAGTCTTGCTTATATAGTATCACGATACAGAGAAGGTTTTACGGGCTTTGCAGTACTGATAATTGGTGATAATTTCAAAAAAAGATCCTTCTTGATTACACTAAGCTGTGGATTTGCAGGGAATGCTGCCTGTCATTGTGATTGATAGAAGATGTTTACACCTTCACTGTTACTCTGCTTATTAATGTTCTAAGAAAGGACATATTGCAATTGCTCTTTCTCATTGAAGTCCATTGTCAAAATTATAATTGGGTGAATTGGTTACTCTAGGCATCATAATTGCATTCTTTACGTCTATTGTACAACTTGCTTTTCTCTTCCAAATTCTGTATTGCTGGGAAAGATTGAAATTGATAAAGATGGACGTCTATATTGCTGGGAAAGAGAAGAGGAAGATCAGCAAAAAGTATATGGATTTGAATACACCAACGATAGCTGTATATTGAAATTTCTGAAAGGCTAGGATGGAGCTGATTATCCTTTGGTGGTTGGTAAAAATTGGCACCAATTTAATGGTACATAATCAAGCAATCAATAATTTGCTTTGATATGAAAGCAAAACGCCTGATTGTTGGCTATAAAATTCTTTCATATTTTGGAATAGAGTGATATTCCTGGAGCACATCTATCCCTGGATAGCAACTCCCATTAGTATTCAACATAGTGAGAGGAAGATGTATAGAGGAAGAAGATCGGCATAGATAGTCCCCAAATATTTTGGCTGATTAATTTTCTTCTGTTTAGTTCATTTGATAAGAAATCAGAGAATTCCCAGCTTAGTTAAGATATTACTAAATTATGGTTCAATGACATTTGTAGGATCATTAATTCCTCAGTCCTATCTTACCTGGACAGCTCTGCACTGATTGTGGGATAGAACCAGGGGTGGGATTCTATCGGTTCGGACCAGTTCGGGTGAACTGGATGCTCTGACGATCAGCTGGGAATGAACCGGTTCGCTCTGACAATCAAGTGGGCCTGCGCGTGCGCACTTTACTGATCTATATCTTCTCAGCTGATTCACGTGGCAGAGCGGATTGCTGCGCCTCAGCTGTGTTTCTCTCCAGCAATAATGCAGAAGGTAAGTTTTTGTTAAACTGCGCAGGCGTGTGCACACACAAAGGGCGTGATCACCGAACCAATTGTTAAACCGGCAGGATCTCACCACTGGATAGATCTGGTAGGCATCATATTGTGGCAGACATAGTAATCTACAGCAGCGTTCCCCAACCTTTTCAGGTTTGCAGTCTGGCATTGGTGTGGGGGCAAGGAGGGAAGAGGAGATGGTTTTGCGTGAGAGGCAGGCTCATGCATGCAGCGCTTCATTTGCGTGAGGGGCAGGTGCATGCACCCATCGCTCACGTGAGTGGGGCTGCGAGCACCAGCGCCCACTGCTCACATGAGTGGGGCTGTGTGAATGTGCCAGCTCGCAACTCACACGGACCAGTTGCAAATAGGCCACGGCCCGGTAGTGGGCCGAGGCCCACAGGTTAGGGACCCCTGATCTACAAGATATGTTCCATATATTTTGCAACTTCTTTCAGTGAGGAGAAGCATACATTGACAGAGTGTTAATGCAAAATTATATGAAGTCCTTCAAATATGTTGTAGTGAAATTCCCCAAGTTGGCTGTGTAATTCACACTTGCAGATGAATTTTGAGTCTAGCACTCCATGTTGCTATAAGAGCGTTATGAAATGTGGGAGATGTATATGCTTTATGCACAAAATGAAAGAACTGTTTCTAGGTAGCCTCATGAATAGTAGCTAATTATGAACAGTTGCTGGAATATACCAGATTATATGTACAGGCATATAGGGAAGTATGAAAAATTGAATTAGAACGCCAAGTGCATGAATTAATACCACTTTTGCATTGAGATATCATATATCTAGATTCAAACATGACTAAATGAACAAAAAATAGTTTGAAAAAATTGCAAGTCTATCCTTCTTTTAAAGAAGAAATCAATATGTTCATCTACTGTAATTGTTGGAGACATAGCACTCCAAAGGCAACAGTTCCTACAGTTTGGAAACTAATAGAAAGATAAAAAATTGGATATTCTGATTGCAAAGAGAATGATGCTACAGAATTAGAATTACATCCACTCTCTATCTTGTCTGAAAAGTTCACTTGTCTTTCATTATCGGAATGAATAGGAATTCTACTTGGGGGACTATTTAAAAATGCAGATTGCTTACACTGGGCAAAATGTTAATTTCTTTCTTTTTCTTCTTCTTACTGGTCTTGAATGCTAATAATGTAATTGTCCAGCATAACATGAATATAGATATAGAATAGACGGGGGTATCCTTTTTGTCTGGATTCTTTCTTTCTGCATATTATAGAAATAGAAATAAATTATGGAGGCATTGTTGTTTTTTAAATGAGCACACCAAAGAAGAAATCTTTTTATTCTACAATGCCCACATGCACTTAAGAAATATATCCTGAGAAAGGTGTATTCTAGAGTAGGGCTGCACATTTCTGGATTCTATTGGGAAAGAAAAGACATAAAAACCATGGAGAGACCCTGAGCCATCACATATTTGCAGTGACTGTTGTTCTCTGATTTAATAGAGTTTAAAAAAATCTGCTCAGACACTTAATCAGAATAGTCTTACCTTAGTCCTGCCTAGTGAAATGGAATGGGAAATTTAGTTCCTTTCTAAATTGTCATAATAGGACAAGAAAAAGAACTTGAAAGGCCTACCACTCCAGCATAAGTCTTGTCAGACAGGAACATAATTGCCTAAATGGGTAATTTCAAATAATCTTCCAGTAGTTCAGCCATTCAGTTTGACTACTGAAGAGTGCAGTTGCCTCTGGTCCTTTCCTTGCTCTCCCACAGTTTCCATTATTGTTATTATTATTATTATTATTTCTTATCTTCCACTGGTGACATTTTTCAAATATGTGTAGCAAAGAAAGGATATGAACCTAGAGAGAAAAAGAGAAAAGGTGAGGGAGAGATGAGAGGCTGTGGATTTAAAGTAGCAAACTTTCCAGCTTGGCATTTAAAGATTTTTGCAGTTGGGAAGAACACTTCATCAAGATGTTCTTAAAACAACTTTAAGTTATCTCTCAGAGTTTTGTTGCAATGTCTGGAAGTCGAGTCATGGTGATTGGACTTACTTTATTGTTGGTTTGAGAGACCTTTCGCTGCTTACCCAAATAGCTTCTTCAATCTGAACAAGTTGGTTAGGGGAATCTGAGTAGGCAGAGAGCCATTGGAATGTCCTAAAATGTCCTAAAATTCTTAGAGGTATTCCCACGCCAACCTCAAGGTTTCTTCCCCAAAATGCATGGCAGTATGTTGATGAACATCTACCCGGATGACTGAGAATCTTCACTGACAGTTCTTTGCAATGTTTATTTTCCTTGCAAGACTCTTAGCTCTGCTGAGGATTAACTCCCAAGTAAAAGGGCACCTGGCCTTGGCTTTCTGAATAGGCAGCAACCGTTGTCGTCATCATCATCATCATCATCATCATCATCATCATCATCATTATTATTATTATTATTTGTCATTGTATGTATACACATAGTACACCCATACAACGAAATTCACATAATGCTTCAAGACCAGTCTCAACACACATAGCAATCCCCACCCACCACGAATTCCCCACCCTGAACCACTCAAGCATCCATACAACAGACCAAGTAATACTATCCAACAGCTCACTGATGGTTACCCTTCAATTTATTATTAAGGGCAATTATAGCTCTAGGATAAAAAATATTCAGAAAGCGTGTGGTCCGAGTTTTAATTGTTCTGTATCTTCTGCCAGAAGGCAACAGTTCAAAAAGGATGAGAAGAGTCTCTGAGAATATTGTGCAACTTCCTAGAACAGCGAGATGCAGAGATATCGTTCAGGACTGGTAGCTGGAGCCCAATGATATTCTGGACTCATTGTTCTTGTTAATGAGCCCCACCACTGTCGTATCGTCCTCAAACTTAATAATTGCATTGGTATTATACAATGGGGTGCAGTCATATGTATACAAGGAATATAGGAAAGGGCTTAGCACACAACCCTGGGGGATTCCTGTGCTTAATGTCAGAATGGAAGAATGATGAGATCCCATCCTTACTGCCTGTGGCCTATCTGTCAAAAAATCCTTTATCCACAAACAAATCCTCTGATCTATACCCAAATTTGACATTTTAAGAAACAACCTATTGGGTAGAATGGTGTTAAAGGCAGAGCTATAATCCACAAATAACAGCCTTACATAAGTTCCCTGTTGTTCCAAATGATTCAATACAGTATGAATAATAATAGACAAAGCATCATCAGTTGATCTATTGCTCCTATATGCAAATTGATATGGATCCAAAGTAGATGGAAGACCAACCTTAATATAGTTCAACACCAGTTTCTCAAAACATTTCATGACAACAGATGTCAAAGCTACTGGTCTATAATCATTAAGGGATGCCACTGCTGTCTGCTTGGGGGCTGGCACTATAATGGATGTCTTCAGGCAGGTAGGGATAGAGCACCACAACAGGGATAGATTGAAAATATCCGTGAACACTCCAGCTAGCTCTGCAGCACAGTCCCTAACAACTCGACCCTTGATTCCATCAGGCCCAGCTGCCTTCCGGATATTAACATTCTGGAAAGCGCGTCTCATGTCAGATATCTGCAGTAGAAGTGGTTGTCTATCAATGGTAGATGTTAGTGATGTTCTATCAGTGGTGAATGCTGGAATGATGGTCGTTCCTGTTTCCACCTCAAAATGACTAAAGAATTGATTTAGCTGCTCAGCCAAAGAATCACTACCACTGGACAAGCTATTTTTATTTCTCTGCCCCGTGATTTGTCTCAGGCCTTGCCATACCCGACGAGAGTCTGAGTTCTCAAAAAGATGTTCAATCCTCTGTCTGTATGTAGCTTTAGCAGCCCTGATACCCTTTTTCAATTTAGCTCTTGCCTCACTATACTGTATATAGTGTACTATGAATTAGATTATTTTAGAGGAAAAGAGGTAGCCTATTTCCTGAATACAGATTTCAATGAAATCAGAGATACATCAACATGTAAACAGGATGTTGACTGCCTGTGTATTAGATAGCATTGCACAGAGAGTGGCTCAAAGAATGATTGGGGGTGGGGTGGGGCAGGGGTGAAATCCTCCCGGTTCGCTCTTACCTGTTGGTCGCCGCACAGCCGAAGAACCTGGCGGCGTTCGCAGCGCGGGGCTTCCCCGCCCGCTTCCCCCACCCGCCTGGATGCTGGCATTTGCGTTCTTTTGCCCTCTGCACAAGTAGAACGCTTTGCGCATGCGCAGAGGGCAAAAGAACACAAATGCCGGCGTCCAGGTGGGCGGGGGAAGCGGGTGGGGGAAGCCCTGTGCCGCGAACGCCGCCAGGTTCTTCGGCTGTGTGGCGACCAACAGGTAAGAGCGGACTGGGAGGATTTCACCCCTGGGGTGGGGGTTGGTGAATTGGCATTGCCGGAGAGAAGCCTTACAACAATGCTTTATTCTGTAGCATTATTTTGCACTGAGAGGGGTCTAACCCAGTCTTGGCCTAAAGTTTAGGCCAAGTTAAAGCACTTCTGCTTGACAGCACTCCCATGTGGGAGCCAGATTAGAATGTTTACCTACCACATATATCACCCCCTCAGTGGTGGCTGAGGTCAGGCAATCCTGAGGTTGGGAGGTAGGAACATATGGTGCCACTCTGATTCAAGGGCCTTTCAGTCTTACAGAGAGCACCACAAAATTGTGGTAGCTTCCATATGGCCACCATAATGTGTAACTTAACTGTGAGATCTGCTGAAACTCTGTATAAAGAGCATTCTTGTTTTCATATTTGTGGGGTCCAGCATTAGGCCTACATTTTATTTATTTGTTTGTTTCTTTGTTTGTTTGTTTGTCAAAATGTGTACAAGATAACAGGATAATATGTTTATGATATAAACATAAACAAAAGCAAAGTATGAATAGGTACATTTGGACAATAGGACAGTAGGACAGGGACAGTAGGCACGATGGTGCGCTTATGTATGCCCCTTACAGACCTCTTAGGAATTTATTTAGTGACATTTATATACCGCCTCACAGTACAAGCACTCTCTAAGCAGTTTACACCAGTAAGCAATGTATATTTATATTGCCCCCAACAATCTGGGTCCTCATTTTACCTACCTCGGAAGGATGGAAGGCTGAGTCAACCTTGAGCCGGTGAGATTTGAACTGCTGACCTGCGGATCAGTGTCAGCTAAAGTGGCCTGCAGTACCTGCCTCTAACCGCTGCGCCACATGGGGTGAGGTCGACTGTAGACAGTCTAAGGTTAAAGTTTTTGGAGTTTGGGGAAGAAACCACATATGGAGTCGCTGTTTTAAAAATTAAACACAAGCCACCAATCCTCTTAAAAAGATTACATCCTCTCTCCCCCCCCTCCTCAATTTCAATTCTACATATCCCCCACATCATCTCCCACAGTCCTCCCTTTGAATATTTCAATCTTTCACTACATTTCCAATAACCCTTCTGGAGTTGCCAAAGCAGGTTCGGGCTAGGCTTTAAAGTGTGTTGTCATACTTCCGAAGTGTTTATGGAGACTGACATTCTCTTTTTTTTATCTGAGGTCACCAATGACTACATTAATTACAACAGAAATAATCTCTAAAAAGACAGAGATTTTGTAAATTAGCAACAGTGATTCCGCTATGGATCCTACTGTGAAATCAATACCTTTTGCACGGGAGGAAAATGAAGCCCATCTGTGCATGTGAGAGAGAAAAAGACAGAGAGAGAGAGAGAAGGCATGACAATTTATACACAGTTACTTCCTAGCCTTAACTTCACCTTGCAATGTGAAAATTGAGATCAGAAATGTATTAAATGAACATTTTTACCCAGGGATCTCTCTTACAGAATTCTCTGACTAAATAAAGCAATGATGTTTTTATACCACATATTTTAGCTGCTAATTTAACATATTATTTTGCAGTGGTTATTTGTTTTTCGTTTTAAATAGATTTTATTTATTTTATTTTATTTATTTATTTATTTGTCAAACATGTATAGGATAGTAGTAGTTTGTATAAACATAAGTAAAAAGTAACGATAAAAGAGGACAATAGGACAGTAGGACAGGGACGGTAGGCACAGTGGTGCGCTTATGCACGCCCCTTACAGACCTCATAGAAACAAGAAGAGGTCGACTGTAGACAGTCTAAGGTTAAAGTTTTTGGGGTTTGGGGAAGAAACCACAGAGTCAGGTAGTGCATTCCAGGCATTGATCACTCTGTTGCTGAAGTCGTATTTTCTGCAGTCTAGTTTGGAGCATTTTACATTAAATTTGAATCTATTATGTGCTCGTGTATTGTTGCGGTTGAAGCTGAAGTAGTCATTAACAGGAAGGACATTTTGGTATATGATTTTATGAACTACATTTAGATCAGATCGAAGGCGACGTAGTTCTAAATTGTCTAATCCCAGTATTTCAAGTCTGGTGGAATAAGGTATTTTGTTGTGAGTGGAGGAGTGAAGGACTCTTCTTGTGAAATATTTCTGGACTCTCTCGATTGTATTTATGTCTGATATGCAGTGCAGGTTCCAGACAGGTGAGCTGTATTCCAGAATTGGTCTAACAAATGTTTTGTATGCTCTGGTTAGCAATGTAATGTTGCCAGAGAAGATGCTACGCTAGATGTGGGTTATTGGCTGAAAGTCCCCTCCCAACCACCCTTTGATTTCCAAGGCCTCTGGATTTGAGTTTTATTTGCACAAATTGTGATCCATCTCTCAGGATGCCTGCTACTATCGTTGTGAACAGCACTGAAACACTGATGTTGAATGTCCACTTTTTCAAAATGATGTGTGTTTGTTTTTTTTAAGATTTTCTAGGCCAATATATGGCTCAGACAATGTGTAACTCAGTCCCTAGAGTTTGATGACAGTGCAACCAATGGCCGTTAGGATAACTCCAAAAGATGGCTGCCACAAATGAATGTGCACTTTGCATCTTGCCATCTAGAAGTCACCTCATCTTTAGCTACTCTAAGATAATCAGCCTTCCATGAAGGCTGCTTATTATCTTGGTATCCAGTTACTTCCAAAGACTCAAGATGCACATTCCCCAACCACCACCATTTTCCCTCCATGGAAATCTTAAGCCCAATGGGATTCATTGATGAGCAGGAATTTTGGAGCCAAAGTTAACTATTAGCATTTGGTCCTACATATTGTAAATATTTTCTGGGAGCTGAAATTCAGTGTCCAAAGGAGAAGACTGTTCTGTAGTCTCACACATGGCCAGCTTTTTCATCAGTAATTACCGTGTTTCCCTGAAAATATGACCTACCCCGAAATTAAACCCTGGCCTGATTTTTTGGGATGGGTGTAATATAAGCCTTACCCCAAAAATAAGCCCTAGTGAAGGGGGCGTGGCCAGCACAGGATGCAGCCCTTCCCTTCCCCAGTCACCTCATGGAGGCTTGGCCCCTTAATCACTGCCCACAGATCAGCTGAGCCAGCAAGGGCCGGGAGCTGCCTGTCATTCTGTCTCTCTGCGGAGGCCTCCCAGTGCAGGGTTCTGCCACAGCTTCGGAGCAAACCTCCACCTTCCCTGCACAGGATCGCAAGGCTTCGGAGGGAGCATTTTTGGGATGTGCGTCTGTGCAGAGGTCCCCAAGGATAGAACGATCGGCAGGGAAATGGGGGGGGGATTTTCCTGCTGATTGAAGCAAGGCGATGCCTCCAGCCTTGCATCAGGGGACCTCCGCAGGCAACATTTCTGACATGTTAACTTTTAACACCATACTCACAGGAAAATCCCCTCCCATCACGGTTTGATTTGCTTTTTGTGAAGCTTTGTGCTGAGAAAGGTCCATGCTTTCTCGTTCCCTTCTTTCCCCTCCCCTCCTCCAGCTGTCCATTTCAGCTTTCGCAGACAACCGTCCACCAGGGTGGAGGATCCCTTGTGGGGTGTGATCGAACTTCCAACCCCAAAGGACCTGGTGGGCACAAAGCTACCCCAACCCAGAAAGGGGAAGGAGCTGATGGGGGGGGCTGTGGGAAGTTCTGGGAGTTGAAATTCACAAGTCTTTAAATGGCCAAGTGGCTGCCCATGCTGCTGCTGGCCTCTTCGCCCTCCTGGCAGTGCTGCTCTCGGCAGCTCCGGGGGACTGCTCCTGCCTGGCCAGGTTGAATCATCCCAGATTGAAAACCTCTGAAAACGTCTTGAGCGCTGCCAGCCTGCCAGGGCCCTTCGGGAGCGGCTGCCGGTGCCTCACCCACCACTGCCTTTGGGCTGCTGAGCGCCAACCTGCACGCTTATTTGGTCCTGCACACGCCAGGCTTACCTTACATCTACACTGAGTCCAACGCTCTTTGGACCCTGGCAAGCACTGCAGCTCTCTTACCAGCTTTGCGAGGCAGGTGTGGGGCTGCCCTTAGTTGTCTTTGGCACCTGCCTCATCTGCGGCAGCTCTGCAGCCACCTCGCCTTCCACCCGGCCCAGCTCACCACCAAGACCCAATCGAAAGTGTCTGAAAACCTGAGCGCCGGCAGCCTGCCAGGGCTCCTTCATGAGCGACTGCTGGTGGAGCCATGCCGCCTCACCTGCTGCCATCCCACGCACAGTCGGAATGACAGTTGCAGCTCCTGCCAAGGCCCAAAGAGCACCGGGCTCAGTGTAGCTGTAGCCCAGTGCCTGCAGCACCGAGCAGGTGGGCAGGCTGGTGCTCAGCAGCCCAAAGGTGGCAGTGGGCGAGGCAGCATGGGCAGCATGGCTCCACCTGTGACGCCAGCAGCATGGAGCCTGCCAAAGCTGAGAAGTGTCCCAGCAGCACCACTGAAGCTACACCACTGCCACTGGAAGGGGGAGAGAAAGAGAGAGAAATCCGATCCAACCTCAGAGGGCTGGTGGCGATGTTCTCTCTCTCTCTCTCTCTCCCACTCCCCCCTCTATCTCTCCCTCCCTCCCTCCCTCCCTCCCTCCCTCCCTCCCTCCCTCCCTCCCTCCCTCTCTCTCTCTCTCTCTCTCTCTCTCTCTCTCTCTCTCTCTCACACACACACACACACACACAGAGGTCCCTCACACACACACCCTCCAAGGCAGCCACATCCCTTCACTAACCTGCTTTCCAGCTCCTTTCTCTGCTGCGCATGTAGGGCAAGAAGTCTGTGGGACTACTTTGTGAGATTTTTTTTTTCATGAGAAGTTGAAAGGTCTGAACTATGGTTTTTTTTTTTACTGTAGTCCCACAGACTTCTTGCTTTGCACACGCAGCAGAGAACGGAGCTGGAAAGCAGGTTAGTGAAGGGATGTGGCTGCCTTGGAGGGTGGGATGTGTGAGAGGTGTGTGTGTGTGTGTGTGTGTGTGTGTGTGTGTGTGTGTGTGTGTGAAAGAGAGAGAGAGAGAGAGAGAGAGAGAGAGAGAGAGAGAGAGAGAGAGAGAGAGAGAGAGAGAGAGAGAGAGAGAGAGAGAGAGAGAACACATCGCTGCCAGCCCTCCGAGGTTGGATCAGATCTCTCTCTTTCCCCCTCATCCTCCAGCGGCAGTGGTGGAGCTTCAGTGCTTCAGTACCTGAGCTTCTCACCCACCCTGCCTGCTGGCCCAGCTGCTGCTGGGATACTTCTTGGCTGGGGCAGGCCCATGCTGCTGGTGTCGCGGGTGGAGCTGTGCTGCCTCTGCCACCTCCCCTGCTGCTGCCTTTGGGCTGCTGAGTGCTGGCCTGGACACCTATTCAGTGCTGCAGGTATCGGGCTTAGAGCTGTGCTGAGCCTGGCACTCTTCGGGCCCTGGTGGGTGCTGCAGATATCTTATCGGCTCTGCGTGGGGCAGCATAGACTGAGAAAAGGAGGACAGGCAGGAGAAAGCCCAACCCAATGCAAACACTGCCTCCAGTCACCTCTTCATCGTGGTGAAACTCCTCTTTGAAAGGACGATCTGCATGTGCAGTGGGGAGAGTACCATGCTTGCTGAAGGCAGTGGCCTGAGCGATACCTGTGAATCAGCTGTTTCATGGATGGTGAGATGGCCTGCTGCGACCATCACACCATTAGTTAAGGAGGGCATGAGGAGCATTGCTGGGTCTTTTTTCAGCCGCCATTAACAGAAAAAGGGGCACAGTGGCTAGGGTTGTAGAAGCTGCCGCCACGAGGCTGTTCCACCTGGATGGCAGGTGTGATCATTAGGTAAGGGCATGTGGGGTGCATGGGGCAAGTTCTTCCCCCCTTCGGCCTCGCCTCCTCACCTGTTGTCTGCATGGCAAGCAACGAGGAGGCCGAGCGACACGTGGGGCATGTCTCTTGATCTCCTGCCACTTTTGCAGCTGCAAAAACGGCCACGCTTGCTGGAGGTGGCCGCCTGAGCAGCACCCGCGAAGCAGCTCTTTCATGGATGGTGGGATGGCCTGCTGCGACCATCACACTGTTAGGTAAGGAGGATGTGAGGGGCATGTTGCTTGGCCTCCTGCCGCTTTTTGGCTGCAAAATGTGGCTGCAAAAGTGGCCTGAGCGGCACCCGCAAAGCAGATGTTTCGTGGAGATGGTAGGATGGCCTGTTGTGACCCTTTGGGAAGCTGGCGCAAGGGGACACTTGTCCCACCCCCACCTCCTACCGGTACATGGGGAGGAGAAATTAAGACCTCCCCAAAAAGAAGCCCTAGCCGTTTTTTCGGGGGTCAAAAGAAAATAAGACCCGGTCTTATTTTCGGGGAAACACGGTAGTAATAAGATAGCAATGTATGAAGGAGAAATGGGAAACATAAATAAAAGTTTCAGTAAAAATGTGCTTAACTCAAGTCTAAGTTTCTCTCAGAGTTAGCTTTTTTGCATGATTTATAAGATCTAAATGGAATCTTAAAAGCATAATGTTGCTTTCTAAAATCCTAAAATGTCAAGGTTTTAAAACTGGGAAACAATAAGAGATAAATCCAGGACAAGGACAACAGCAACCAAACACCGCAGCACAGATTCAGTTAAAATCCTGGTGTTGAACATTCGGCATCAAGCCCATTTTTGTTGAAATAATGAATTAAGGCTGCGGCCTCCTTTTGCCAGAGAGGCTCCTTGTCTTTAAAAGAGGTTTGGCAAGGCAAAGTTGTTTTCTCCATGCTGGGAAGCATACATGAGTTTCCCTGAAACTTTCTTCAGAAACAGGACAGGGAAAAAACCCTCGGTGGTTTTTCTTTTTTTCAAACCCACCAAATGTAAATGTCAGCAAAATGATGGATTTCTCCATTTCTCGTTCACATTACTCACATATGCAGCTTACCTACTAAAACCTGATTTCAATGTTTTCTTGTTCATAAACCTGAAAATGAACTTGTGTAATAAAAAGCCTTTACTTTTGCTACTGTTAAACCTCAAAGACTTTTCAATTTAGTTATAAAACAACATCTTTAATAGCCAGACTTCACAGGGATGAACTTCATGGCTCTGAGACAAGGCTGAGATCTACTAGATAAGCATGGTTTAGCTCATACGACTTCCGTATAATCAAGCAGGAAGGCAATCTTTGTGTGTTACCCCCAAATCCTGCACATTTCAAGATACACCCACGTAACACCTATACTCCGCCAGTTGCATTGGCTGCCCATTGGTCTCCGGGTGCAATTCAAGGTGTTGATCATCATCTTTAAAGCCCTACATGGCTTAGGACCAGGTTACCTCCGGGACCGCATCCTACCTCATACTTCCCTTCGACCGGTTAGGTCCCACAGAGTGGGTCTCCTCCAGGTCCCGTCAGCCAAACAATGCCGACTGGTGGGGCCTAGCCTTCTCTGTAGGGGCCCCTGTTCTCTGGAACCAACTTCCCCCAGAGATCCAAATCATCCCCACCTTGCTGGCCTTCCGAAAAGCCATTAAGACATGGCTCTTCTTGCAGGCGGGGTGATTCTGAGACAATTTTACACCTGAGGTCTCCCCCATGTATGCATGGTGTTGTATGTCTTTCTTTTTAACTTTTTTAAATTGTTTTTAATGATTTCATTGTTTGGTGTTCTTTAAAATGCTGTACACCGCCCTGAGTCCTTAGGGAGTAGGGCGGCATAGAAGAATTCCCAAATAAATAAATAAATAAATAAATAAATTTCACTTTTTTATATATATATGGCATTTTTAAGCTGACCACAGGGAGTGCTTGTGTTTTTAAAAAATGCAGTCCTCTAAGACAGTGTTTTTTTTAAACTTGGCAACTTTAAGATATGTAGACTTCAACTCCCAGAATTTCCCAGACAGCCCTAATGCTCAAGGGGAGCGAGCACTTCCGTCGGGAAGGTAAGTGGAACCCACCCCTGATTCTATCCCTCTTGTGTCCCCATGATTGCTGCTGGGACAGTGGAGGAAACCAGCACTGAAAAAGATGCTACATTGCTAGATAACTACAGCTATATATCCCAACATGTCCCTTAATTCAAGCTGCTACCTCACTTCAGTTGGCATACTGAAGCTTTTGTCCCCATTAAGACTTGTCAGTCTTCATTCTTTTGAAATGTCATCATTCACCATTAGGCTATTCCAGAGTCTGTCTGACTTATTTACTTACTTACTTGTGTATTGTGGCATTTTCATCTTGCTTATCAAATCAAATCATTATTGTTTTCCAAAGTGCCTCTCATTCCTGAAAGAAAAGAAGAAGAAAATAAAAGAAGCAAAATAGAGCCAAGGTGGTGCAGCAGTTAGAGGCAGGTACTGCAGGCCACTTTAGCTGACACTGATCCGCAGGTCAGCGGTTCAAATCTCACCGGCTAAAGGTTGACTCAGCCTTCCATCCTTCCGAGGTAGGTAAAATGAGGACCCAGATTGTTGGGGGCAATATAAATATACATTGCTTACTGGTGTAAACCGCTTAGAGAGTGCTTGCACTGTGAGGCAGTATATAAATCTCACAAATAAATAAATAAATAAATAAATAAACCCTTTCACAATCTTAAAAAGACAAGCCTCACAAAGAGTAAGGAGTAAAATTTTAAAAAGAAAAGAAAAGAAAAGGTGTGCAAAAAGTGCTGAGCAGGAAGTCCTGGCATTAATATGCACTTCAAGCTCATCTGGTCTTCTCTTCCTCAAGTTCTTGTTTGAGCAGACACAAAGAGCGAGTCCAGGGTATTCTACCTTCCCTTGCTAGACCCAAATAAAAAGTAATGTGAAAATGAGTCCTCTAAAAAATCTTCTACCTCCTTCCTTAATGTCCCCCTTCTGAAATTCTCACCTCCCTTATACTCGGGACACTCCCTTTTGTTAATCCCAAATAACATAACCAGTCTACTTGCCCATAAATTATAGGTATGATTGTCCTGGAGGATCTTTTCTGTTTCTAGCCTGAATATAATGGGTAATTTAAAGCTTCAATTACCACCCTTTAAAAAAGGAGAAGGGTAAAGCAATTCTCCTGTTTCTCTCTTTTTTTAAAATTACTATATATTTATTGGAAATGTCATATAATAACAAAGCAAAAGGAAAAAATAACAGAAAAGTGTGAGAAAAGGGGCATTGGTCCTTACCTGATACGCCTCTTCTCGTAGGGTGGAGCTAACATCCAAGTATGGGATGACACCATCCATTCAGCCAATGAGGACTGGGTCTGTCAAATTGTAGATCTCAGCCTCTGCCTCCATTGCACCCTCTTTGGCGAAGACTGATAGACAGACTCAGCGTGTGTTCTCCCAAGGTCCTCTCAAAAAATAAAAGATCACAATTTGATGTCCCGGAACACAGACCAGACTGACTTTGGGCGGAGTATGGGTGTTACATGGGTGTATCTTGAGACATCCACCACAGCAATGGAGGCAGAGGCGGAGATCTACAATTTGACAGACTCAGTCCTCATTGGCTGAATGGACGGTGGCATCCCATACTTGGATGTTAGCTCCGCCCACTATAGAGAAGAAAAAGGGAAAGAAAACCAAAGTTAAGAAACATGACTTCCAACCTTCTTTTCAGATAGTTACATTTTTATTGTCTCTCTCTTCCCTCTTTAGTCTCTTCGTACCTTCACTTGGGCATCATCTTTCTCAATTTTCCAATCCATGAATTGTTATTTTTTTCTTCTTTCAGCAAAAAGTCCATATAAGGCTTTCAGGCTTTCAAACAAGTTTTTGTTGTTTGTTCTTTGACCAAACTGTTGTTTTTCATTATAGAAGAACAACTGGGCTGGAAGGCTTACAAAGCCATATTATTCTGGTAGGGGGTTAGCCACTAGTCCCTCATTTCATGGGTAAGATGTTTGATTGTCTATGGTGGGATTCATGGCTTAAGCTCTGCAAGACCTTATGTTTATTGTATGCTTGCAACTGGAAAAAAAAAGGGTGGTGGGTGCTCCAGTCTGGTTCTATTCAGGTGAATGGGATTGGCCTGAATGTCCTGAAAAGCAATTATACTGGAATAAAAAGTTCAAGAAGAAGGGAGCAGACAGTTGTGGGGTGGGGGGGACACCCTCTGAAATATAATAAATACTGGTGATGTTTATTTGCTTTGTAAGCACTCTAACTATATACGTCATTATACCAGCCAAACTTGAAAGAGTGTCTGCGTCTATTTTCAGTTTTCCCACAGAGACTGTCTTAGAAAGGTAGATAAATATGCTTCAGCAAGTAATTCTGAGATTATGCATATAATCGCATCCTTTTGAAAAAAAAAGGTCAAAACTTGGTTCGGAGGATTTCAAAACGCCTATTCATGGTACAATACTTTTCTTAGATCCTTTTTAGGGAAATGATCAGAGGTGATCTTATTATGAAGCACCGTCAAGCTACGGCTCTCTCAGCCAACCCCGCACAATCGCTAAATCACTTGTCCGTAGTTTGTTTAGCATTAAGGAAGTTGTCAGAGTGCAGATTATGCTTACCTAGAACTAATCAGAAAGGTAAACATGATTTGTTTCAGGTTTGTTTATTGCTACCTTCTTGGGCAATCCCTGGTAGAAATTGTCTCAGCCCACATTCCAAGTTTACTCTACATAAACTGCAGTCAGATGCTTGCCAGCCATGTCATTCAGGGGAAGGAAACCAGTAGTTACAAGCAAGTATATTCACATTAATCATGACGTAGGGTTCAGCGTAGTTCTTCCTAACTTGGGTACCTATAAATATCTAGGAGGAGGTAAGAGGAACAGAGACATCATCTACACAATGTCATCATCTTCAGGGGTGGGTTCCACTTACCTTCGCCACCGGTTCGCATCGCAACGTTTCACGCGCATCCTCTCATGCAATTTGGCTTCCGCGCATGCTCAGAAGCAGGAATGAGCCCAAAACACAGCTGAGGAGCTGATCAGCTGTGCTTTGGGCAAAGAAATAAAGGTCAGAATTTAATTTAATTTAATTTAATTTAAAGTTCTTATAGGCCGCCCAATCCCGTAGGACTCAGGGCGGCGTACAACAAGGATAAGAACAGTAAAATAAAACATAACAATTTAAGAATTCACCCGCGGGTGGGAGGGCCATTTTTCAAGCCGCGGAAGGGGAAAAAGATGGCAGCGCGCATGGACCACCACCGACAGTGACGTCACCAGCGGGTCGCTACCGGTTCGGGCAATCCGGTCCGAACCAGGAGGAACCCACCCCTGATCATCTTGCACATGACTTTATGGTGAGCATGGGACCCCAAGCTGGACTTCTCCAAATCCTAACATTAATGATTGATGTCTGCATTTTCCCCTCCACCAAGGCAGAAAAAAATAAGCCCTCATTTACTCCCACTCCTATCCACTACATAGATCGCCTATAGCACCTACTGCCTGGAGTTAGAATGGTGGAGCTGATGGTAGATGATAGTAAGTGAAGCATGCAGTGAATAGGAGCTGACAGTCAGGGTGTCCAGTATTTGGCAGTGGAGCTACTTCTCAATTACTCTGTCTTCCTAGGGGATCTGAGGAGGAAGGGCAGGACAATTAGAAGACATATGAACTCTGCCCTTTCAGACACCTGCATATTAATAAAGGGGAGTGTAAAGATGACTCCAAACACTCGTATTCTTCCCTCTAGATCCCCCACAGTGTGCCAGAGGGTAACATGGGGGCAGTACAGTTAGTCCTCGACGTACAATAGTTCATTTAGTGACCGTTCAAAGTTACAACAGCACTGAAAATGTGACTTATGAACATTTTTCACATTTGTGACCGTTGCAGCACCCTCATGGTCTTTGTGATAAAAATTCAGGCGCTTGGCCACTGGCTCATATTTATGACAGTTGCAGTGTCCCGGAGTCATGTGATCGCCTTCTGCGAACTTCTGACAAACAAAGTGAATGGTGAAGTCAGATTCACTTAAGAACCATGTTACTAACTTAACTGCAAGTGATTCACTTAACAACTGCAAGAAATAAAATAGGGCAAAATTTACTTAACAACTATCTCACTTAGCAACAGAAATTTTGGGCTCAATTGTGATTGTAAGTTGAGGGCTACCTATAGTAGCTGAAGCAAGAGCACCAATAGTCCCCAACACATCTGGTCAATGCTCCTGTCAATAGGAAGCATACCATTCAGGGGTGGGTTCCTCCTGGTTCAGACTGGATCGCCCGAACCGGTAGCTACCCACTGGTGACATCACTGTCGGTGCCGGTCCATGCACGCCGCCATCTTTTTTGGGGGATTTTGTGCGAATTTTTCCCCTTCCGCGCCTTGCAAAAGGACCCTCCCACCTGCCCGTGGGTGAATTCTGACCTTTATTTCTTCATCCACAGCTCCTCAGCTGTGTTTCGGGCTCATTCCTGCTTCTGAGCATGCGCGGAAGCCAAATTGCACGAGGGGACGCACGTGAAACATCGTGATGTGAACCGGTGGCGAAGGTAAGTGGAACCCACCCCTGATACCATTGGGATGGGACAGAAAACTTAGAGACATAATGAAATGATATTCTTTCATACAGATGCTGAAAGAAGTAAACTTGCTGTCAAATATAGGTCACTCGAAGATCTGAGATGGGAGAATAGACATGACTTCAAAGATACTCAAGTTACTTGAAATGATGTCATTATCTAGTACATGTCCTATAAGGAGTCAGGAATGCACCATTACTTGCAGATGAAGAGGGGGAAGGACCAACCAACAGTGACTCCAGGTCCTGCTTCATCAACTTCATCATTGCTGAAGCACCAGCCCATTTTCGCTGGCAGAGCAAGTGAAATTAATTCGCTTGCTTTTGGAGACAGAGAATATTTTCCCACCAATTCAAAACCTATACCTTGATTTGAAATATCTGCATGACAACGGCTGAAAAAGAAGAGTAGCTGTAGATCGGGACACAGAAGATGCATAGTTAGCTCGGGATTTTGGCATCAGGTTAAACTGAGGAGGTGAACACAATTTAAAAGTGCATTTGAAGATTTATTTTAAAAAAAACAGTTGAATGAGCAAGCTATTTCCTGCATTAATCTCCCAACTAATGTAATTATATAGCCACAAGCTTTGGCGCCTGATCAGTTAAAAGAACAGCCAGAAACAAAAAGCAAGAAAAAAAAAGGGAGTCTGAGCATACCACATTAACGCCATATTAATCATCACATCTGATAGGAGTAAATGAGCTTTATTGTGGTTCCTGCTTTGCAAATCAAATTTGTAGCCACAGCAGATGTAGCTACACTCTGGTCCTCAAAATATACCTGTTTTCTTAGTATTTCTGTATTGCAGTCATTGTATGGAGATATTCGCTCTTTGCAGAACAAACCTTGTTAAATTTATTTATTTATTTCTCTCCCTCTCTCCTCCCCCCCACCTACCTCTGCATTTAAGTAGCATTATTCTCTGTTTCTGCTATTGTTTCCAACTGTCATTTTATACAGACTGAAAATCACCCAGCTTGTGGGACTGGCCTCCTTTTGAATAGTTTAGGAATTGGTTTCCTTTTTTGCCTCATAAGAAAATCAGTGTAATTATATTTTTTTTCAGCTAGCTTCAAACAAGCATAGCTGTTTTGTACCCATGATACCATGAAGGGCAGGTTTTTCAAACAATCGTCTCTTGTATTCATGCAAGAAATTACAAGTCCGCGTATTGTACTCTTTATACAGTTTCAGGATAAGTGTATACTCAAGGAAATGAGACCAATGATGAGAAAAAAATTGGTTGAGTTATCTTGAAAAATGTATGGATTGATTTGCAACAAGGGTGGATTACCTCAACAGATGCAGTAATTCATTCTCCGCGCTCTTGGTGGAGATATACCAGAAAGAAGCCTTAGGAATAAAAAAAGAACCAAGATATATTCACACATGCAGACTCTTAGACAAAGGGGTGGAGTACTGTCATGACAGTTGTCATTCATACTTTCAGGTCCTTACATTAGAAGTTTAAGTATCCAGTCAGTAACACAGCTTACAAAGCAATGGTCCCATAACTACCTAAATAGGCCTTACTTTATTTAAATAGAATAGAATAGAATAGAATAGAATAGAATAGAATAGAATAGAATAGAATAGCTTTATTGGCCAAGTGTGACTGGACACACAAGGAATTTGTCTTTGGTGCATATGCTCACAGTGTACATAAAAGGAAAAAAAGAAAAAAGAAAAAATACATTCATCAAGAATCATAAGATACAACACTTAGTGATAGTCATAGGTTACTAATAAGCAATCAAATCATACTAGGAAACAAACAGAACAATATAAATTGTAAAAGTACAAACAACATGGTTATAGTCATAAGTGGAAGGAGATAGGTAATAGGAAGGATGAGAAGAATATTAGTAATACAGTCTTAGTAAATAGTTTGACAGTGTTGTGGGAATTAGTTGTTTAGCAGAGTGATGGCATTTGGAAAAAAATTGTCTTTGTGTCTAGTTGTTCTGGTATGCAGTGCCCTATAGTGTTGTTTTGAGGGTAGGAGTTGAAGCAGTTTGTGTCCAGGATGTGAGGGGTCTGTAGATATTTTCTCAGCCCTTTTTTTGACTCGTGCAGTATACAGGTCCTCAATGGAAGGCAGGTTGGTAGCAATTGTTTTCTCTGCAGTTCTAATTATCAGTTGAAGTCTGTGTCTGTCTTGTTTAGTTGCAGAGCCAAACCAGACAGTTATATAACCAGGTAGGTAGTAATTTACAAACTCCAAAAATTCATCCAGCCAAAATTCAAATTCCTTTAAGTCAGGAATTTGCGTTAAGCAACAACTATGAAAAAGAAACTTGCCTTTATACCAGTGATGGTGAACCTTTTTTTGCTCGGGTGCCAAAAGGGCATGCACGTGCATGATAGCACGTGTACATGTGCCCATGCCCATAATGCAATGCCCTCCCCCGAGCATGTGCACACAACCTCCCCACGCGCAGGCCACACTGAAGCCTCCGGACTTCCGGTAGGCCCGTTGGGCCATTTTTCGCCATTCACAGGCTCCGGAGGCTTTCCTGAAGCCCCGGGTGGGCGAAAACGGCCTCCCCCTGCCCTCTGGAAGGCCGAAAATCAGCTGGCCAGAGCTGACATAGGGCAACTCCTCATGTGCCCTCAGATATGGCTCTGTGTGCCACCTGAGGCACATGTGCCATAGGTTTGCCATCACGGCTTTATACATTACAAGTAGTCCTTTTACATACAACCATTTGTTTAGTGACCATAGTCACAACAGCACTGAAAAAAGTGACTAATGATTGTTTTCCACACTTACAACGATTGCAGCATCCCCATGGTCACGTGATCAAAATTCAGACGCTTGGAAACTGACTCGTATTTACGACATTTGCAGTGATCCCCTTTTGCGACTTTCTGACAAGCAAAGTCAATGGAGAAGCCAGATTCACTTAACAACTGTCTTACTAATTAAACAATTGCAGTGATTTATTTAACAACTGTGGCAAGAAAGGTCATAAAATTCACTTAACAAATGTCTCACTTAGCAACAAAAATTATGGGCTCAGTTGTGGTCGTAAGTCAAGGACTACCTGTATTTTAACTGACATTAGTACAATCACAGATCTGTTGAACACGAAACTTATATAGGCCAGTGCTTCAAGAAATATATGTTCACATTAACTACTTGGTTGAAACTCATCACTTTTATGTTCAATTACACAACCAAACAAAAAAAACCAGTTCTTCTCTGAAATAACCTTCTCCAACTTTCCAGATTTGTTGGAACCACAAATCTCCCAGAATTGCCTAGCCCAGAGGTCTTCAAACTTGGCAACTTTAAGACTTCTGGACTTCAACTCCCAGAATTCTCCAGCCAGCATAACTGGCTGGAGAATTCTGGGAGTTGAAGTCCACAAGTCTTAAAGTTTCCAAGTTTGGGGACCCCTGATCCTAGCCAGTGACTAAGAATTCTGGGAGCTGCTGTTCTAACCTACACTTGGCGAACACAAGATTGGAAGGAGTTTGCATTATTATGCGTACAGGATAGCCTTCAGAAAAAAAAATGGCTTCATGGTTATTTGTAAGATGTATAAAAGATGATCCTCCACGTTTCTGCCCCTTTCATATTAAAATGTTTATTTTAATAATGTCTAGGATTTAAAGAGCAACTCCCACATGATATTTTCTGACTTTTGAAAGTCTGGAAAACAAGTCCCTGAGGCATGCGACATTTTAAAAAAAAATGTCTTGGAAATCCTTTCCTGTTCAAAAGCAGCAAGCTTTATGAGATGAAGATGCTTCCAGGCTAGTTTGCTGCCTTTATTCAGTAAAATCGTGAGACTATTACTTCAAAATTTACAAAGCTATAAGCAATATTAGGTCAAATCCAGAGGTGGGCTGCTGGCGGTTCGCAGGGGTTCAGGAGAACCTCTAGCTAAGATTCTGTGCAGCTCGGAGAACCCCTAAATCCCACTCCTGGCTGACCCTGCCCTGCCCATCCCACCCCACCCCTCCCAGGAATCCCCATGTGGCCCGTTTTGGATGCAGGTAAGTGCAGGGCACATGCGGAGGCTCGGGGAGGGCGAAAAACGGGCCTACCAGAAGTTCGGGAAGGCCGGAAATGGGCCCGGGAGGGCAAAATCGCCCTCCCCCCCACTGTGGTGCAGGAGGCCGACTAGGCCATGCCCACCCAGCAACCAGGGAGAGAACCCCTTGCTAAAAAATTTGAAGCCCATCCCTGAAATCTGATAGGCGGGAGGAAAGAGTTAGAATTCTCTGTATTTCTTTGCTGACATCTGGTGAATATCTAGATTTCTCTAATGTAGATTTGATCACCCTAAACACTAAATATTAAACCAGCATTCCTCAATCTAGGTGGTGGCCAAATATATGGATCTCAAGTTCCAGAATCAGCCAGCCAGCATAGACATGCAGAATTTTGAAAGTCCTCACAACTGGGAAGCGCCCCCTAGGTTAGGGAAAACCATTTTAAACATGCTTCTTATTATTTATTTATTTATTTATTTGGTCGTTTTTATATGCCGCCCAACTTCCATAGGACTCAGGGTGACATAATACATAACAACATAATACATAACAATTTATAAAAATGATACCAAACATTTAAAAATACAAAAGTTTAAAATTTAAAAAACAAATCAGCATTCAAATATTCAGATATGGGGGGGTTGATCTTAATTTTCCCCAGCCTGCAGGAAGAGCCATGTTTTCACGGCATTACGGAAGGCCAGTAGGGTGGGGATAATCCGTATCTCTGGAGGTAGCTGGTTCCAGAGAGACGGAGCTCCCACAGAGAAGGCCCTCCCCCGCGGTCCCACCAGCTGGCATTGCTTGGCTGATGGGACCTGGCGAAGACCAACTCTGTGGGACCTAACTGGTCATAGGGAGGTATGTGGTAGGATGTGGTGCCGGAGGTAACCTGGCCCTGAGCCATGAAGGGCTTTAAAGGTTAAAACCAACACCTTAAATTGCGTCTGGAGACTAATGGGCAACCAATGCAGCTGGCGAAGAATAGGTGTTATGTAGGTGTATCTTGGTACACCCACTACGGCTCGTGCAGTTACATTTTGCACCAATTGCAGTCTCCGGATACTCTTTAGGAGTAGCCCCATGTAGAATGCATTACAGTAATCCAGCCGTGAGGTGATGAGGGTGTGAGTGACCGTGAGTAAGGCCTCCCTCTCCAAGTAGGGTCGCAATTGGTGTACCAGGCAAACCTGTGCAAAGGTCCCCCTAGCCACAGCTGACAGATGTTGATCCAATTTTAGCTTTGGATCTAGGAGGACACCCAAATTGCGAACCCATTCTGAGGGAGTTAATTTCTCTCCCCCAAGAACCAAGGAGGGACAATTGACATAATCCTTGGGAGGCAGTATCCATAGCCACTCGGTCTTGTCAGGGTTGAGTTTGAGCCAGTTCATTCCCATCCAGACCCTAACATCATCCAGGCAATGACCCATTACGTCCACTGCTTCCCTGAATTGAGACGGGGTGGAGATGTACAACTGGGTATCATCAGCAGATTGCTGATACCTCACCCCGTGTCGTCAGATGATTTCACCCAGTGGTTTCATGTAGATGTTAAACAGGATGGGCGAGAGGACTGAGCCCTGAGGCACCCCACAAAGTAGGGGCCTAGGGCTTGACCTCTGTCCCCCTGTCAACACCGACTGCGTCCTATCAGAAAGGTAGGAGGAGAACCACTGTAGAACAGTGCCGCCCACTCCCACCTCGCTGAGACGATGCAGGAGGATACCATGGTCAATGGTATCGAAAGCCACTGAGAGGTCAAGTAGCACCAGGACGGAGGAATAACCACCATCCCGGGCTCGCCAGAAATCATCCATCAGGGTGACCAAAGCAGTTTCCGTATTGTAGCTGTGCCTGAAACCTGATTGAAAGGGATCTAGATAATCAGTATCATCCAGTACCATAGGAGCTGGAGCACCACCACTTTCTCTGCAACCTTCCCTACAAAGGGAAGGTTGGAGACCGGACAGAAGTTCTTTAAATCCGCCGGGTCCAGGGAAGGCTTCTTGAGGAGGGGACTCACCACCGCAACTTTTAAGGGCTGCGGGATGGACCCCTCTCTCAAAGAAGTGTTGACCAATACCTGGAGCCAGCCACGTGAGACCTCCCTGCTGGCCGAGACCAGCCAGGAGGGACACGGGTCCAACAAAAAGTGACGGAGCTCATTGCTCCTATGGCCTTGTCCACATCATCAGGAGTAACGGTTCAAATTCATCCCATATAATAGGGCTAGGACCTGTCCCTGCCACCTTTGCCTGTACTGCCCAATTGGAGTCCAGGTCAGACCGGATCTGAGCGACTTTATCCACCAAAACCTGAACAAATTCCTCAGCTCTACCCTGCAAGGGCTCCTCGCCTCCCCCCATTGTCAGGAGGGAACGTGTGACCCTAAACAGGGTGGCTGGGCGTGTATCGGCGGATGCAATAAGAGTGGAGAAATGAGAATGTTTAGCCGCCCTTATCGCCACTAAGTAAGTCCTAATAAAGGATCTTAGCAGTGTTCGATCAGATTCAGCTTTACTGGACCTCCAGCATTGCTCTAGATATCTCTTATGGCGTTTCATCTCCCGGAGCTTCTCAGTAAATCAAGGAGCCTTACTGGATCTACTGCCTCGGAGAGGTCACAAAGGCGCGATTCGATCCAACACCCCCAATGCCGCCCTGTTCCAGGCAGCTATCAGGGACTCAGATGAATCGTGTACCAGGGATTTAGGTATCTCCCCAAGTTCCCTCTGGAATCCTTCTGGTTCCATTAGGCGCCTGGGGCGGAACCACTTCAGATCATCTCTCCACTGCCCCGAGAGAAATACTAGGTCGAGCGTGTGACCTCCCTCATGAGTCGGACCCTGAACTACTTGGGTCAGGTCCATGGTTGTCATGGAAGCCATGAACTCCTGAGCCACATCAGAGGATTCGCCAGACAAAGGCAGGTTGAAGTCCCCCAGCACCATAAGCCTGGGAAACTCAACCACCAGCCCAGCTACCGCCTTGAGCAGCTCAGGCAGGGCCTTAGTAACGCAGCTGGGAGGCAAGTACATCAGCAAAAGGTCCACCTGAACCCCTAAGTCCAACTTCAGAAGGAGCGTCTCACACCCAACAATCTCCGGGGAAGGGATCCTACGAGGACATAGATTCCGGCGAGCTATAACAGCCACTCCTCCACCCCTTTCCTGAGGTCACGGCTGATGCTGAACCGAGAACCCGACCGGACATATCTCAGAGAGCGTCACCCCCCCTCATTGCCCAGACAGGTGTCAGTTATGTATACCAGTTCAGCCTCCTCCTCCAGGATTAAATCCCGTATGAGGGGGGCTTTGTTAGTAATCGACCTGGCATTCAACAGCAGCAGCTTGAGCCCAGGGCCCTGAGATCTCTTAATGAATGTGAATGAATCTCTTAATCATCTGTGTCTTCTTGTCTTTGTATAAAGCACTACAGATAGCCCTCAATTTACCATCGCAATTGAGCCCAAAGTTTATGTGAGACATTTGTTAAGTGAGTTTTGTCCCATTTTACAACCTTTCTTGACTCAGTTGTTAAATGAATCATTGCAGTTGATAAGTTAGTAACCCGGTTGTTAAGTGAATCTGGCTTCCCCATTGACTTTGTTTTTCAGAAGGTCGCAAAAGAGGATCTCATGACTTTGGGACGCAGCAAGGGTCATAAATATGAACCAGTTGCCAAGCACCTGAAATTTGATCGCATGATCATAGGGATGCTGCAAAGGTCATAACTGTGAAAAACAGTCATAAGTCACTTTTTCCAGTGCCGTTGTAACTTTGAACGGTCACTAAATGAACTGTTGTAAGTCGAAGACTACCTGTATTGCTGCAGTGAATTTTTTAAAAGTGCATTCAACTGCACCACTCCAATTCATTTGTAGATTTAAACAGTTGCCATACAGAACTGAGAACTAAGGGTAGAGGGCAAAACAGAACAAAACAGTATCATAAATTAGGCTATGAAAATTATCTCTAATTTTTTAAAAATTCTGTAAGCACTCTATGTTAAATAAAGAAAATTAAACTCTTGAATGCCATAAAGTCAGTGACAATGAGGAATACATCAACATTAATCTATGTTCAATGAAGACGCAGTGTATAATTTACTTGGGCATTTGTCCAATCTTGAGTTGCAAAATGTATTTATTGATTAAAGTGTACACCACCCAGAGTCCTTCTCCGAGGGAGAAGGATGGTTAAGAAGTATGAAATAAACAAACAAATAAACAAGCCCAACATCAAGAGTAGAATGTCCTTGCAACTGAAGAAATCAGTGACTTACTCTGTAGTAGTTTTTCCATGCTGACATATAAACCTGACCTCAAAGGTTTTGAAAGGCAAGAACGGTGTCTGCCCCATCCCCTTCATCACCCCCTCCCACTCAGCTCTCTTTCTATCTCACTTTGGCAAAACGTTTTGGAGAGTCTCTTCTTTAAATGAGCCAAACAATAGTCTCATTAACACATGAAAAGTTAACAATAAAGCAGGTACAGAATTCCCCCCCCCTCTGGTGGCCACCCATGCACTGTATGAAACCAAAGGTTTTCTTGACTTTCCCCTTTGCTTCTGTGCCAATCCAATGCAAGCAAGCATCATTTTCATAAGCAGTGATCACACGATCATGTTATGCCCACACTAGTAGTGGGTTCTAAAACCCTTTACTACCGGTTTACGTGCGCGCAATGCTTCTGCGCATGCACATAGCATCCTGGGCGAGTGGGAGGAGCCTCCTGCTGCCGGCGCTACCGGTTATTAGAACCGGGCAGAACTGGGAGCAACCCACCGCTGGCCCACACCCTAGCTACCAAAAAGGCACCCTCTAAGGCACATATCTAAGGAGTAAAGGCACATATCTAATATGACAAACTAAGTATGCCCAGCATGAACTCTTCGTCTTAATTTCACTAAGTCCTACTAAAAGATGAACAGTTAATTTTGCAAAACAGTCCCAGAGATTTCAGATTTAGGAACTTCCCCACTGCAAATTAGGGGTCCAATGACCTAGATCAATTTAAAAAGACCTTCAGGTCAATAACTCTGAACTTAGATGATGTGTGAAAAAAGCACAGTTCAGTCATGCCTGAAAGTAATTTTCATCTAAGTCTGGGTGCCATCCATTATATTTTAAAGGTTTTAATTTCTATCCAGGAATTGTGGGTGGGATGGGGTGGGGATGAAATCTTAAAGGGAAAAAACGGTAAGAGCCCAGAAGGATTTTTTTTAAAAAAATGGTTCTGACTCAGATTTTGGCTTATGCTATTTCATAATTGCCATAAATCCTAGCTCTGAAAGAACGCTAATTTGAACATAATTTGCCTCTTCATCTTACAGAGTATATGGCTTCTAAATGCAGATGTTGCATTTGACAACTGAATAAGCAAAATGTAATCTTTGTGCATTGTGGATCTCAACCTTCTATTGGGAAAAACATTGGAAACTCTGAATGTTGGCTGACCATCCTTCCTTCTAACCAATTCCATATGGAAAATGCTGAAGAACTGAATGAAGACTCCTTTTATCCAGCAGACAGGCCACCTCTGGGGAAAATATTTTCCTGGCTGATGATAGGTTTCAGCACAAGATACAGCTATAATACCATTAGTAGGACCTGTAAGAGTTGTACAGGCAACAAGGGCAGTTCTACTTTTTAAAAAACAACTTTTTTTTTACCAACCAACCTCATTTCTACTTTTCAAAATCCAACGATGTTATTTTCTAAAATGAGGAGATGATAATAACAAAATCAGTAACTTCCCTGCAGATGTTTGGTTTGCATAAAGAAGAATAAAAGCACAATGTGTGTGGAAGTGAGATGAGAATAAAATCTTGAGCCTCCCAATCCTCTTGGTCTCTCTCCTTACTTGATCAAGTAAGGCTTCAGGAAGCCATATTGAATGTTCATTCACCTGAATGAGCTTACAAGCTGCTCTCCGATCCATGCCTTGGCCAGATCTAAGCTCTCTTCCAAGAAATGGAATTGGCCCTCGTGCCATTTGGTGTTTAAACATCAACAGAAGACACGTCTGTTCTAATAGATTAAACAGAGTTGGAAGGGACCTTGCAGGTCATCTAGTCCAACCCCCTGCCAAAGCAGGAGACCCTACATCTGCCTCTACCTAGGTTCAAACTCACAACCTTCTGATTGTGAGGCAAGAGCTCCACTTCTGCTCTGCAGTCTTAGGGAACAAGTGTCCGGAGCAGGCTGGTGGCCTTCTAGACTGACATTTAAAAACTACATGGATGTGTCCATGAACTCACCAGGAGTTGACCTCAACCCACTGGGACTCTTCACATTTATCTTTAAATGAACTCTGTTGAAAATGGTTGTATTCCTGTTGCTTTATTGCCTTGTTTTATGGTAGTTGCTTCATTGTCATTGTTTTTCTCTTTTCACTATTATTAAAGTAATATTGTGGTATCACTGGAAGGAGCCAGATAAAACTTCATGGCCCCTACATTTTTCATTATTGCTCATCTACTGTGGCTTTAATGTGAGATGCAGCCTTGAACTGCCCCAAAATTGTTCTACCTGGTGGGTGTGAAGTATTAGCCTATTCTACTGACTTAGATGGATCAATGCTCTGCTCAATTCCTGATGCACATAACCTGCATAAGCCAGGATTGGTTAGATTCATGTATTTCACTTACCAGATGGTTCTTAGCTAGATTCTTGCAACAACCTCAGTCCCTCAGAAGGCTGCTATAATTTAAGTTCCCCATAGAAATAGGAGTTGAGGCAGAGGTGGGATCCTACCTCTGATTGCCGGTGCGGTTAATTGCTGACTTCGCGGCAGAACTGAAGACGCTGCTCGAGCCTGCTCCCGTTCGCGGAGCGGGAGCATTCCCCGGGCGCTTTCCCCGCCTGCATGGAAGCCGCCCATGGCGTTCTTTTGCCCTCTGTGCATGGGGCCATGCGCGTAGGGCAAAAGAACGCCATGGGCGGCTTCCATGCGGGCGGGGAAAGCGCCCGGGGAATGCTCCCGCTCCGCGAACGGGAGCAGGCTCGAGCAGCGTCTTCGGCTCTGCCGCGAAGTCAGCAATTAACCGCACCGGCAATCAGAGGTAAGATCCCACCTCTGAGTTGAGGCTTATATTCCACAGCAAAATTGCTGTTGAAATGAAGGATACTCTCAAAAGCAGAAGAGGAAGAGGTTGCTGAGCTAATGTGATGTTAGTCAAGTTCTTCAGTACGTCCAAAATAGCTAGTTTTATCCTTCCCAGCAGGGGTGGGTTCGACTTACCTTCGCCACCGGTTCGCATCGTGATGATTCGTGCGCATCCCCTCATGCGATTTGGCTTCCGCACATGCTTAGAAGCAGGAATGAGCCCGAAACACATCTGAGGAGCTTGTCAGCTGTGCTTCGGGTGAAGAAATAAAGCTCAGACTTCACCCATGGGCGGGCGGGAGGACCCTTTTCAAGCCGCGGAAGGGGAAAAAAGATGGCGGTGCACACGGACTGGCACCAACAGTGACATCACCAGCAGGTCACTACCGGTTCGGGCGATCCAATCCGAACCTGGAGGAACCCACCCCTGTTTCCCAGTATAGTCCCTGGTTAGATGAACACAAGTAATTTGAGTGATGATTTGAGAGTGATTTTCCTTAGCAACAAAATGAGAAGTAGCATTAGAAGAGAGGCCTGCCCGTTTCAGTTTGTTATACATAAAATGAACTGCTTCATCATTAATGGTCTTGGTCATAACATGCCACCCCAAGAATGGAAAAATCAGTCTCTTAATTCCCAATGGCAAAATTCCAATCAGTGGGCTGTAAAACCAGGGAATATGGTCATTTTTATTTATTTATTTCATAAACACAGTTCTAAATTACATGATTCCTGGGGGACAATTAGAAACCAGGCATATGACTTTTCTTCCTATGGAAAGGCTATTAAGCTTATTACACAAATTCCTTCCAGACTTTAGGAACAGAGGCTATACTTGACAGAGTCAGGAACTTTCCTCCCAAAGCTGTTTACTCTGTTTTAATGAGGCTTGTGTGCTCGGAGAGTTTGATTAGCCTGACGGGAGCTTTTTTTTCATTGCTTTCCCATTAGCAATTTTATCAAGAGACAAGAGTTACTGATCATAGAGTAGCCAAAGCATTGACAAACAGAGAAGCCAGCACAGGATTGGGAATGTGGATGGAAGAGCATTATTTCTAGCAGAGAGCAAGTAATTCCAGGCCAAATATCTTCCAATTTGTATCTCAAATTTTTGCTTGTGTTATGGAGAACACAGAAGGAGAAATGAATATATGTTCACTTCCTTGAGTTGTGTATGGAAAAATAATAAAGGCAGGATGTAAAATAAATATCCAATCCTCCATTTCACAAAGCCTAGATGCAGAAAGCTCCTAAGGGAAGGTGGTAACTAATGAAAAGAATTAACAACAAATCTTGGTTTCTTGAGTAAAGCAAATAAAGTTCTGAACTGTGATCTCAACCACCTGCTCTCTAGGTCCAGGGCCCTCCTAGTTTCTGAAAAGCCTGAGAGAGTGTCTTGTGAGTGGGTTCTAATGATGGTTAATTCTTCTTTGAGTGAGGAGATTATTTCTTTATCTCTTCAAGAGGACTTATTTTACCCCCTCATCAAGAAGCCAGCACTGGATGCCACTACTGGACAATTTTCATGCAATATCTAACCTCCCCTTTTTGGATAAGATGGTTGAGAAGGTGTTTGTGCAACTGATTCAGAGGGCTTTGAATGAAATGGTTTATCTGGATCCTTTTTAATCATGATTCAGACCCAGGTAGGGGACAGAAACAGCATTGATTACATTTTTCGATGATCTATGGCCATGGTGGCGAACCTATGGCACGCGTGCCACAGGTGGCACGTGGAGCCATAGCGGCCGGCACGCGAGGGTTGCCCACCGGCAAACCGGAAGTGCGGAAAAACGCACTTCCGGTTTGCTGGTGAGCTGTGTTTTGCACTCCGGAGGGTTCAGGGAAGCTCCCTGAAGCTCCAGAATGCAAAAAACTACAAAACGGACAAAACGGAAATGCACCTTTCCGCACTTCCGGTTTGTCCGTTTTGTAGTTTTTTGCATTCCGGAGCTTCAGGGAGCTTCCCTGAACCCTCCAGAGTGCAAAAAACAGCATACTGGCAAACCGGAAGTGCGTTTTTTCACACTTCCGGTTTGCCGGTTTCGTCGTCCCAGGCTCCGGTAAGCCTTTGCGCGGGGGTGGGGGGGTGTGCGCATGCGCAGGGGGCAGCATGGGGGGGTGTTGTGCGCATGTGTGGGGGGGAGGGGATGGGTGTGGGCATGCGAGCGCGCGCGAGCGCGCCCCCCCCTTTTTGGCACGCGAGCCTAAAAAGGTTCGCCACCACTGATCTATGGCATGGGTGGGATGGACATTGTGCATCCATCTTGCCCGATTTCACTTTTCATCAGTTTTCAATACCATTGGCCATGCTATCCATCCACTAATACTGTTATACTTAGTTTGTCCACTTTCCCGGGGTCAATTCTAGTCAGTGGTGATTGGAAAGGGAAGGTTCTGCCCTTGGCCCCTACTATGTGGTGCCATGAAGTTAATTCTCCTATTTCCTGTCTACATAAAGCCACTGGGGGAGCACATTCATCACCACAGGATGGGGTATCATCAGTACACTGATGACAACTACTGCATATCTCTGCCCCTAGCAAATTAAGCAATGCTGTGAACGGAATTCCTGGAGACTGGATGAGGCACAAAAGGGTTCAACTGGCAAGACTGGGTGGCTTTAAATTTTGGGTCCTGTCACTTCTAGCACTATGCTGGATTAGGTAGCATTGCCCCAGTCAGACCCAGTATGCAATATGGAGGGCTTCCTAGACTCAACTCCTTCTAGAAGATTAGGTGGTAGTTGTTCTAGGAGAGTTTTTGGACAGCTTTGGGTTGAACACCAGCTCCTTCCTGAATTGGGAGGTTCTGCTCACAGTCATTCATGCTCTGGTCACCTCCAGATTGGACTATTGTAATGCGCTCTATATGAGGATGCCCTTGAAGAGTATCCAGAAGCTTGAATGGGTGCAGCATGAGCTGTTATATGTGCGCCTAGAAAAACACATGTTACACCTCTGCTCTGCAAACTACATTGGTTGCCAATCTGCTTCTAGGTCCAATTCAAGGTAGTTTGATCTTTAAAGCCCTCCCAAATTATATCAGCCCATCCTAATAAATCTGTCAAGGGGAGCATGTTTGAGTTTTATGAACAAAGGACTTGCATTTGGTGGGACCTAAGAAGCAGGACTTCTTCATCATGGTGCCCAACATTCTCCCTTCTGAAGTTAGGCTTGCTCCTTCCATACTATTGTTTAAGAAAGTCCCTCAAGACTAGGTTATGTCATCAGTCTTAGGGTCTTTGGGAATGGAGACATTCTTAGAGGCTCAACTGTGATTGATATTCTTCCTCTCTCGGTGGTGTTTGTATAGTTCTTATTTTAATCATCATTTTTTATTCTTTTATAATTATTTTTTTAAATCTACTTGCTGTTTATTCAATTGTTGTATGTTGCCCAGAGCCACTTTGTATGAGATGGGTGACCATATAAATATGATTAATGAATTAAATAAATAATGCTTTTATACATCTAGTTATAAAACAACACATTTTGCAGAGTGTTTTGGGGTTTTTTTTAAGAAAATGTGAAATAAATTTTAAAAAAGCAAAGAAACAAGTTATTTGCCTAAAATGCCTGGTTTTTGTCTTATCTTTTCAAAGACGCACACAGTACTGCTTATGGGAATCTGTAGCTAGGATTTGTCACATATATTAACACATATTTTATGACACATTTATAACCAATCCCAAGCTGCAGTTAAGATGTCTTTTGTGGCCAGGATGAATTGTAATAGAATAGGAATTCAGAATGTGTGAATTTCCTGCTAATCATTGCATAAATGGGACCCAATTGCAGCCAGAAATTATGTTCAAAATTACATGGCAGAAATGTACAGCTTTTCACACCAAAGCAATACCCTTAAAATGGCTTTTGTACAATTATCTCAAAGAGCTTGTCTTTCCTTCCTGTAGGGCACCATTCAGAGGCTGTCTTCTTTCTCTTAAATAAAAAGCAAGAGAACAGAGGGAGGGAGAGAAGGAAGGGGCAAAAAAATATATTCTGGCTCAGAACAGCTGAATAGATTTGAAAGGCCACTGTAGCTGGCCAGTGATAGCTATTCCCTTACTGAGCTCAGAGACAAAGACATTAGCCACAGGTATTCTCCTTTTCAAGATTTTTTTTCCAGATGAGAAAGCATGGGATATGACAGCATCACATTGGATTTACAATGCAAGCAGGCAGGCAGGAAAACGATCCAGACAAAAGCAAAAGAAAGTAACAATAATGTAACTTTTTAAAATGCTCACCCCTAACCACAGGAGTTTTGATGGGGTGAGAAACAAAGGAGCTAATCAGAAAAGTATACATCTATTTCTTGGAACAGAGCTTCTTGGAAGGTAGAGAGCAAGCATTAAAGAATGGATAAATTTAATGAATTTCAGGAAATAGGGGTATCTTTACAGATAAGAAATGCCACCCAGCTGGCTTCCAGAAGAGAGACGTGGCTTTCTGATCCCACTCGATGAATAACTTAATAGTCACAAATAATATTTTAAAAATATTAATACAATAATGACTATTTTTGATGTTAATTTAATTAAAATAGGCAAAAAAATTAACCTATTTCTTGTGGATCAGAAAAGTAGGTAATACTTTTCAGCACCTCTTTTGCGACATCATGATGTCGCAACATGATGTCGCTGTGACTTTTGAGAATAAATCTTAAAGTGAATCGGTATCAGCTTGTGTCCAATTACAATTCACTGACTAGGATATATTCTTAGCTTCATCATGGCACATCATCACTACCTTTTATTCAGTTTCTCATTGTGTTTCTGCCCTTTTTCCTGACTTGTAGGTCATTTTTCTTTGTGCCCTCTTGCACAAAGTATTTTGGGGAGCTTGAATTAGCTGGTTTCTAAGATTCACTATTAAATTTCATGTTTTTCCAGGTTCTATAGCAACCTTAATTATTTCAGTGACCATAATGATATCTTACCCAGTGCCAAAGGATAAAATGAACCACATTAATAATAAGTGCCAGGTGAAGATCTTATCATTTGTCTGAGCGTTTAATGAATAGCAAGTCTTACTTTATTTTCGTGATTGTTTGCTTATTTGATCTTTGTACCTATTCTTTATACAGTTTTTCTGCCATTCAATTCTTTTATTTGCTATTGTATTATTTATCTTATGATGGTTCCTCCTAATACTGTTATTTGTTGCTATTCTTGCTTACACTATTTCTGTTTAATTTTCTAGAATGTGTTAAATATGGAAAAGGGTTGACATTCTTTATATAATCATAATTAATATTGGAGATGGCTTGAAAACAAAAGATTTATTTATTTATTTAAATGGATTTATATGCCGCCCAACTCCCAGGGGATACTGCTGAATACAGAAAAAAATGGCTGTTTAATCTGATGCAGAGAGTTTTCTTGCCTCAATGCACAAACCATCTTGGTCTCTTCAACTATTATTTAAAAGTTTAACTGTATTTCTGCTTTTTGACAACAGAGTATATAACAAGACACATCAGTGAATGACCTGGCCTTACAGCTAAAATATTAGCTACCATATTTTTCGGAGTATAAGACGCACCTTAGTTTTTGGGAAGGAAAATAGGGGGGGAAATCTGCCTACCAGGTATTCATCTGGCTAGCGTCCTTAGTCTGGTCAGCTTCAGCACATTATTTTATCCCCTGGTTAGGGCTTTAAAAAATCTTATTCGGAGCAAGTAGCAATGAAAAAAAGCCTGCAAAGATTTAGGGTTGGAAAAAACCTCCTTCGGAGAGAATAGCAATGAAAAAAAGCCTGCAAGCTGGTAAGAGCGGAGAAGATCGTTAGCGCCTCGTTAGGGCTGAAAAAAAGCTTCAAAAAAGCTACATCCAGAGTATTAGATGCACCCAAATTTTCAGCCTCTTTTAGGGGGGGAAAGGTGCGTCTTATACTCTGAAAAATATGGTATTTTGTCCAAGCTAAGTGTAATGTAATATTTGCAATATCTTTTACTGGAAAATGCATTTGGAGCCAACTCTAAGCTAGAATCATTACATAACACCTTGCCTAATTTTTGGACATCTATTTCTTCTTCATTACTATGATTGTTGTTATCATTGTCATCGTCATCATCTTATCCCCATCATCTTAATATAGTGAGTCGTAGAGAGCACGAAAATTTGCACATACTGTCATGTCATTTTGAGTATTCTGAACAAGGGAACAATCCAGCCATGTTTTTAAAAATATTTTTATTATTGTCCAGTCCGGATCAAAGATTCAACAAGGATATGCAAATGAGCTGGATGACGCTGATACTTCAGGCCTACTTTTGAGAGCTAAAAAAGAAAAGAAAAAAAAATCAGGTACTATAACTTTCTCTGTAGAGCTTGATGTACCAGAGGAGAGGTGAGGCAAATCTGAACCTCGTTATGGGAAAGAAATATCTGAGGATGCACCTTGCTCTACCCTCAACTGGAACAAATGAAAATGGCAGGGGGGGTTTTGGAAGGCTTTATTTGGCTATCTCTGGTCCTCTTATTTTTTTTCCAATATTTTTATTGATTTCTACATTTCAAATATCATAACATTTCTAAGCAGATCTACAACCATATACACATATTGTTATTGTATTTATAAAAATTATACATCAATTTTCCATGTTATCTATTCTTGCGTCTTCGTCCCACATTGTCTCTTCAATTTCCTTTTTTTTGTCCAATTATACCATTTGGACATATATCATAGTATTCCGAGTCTTTTTGTCCTTTTAGTTCGATGGTTAGTTTATCCATTTCGGCACAGTCATATATCTTCTTTATTATTGTACTCTCCGATGGTGTTTTGGGGTCCTTCCAACATTGGGTGTATACAATCCTGGCCGCTGTCGTAATATGTAATATTAGATATTTAATGTTTTTGGGGTGCTGCCTTTTGATTATACCTACCTAAGAAAAGTTCGGGAACATATTCTACCATTGTTTCTGTTATATCTTGCAGCCATTTATGTATTTTAATCCAGTAATCTCTGATCCTCTTATATGCTTGCAATGGTCCGATAAAGTTTGGCTACCTGATCTTCCAACTGAGGGTTGAGAAAACTCTAAGAGCTATTTATTTATTCATTTATTCATTTATTTATTTATTCATTCATTCATTCATTCATTCATTCATTCATTTATCTATCTATTTATTTGACTTATATACCGCCTCATAGTGCAAACACTCTCTAAGCGGTTTACACCATTAAGCAATGTATATTTATATTGCCCCCAACAATCTGGATCCTCATTTTACCTACCTCGGAAGGATGGAAGGCTGAGTCAACCTTGAGCTGGTGAGATTTGAACAGCTGAACTCCTGATCACAGTCAGCTAAAGTGGCCTGCAGTACTGCACTCTAACTGCTGCGCCACCTCGGCTAGAATCCTGCTCAAGTCTTTTTCTTGATGGGCACTTAGGCAGGAAAGAAAGTTATCTAAGAAACTGATGGTGAGTATTGCACACTGAATGACAGTGCTAGAAATGAAAAGTCAATCTTGCAAAGTAAAGGCAGAGTGAATAACTGTTTCCCAATGTTTGACTGAGAGCTAAATGGCTCATAGAAATTTGTACCTTTATGGGAAAGGAGAGATCATGTTCCAGGAAAAAGCTTGCACAATTATGAATCACATTGTTGTACTGGGAAAATATCAAAATGGAAGCAATTTGTTATTGCCAATGGGTTATATCTAAGTAACTGCAAAAGAATCTGACTGGTCAGTTTTGAAGAGCTCTCATCCATCTTATTGCTTCAATCTTCCCAATCTGGCATCCTTCAAAATAAGATTGGGCTGCCAGAGACTTTCGAAAGTGTGGAAACAGTGATTGGGAGGTAAGAATCTCAGATATAAAACAAATTACAAACTGAAGGATCATCCCTAAAGTGTTTTTAGTTTTTATTGGAAGGAAATAATGTGGCACACCTTAAAAGCAGAATGGGACAAGTTGCCACCGCCAACTGGCTGCAGCAAACTCTCCTTGGCCAACTTGCCACAGCCAATTCACCATGCCCAATTTGCCACAGGACAACTCGCTGCAGGACAATTTAACATTAATTGTATTTAATTATTTAAAATAAATTTAAAAATATTTTAATTTTTGCTATTCACATTTCATTCTGTCCCTCCTTTCTTTAATGATTCATAAACCCCGTTAAAAGACTGCATCTGAGTTAACATCTCAAGTCATCAATTCAAAGATAACCAATGTCTTTTTTTCAATTAATGTTTTATTCTATAATCTTTATTCTATGTGGCCCTTTGTCTAAAACCTACACAACATAATAATGAAGTTAATTAAATCATACTTTGGAAAAGTTTTTTTTATTGTTGTTTGTTTCTAGTTCCTCTTAAATAGTTTTTAAAACTTCCCTCTGTGGTTGCTTTTTTTTCTTTATGGCTTGTTTATGATATTATTTATTTATTTATTTATTTATTTATTTATTTATTTATTTTTTATTTATTTATTTAATCAAGCATGTATAACAGATATAAGTATAAACATGATTATGAATACATGAAATGGATACAAATGAAAGGGAATATTAGGACAGGGACGGTAGGCACGCTCGTGCGCTTAAGCACGCCCCTTAAAGACCTCTTAGGAATGGGGTGAGGTTGACCGTAGACAGTCTAAGGTTAAAGTTTTGGGGGTTTGGGGAAGAAACCACAGAGTCAGATATGTTTAAGTTAGTCATACAATTATGTTTACTAATTTGGCTGAACTTGCTCAGTTAAGGATAGTTGTATTATATGAAGGTCTTTGTTTTGTGGCTGTTATTTTACTCTTTGAAGGCACATAATATTTACTACGATATTATGCCATGCTGCTTGGGACCGCTTTCGTGATATTTTTTTCACACACCAAATCTGTTGAAGCAGAAAAATGGAATATAGTGATTAAGAAGAAATAACACAGAACTAACAAACACCTCCCACTTTTGGTATTATCTAAGCTTTCATAAGGACATAATGTCCTTATGAAAGAATTATAATGGATTGGGAAAGACTAATTATTGTGAGATTGGATTAGCAAAACCGGGAAGGCAGATTCATGCTCTGTTAGACTTGAGAGAGCGGTTTTATGAAAAAGCAGACAAGCACCAGGGAAGATGTTCAAAAGAATAAACAGGAATGGATGTGAAGGGTTGTCCTATTCCTGCTGCTATTGATTGTGTGGTGAATGGATTAGATTTAGTAGAGATAGCTCTGGCTCTCAAGAGTTTTGCCCTGGCAAAAAATATTTCACTACTAGTGTTATTAGTGGAGATGGTTGGATAAAATTGCAGACAGGTAATTCCAAAATTCAGGTAGAGAATAGACCTGATCTCCCAGACCCAAATTCTGGCCCATCAGTTATACCAGCTGGCATAGCCAATTCCCCTCTCTACTTTCAGTGAGATGGAAAAGTATAGAAATAAAATACTATAAGTCATCAATACACACTTCTTTCTTGACATGTACCAGTAATAGGATATGAGTTCTCCACTTTTTTAGCTCCACTGAGAATTGCTCTATCTACTAGTATTAAGTCATCTGAAGGAAGAATCTTGTTCAGATTTGTGCTGAATGTTTGAATGTTTATAAATAAAGCTACATTTATAATATAAGGTTTTCCAGTGTGGAAGTAATGCACTTCTTGCATATTTTAATTGCTCATCTCCTAACAGAATTTTGGAGCTAACTTCCTGAATTTAATTAACAATCTAAAATAATATTGGCATGTAATCTTAAAGAGAAGATTGAAAAGGCTAATCTTGAAACTTTGTATATTCATAGCCACCAGATTATGCAAGTGGCCAAATAAGGGATGTCAAATTCAAGGCCCGGGGGCCAAATCTGGCCCGCGGGGTCGCCCTGGAAACAACAAAGGACTGGCCCGCGGTGCCTCTGCCAGCAAAAATGGCTGTGGGCGGCCCTCTGGGTTCCGTTTTCACTGGCAGAGGGTTGCAGGAGGTGGTCACAGCCGAAAACTGAGCTCAGAGGCCGTTTTCACTGGCAGAGCGCCAGGTCACCACAGGCGCCCCTGTGACATTGAACTGGCCACACCCACCCTGGCCCCCTGAGCTCAAACACAACCCTGATGCAGCCCTCAATGAAATCGAGTTTGACACCCCTGCATTAGATGTTTAGATCTCTCAACAGAAAAGTAGAATTTAAATATTGTGATCTTATAAAAATAAGTCTGTAAAATATCAAGGAACCACCGATGATATAAGGTTTTGTTGAAACACAGACTTTATTTGCAATATTTTGGAGCAGCAAATATCTGGACAATACTTGATCGCATGCCTTCCTTGTTATATTTTGCTCTTGCTATTGATTTCGGTTCCCTCACTTTCCTTGAAAGAATGGGCTCACCTCAGCTATTTTGTTCCTGTTTCTTTGCATATATGCAATTATTTTTATACTACTTTAAATGTATATGAAAATGAAGCAAAGAAAACAATCCGCACCAAAAGGTGAATCATGATTATTGCTAGAATGTCTACTTTCTTGAATGGCTGTGCAGAGTCCATCTATATAGCTAGGCTTTCATTATGAGCCCTCTGGTTACCAAAGATTTTGAAAAGATCAATAATGTAGTTTAGTTCAGTGATGCAGCTAAATCATCTTTGCTCAGTCATTGTATGAGTTCTAAAGGCTGGGACAAAGCAGAGTCATCAAGGTGAATCTGCTCCATGAGACAGAAATCTGAAGTGCTGTAGACATGATTGCAGGTATATTTACTTACTTTCTCCATGACTGCACAAGTATGAAAGATCAAAGATCTGAACCCTTTTCTTTGTCCTGATAATATGGATATTGGAATGTACATTTTTACCCCCCCCCAAGGCTAAATCTGATGGAAAAACAATTATTGACTCAGATTCAAAACAATAAAGATTGTCGGAGCATTCTTTAGGGTTGAACTAAAGATGGCAGAGAAATCCATCACGGATTTATTTTCAGTAAAAATGGAAGTCATTGTGGTGCAAGTAGAGAAACACCATAGAGTCCCCTAGCATTTGCCTTAAAAATGTGCATTTTTCCATCCTCCAAAAGGTATTTGTTTGATCATCACTTTTAGAACAGTAGGAATATCAGATAGGGGCTACAAAAGTCAGGATGAGACCACTAGATAGCACTAGAGATATTTTGTATCTCTTTCCCACTGTCCAGTGATTATCTATATTTATAAAAATTCAAGGTGTCCTAATCTAGAAATTAAAATATATCATGTAAAGAAATATCAACTAAAATGAGATCAATCTGAATTAATCTTCATTCTCAGAAGCCATTGAAATGCTATGTTAGTACAACACACTAATTTCTTGTTTCTAAGCTTGAACTTATGGTTACATACCATGATGATGTAAGGATGAACTACAGCTTTTGTTATTGCAGACATGGCTGTTGCCATAATCACTTATACCCAGCTGTTATACCTCTTGTCTCTCGGTCCATCTTTTATTCATAGGGGAATAAATTATTATGGAATTAGTTAATCAATCTTGACACTTATCTGAAAGAATTAATCAATCAGTTCCAGGGCTGTTTACCAGGATGTTCTCTCCAAGGGACCAATAAATTATACATAAATACCTGACAGCAATTATTGGGAAGAGGTAGAGTTACCAGACTCAACAGAGGACAGACTTCTGTGCCTTTAATTGTCCTATTCTGTATTGGACCTGGCAACAAACAATACTCTGCTTGGAATTAAATCTACCTGTCTTACCAAGTCAAGGTGCCAGGTTCTCCAAGAAAGTATATTCTGGGCATGCACACATATGCAGATTTCAAAAGGACTACAAACCAGATGCTCTGTGCCTTCAACTGTCTACACACACACACACACACACACACACCTGGTCATACCTTATAACACCTGGTGAGCAGAAGGATCATGTGCAAACTGCTTCTCATATAATTATGGGTTATTAAAATTCAGATATAAGGAATTAAAGTACCCTGTTCCATTAGACAAGTCCCTGTTTTCCTTCATTTACTTGCAAGTGATATGGGAACCCCTGTTGCAGGCCTGCATTAAGATCATAAAATTATGAATTAAGCTTCGTTGTAGGCATACACAGTAGATGCGTAAGTATTTCATCACCCCAAACATTTAATGAAACAGAGATGACTTGTGTAGTTCTACTTTGAACTTTCTATTAGGCTGTCTTCCGAAATGAATTGCTTGGACCTGATCCTCTAGGCCAGTATTTCTCAACACTGACAATTTGAAGAGGTGTAGTCATGCTGGATGAGGAATTCTGGGAGTTGAAGTCCACAACTTTTCAAGCAGCCAAGACTGAGAAACACTACAAATAGACTAACTCAAAAGATTTCAGAAGCCCCCCCCCCCACAGAAGCCACACCAAGTTTTTGAAAGCTTTAGACCAAAGAGTCAAAGCCTCTGTGTGCATTTAATCTTTTCTGAATAGAAATGAGAAATACATTGCAATCTTATTTTAAATGCTTTGATATTTAATGTAATGTTTAATGTTAGGTTTTCTACATTAAACATAAATAAATAGACAATATTTCTGTTTCATGGAAATGACACTTTTATCAATTTATTATGACTCTATTTATTGTAAGTAGAGATTTCTATCTATTTCATAAAAAGTCTGAAATTGATAGAGCCTTATTCACTTCCTTTCACCTCCAGAAAAGGAGGCACAGATTCCTCTCTCTTATACTGGAGGATCTGGATGCAGGGGTCTCCAACCTTGGCAACTTTAAGACTTTCTGATGGTGAGAGCGATCAACCAGTGGAACAGCTTGCCAGCGGAGATTGTGAGAGCCCCAACACTTGCAACCTTCAAGGGGAGACTGGACTGCCATCTGTCTCAAAGGGTGTGGGAACTCCTGCTTGAGCAGGGGGTTGGACTAGATGACCTACAAGGTCCCTTCCAACTCTAATAATAAATCTAAATCTAAACTGTTAGAGTTCCTCAGCCAGCTTTGCTGGCTGAGGAATTCTGGGAGTTGAAGTCCACAAGTCTTAAAGTTGCTAAGGTTGGAGATTCTGGAGGGTGCTTGAAAGTAAGAGGTGCTATTTTAAAACTTATTTTCCTTCCTCATCAGAAATTATGGTTCTGGGGTTTCATTCAATACTAATATTAATTTCAAGGCAAAGATTTTTTTTTTGTCTTCTGGTCTGATAAGCTATTGTAACAGAGCTGCTGTAATAATTTATACCTTGAAATAGCTTTATGGGGTTTTTTTATTACGGTTGGAGAATCTTAGATGTTTTCAAACCCAGGGATAACAGAAAACATCTCATTTAGGGATATTTGTACTCTTATTATAAATTTACCTGAAAACACAGTCCTTTAAAAATCTTCTGTACCTATATAATCTATGCCTATAAATAAGTAACATGCCAGCTTGCCTGTCATCTGCATCTACATTCTACAAATCACAGATAAGGAAGAGAGAGACTTACCATATATAATTTGTTATGATAATGAAGGCAGAGTCTAGTCAGTTATTACTGGTAAATAAGTAGTGTTCCTTTCATCTGCTGTCAAGCATAGTGGCATGAATTATGGCCCAGAAAGCTGCTATCAGCTCAATCATTTCCTGCCTCAGACATTTTTTTTAAAGTGTGTAGGGCGTGTATGTGGGGAAAAGATGCCTCCTGGAACTGATAGGTGTCTGATCAAAGGGCCCAAAGCTGTCAGAAGCCGGCAAGACTTACCAGCCCAATTACCTTTGATCTCTGCCTAGTCTAGGCCAAAGAGTCTATTTGTCTAAAAGCATGAATGAACTGACCGTTGCAATCTGGAAGGGACAAAAATAGCTTTTCAGATGGGCCTGTTTTGGGGGAAGCTTAATTCTTGATGAGCACGGCAAAAATAAATTCTGGGAAATGTATTAAAAATGATTTCCATAAATATCCTTCCCCAGACTCCACCTGGAAAAGTTTGTTTTCTCCCACCACAGAGGAGACAAGTAAACAAGAATTAAAAACAAGGTCAGCCGTTAAACTAAATATCTGCAATAGAGTGGTTTTTTTAAAAAGGAAAAATATTTTCTAGGGAAAATATATTCAGAATATTTGCTATGCTTGTATGGCTTTATGTTTCTGTGAAAAGGACAATGGAATTTTATTTTTGGTTTTTTGAAAATATTAAGCTAGATACAGTTCTAAATAAACACAAGCATACATACGCTTCCAACAAGATTAAGTGTTTCAGACTGAATGTTTTTCACAAGACTAATATGTTCTATTTTGTTCCTGTTGTTACGGAAACACCAACTTTATTATGTGGTCAAAATGATGAAAAAATGTAGAGACACATAGATTTTATAGCTAAGAACCAAGAACCTATTCCAGGAAACCTATTAACACACAACCAAGATTGTTAGGAACATTATAGAGTCTTTGGACTTCAGTTTGGTGCTGTAAATGTCTTATCGAAATCTTTCCATCAATGAGTTGATTCTGATTAAGTCTTCGCCAGACATAATCAGAGGTGCAAGGGTCATATCCTGGGAACTGCATGCAGAATATTCCATTGCATTGGAGAAAAAGCAGTTGCTAGTTTTCTGTCGACCAAAATGCTGACAAGTGCAGCTTATATTTTTTAAACTCCTTCCTTCCTTCCTTCCTATTGTTCATGCAATAAACAAATTTATTAAAGTACATTTAATAAATAAATAATTATACTAAAGGCAGTAGACTCTTACTTTTGCCCATGAAGACAAAATAATTCAGTTAGACCATTAAATTAGAAGGCGGTTAGTAGATAAGACAGTGTTCAAGATTTCCTTACTCCTAAAGAAAACATTCCAGGGTTGTTGTCTCACATGTAAAGGCTGCTCAGCACATAGCACAAAACCAGATTATGGTTATATTGGTTTGGGTTTACTCTTTCATATAAAGCCAGAAAAGCATGGTTTGTGAACCATGGATTATTCTTGAATCCATGAGTGAACCCAGGCATTGTGGCTGATCCGGGATTAAAGCAAATTATGGCTTAGAGTGATTTAATGCAAAATCAGGAGTGAAAGAATCCAACAAAAACTGTAACATGATTCTGCTGAGCATGTATTTCAATATCCTATTTCTATTTATTAAGGAGGAAATTCCTTCTGATGCGCAAACCATATGTTCACTTACTATACACAAATAGGTAAAGGTAAAGGTTCCCCTCGCACATGTGCTAGTCGTTCCCGACTCTAGGGGGCGGTGCTCATCTCTGTTTCAAAGCCGAAGAGCCAGCGCTGTCCGAAGACGTCTCCGTGGTCATGTGGCCAGCATAACTAAATGCCAAAGGCGCACATAACGCTGTTACCTTCCCACAAAAGGTGTTCCCTATTTTTCTACTTGCATTTTTACATGCTTTCGAACTGCTAGGTTGGCAGAAGCTGGGGCAAGTAACGGGAGCTCACTACATTACGCAGCGCTAGGGATTCGAACCGCCGAACTGCCGACCTTTCTGATCGACAAGCTCAGCGTCTTAGCCACTGAGCCACTGCATCCCTCTTATACATGAATACAATATCCATTTTCCCCACAAATAATATTATATACAACTGTATATGTAAGTAGGTGTGATCAGATTATGAATTATTAATTTTAGTGCATTCATCAGCTGATCAGTCCGGGGTATAGAATTTATAGTTATCACTGTCAACCACAGAAAGATTCCCACATTAATCAATATTATTATTGCCTTCCCATATATCATCTTTCCTTGCCAACAGTTTCTTTCAATATTTTAGTTACATTGGGATCCAACTGATAGTTGATAATACCAATAACTGTACTTTTTTTCTTTATGCCTCAAATATAGAATGTTTGGAAAAATATACAAGAGAAGGAGGAGTAATTATGTTTAGTTATCAACACACATTTTATTTTATTTATGTATCAAAATTAGAGACTGCGCATCTCACTCACAGAGCAAGTTATTAAGTGAGAAAGTAGGTATTACAAGTTTCCATGTAAACCTTCTTATCTCATCCTGCCACAGAAAAATGTTATTCAATATATTTAAGAATAAATTATGAGTCATGACAAATTTTTAAGAAAATTACTGTCTGCATCTTATATTTGGATTCCCAAAGATTTTAATTGAGGCAGAGGGGTTAGCTTAGACTCATTTATTTTTTCTTTGTAAAAGGAACGCTATTTTCAATCCTTGTATTAGACTAGGACTGTCCATTTGAAATCTAGTCTTAAAAAGTGATTCAAAGAAAGTTAGAGGTAATTAAAACAGAAGAGAAATTATACTTCAAAATGGAGATAGTAGCTTGTTCTTTGTTTGCTATTCTCACCAAAATAGCCTGGCAGGTTTTGGGGGGGGGGGGGAAATAACGAAACCTCTGGAACTGTTTTAACAACTAAAAAGTGAGAATGAATATATACAAATCAATTCAAAACCTTTTTTAAAAAATCACTGTTAGGGTTTTGTTTTGTTTTAAATAAAAAGATAGGATTCAGCTTACCCATTCTAGGGATTAGAACTGTTTTGGAGATGTGGTACGGAAGCCCAGCCTCATTCCATGTTCCAACATGTCCCAAAGCCTCTGAGGTTTTTCACATGTTGAACAGGATTGTCTGCAGGAATTGTGAACATACATAGCCGAACTCCCTCACAAGCATTTGCAAGCTTTTACATCAACATGTGAAGCTATCAATATAAGGAGTAAACAAGTGGATGCAAATAAATAAACAGCAGGCCTATGAGGATGTAATATTATAGGAGTGGGCTATGCAGATTGCTCACAATAGATTTTTAATTCTCAAGTGTGCAACTTAATCACTTGCATAAAGCTTTTGTCTCCAGCCAAAACTGAAATGTTATTGATTCTAACAGAAAATAAAAGTCTACCTTTTTTACAGTTTGGGACCATAAAAAAACATATCTTACCCTTAGTTTTGCGTATTTTCAGATATGGGAAAGCATTTTTCTATTTTTTTTATCTCTATTATTAAAAGATGTGAAAAGGAAAGGAAGAAGAGCAACAGACTAACAATGTGATCTTACACATGTTTCATCAGAAGTCAGCCCTACTGAGACCAGTGAGTTTTGCTTTCAGGAAAGTGGGTGTACAATTGCAGCTTAAGGGGGAAAAAAGTTTTTTTTTAAAAAATCCAAGCATGGAACAGATGAGGTTGATGTGATTATTCATGGAATAATTGACCTCGAGGTAACTCATTCCAGAACTGACTCTTAAATTAAAAGATAAAATCAACTCGGTAACTAAACTCAACATTCAAGGCCAAATTACTGGATTCTATCCCAGCCAAGAGACATCCATGGTCACCCAGGCAGTGCCAGGACCAGAAATGACTGATGGAGACTTCACATCTGGCCAAAATAGTCAGGGGGTTGGATCAGCATACTGTATAAGGCCAAATGAAAAGGTTTCTCTGCGTGTGGCAGGACACTGAGGCATGAACAGCTGGTTAATGAAGGACTAAAACAGGAAATTACTTGATGGTGCAATGATGGTGCCACCTAGAGGACTGCCGAAATTTTTGGTCCTCTGTGCCAGGTTCTGTACAGATATCTTAAAACACCATACAGAATTCATCAGATTTTTTTAAAAAACCCAACCGAGTTGCCTGAACTTGTATCAAATTTCCACTACAAACTAAAGAGTTGCAATCACAAAAAATAGCCCTTCTATTCTAGATTAACATCGCTCGCTCGCTCTCTTTTTCAGAATTTCCAGTGAGGCAGCATAATTCACAGAACAACATTTCATATTCACATGATACTGTAGTTTTGCAGCAAAAAGCTGTTTTGAGTTGGGTTGCCGAGATCTTACGCAGGAGACATATCAAGGAGAAGGTTCAAATGTAGCGGAAGGTATTAGCCGCTAAACTGCATGAGCTCACCTTTCTAATCAGACCAAGATGTAGCTGCTTCATTCCACTGTTCCTGCTATGTTGAACTGATGCAGAGGTGGGTTTCAGCAGGTTCTGACCAGTTCTGGAGAACCGGTAGCGGAAATTTTGAGTAGTTCGGAGAACCGGTAAATACCACCTCTGACTGGCCCTGCCCCCATCTATTCTCTGCCTCCGAAGTCCCAGCTGATCAGGAGGAAATGGGGATTTTGCAGTAACCTTCCCCTGCCATGCCCACCAAGCCACGCCCACCAAGCAATGCCACACCCACCAAGCCACGCCCACAGAACCGGTAGTAAAAAAAATTGAATCCCACCACTGAACGGATGCTTTTATAAAATGGTTCACCCTAGGATTCATAAAAATAATCTGCATCCGTCACTTGCATACAGGAGTTTTGAAGGCAATCTCATCTAATAGGCAGGGTTTGTGCTTTTTACTGCAAATTTTCCTACGTGGTATGTATATAAATTTATCCAACATTTTTTGAAAACATATATTTTCTAAACTACAGTATATGCTTTTACAGAACTCTTCCAAATACATATTATTCCTCATTTTTCATAAACAAATAGCGATTCTTTGATGTCAATTCTGAGTAGAATAGCTTTTGTTCAGTGCTGTGTTTTCAATCTATTTTTGGTAACACTTGCAAATTTATTCCCAGAGAGATTTCTTTTTCATATCTTTAATGCAGACTGTACAGATGCACAAGCCAACTATATAGAGACCCTTACGTACAATCCAGAGGTGGGTTTCAGCAGGTTCTGACCAGTCCTGGAGAACCGGTAGCAGAAATTTTGAGTAGTTCAGAGAACCGGTAAATACCACCTCTGACTGGCCCCGCCCCCATCTATTCTCTACCTCCCAAGCCCCAGCTGACCGGGAGGAAATGGGGATTTTGTAGAAATCTTCCCCTGGAATGGGGAGGGAATGGAGATTTTGCAGTATCCTTCCCCTGCCATGCCCACCAAGCCATGCCACGCCCTCCAAGCCATGCCCACAGAACCGGTAGTAAAAAATGTTGAATCCCACCACTGGTACAATCTATATTTTCACAATGTGCAAATAAAGTATGTGGTTTTTTTTCAGTTGCAGCCTGACCAGAAGTGGTCACAACAGATGCTGCTGCCACCCCCTTGCAGTATTATCCTTGCTCTGATGCTATAATAATCATTCCTGCCTTCAGGATGTAGTGAGTGACCTGTAATGGGGGTAGGCCAAACAGATCTGTCCTAAGGTAGATCCCAGGTCTGGAAAGATTGAAGGCTACTATCATATGCCACTTTACGTGATGGTGATGGAGCATCTGCTTCCTTTGAAATACTGTGAATACAATTCTCCAGAAAATTACTACAGCAAATTTTAAAAACATATCCAAATATAAGTTGGCCTAATAAATAGTTAGAAGAATATGAGCTTTAAATATTTAGAAGAATATGAGCTTCTTGTGTCTGAAGGTGAATGCTAAATAGTAAGTAGAACTTTCTGCTGAATTTCTGTGTATTATATTTCTGTGTATAACTTTGTGTTATGCTTTTCTTTATGCTTTTGTACTAACTAAATCCTTGAGTCTAAGAACTAGAGTGTCACATGGTGAATATTGCCAGTTGTATGTATATGCAGGGTGATGCATCCCTATCCTAATATTATGGTACATTCCAACACAAGCAGGACACCTGATGTGGTCTACTACGCATGTGTGCATTCCTGATTCTCCATTATTCACTTGTGGTTTGATTCTGACCGGGAGCGGTCGCATTTAATTAGCAAGAATGTAACTATTCAGAATTTATTGTTTTTGTACCGAAATAAATATTTTCTATTAGACTTTTAATCTCGGTTTTATTTTCTAAATGTTTGGATTCCAAGAAAAGATCCACATCGCCTCTGTGAGATTTATTCTCACCTTAACATAGTGTGTGTGTGTGTGTGTGTGTGTGTGTGTGTGTGTACCCTGTTTCCCCCAAAGTAAGACATCCCCTAATAATAAGCCCAATCAGGCTTTTGAGTGCATGGCAATAAGACCAAGTGCTTATTTCAAGTTTCAAAAAAAATATAAGACAGTCTTATTTTCGGGGAAACGTGTGTGTGTGTGTGTGTGTGTGTGTGTGTGTGTGTGTACATACACACACCATGTTTTTCGTTTCAAAGAAAAACGCGGGGGGGGGGAGAGGGAAACTGTATTTCAGTGTGCACAGGTGTGCTCAGACCAACTAGAAAATTGAAATCCAATTTTAAAAGGCAATATTGGAAACAATTTGAACAGGTTCTGATGCTGCTACGGCTGAAATAGCACAAGAAATGACTTGAAGAGCTATCTGCATTTTCACTTCAATCTGTTCAGCTCAAACTATCAATATGGACTGAAGTGGAAGAAAAAAAACCTCACGGGTTGTGTCATTTCAGCCCTAACAAATGCTAAGATTATTTCCAACCAGGCTATTTAAATAAAACATTATTTTCTAAGGGAGAAAGAGAGAGTGAGAAGCAGATAGCAGAAGCAGACTTACTATATTCATTTACTCCATGTCTCAGCTGTGGCTCTCTATGTAATGGCTAATACTGCTTAATCGCATCAGGTTTGCAAAGTGCCAGAGTCTAAAAACCAGTCTGGGGTTTATCAAATGTTTGGAAGAGGATAAAGGCATCAGATTTAGTCAGTAAACCAGAATTGGTTTCCAAAATCTTTCTGGGCGTTTATGAAACAGTATTTCAGCAGGTCAGTTGAAAGGCACAAGCAAGCCCAGATATAGAGGCATGTCCCCAGCACAAACACTTCTGAACTGAGGTTTTATAAAGCCAGAGTTTCCAAAAGCATACCAAATTGAGGGCCGGCATGGAAAGATTGCTATTTTATTTCAGGCTTTTTAAAAAAATCCAATGAAATATTTTTCTGGTGGAATAAGAATGTGGGAAGATACAGTACTTAAATATTGTTGTTATTTTTTCCTATTAATTTGTCAGAGGAAGAGCGTTAACTGTACAAGTAGAGCTTGGTTAACGACAATAATTGAGATCGGGAACTCTGTTGCTAGGGCAACGCCATCTTTGGCGTAGTCTGTTACATGACTACGCCAACTTAGAACTGCAGTTCTGGCAATTCCAGTTGTGGTTGTTAGGCTTATTTCACATGGTTATTAGGTGCCACATCATATGATCACTCTTTGCAACCTTAACTTTTTGCTTGTCAGAAGCTGGAACAAATGAGGAGAGGGGGCATGGCCAACATCGCAGTGGTATGAGTGTCCCCCGCACTCTGCAGGGAACCCCAAATCCCAGCTGTTCGGAGACCTGGAACCGATCGGAACCAGGTCAGATCCGCCCTCAAGGGGCGGTGGAGAAGAGAGGCACCATTGGTGGTCTGGGAGGGGGCTTGCAAACCTCCCAGGGAGCTGGCACCAGCCTCTCGGCCATCAGCTGAGGAAGATGACTCTGTCGCCATTAGCTGGGATGGCCACGATTGGACTGATTGAATGGAGCGATCATGGATTGCCTGGGTGACAAGATCTAAGCATTTGTGCTGGAGAGAGGTGAAGAAGTGCTGAAGTTGGTGAGTGCTTGGTCGATTTAACGATTAAAAGAAACTTAAAACTTAAAAGGAAACAAAAGAGGTTTCAAAATGGAGTGAGTGGCTATCTAGCAATTAGAAATACCATAGAGAGAGTTAAAGGAGCAGGACTAAAAGCCCAAATTTGGGGATGTTTTTATAACTGACTTGGTGGAAGTTAAAGTGACTGAAAAAAACAAAGAAACTGAAGAAAATATTTTATAAGTGCTAAGTGGATTTAAAATACAGAGACTTTTTTTAAAAAAAGAGAGTTGTTTTGTTATATTGGGAATTGACAATGCCATCTGCTTGTTAAAAGAAAATATTACAACAGATTGTGGAAAGCAGGAATTTGCTGACAGTTGGAGATTGACCTTGACTAGAAGATATCTAGGAGTTTGAAAGAACTTAAAAGCAGTGTGTATTCTGCTATTGTGTTTGATGGTACAATGTTTTGGTGATAAAGATAAGAGGATTTTGAATTGGACTGGACTGAAACACAAAGAGACTATATAGACTTGGGCTTCAAATAAAAAAATTGTGAACTTTTTGAATTGTGAACTTGACAACATGGAGGCGTGTATTTATGAAGAATTGACTGGTATGTTAAAATACATTTATGAAGATATAAAAAAATATCTTTGGAAATCAGAGGTGGAAAGAAAACAGAAATGAAGCTGGCTTATAAAGAACATTTAGAATCAACAATGGTGGGAAATGAAAATGAAGAACAAGAAGACTACAAAGATGAAAAGAGAAATGAAAATAAAAAACAGATTGATGATTACACTGGGATTTACAGTGATAAGAAAAGAGTAAGAGGGGAGCATTGGTATCAGAGGAAGCAATTTAAAAATGGGGGGAGTAATAGGGAGAAGAGACTAGGAGGAATTGAGAGCAGACCTACACAAATAATATATTCAAAAGGAAGAAAAGGAATTTGGAAAAAAGGAAGTTATTGGTACAAAAATAAAAGAAAGAAAAAGAAAAAGTTAAGAGAAGGGATTGAAAGGGATTTTTTTACAAGAAATTGAATTTTTGAGAATTAAAAGAGAATGGATGATTGATGGTGGAATGTCGTAATTTTTTTAGAATTGTTCTTTTATATTTAATTGTGTTAACAATATTAGTTGTGTATAAGCTTGTATAATTAATCAGCATAATTATTTAGTTAAAAGGTTTTTTATAGGTTAATAATTCTATATTAGATTGGTACATGATGGATTGAATTAAATTAATTTTTCAATTAATTGAATTAAATTTTGATGCTGAAAGGGAAAAAAGAATAAAGAAAGGAAAGGAAATAAATTAGACTACAGTAACTCAATTGTTGGAAGGATATATAATTTAAACAATTACTACCCTTCTTTATAAGATTTGTTTTATATAAGATTTGTATAACCTACAAATTTGATTTAATATTGAAAAGGATTCAGATGATTACTGATATTGTTGGAATGATACAAGATCTGTATAGTAGATATACCTAGAAGAATATATTATATATATAAATATGGATAAAGGGAAAGATATAAGTTTAAGAATAGCTCCAATGTTGGAATGAAGTCAGGGTTTTTGAATTGCTCGTCTGCTAACCATAAAATGGATTATGATTAGATGTACTCAGGGAAGGATAAGAGGGAGGAAGAGAAAGTAGAAAGGAAGGGGAGAGAGGCAGGAGGGAGTAGGAAAGAAGGAGAGAGGGAGAAAGAAGGTAGAGGGAAGAGAGGGAGATAGAGGGAGGGGAGTAGAGAAGAAAAGCAGACAGGGGATAAAAGTATAAAAGGAGCAAATTAAGGATATATGTTTATGGCATTTTGGACAGAAATGTATAATTATGGATGTTTTGATATTGTGGTACCGTATATGTATGGATGTTTATGTAAGTTTGGTGGAAAAAAATTTTTTTAAAAAAGAAGCTGGCACAAATGACAATCACATCACAGCAAGATGCTGCAACAACCGTAACTTCAAGGACCAGCTATAAGTCTCCTCGTTGAGTGCTGTTGTAACTTTGAACAATTGCTGAATGAATGGTCGTTAATTTGAGGACTACCTCTGGTGTCAAAGGGGTAGCCCTTCTGTACACTGCGGACAAGTAAGAGGCCTGACCCCTTTGATGTCCATTTCCAAAACAAATTAAAACATTTCAAAGCAGATTCAATTAGTAAATTTAAATGATACCTTTAATAAGTATGCCAACCTTGATAACTGTCTGAGTGAACATAGTTGATATACATTGGATGTTCTTAAAATATCATAGTGATTAATAAAGAGTAGTAGCAGAATAAATATTTATTTATTTCAGTTGTAGGCTCCCTGCCCCCCTTCCTGATTTTTTTTTTCAAACCATCAATATTTCTGGAAATTTTACCTTTCTACACCTATGACCTCATTTGGAAGACCTTTTTCCCTTGCAAGTAGAGCCTTACTTCTTAGTAACCATTCATACAAGAGAAAATTTGAATTTAGAGTATCTATCATTTAGGTGTTCCAACTTCCATTTCCTCTGTTTCTTGGGTCTTAGGGAAATTTAATTCTCTCTGTTTGACTAAAGTGAGAGTTATGACAATTTACCCCCATCTGAGTCACCTCTGGTGAGAGGAGATAAGACAGTTTAGCACAGAAATCAGACCGCTCAGTTCAGTGTTATCCTTGCAGAAGATATCTTCCATGTTCAAAGAATTTACACAGTAAGACTTAAGACTAATATTATAGATGAGATATATTTCTCTTGCACATCGGGTAACCTGAAGCGTATTTTTTTTCCTGTCACATATGTTTCTACACTCATTCACACATATCACCGAGAAGTCTCCTCAAAGCACAAGCTACAAAAATGCTTGAGGAAAGGCTCCATCTAAGACTTATAGAGGTTGTATAAAGGTAGTCCTCAACTTACGACAACAACTGAGCCCAAAATTTCTATTGCTAAGTGAAACAATTGTTAATGAGTTTTGACCTTTCTTGCCACAGTTGTTGCACTGCAGTTAAGTTAGTAATGCAGTTGTTAATTGAATCTGGCTTCTCCATTGACTTTGCTTGTCAGAAGGTCACAAAAGTTGATCACATGACACACACACAAACACACACCCAGGACACTGAAACCGTCCTAACTTTGAGTCAGTTGCCAAGTGTCTGAATTTTGATCATGTGACCATGGGGATGCTGCAACGGTCATAAGTCACTTTTTTCAGTGCTGTTGTAACTTCAAGTGATCACTAAATGAAACTGTTGTAAGTCGAGGACTACCTGTAGATTCTTTCACCACCTTCCCATCTTTCTACAACAACCATTGCTTGAAAGTCATTGATTGGTGGCACTATCTACAATTGACCTCAAGATATAAAAAGGAGATCGAAGGAGTTGGTATAGATATAGAAACACAAAAATTAGATAAAATTTTAATGGGCCCAGAAGAAAAACTGATATCAAAATTATACCGTTATTTATTGGAATTTGACAAATTTCAAGATATACCGTATTTTTCGGAGTATAAGACGCACCGAAGTATAAGACGCACCTTAGTTTTGGGGGAGGAAAACAAGGAAAAAAGGCCTCTGCCTCCCAGCAATTTGCCAAACAGCAAACAGCACAGATGATATACACTGTTTGCTGTGTATTTCTGTGCATGTGTGCCTGACCCATAGAAATGGCAAAGAATTGGAGAAATGTACATTTATGGCAGTATATTAATCCCAGAAAGTTTTCTTACATGTAATCACACTAACTCCTCCTAATTATTTAAATACATCTACTCCAAACATAACTAAGTCAGGGTTTCTCAGCTGGCTTATTTTAATACTAATACTTAAAACTAATACTTAATACTAAAACAGGACGTTTCAGATTATACTTTTACAGATCTTTAAAATTGATGTGGCTTTCTGGAAGTATTCTCTGCTATTTAAAAGAAGATACAATAGCACTGGGCCTCTTCAGAGCAAGCATTTATTTTAAAAAGCTTCTTCATTTTGTTAAGTTGTCTAGAACAATAATAAAGCAGTCTTTAAAAAATAAATCTAATAATTTGAACACTCTACAAACATTTAACAAAATAACATATTAACAGAATCTGCCTGTACCTAGGATAGAACTCACAACCTCCTGATTGTGAGGCAAGAGCTCTATCTCTTGAGCTACAGCAGCTCTAGCTTGCCTTCTTGCAATTTTAGCAGTCTAATATTGCCAGCAGTTTATCTCCCAGCAATGTGTCTCATCACAGCCACCTTAGTTTCAGTTTCATTTTACCACTAGCTTGTAAGCCTCAGTCAGCTGTAGGTCGGGAGGCAGATCAGCTCTTCTTGTGTTCTTCTTGTGCTTTGCCCTGTTTGCTGCAAAGAGGTAAAGTGCTGGCAGGCAGAGGCCAAAGGGTGGGGGTGGCTGGGTGGGGCTGCATTCGGCATATAAGACGCACCCAAGTTTTCACCCTCTTTTTGGGGGTAAAAAGGTGCGTCTTATACTCTGAAAAATACGGTAGTTAAAAATTCGATGATAGCATGGCCGAGAAACGTAGGTCATAATATACTCTTGGCTGACTGGGAGAAGACTTGGAATATAAATTGCAAAATAACAAAATCAGTAGCTTACAAAGAAAATTACTATAAAATGTTTTATAGGTGGCATTTGGCCCTGGCAAGATTGGCTAAGATATATCCAAACGCTAATTCAGTTTGTTGGAAATGTAAGAAAGACGTAGGTACCTTCTTTCATATGTGGTGGACGTGTCCCAAAGCGAGAGACTATTGGAACAAAGTGTATAAATGGCTAAAAGATATAACAAGAAGAGCCATAGAATACACTCTGGAGATTTTTTTACTTGGAATTATAAAGAAACAACATCACAAGAATATACAGTATTTAATATTACATATTATAACGGCGGCAAGAATCGCATATGCGCAATACTGGAAGAACAATCAAATACCACCGAAGAATGTATTAATGGACAAAATATATAAATGCGCGGAAATGGACATGTTAACCATAGAACTCAAGGGTCAAAATAACTCAGTTTACTATGAAGTATGGATAAAATGGTATGAATGGACCAGAAAAGACAAGGGAGAGACTATGAACGTTGGATGAAGAAGAAGAAAGAAGACTGTAAAATATAAGGAAACACTGTATAAATTTTCACTGGGGGAAAAATGGATGTGAAAGGGTGTATATCTATGTTACAATATTATGATGTTTAAAATTGAAAAACAATAAAAAAAATTAAAAAAAACCAGAAAGTCATTGAACACTTAAATTGAGCTCAAATGTGGAGATATTGAATATGATGCTTAAAGAACTACCATCAATGGCAGGGCACATATTCCTCTATTTTGGTTCCTTCCAACTCACATCTGCATTTTAATGCATTTGTTGTTTTCTTTATTATAATATGAATAGCCATATCATATCAAAGGATCATACGGCATATCAAAAGATTATATGGGATATACCGGTAATCATTCCAATCAACAAAACAAATGAACAAATGAAGTCATATAAAAAGGCCAAACTATTTTCACTAAAATTCAAAAGTTCAATGTTATCCGTGATCTGGTTTTTATGGAAGGGCACATTCTACATCGCTTTTCCTCAGCATTTTTTCACATGTTACTTCCATGAGTCAGAGGTACCACAACATGAATATCGCAAACAGTAAAAAAATCTGGCATGTTTTAAAACCTGCCCTGTTTGTCAGGCAATATTCAGATCGCTACATTATTTTTTTTTCAATGTAGAACATTTTGTAATTGTTAATCTTTGTAACAGTTCCTAATATATGGCACCTTCTATTTATCTTCATCAAATGCATAGAACCATTTGTGTAAAATTTAAAAAATACATGTTAACCTGTTTTTTGATAAGACAGATAAATTTCCTTGTAGGATTCTTTAATATAAATCTTCCCGATTAAGTTTGTGTATGCATATGTGTTTATTTGTCTGTTTGTGTATGTTGTGATTGGGATAGAAAGAACAATATCAAATTTTGCTTTGAAGTTACATCCGTGTTACTGCAAACCCATTGTGAAGCTGTATGAAATCCACTTCCAATGGAATCTATGGCAAAAACATCTTTTACATTCCTAAGCATAAATCTTTCTATTATTACAAAAGAAAACTTTTGAAAATAAAGCAGTCATTTCAAGTTTAGAGCTAAATGTATATATACTTTATTTCTAGTTATTAAAGCATATGTGTTCAATTATAAGGTGCCAAAAGAGGAATGTTCCCCTTGGTTGATTCCATTAATTCCTGCTTGGATTGCAATCCACAATCTGTACTTTTCTGCACAGCATTAGCCTCAACCTTTTAAAGAAAGCTCCAAAAGTAATAAAGAATTAGAGGAGAAAGTGTTTTATTACTTTTGAGGGAGTCTGTCTAACAACCCCTTTCCCCAGCCTAGTGGTCTCTAACGGGGTTGGTTCCAACAGCCTTGTCAATTGGAAATTCTAAAACTTGATACTCTAATACAGGGCTGTCAATCTCGCAGCCCGCGGGCCGGATGCATCATGCGCTGGCCATGCCCCCACCCAGTTTAGTGAAGGAGAAAAAAGTCCCAATACATCATGTGGTGTCGCTGTGATGATGTGGGTTTGACACCCCTGCTCTAATATATCTGGAAGACTGACTTTGTGACATACAGTATATACTGTATGATACTATTGGGATGACAGTTAGAAAAAATACCACATTTTTAGTGCAAATCTTTTTTAGTACATATAATATGGGAAACAAAGCAAAAGGACATATTCTCTTAATAAATAGAGCATGGGTGAAGGGACAGAATGTAGTATGTCATAGATGTCAAGTGGTGCCATGTCTGCTTAAATATACACAATCTCTAGGCCATGTGTGACTTTCTGCTTTGGCAAAACTAAACCACACAATAAAAACGAGGGGTGAGCAAGAGATGAACCAAGACTTATGTGGCCTGATTCTTTTCTAAAGTTTAATTCAGCAGGAAAGGTTATATTTGATGCAACACTGAAAACAGCAGCACTTTTAGCCGACCAGGCAGTTCCTGTCAATTGAAGGATTATATTCTGGTTCTGCAGATTTTGCAGTGCCAAAACTGAGTCTTTCCAGGAATTCTGCAAGCTTTTAAAAAATTGAATCATGAAGTAAAGGCCGGGGGATGGGGGAACATCCGCAAAGGAGGAAAGAAAGAATATGTTTTCCCACTATCTTCTTTCTGAGTGTGAAATATGCTTGAATTAAGATGACAAGCATAATATTGCTTTCTTATCTATCAGCAAAACAGTATTACACTGCAAGTTTTATTTGAGAGGATGGATGCAGGCTTGTAGCATACAACAGAATAAAAATCACCCTCTTAACAGTACAAGTAAGAAGCCTATATTATTTCTCATATTTCGTTGACTAGTGTTATAGAAAGGTACAAACTAGGTAAATATGCATGCTTACACAGAGAGGGGGGTGGAAGAGGGAGAAAACCATGTGGAAACTTTGATATACCTATAGAGCAATGAAAAACTCTCTGATAATTTTGTGAGGAAATCACAAATTTCATTCAAACTTGTCACATTTCTAAATAAATGTTATTTGTATAAAATATGACAGGTAGGAATGAAACATTTGTCACCAAACCCCCAAAATTTTACCCTCAGACAGTCTAATGTTGACCTCACCTGATTCCTAAGAGGTCAGTAAGGGGCATGCATAAGTGCACCTGCGTGCCTACCGTCCCTGTCCTAATGTTCCCTCTTATCAGTACCCATCTTATGTATATAAACAATGTTATATCTATGTATATTACTAACACGTACTTGACAAAATAAATAAATAAATACATTTAAATGCTATGTATTTATTTATTTACTATTATATTATATACTGACATATTCAGCAAAAATTATTCCTAATGGATTACACTATTTTAAAAAAGAATAAAACAGGAAATCCAATTAAGTCTCTACATTGACTAAAAAGCTAAGTGAATGTGGTGGGTGAGAGAGTCCTCCTTATGGCAAATAACAGAGTGATTCTGTAAGAAGACTCCAAGAATGATTCATATAACCAATGAAGAATCTAAATTATGTCAGTAGTTCATTTATAGTGAGGTAAATTATGACCATCAAAAGGAAATAACTAAAATGTAGATAACTATAACCTACGGATCAGATTTCAGTCATAACGTGTATCATAACTGTAAATCTTTCAAGCTCATTTTCAGAAATACCTTTCATTCAGCTAGACACAGGAACAAATATAGAAGTCTGGTCTTCTTTAAAAACATGGCATGGAATCTTCCATTTTTCTCTGACTTCAACTGAATAAAACAGAATACATTTAAATCTTATAGAGCAATACGCTCAGCAGAGGCAGGTTTTGATTGGAAACATTATCATTTTAAAGTTAACAAGATTGTATACACAGCCTCCTTTTATACACATACAGGCTGAGCTTAATACTTCAGCAGACTCTCAAAATCATTCTTTTTAGAAGTGATCTTTCTGCTATTGACGATGCTGAGAGGGAATTGTGGGATATGTAGTACAAGACATGGGGGTACATCAGATGAATGTTCCTTGATCCAAAGCATTTGATTACTGATTTATTTCTTGTGGAAATGTTGCGCCTACATATGAACTAACAAAGGATATGCATGGCTCAAAACTTAGCTAAAGCTAAAACTTTGCTAAGGCCTAGCACAGGGGCAGTAGTGGGTTGTAAATGGGAATGGGAGGCAGCGGCGTGGAGCCCCACATCTGGCCAGTGAGACCAGAGCAGGCAGGGCGTGCACCTTCCCCACCGCTGCCGCAATGGTGCTGGCCAACCTCTATATGCAGGTAGGAGGCAGAAGTGCCGCCAAGGGGCTCCTGAGGCCACTACACCTTGCGGGGAGCCCCGGCGGGGACCCCTCGCTCAACCCCGGGAAGGCTCCAACTGCCGCCACCACTGTATTCCCAGCTGGCGAGGCGGCAGCACAGCGCCTCCCGGGCAGAGAGGGGCTTGGCAGCAGCAGCAAGCAGGCAGAGGCTGGCGGGCGGGCGTCCAGCCCCACCTGCTCTGGGAGGGAAGGCAGGCACTGTGCCATCTGGCTCAGCCATCCACATTGAGGCGGGCGCCGTGGCAGGTGGGACGGAGCCAAGAGGGACACGCAGTACTAATAAGGGCCGAAAGAAGCACCCGCGAGATCCAGCAAGAGATGAGGCAAGTACAGGGGCACTTTGCTTCTGCTCTGGAATATGGAGCGAGTCTCCATCTCCCACTGTCGCCCTTACCTTCTCAGGCCAGGCGAGGAGTGACTGGAAGGAGAGGGCAAGGGGCGGAGCTAGCCAGTGGTGGGATCACTCAACAGGGAGCCACAGCAGAGGTACAAAAGAGCCACATGCGGCTCCAGAGCCGTGGTTTGAGACACCTGGCCTAGCAGAACAAAGAACAATTTGGTGCAGTTCATTAGAACAGCAATGTGAATTAGTACAAAGGAGACTAAAACATGCAATCGATTCCTAGAGCTACATTGCATACAACTCTTCTTTAGGATTTCAACAATATTCAAGAAATTAGAATTTCATGGACTACCGCATTATGGATCTGCCCTTTCCCCCCCCCCTCCAAATAATATGCTTCTTGATACATCTCTACTGGCACAGACACATTTAGAATAAATACAGTATCCTTGTCAACACCTCATTTTGCAAAAAAGCCAGCTTGATGAGATGAAATATCCTAGTGCCAAATCCCTAGTGTCATTTAGTTTTGAGGAGTTAGCAATGTGGGGAACCAACTTGTAAAACACAGAAGGGGGCATTTGGCCCAACATCTGATAGATGAACACCACTAAACTATGGCATGTGATGCATTCATCAAGAGCACTGTTAATAGCATGGGGTCTGAATCGTGGCCCTTCTGTACTGACCCATATCCAGGAAAAAAAAAGATCAATTTATACGTTTGCGTGAATAAGCAACATTCAAATCCTCTTTTAAAATGTTTACCTCGTTAGGAGATAAAGAAATGGGCAGCTCAGCTAACAAAGAAAAGGAACAAAAGCACAGTGAAGAAGTGATCCTATAACTTCAGTGATTACCTGCCATGAGAAATTTACAACCCCACTAATAACACTAAAGCAGACACTTTAACCTTGCTTACTTCAGAGTGACAATTCATAGCACCATCAACTGCATTTCTCTTTGCATCAGGCTGAGGGTCGATATCCTGTATTTCTATGTCCCACTGAAATAAATTGAATGAACACACAAACCAGACATTTGTACTCCCGTGTAAATATGAAAATATGGAATTGTCATCCAGTATTAGATATACATTTATACTTCACATGCTTCTTTTTACTTCTGATTTATTTAATTCCTTTTGTTTGTATCTCAACTTTCATAAAAATCCAAGGATAGTCAACCATTTGAAGAGATCCAAGACAAAATATCATTTACAAATCAATAAAAGGTATATATAGTAGAGAAAAATGATACAATCATAAACATTGCAGAGGTCATTACAAATTCATGAATGGAATGGAATGGAATAGAATGGAATGGAATGGAATGGAATACTCTTTATTTACCAAGTGTGATTGGACACCCAAGGAATTAGTCTCTGGTGCATAAGTTCTCAGTGTACATGCAAACAACAGAGTAATATAATCATAAGATACCAATAATAAGATACCAATAGGAGAAGGTAATAGGAAAAATGAGAAGGATAATAGTAATACAACCAGACTACATGGATAAATATACTTAGGCAAAAGACAGTACTGTGGTAATTAGGTATTCAGCAGAGTGATGGCACAAGGGTAAAAATCGTCCCTGTGTCTAGTTATTTTCGCATGCAATGACATATAGGAGTGTCCTGAGGGGAGGAGTTGAAATAGTTTATGTCCAGGATGTGAGGGGTCTGTAAATATTTTCTCAGCTCCCTTTCTGACTTGTGCAATATACAGGCCTCAATGGAAGGCAGGCTGGCTGTGATTGTTTTTTCTGCAGTCCTAACTATCCGTTGAAGTCTGAACCTGTTTTGTTTGGTTGCTGTACCAAACCAGACAGATATAAAAGTACAAATGACAGACTCAATAATTCTTCTGCAGAACTGTATCGGTTGGATAAATAGGGTTTAAGCTAATACCGAAATATATAAAAAAGAAACAAATATAAAATAACAACAAAAAAGGGGGGCTAGCATTCATCTGGATGAAACAAATTGTAGGGTCAGGATATGTAGGCCCTGATTTATATATTGCCACTAACTCAAAGTATAGCTCTCAACAGTGGGATAATGAGATGGGTCCCCTCAGAGGTGGGTTCCTGCCGGTGCAGTTAATAGCTGTTGTTCGGCGCAGAGCCGAAGACGCTGCTGCCGTTCGTGGCGCGGGGGCTTTCCCCGGGCGCTGCCACCGCCCGCATGGATGCCGCCGTTTGCGTTCTTTTGCCCTCTGTGCATGCGCAAAGCTTTCTGCATGCGCAGAGGGCAAAAGAACGCAATTGGCGGCGTCCATGCGGGCGGGGAAAGTGCCCGGGGAAAGCCCCCGCGCCGCGAACGGCAGCGTCTTCGGCTCTGCGCCGAACAACAGCTATTAACCGCACCGGCAACAACAGGCAGGAACCCACCTCTGGGTCTCCTCACAAGAATCTGCTGAGAATTTTCCTTCACATACAGGAGAGAAATATGATGTAGTAGTTAAAGTGAATGAAGAGGAAGGAGAATCAGGGTGCTTAGCTATGGAAGCTCACTTGGTAACCATGGGCTCTCTCAATCCAATCTACCTCACAGGATTTTGTTGGTGGAGAGTGTTACATACACCAATTTGAGTTCCTAGGGGGGGAAAAGCAATACATTATTCTTCATTATTTGTCAATTACTGTTTTGGTAATGATCAAAGATGAAAAAGCATTTTAACAATCCATCACATTTTCCTCTAGTACACTTTCAACCAGTTCCTCTGGACCCAGAGCACTAAATCGGCCATCTTGGGAACTTGAATGACAGGTGGAATAATATATATATGAGAGAGAGAGAGAGAGAGAGAGAGAGAGAGAGAGAGAGAGAGAGAGAGAGAGAGAGAGAGAGAGAGAGAGAGAGATCAGTTTGGAATACTCCTGCCTTATTGATACAGCGAAAAAAGTGAAAAAAGAACACAGTCGAAAGCACACCATTTAACTTGCAGCAGCCAAGCCTGAAACTTTTTTCATTGAAATCACAAGATAAATTATGCCTTATGAATTATTCATGCTGCTATTTGTGTCCTATTCTCTGGATGAAAGCAAGGCTGTTCACACCCTGCTTTGGCTATTCCTTGCCTTACTTCAGGAGGCACCTTTGGATGACACATCTTTCACAAATCTGACAAGCCATATTTCATTCAAATAAAATTCAAAAAGCAGACCAGTTGCTTTTCCAGCCCATCCTTGACAACCAGATGAATTAACAAATGTTCTGATCTTCGTGATGATGGGAATGGGATTTGTGTTGGCATTTCATATTGTATCATTTATTATACTTACCAACAGAAGAAGAAAAAAATAACACTGATCTGGGGGGAAAAAACTCTAAGAGACAAAGAGAGAAGGAATCCAAATAACTGTTTATGTGTGCCTGTGTGTGTGTGTGTGTGTGTGTGTGTGTGTGTGTGTTACAAAACGAAAAGTAATAGTAGAAGTAAGATTGATGAAGAATAGCAATGAAAGGAAGATACCTGATGAATCTCTATCTTCTATGCAGCTGTTTAAAGATGGGAATTCAACACCTACTTGGTATACTGTTATATAGTGATTTTATAACTAGATACCAGTTTGCCCACTGAGAAATAATACAATATGCTGCAAATCACATATTGTTTGTCACAGGGGAAAAAACCCACTAGTGATTTTTATATTTACCACTGCTCTTTCAATAGAGTTTTATTTTATATTGTGCACTGTTCTATTGGTACATGAGAAAACTTTGAAATCTTCATGTATGTTGTTGTAAGAAATATCCTTCTGGGTTCAGTTCCAAGTGGGTAAAAAGACACTGGATTCATGGAAGTTGCTTGGAAAGAAGGTTTGATGGTGGACAGGAGCACATGGCATGAGCCCCTGTACAGAAAAGGTAGATCACTTGCTTCCAGATGTGGGTGAAGAGAAAAAGGGAAGGGAAGATGCTGAGTCCCTTGGTTTTATAACCTCTGTTGGGTCCCACCTCTTAGTTTCCTGTTCCTGTGTATATAATGCACTGATTGGTGGTCAGGCTCCCAGGAGGCCATGCAGTGGCAACTCTATAGGCTTTTGTCTGTCCCAGGCTTGGCTGAATGAAAGGGCCTTGGGCAAATTCTAATATGGCTATGACTGAAGGAGATAAATCTTTGTTATGTAGAAGACTGCTCCAGGCTAGGTGGGAGGAATGTGGCAAGGGTGGGGGCAGGGAGCTGCAGGAAGCTGCTTTGTATTTAAAACATGTTTCTCCTTTCCTCATTCAGGGAAACATATTCTTTCCTTTTTCAATGTTTCCTAGGATATTTCATTTTTTCTAGGAGGGGGTGGGTGCTAACTTCCTACAATGTGATCTGTATTTTGGATTGTTTCTAAAATGTATAATTCGCTTTCCCCTGCTAAGTGAATCCCAAAGCGATCTCATTCATCTCTAGCTTAATTTGTCTATGGAGATTCTCAGTCATCCAGGAGGTCATGGTCGTCCCAAAGGTGCTTTCTTTCCAGAAAGTCCAGTTTCCTTTTGAAAGAAAGCACCTTTGGGTCTGGCATAACTTGTTGTCAAACTAGTTTCAAAACAAAGCGAAACAAATCAACTGGTATTTCTACTCTCACTGCTAATCTTTCCTACTCCTAAAGGAGAATGCTAGTGGGAACCACAACATTCCCTTAGCCAAGTAGCTGCTCTGTGAAAGGTGGGTTAGATATACATTCCTCCCTAGGAAACAAGAAACGGTCTTATTCCAGTCACTTTAGCGCCCTTCTGCCAAACAGTGTTTGACTGAACAAAGGCCTCCTAGTTCTGAAGAAGATCAGATTTCACACATGCAGCCTTTCCCTCCATGTAGATAAAGAGATATGCTCCACCCCCAGTTTTCAGAAAAACTCCATGACATGAAATGGCAGAAGAAATGCCTAGAGCACCAGAGGAAGAGGATAAAGAGTAACCTGGGGAGACACAGGTAAGTCTTTCTTAAGGGTTCACCTCATGGCAATAAAAGCAGCAAAATATAGTTATCTTTCCACTCTTACGTTGTCTGAAAGTCTTCTTCAGGGTGACCTGATCACTCCTAAGTTAAATGATCACATTTGTTAGACCAATTCTGGAGTACAGCTCATCTGTCTGGAACCCGCACTACATATCAGACGTTAATACAATCGAGAGAGTCCAGAAATATTTCACTAGAAGAGTCCTCCACTCCTCTGCTCGCAATAAAATACCTTATTCCACCAGACTTGAAATATTGGGATTAGACAATTTACAACTACGTCGCCTCCGATCTGATCTAAATGTAGTTCATAAAATCATATATCAAAAAGTCCTTCCTGTCAATGATTACTTCAGCTTCAACCGCAACAATACATGAGCACGCAATAGATACAAACTTAATGTAAACCGCTCCAAACTTGATTGCAGAAAATACGACTTCAGCAACAGAGTGATCAATACCTGGAATGCACTACCTGACTCTGTGGTTTCTTCCCCAAACCCCCAAAACTTTAACCTTAGACTGTCTACAGTCGACCTCACCCCATTTCTAAGAGGTCTGTAAGGGGTGTGCATAAGTGCACCACTGTGCCTACCGTCCCTGTCCTCTGTCCTATTGACCTCTTTTATCGGTACTTTTTACTTATGTTATGTTTATACAAACAACTACTATACTGTACATGCTTGACAAAATAAATAAATAAATAAAAATAAATAAGTAGGAAAGTAGTCTACAAGGCTGCTGTGAGGGCTATTTGAGAAATCTTCCAAATAAAATTGCTTAGCTGTGCTCTGAGTTGGTCGCATGGAGCTGACTGAGGAAGAGTCTGATTTGTTTAACTGGGAGGAGTTTGAGGCTGTTGGTTCTGAGAACATGCAATTCATCCTGCAAAGGCAGGACTAGAACCAGAAATGTGGCCGGCATTGGACCACTGTTATTCATTACTTTTCTTCTCCAGTGACGGAAGAACTGAACTGGATACTGTTTTCTTTTTTTTTTTAATATTTTTTATTGTTTTTCAACTTTAAGCATCATAATATCATAACACAGATCTACACCTATTCACATCTATTATTTTTGCTTATACAAAACTTATACAATATTTCCACATATTTACAATCTTACATCTTCTTCATCCAACCTTGTTTCTTAGTCCTTTGTCTTTCCTGACCCATTCATACCATTTTGACCATACTTCATAGTAGTCTGAGTTATTTTGGTCTTTGAGTTCAATAGTTAATCTGTCCATTTCTGCACATTTGTAAATTTTGTCCAATAATATATTCTCCGGAGGTATTTGGCTGTTCTTCCAATATTGCGCATATGCAATTCTTGCCGCTGTAATAATATGTAGTATCAAATATTGTATATTCCTGGGATGTTGCTTTTTTATAATTCCAAGTAGAAAAAGTTCCGGATACTGTTCTTTGGATACTGTTTTTTGGATACTGTTTTCAATAAGAACAGAGCTTCTTATTAGAAAGATGATAATATTGCTAGCATGGCATGCTTGTTCATGGTGGGCCACCACTAATAAAAAAGCAGCGCTCCAATACTCGTTTCACCTCTAAGGATCAGGGAGATTATACATAGATATCATGCTGTTGTTCATAGCATCATTACATGGAGATAGTAACTGTATGAAATGATCCACAACCCATGGAGGCTCTCTCTGATTATAACTGGCTTTCTATGATGGCTTTCTGCCTTCCATATGCCAAAAGCTACACTAATAAGCAACAATGGGAGACAGAGCTTGCTTTCTCCTCCTACTCTCCTTCCTCCTATGCAGACTTTGCTCAGTCCTAATGACCAAATGGGCTTTCTTGTGTCAATGAACTAACAAACCAGAGCGAGAGAATCCTCTCTACCCTGAAGCTGAAAGGTGCATTACAAGGAAAGTTTGTCTCAGACAGAAGCCAGAGGAGGCGAGGCCACTGTTGCAATTGCTCAGCTAGGCCTGCACTCATGGTCACCAACAAAACAGGCTCTATGCTGGCAAAGCCAAGGTCAAAAACGTATAATTATGCCAAGTCAAATTTAAGCAGATCCAAGGCAGTCCCAAATCCCAGTCTGGGTACATGCTGTCAAACACCAAAAATATCTAGGGGGAAAAAGAAACTTGAGTCCAGAGGGAAAGAATATGAGGCCAAGTAAGGTGGCTAGGATTTACGGTATCCTCTCGCTACCCCACAAACACACACACACAGAGAGAGAGAGAGAGAGAGAGAGAGAGAGAGAGAGAGAGAGAGAGAGAGAGATTTATTTTATGATGCAGCAAGTAATATGAAAAAAACCATGCATGTTTAGCATCTCTTCTTGCAGTGACACACTTTCCACTCTCTCTTAAATAAAAGCCTTTACGTTTTCCTTATTTGTTTTCCTACATTGAGCTTTGATCCGTGAAATGCCAAACACAGTCCTTTTGTTAAGGGAAATGCAGTGTTTGCATTGCATTATACACAAATTTATTTGATCACTCCGCTGCCAATTTGCCTTCTTTCCTCTGCTGTTATTGGCTCTATCTTTTTTGAGGAATGGTACCGCATGAGAAATAAGATCAGGAGGTGTTGTAACTGGAGCATTAGTTAACTACAATATGCATTACTTTACTGCCCTTCTTGCATTATATTAGATGGCCTCTATCAGCAATTTTAGCTTCTAGTGGCTAGGGAATCATGCAAAAGAACTTAATGGCACCCAGAACAGCAAATCCTGACACTGTTCATCATTACCTAACTGCTTAGGAGGAAAACGTTCAGCAACAAATCCTTGAATCAATTGAGAAACTGCATTGCTTCTAACATAAATACTGAGGTTTTATCTTTTTTTAGATTAGCATTTGTGGCATGATATGAAAGTGGGTAAAAGTCCAGTTTTTCAGTGAGTATAATTTTAAAATCATCTCACTTTTCTTGTTGTTTTTTTCTCATGCATCTTCATAGTAATATGATATTAAGAGGGATCAGATGAATCAACGTAATATATATTGCAGCACTCCAAGTCAGCCTTCAAAGGAGGTTCCGTGCAAAGGTTGTGCTGGGGGGGGGGGGAACAGTTCCCAAAATATTTTTTTTAATGTTACAAATTGCAGAGGAAATCAGACTCAATTGAATGGAAGAGAAAAAAAATTAGATATGCCATTTGGGCATGGAACTCACACTGAATACTAAATGCTGAAAATATATGTTTTTAATATATATTATATTCCATATAATAGAACTGAATGTGCACAAACAAAATCTGGAAAACATTTTAATCAACTAATCAGTGAGATTCATATATTTATTAGATAAATATTTTATCTCACTGAAATCAAGAAAAAAAAACCTCTTATTGGTTTTACTAAATTCAATAAATCCAAATCCAACCCACTGGGTTTAAGCATATGCAATGCCCCAAAGTCTGATGATGAAAACATTGCAAGGAACAATGACCTAATGCACTGAAAATTAGACCAAACAAAAAAAAAGATTCACATAGTTGTTTTTAAACCATCTGATTAGGTCAACAAAATAAATATCTTAAAATTAATTACAGAGGAACATTCATCAGCCAAGGCAATCTTAACATCACCTATGGAGAAATGTTATTGATTCTAATTTATTAGCCATTTAGGAATTCCAAACCCCAATTCCTTGCTTTATTTTTTTCCCTCCACCTTTTTTTCTGTAGAGTTACAAAGCACATATTTCTCTATCTCTTTCGGTTCCAGGCAATGTTATAATATAAATTCATAATAAATCATAATAAAAGTTTCATTGATTGTCATATACCATTTTCTCACATTTTAAATGTAAAAGAGTCATTTTGGACCACTGGTTAAAGTACCAGGCTAAAAACCATGAGGCGGTGAGTTCTAGTCCTGTCTGAGGCCATCACCTGTATATGTTTCCTGATTTGCATGGGACTATACTGGAGAACATGCTCCTCATTGTAAAGATCTTGGTTTCAGTCTCCAGTGGAGACAATCTCCAATAAAAAATTATTTATTTAAACAATGCATACAGTTGCCTATCTCCTCAAAGTGACACTGGGTGGCATACACAGAGTTAAAAACCTACTTCTACTACTACCACTACTACTATCACCACCATCTCTTCTACAATATAATATGGTTTAGGCAACAGCCAGCTATATATTTATAAATACTTTAATGTAGTTGACTGCAAAGATTTATATGGAGACAGCCCACACTTAATTCCAGGGAAAGGGGTATGGATTCATCAGCTGAATATTTCCCCTCACCTTTAAGGAATGTGCTGCACTATCTCTGCTGATTCCTACCTAAAAACTAAGCTATCGTTCTGAACAAGGATTCTTACATGATATCCCAGATTTAAAAAAAAAAAGTTTGAACCTTCTGTTTTCCAGCCTCTCTGCAACCAAGCAAACACATCCGTTGCATCACGCTCACAAATCCCTTCCTTTGTGACAAGGTAATAGGATATTTCCCTCAGGTCCAAAGTATTCCAATGTCAGAAGTGGTAAACAAAAAACCAGCAGGCCAAGGTAAATTTTCACTGTGATCCACTGGGAGTGAAGCAGACAACTCATTATTTACAAGCCCGGCACCCTTTTCCCAACGCACTGATCTAAAAACATAGCCACATGTTCTCTTGCGCAAGGGCAAGTTGCCAAAAGCCAGAAGTTAATGCTTTCCAGCAGCTCAGCAACCTTTAAGATGGAAGACTATATGCCTATGTGATTGGCAAGTGAAAGGGGGGGGGCAGTTTTAGCTCCACTAAATTTTAAAGAGGAACCAAAAGGAAGAAAAATTTGTGTGTACTTGTGGTCTATGTGTGTGCATAAGGGTATGTTCACTGATATAAATGAGCAAGAAAAATGTGGGGAAAATATGGGCATCTGCAACTATATTACACATGAGTAAAGATAGAGGTGTTGATACCTTAACATCAGATTGGTGGTTTTGCTTCGGTTACACAGCAGTGAATGTTTCTGGATGCATGAAACGGTGAAACCTTTACTCCATGTGAAGAGTAATGCAATTTTTAAAGGTGATATACAAATTTGGCAGATTAACCTCCCAAACTATCCAAACATGATATAAGTCAGGTTCAATTCCTTTCTGCCAACATATCACAATCTGTTTTGATAGAAAAAGGATCCCAATTATTTGTTTTAATCTGATACTTCACATAACACATAACATCAAGCTCCTTTTGCTTCTGCTGATACAAGAGAAACCCTAACCCTAATCATTATGATTTATAATATTTTAATAAATTTGACCCTAATGCTATTTCTTACTATTTTATTCAGAAATACTTCTACTTTGGCAAATTATTTTTCTGTCACCCACTCCATTTTTTCAGAGAAATTAGGAGGGAGGGAGGGAGAGAGAGAGGGGGGGAGGGAGAGAGGGAGGGAGAGGGAGGGAGAGAGGGAGTCATATCCATGAAAGCAGTGGTAAACAGTCTGTTTTGGCTATGGGAACATCTGACATTTGAAGGGAATGCTTTCACTTAAACTCTCTTTAGTGGGTGGCAATGAAAAAAGGACAGGGCTAAGAAAAAACTAAATTTAAATGTAGTTTAAATAAAGATGTAGATAATAAATTATATGATTACTGATGTATTAATCATTTACCTTACATCAAATTCACAGTATAATAGTAAGCAATGCTGTCACTTTTGGGGTAATTTCCTTGACAATTTACTGGCAAAACCTACTCAAGAAATATAGTTCATTTCAACTATTAAGCCAAATAACATACAGTACTGAAATTGTGAACTTAGTTAATATGCAAAGATCTAGATCAATGATGGTGAACCTTTTGTTTTGCTTGGGTGCCAAAAGGGCGTGCACGCTTGCGATAGCGTGCGCATGCATGCCCACACCCATAATGCAATGCCCTCCCCCTGCACATGTGCGCCGCCCGAGCTGCCTCCCCACTGCGCATACGCGCAGACCTCACTGAAGTCTCCAAACTTCCGGTAGGCCCGTTGTGCCGTTTTTCACCCTCCCCAGGCTTCAGGAAAGGCTCCGGAGCCTATGGATGGCAAAAAACAGACCCAACTGGCCTACCGGAAGTTCGGAAATAAATTTCTATAGGCCCATTGGGCTGTTTTTCGCCCTCCCTAGGCTTCAGGAAAGGCAAAAAAAACTCCTACCAGAAGTTCATTTCCGAACTTCTGGTAGGCCCGTTGGGTCTGTTTTTTGCCATCCACAGGCTCCGGAGGCTTTCCTGAAGCCTGGGGAGCGCGAAAAAGGCTTCTCCCTGCACCCTGGGAGACTGAAAATCAGCTGGCCAGCGCGCACATGCGCGCTGGAGCTGACATAGGGCAACGCCTCACGTGCCCTCAGATATAGCTCTGCGTGCCACCTGTGGCACACGTGCCATAGGTTCGCCATCACGGATCTAGATCATAAATAAACAAGGAGTCCTCCCTTAAGGGCTAGTCATTTTATGAACATTTGAAGTTACAAGAGCCACAGAATGGGTGCTTCACAGCCTGTAAAACCCTTGTTGCCATTGCAAATGGTGGCCTGCCCCGGCCCACTGTCACATGACCATATGTTGGGCAGGTCAACTTTATGAACCATCATGGTGTTCCATGGTCACATGACTTCAGTTTGCAATGTTTTTTTTGCTGGTTTCTGGTAAAAAAACACTCATTCAGATGAATAGGTTTGCTTAACAACTATTGTGTTCACTTAATGACCACCATGTTCTCTTAACAACTGTGGTGCTTATTTAATGATGGCTGCAAAAAAAGGCCGGAAAATTACGTCCAGTCCCATGGGTGTCTTGACTTATAACTGAAACGACTTATAATCATAGTTCCTCAATTACTGTCATATGTTGAGGAATATCTGTAAAACATGAAAACTAGCAGAATCAATAATTATATTATGCGCTCTTTAGTGAAGGGATAACAAAATGAGTTGCATCAACTTGAACAACCAGAAAATAGAAAATTAAATTGATTTGGCTTCCCTTCTTTTTCCTTTCAATCATGTCTGACTCTTAGAGACTGCCTACACAAGTCCCTGCAACTTTCTTGGCAAGGTTTTTCAGAGGAATAAAACCTGGGCTTGGTTATGTGTGTGTTCATGCATGCCTTTGAATCAGTGTTGACTCCTTAAACTTGAGTCAGCAGTGTGTAGCAGCAGCCAAAAAAGCTACTACAATCCTGGGTTGTATAAACAGAGGCATAGAATCAAAATCACCTGAAGTATTAATACCGCTTTATAGTAAGACCATACCTGGAATACTGCATCCAGTTGTGGTCACCACATTACAAAACAAGATGTTGAGACTTTGGAAAAAGTGCAAAGAAGACCAACTAAGATGATTAAAGGCCTGAAGACTAAAACATATGAAGAACGGTTGCAGGATTTGGGTTTGGTTAGTCTAGAGAAAAGAAGGATTAGGGGCGACATGATAGCAGTATTCCAGTACTGTATTTGAGAGGCTGCCACAAAAAAGAGGGATGTCAATTTATTTTCCAAAGCACCAGAAGGCAAGACAAGAAACAATGGATGGAAACTAATCAAGGAGAGAAGCAACCTAGATTTAAGGAGAAACTTCCTAACAGTGAGGACAATTAACCAGTGGAACAGCTTGGTTTCAGAAGTTGTGGGTGCTTCTTCATCACTGGAGGTTTTTAAGAAAAGACTGGGCAGTCACCTATCTGAAATTGTATAGGGTCTCCTGCTTCAGCAGGGGGTTGGACTAGAAAACCACCAAGGTCCCTTCCAGTTCTATTCTGATCTAAAGATTGATTTTCTTTAGTATTATATATTAAAGTGGAATTAATTGGCTAATATTTTATCAAACGGGACCAATGGCATGATTTTTTTTTCTGGTAGTTAGAAAACCTCTCTCCAACCTCTGGAATGCACTGTGTAAATAGCTTGTGAAAATAAACACTTCCAGCTAGGGGAAAAAGCAGAGCATTTAGACATGCAACCAGCTTCCATTTCCAGGTTAGAAAAAAGAAAACCTAGCGATTAGGTCACAAGAAAGCAGCTTTTGGAGCTGCTAAGCACATTTGAAATTTTGAGAGCAGATTATATGGGCCCCTTTCAAAAATAGGTATGGATAGTCCTTATTTAGCGACACAAATGGGACTGGCAACTCAGTAGTTAAGCGAAGCAGTTGCTAACTGAGACCACAAGTTTATTATTTAATTTAGAAAGCTTTAATTTAATTTAATTTAATAATAAACTAAATTTATTATTTAATTTAGAAAGCTGGCAATAAAACTGCAAATTGTGGTCACACAATGTCTCACTTAATGACAGAGTTATTTAGAGACAGAATTACTGTATCTAATTGTGGTTGTTAAACATGGACTACCTGATCTGTGATAAGCTTGTTCCCTGCCACCCTTTCTAGAAGATTTCTAGGAGAATGCTTGCTTGGTCATTTATTTCCTGTAGCAATCCCACAGAACACCAGGCAGTTTTACAGAAATATACAAAGCCCAGTCCGCTGAAAAATTAGTAAGAGCCTTAGCAAAACCCAGACTTCAAAAACCAGGCCCTAATTCTTCTCAAGTGCCTTCTTGAAGAACTCTGTTTTCAGCTGCTGCTAGAAGGAATCTGAGATCCAAACTAGGTCTGAGTTCCAGAACGAGGCTAGTCCAAAGGGCTGGAACTGTTCTGGAAAAACTGCTCCTCCAAGCTTTGGCCTACACCTCATTAAAGTGGGGAACCCTATTTGCTTTTCTCAGCAAGATTGAAATGATCAGATCAATTATAGAGAGCAGACACGGTTCTAAAGGACTTTGTAGGTCAAAACCAGCATCTTCAGTTGCACCTGGAAGCCATTTCTGGGCCTCTAGCACAGGTGTAATGTGCTCTCACCATCAAGCACCAGAAAATAACTGGGCTGCTCCGTATCAGACCACCTAAATCATCCAAGTGGTTTGGAAAGGTTTCCCCTTATAGAGCAGGTTGTAATAGTTTAAACAATATTAAGAAACTGCCATACTTAATATTAATCAGTTATGTCTCCAGTCTCTTGTTTCAAGCACTGTGAGTAGCAAAGATTTTTTAAAAAAAATTCTAGAGGAAACTATGAAGGAGAGAATGTCAGAGCAACCTTGTAGACCAGGACGATTATTTTTTTTTAAAAAAAATGAATTCTGTTACAAAAATTAAAGTCAGAATATCAGTTAATCAAAAAAACAAACAAAATGGAAGAAAATCAAGCTCGGCGCTTGTGAGACTGACTCTCACAGCTGTGAAATAGTTGGAAACAACCAATGATCTTTGGATGCTAGTGCAGAATATAGTCTTAAAACACTCCTCTTTCCAAACTTGTGTAAGAATGCTACTATTATTCCTATTACACTTCTCATTTTCAAATGGACAATCATCTTTTTGGAACAAATTTGTAATTAGGAATGGGATTTTGAGAGTTAGGACCCCAAGGTTAGGCCCCAAGAAAGGAAACACCATCTTGCTCCTTAGGCCCTCCTGTGCTCCAGGGCACCCACTAAAAAGAGGAGGAGGAGGAGTGATATGTTGCCAGTTTCAAAAGCAGAGGTGTGGCCCTTTAAACATCATGATCTCCCAAGAAAGGAATGGGGGCTGAAACAAGAGTCCCAGAAGCCACATGAATGTATGGTTTGAATGTTTTTTTTTAAATTTTTAGACTGTTATTTTTTATTGCTACTGTTCTTTTTATAGTTGTTCTTTACATGTTGTATGCCTAAGGTGACCAGATTTTATTTTTTGTAAAGCGGGACACCATTGACGGGGGGTGGGTTTCTAGGGGAGCAAGATGGGAGGGGTCCATCTCTCTTATCCTGCAGCTTTGTGCACTCCCCCAAACACCCCCCTTCATCGCAGCCAGGGGTGGGTTCCTACCGGCACAGGCTTACCTGTTCGTTGCCGCAGAGCCGAAGAAGCTGGTGGCGTTCGCGGTGTGGGGCTTTCCCCGGCCGCCGGGATGCCGCCATTTGCGTTCTTTTGCCCTCTGCGCATGCACAAAGCGTTCTGCTTGCACAGAGGGCAAAAGAACGCAAATGGTGGCGTCCCGGCGGCCGGGGAAAGCGGGTGGGGGAAGCCCCGCGCTGCGAACGCCACCAGCTTCTGCGGCTCTGCGGCGACGAACAGGCAAGACTGCCGCTTCCCCTCTCACTGCCCTCCCTCCCTGCCTGGCAGGAGGAGGCAGGCGAGGCAGGAGGCAGAGGGGTGTGCAGGGCAAATTCAAATTTAAAAAGCGGGACTTTTTTGAAATGCCACGGGATATGGGACAAATTATTAAAAAGCGGGACTGTCCCGCCAAAAGCGGGACGTCTTGTCACCTTATGTACACCGCCCTGAGTCCCCAGGGAGTAGGGCGGCATATAAGAACACTAAATTAAAAAAAAGAACACTGAATAAAAATAAAAGTTCACTTCCAGCACTCTCTCTCACACTCTCTCTCTCTCTCCCTCCCCCTCTCCCTCCCTCTCTCTCTCAACTAGAGCACCCTTCCCATGGAAAAATAGCTGTAATCTAAATAAAATTAACCCAAACTTTTAACTGATTCTATTTATTTTTTTTACATATGCTGAATTTTCATTTTCAAACTTTTGGCCACTTCCACAGTACAATTGGCTTATAGCATGCTCACATTACATTACATTAGATGAAATTAAAAGCTAACTCTGAAGAAAATGAACACACACACACAGAGAGAGATAAAGAAGCGATAGCCATCACGATCTCCAGAACGTTTAAAATTTTATTTAAAACTACTGATAGTTCCGGAGATCGTGATGGCTATCGCTTCTTTATCTATAAATATACCTGGAACTCGCATTTTAGAACAATTCTATAGAGAGAGAGAATACACACACACACACACACACACACACACACACACACACACACACACACACACACACAAACACACAAACACACTCACACAAAATACTATCACTCCCCTGTATTAACATTATAATAATACGTCAACTGAGATAAAAGCATTCCACAAATTACAATGTTTATTTGATATAATTGATGTACTTTATGGTGCTAAATTTATAAACCACCATCATCACTACATCTTGGTTTTCTCAGAAATCATTTCTCTCTCATTCTCTCTCTTTTTTCTTTCCCTCCACTATTCCCCAGGATATGTTAGATATGTCAGCAAATTAAGCCAGAATCAAAATGATGTCAATGATTAAGAGATTTCCCCTTTTCCTGAAAGGATAAGGATCCAGCCCCACTTAGCCATCAAGTCCCTGAACAACAGCACCACCTGCTGGGCAAACAGCTAACAACTAAAAGTTGATTCTAACACGGGTCTTCCTAAGTTGATGGAGAACTCAGTTGCCGATTTAAAGCCATAAATACCACCCACATTTTTTTGACAAAAATGCTTCAGTAATAAAAAAAATATTTCCAATTTACTTTTATTTTTAAAAAGACTGGATACAATCTGTTAAATCTTTGGAATTCCTAGGGGTAACTAGAGTAAAGCTTTGAATGATCTTCATTTCTAAAGGTAAAAAGAAGTCCTAAAAGCAACTAAAGATTTTTAATTACAGAATGGAAGAAAGAATGAATATAAAAGTTGGTTACTGAGATTTGTACTACTTGCATCAATTTGTCTCCTGCACTTCTCAGATTATTTTAACATGAAGTGATTTGCAAACTTGAATTAAGAGCAAATTTCATCTATTTTTAATGAATAAAACTAAAGTAAAGCAGAAAGTTTTACCAACCTGATACGACCACAAACAGAGATAACAAAATCAAGCCATTTCTCTGACAAATTCTTTGCTCACAAAAAAATGAAATAACATCAATCAATTTATATTTTCTGTCACTTCTAAAGATCTTTTAAACAGCTTTATTATATGATGGATCTTTTAATTTTTTTAAAATTATTTTTTTTTAATGTTATAAGCTGCCTGGAGACAAGTAGGTGTGAGTTGGGCAGCTATATAAATTTGTTTAATAAATAAATAAAATAATACATCAGAATTATCACTTCAGGAACGGAGGATCAATGATACTCTAAAACCAGATCCAGATAATCTCATTTAATAAATGTGAATTTATTAATCTTTTCAGCAACATCTCAGGGTGCTTTCCCCAGTTTCAGTATCAACATCAGTGGATTGTCTTAATTTCTGAAAAGCTGGAATAGGCCCTTTATTAATATAAATGTATACTTCCAGCCACATCTTGGGGAAAGATATAATACTAACATCAAGTATTTTAAATTATTTATTTATTTATTTATTTATTTTGTGAGATTTATATACCGCCTCACAGTGCAAGCACTCTCGAAGCGGTTTACACCAGTAAGCAATGTATATTTACATTGCCCCCAACAATCTGGGTCCTCATTTTACCTACCTCGGAAGGATGGAAGGCTGAGTCAACCTTAAGCCGGTGAGATCTGAACCGCTGACCTGCAGATCACAGTCAGCTAAAGTGGCCTGCAGTACTGCCTCTAACCACTGCACCACCTACTTAGACATTTTAACAACCAATGTGATTCCCTCTCTTCCTCCTTTCTTTGTTTATTTGGTTGGTTGGTTGGTTGGTTGGTTGGTTGGTTGGTTGGTTGGTTGGTTGGTTGGTTGGTTGGTTGGTTGGTTGGTTGGTTGGTTGGTTGGTTGGTTGGTTGGTTGGTTGGTTGGTTGGTTGGTTGGTTGGTTGGTTGGTTGGTTGGTTGGTTGGTTGGTTGACTGACTGACTGACTGATTGATTGATTGATTGATTGATTGATTGATTGATTGATTGATTGATTGATTCAGAGGCTACCCAACTTCACAAAATTCTGGGCAACTTATGGCAAAAAATGTAATAAAACTACACAACCATTAAAAAAAATAGAAACCATGTGTGTCCAAAAGACACAGTTCCTCAATAAAATAAAATAAATAAATAAAATCCTATAAGGATTCACCAGTCATCCTACTGAAGCCCTTGAGAACAGCCAAGTTCTCAAAGCCTTCGAGGACATCATCATAATAGGAGCCACGGGCAAATCTCTGCAAGATCGATACATGTTTCATTGATGGCCTGATAACCATTTTAGACTTTGTAACAAAAGTTAGAAAAATGTTTGAAAATAAATATTTAAAACCACAAAGGTTGTTTTTTTTAAGTCATGGGGAACAGAAGAAATGTAATTGTTCTCCCCCCCCCCCCCCCAGTTCTACAGACACCAAGCTCATGAGGTCTGGGCCCCTCCCTGCCAACTGCAGCATACTATATACATCTTTTCTAAACAACATGGGGTACAATTTAGTAATCTGCAGTAGGTTAAAGTCAAATCAGACGAATTACATAGTTATATCTATTAGATGATGGAATTAAGCCTCAAAAAACTCAGTCCCTCTTTATATAGTTTAAAATCGTTTTTTTAGAATAGATTCCATCCTGGGATTGCTCTGCAGTCAATCCATTGCTACCATCTTGGTCAGAGTTAAAATTACACATCTTGCAACTGTCTATTTTTAAATTTTCATTTTCTACATGCTGGTTTTTCAATATCTTTCTGGACAATTCCAAAGCCTAAAACCCTACCCTGTTAATCCGACTGTTGCTAATAAAAGCATGATCCAGCTATGAATTTCTATTATTTTTCTCAAGTGCAATATAACTACAGTTGCTTTATACTATATAGATTAAAACTATTTATATTGTCTAATAGGAAGAACACAAATCCCCAAAGCTGTAATATATAGAGGGACTTTCTCAGTAGATTGCCAATCATTTAGAGAGAGATTTTCAATTACAGCGGCTTAAAAATAAATACATAAATGTAGAAAAACCTTAAAAGCAGCTGTTCCGAAGGGTACTTATTTACAACCTGTCATGAATACCCCAATTACTGTTGCACACCACCCACAATCATTTGCTTGTGAGATGGGCAGCTGTATAAATTAGATGATGAATAGATAGATAAATAAATAAATGATTTTTGTTACAGTAAATTCTGATATGTTTTAATGCTTTTAAAGATAATTACTTTTGTATTATTTTTATACAACTCTTATTTTTATTTTGATCTACTCGATACCACCGTGAGACTATTTGGTAGGTAGGTAGGTCTGGATGGATGGATGGATGGATGGATGGATGGATGGATGGATGGATGGATGGATGGTGAGAGAGAGAGAGAGAGAGAGAGAGAGAGAGAGAGAGAGAGAGGGAGGGAGGGAGGGAGGGAGGGAGGGAGAGAGAGGAGATAGATAGATCATACATACATACATACATACATACATACATACATACATACATACATACATACATACATAAACACACACCCAAATTCCAGAAAACTTCTTCAATGGCCATTTCCTGTGGATCCATCAATCATAGGCCAACACATCTAGACAGCATCTGGTTGGAGAACGATTATTTTAGAGTCCATCAGCAATCTAGGTAAAGATAAATAAAAGATCAAGAATGGTATATTAGTTAAGAGCATCAGGCTAATTCTGCTAAAGTCCATGTCCAACTTCTCACTTAGCAAGAAAGTTTAAAAAGTAATCTTGGCTGTAACACTCTCTAGTTGAAATAAGGGTGAAATGGGGGAGCGGGAATAAACAATGCATGTATTTATAAACAGTTGTTTATATATTTAAAGTTAAAGTTATATGACACATTCATAATTTTACAACACATAGATCATGGAATTAATTCCACAATGATATTAAATATCACTAATGCAAAGCTCAAATGGATTTTGGCTACATTCAGAACTGCAGAAAAAACAATTACTGCCAACCTGCCTTCCATCGAGGACCTGTATACTGCACAAGTCAAAAAAAGGGCTGTGAAAATATTTACTGACCCCTCATATCCTGGACACAAACTGTTTCAACTCCTACCCTCAAAACGACGCTATAGAGCACTGCACACCAGAACAACTAGACACAAGAACAGTTTTTTCCCGAATGCCATCACTCTGCTAAACAAATAATTCCCTCACCACCAAACTATTCACTAAGGCTGCATTACTATTACTATTAGTTTTTCTCATTGTTCCTATCACCCATCTCCTCCCACTTATGACTGTATGACTGTAACTTGTTGCTTAAATCCTTACGATTTATATTAATATTGATTGTTTCCTGATTGCTTATTTGTACCCTATGACAATCATTAAGTGTTGTACCTCATGATTCTTGACAAATGTATCTTTTCTTTTATGTACACTGAGAGCCTATGCACCAAAGACACATTCCTTGCGTGTCCAATCACACTTGGCCAATAAAGAATTCTATTCTATTCTATTCTATTCTATTCTATTCTATTCTATTCTATTCTATTCTATTCAGGAGCAAAATATGTCAGGTCCTTTAGGACCTGATTTATCACTAAAATTAGATAAATGCATTCCCTAAGATATGTAGTACATACTACAAAGAACATGTCCCTCTGTCCCCTCCCTCTCACCACCACATACTTCTCTCTGTGTGCTTCTCTTTCCATTGCAAAAGATCCTCAGGTTAAGACCCAAGTCAAGAGAACTGACCAATCATGCAAATAAATGTATAGATTAAGAGAGCATGCTGTCACTAGGTGGCACTGTCATTTATTACTGAGGTTTGGGCTTGGCTGATAATACCCTATCTGGTTGTAAGGACCTGCGCAACTATGAAAATTCATCCCAAATCTGACCCCCCCCCCTTTCTTCTTCTTCTTCTTCTTCTTCTTCTTCTTCTTCTTCTTCTTCTTCTTCTTCTTCTTCTTCTTCTTCTTCTTCTTCTTCTTCTTCTTCTTCTTCAATTTTTACTTCTTTCTATTCTCTTTTCCCTTGTTAAATTTAGTTTGTATTAAATTTTAACTATTAAAATCAAAATTACACACAAACATATATTTCAGCCCACATCAGTGTCACATAGCCTCAGAGAGCTTTCTGTTCTATATAGTTTTTCTGCAAACTATTTCAAAAGCCTCCTGTCTAGAAAATAAAGGTTACCATCATGTAGATTTCTTATGCATTTTTCTGCAATATGTTTGTAATGTAATTTATATGACTATCCAAATACAGGGGTTTTTTTGTAATATAATCACATCCCAATACATGAATGACTGATCAATCTGCATGTTTATACTGGATAGATTTCCCTAATATAAGCTCTAGTTTGATACATTTCCACACTGGCTTTTAACAGAAATTCTACTAATGTATTTTACAAGTTATACATGCTTTTTGAATGTATATTTAATTTTTGTACTGCAACAGAGGATAGCTTGTGACAATTTTTGAAGGGAAAGCAAATGGTAAAAGATTTATTTTATATCCTTATTTTAAGAGGAGGACATTCTAATATTTTGCGACAATTGTCAACTCATAATTAGATCACTTGCAGCTTTCTTCTTACGGTATTCTCTAACATATGCAATACATTAGCTGCCAACGCAAATTCATAGACTTTCCTTTCGAGAAAAATCTGACTGTGTGATTTGCCCCTTTGCTAGCTAGTACAGAAGGCACTAAAGGGTTGAAAATAAAGTTCCGATTTTGTGCCAATTATTTTGTAACACCCCTTCAATATAATCACCACTACTCATCAGTATTATTGGGGAATGTGGAGAGGGAAGTGAAACTCAATTTATCAGCAGTCCGTGAAGTGGCTTTTTAGCCTACTGTCATTAAATCCATTTCCAGCACCATCTTATGAGCCTAGAGCACAGTTTACTGAATAGATTTTATATGTTATGAAAATGGAACAATTAATGATCCACTGTTGTGGGGTTTTTTAAACTAATCAGGCTTTAAATTATAATGATTTAAAAATAACATTGAACATTTCTGATATAAAACATTACTAAGGCAGAAATAGAATAAAATACCTGTATTCCAGATGGTATTAAAAGTACATTTCATGATGAAGGAAGCTACTAGAGAGATTAACGTCTGTTTTAAATTACTTATTTTTAAATCCTAGTACATGCTGAAATCTATCTCTGTCCCATTACAATGTTTATCTTGCCACACACAATGACCATGGATATATAGCAAGTCGCTTTCTTATCTGACCAAGCCACATTTGACCTTCCAGTCAAGGTGGATGAAAAATTAAGTGAAACAGCACTCACTGAAATCAGAGGTGGCAACTAGGATGAGTTTTTCCTGAAGAATTAAAAATTGCAACATCATATAAATTAAATAAATCATGGTTTGATTTATCCCGAACTCTAGATTAGAAGATGCATACATACTACCCTTCATATTATACTTAAATGAATTATTATAGAAAAAAACTAGAACTTTCTGAAAGGGTTTGCATAAATTATTTGATCATTTGAACCAATATATCAAATGAGAATTTGCTAAATATTTTATTCGTTTACCCTGATAGAAGCACTGGGGGGGGGGGGATTCTTTGGGAAATGTGAAAAATTTGGAATGAAATTATAGTGAGATCATGATTACTATCCTCTCTAAAATGCTTCAGGGTTTATGCATCCAAATTATTTAGAGTTCTTATGATTTGGCCCATAGAAACCAGAAAGGTTTATCTCTGGAAAATAAAACATACAAAGAGCGGTTGCAGGAACTGAGCTTGGCCAGTCTGGCGAAGAGAAGGACCAGGGGTGACATGATAGCAGTGTTCCAATACTTGAGGGGATGCCACAGAGAGGAGGGGGGCAGGCTGTTCTCTATGGCACCAGAAAGCCAAACAAGGAATAACGGATGGAAGCTGACCAAGGAGAGATTCAACCTGGAAGTGAGGAGAAACTTTCTGACGGTGAGAGCGATCAACTAATGGAACAGCTTGCCAGCGGAGGTTGTGAGAGCCCCAACACTTGCGACCTTCAAGGGGAGACTGGACTGCCATCTGTCTCAAATGGTGTAGGAACTCCTGCTTGAGCAGGGGGTTGGACTAGATGACCTACAAGGTCCCTTCCAACTCTAATAATAAATCTAAATCTAAATCTAAACTCATTCCAAATTTGTCTTTAGAAAAATGCATATCCTTCCTCGGCCAGCATCTCTAGAATTATTATACTTCATAGACAGCTAACTGGTACATTTTTAAAGAAGGTTTAGCAGAGTTGTGAGCGACCCACGAATGAAGGTCTTTATGCAATTTTATACCCACTTCAGATGTATGCGCAAGAGGAGAATGAATTTTAAAAGCTTGGTTTTGAACTTCAATAACATAAACTACATCCAATTACTTATATGCCTCGGGGTATCCTTAAGCTGTTACATGGGCAGTCTGACACATTAAATGCTCTGAGTGTTCCTTTCTTCCTTTCTTGGTGTTGTTAGTCCATAAATCTCTAAATACATAATATCTTGATGTCAGCTGAAGGCTATAGCCATTCACCCAGATAATTTGCAGGAATTATTTATTTATTTGGTTCATCCCCACCACAGTAAAAATAGACTCGTATTGGTTTGTTTGGGGGCAATTTGTCCAGCAATTTCAAATAGATATCAGTGTGATTTTGTATAACAGAACATTACAGGGAACGCAACAGAGGTCTGGAGTTCCTAGAAGAAGACCCAAAGTTGCATGATCTCTCTTTTCAAGAAACCCTAATTCACTTACAGTTGTTCCTACACAAGATCAAAAGGCCAAGAACACAAATCTTAGAACTACATCTAAGAAAGCTTAGAACTACGTCGCCTTTGGCATGACCTAAGCGTAGCTCATAAAATTATCTGCTACAACGTCCTTCCTGTCAATGACTACTTCAGCTTCAACCACAACAATTCACGAGCACACAACAGATACAAACTCAAAGTGAACCACTCCAAACTTGACTGTAGAAAATATGACTTTAGCAACAGAGTGGTTAATGCCTGGAACTGACTACCTGACTCTGTGGTTTCGTCACCAAACCCCCAAAACTTTACCCTTAGACTGTCCACTGTTGACCTCACCCGATTCCTAAGAGGTCAGTAAGGGGCGTGCATAAGTGCACCAGCGTGCCTACCGTCCCTGTCCTAATGTTCCCTCTTATCAGTACCCATCTTATGTATATAAACAATGTTATATGTATGTATATCACCAATAAGTACTTGACAAAAACAAACAAATAAATAAAATAAAAATAAATAAAATCAACCACTTTGTTGAGAAAACTATGACTGAGAGACAAAGAAGTAGAGAAGGATCAGTCTAGAGGCCTTGAAACCAAGTGGTTCAAATTTTCTGAGGGGATTCTTTCCATCCTCTTCCCTGTTCCAGGGTTATCTTCATTAGCAGGACTCCACTAGCACATTAATTATGGAAGTCCTTGAAAGAAACAAAAGACCATGAAAACAATTCAGTCAAAAACAGAAAATGGACAAAAGAAATAATCATGGGCTGCTGATCTTTGCTGAAAAATGAGTTATAAAGTATCTCCTTTACCTTTCTTCCATACCAGTACTAATACAAAACAGGAAGATACATACCCCTGCATTATAACCAATCTTTTGGAATCACAAACTAGACAAAACAGGAATTCCTGAGTCTAGAAAAAAAATTGAGACTCATTGATTTTGGATTTGAACTGCCGCCACAAAAATCTAGGTTATGTTGTCATTGAGGAGTGCTCAGTTTCAGAATTACATTTACCTTGGGCAGGAGACCTTGAAAGAAATGGGGTTTCTTGTTATAAATGTTTGTGTTTCTATTTTCATTTCGTAGTATTCTCCCCCTCAATCTAAAATAAAAGGCTATGAATTTATATTCTGAGAGGACAAACCTTTAGTGTCTCCCCCCCACACTTTGGACTTCCAAGGAATATTTGAAATCACAGATGGGACATAGCTGGGTTGCAGCTATTTGTAGGAAGAATCAGCGAGGTAGAAAATAAAGTCTTCTAACTCTTTTCCAGATGAACAGACCATGAAGTTTCTGCAGCACCTCGAAGGAAATAAATTCCTATTTCCCAGCTTCAGTTCATTTCAAGTTATGTTGTTGACATAGGAAAGTTCAGAATCATTCCAAAGGGTTAGCTACAGAGCTCAGCAAAAAGAACCAATAGAATTTACCTTTCAGGTGATCACATGATGATAAAGAGTCCTCAGGGAGTTGGGCGGCATAGAAATCCATTAAATTAAATTAAATTAAATTAAATTAAGACATATTTCATCAAGGTCTGCAACAGGGGATTGTGGGAAATTAGCAATAGCACTAGCACTTAGACTTATATGCCGCTTCAGTGTTTTACAGCCCTCTCTAAGCGGTTTATAGAGTCAGCCTATTGCCCCCAACAATCTGGGTCCTCATTTTTTTACCCCCCTCGGAAGGATGGAAGGCTGAGTCAACCATGAGCCTGGTGAGGTTCGATCTGCCAAATTGCAGGCAACCGGCAGAAGTAGCCTGCAGTACTGCATTCTAACCACTGCGCCACCACAAATTACAAATAGATAATCTGTAGTCAAATTGTTGTACCAATATACAAAGTCAAGTCTAGCACTCACAAGCAAAACAAACATCCTAGCTCCTGAGTTACTCCAGCTGAGTAAGTAGCTGGAGCCAAAGAGAATAATTCTTATGATTGTAGTAAATTATTGTAATTATTTGAAAGAAGTGAATAATAGTGGATGATAGGGTTTAAGTAGTTAGATCCAGCTGACCATAGGAGGATGTCTAGGCTGGGTCTGTCTAACCATTTCTTTGTCTGGAACAAACTATAGAACTTTACTTCTATGATTGGTGGCATATAGCAGTTGTTGTTTGATTGTGTTAAAGGTATTGTCACAGGAGGTAATGCTGCTAGAATTAACTCCTCTGTCTCTTTCTTCAACTTTCCTGTTCTTAGCCATTGACGGGTCTTGTTCTTATCTGCTTTGCCTGTTATTTTTTAATGTACTGGTCATGTAATGCTTAATCTTTCTATGTCTCTTTTCTATTCTTCCTTTGGTCTTTCTTAGACCAGTTTGGTCTCTCTAATACTCAGTAAGCTTTCATGATGTTATTAGCTTCAGTGTGCCTTTTTCACTGTCCTTCAGATATTCTTTCAATGTCCTTTTTTCTTCTTCATCTGTTTGGTGTACTTACAACATTCATGCCCACTATTTTTCTTGGTAAGCAGAGTCTACCAACATCACTTCATGGATGAAAGGCATAACTCATTGTCGTTATTAATTTTCTGATCTTCATACACAGTGCTTATAGTTCTGCATGAGTCCAGTCTACTATTCCAGCTGTGTATCTAATGACCGGAATTGCCCATGTGTTAATTGCTTCCACAGTATTTCCTCCACAGAGTTTAAACTTTAAGATCTTCACGCTCATATGTTCCACTTCTTCTTGACTTCAGTGTGCTTGCTTTATTTTATTTATTTATTTATTTATTTGTGAGATTTATATACCGCCTCACAGTGCAAGCACTCTCTAAGCGGTTTACACCATTAAGCAATGTATATATTTACATTGCCCCCAACAATCTGGGTCCTCATTTTACCTACCTCGGAAGGATGGAAGGCTGAGTCAATCTTGAGCCGGTGAGATTTGAACCACTGACCTGCGGATCACAGTCAGCTAAAGTGCCTCTAACTGCTGTGCCACCTCGGCTCTTTCATCAGCTTGAAGAATATTCAAGTGTTTGTAGTGACCCTTATCCAAATTCTTGATGTTATTTCCATCAGTTTTCACTATTTTTCCCTGTTAAAGATGAAGGTGGCATATTTGTCCAGTCTAAACTCCTTGCATTATCTTGGCTGAATATATGGATAGCAATGAGCAGCAATTCTATTTAAGATGGTGTTTCCTCATACAGCTTCAGATAGTCCATGTGAAGGAGGTGGGATAGCCTGGCAGGTGTTTTTGATGTTTGATAGCCATGTCCTGACTTGTTCAGTACTGTTGACAGAGGAATCAATGCAGTGGCAAACAGTAGTGGTGATAGTAAATCTCCGTGAAATATTCCTCTTTTGATATTAGCATCTCCTAGTCTATCACCATTGACCACCATTGACCACCATTGACCAGCAGCCATGTTTTCCATTGTGCCACTGATCTTTGCACACACATTTGGGGACAATTGCATTACAGGACTCAGGAATGTTCGTCGAGCAACCAGGGGCAGCAGCTGCAGAACTACTGGAAGAAAAGTTGTTTACCTGTCACAAACATTATTATTTATCATTGTCATTATCGCCATTATAATTATTTATTTTACTATTTACTGTAAACCTGACCACCAAAATGCATCAAAGACAACTTAAAAATAAATGGTAAATCAGGCCTCAGTTCATAATAAACAATTTATAATAAAAAGGAGATATTAACCACCTTCTATAAGCTGCTTAGCTATAGCTAAAAACTTGGCAATATCCTTGAAGGGTGAGACATTTCAAAGTAAGGATCAATCCAAGTAGCAATTGTTTCTCCTGCAATCACATTCATTAGCCAAGTCTTATCCACCTCAGATAGGTCCACTTAAGGACATTATTTATTTTATACTGTGAGTATGTAATATGATGGTTGTTATATGGAACTATTGAATCCTTCATTCAAGTTCCTTAATTCTTTCTCTGTCTGATTCTTTTTGTTATTCCTTTTAAATTAAAAGACATTTATTCCTCTGTTATTTTAATCACTGCATGATGGAATTTTATTCTATGAACGTTTTAACTTCATAAACTGGAAAAATTGTGTCTGTGAGAGAGAAAGTGTGTGTGTGTGTGTGTGTGTGTGTGTGTGTGTGTGTGTGTGTGTGTGTGTGTGTGAGAGAGAGAGAGAGAGAGAGAGAGAGAGAGAGAGAGAGAGAGAGAGAGAGAGAGAGAGAGAGAGAGAGAGAGAGAGACTTAGAATTAACAGAACTCAGCCTATAAATATACAGTATGTAAAATTCCTCTCTAAAATTCACCACAGCAATACCAAGTATTTTAAAGACTTCTTAGTTTTATATTTTTCTATGTAAAAGTGGAAAGGCCACACTGAAGATCCCTAGGAATATATAAAAAGTGTATTTGTAATTTAAGTGTTCATCCATAAAATTAATGTATGGCTTTATCAGAGCTTATTCCCTCCAGCCAACTGTTATTAACTATCATTAATAGTACCCTTTATAGGGGACAAGTATTACTCAGTGACAAATTACCTCATTTACAAGAGTCTCCAGAAGTTTTTTCAACTATAAAATACACAAATTCTACCAATTACTCATCTTGGTCTTATAACACCTTCATGATACACAACATAAAATTGTTCTCCACCCCCAAATGGTTTTGTTCAGCAAAGCCACAGCAAGATGCGGGGAGGGGGGAATGTGAAATGTGGCTGCTCAAAATATTCAGGCACAACAGATCAGAATCAGATGCTTAGCGCTCTATAATAGCTCAAGTATACTCATTGCAACAAAAGCATGGCACTGCCAAGATCATGAGCAACCAGCCTTCTCTTTAAAGCACGGGTGTCAAACTTGATCATGTCACGTGGCATATCATCAGTAGTGGGTTCCTACCGGTGCGCTCTCCGCCTTTCTTCGCCGCCGAGCCGAAGACGCTGGCGGCATTTGCGGCGGGGGCTTCTTTCAAAAGAACAATTAGTGGAGTTGGGCCCTTAGCACATATTTCCCCATAACCATTTGTCTATATTTTTTGACAATAGTACTCAATAATTCTCACTCCCTATTCCATCCATTGCCTGGGTTCATTCCTCAAAGCATTGAGGGAAAGATAATTGAGTAGAGAAAAGAATTGTGGCTGTGACTTTAGATGTCTTCATATTTGAATTTAACTGAAGAATAATCTATTCGAGATCTCAATATATCAAACTAACACAGCAAAATGCTGAAATATGACTTAGGCTTTTTCATAACTTATTAATCTTTTGAATGCCAAATGGGAAAAGTAGTTTTTGGTTAAATTGCTAGCCAGCGGTATCTTATATTTGATTTACCATGGGTTCAAAATTGAGAAGGGGGTGAGAATCAAACTGAGCTTCTTACCACTTCAAAACGCCGTTCCCGTGATACTTAAGCTTTGTGGGATGACTGAATTTATGCAGATAAATTTATGTAGATAAAGATCTTAGTAGATAACTCCAATCATAAATATCAGAGTTTGTTGCAAAAAATTAAATCCAGAAGCACACACAGATAACTGATTCAGCTGGATTCATTAACTTCTTTATAAACATAGTAATATATATATTTACAATACCACAAGTAGAGTTCTTCTTCAACTTAGTAGCAGTTACAAGCAAAATACAAGCAGCTTCTAGTTCAGAGTTTAGAGAGAGACAAGAGTACAGAGTGGGCTGAGCCACGCCCAGCCTTCTAGCTTCAGTTTCAATTCTCTGCACAGACTCAGATGTGTTTAGCTCCCATTGGCTGACTTAATTGCTATGCCTAATCATTGGCTGACCTTGTTACCATTGGCTCTCCCAGTCATGAATATTCTAACAATAAACTTAATTAATTGAATCAGAGATTTGATATTTTAGATAAAAACTACCCAACACACAGTAGAGGTGAAAAACATGGTGGTTGATTCACCATGAGGATACTCAACTTTATATCTCCACCCCTGGTGATCCAAGTGTTGCCGGTGCTGTCCTCTTGTGGTGCCTGGAGGTTGTGTGGGACTGGATGGGGGACAATAGGCTTTGGCTGAATCCTGGCAAGGCCAAATGGCTTTGGGTGCACAAAGCTTCCAGATCCAGGACTTTAAATCAGCTTAGTTCTGGGTGGAATTGCTCAGAGTTGTTTTGATTCAAGATGGGTAGCAAATAAATTTAATTAATAAATAAATAAAATAAAGGCAGGAGGGAGCAGCTAAATACTCATTTTATCTGCTATTTGGTAAATTTTGTCAATTTACCTGCTATTTAACTTAAGTAAAGTTAACTGAAGTAACATATATATATATATATACTCCCTCCCATATTTGGGTATACCAGGGTGATTCGACAGAAAAAATATATAACCCTTCCCTGGTACAAGCTGATACAGGAGGAGAGCCTGTGGCTTAGACGTTTAAGGTACTACCTTATAGGCAGGCTGCCCAGGTTCAAATCCCAGTAAGGGTATGGCTAGCTGATGAGAGCTAAATAGCTTGAAATAGATCTATACTAGTCTCCCTTCATTTTCATTATCAGTAAAAAAAATGTGTTGTATATATACATACACACACATACACATACACATATATGTATGTGTATGTATGTATATATGTATATATGTACATACATATATACATACATACATACATACATACATACATACATACATACTTATATGGAAGTTGTTCCAATAAACCTATCTTGGCTAAAGCCATTTTCTACATTTTCTAATGTCCCCATAGTACTACTCTATTTCCTCCAAAATAAGACATCCCCTGATAATAAGCCCAATCGGGCTTTTGAGTGCATGGCAATAAGGCCAATCGCTTATTTCAGGGTTCAAAAAAATATAAGACAGGGTCTTATTTTCGGGGAAACACGATATTTGAAAATAATAAATATTAAAGTTACACTTTTCTGCAGGGTAGCTGAAGAGTCTGTTGCTTATGTATTTTGTGTTGGCTTTGTCTGCTGTATTATGTCTGGCCCAGTACTCTTTTATTATTGGAGATTAAGCTAACCAATCAACCAAAGCAAGTCCATTCTTCAATTACAAACACATATAATGAAAGAAGTAGAAATTAATTGAAGTCTCTACTGCAGTCTCTGTATGGGCTTCACAAATACTGCTTAAACACGTACCAATCAATACTCCAAGGAAGCACTTGTATTCTACAAAGGTGGCAGAAATTCTACTTGCAACAATCCTTTTTTATTATTATTATGAATGGTAATATACGTCAGCCATAGGTGGCAAAATAAGAGTGGACAGTATGTTTTATTGTGCTTTCATCAGTTTGCCTTTTCTGTGGCTATCAGAATGGAAATCAAAAGCACTAGAGGAAGGCTGATGGCTCTTCCTTAAGAAATGCTAGTTTGGCACTTATGCAGTGACAACACTGATGTCATTCTGAGATCTGTACTGAATATTAAATCTATGCTGATATGCTAAGAATCTAAAAAAAGGCAAGGTTTGAAAAGCAAAGCACCACTTATAGTGAAGCTGTAATGAATGAAAAGTAATAATGATAATAAATAATAGGAAAGTATGCAACACAGCTGTAACCATAGTAATATTATCAAATGAATAATTTACTGGGAGTAATGCATTTCACGACTCCTGGGTTATTTTTGTGTTTGAAAAATGAATGCCAGTTGAATGTGATTTCTCCGTAAACCAAAGGCACATTTGTCCAAGACGTTTTCCTGCACAACTTTCATGAAATGAATGAAAAGAAAAATCCGGTAGATTCCTTTCTATGTTTGCTTTAATGTACACAGTGAATTGCTGCAGGATAAAACAACGGGCAACACATTATATCGTCTTAAAATAATGTTACACAAATTTATGACCCACGTCAAGCACTCATACCAAACTCAGTTCTCCGGATGCTGACTATTATTTGAACAAAAGACTGCCATCCGTTCATAAAATATTAACAAACTTGGCTTGTAGAAATGCAAAATTATTAGAGCAAAAGGGCTCTGACCAAACAATGATCCTAATGTGGCCAGAATTACCAGAAAATTAAGTGAGACTGAATAAAGGTAAAAGGTAAAGGTTCCCCTCGCATATTTATGCTAGTTGTTCCCGATTCTAGGGGGCAGTGCTCATCTTCATTTCTAAGCCAAAGAGCCAGCGCTGTCTGATGACGATTCCATGGTCATGTGGGCGGCCGAAGGCACACGGAACACTGTTACCTTCCCACCAAGGTGGTCCTTATTTTTCTACTTGCATTTTTACATGCTTTCAAACTGCTAGGTTGGCAGAAGCTGGGGCAAGTAACAGGAGCTCACTCCATTACGCGGCACTAGGGATTCGAACCGCCAAACTGCAGACCTTTCTAATCATCTTAGCCACTGAGCCACCGCTTCCCCCTTAGACTGAATAGAATGGGGCAAATTAGAGTGAGGCACAGTTGGATGATTGGAACTATGAATAGATCTCTTTAATTCAATGTTTAATTCAATATCTAATTAATTCAATATCTAATTAATTCAATATTTTGCCCCACATTCCATTTGGTCACCATTGATAGCTGCTGGAAGAGAGATAATACTTGGAGAATATTTGCTTTGTACTCTCATGCTGGGTTCCTCAGAAACATCTGGCTAGTTACTGTGAGAAACAGAATACGGAACAGATAGAAATGATTTAACAAGGATCTTATGTTCTTATTTCATTCTTGGTTATCCCTTTCATAAGGCTGTATACTTCAGATAACTGCTATTATGAAATATTGTTAGGCTAAAGAAAGACTAACAAATTATTTCACTCTTTCCTTTCTATTTTTAGAATTCTTGAGAGAAATATATTTTTAGTAACTGCTGAAAACAACTCCTACTCTCCTACCTACCATACTTTTAATTTTCAACCTAGAATAGGATTACTTATTACTGTTACTTTTTACAGGGCATTACTCAGCATGCACTTTCTGGGGTGACTGGACTTTGCATGCATACGAATCAGGGGTAGGTTCCACTTACCTTCACCACCGGTTCGCATTGCGACATTTCACACGTGCGCACTGGCTCCGCTCATGTGTGCGTGCATCCCCTCATGTGATTTGGCTGCTGCGCATGCTCAGAAGCAAGACTTAGCCAAAACACAGCTGAGGAACTCATCAGCTGTGCTTCGGACAAAGAAATAAAGGGCAGAATCCACCCGCGGGAGGGCCCTTTTTCAAGCCACAGAAGTCCAAAAAATCCAAAAAAAAGATGGCGGCACACACGGAACGGCACTGACAGTGATGTCTCCAGAGGGTCTCTACTGGTTCAGGCGATCCAGTCCGAACCAGGAGGAACCCCCCCCCGACATGAATGCATTGTTTAGGCATGTTTGAGTGTATATATATATATATATATATATATATATATATATATATATATATATATATATATATATATATATATATATATATATATATATATATATATATATATATATATATATATATATATATATATATATATATATATATATATATATATATATATATGTGTGTGTGTGTGTGTAACATTTTTTGCTGATAAATGAAAATAAAGGGAGACTATTATAGATCTATTTCGAGCTATTTTGCTCTCGTCAGATAGCCATACCCGTAGTGGGAATTGAACCTGGGCAGTCTGCTTGAAAGTCAGAAGATTAACCTCTGAGCCACAAGGTTCTGTTCCCAATCAGCTCTTCACCAGGAAAGGGTTATATGTTTATTCTGTCGAGTCATCCTGGTGTATGGAAGGAAACATCAAGGTTTATATATATATATATATATATATATATATATATATATATATATATATATATATATATATATATATATATATATATATATATATATATATATATATATATATATATATATATATATATATATATATATATATATATATATATATATATATATATATATATATATATATATATATATATATATATATATATATATATATATGTTTTCTGAGGTTTTCGCGGGTGTTTGTATGTAGGTCTTTGGGTATTCGGGTTTTCTCCCACATGAAATTGGAAGTGTCTTGGTGACGTTTCGATGAAGTCTCATTCATCATCTTCAGGCTGGTGTCTTCTGCTTCCTGCTTCTAGGAGCAATGTGAGATTGCTGCTGTTTCTTCCTTTTAACTGCCAGTGGAGGTTTGAACTGATAGGATGGGAGCTTGGCTGTGTTCTGATTGGTTGGAGGTGTGTTCTGATTGGTTGGGGGCTTGGCTGTGCTCTGATTGGCTGGGGGGTTAGCTGTGCTCTGATTGGCTGGGGGTGTTCTTAGGTTAGTCTGACTTGCAGGGGCATTTGAGCTGGTGAGCTGCATTGCTGCTGTTTGGCTTCTGGTTCTTGGTCGTTCCACATCTTCATGGAGGGTGTCAGTTTGCTTCATGTATGGATTGGAGGGGTTTAAAGTGGCTAACGATGCAGCTGTAGTATGGCTTCTGGTTTGTGGTCGTGCCTCATTGGTGTGGGTTTGGGTTTGCTTATTGCGTGGATGTGTGGTGGTGACATCCTGTGTGGTTTTCGTGAGTGTGGGTCTGGTGTCATTCTTTGTGTTAGGGACTCGTTTGTCAATAAGGGCGGGTTTCCAAATGGCTGGTAGGCGGGAGGTGTCATCTCGTTTATTCATGCTGTGTGGGCGTTTTTCTATCTCGATGGCTTCTCTGATTATTCTGTTGTTAAAGTGTTCAGTTTTGGCGATAGTTCTGGTCTTTTTAAAGTCGATTTCATGTCCTGTGGTTTTGAAATGTTGGACCAGGGAAGAAGTTGGTTCTTCTTTTTTGACTGTGTTCTTGTGTTCTTCAATGCGTGCACTTATTCTTCTGTTGGTTTGTCCAATGTATGTGGTGGGGCAGGCGGTGCATGGAATTTCATATACTCCTTGATTTTCTAACTCAATTTTGTCTTTGGGGTTTCTTAGGATGGTGGATATTTTTCGGTTTGTGCAGAATGCTGTCTTGATGTTGTGTTTGTGGAGGATCTTGCTGATTCTGTCTGTGGTGCCTTTTATGTATGGGAGGAGGGCTTTGCCGTTTTCTTGTTCTCTGTCTTGGATTTTAGTGGGGGTTTCTTTTTGGATTAGGTTGGTGATCTTATTTCTTTAGAATCCATTGGATGCTAGTACGTCAGTGAGAGTGTTTAGTTCGGTTTTTAGGTGTTGTTCGTCAGCTAGGCGTTTTGTTCTGGAGATGAGTGTCTTGGCTACGGAGTTGATCTGTGCTGGGTGGTGGTGTGAGAGTGCGTGCAGATAGCGGTTAGTGTGGGTTTTCTTCTGGTAGATGGTGTGTCCTAGGGAGCCATTGGATTTCTTGTAGTCTCGTCTTTTCCCTTCACGACACAATACTGACAACGAGGAAGGTAGAACGCCACTCCACTCAGGAAAGGCTGCAGCGGACTGAAGGTGAGGCGAGTGCCTGTCAGTAAAAGACTTAATAATCACCACAGGAAGAATGGCCACGCAGTATACGTTTGCCCCATTTAATCCGCCTAGGGAGACATGGGCATCCTATATAGCCCAATTCGAATGTTTCCTCATTGCTAATGAATTCACAGGGCTGTCTGGAGATAGAAAAAGGGCTTACTTTTTGGGCTTTTGCGGGACAGAAATGTTTGAAACAGCCCAAGCCCTGTTCGCCCCACGCTCCATTCATAGCATTCCATGGGAGGAGTTCATGGAGAAGCTGAAGGACCACTATGCCCCCCCTCCATCAAGATGTGCAAGGCGTTATGCCTTTTATCACAGGAATCAGAAGGAGGGGGAAACGGTGAATCAGTTTGTGGCTGCACTCCGTAGAGCCTCTCTCTATTGCGAGTTCCAGAATTTGGAGGATTACCTCCTAGACAGGCTTGTTTTTGGGGTGCGTGACAGCCGACTGAAGAGACGTCTCCTTGCCATGCATGGGCTCACGTTCTCAGTTGCCCTCGCTGAGGCGCGTGCGGCGGAGATGTCAAACCAGTCCCTCGCTGAAATGGAGGACACAGGCGCTACCGCACCTGCCACACACACCTCGGCTACTAACGCTATAGGAAGCCTACCTGAAGACCTTGAGCAGGCTTTAGCCATTGACGATGAAGTATGCCGCATAGCTGAGAACCAGAAGGATGCTAGTCCGAGGAATCGCCCCCCCCATCCCGTTCACCTTGCAGGGGTTGCGGGGGGGATCACCTAAGAGCCCAATGTAAATTTCAAGACGCAATTTGCCGACGATGTGGCCGCAGGGGTCACCTCGCGAGGGTTTGCCGTTCCGGAGGGCCCCCAACGACTCCTACATATCGAGAGACAGCACCAGCCAAACAACGAAGACAGCCATGGGGGCCCCAAGCGAGAAGAGGGGGCTGCTACACAATCTATCGCTCAACCGACATCAGCTCTAGCATCATCAAACAAAACCAGCTGTCCCCAAGTGAGAAATTTACTGTAACTGTATTGCTCGGCAATAAGCCATGCCCTATGGAAGTGGACACAGGTTCTGCTCTGTCCATCGTGTCGTGGAGCACGTTAAAGCGCATTTTCCCGAGAGCATCAAAGAAGCACCTTGAGCCCTGCCCACTATTCCTTAGAGACTACCAGGGGTCTACCATTCCTATAATAGGCAAGGGAAAGTTCCCCGTTCAATTTAAAACATTTTCAGGCAAATTACCCCTTGTTATAGTGGATGGTCCCCTCACAAGCCTTTTGGGATTAGATTGGTTCCCTGCCCTCGGCCTCACATTGGAGGGCATTAATGCTGTCAAGGGGGAGGACGTAGGAGCAATGATGGCCGCAGAGTTCCCGATGGTTTTTGATGGCAAATTGGGAAAGTACACAGGCACCCCCGTATCATTCAGCCTTGATCCACTTGTAGCCCCAATCCGCCTCAAGCCGAGGAGAGTCCCCTTAGCGCTATTGCCCAAGGTGGATGCCGAGATAGACCGCCTTTTGCAGCAAGGAATATTAGAACCTGTAGATCAGGCGCGATGGGAAACACCTATCGTCACACCGGTCAAGCCTGACGGGTCTATTAGATTGTGCGCAGACTACAAGTGCACTGTGAACCGCGCTCTGCAGTCCCACGCTTACCCGGTACCCATCGTCCACCATCTGCTTCACTCCTTAGGGGGGGGGAAACATTTTCGCAAAGTTAGACTTGTCACAGGCGTACCAACAACTGCCTGTGGACAATTTAGCTGCAGAGGCTCAGACCATCATTACTCACAGGGGCGCCTTCCGCTGCCGCCGCCTGCAATTCGGTATTTGCACCGCCCCTGGGATCTTCCAAAGTCTCATGGAACGTCTTTTGCATGGAATTCCAGGGACGGTGCCATACTTTGATGATGTTTTGGTCACCGCTTCATCCCGATCTGAATTGCTGTCGCGAGTGCGAGCAGTACTGTCCAAATTTCAGTCAGTTGGCTTGAGAGTCAAACAGAACAAATGCGTTTTTGCAACACACAGTGTTGAGTTTCTAGGGTTCTTAGTTGATTCTAAGGGGATCCACCCCACAGCTAATAAAATCAAAGCTATAGTGGAAGCCCCTGCTCCAACATCTAGAATGGAACTGCAGGCATTCCTCGGCCTTTTAAATTTTTACGCGATTTTCCTGCCACACAAAGCAACTGTAGCGGAACCATTGCATAGACTACTGGACGCCCGGTCCCCGTGGCATTGGGGGGCCAGGGAGGCACAGGCATTCACTGCAGTCAAGCGTCTCCTCACATCGAATACAGTTTTAGCACAATACAGTACTAACTTACCGCTAGTCCTTGCATGCGATGCATCTCCCTATGGGGTGGGGGCTGTACTTAGCCATCGCTTACCTAATGGGGAGGAGGCCCCCATTGTTTTTTTCCCGCACCCTAGCTGGCCCTGAGCGTAATTACGGCCAGATTGATAAAGAAGCTTTAGCGCTGATAGCGGGGGTGCGCAGATTCCATCATTACATTTATGGCCGTACCTTTGATCTCGTAACTGACCATCAGCCACTCCTGGGGTTATTAGCTGGCAACCGTCCTACTCCTCAGATTCTTTCGCCTAGAATGACTCGATGGACCGTGTTCCTCGCCAACTATGACTACAGGTTGATCTACTGACCTGGACGCCACATCTCCCATGCCGATGCCCTCAGTCGCTGCCCCCTACCTATCTTACTTGAAGATCCAGCCCCAGCATCAACAGTACTGCACATCAGCAACATCAACCTACAGATCTCCGCTGCTGACATCGCTCTGGCCACGGCACGTGATCATCTTTTGTCTAAAGTCATGACTTGGGTTTTGAGGGGGTGGCCTGTGGACACAGTGGCTGTCGAGTTTGCACCATTCATAGCGCGCCGGTTTGAACTTTCTGTGATGCGGGGATGTTTATTGTGGGGGGAGCGGGTGATAATTCCACAACAATTTAGGACACAGACCCTGGATCTTTTGCATCGGGGTCACCCCGGCATCGTCCGTACGAAGGCTTTGGCCAGGGGATATGTCTGGTGGCCGGGGCTTGACAGGGACATAGAACACCGAGTATCCATTTGCTCCCCTTGCCAGGAAAACCGTGCAGCCCCACCAAAGGCCACACCGCAGAAGTGGGAAACTCCTGCTAGCCTGTGGTCACGTATTCACGTGGATTTTGCGGGCTCGGTTAGGGGCCAAATGTTCTTAGTGGTAGTTGATGCATTCTCCAAATGGCTGGAGGTCCGTTTAATGTCCACCACCACCTCAGATGCATTAATTAGATGTTTGGAGTCGTTATTTGCGACGCATGGTTATCCAGATGTATTAATCTTGGATAATGGTCCTCAATTAACATCCACAAGGTTTGAGGGTTATCTGGCGGGTTTAGGAATCAGACATGGGTTGATTGCGCCATGGCACCCAGCGGGAAACGGGATGGCTGAACGCATGGTCCGCACAACAAAGGAGACCCTCACAAAGTTAGGCCCAGGGGATTGGCAAACGAAAATAGCAGAATTGCTCCTCACACAGCACACCACCCCGTGTGTAGCCACCAATAAGACGCCCGCAGAATTGCTCATGGGCAGGCGGCTACGAACCACACTTGACCGCCTGCATCCCCAATACTCAACGGAAAAACCTCTCGATTCGGCCCGACCAGGTCGTTCGTTCCAGATTGGGAGCCCAGTGTATGCCCGTAATTACACAGGTAGTCCTCTATGGGTCCCCGGGGTGGTCGTGGCTATTTGCGGGCCCTGCTCATATAGAATCTTGTTAGAGAATGGCCAGGAGTGGCACCGCCACCTCGACCAAATTCGGTCCCGTTAGGGGGAATTGGCTGACTCCAGCCCCGTACCTGTCACTGACAATGACCCACCTGAGGAGGAAGGGAGTCATGCCAAAGAGTCTGTACCGCAACCAGGGAGTCAGTCCCATGCCGCAAACTTACCTGATTCTGACACTGGGAATGACGGGGAGCACACGCTAGCCCCAGCGATGGAGCTGGACCAGCCACCTGTCAGCGGGGGGCTGGAGGGTTGCCCTACCGGAGTCCTAAGAGAGCTGAGAAGGTCTAGTCGTATTAGAAGGCGTCCGGCGTACCTAGCGGATTACTCATGCTCCAACTTAGGGGGAAGGGGTGTAATGTCCGAGAGCACCACTAGGAGGCTCCCAAAGGAGCGGGAAATACAGGCACTGTGATTGGTGGATGCTTGTTGTTCAGGGGGTATAAATAGAGAGCTGTAAGACAGAAGCTGCCTCCTGTCAGTTGTGTTCCTTTGTTAAATAAACGTTACGGTTAGAGTTCCTCATGTCTCGTCTTTTCCCTTCACGACACAATATGTAGCTGGTGCAGAATGCAGCCACATGGACAGTTCTTGAGGCCTCTAGGGTGGCCCACAAAACACCACTTTTCCATGGATGCCAGTTTGTTTCTGGGTCCAAATCAAAGTGTTGGTTCTTACCTTTAAAGCCTTTCATGGCATTTGTCCAGGTTATCTGAGGAATGGTTGCACCCCAATGGAATTGGTCCACCCCATTCACTGGCAGAAGGGGAGTACTATGGAACCCATCCGTCAAAGAATTCCATCTGGCAAAATCGTGGTGCCTGCCAGCTGGAACATTGTGCCTCCAAGGTGAGATCCGCATCCACCCATTTGGTCTTCCAGAAGAGCCTGGAAACCTGGCTTTACCAAATGACTTGTGGTCCTAATGAGAACATATCATTCTGGAGATGGTTAATGGACTAAGATAAACCCCCAGCTTCTCCCCATGTGCATCCCCACCTTCTCCCTTCCCGCCCATCTTTGTTAATTTTAATTCAATTTTAGTGTTACTATTTATCATTTTAAATGTTTCATCTTCTTGTTTTTAATAGCACTTTACTTATATACCGCTTCATAGTGCTTTACAGCCCTCTCTAAGCGGTTTACAGAGTTCAGCATATTGCCCCCAACAATCTGGGTCCTCATTTTACCTACCTCGGAAGGATGGAAGGCTGAGTCAACCTTGAGCCTAGTGAGATTTGAACAGCTGAACTGCTGAACTAGCAGTCAGCCTGCAGTAGCTGCATTTAACCACTGCACCACTTCAGCTCTAAATAACATATTAACAGAATCTGCCTCTACCTAGGATAGAACTCACAACCTCCTGATTGTGAGGCAAGAGCTCTAGCTTTGAGCCATAGCAGCTCTAGGTTCTTCAGCTCTTCAGAATTGCGTTTAGGAAATATGGGTGGCATATAAGTTTAATAAATTAATAAATTAATAAATTAATAAATTAATAAATTAATAAATTAATAAATTAATAAATTAATAAATTAATAAATTAATAAATTAATAAATTAATAAATTAATAAATTAATAAATTAATAAAAAACTAAAAAACTAAAAAACTAAAAAACTAAAAATTTTAATTTTTTAAATTTTAAAATTTTAAAATTTTTAAATTTTAAAATTTTAAAATTTTAAAATTTTAAAATTTTAAAATTTTAAAATTTTAAAATTTTAAAAATTAAAAATTTTTAAAATTAAAACATTAAAACATTAAAACATTAAAACATTAAAACATTAAAACATTAAAACATTAAAACATTAAAACATTAAAATAAAAAAAATATCAGCAACCAATTGCTTCAAATCAAGGGTAGCTTTTCTTTCCAGTGTTGTAGAATTATTTTCAATCAAACACCTGCCTCAAAAATCCTCATTTTCAGGTATTTTGGTAATTGTCAATTGCATAAGTCAAGAATATATGTGCCTTCTTAATATGCAGAGATGAATAGAAGGATAGATAGAGCCTTGAAACTGCAGCCTTGAAACCTTCATCCAGTTTCAGGGAATGTTCAACAAAATCTCTACAAATGAAAACTCCATAGAAAGGTACAATGCAGTTTTAAAAGGCACTCTAGAAAAGGAGATATATTAGTACTGTAACAGAGAGACACCACTAAGAAGCTGAATCTGCAACCTGTACTTCACATTCAAATTGCCCATTATTTTGGAATTTCCCAATGCAACCAATGTTGGAACATTTCAACATCAGGACATAAATGCCCTGGGACCAGCCTTCCTTCCATTACCTTTAATTTATCCTTTCACCCCACAAATACATATTTTTGTAAAATCCTGAATACACTGTGCTGAGTCTCAACAGATAGATTAATGTATAGGAAAGGGGAGGATGATTAAACTAACGTTAAGAGCAATAGTACATTTACTGGCTTCATTAGCTGCCAAGACCTTGGCTTACAGGCCAGTGAAAAGGTGGATGGGGTGTTTTTGTCTAAATAGACTTCTCCTCCTCCATTGTTCCTTTGACATTCATATGCAAAAGAAGGCAACAATGTGGTGCATTTTTCATTTGGCCCACTGAATTGAGATGATAGATTGAATTAAGTGAACTGTAAATTTACTGGCTTTGCATGTGCTGGATTGCTTTGCAGCTACAAACACGGTAGACATGGTAAGAAAGCACAACCCATTTATCCTACAGTGTTCTTTCTTCTAAAGCCAGAATCAATATGGAGCACAACTCCAATGCTTTTAAAAGGTGATGAGGGGCTTCTCTGTTCACCCCCACTATTGTAACTGGAGGAGTTTGTACTGGCTGGGCAATTAGAATTGATGAGAAGTAGGGCAGGACTAGGCTCATTAATCCAAACTCTTCAAGGCATCCCTACCATGACCCTTCATGCGTTAAGAGGAGGGCTACGTAAAGATTTCCCATCCCTTAGAGACAGAAAATGTGAGCAAAACCATAGATGCAATAGTGCAGGGGTGTCAGACTCAAGGCCCACGGGCCAGATCCAGCCTGCAGGGTGCTTAGATCTCGTCCATGGGGCCGCCCTGGAAACATTTTCATTTCCCCTCTCTTTTTGGTTTCTGTGATAAAATGCATGTCTTCTAGCTATAACAGATGGAACAGGGGAATAATGGTTCCTTAAATTCTCTGAGATAACATCCCAGGGCACAGTATGTACTTTCTGAGGAGTCAAAAGATTTTTTTGCAGTTTCAAATACCTCATTTCCACAGTTAGAGAGGAAAAGGGCTTTTTTCCTGTCATTAGAAATGCCAGAGAGTTCGTTAGCCATTAGGAAGAATTCGGATTTAGATCTTATCCATGGGGCCGCCCCCCTGTAAACAGCGAAGGACCAGCACGCAGTGCCTCTGCCAGCGAAAACAGAGCTCAGGAGCCCGTTTTCACTGGCAGAGTGCTCAGGCCGCCACAGGCACCCCCGACACAAGTGACATCAAGCTGGCCATGCCCCCCCTCGCCCGCCCCCCCCGAGGTCAAACACAACCCTGATGCGGCCCTCAATGAAATCGAGTTTGACACCCCTGCTATAGTGCATCTCCTTGGTAGGACTTGAACATATGGAAACTAACCATGTCTAACAGGTCTCAATAAAGATGAAACCAGATGTACTATGCCTCCTGCTAGTCAGTAACAGTTATAACATCTGGACAAAACCATATTGAATTCTGGTTTTATTTTTTAAAAAATTCCTGACCAGCTAGCACCTGGAGATTAAGGACAAATGCTAACTGAAGGAAGAATTAAGTTGATGTTTATGATGATGCAATTCCCGAAGCATCGTTGCAAAATAACTTAGTGGAAGCATTTTTTAAAAATGGAGGGGGCGGTATACCAAACATTAAAACTAATTGAAAGCTTCTATTTAAAAATGAACAGTAGGCCAAGAAATCTTCAGGGCTGAAAATGATTGTATTAGGATTTTGAACAATTTCAACCATTTCTTGGAGGTCTTTTCATACTTGAGTAGAAGATAGCCAAGTGAGGCTGGAGAATTTCTATGGAAGATTTGTGGAAAGCCACATAAAATTGATTTCAGTCAAAAATTGACTTTAAGTTGCTATAAATTCACACCCAGAAGAAACTGGAGTTCTCAAAGTAGGCATTATTAACTATTTATTAATTGATTGTAATGCATTTATTCATAAGTATGTGCATATATGCAAAAGACTTCGGAGATACAACAGACAGTTGTTTTTAAACAAAAAGAAAGCCGCTCATCAGAAACAAAAATCAAAAGGCAAAAGTCTAACAGGTTTCTCCCTGGATTTCCCTCAGCAACAAACCAATTAAATCAAATTAATTAAATCAGTACCTGCTAGCACTTTCTATGTGTAGAGGTTAAGATACAGAGTCCATCTGTCTAATATAGGAAGCTGGAGGAAAGGGACAGTTGATAAGGAAAAAGAGCAGAAACGATAGAATTAGTTATTTCAATCTATTTTTTTTCCTCAGCCGTATCTTTCCATCCCAAAGCCTAGCTATTATCTATTCTGAAAACAGTGATCTTTCAAGGCAGAACTTAATGCTTAGCTGGGTTGATACGGAGGGAGCCATTCACAAAGACTCAAATCCAAGGGTCATCTCTAGGGCAGTCCTACTGTTTCACAGTTGCCAAATATCGGCAAGCATCAGTAATGAAATAGGTCAAGTTAAAAACCCTGTAATCCATGAATGTTAGGAATTATACCCGCTAAGCACAATTTCACAAGGGTAAATTTCCCGACAACCCTATTTCTTTTCTCATGGGCGCATTGCAAATCTTCTACACACCAATATTGATCTGGTCTTTTTGTAGTTGCACATTTTTTTCTAATGTTTTTAGCAGGTGAACATTGAAGGTGACATGATGGTAAAATCATGTGCTATGGGTGTGGATGATTTCATTTCCCCTCCCTTTTTGGAAACAGTTTGGATTTAGGAAACTTACATTAGTGCGTTGTCAGCGCAACTATTTTATACCTAATTCTGGAAAATGATGCTCTTTCGGTGGCATCATCTTAAGGAGCTCCAGGAGTTCAAACCAACAGGGATGATGTACAACTCACAGATCATAGGTTGCCCATGTCTGGTTTCCATTGACTGGAACCATCTGTTCAGATTTCGGATGAGGGTTGATATGTCTTAGAAGACATACAAACTGAGGCAGACACGTTCGAAAGGCTAACAAGTTTATTCAGCTCAAGGTAAATGCTAATAGTGAAAGCGCTAGCCTGTCTGCTTAGCGTGGCACGCTCAGGCTAACAGAGAGCGGCAAAGTCAGTACCCTTGACAGCTCCTTATATAGTCGTGCCAGAACGGCTGTGACCAATCAGCTTGCATCAGCAGCCCGGCGTCAGCTGAGGACCTGAGGGAAGCCTGGACGCAGCAAGGGTTTCCTCCAACACTACCTGGAACTAGTCCAAATTGAATCCTACATGTTGTACCATTATGCTCTGGCCCTTCTCCAAGGTTCATTATGAAGTTGAAGGATGTGGATCTCCATTAGCTGCTATTCTCTATCAAGTGCCTCACACTGATGTGATGAACGTTCACTGCAGATCAAGCCCATTTTCAAACCACTTATACCCTGAGGTCTAGGTTTTAGATCCAGCCCTATAGTATTTATTGTTCATGGTTGACATTTTTAAATTTTCTGTTGAGGGAGGGCTGTTCAATTTTAACATAGATGGCCTCTTTGACTCCTCTTTCAAATCAGTGGTCCTCTCAGTTCAGAATGTAAACTTTGCCGTCTTCAAAGGGCGGGGGATACAACACCAACTGTCTCCTGTTCACAATGGAGGTTCTTTCAGTAGTCCCAAGAAGGTTCCACACCCAATTGCACCAGTGGTGGGGTTTAAATTTTTTACTACCGGTTCTGTGGCTGTGGCTTGGTGGGTGTGGTGTGGCTTGGTGGGCGTGGTTTGGTGGGCATGGCAGGGGAAAGATACAGTAAAATCTCCATTCCCACCCCACTCCAGGGAAAGGTTACTGCAAAATCCCCATTTCCTCTTGATGAGCTGGGACTCGGGAGGCAGAGAATAGATGGGGGCAGGGCCAGTCAGAGGTGGTATTTACTGGTTATCTGAACTATTCAAAATTCCCACTACCAGTTCTCCAGAACTGGTCAGAACCTGCTGAAACCCACCTCTGAATTTCACTCTGATTCAGGTGACCTTAAGGATCCAGATAAAGCCTCCTCCTCAAAGACTCTCAGAGAGCTAACAACCAACCTTCAGAGTGCTAACAACTGCAAAGAATATAAATCTTTTCATTTCCCACCAGTCAGCTAGAACTGAAGAAGTTTCTTGGATGAGAAGTGAAATGTTTTCAAAGGTGGGTTGGAAACAAAGTCCAGTGGCCCTTTGGAAAAAGCACTTTTGGGACTGTGTGTACAGTCAAGACAGCATTATTCAGCAGTTATTAACCATAGTGCAAGGCTTGTGAGAATGTTCGTGAGAGGAAGGAGGAGCCACAGTCTAGGTGATAATCAAATGAGAGGCATCTGAGTCCACAGAAGAAATGGGGGCATAGCAAATGTCTCATAAGGGATGCCTCCCTATAAAGATGAGGGGGTGGAGAGAGGTGTATTTTCAGACTTGCAAGATTCTGTTAATGTCAACTCACAGTAAAGATTCATGGTTGGATGCGTCTTGTTTGGACTATGTCAAAGGGCTGACATTTGGTATACACAGTAATATAACCCGTCCCTTAGGAGGGAATGACTTGAGGCTTTTAGTCATGGGGCCCAGACAAAGTTAATCCTTTGGCTTTCCAGTTTGAGAGTACAAATGAATTAGAAGGCGAGTACATTATTCATAGGAGGGACAAGGTAGAAAGTGAGTTATTGGGAACCACAAATTCAATGCTGATATAGTTTTTTTTTGTCTGCTCAAACCTAGCTGGATTAGCACTTCCTCAGCCTTTGCACAGAGCCTTTTAGATGTGTGGGAGCTGGAATTCCCACCATATTTTTGCAATGTTGGGTGGGAATTCTGCAACTGTAATTCTAAAATATCAAGATATCAGATTGGTGGTGGTGGTGGGGAAACTGGTTTGATTAAGATGGAATTAGTTGAAGTAAGGAGAACCAATTTGGCATTAAAGCAACAGGCTAAAAATTGGGAATCCATGAGTTCTAGTCCTGCCTGAGGCACAAAACCAGCTGGGTAATCATGGGCCAGTCCCTTTCTCTCAGCCCTAGGAAGTAAGCAAAGGGAAATAATCTCTGAAATCTTGGTTTTTTAAAAAAGCGATTTATCCAGGCAGTTGCTTGGAATCAAAAACTGATTAAAAGGCACACACGGGTGACGTACCGTATTTTTTGGAGTATAAGATGCACCTTTTTCCTCCCTAAAAGTGGCTGAAAATTTGGGTGCATCTTACACTTCGAATGTAGCTTTTTTTCCAGCCCTAACTAGGTGCTAACAGATCTTCCCAGCTCTTACCTTGCAGGCTTTTTCATTGTTACTCTCTCCAAAGAATGTTTTTCCAGCCCTAAGTCTTTGCAGAATTTTTTTTCATTGCTCCACTTGCTCCGAATAAGTTTTTTTTAAGCCCTAACCAGGTGCTAACTATCTTCCCAGCTCTTACTGGCTTGCAGGTTCTTTCATTGTTATTCTCTCAGAAGAAGGTTTTTTTAAGTCCTAACCAGGAGATAAAATAATGTGCTGAAGCTGACAAGACTAAGGATGCTAGCCAGATGAATACCTGGTAGGCAGATTGTTTTCCCCTATTTTCCTCTCCAAAAACTAAGGTGCGTCTTATACTCCGGTGCGTCTTATACTCCGAAAAATACGGTAATCATCTGAAAAACGCATTTTTCTATATCATAATTAGAACAATGCTCAGGAATCCAAACAAATCGGCAACTGTTAAAATTATTCCAGTGCCAATACAGTAGGGCATTTGTTATATGTAAAATTCTCTGTCAGTTCAGGAAGGTCAGGTCTGATCCACTTTAACAAGAATACTATATTTTCCAGAGTCATGTTTTTTTTTTAAAAAAAACTAATTTGCTGTTTGAACCTGAAGTTTAATAAAATTCTTCAGGAGCAGAATTGTTTTAAGGGCAGATCTTTTATGTAAAACAATTTGCTTTGGGAAGATCTTGTTTTGTTAATGTAACTTCGACTATATTATGCTGTAGCACTGCTGCTTTGTGCCGCAATTAAGCACTGATCACATTACATGAGAGATTATACTATCCTATTTACAGTAAATAGTTTAAAGTAGAGAGAAACAGGAAAGACTTTATTCATGAATGATTTACATTCAGCTTCTTCTCAGGCTGTTGCATTATTCAAATAAAAAACTGTGCCTGGAATGCTAACAACCACATTTAATTTATTATATGTAGTGGGAAGCATATTACCTTCCCCAAAATGTCACTTAATATCCCAAACCATCACCAAAGAAATTATCCTGCTTGAATTGCCACTTTTTACACGTCTGCTATTATGACTGCAGCAACCTGAGATACAAATGAAACAAAATATGAAATTATGCAAAACTATTGCCCTGAATTAACAAGATTGGGGAAATGGCCAAGACATTTCATTCTTTCTAAGAGCAAAGAAAGATCAGTTCACAATTTATTCTGCGAGGAATATCTCTCTCTCTCTCTCTCTCTCTCTCTCTCTCTCTCTCTCTCTCTCTCTCTCTCTCTCTCTCTCTCTCTCTCTCTCTCTCTCTCTCTCTCCCCCACCCACCCATCACATAGTACTCACCCAGGCAGAAATCCAGTCTATAAATTGGGAAAATTTTGGGAAGTCTGTCCAAAAATGTGTGTGTGAGAAGAGAGGGTGGGGGGATCTGGGCTATATTTGACCAATCAGAAATCTTATTTTGATCTATAAAATACAGGTGGAGAACTTAGATGTCCAACTGCATTTGTTCAGCAAAATGTATCATTGCCTTCAAGTGGTCATTTGAATGAACTATTAGGTAAATTCAGAAGTTTCAGTGAGGCAAGAGAACACAAGGCTTTACCAGATTGCATAAATATCTACAGCATAAAATGCCTCTGTAAAGATGTTATTAAAAATAATGAGGAACTACTTCAAGTAATTGTTCTGGGAAATATCAAGCTCTTTTCCACTTAGATCTGAAGTAGACTCCCAAGACTTTTTTTTTTTAAGTGAATGCCTGCTCCTTGCTTTCGGGTTGAGTGGTTGTGTACAGAATGAGAATAACACAATGAGGGTGTATTTTATATCTCTCGCTTGCTGGAGCCTTTAGCTCTACACTCAGCAGTGTGAAAAAAGCAAATGATCTTGGCTTTAAACAAACCAACGACCTACATAGTAGGATGGTAACAACACAATTTGGCAAAATCATCTCTTTTTGTTGCTTCTCTAAACCTACTTTCTCTTCTTTCAGCCATCTTAAACAGTATGGTTTTTCACAAAACAAGAGGCTGAATGTGTGAAAACAGGTTCTACAAAAATGGAGACAGATAGAACTAGAGCAAGGGTCTGCAACCTGCGGCTCCGGAGCTGCATGCGGCTCTTTGGGCCCTCTGCTGTTGCTCCCTGTTGGGTGATCCCATCACTGACTGGTTCTGCCCCTCGCCCTCCCCTCCCAGTCACTCCTTGCCTAGCCTGAGAAGGTAAAGGCAATGGCGGGGGATGAGAGGGAGAGAGTGGGAGAGAGACACACACACAAAGATACAGAGAGGGGGGAGAGAGGGGGGGGAGAGAGAGAGATACACAGAGAGATACAGAGAGAGGGAAGAGAGGGAGGGGGAGGGAGAGGGAGAGAGGGAGAGGGAGAGGGAGGGAGGGAGGGATGGCGAGGAGGGTGTCAAAGGGTTTTGTGGCTCCCGGTGTTTTTTAGCAACCAGTTATCTGCCCTAATGACCGGCTGGGTAGGTGTGGCTAAGGAGGTCATGTGACTGGGTGGGAGTGATTGACATTGAGTTGGTCACACCAACCCAGGTTTTGTGGCTCCTGGTGTTTTTTCTTCTGTGGGAAATGGGTCCAAATGGCTCTTTGAGTGTTTAAGGTTGCAGACCCCTGAACTAGAGAATTCACTCTAAGATTACTTTGGATAAGAGCTTTTCATGGTGACCAACAGTGGTTCTGGCACTCTCAATCACAAAGATTCATGGGATGACTTTGGGTAAGTAATTTTCTCTCAGTCCAACTTACCTCATAGTGTTGTTGTTATATGGAAATCTAAGAGGAGGGAGTCACCTTGATTGGATTGCATTTCCTGATTGAAAATGGGGTTTAAATCTAACAAACGAATAACTATCTCCCCCCCCCCATCCACAAATAAAAATAAATAAAAGCTGCAAATCTAATCAAAGCTAGTTGACATAGAAGTAGTAGAGGTGGAACTATCTTGTAGGAACTGAATTAATCTGTTTTGTCTTGAAAGACCTTTGCAGCAAATGAAGGAATCTAACTGAACTGAGAACCAATAAATGGAGACCGAGAAAGAGAAAGAGAGTTGAAATTATATCGAGAAAGACAGACCATAAATACTGTATTTCTACGCCTTTTTAATTCTCTAATATTCATGGTACTGTGTCTTTTTAGTTCAGCTGGAATCCTCAAAGAATTTAACTTTAATTTAATACTGAATCGCTTTGGATATAGGCTACACCAGTGTTTGGCTGGCTGGGGGATTCTGGGAGTTGAAGTCCACCCATCTTAAAGTGGCCAAGGTTGAGAACCACTGGGCTACACCATTAAACACTTTTGCAGGGGCTTTCTGTAAATAACCTTGGTTCATATATGACATGAAGACTAGGGGGTTAGGGCAGCTGTCTCAAAGATAATAAGCTGTACTTGAGTGCTATGTAATAGATTTTACTTTGCATAAATATCAAGATCTGATTCCTATAAGCACAAAGTTACTGTCCTAGTTTCATTGTCCCAACCATCGTCATACTTGACGCAAGCCAGTCATTGGAGCCAACCAAGTTGAGTTTCAAAAATGTAATTATGGACACTTTTTTGTGAAAGACATGGCTTTAGCCATGCTAGAAAGGAAGGTAAAAATAGCAGAATCTCCTCTTCCCAATGATTAGTTGCACTGGAAGTCCTATCTAGTATTCCTCCTTAGATCCCAGATCCTCAAGTCTCCATGCAGCCACACAGACAGCCACCCTTGATTCCGTATCTGGAACTAGGTCCACCAACATTTTAATCATGTAGCCAAAAAGGAAGTATGACAATATTCTAAATTTATGATAAAGGAGCTTTCCTGGATCCTAGATAAATTGTTTAAGTTGTAGCATGATAGGTTCCTTGGTACCTCAGAGACACCCCCTAAATTCTTAAGGACTCTTCCAGGATGACATTTGAATGAGGTATTTGTTTGCATGGGACTTTTAAAACTCAGAAACCAAAGCTTTCTTGGATTTTGGACATGTTAGGCGCCCTTAAAAAAAAGAATGATGTCTTTATCTTATCTTTAACCTTCCTGCTCTTACGGTCACTGCTGTTTGTGCAGTGTAGCTTGTTTTGGAGTGATCGGTTTGCCTTCAACAGTTTCCCACACTTAGATAAATCATGTATTATCTTCCCATGTTTATCTAAGGAGGTGGCAACATACACAGAACTAAAGACAAGGCTTATTTGGCAGCTAGATACTCATTAGAGATTTGCTGAGTTGCAAAAGACTGGCATTCCCCAGCTTTGATAATTTTGTCATAGTGAATATTAAAATACAAGGGTATACACACACACACTCACAGACACACACAGGAGAGAGAGAGAGAGAGAGAGAGAGAGAGAGAGAGAGAGAGAGAGAGAGAGAGAGAGAGAGAGAGAGAGAGAGATTTGCATAATAAAAGAACATGATTTACTTTCATTCAATGCTGTTTCTCACTTAAATCTTCTTATATATTACCCAAAATATACTGAAAATCCAACAGCTAAGCCAGAAAGGAAACCATAAGCACTTAATGCAAAACGTTTCCCAAGAATTTAAGGCATTTAAATCAGCCTTCCCTGAATTTGAAATTTTCTGAATGGATCAAAGTACTGTATATGTCTCCTGATTGGAAGCATTTGTATTTCTTTTATGTACAGTATTAGAATTTTTAATTTGCGGTATTCAATATGATATTAAACAATAGATACCTGGCACAGTCAACCTGAGTACAGAGGCAAGAAGAAATCAAAGCATATGCAGAACCATACAGTCTTCAAACATATTTTGTCTGTTGCATTGATACCTACTACTAAATCTGTAATTTTATTCCAAGAATGTTCTGTGATTGGTTATGTGCACCCTGGCAGTCATTTAATGAGAGCACCCTTGAGATGCTTTCAGCACTTCAAAAAGCTACATATCCTTGCTAAGAGCAAATCCAGGCAAGGGATTAATTGGTCAGTTTAGATTACTAGTTCCTCATTTCAAGGAATTGATCCTTATTTTGCATTAAATATTGGTTACAGATTTTGTTAATTCTGCAGTTAATGCAAGTTTAATAGATTTAATAGATTTAATATATACTACCTCATGACAAGTCAGTCCTTCTTCCTTTCCTTTCCTTTCCTTTCCTTTCCTTTCCTTTCCTTTCCTTTCCTTCCCTTCCCTTCCCTTCCTTCCTTCCTTCCCTTCCTTCCCTTCCTTTCCTTCCTTCCTTCCTTTCCTTCCTTTCCTTCCCTTCCTTCCTTCCCTTCCTTCCTTCTTTTCCTTCCTTTCCTTTCCTTCCTTCCTTCCTTCCTTCCTTCCTTCCTTCCTTCCTTCATTCATTCATTCATTCATTCATTCATTCATTGAATTTATATGAGTCACCCATTTTGCGTATGTGACTCACAGTTTGTAACAATTAAAAACAATAAAAAATGCTATCACTAAAAAGGGATTTTAAAAGCATATTAGGCATTGTAATAAAGTATGGTTTATTTTTTAATATGCAGTACTTTTCAATATGTCATCTTCCAAAGTTTTGTAATAGTATTATTTTTTCTTTTGAAGCTCTATAAGATTCCTGTCCTTCATTCAAGGGAGAGAGATTCAGAAAGAAGCTTCAAATGGGACAATCACCCAGATCAGGGGTAGGCAAAGTTGGCTCTTCTGTGACTCGTGGACTTCAACTCCCAGAATTCCTGAGCTAGCATGATTGGCTCAGAAAGTCTGGGAGCTGAAGTCCACGGGTCATAGAAGAGCCAACTTTGCCTACCCCTGACCCAGATCTACTATATATCGATAATTCTACATTATTTCCAGTACAAATTGTGGATATCTGATTTTTCAGAGAATTCTGAGCTATTACAATTTTTCAAAATTAAAAAAAAATACAGAAAAAGCTTTGTTGTAGCAGAATATGATTCAGAGTGTTCCATTATTTCAAGGAAGTTACATCTCCTGAAAGCTTTAATTCGAGAACAAGATAAGGGTACAGGCCTTCCTTCATATTAGTTAAGTACGCATTTTTTTGTGCAGTACTATGACAGTATCTTCCACCGTATTCCTCTATTTCTATACAGGTGGTTTCTTTGCAGCAATTTAAATCGATCAGATAAATTTAGAAGAAGATGTAATTTTGTTGCAGAGCAGAAGTGGATAGCCTGCAATCTCTATATCTCTAATTTTTGCAGCCTTAGGGAGCCCTCTCAGATCAGTCCTCGGAAAATTGGGCAGGTGTGGGTTGGAGGATGAATCTACAAAACTCCCCATTAACCCATTGCCCACATGTTAAGATGTTGCTCCACTGACATTGAAGTCCTTAGCACGTGCATGTGTGCATGCACACACTCACACAGACAGACAGAAAGATGTTAAATGTGGTTCTTGGTTCCTCCATAAGCAGCTGTATTGTGGAACTCCAGCATTATACAGCCAGCACAGTTTATAATGTGATTGGTGCGATTAATTTAGTTTATATTTGAATGCAAATTTCAAATTAATTTAGTTTATATTTGAATGCAAATTTACCCAATTCTATACTTTGAAACAAATGAAGGGATTAGTTATGTTTCAAAATTTGCCGTCTCTAAATTCCACAATCTAATTGATCAGGGTTTTTTTTAATACCCACTGTAGAACATTCCACACGAAAATGTATAAATGCATGAAAACAATGCACGAAAAGTCATTGTGTAAAAAAAAACCATGCTTATTACAAATCGTTCCATTAGGCAAAGCTGCCAAAAAAAGATGTACATTTGCAGAATTGATCACCCTAGGATATCCCAATGTTGGTGTAAACTTTTTTTCTAAATTTCAAATGGGTGCTGTGATGAATCAAAATATGAAAACCAGAGGAAAAAAGCCAATAGATTTATCCATTCCAATGCTACACAATGGCCTAATTAAGAAGTACAAAAATTGGTGCACTATTGAAGACACAGTAGACCAGAAGAGGGTGTTTTTTTTGTCCTTGCTCTTGCGAGGGACGCAACACAAATTGGAAAAGGCTGTAACAATCCTCCACACTCATGCTTGCAATGCAATGCACACACACACACACACATACCTATGTGTTGCTTTATGAGTAGGGTAAAAACAGGTTGTTCCCTGAACATGAACACAGGATGGTAGCATCTGGATTCCACAGACCCACTAAATAAAATCTGTGCATTTCTTGTCATGAAGGAATGAAAAAATATTGTCTGGGTTAAGCCAAAGGTTAATGTTCTGCTTCAGAGAAACTTTGCCTGGGAAGTCATCCAAACACAACAAGCCATGCTTAGTGATGACAGGCAATATATTTCAGCCAAGAAAAGCTACTTAGAATTTGCCTGTGTAACTCAAATATATTTTATGTATCTTTCAGCAGTGCTTAGCCAACAAATTCTAGGCAATGCCTTCCTTATTTATACAGGGTTTATTTCGAGAGATTTTCTGTATTATATCTCTATGATGAGCTCTGGAATTATTATTTTTTTAAAGTCAACAAATCACAAATATTTTAATTTAGGCTTATGCACAATGGGGGGGGGAATCTTCCTTTTCCAGCCAAAGATGATTTCCGAATTGTGAGTCATTATCACATATCACAAGGTATATTTATTCAGTATTTATTGAGAACATTATATCATATCCTCTGGCTACCAGAATGTGCTGCAGAATCAGAAAGAAAAGAAAAGAAAAGAAGAAGAAGACAGTCCAGGCTTCCAGGTTTACAATTAAAAAGAGACCACATGAAAAGAAAGAGAGATGGAAGAGAAAGGGAAAGCAGCACACACCATTTCCTAATGTTTAGAGCCTATCCTTGACAGGCAAAATGGGAGATCACACAGTTCCACTTCCAAAAGATCTTGGAACAGCTCCTGTGAGGAAGAGAAGGAGGGTGTCCTCAAACTTAAAAAATGCCACTATGGCTTCTTTAGGGTGCTCTATCCTTTGGTATGGTCAGCTTTCCAGTTGTTTCCCTTGCACATATCTCTCAAATTAGGTTGCAGTTTACAAACCTGTCCTTTCAATCAGCCATTGAGACGCCATAATGGAGGCTTGTACCCACTGGAATCAGAACACACTGAAATTCTCAAGGATTGTGCAATCCTTGCCTGTTTTTTTTTTGGTATTCATTAACTAAGAGACCCCTTGCACAGTTTTGTGTTGTGTAGTAGTTCTGCATGTTCCCAGATTGGATGGCTCTGCTCACACTCAAATATGGTACTCATTGGCACTGCCTTCAGTAGAGGGGGGGAGGAGGAGGAGGAAGAAGAAGGAGAAGGAGGAAGAGGAGGAGGAGGAAAAAGAAGAAGGAGAAGGAGGAGAAGGAGGAGGAGAAGAAGAAGAAGAAAGGGTTGGGAGTGTGGCAGAATTCATTGAGATGCTCCATCCTATTCACTCAGCTACATCAGTCTAGATTTAGTTACAGAGATCTGGAGAAGGAGCTACTTTGTGCTAATGCTACTTTGGTTACACTGCAGTAAATAAAAAAGGAAGTGAGCAGATTTGTAATCAGACAACCTACAACCTGCAATAGTAAATAAGCTGTAACTAGACAACACAAGCATAGTGTAGCTTTTCACAGCCTTTCTGAATTATTTCCTGTACTGCATCTGTAGATATTATACCCCAATACTAATTGCTATGAAAAAAAATAGCAATTTCTTTCAAGAAATAAGGAAAAGAATTGCTAATTCTTTTCCTTATTTCAATATTTTTACTAATACCTGCTGCTTTGTCATCGTCCCCATCAAATGCAGACAACCAATTTTGCTGTAATTCTGCAGTGGTAAAAATGCATGCTACAAACAAAGTGGGCTTGCTGTGATTTTCTGTTTAGAAGCACAAAGGAGGAAAAAAATCAATATTCATGGACAAATTTAATATTCAAAGCTACATGGCCATGTAATAGACTTAATCCCTCAGCATTAAGGCGGCAAGCTAATGAGCATATTAAACTGCTACCAATAACGCTGAAATGTTGTGAGGATTCAAAATGGAAAGGATTCAGAACAAGAAAGGCAGCTGATGGAAAATCAAGTTTAATGGGAAAATACAGCCCAGAAATATGACAAATGTTTAAAAATGAACTGTTGTTATACCATGCAGTGATAAACATGTAAAAGAAAGGCTTCAGAATTTCTTTTCAAGTGAAATGGAACAACCTGCTCCCAAATGGCACATCTTTCATGAAAATTATTAGCATCTCTCGTCCTGAAGTGGTTTTCTTCCTAGTAAAAGAAAGCCAGCTCAGCATAATGGTTTTAAAGCATCAGGCTGGAAACCAGGAGAATGTTCTAGAACTGCTTCAGGCTGAAAGCCAAGTGAGTGACCCTGAGCCAGTCATTCTCTCAGCCCTAGGAAGGAGGCAATAGCAAACCTGTCACAATGTGATTTTGGATTGTCAGCTGTACTCATATGTCAGACTTTATGACCCAGAGATTTTAATACAGCAAAGTAAAGCAGTCACGTGAAGAGTGATCTGCGCATATGCACATTCCTTCTATTCTCCATTACTCTTCTTATGCTGTCCTGCGTTGCAGAAGGACCTATTCTTAAATTGTCAAGATGTAGTCATTAAGATTCATTGTTTTTGTATTCTTTTCCATTGAAATAAATATTTTGCTATTTAGATTTTTACTCGCGTTTTATTTTGTCAAGGATTAGTTTCCAAAAGAAAAGATTCATCACCTCTAAGATTTATTTTCTCATCCTAACAAAACCACTTCTGAAAAACCTTGCCAAGGAAGCTTCAGGAGACTAGTCCAGGCAGTTGCCAGGAATCAACACTGATTCAAAGGCATGCATACACACATACAAAGCATGGCTACCAAGCCTAGGTTTTATTTTTCCTATGGAAGAAAAGGCAAAAGAGCAATTTCAGAGAAGAGGTAAAATGGCAATGTGGGGAATGAAATTCTGCAACGGACAATGAATGTGGAACAGTGAACTCAAGCAACCAATCTGTTTCCTGAACAAGAGCTGCAAGTTAAATGAAAGTTAAATCCTGCTGTACAATTTCCCCATCCCTTCGCCTGGTGACATGTCAGGATCAGCTCGTTTCTTAGTACCTGTCTAGGCTAATGTGGGTTTCAGAACAGGTCTTGTTCAAATAACCATGAATTGTTTCAGGCAGTGGCCTTGAGTGACGAAGGCCAAGCGGTTTAACTGCAAGTACTTACAGATTTCTGACATTAGTCCATTTCTGAACAGGTAATGTAACTAAGGTGATTTCTACTACCTCTCATCATTCAAGAAAGCTTTTTAATCCAGGGGAAAGGGGTTAAGAATGAAAGCGAAGGTCTTTCATCTGTTGCCATTATGTACATAAAACCTTATTGCTTTCCATTACTTTTAATATTTATTCTTTGAAGTTATTGCATTAATCAGTTGGGCTGGAAGATGCAGAAACGGAGTTGAGTAAATGGAAGGGCTGATCTAAGCTCATTCAATTACCACAGAGGGGAAAGCTTAGTTTCAGGCCAGTGAATTTTGTATCACCAGCAACTTCACTTTCTTAGAGAAATTCAAATGCAATTGCTGCTGCTGCTGCTTCTGCTGATCTGGGGGGAATAACGCAGCAATAGCCAATGCGTTCCATCAAATGTACTCTGTATATATTAATCAAAAAGAAAATAACCAATTTGATTTTCCTGTTTGTATATGTCCTTAAGTTTTATGCAGTTCTGATCAGGAGTATGAACTATATCAAACTGAGAAGTGACGTAATCAGAAATGTACCCCAAATTCAATCTGTGAGCACCTGTGGCCATTCTGAGTTTGAAATAAAACTGCTTCAGTGCTAGCGGGTATATCCCACCACACAGATATCTTTTAACATGTTGTTGCACTTTCTAACTTTTTCGTAGACACCCTGTCTGCTCTTAGTCTAATAATTTGCTAATCTGCAGTCATTTTGTTCTTTTCTCAACCACAGGCAGTGTGTGCACGAACTCTAGGCATGGCCTTTTGGGGCGACAAGGCCCTGTTTTTTGTTCACAAGAAAAGCCAGTGATAAATGCCCACTAAAACGTTTAATTTTATTCTTTTTGGTTTGAAATTGGTCAGGTTTTCCAGATGTGGCTGCACTTGCCCAGCAGTTCAATGATGAGGAACATGGGAAGATGTACTTCATCAATCTCCGCACGGCTGCACTCTGTATCCTGGTGTTGATGGACTACACTTCCCAGCCTCCTTCACTGGCTAACTGTAGTTATCCACATCTGGAAAAATGGTTTTGCTTAATCCTGAAAGAAGAGAACAGGGGCAGCTGTTACGTGAAGGAGATTTCTCCTGTTATTCTTTATTCGGTTATTTTACCTTTTTTTCAGGTGCACATAACTCTTTTTATTTTCACTAGTTGGATGTGGCCAGACAGGCGTTAGGCTTTGCCTATTTATATAATACATTTCCTGTTACCGAACATCCTTTCTGCTGCAGTGCTATGCTGATAGATACAGCTAATGCTAATAGGCACATGGAATGCTTAACCTATATCAGAAGTGGACACTTTTCAGGATAAAATCATCTCTGCACCCTCTTTGGGACTTAGTACGTCCCAATGGAAACAACACCTAGCCATAAAAAGAACACCTGACCCATGCACAGATCATAAGGATGCTCTTTCCCTAAAGAACAGTTATATAACAGTTATATCTTGTAACCCACACGCTGGAATCTACCTGGTTTTTTTGTGGATTGGGTATTTTAAGTGTATGCATTATGAATCTAATGGGAAGCAAAATGGCACCACAACCACATTTGACTGGCAAACATCCAGTATTTCTTAGGTTCCTCGGTTTGGATCAAAAGGGTGCCATGAGTCATCCAGACATTGCATAATCGTAAAGGCAGCACTCTCAGATTCATTGCAATCTGGCTAATTCAGTGCCCCTTTACAAATTCTGTTCTCTTCCAAGATGCTACAATTGTGCATCATCTCTTTTTAATACATTTTATTTTATTTTTGTTCTTTCAATGTCTCATGTCGTGAGCATTTGCTTTCTGAGTTTCATACATCCATACAATATTCATAACAATATTCCTTTTTTTAACAAAATTACAATCCATTATCATTTCATTTTTCAATACATCTCTCACATTTCTTTTCCTCTTAATCTGTCTTTAGTCTTTTTTCCCCTCTTATGTTTTTTCTCCCTATTTCAATTCCAACAAACAAAGATGTGGTCATTTCCCAACCTATGTATTCTTAATATTAATATCTTTTACTTCACTTAGTTCCTAAACATTAATCAAAAAACAACTTATAATTTCATTATCCTCTTTTCCACATCATTATTTTCCCTTTACAAAATATATTTCAAAATTACTTATTTAAATCTTTATATTTTCTTCTATTTTTCCATCTTCATCTTTTCTATTTTATAACTTCATTTCATGTTATTCATACATATATTTTATCCTTTTTACAATAAACAATTTATTCATAATTGTATAATACTAGTAAATTGATTAAACATACACATTAACACTAATTATTATTTCTTGCATCCCAACACATATAAATTCATTTCTACATGTTTCTTATTTAAAAATTACATATTTTCAATCTTTATCTTTTCAAATTTCAAACTTATTCATAAATACATTGCATATTTCAATCTTCATATTTTTCTATTTTTGCAATCTTCATCTTTTCTTATATTATTTTATAACTTCATTTCTAGATGTTATTCATAATTATATTTTATCCTTGTCTCAATAAACAATTCTATCATACTTATGTAATACTAAATTAATCAAAATTCATCTATCATCAAACTTATATTCAAAAGAGCCAAGGTGGTGCAGCAGTTAGAGTGCAGTACTGCAGGCTACTTTAGTTGACTGTGATCAGCAGTTCAGCTGTTCAAATCTCACTGGCTCATGGTTGACTCAGCCTTCCATCCTTCCGAGGTAGGTAAAATGAGGACCCAGATTGTTGGGGGCAATATAAATATACATTGCTTAATAGTGTAAACCGCTTAGAGAGTGCTTGCACTATGAGGCGGTATATAAGTCTCACTAATAAATAAATAAATAAATAAATAAATAAATAAATAAATAAATAAATAAATAAATAAATAAATAAATAATAAATAAATAAATAAAAATATTACTTTTCTTTTTTCTTTTTCCCCATACAAAACATATTTAAAATATTTTCAATCTTCATCTTTTCTATTATCAGGCTTATATTCAAAAATTATTACTACTAATTTGTACCTTTTTATTTTCCCTTTATCCCTTCTTTTTTACCCTGCTCCAAAGTTCTAATCCTCTTTTCTTTTTCTTTTTTGCTTGCCTCCCCCATATTTCTTTTAGCTCTCTCTTTTCTATCTTTAACTCCTTTTTTTTTTACTATGGTCTCTATCTTTCTCTCTTCTCTTTCTCCCTTTTTGTTGTTTAATATTGCTTCCATTTTTTCTAGTTTTTTCTTTCTTTCCCCTTCTAATTTTCTTTTCCTTCTTTATCTTTCCCATACCAGAAATCTTCCCCTTCTGCTTTGCTGCATTTTTCACCTTCTGTATTTCAATCATCTCTTTGCTGTATTTTCTTTCTTGTTGCTTATTTCTTGATTCTTCTGTTTCTTTCACTTTTCCAAAGTTCTGCATCTTTTCCTCATTTGTCTGAACTGCATTTGTTATTTTTTGCATTATATTTTCCAGTTTCAGTTCTATACGATCCATGACTTGAAATATTTCTTTCGTCCCCACGCACTGCTTTTTTACAAAAGTCTTAGTGTCCTGGGGTATGCTTTCCACATCTTTATTTCCACTTGGTATCATTTTTGCCACAAAGTTTAATCCAAAACGAGGGGGAGAAATAAGGATTAGTGGCGGGTCAAGCATGTTAAAACTGTGGGGAAGGAGAAAAAAACGTTCGAAAAGGTTTTTTCTTTTCTTTTGGAAGATTTAAAGAAGATGTGGCTTTGAATACCCTATCTGCTATAGAGCACTGCACACCAAGACAACTAGACACAAGAACAGTTTTTTTCCCGAATGCCATCATTCTGCTAAACAAATAATTCCCTCACCACTGTCAAACTATTCACTAGGCTGCAATACTATTACTATTAGTTTTTCTCATAGTTCCTATCACCCATCTCCTCCCACTTATGACTGCATGACTGTAACTTGTTGCTTGTATCCTTATGATTTATATTAATATAGATTGTTTCCTGATTGCTTATTTGAACCCTATGACAATCATTAAGTGTTGTACCTCATGGTTCTTGACAAATGTATCTTTTCTTTTATGTACACTGAGATCATATGCACCAAAGAAAAATTCCTTGTGTGTCCAATCACACTTGGCCAATAAAGAATTCTATTCTATTCTATTCTATTCTGAATACCCTATCTTAAAGAAAGAAAAACACTGATATTTGAATTGGAGCTGTTTTTGATTTAATAGAAATTGACTATCATATTGGATTTATAAATGTAAAACAACAAATTGAGAGCACAGAACAAAGAAGAGGAGTTTCTGACTTGAAGCAGGAGCGCCATTTTGAGGGGAAAAGAGAGGGTGTGACTCTTGGATTTTTCCGTTTTGTTGGATAAATAAATTGTGCATCATCTCTTTAATGGCCATATCAAATTAGATAGAAGAAAATAATTTGTACTCCGCTGAGACAAATTGAAAAATGATAATGAAAAATGGGGTATTAGATGGGATTTCTCACTGTATGTTTTTTTTTCCTGGGGACATAGCATAACAGTGGGAAAAATCCTGCTTGTGGCTAATGCAAGAATGTGTATGCAGCAGCCAATCACAAAGGAAAAGTGTAGTATTGGATCACAAGTCTTTTTGCACCATGATATCTATATCTGATTATCATCTTTTAAATGTTGCCAAGCTAGCTATAGACACCAACCCTCTGTTTGCAACATACAGGGAGACTAGATTATGCCAAAAATGTTTATTCTCTGGCTTGCTGGTATAATTTTTCTCATCAGCCCTCTTAGTAAAAGGCTTGTCCATCTGCCACTCCATCATAATTCTTTTTTTTTTAACAGATTCACAGAGAATTGTATCATTGGATTGCTGCAAAAAAAAAAAGAAGGAAACATGAACATATCAATAATAGAGTAGAAAATAGAATTGTTGAAGTCATTTTTGTGGCAGGCAGAATGACCAGCCTGTGTCAGCTGAGCACGAAAGGCACAGTGATATGGTAACATGTGCTCAGAATTAAATTCTACAGGCACCTAATTCAGAATGCCATGATTGGGGGGGGCTGGTTTGACAAGAGTCATTAGGGTTGATTGGGGCCTGATTTTGAAACCTATTTAAGCTCTTGCTTTCACTTTCATTTTGGGTAACAAAAACATTTATCTTTTAATATATTTGTACCAAACTGGGGTATGTTGCCTATTGTACGTAATGGCCACATTCCCATTCCTACTTATTTCAGAGTAAGCCCAGATTTATTCCTGGGAAAGAAAGCAGAGAATTGTGTTGTCTGTGTTGAAGATCTCTGGGGATGATGGACACTTTTTTATTTTTTTAGAAAATGCACGAGCACCTTTACAAAATGGCTGCTATGGAGTCTCTCCACAATAGGGCAGTGTCATTTCACAGAAAGGCAAATTGAACAAAAAGACCACGGAGCTGAGAACAGAACCGAGACGATGGAACTTGAAACTGCGAAGTTGCTGCTTTAAACTGATGTTTTCTGCTGCAGCAAATTGCTCACTTCGCCAAAAGAACAAACCGGTTTGGCCTTCTGTTGCCAATGTTGTTCAGTTGTTTACTTAAATATACTTACCCCACTTTACAATTTAACAATAGCTCTAAGAGGCTTTAGATTCACTCGTAAATAACCATCAAGGTCGACATTCCCCACAGAACAAACCCAAAATAAATACATTCTCTCTCTTTCTGGAACACACCACAAGCACACTTTTCTTTTCCTATTATTTTTCAGTTCAGTACACAATGTTGCTATCCCTACCACCCTTTCTGTAGCCACTCTGGAAAAAGGAAATTAAATTGGCAGGGTACCACAGAAGGCAGAGGGAGTGGCCTTGAAGGGGAGGAAGAAGACCTGTTACCAAGGCAATGTTCAGATAAGAGAGGCTTGAACCCGGACCAAGAAAGTTACTTGAGAAAGCAGCTCAAAAAAGCCTCTCCCTGGTTCACACAAAGATCAAGGGAGGGAGAGGGAAGGACATTCATACTTGCAAGATTTTGTTGCTATATTGGTTCCATTAAAAGTAGTAGCCATGGATCACATTCTTAGCCTGGTCCACTTTGTTGGGCTAACAGGAACTCTAAGGTAGATACTTTTTTCTGCAGCCACCCAACATAATGTTTAAAAGTTCACAGCTTTCTTTAGCAATTTATATTGTAGATTTGAAAACAAAATTGCTGCTGTTTGGCTGCTCCAAACTTCTCTTCTGGGGAAAAAAGACTGCAAACTTATTTTTCTTTTAAAAATCATTTTAATATTTCCATTTTCAGGTGACGGATTGCTTTAATGATGCCAAAGGGGGAAAGGACTTGTTTGTTTGTTCGTTTGTTTTTTCTCTCTCAGCATGATAACTCTATTAGTCTTTTGAGTGAAACAAAAATCTGAAGTCTTTGATTAAAGAAATGTTACCGTACTTATAGACTTATGGACAGAAGATGAACGCTATTACTCAATTATTCATTTCAATGTATAGAAGAAAATTTGTTTGAAGACTGAATTTGATCAATATCACAACATTAAGAGAGAAGTACAAAAGAAGGCTCAAACATGTTTATATTTATAGCGATTTTTGTTATATGTAATGAAGGAAATTTTCCAATCTTCTTGCTCCCCTTTGATTTCCTTTTGACTCGCTAAGAATACAGATAGATAAATTGTTTGTTGAAATCATTCATCTCTCCTCAGCCTTTATAATTAAAAAAAAATCCATTTAGATGAGGAAACACACTACAACAATGTTTGTCAACCATGGCCACTTGAAGACATCTGGACTTCAACTCCCAGAATCCAGGGCTGACTGGGGAATTCTGGGAGTTGAAGTCCAGATGTCTTCAATTAGCTAAGGTTGAGAAACATTGCACTATGGGTGTCAGCCCTGGAGCCATTTTCCCCCTGGCACTTTCAGGGCTGCCACAGTGAAGCGAGCCAGCTGTGGGAACAGGAAGGGGAGGAAGATATAGCTGGGGGATTGTAGCCATAATAAAATTATTTCTTCTGAGAACCGAGAACTTTCCCATCAGGTGCATGGAGGTGGGAAAGTTCTCTGAGGCCAGGCGACTCCTGGACTGTGACCTGATTGGACCATATGATAGACTACATGGGCAGGGGAAAGAAAACTTTATTTTTAACTAGGGGGAAATCTGAGGGGAGGGGTTAGAGTCGTGTTTCCCCAGATGTGCCAATATGACATGCCTAATAAATATATACTTTGAGGAACATGCCTGCCTTGGAGTTTTGATTCCGTTGGGTTTGTTACTTGGAACCCTGACAACTGGTTGTTCAACTGCTCTTTGCAGATCTTTTATCATTCCTGGATCATTCCTGGAAAAAGACTAGAGATATTTTGCTTCATTCCTAAGCCCCATTTGAAATTTTGCAAAGGTGCAAACCTAGATGAAATGTAATATCAAGACAAGCCCTTTGATTAGAAACTGAATTTCTGCTCCCTCTCAAACACAGTATAAACATTCCTGTCCTCACTTTGCTGAAACCACAGGGAATCCTCGACTTATGACTACAATTGGACCAGAATTTCTGTTGATAAGCAAGGCAGTTGTTGAGTGAGCTGTGCCGATTTTATGACCTTCTTTTGCCATTGTTGTTAATCTAATCGCTGCAGTTGTTACATGAATCATGCAGTCATTAAGCAAATCTGGCTTCCCCCAATGACTTTGCTTGACGGAAGGTGACTGGGATGTTGCAAATGGTAAATGCAGGATCCTGGGATTCTGCAACGGTCGTACGTGTGAGAACCAATTGTAAGTCACTTTTTTCAGTGCCATTATAACTCTCAATAGTCACTAAATGAATGGTTGTAAATTGAGGACTACTTGCATTTTCCTATCAGTGCACACACATTACAATTATCATGTATCAAATTGAGATTAAATACTTACCTGTAAGGCAGTGGTCCCCAACCTTTCTGGCTCCATGGACCAGCAGCAGCAGTGACAGCGGTGGCGGAGGGGAGGGGGAGGGGATAGTATTGAGTGCGCAACCTAATCCCGCGCATGTGCAAATGGAACTTTAGGTGCTTGCATGCCACTTTCGCAGCCCGGTTTCTAATGGGGCACGGACCAGTATCAATCCACAGACCGGGGGTTGGGGACCCCTGATATAGGATTTCCAGCAGAGGTGGGTTCCTCCCGGTTCGGACCGGTTTGCCCGAACCGGTAGCAACCTGCTGGTGATGTCACGATGATGTCAGAGAACTGGATCGGTGAGTGCCGGTCCATGGAGGCCGCCATCTTTTTTTAAATTTGGGGGGGGTTCTGCGCATGCATTGAAGCCGAGTTTCCAGCACTGCGCATGCGTCGCCATCTTGTTTTTGGCTTTTTTTATTTTTTCTGATTTTTTGCTACTGCTCATGCATGCGTGCATGAAGCAAGCAAGCGCCGATGAGGCACGCTCGCATGGCATGGGAGGAAGTGAACTGGCAGCAAGGTCAGTTAGAACCAAACCCTGATGTCCAGTCAAAATGGGCTCCATGCATACAGTGGTGTTGGACCAACTCACCAAACTTCTTGCTACTTTTCCTTACTTGTGTGGCAAGTGCTGCCATGAAGCTTGTGCAGGTTAATGTTTTTGATGGAATAATAATTGAGTACTAATAATTGCCCTCCTTTTTATCTCACACAAATTCATTTCAAATTCAGCTATAATATAATCAAACCAAGTTCAGTTACCATTAAGTTAAATCCACTAGTTTAAAAAAAACATGTTGCAGCAAAAAAAAAATCAACTTTGTATTTTGGAAATATAGAAACTTCAAAATGTTTCCTATACATCTGCTCAGGTGGTTTTTGCATAGTTCATAGTTCATAAGCAGCCTGCAGTTTGAAATGGGAGGGAAATTCTGTTACAGAGTTGAGTCTGTAAGGCAGGGTTTGTGTGAACAATGGATGGACATAGTGAACACAATGAATACAAACAACCACTCAACCAATCAATCAAAAGGCCCAAACAGGGGGGGGGGAATTCAATTCAAAGATGATGAATTTTGCAAACTGGCAGAAGTAAGAAAATGAGGGTAGAACAGAGCATAGGGATATAGCTACATTTCCCTATGGGGAACAATCTCCAGATTTAAATAAAATTCCTGCCTCCAAAAATACCACATACAGCAAAGTAAAGCGGTTCTGTCAGAGCAGTTTTAATGCTGCATATAAAAGGCTATGTAAAATTCCCAGCTTCTCGGGGTAAAATCCCTAATAAAGGCACTCAAATTAGATTAGTACACAGAAAGGCAAAGGGTTGCTGAATCCTAAAGGTAAAATACTGTAATTTTTATACTGGAACATTAATCTCTAAGACAAGCAGGGAGACCAGAGATGTATTTTAGCTGAGTTTGAGAATGTATACATATATTCAGGAGTGTTTTCTATGCTGAAAATTGGCCCTCTCTGGATAGGTAAAGATACTCTGCAGAAACGTTGTCAATTCGAAATAAAAATTACCTTCCTTTTCAAATTATCTAGTAACTCACAGACCTCAGGAAAAGCTGACTTAAGGAAAAACTATGCAGCAATTTAAGTGAAACATAAAAACAGAACTGGGTTGATAAAGAGATATATTGGCATGCAGAAGAACCTCCTTTAGCACTCAAGCTGTTTAATAACCAATAAACTATGTCATAAAACTATGTTATGTTCAAGAATTTGTCTTGAGATTTCAAGGTTAAAAAAAATGAATTGGAAAAGATACCTGAAGCTAAACAAAAAATGTAGGAAAAATGCCATTTAAAAAACACTAAAAGCTACCCTTCAGTTGGCGCCTTTAATAATTGGCTTAAACATTTTCAAAGCTATGCAAGCTACCCTGCAAGTAATGAATACATAATTATTTTCAGAATTGATTAAATGCATCAACAGGATGCAGAACAGCACTTCATTAATGGCAAAGGTACAGATACTTTTGTTATTCATTGTCTGTGTTGAGTCCTCAGATTTGTTTGGAAAGGAATTTGCCAAAGAATAGCTATCTCCAAAGAGAGCCTGTAGGTGAGAATAGATTTATAGCTATTGTAAAAAAGCAACCAATTTCCCATTTGCCTGTACAATAGTTTTGCCTATATAATAATTAACTCTTTTATCACTACAGTTATTCATGTTCGTTTTCATCCTCACATTCTCTGAAGCAGCAAATAATTCATCTTAATTCTTTAAGGAATTCTTGACGGAGTACAGTTTTGCTAAGCACAAATCTTAAGCAAAGAGCTGTTTACAATGCTACCATTAAATTATCATATGCACAATGCAGCATATGTTCACTTCTTTGGCACAGTTTTAGGATGCTGGGCTTAACCTTCAAAGTCCTCCACAGATCCGTGCCAGATTACCTAAGACATTGCCTCATCCATCACATGAACCATTGGGATCTCAGGAAATGGGAAGATTTTGAGAAGATGTTCCTGCTCTCAAAAGCTTGGCTATCTGATACATAGGAGAAGGCCCTCCCCCATGTCACTCCCAGACTATGAGTTACATTCCTCAACAATTTTATTCAATGGCTTCAGAAGAGCAGAAGGTTCCATCTCTTTTACTTGTCTTCTGTAATCATGAGGATTCAACCTCAGTAGAGGTCCTGCTGACAAGGAAAGTCCTACTGTATCCAGGATCAAAGCCACTGCTAGTTAAATTTAAGCTCCAAAATACTGTTTTGGTGCTACGTATAAAGTTGCTGCACTTCCTCTGCCTGCAAAGGACCTATTTGGTACTGATGTGGGCGTAGGAAAATTTGCTACTTTGATCATCTGAGGATAGGCACACAACCCCAATAACTCCACCCAAGTAAACAAGAGCAACAAACACTTTACGTCTGCCTTGGTCAGATAACTCCTGACCCAATTTAAGATTGCTCTGTGATATGCAATGATCTCCCAAAAGCACTTATAGAATTGCAACTTATAGGTATAAGCTGGGACTTATGTGAAAGATGTTTATTTTTGTTACAGTTGACAAACTCTGCTTTAAAAAAAAAAACTACTTTCTAAAACTTTGCAGTTTGAATCTGTGCTTCAAGATAACCTCCGCAACCGAATTCAAGGCTTCAAGATAACACTTTCAAAGCATTACCCTAGAAAAGGAAAATATTCCTTCTTGGCCAAAATGCTGCTGTAGGTTTTTATCTTTTCATTGTTATTGCCTTTTCATCCTCTTTTAATGTTTTGGTTGGAATATTGCTTGCTTTAGGTAGCTGGCCTTGGACTGATGTTAGTCATTTCCATATAGAGAGGACTGCCATTCCCTTCCTTTCTTCTGGTGGCTGTGAACACCGGTAAGAGATTAAATGAAACTTTAATTACTTGCTTTTGAGCACAACATTCTTTTAAAGAACTTATGTTTTTAATGATGTCAGTATTTGCTTTCCTGGATTTCTATAGATGTCAATAAAAACATTTAATAGGCTTGTTTTATGTCACTTGATTGCCAGCATAGTAATCATGGCAAATAAATTAAAACCCTTCTGAAGTTAAACTTATACATTTATTCGGCTACACAAGCATCCACACCCATTCAGGATTGCCATGAAATCCTCAGGTATAGAATCATGCATCTGACCCGGCATTTTATGCTAAAGAAAAGATAAAAATAATGTCACACAGAATAATAATCATTGGAGGTCGAAACTAATAAAAATTGAGATATGAATTTGATCCTATAACATGTTTTGAGCCATCACAAATTCTTGATAGCAATTTCTACTCAAAACATAAATTTGATTAGATACCTGCTGTCAAAGACACACTGCTAGGATCATAGGAAAGTATCTTTCATTGAGTGTGTCTCTTGGTTGATTTATCTAATTTGTAGGTCTTTAAGGAAACAGAAACTCACCCTAGCCACTACACACAAGGAAAACCTTTATAAGATGTTCTACAGATGGCATTTCCCACCCACGAGGTTAGCTAAAATGGCCCCAAATCTCTCACCAATGTGTTGGAAATGCAAAATAACACCAGGGACTTACTACCACATGTGGTGGGAATGTCCGAAAGCCCGTGATTTTTGTAATATGATAAAACAATGGTTGGAAGAAATATTAGTGTTGAAGATAGAGTTAAAAACCAAACTTTTCTTATTGAGTATAACTATAGATAAATATGATAAGGGAACAATATACTTAATGTTGCATATTTTGACTGCTGCTAGATTAGCTTTTGCACAAAAATGGAGGAACAAAGAACAATGTCTTCCTCAGAGGAAGAGATATTACATAAAATACTGTCTTGTGCTGAAATGGACAGGCTTACGATGGAATTGAAAGATAAGAATGAATCAGAGTACTTTGAAATCTAGGATAAACTGTACCATTGGTGGGAATCGAGGAGGACTGTTGGGATTATGAATCAGTGACAAGTTGGAAATATATATATTCTTATGTTAGCAAATAAGAAAAAATGGATTTAGTATTGTATGTAAAGTTTGTATATATTTATATAGAGATAAAGAATTGTATTTATGAGAAGAAATAACTTGATGGAAATGTTTAAACTGGAATGTTACATCATGTCCAATGTTTTTCTTTTTTAATCTATATATATATAAGCGAAAACCACTCACACATTAATCACGAAATCTCCAGAACCATAAAGCCTACAAACTTGAAATTTGCCATGTATGTTCCTCTTGGCTTCTGGGTGCTCACTAAGAAAGGATTTTTCAAAATGACTATCGGAGCATGAGTATTTCTTATATTATTATTAACAAGCTCTGATGCTAAGGAGTTTTACTTCCCCCTCCCCACCTGAAAAGAAATCTGATCCAAATGCAAAACACAAGCAGAGGAGTTTCAGTTTTGCTTTCACAGCAGCAAGCAGCTTTACTGCAGAACAGTTGAGCTAAGCCACGCACAGACTCCTTCCTGTCCCCTTCTTGCTCACACAGCAAATACTGTTTGAATTTCCAAACACCCCTCAACTCTCTCACACACTAACAGGACGCTAGCCAGATGAATACCAATGGATGCTGGTAGGCAGAGACAGATTTTTTTCCCCTTATTTTCCTCCTCAGTTCAGACGAATCTGTTCCTTCTACTGTAACACCAGTTAAAGGGAAAAGAGGCAAAAAAAGCAGGAAAATATTTACAGATGTGATTAGGAAAACACAAGTAAGGGAAGCTGTCTGTTTCTCCCATGGCCAGTTCTATGTGGCATGCTCCAGAGTCAGTTCACCTGACAGCTTGGTCATCCTCCAGCCAGAGAGCAAAACCAGGAATGTTGTTTACAGGGAGTTCCTGAGCAATTCATCTGAGGGACAAATTGAAAGTCTATGCTATGCAAATAAATTTTTTTTGTTCCTTTCTTTTAATTGATTTTTTTACATTCTTTATTTATTTATTTATTTTATTTTATTTGTCAACACGTGTACAAGATAACAGGTATGATATAAACATAAACAAAAGCAAAGTATGTATAGGTAAATTTGGACAATAGGACAGAAGGACAGGGACGGTAGGCACAATGGTGAGGTCAACTGTAGACAGTCTAAGGTTTTATCTGTAACAGAAACTTAGCTTACCATCTCTAATGAAAGAATATAGTCCCTTTTTAACTACTCATTAATTTTCAAGCTTTAAGTGTCAATTTATGAAGCCCCATCACATAGTTTCGTAACAAAACACGGGTATCAGCTAGTTGTATTATAAATAAAAAACTTTAAAGAAAAAAGAAAAAAAAGAAATGAGTTAATAGCCTTATGAACACCAGTTCAGGTTTTTGCCTGAAATTATATGCACATTTTTTAATGTTACAAAGAACTTATTGTGAAATGCCGTTAACAGATCCTGCAGTCTTCATGCTAAGAATAAATAAATCAGCGGGCCACACATCCATCTTTTTAGAACTGAGATAGCGCTTAGGTTTTATGACATGTAGCAGTATCTATCCATCATTTAGAAGCTAAGAAGAATCAGGTCAGGTTAGTGTTCCAATGGGAGACTATCACATAATCCCAGAGCTATAGAAGAAGGTATATTATAGTAAACTGTTAAATTGTGGGCAAAGATCGCAGGAGACAGACTTCAGAACAGCTCTTTTATTAGCTCACTCAAGCAACCAGCACTTGCAGTCTGACAGATAGCCCTTTTATAGGGAGCTGTCAGACACAACAACCAATAGAGTATGAGCATTCAAACACATGATCAGGGTGACAACAACAGTTCAGGTAGAGTTCAACTATAAACATAACAACAACAGTTCAGTCAGAGGTCGTCTAGTCAAAACAAGTTCATGGTTCAGTTATAGGTCAGTCAGAACACAACATAAACCATATCCACATCCACATTGCCAAGTAAACAGTATGGACAAATCCATGTAATCACCAGGAATGGAGCTTGACTTTGCATTATCTTCTTATTGTTTAAAGAGTGTCCTAGGCAGCTGAAAGACAGAGATGTGCATTTTGGGGAATGCAAATTATATTTCAAGAAAATGTAATACACAGAGCAGCAATTTTCTCCACTCCCCGGTAGATCATACATAAAAAGAAAGAAAGAAAGAAAGAAAGAAAGAAAGAAAGAAAGAAAGAAAGAAAGAAAGAAAGAAAGAAAGAAAGAAAGAAAGAAAGAAAGAAGGGAGGGAGGGAGGGAGGGAGGGAGGGAGGGAGGGAGGGAGGGAGGGAGAGAGAGAGGGAAGAAAGGAAGAAAGGAAGAAAGGAAAGGAGGGAGGGAGGAAAGGAGGGAGGGAGGGAGAGAAAGAAAGAAAGAAGGGAGGGAGGGAAGGAAGGAAGGAAGGAAGGAAGAAAGGAAGGAAGAAAGGAAGAAAGGAAGAAAGGAAAGGAGGGAGGGAGGAAAGGAGGGAGGAGGGAGAGAAAGAAAGAAAGAAAGAAAGAAGGGAGGGAGGAAAGGAAGGAAGGAAGGAAGGAAGGAAGGAAGGAAGGAAGAAAGGAAGGAAGGAAGGAAGGAAGGAAGGAAGGAAGGCTCAGATTTATCTTGTCTGTCTTGGTTGTAACTTTTCTTCCTGTTCCTCAAGGTTATTCTCACATCCCCTTACACTGTCCAACCTGATTGGATGGGCAGATACCCTCAGGGAGAGATGATCCTGCATTCTTTAAGGTCAGCTTTCTTTCATCCATGTTTCAGACTGGAACGCATATGGTATTTTTCCTTTGGAAACTTTTTGTCATCTATTACCACAACAGAAACAACAAGAAACCTCCAGTTTCTTTGTGAAGACCTTGCAACTGACCAGTGGCGTCTTGTGGTTTGACTGGAGCACTGCATGATACATTTTTTCAACTCAGTTCGAATAAGATGTTGTTTTTGTTTTGAGGCAGCTTTGCATTTTTCTCACCCGACAGGGAATATGTGCACCTTGATATCTGAAATAAAGAAGAATTATTACATTTTATCTTCCTCTTTTTAACACAGAGGGATTCTCATTATCTCTGGTGAGAAAAGAAAGGGCTGAAATCACTAGTTTCACACACTTCTATGCTATTTAGACAGGAGATTGCATTCCTTCATTGTTACCTTCTAATCCCCAAAAAGGAAACACAGCATGGGTGAAATTCAGCAGGTTCTGACAGGTTCTGGAGAACCAGTAGCAGAAATTTTGAGTAGTTCGGAGAACCAGTAGCTGAAATTTTGAGTAGTTCGGAGAACCGGCAAATATCACCTCTGGCTGGCCCCAGAGTGGGGTGGGAATGGAGATTTTGCAATATCCTTACCCCAGGAGTGGGGTGGGAATGGAGATTTTGCAGTATCCTTACCCTGCCACGCCCACCAAGCCACGCCCACCAAGCCACACCACACCCACCAAGCCACACCCACAGAACCGCTAGTAAAAAAAATTGGATTTCACCACTGCAACACAGGTTGCAAGAATCTTATATTTTGCATACAAAGGGGGCTGGAGGAGGACACTGGGGAAGCGTCCTGGGAAGGTAGGTGATGGCAACGGGAATTGACAAGTCACTGTCCCAAAACAGGAAACAGGATCCAAGTATATAGATTCTGGAACAGAACATTTGAAACTTCCAACCTTCATAACCTCCCGAAATTAAAGGAATTATGCCTCTGCAAATTATTATTTTTCCTACTGTGATGGTAATTCACAACAGTGATTTTAAAATAATTATTGCTTCCTATGTTCAGTTAAAGTTCAAGATGATCTTTTACCAAATTTGGGAAGAAAGGGTAGTATATGCTTCATTTGTTGTGACCTTTTAAATATTTTGTGAAGAATATAAAAGCTCTGATGAAATCAAGGGCTGATTGTTGTCCAATAATTTCATACCCTTGCTTTGAGTATTTCTATTGACCTTCAGACATCTTTTATTGCATTATATCCATAAGTTTGTTTGAGTATCTCCACTTCCTCTAATTACCTGGATTATTCTATTCAGTTCCCTAAAGGCAAATATAATGCTGAAGTTTGAGCTTTTAAATACTAATTAAAAAATCATTAGCCTGTGAATTAATTTCCACACTTTAGTATTTTCGTATTCCTCCAGATAGCTATCAGATTTTGATAAGCAATCTAGTTGTTACCATGCTATAACCCAGAACTCTTTTAATAATGATTAAAACAATCCCTTACCAGTGGAAAGTGTCATGAAACATACTCCTTTGCTCCCTGTACAGAAACCTACCAGTAGTGGATTCTAAATCCTGTCGCTACCTGTTTGCTCGTGCGCGCATGTGACGCTTCTGCGCATGCGCATGCACAGAAACATCCCGGATGGGTGGGTGGAGCCTCCTGCCACTATCGGTTCACAGAACCAGGCAGAACCGGGAGCAACCTACCGCTGAAACCTATTCAAAGGTTCCCAGATTAACCTTCTCTGTGTCCTCAAATTATCCAAGCAGCTTTTACTTGATCCGTTTTTAAAATAATAATAATAATATTCTAACTTCAGAAGACTAGGATAACAGTTGCTATTGCTATTGCTATTGCTATTGCTATTGCTATTGCTATTGCTATTGCTATTGCTATTGCTATTGCTATTGCTATTGAACTCAGCAAATGCTCCTGGTTATTTGCACCTGACACAGCCTAGCACAGTGACAGTTAACCTTTTCGGCACCAAGTGCCAAAGGGCACGCCATAAACCGGAAAAGCAGATGATCTTCCAGTTTCCGGTGCACGCATGCGTGATAGTCACCTGCTCTTTTGGTTTCTGGCGTGCATGCGCACCTGAAGACCAGCTGTCCGGTGCACATGTGCTGGCTCTGCCAGGCCTTTTGGGGATCCTCGTACCTCCCTGCACGCCCCCCTGCCCCCGCATCAGGATCGCGGGAAATCCCCAACAATGACCCAGTTCCGCAGCCCCAGACAGGGAGAGAAGGTTGGGTCACCTCCCTCCCCTGGAAGGCCGGAGCCCCGTCCCGACCTCAGAGGTAAGGGGCATCGGCGTTCCTGGGGCTCGGGTTGTGGGGCAAGCAGGCGGGAGAGCTTCGCCCCAACTCTGGCTGGGATGAAGCAGACACCCCCAGTCCACCACCGAGAACAAGCCAGTGCAGCCCCCCTCTTCCCAGTCACTTCACAGCCGGCATGCCTCTCACTCCTACACTCTCCTCCAGCCCTCCTGGAGTAGCTCGCCAACCCGATGGCAGCTCCTCCTGCTTTTCCTGCTCCAGCATCACAGCTGGAAGCAGCAGGGTGAGAACCCCCGCTGCCCCCTCGCAGCGGCAGGAGCAGTGGGCGGGGCAGCTGACCGCCCAGCTAGCAAACCCTGCCCCGCTGCCCCATGCACCTGAACTGGCCAGGTGCTCTGGACTGCGGATGTGCGGCAGTGCTGCAGGCTGGAGGGCTGGGGGCATGCAAGAAGCCCCCTTGGACAGGGAGGGAGGGAAGCCCCGTCCTGGCCGTCCTGGCTGGCAGCTCTGCTCTCCTTGCTCTTGCTCCTCTTGTGGGTTCCGGCGCACGCATGCCCACTGGCCAGCTGGTCTTCACGCATGCATGCACACTAGAAATCGGAAGACTAAGTGGCCAGTGCACATACACGCCCTGGAAGCCGGAATATCATCTTCCTGGTGCGCACATGTGCACCGGGCGCCTGCTCTTTCGGTTTCTGGTGCTCCCACACACATGAAGACTAGATGGCCAGCGCGCCGGAACCCGGAAGAGCAACGGGCGATGGCTCCGCATGCCCAGAGAGATGGGTCTGCGTTCCACTTCCAGCACGCATGCCATAGGTTCGCCATCATGGGCCTAGCACAGCGATGGCGAACCTATGGCATGCGTGCCACTGTGACCATCCTGAACTACTCATTATTCCTTACTGATTTCAGCAGGTTCTAACTGCTCCTGCAAATTTTGCCTTGTTCCATGAAAAAAAAAATCTTTTCCAGAGTCTGCTTCAGAATATGAGTCTGGGAATCTGAAGATCTACACCTTTGTTCGATCCACATGAGTATTTAGAAGCCCTGTTACGACTGCAGAACAAGTCATACAATCACATAGCTGGAAAGGATCGTTTAGAGCAGCCATTGAGCTCAAGCCACTGCTGAGTTTTTTTTTCTATGACAGACAGGCTCTGCAAATGCCCAATCAAAACTTCATTGTTCGTCTTTAGAAAGGAGGAGAATGAAAACGTTCAAATTATGTACATCTGAATAAAAAAAAAATTCAAGCTGTTATCAATTTTGACAAACAGATGACAGTCAATATGCTGCTCACCCCCACCTCTTGTAAGGCAATTCTGAAGTGGCCTTTGATGCATTCTTTTAATAGATTTAGTTGATTGTTGACTGTCTTTTATAATCTTGCTTGCTGAAGTAAAGTCATAATTTTGCTTCCCACACACAGCTGTTATTAATGCTCACAGGCTTCTTCCTGAATGCTAAAAGACAGCAGACATGGCTTTTCCTCCATTTGCTACAAGTTGCAAATTATCTGAAAATAAAACTTGGATTCTACTAATATAAGTATATTGTAATGATGTGGTACTCTCTCTATATTCAACAATGCAATCATACTTTTTGATTTGATATTACTGGGGTCGGGACAAGTTTCAGTTAGTGAAATGTAGCTAGTCCTTTGCTTACAACCACAATTGAGCCCATAATTTCTGTTGTTAAGTGAGACATTTGTTAAGTGAGTTTCCCCCCATTTTACAACCTTTCTTGCCACAGTTGTTAAGTGAACCACTGCAGTCATTAAGTTAGTAACATGGTTGTTAAGTGAATCTGGCTTTCCCATTGACTTTGCTTGTCAGAAAGTCACAAAAGGTGATCACATGACCATGGGACACTGTTACCGTCATAAATATGAGTCAGTTGCCAAGTGTCTGAATTCTGATCATCTGACCATGGGAATACTGCAATGGCCGTAAGTGTGAAAAATGACAAGTCACTTTTTTCAGTGCCATTGTAACTTTGAATAGTCACTAAATGAACCGTTGTAAGTCGAGAACTACCTGTATTCCAGGTATTCAGACACATATACACACACAAACACACCATTGAGAGAAACTGGTCAACGAGTAAAATTATGTAGTAAACAAAAGTTTGCCAGTGGCGATATTCATAATGGGAGCCTCTGACAATATTGACAATGTAATGCTTTTGTGACTTTAAAGACCCAGACAACAGGTAATATAATTGTTTAGGCCATAATGTAAGTAATTCTGGCATAACTATCCAGCTACAACAACATTATGCACTTTCTTAATGGAGGTGCTTAGATAAACCTTTTAAATATGTTTGTTTCCACGTTCATAACATCTTTCTGCCTCATTTACGTTTATGAATTTTAAAACAACAGAAAGGGCCCTGAGATTACAATGTCAGAGTAACATCCCGCTATAAAAGGCAGTTGAAAACAGTAGCTATCACAGGTTTCCTGCTAGGTATGAAAGCTATAAACAGAGCATGTACTTCTTCGTGACCAAGGTCAATCTCTTAGTTCAGTAGCTGACATCTCTATCTTAAGTTTAGTCTAGTTTCAGGTAATAAGCTAAGGGGAAATTTTATATCTCAAACCTTAATAGAGGGAGTGTCCCATAGCCCTTAAGTGTCCCATAGCCCATCATTTGTGCATTCCAAGTATTCCATTCAATTCTCTTCCCACTTAGAAAGTGGGAATTAGGCAGCAAGCAATCTTATCATTTGCATTTAATTAAATTTGAGTTACATGCAGCAATGATGTTTCTAAGATGCCCAGAGCGCCTCCAGATGAGATGGATGGCACATAAATCCCAAAAATAAATAATCACATTCAAATAAATCCATGCCCATTTCTTTGTCCCATCTGCTTCTGGCCTGCAACTCAAAGACCCAACCCAGCCTTTGATTCAAGAAAAGGGCCGCAGAGAGGGGGGTCTCAGTCAAAGCAAATCATCTTGGACCAGAAGACTAATGATGGGAGGCAGGGGAGGGTTCCAGTTACCTTTGCTACTGGTGTGCATTGCGACGTTTCACGCATGTGCGCGTCCCATTGCGCGATTTCACTTCCGCGCATGCTCAGAAGGACGTTTCAGCCTGAAACACAGATGAGGAGCTGCTCAGCTATGCTTCAGATGAAGAAATAAAGGTCCGTATTAACCCGGGGGCGGGCGGGAGGGCTTTTTTTCAAAGCAGAGGATGTGGAGAAGCCATCTATACCCGAAAAAATCGCCGAAAATTCCGATAAAAATTACGTCACCAGCGGGCCGCTACCGGTGCGCACGTAGTGGTCCGCACCAGTAGGAACCCACCCCTGATGGGAGGTAAATTTATACTTTAAGACGGGCTGGCTCAGGAATTCTGGGAATTGAAGTCCACAAGTCATAAAGGGCCCATAGTTCCCAATCTCTGCTTTAAGACATTTCCCCATAGGTCAAGGCTGTGAGAGAGAGGCTGCTCCAGGGGCCCCAGGTCTTTGATCCTCTCTCTATTGTTTGCAAAATAAAACAGAAACACAGGATATAGACCTTGCCCAAAGAAAACTGGAGTCTGAGGTGAAATTATATAAACCCAGTCTACTTTCCTTTTCAAGGCAAACCTGCACAGACCTGGAGAAACACATGGTGAGAGGCCCTGAGTTGATATGTACCTCAAATCTAAATTTCAACATATCCCAGGCTGATTCTGTCCTCTGACTCAGTTTTATGTTAAATAAATACCCACATAAGTAGGATCAAGAAGCCTCAAGGCATTTATCTGTCATTTGAATTGCCTTGAGTTTCCCTATTGGCAACTGAAGGCTTCCAGATTAAATTCCTCCATCCTAAATGTGTCTGGGGTGGCCCACTTGCAAACTGATTCATTGAATCATTCTTAGGATTTATACTTGCAATAGTGAAACTTAGCTAGGCCACTTGTTTTTCTTTTGGTTTGGCTCTGTTAATAAATACACTCAACTAAAAATGAGACACGATGTCATTATTCTGACTAGTCTAGAAATTGGTCTTACTTGTGTACTGGGCTGCTTAGCATATAGATTAACTTGGTGTTCGGAGAGTTCACAGGAAGCTCCTTCCTCGTTCCCTCACGTGGTAAGCCTTGATTCCTGGGAGTTCAAACTAACATACATGCTTTAAACATAATGCTAATGCAGCTCTAAGAAATTAATGCCCTGACTTAGCCATAGAAAGGGTCTTACAGCTTGCAATATTTCACTGTGACAACTACCGCAGTACTTATATCTTATTATATAGCATGACAAGAATATACAGGAACACATAAATATCACAAGTATGCCTTGGAAAAGTAAAAATAGTACTGGCAGGTTTGGATTGCACAGAATGGGATGGGATGGGATGGGATAAATTCCTCTTTCTTCCTCATCTCAATTGGTAGAATATAGCATTTATCCTGTCAGCTCCAAACAAAAGTGATTTCATCTTCTCTTAGGTGTAGAATATTCTTCTGATACTTATTATTTCCCTTTCCAAGTTGCCCTTATTTTCATAAACAAGGCAAGGTAGTTTAACAATGTGGTTCCATTGTATTTCTAGTTAGGTTCCATCGAAAGGGGACTGGTTCTGGTTTACAATTGAGTCAACCTCTTGTATGAGGTGGGTAGGGACTTTTGCTTCCAAATTTTCCCAGATAACCACTGATTTCAGAATTCTTTTCAAAAGATTCTCATTTAGACTTCAGGAACATAATAAATGTTTGCAAAAATATGCCTCCATATGTTTCAAATTAAATTGCACCGTTTATAGGGTTATAGGATTCCACTTTTTCTACCACAGAATTTATGTTATTCTTAAGAGACTTAATTCGAAATAAGATCAAAGTTAAGTGCTTGTGATCTTTGTTCATATATCTCTATATATCTTTAGTGAGCATATACCTAGCTGTAAATCAAAATTACACAGATGAAGCAGAAACTCCTCACCAACCAAAACAGTTACAGGGATAGCTGGATATCATGTAAATGTGCACATGGCACTTGATCACAACATGTCTTCATAACATGCTAGCAATGATATCTACAGTTGGGAGAGGCTCCATATTCAAAGGATAGATTATTTTGTTCTCTTTTGCTTGCTGTTTTGTGCTTAGACGGTAACTTTCAAAAATCATGTGTATCTTTGAAGAGGAGATGATTACAGTTGACACAAGTCAATATAACCTAGAGAAATGCTTGCCTTCTTTGAGTCAAATAATATGCCTACAGTAAAACTCAATGAATGAGAAATTGATTGCCTTTTGTCTGTTCAGGCTACATGATGCTTCAGAGAAGAAAAACAGGACTATGAAGGAATGGTCTTAACAGTGCCTCAAATAATTGCACAATCTAGGAGAAATCAATTAAGGTAGCTTTCAAGACACTCAGCTGAATAATTTTTATTTTTAAGATTGCCATTTTGTGTGTTTGTGTATTGCACTGGATGAAAAAGGTAATTCAAAACTTTAGTTAACATCTTTGGGTTTCAAAAGGTAATAGAAAAATATTATTCAGAATCTAAGAACGTCATACTCTAAAACCCCACTCCAGTTAACAAGTCTCTGTTCCAGATACCATCACAAATCAGAACACAATTCCCAATAAAGTATACTTTTTGAAACCAAAATCTATAAAAGATTAATAAAGGGCAACACAAGTCAACATTGAAAAATCTGGCAATCTCTTTTTGGCCTTAGATATTGACATGCACTCTCAGAAAAACACGCCAAATTGCTGAATTGTCACAATTTTTTGTGCACATTTGAGACTGTCTCTTAAATGTCTTAGTGATGTCCTACTACTCTCTTCTCTAGTGCATATAGCAATATATTGACTGACACTACTGACCACATACCAGTTATCAAATGAATGAAGAAACACAGGATTCGCAGCCACACTGGTTCCCTAAGCAGAGCAGCAGGCAGAATATGACTAAGGACAAGCTGTCCAAAAGAAGCACAGCAAAGAGCTATAGCTGCTGTAGCCCCCAAAGTGCACAATTTGTGTTCATTTGTGTTCATCTCAGGCCAGCAGGGTTGTCCACCCACAGGCTACCCAGCTCTATGTTAATAGATAGCAATAAATAGATAGCACTCACAGGATTTTCAGTAAGCAGGCCAATTGACCCAATGGTTCATATGTGGTTTGGTCTTCACCAATGGATAAGTTGGGCTAAAAGCATTCTCAGAGGGCCCACAGGAAGATTGGGTTAATGAAAGTTTTCTAGTTGGCGAGAACTTTCCTTGGACTAATGGAACTCTGCCATCACCAACAGTTATATTTATCAGAGAGAGACTGGCCATCCCAGGGAGGAAGAATTACATAGGCGCAAGAGCAATAGCAATAGCAATAGCACTTTACTTATATACCGCTTCATAGTGCTTTACAGCCCTCTCTAAGCGGTTTATAGAGTTCAGCATATTGCCCCCAACAATCTGGGTCCTCATTTTACCGACCTCAGAAGGATGGAAGGCTGAGTCAACCTTGAGCCAGTGAGATTTGAACAGCTGAACTGCTGAATTAGCAGTCAGCCTGCAGTCGCTGCATTTAACCACTGCACCACTTCAGCTCATTGGTCCAGCCCTCTTGAATGCCATTGAACCTTATCTGGTCTGGCCCAGGTGCCAACTGCCAGTCTTGGAAGATTCCTGTGAAATTGTCATGAGCAATAAAGTAGCTAATTGAACTCTTCACTTGTGGGTCTGGCTGTTCACACTTGACAATATCAGGGCATTGGGATCATTCTTCTAAGCTGGTTTTTACTTCGCAGGGAGTAGTGCTGTTCTGTTTCCGGATCACAGAGTATGTTTTTTATTTTGTAAGAATCCATCTGTAAAGTTAATCTGGGTATATGTTCGAATGGGAGGCATCAAACATAGTGTTCCCTACCCTAATCGTTTTAATGATCCTCCTTCTGAAAGATGCTAGCTCAGACATAACTGCTTCATCTCTCAAGTCCCTATCAAAATGAAAATCCACACACCTTCCTGTCTCAATTATCCATTCTCTCAAGTCCCACTTTTTCTGAAAGAGCCATATTCTATGTCTTGCTCATATATAGGTTTTGTGCAATTTGAACCAGAATGCTCTGAGAACCCTAAATAGCAATAGCACTTAGACTTATATACCGCTTCATAGTGCTTTACAGCCCTCTCTAAGCGGTTTACAGAGTTCAGCATATTGCCCCCAACAATCTGGGTCCTCATTTTACCTACCTCGGAAGGATGGAAGGCTGAGTCAACCTTGAGCCTGGTGAGATTTGAACAACTGAACTGCTGAACTGCAGTGCTGCTTTTAACCACTGCGCCACCTCGGCTCCAATGTCTATGGAGATTCTCAGTCATCCAGTCATCCAGGTAATGGTTGTCCCAAAGGTCCTTTTTCAAAAGGTAACTGGACTTTCTTGTTTTTCTTTGAAGACAGAGCTGAAGAAGCTTCTTGGATGAGAAGCAAAACGCCTTCAAAGAAAAACAAGAAAGTCCAGTTTCCTCTTGAAAAAGCACCTTTGGGACTCTGAAAAGGCTGTAATTCCCTTAATTTCCGTCTAAGAGTATAAAGTGTACTTGGGCTTTTCATCTGAAACTCAGATCGTTTATATTTGAAATCTATATGGCAATATGGGTCCCTTGCTCATATCTGGAACCAAAATACTGATTTCTGCAGCTCTGGATATATTGTGTATGCAAATCCAAATTCTTTTTTGTGAGTGTATTATCCATTGAGAATTAGAGATATCCAGGATCACAGATATTCCCCCCCCCCTCCAGTTCTGATGGGGATTGTTGCAACATTTTTTCCACTTATAAGGTGTTTTGGCTACTAAGGCAAAGGCAAATAGTGATAGATGAGGGGAAAGGCATTCACTAGTCTCTGTTTAAGAGATATAGGGCAGTGACGGCGAACCTTTTTTTGCTCGGGTGCCAAAAGGGCATGCGTGCCCACACCCATAATGCAATCCCTCCCCCATGCATGCGCGCACAACCCCTCCTCACTACCCCACCCCACACACACCCGTGCATGCGCACAGGCCTCACTGAAGCCTCAACTGGTAGCGATGGGATTTAGAACCCATCACTCTCCATGACCCATTGGGATATCACTCCAGAGATATTTCTTCACCTATGTAGAGTAACAGAATGACCATGGTCAAGGGGGGGGGGGACAGTGGGAGTGGGAGCAACTTCCAACTCTGTGCCAGCTTCCCCATTGATTTTGCTTTTGTGAAACTGACAAAGAGCAGTGAAAATCACAATAATGTGCAGTAAGGTGCTGTACAGGTAGACCTCGACTTACAACAGTTCATTCAGTGACCGTTCAAAGTTACAACAGCATTAAAAAGTGACTTATGACCGTTTTTCACACTTACAACGTTTGCAGCATCCCCATGATCGTGTGATCACAATTCAGACACTTGGCAACTGGTTCATATTTATGACAGTCACAATGTCCCGGGGTCATGTGATCACCTTTTTCACACTTTGCTGAGAAGCAAAGTCAATGTGGAAGCCAGATTCACTTAACAACCGGGTTACTAACTAATCAAATGCACTGCTTCACTTAACAACTGTGGTGAGAAAGGTCGTAAAATGGGGCAAAACTCACTTAACAAATGTCTCCTTTAATAACAGACATTTATGATCATAGTGTGGTTGTAAATTGAGGACTACCTGTAGTGATCAAAAGTTGCCTACCACTGATCTGAACATCCTGGAAATTTCAACTCCACTGGAGTAAAAGGTCCCAGATTTTGCACACCTTCTTTAAGTTAGCATATTTGAGGTATCACGATTCAAAAATTGTTGCACTGTGATATACCATTATGGCTAACTAAAGGTTACGAACAGATAAACAGACAAGAGTTTCAGTAGTATATAGATCAGGGGTGTCAAACTCAAGGCCTGCAGGCTGGATCCAGCCCGCAGGGTGCTTAGATCTGGCCTGCGGGCCCACCCAGGAAACAGGGAACGACCAGCCTGCAGTGCCTCTGCCAGTGAAAACGGAGCTTGCGTGCGGCCTTCCCGAGCTCTGTTTTCGCTGGCAGAGGGCTGCAGGAGGCTGTCGCGGCCGAAAATGGAGCCTCGATGTGTGACATCGAACTGACCAGGCCCCGATGGCCATGCCCCCCGCCTCTCTCGAGGTCAAACACAACCCTGATGCAGCCATCAATGAAATCGAATTTGACACACCTGATATAGATTGTTCAATGACTAAATTACAGTATTCTCCCCTGGCCAAGAGCTTTCCTACTTTTTGAATCTGTATAGTTTAAATGCATTTATAATGCTTATCATGCAAATACAGTCATTAATATACCACATAATGTACCATGTACAGAATGGTAACATTGCTTCGATTCAGAGTTATTGCATTTAATCTTCAGGTTTTCATATTCATGAAAGGACGGTCTGTACTTAACAAACTGCAGCAATTCATATGCAGCCTGTTGAGGTGTTTTGAGGGAGAAAAATCCTTCCTCCATCTCTTTTGACAATAGAAATTTATCTTAAGCATTTTAAATGCTTCAGACTCTCCTTGACAAATATGGCTTGCATTAAGCAGAATCTACAATGGAGCCTCATTTGTTTCTATGGTACTGCCCTGCCTGTATTGTTACAATTGAGGACATATTAATGAATGCAATGCAGTTTCTGTTATTTTTATGACATAATTTAGTTCCATTCACCAAAGTGCATTGCTGCAATTGAGAAATGGGTGTATATCAGTGGTGAAATGCTGCCGGTTCGGGCGGGCCAGTCGTTCGTTGCAGAGCCGATGGAGCTGGCGGCGGTTGCGGTGCGGGGCTTCTCCCGCCCGCTTCCCCCGCCCGCCTGGATGCCGCCATTTGGGTTATTTTGTCCTCTGCGCATGCACAAAGTGTTCTGCGCATGCACAGAGCGTAGAAGAACTCAAATGGCGGCATCCAGGCGGGCGGGGGAAGCGGGCGGGAGAAGCCCCGTGCCGCGATCGCCACCAGCTCCATCGGCTCTGCAACGACTGACCGGCCCTCCCGAACCGGCAGCATTTCACCCCTGAGTAATATGTGTGCATGCACATACACACGTCATATATGTGTATACATATGACAAAGATATATTGTCAAGGAATGCAGATTGTTCATTGCTGCGCAGTCCAATTAGTGCAGTTTTCGTTTCTTCTCCATTGACACTGTCAATTCAGCTCACTTTTTCAAAACAAAGTCAAATAATTGCATGCAAATTTCTGCATCTATGCAAGCTAAAATATTGTATATTTATTCACAGCTGTATAATTGTGTAGGTGTACAATAAAAAATAGCTTCAGGAAAAAGCAATCATAGACTTACAAGAAAACAAAACATATGAGAGACCAGAAACAGGCAAAAAGTAATTTGCTCTTCATACTTATTGCGGTAGGATTGCCATGTGTATAAATCTATTTCAATTTACATTTAAAATGAGCAACAGACGTAGTTCCAATAGCAGTGAATTTAATTTCCAGTCCAACAGGGAAAGCTGTAGGATAATTCCGCAGATACATGTTTTTTTAAAATAATAATATGTGATAATAATCAATCAGTGAACAGTTTTAAATAAAATGTATATTCTACTGTATTCAGCTATCATATTCTTTTATGTCCTGTTTTCATTTCTACAAGAAGCCCAACATGTATTTCTGATAACAGGCCTTTGGTCATTCCAGCTTTAACCCATGTACAAAAGAAGTAGAGGTAGAAAGTAGGACATCAAGTGATTCTTCCTATAGTTTGCACCACGAAGGAAACAATTTTATGGATGAGGATCGATGCAGCTAACCATTCTTGCTACAGACAGTCCTTGTTTTACAACAGCAATTTGTATGCTATCCAGAAGTGTTTGACAGTGAGATGGTCAGCATATAGATTTAATAAATAAATAGATTGGGACCAGAATTTCTGTTTTTAAGTGATGTGGTTGTAAAGTACAACATCATGTGAGAGTCCTGTCTAGCTAAGCAGTTCTGGTTGCCCCAGTTGCCACTGTTTAGTGACAACCACACGGGTCATTAAGTGAGAATGACTTCCTCATGGCCACAACTTCCAATTTCCTGGTGGCTTCCCCATTGTCTTTGGATGTCAGATGTCAGCGGGGAACATTGAAAACTGGGTTCATATGATCACAGCTCGTTACGACATTGTATTCATTTGTTTTGTGCAGAGCCCCTGGATCGCAATCGCATGACTTCAGGGACACTACAAGAGCCAGAACTCCAAGGACTGTTCTTAAGTCTCCCTTGTTCAGTGGCATTGCAAATTCAAACAGTCGATGAATGAATGAACATAAGCCAAGGACTGCCTGTACTTTGGTGGTGGTAGCAGCAGCCACATTCTGTCCTCCTTCATGTCAGGAGGCATGCGCACTTCCTAGACAATTTTGTGGGGCTGGCTGAGAGAAACCACAGCTTCTCAAACTTGTCCTCCTTTTCCTTCACTTCATAGCTCCAGAGCAAGGAGGACTCTGAACACCATTAGCCTACCCATCTTTGCTGTGACAAGGCAGAAGGAAGCCAGGCAAATGGTACTCCATGTTCTCCCCTTTCTTGGCCGAGCTCCTGACTACCCACCAGTTCCTCCAGAGCAGAGGAACTGGAGCCTCCCAGACCTGGGCTCAGCAACTTCCCTCATGTGCCCCAAAGAGGCTTGTTCCAGTTTCCTAGGCTGGCCACTCACAACAGACCTAATAAGGTAGGTCAGGCTTAGGCCTAAGCCGTAAATTTGAAGACCCAAGCCTCCATGCCAGCATCATGTTGGCTGATCTGGACACAGTTTTCTGGCAGAGTTCTTAACAACCCCCCTAAAGAAATGAAACCTGCCATGTTTCCAATGATTATAGATTAAGGTTCAGGGAGTTTGTGTTATTATTAAACAGCAATCCAATCAAATACTGGTATTCTGGTTGATGAAAAAGGGTGCCTGATTAAATGGCTAAAGTGAAGTTTTGAAGGTTGCTTTGATTCACAATACTTGTAAAAATTTAATATACAGTATCTCCATTTAACATCACACAGCCATTGTCTTCATTTTTCTCATTTTGGATTCCCTATAGCCGTGGTGGCGAACCTATGGCACGCGTGCCAGAGTGGCACGCGGAGCCATAGAAGCCGGCACGCGAGGGTTTCCCACCGGCAAACCGGAAGTGCGAAAAAACGCACTTCCGGTTTGCCGGTGTGCTGTTTTTTGCACTCCGGAGGGTTCAGGGAAGCTCCCTGAAGCTCCGGAATGCAAAAAACTACAAAACGGACAAAACGGAAGTGCACTTTTCCGCACTTCCGGTTTGTCCGTTTTGTAGTTTTTTGCATTCCAGAGCTTCAGGGAGCTTCCCTGAACCCTCCGGAGTGCAAAAAACAGCATACCGGCAAACCGGAAGTGCGTTTTTTCGCACTTCCGGTTTGCCGGTTTCGTGGTCCCAGGCTCCGGTAAGCCTTTGCGCAGGGGTGGGGGTGTGTGCGCATGCGCAGGGGGCAGCATGGGGGGGTGTTGTGCGCATGCGTGAGGGGGAGGGAATAGGTGTGGGCATGCGAGCGCGCGCGAGCGCGCCCCCCCCCCTTTTTGGCACGCGAGCCGAAAAAGGTTCGCCACCACTGCCCTATAGATACTTGTATCAATAAATGAATGAAAAAGTACTAGTGCCGTGAACCAAGGGCTAGTTTGCATATAGTCATTATAATGACTTAGATTTGAGATCCCTTCTCTATTATTACAATATAGATTGTAATTGGAATCAGGAACATTGAAACATTAAAAATACATTTTTACAGATTTGTTAATCAGGCCGAGGCCAGTTCTTCCGACAAGTGAGGGATTAAATTGCTCTTGTGCTCGGAATAAAAATTCCTGTGCCCTTATCCCATTTCTAGTATATTACGTGCCAGCAGTCCAAGTTTCTGTCAACAACCTTGACTTCTAATACAATCTCTTGCAAACAATTTTTGCATTCCATAAATAATTCACAATCGCCAATTCTATGCAAATCAAAAGCATCTTTGGAAATCTCATTTGCACAATTTATTTCAGCCCTGAAAGATTTCATCTGCCAATCTTCTGAGATTTGTATTGAAGATTTCTCTGTAACTGGAAAAAGCAATATCCCTTATTGAATATATACATATACATGCACATACACACACACACACACACACACACACACACACACACACACACGTAAAAATTGCATTTGTTTAGCATTTTGGAAGACATATTCTTATTCCTTTGCCCCAAAAGTAGCATATCAGATTGAGTAATAAACACAGATTGAATAAGCTTAATCTATAAAACATTTTCAATTTTGGCTATACAGATTAACAGAGTTGGAAGGGACCTTGCAGGTCATCTAGTCCAACCCCCTGCCCAAGCAGGAGACCCTACATCTGCCTCTACCTAGGATCGAACTCACAACCTCTTGATTGTGAGGCAAGAGCTCCACCTCTAGGCCACACTATCTCGACTGAAGTTATGTTTCTTTTTTCCCCACCCTCCAAGCTGGACATCATCAATTGGAAATCTGCCTATTGATCCAGCAAGAGAGATACATATTTTTTTTAATTACTTCATTTCATGTCTGAGTGCCCTTTCACTCTATTTTCAATATCTGAAGAGAAAATACAAGCAAGATAATGTCAGCTTTATAAGGTAGACTTGACCAAGAAGCCACTGCGTGATAGGGCAGAACTATGTTAATGGGAACAAATATAGTAACAGAAACTTGAAAATTTGAATGTGCTTCCCCCTCCCTCCCTTGATCTTTGTGTGAACCAAGAGAAGGGCTTATCTCACCTTACTTTCTTGGCCCAGGCTCAAGCCCCTATTATCTGACTGTTCCTTGGTAGTTACTCTTCCTTCTTTTTCAAGGCAATTCTCTCTGCCTTCTACAGTTAAAAAAGAAATTTAAAATGCATAGAAAAAAGTCTCAGAACATATAAAAAAGTATCAGAACATATAAAAAAAACCTCAGAGCCCAATTAAAATGAATGTAAATTAAATGCCATCAGTTGCTGCTAAAATTATATCAGAGGTTAGACTAAAAGTGTTATTTAGTCAGTGTGCTCGAAGACCTGTTCCCTAGATGTTACTTCACCTGGTGGGAGTACCCAGAGAAAGAACTCAATCCAATCAAGGTCACGTGGATAGATGTGGATATTCAGAAATTCCAAATCTTTAGATATGAAACACTAAGGGTCAAGTTCAAGGTCTTACTGGTCAAGGAACCAATGGGAGCACCAAGTGGGGACATACATACTACCTATACATATATATTCTCTTCACAATGCTCATCTCTACCTGTTGAATTATCTAAATGAACCCTCTGCGCAACATGGAACATCTGTTCTATTATTGATCAGTTTGTTAGACTAGGATTCCAACCGTGCTATATTGGAACACAGAAGAATACTGTCCCATGTGTTTGTGTATTTATATGGGGGTTGTGGTGGTAACGGGCTAGAAAAAGCTAAGACAGGCTAACATGGGCCCTTTATCTTTGGAATTGGGCATTTCTCAACCAAAAATGAGGAGATTAGTTCAAAGTAAGAGGAAGGGGAGAGTTCAGAAAGGTCAAAACCCTTCAGGAGTTTTGGAGGTTATTTAAAACCACTATGATGGAAGCTGACATCAACTGTATACCATTGATTAGAAAGGGCAGTGACATACCTGAAAGGATGCCAGAGTGATTAGACAAGCACTGTCAACAAAGTCAGGAAAGACACAAAGTTTTCTTTCAAAAGGTCTTGCCCAAACACAGGGTGAGGGTAGAAAATTAGAGAAGGGGAGACACTGTGACAGAACAATGCAGATTCATGATAAGGAAAGCCAACAAGGCATTTGAAGAGCAAATACCCAAAGCCATAAAATCAACATGCCAGCATTTCTTCAGATAGATCAGGAATAAGGAGAGGGGAAGAGACATGTTACTAATGAAGATTTAAGTATCAAATATGTGGAACGCATACTGAGATTACATAATTAATTTCTTGTGCTAGGCTTTACAGTGGAAATGTTGGGAAGATATATGCCCTCATTGTCTTCACACTGACTCTGTGAGGAACTAGATAAAAAGAGATGATATGATTTTTAGCAATAGCGAACCAGTTAGAAATTACTGAGGCCCAAACACATCCTCAAATGTTCACAGAACAAGTCTGCATTTCAGAAACTAATTTTAGTTTCCAGCCCAGGAAATGAGAATGATTGAAATCATAAAAATTAAATATAGGTCAAGATAAATTAAAATAGTCTTTTAGAGTCCAGTTCCAACCAGACTGGGCTGTGATCCATCAGTGTTCTTGAGCATATCTTCGTCCTCTTTACCCTAGAAAAAAGGTTATTAGTAATCAATATAAAATCTATCCTTGAGAAAGATTGATGTCTATCAGAAAAAAAAGTAAAATCCTTTTCTTCTGGGTTTCTTTCACACCAAATGTCTCTCAACTCCCAGTCTTCCAACATCTCAAAAAAAGATTTTGGCAATCTCGCTCTTGAGAAAATATTTTGCTTAGGACTCTTCTTATCTTTTTTCACGTCCAAGACACTATTCCAATCTCCTAAAAGGATGCAGGTTTTGTAATCCCATTGTGTTAACTTTAAATGTAAAAGATCATAAAGTATTCTTAAAGACTGGAGATTAACTGAGAAAAAAGGAAACAACCCATTTGAGATTCTCAGTCATCCAGGATATGGTTGCCCCAAAGGTGCTTTTTCAAGAGGCAACTGGACTTTCTGGTTTTTCTTTGAAGATGTTTTGCTTCTCATCCAAGAAGCTTCATGGATGAGAATCTCTACAGACATTTAGCTTTGCACTCTACAATGAACACTCTTTGAATAGTGCGGAAGTATGAACAGATTTCCAGAAAAAATTGCAGACTACAGGAACCATTTGAACTTCATTTTGAGATGCAGACAACACAGACTCATCCCCAACAGCCTGCACCTGTGTTCAACAGTAAAGAGACACAGGGCAGAAAACATCCTGCAGAAAGCATGGCTCCAACTTCTCAATGAAAGTGGAGAGCTGAAGAAGCTTCTTAGATGGGAAGCGAAATGTCTTCAAAGAAAAACCAGAAAGTCCAGTTGCATCTTAATAACAATAGCCTTTATTGTCATTGTACATCATGTATACAACGAAATTGGTTTTAAAAAAGCATCTTTGGTAAAAAAAAAAAAGCTTTCATATTTATTCTGCCTACTGCCTCCCTATTTTCACTCTGCTCCGGCTTCAAGGAGCAAAATCATTTCATCTTCCTAAGTCATGCACAAACAACCAGGTGAAAGGTGCAAGTCAGCAACCTTATTGTGTTCTATCTATATTACTAGAATCTCCCCTGACTGTTAGCCTTCCCCTGGGAAAAATGGATATAGATCAAGGGTGAAATGGTACCGTTTCGGACCTGTTTGGGAGAACCGTTAGCGGACATGGGGCCTGGTTTGCCGAACTGGTAGTGGCGGCTGGCTGGCCATGCCCACAAACTGGTCTTCCAGTCGCCGCTCGCTCGCTCGCTCACCCTGCCCCGCCCAGTTTCTGCTCTTCAGCTTGCCTGCCTGAAGTGCTGCGCCCTGAACCTGCCTGCCAGGTAAGTCTGCAAAGTCGCAGCCTTCCTAACTGCCCCTGCCCCTCCCCCACCATCCCAGCCTGCCTTCCCTACTCCATTCCCTGTAGCCCGCAGCCCGCAGCCCGCAGCCCCGACATGCTTGCCTGCCTTCCACGCGGCCTTCCCAGTGTTCCCGTGGCCAGCTTGCAAAGGCAGGCAAGCGGAAGGCCGCGTGGAAGGCAGGCAAGCATGTTGGGGCTGGCCGGCCACAGGGAAGGGAGCTAGCAGCCTTCCCGGCAGTCCCCCACACCCGCTTGCCTTCCGAGGTCAGCGTCTCTTGCCCTCCCCTTCAAGCCTCGCCTCCTCCCCAGGTGCTTTGCACCACTTATCCAACCTCGCCCACTTGTCCTCTAACTACAAATCGGTGCTCCTGCAGGAAGCCTCAGAGGACAAAAACGGGAGCAGGGCAGAGCTGAGCCCAAAAGAGGCTTCCTCCTTGCCTGACAGCATTGCTCCGGCTCGACCAAGCTGGGCAGCGACCCTTGCTTTGACCCGCCGGCTGCCATCCTCCCGGGGCCAAGGATCTGGTGCTCTCCCCCAGCCTCCCCATCCCCCCTTCTTTCTCCCCACATCGGGAGGGAACCCTAACATTCCCCCAGTCTGCTGCAGCAGCAGTGAAGTGCTGCGAGTGGGTATGAAGGGGAGTGAACAATGATGGAGCACCCACCCATTCACTCGCTCGCTCACTTGCTTTGCTGGGGCGCGCTGCAGGGGGCACGCTGCAGGGGGTGGGCGTGCTGCAAGGGGCGTGCTGCGCTGCACTGAGCCGCCTGATGAGGCTTTGCTTCAGCACGGGTCGGTGTGGGGTACGCGCGCCTGTGTGTCCCATTCCCACTCTGTCCAACAAGCCATGCGTGGATGGCTTCGGGAGTCACTTTTTGTTCGGTTCTCTCGTCCGCCGGACGATGCCTGAGAGTGGAGATGGAGGGGTTGCATTGGAAGCCCCCTCCATCCCTAAAGGTCCTTCCTTCCTTTCAACTCCTTAAAGTAGATTTCGGGGATGGGAGGGGATGTCTGGATTCCGTGCTGCTTACACCTGTTGTGGCTGGCCCGCGTCCCATGCTGGTCGAGGATCTGGAGGACCTAGAGCTGACCGTGGCACGGCACTATCACCCTGTGTACCTGGCACCTGAGTCTGACAGCAATGAGGACTCAGTGCCAGAGGAGGAAGACCAGCCAGGGCCTTCTGCACCTTCTCAGCTGGTGCAGAGTGAGTCATTAGAGGAGGAGGAGCCTCTGCTGGATGCTAGGGTTCGCAGAGCAGCCAGCAGGCAGGATTGGCTCTACAGCCGGAGGTCTCCTCGCAGGTAAAGCTGAGGGCTAATGGGCCATGCCCTCAGGCTATTTAAGACTGGTGCACTCAGCACTTGGTGCTGGAAGCAACACCTGTATTCTGTGAGCACTTCAGAGTCCTTTGCATTGGCGTTCCTGTTTTGAGTCCTGTGTTTGGAAATAGCAGCTTCTGGAATGCTTATTTCTGGGATTCCAGACAACTCTAGTGAGTGAGAGATAAGAAAGACTTGATTGCGTATTTGTTTTGGACATTTGAACTTTGGCTAATAACTCACGAAGAGATGAAGGGACTTTATTCCCCGAGACTCTCTTTATGTTTGTTTCTGGACTTTAAACCCCTGTGTTTTTACTAAGTATCTTCATTAGTAAAAAAGACCCCTTTGCTTTTGAAGCAAACAGTTGTGTGTGTGTTTTCTGTGGGTTGCTGTGCTGGGACACAACAGCACCTATTGCAGAGTGGAAGTGTGTGTGTGTGTGTGTGTGTGTGTGTGTGTGTGTGTGTGTGTGTGTGTGTGTGTGTGTAAAAACCTCACAATTTCTGAAGCCCCCTTTTTTACTCGTCGATCCGTTCCGGTGTTCAACTCGGATGCTGCTCTTGATTCCAGTTGGGGAAAGGGGTTGGTTGGTGGTCGCTTCCTTTTGTTTCATGAGTGCCAAGTCTAATTTTTCATCTCGGCTTTTTTTTTTTTTTTTGCATCTGGCTTGCTCAAATAGATCGTGGTGCTAAAATAAGACAGAGAAAGAAAGAAAGAAAGAAAGAAAGAAAGAAAGAAAGAAAGAAAGAAAGAAAGAAAGAAAGAAAGAAAGAAAGAAAGAAAGAAAGAAAGAAAGAAAGAAAGAAAGAAAGAAAGAAAGAAAGTCATATAGTGTAGCAAGACACATGAGCTTGATAAAAGATTAGTGAAAAGTCAATCAGTTTTATAAAAATATAAATATGATTTATGGTATCTCTAGCTCCATTGTGTCATTCTAATCACTACATAATAAAAGTTATCAGTTAAGTCAATTAAACAGTTTTATATCCACTGGCACATTCTTAGTTAGGAGTGAGCAGTAAGTTTGCATTGCCTGACTTTTGTATGTAATGCTTAATTTTTGAGAAATGGGTTTACTTATTCTACAGTTTTTATAACTCATAGATTCTTAGCAGGATGCAACACACTAATCAGAAGAATATTTTAGGAAAGTAATCCAATGACTAAAACTGTATTTATATGCTGAATAGATGTTGAGGGAGGCTGGCCTGGAAGATGATAGTGGCTTTAAAATTGGAGGAAGAACACCAGTAACCTTGCTACATTATGGACAAGTTTATTTTACTACGAAAACTATATGTGAAGACCAAGGGTGGGTTCTAACTTACCTCGCTGCCGGTTTGCTTCCTCCTGTGCCACGTGGGCGCGCACTCGCATACACAGTGGCAAAAAAATCCCCCCCCCCAAAAGCCAAAAACAAGATGGTGACCAGTGCCGGAAATTCGGCTTCTGCACATGCTCAAAAGAAAAAAATAATAATAAAAAATTCTAATAATAATAATAATAATAATAATAATAATAATAATAATAATAATAATAATAATAATAATAATAATAATAATAATAATAATAATAATAATAATAATAATAATAATAATAATAATAATAATGCGCCCACGGACCAGCACCGACCGAACCGGTTCTGTGACATCATCGTGATGTCACCAGAAAGTTGCTACCGGTTTGGGCAAAATGGTCTGAACTGGGAGGAAGCCATCTCTGGTGAAGACTTAGCTCAGGGGTCCCCAAATTTGGCAATTTTAAGACTTGTGGACTTCAACTCCCAGAATTCTCTAGTCAGCTATGCTGACTGGAGAATTCTGGGAGTTGAAGTCCACAAGTCTTAAGGTTACCAAGTTTGAAGACCTCTGACTTAGTTGTTTGAAGAAGTTTACAATAGTGGAAGAGGTAGAAGGAAGGACAAGATGAGGATGGCCTGGTTTCAGTTTGCCTCAGCCATCAGCTGGCATTAAGATGAATCTTCTATTGTGAGGAAACGCAGTGCATCTTTGCCCATGGCAAGAAGGCAGAAGAAATGAGCCTTAAGGCTGGTGAGAGATGAACCAGTATTTATTTTATTTATTAGATTTTTATCCCACTTTTATTAATTTTAAAAACAATTCAAGGTAGCAAACATACGGTACCTAATCCTTCTTCCTCCTCCCATTTCCCCACAACAACAACAACCCTATAAATCAGATCGGGCTGAGAGAGAGTGACTGTGCCAAGATCACCCTGCCATTTTTTCAGGCCCAAGGCAGACTAGAACTCAGTCTCCTGGTTTCGAACCTGGTGCCTTAACTACTAGACCAAACGTGCTCTCCATTCTGAGGTATATAGATCATTATGTCAAGATATTTCCGCTGCTTCCCAACATGGTGAAGAGACTAGCCAAAAAGATGTGTTAAGTCACAAAGACAGAAGCAAAAATATTAGAGTTAAACCCTGGAGCACAGACAGACATTAACATTTTGACAAGTAGACAAACAAATCCATGTTGTGTTTAAGGCTTTATCCTTTTCTGTAATAAGTCTGCTAATGTAACTAAATTGTGACTCTTGGTCTTCATTAATGTGAAGCTTAAGGCTAAACAAAAGAGTGTGTCTGAAGTGATGAAATTTACTGTTAAATCCTGATGTGTAGCCTAGTACCAAGAATGAGGCCAATGTCACAATCTATACATTAACACAGAGGTCTTCAAATTTGGCAACTTTAAGACTTGTGGACTTCAACTCCCAGAATTCTCCAGCCAGCATATTGGCATTGAAGTCCACAAGTCCACATTGAAGTCCGCAAGTCTTAAAGTTGCCAAGTTTGGGGACCCCTGCATTAACATAATTGTTATTTGATTCATGTATATGGCTCTGAAGACCTATCCTCAATTATTGGAGCACCTACCCTATGAGGAAAAGCCAGAATTGGTTAAAAGAACACATGGAGGATTGTAAACTATGGAACAGCATGGAGGGTTCATCTTATCCTGATATGGTGTCTTCCAAATGTCCTCAATTTCTGTCGTCAAAGATATTGAGAGACATTGATGGAAGTCAGAGTAGTTTGAATTTAACACAACTAGTGTGCATTCCAAAGGGGGAGAACCAGAATATAGAGATGGTTTGCTCTTTCTCCCACAATATCACAATTTGGGAACATCTTACTGTCACAACAGATAAAACAAAGAACTACAATATAATGCACAGATAATTCTGGAAGTAAACCCTTCAAGATGCAGTAGTAGAAATGTCCAGGGAAATGAATGGAACTTCTGAATATGTGTAGATCTATGTACAGTAAATTAATTCTCTAAGTCGGGGTGGGCAATGAAGGCCCCTTTAGGACCTGTGGACTTTAACTCCCAGTATTCCTGAGCCAGCTGCACTGCACTGGCTCAGGAATTCTGGGAGTTGAAGTCCATAGGTCCTAAAGGGAGCCATTTATTTATTTATCTATCTATCTATCTATCTATCTATCTATCTATCTATCTATCTATCTATCTATCTATCTATCTATCTATCTATCTATCTATTTATTTCAGTGTTCTTATATGCCGTACATCATTACCCATCCCTGCTCTAAGTACAGAGGATGCTGCTTCCACCTTTTCTGAATGAGAAAGGCTCTTGTTACAACTTATAGTTTATATATCTGTAGGGTGCCCAGATACCTTTGATCCAAAATCAGGACAGTTTTTAAAAAATAGCACTTCTCAAGATAACATTTATTACTCCAACAAAGCCAATAAAACATCATATTCACACGTATTTACTATTAGATGATATCTTATTCAGCAAATTTTCGTCGCCCAAAATCATTTTATACATTTTGCCACACGATGAAGAAGAATAATTTATTTTAATTTGAAGCAAGCATTTCACGGTTTTAACATCCAATCGATTTCGATCATCTGTCCACTGCTTCTTGCACAGGGAAAATACTCTTTCCACAGCCACGTTTGATGTAAGAATTGAAAAAATTATGCTAACTAGAATTTTCAGATCAAATAATGTGTTGCTTCGAAACAAAGTGGACCATTTTTTATCAATCGGCAAATTATTAAATTCGTCTGAAGTGGCTTCTAGCAACAAGTTCAACTCACTAGTTTCATCAAACAATGAATCTTTCATGGCAATATCTGGCAATAAATATTCAGTTGACTTTTGAACTTCATCATATTTAATACTAGCTTTTAACATCAGCCAATCAGTTGAGCAAGGATAATTGTCCAAGCTGAACCACTTATCAATATAATTAATAGCTGTTGTATAAAAGTCAATGAATTTGCCTTTAAGTTGATTGGCCAAATCCAGATCGTCTAAACCTAGTAGCTTAAAAATTGTAATGGCACCAAAAAAGTTTTGCTGAAGTCGTTTTTGCATCTTTTGTTGAAAAGTAGTCATGGCATCTATCATTTCTGGTAGAAGCAGATCTTTCCTTTCCAGGGTCAATATAGTCTGCTGGAATAATTGTAAGATGCTTTGAAGAAACAAGAAATAAATTTCGCTTGAATCGTTGCTAAATAAATTTTCCAAAACTTTTGGAACATCGGCAGAGGATAAGGCAAGAGATTTTAATGCTGCCCATAGTTGCAAAATGCGTTCAATAAGTGGTAGCATGCTCAGCCACCTAGTATGTGAATGTGTTGGGAAAGTCGCATATTCAATTTCAATGAATTCACAAAATTCATTGAACTTCTCATGCCGCAGAGTAGACCCATTGAAATAGCTCAAAATTTTGAACAACAGCATTTCTACATCCAGTGATAATCTTCCACATGCTTTTTTTTGCCACATTGTGGCATATATGCACCGGGCAACCAACAGCAATTAATTTAGAATTCAAGGTTTTTAGTTTGGAGAAAACGTTATTCTGCCCTTGTTGACTAGCACCGCCGAAATTCACATTAGCATTGTCTGCACTGAAGACTACTAATTTTGCCGGATCATGATTGTTATTTTGCAAACAACTTTTTAAATATCCGAATATAATGTCAGATGTTTCACCCGGTAAATTAGCAAAATCTAACAGTTTTACAGCCAAACCATCCACTGAAAAATATCGAATAATAATCGGAAAATTTTTTATTTCTTTATGATTGGAAGCATCTGTAGCAATAGAATAATAGCCATCTCCTAATTCGTTGAGTAGTTCTTTTACTGAATTTGGCGCTAAGACGTTGCAAATTATAGCCTGCGACTTTGTGTAGGATGACAAAAACTTTTTGGCTATTTCAGAATCTGGAAAGATTGTTGTCAAAAGTTTGTTAGTACATTCATTACTTCTGAATGAAAGTGAATGAATGGCCGTGTGATATGCTACAACTGCTTCTGCAGCTGATGTCTTCTTAGATACTGACGCATTTTTACTGACAAAAAATTGTCCTATTTCAGCAGTTGACTTCTTGAATTTTGAATTTTCATCGGGAAGTTCTGTACCACAATGTCTAGAAATGGCTGGGGCGCCTGTACTTCCAATATCAATGTCTGATGAACAATATGAACAGAATGCAAAAGTGTCTTCTTTTCTACTCTTTTTAATACCATCAAAATCTTTAGAATATTCTTCTCGGTAAAGATTTTTCCTTTTTGTAGCCATATTATAGTAATAAAGTACCGTATTTTTTGGAGTATAACGCACACCTAGATTTTAGAAGATTTCAAGCCCAGCTGCCGCCTCTTCCGCAGCCCTTCGCTTGTTTTAACGGGGAGGTCGGCCCAGGCACGCGTGCATGGGGGCTTACTTGGGCGGAAATGCGCTTTTGGCCCGGATTTGCTTTGGCGGGCGTGGGATTGGCGGGCCCTTTGCCCCCTTTCTTTCCCCCCTCCCCCAAGCTGGCTTTGCCGGCTCCTCAGGTGCCTCGGGGGTGAAAGGAAATAAAATAAAACCACAATTTTATTACACGGCTGCTCACTTTAAACTAAGAAATCATTTACAGTATTTTAAATAATTTATCACAACCCTGAAAGAAAGCATTAAAATATTACACATTAAAAATGCACACGAAATTTTCCGTAACAATACATAAGAGAATCTGCCTGAAAATGAAGCGATTGAACTAAAACACAAGTAGTACAAACATACTTTCATTTAACGTTCATCTTGATTATCCTAAAATTTTACAAAAGTTCAGGACAAATCAGGACGGGGACTCGAATTTCAGGACAAAATCAGGACATTTTCAGAATCAGGACATGCTTCTAAAAATCAGGACAATCCTGATAAAATCAGGACATCTGGGCACCCTATATATCTGTGATAGGAAAATGTCCTTGTAATAAACTATGGTTGACTATGGTTCCTCCCCGATCTGCCAGGGGGTGACCAGAGTTCAAATGCTTCAAATGTGCCATATAATTGCAAAATATGTGTATTGTTATTTACCCCATAAACTGTTTTTAAAAAGCCAACCCACCCTCTCCTTCCATTTCATTCCAAGAGAAAGCATAAATCATCACGTGAACCCACAGAGTGTTTTAAATGATTAAAAGCATACATATGGAAAGCATTAATAGCAAATGGGTTTGCCGACCAAAGATTGTTAGCTGAGCATGACTAAACCACTTTTTATTCTAACCTATTAAATGGCCAGGGTAATGGCTTACATCTCTCAAGAAATATAAGTTTATGGAAAATGCACGTGCTGGACAAATGTTAAAAGATCTTTACTTTTGAAAAACTAAATTGCAGCACATTAATGGCACCACCTTAGCATTCTTGTGACCAAGTTTCTCTTAGGGAAAATAATGTAACCAAGGCCAACATTAGTTTAAAATGCAGGTTTCTGCAAAATAGGCTGCTCACATCGCCAGCAATGGAGCCCGACGAATCTCTTAAATTCTACTTTCTCTCCTCACTGGTTTCTTTCTTCTTTTGTATTTTATCAACTTTTTAAAAATACAACCCATCCTAGCTGAAATAATACACCAGGCTTTACCCCAAATGTATGCAATCATTCTAAAATGTACCTTTGAATTGAACGGCTCAGCTTCACTGTAGCTCTTGCTGTTAGAAAAATGTTTTCGGGAAATAAGAGCCATGTTTAGGGGGGGGGGAAACTCACCCCCTTTTTTAAAAAATTGTTGGAGCCAGTGGCCAGTTGAAGCTTCTGGGAATGTAATAGCCTTTTGCACTCTTTTCCACCAGTGTCTGGTACTCAAAGATAAACTGCCTTTGGACATGGAGATTCCATTTAGCCATTATAGCTAATAGCTTCTGATAAATCTGTTTCCTTAAATTCATTACTTCTTCACCCTTTTAAAACCGCATAACCCACTGGCTAACACCACATCCAGCAGCAAACAATAAAACTGTGCCACCTTGAAAACTAACTCAGGATTATGACCTACACTTTCAAATTTTCTAAGAAGTGTTATTGTGAGCCAGAGATGGGTGGGTACATGGAATTGTGAATACCCGTATTTTTTTGCAGTATAAGATGCACCTTAGTTTTGGGGGAGAAAAATAGGGGGGAAATCTACCTACCAGGTATTCATCTGGCTAGCGTCCTTAGTCTGGTCAGCTTCAGCACATTATTTTATCCCCTCGTTAGGGCTGAAAAAAATCTTCTTCGGAGGTAGTAGCAATGAAAACAAGCCTGCAAAGACTTAGGGCTGGAAAAAAACTTATTCGGAGGGAGTAACAATGAAAAAATCCTGCAAGTCGGGAAAATCGTTAGCACCTCGTTGGGGTTGATAAAACCTTTTTTGGAGGGAGTAGCAATGAAAAGAAGCCTGCAAGCAAGGAAGACCCAGGAAGATCTTTAGCACCTCGTTAGGGCTGGGGGAAAAAGCTCCGAAAAAGCTACATTCGGAGTATAAGATGCACCCAAATTTTCAGCCTCTTTTAGGGGGGAAGGTGTGTCTTATACTCCGAAAAATACGGTAATTTCATCCTGGCTCTGATCTTTCAATCTATTTTACACTTGTTTACTGTTTTATCTTTAGCATGAATGATGGGCAGATCTCAAAAATTCCTCTTACTCAACAGTTCTGCTTTTGGGAGACCCGAGAACTAAAAGTGGCAGGCAACATTATTCTAAAGATACAAAGATTTTCTCTTGTCAGCTTCTGGTCCCTACATGGACAAACTATGTAATTTCTTGGCTTTGTTATGAAAGTATTTGTCATTAAGTATTTACAGGACTTTTTTTATTTTTCAAGTTAACTTAATGCCCTGGGATTACTGGATGGTTTCTTATTCAAACATCAATTAAGTCTTGCTTTGCTTTTGTAAGAACAACTCAGATTATCTAAATGCTGCCATCTGACTCCAGGCTATGTCCTCTACATTGTCCTTTTCCTATAGGTATCTGAGATATTTTGATTATAAGATTATACAAATTGCAGACAATCCTAGATCTCATATATTTTAATCTGATCAAACTCTGGATATCTTCAATAGTGTCTGCTAATTAACATGAAATTATTATAACAAATCAGCCAGATGTTTAAAGTGGATTTGGCATCTTTGTCCACCTACTGAGTCCTTCCCAAGGACCCAGGATAGGCAAATGTTGTTTAATTATTATTAGGTATACAAAAGTGTGAAATCACAACTGTATCTGGGCAACTTGTGCCTAATTTTAGTGCAGAGTAAAATTGAAAGGAATTTAAAGAATCCATGAGGCTTTTAGCAGTTGACCTTCCAGGGATCCAGAGATATTATCTGTGGTTCTAAAATGTACAGGAAGTCCTCAATTTGTGACCCCAATTGGAACTGTAATTTATGTTGCTAAGCAAGGCGGTTGTTAAGTGAGTCAGCCTTTGGACATGGTTGCTAAGTGAATCACATGGTCATTAAGTGAATCTGGCTCCCTTCCATTGACTTTGCCTATTGGAAACCAGTTGGGAAGATTGCAAATGGTGATCATGTGACCCTGGGACACTGCAACCATCATAAATACATGCCAGTTGCCAAGCCCCCACATTTTGATTACATGATCATTGGGATGTTGCAACAGTCGTAAGTGCAAGAAATGGTTATAAGTAGCTTTTTTCAGTGCTATTGTAACTCTAGACCAGTGGTTCTCAACCTTCCTAATGCCGCGACTCTTTAATACAGTTCCTCATGTTGTGGTGACCCCCAACCATAAAATAATAAAATTATTAGGAAACTCAGGGGTGGGTTCTAACTTACCTCGCTGCCGGTTCGCTTCCTCCTGCGCTGCGTGGCTGCGCTTCATGGGCGTGCGGGCGCTTTGCGCGCGCACGCATGCGCAGTGCTGATTTTTTTAAAAAAATTGCAAAAAAAATCCAAAAACAAGATGGCGACGCATGGGCAGTGATGGAAATTCAGCTTCTGCACATGCTCAGAAGTTCCCATGGTATAGTTTTTTTTTTTTTGCAGTAGTCTATTTGCGTGTGGGTGGACCCGCCTGGAGACGGATAGAGGAGCGGTATCTCAGTTCCTAAGACTATTGGAAATATGTATTTTCCAATGGTCTTAGGTGACCCCTGTGAAAGGGTCGTTCAACCCCCAAAGGGGTCATGACCTACAGGTTGAAAACCGCTGCTCTAGACACTAAACAAAGGGTTGTATGTATGAGGACTGTCTGTATTCTGGAATTCCAAAGAATTCTTCTTGATGGGCTTTGTCTTTTTGTCATGTTTCTCCAACTTTTCTGTCTGACTTTCTTCTATCTTCTGGAAGGATTCTTGGCTTTATTGTCCCTTCACAAGTACCTCTTGTGTCAAATCCAAGAATTCCTTCTTGATAAGCTGGAGTGTAGCAGATTCAACTCTAGAACCTTCAACTTTTCTTCCAGGAAAATCAGCCTTCATTTTCAGCATGTGTTATTTTTGTTGCTTTCAAGGAAGAAAACAAACTTGGCCCAGACTTACAGGTCATTTGGCCCCGTGAGCTTCACGTTCCAAAAGAAGAAAACAAAAGAAGAAGAAAAGAAAAATAACATTCCCTGCCTTGACCTTCTCCAATGAACTCCTATTTACTAGTTCAGTAAGCATATTCTTTGAGACTTGGCTTCCTTATACATTCCCTAAAGCTGCTCCAACTAGCTCAGCAAGAAGCAATGCAACAGTGACACACAATGAGCAATCAGTAGCCTTAAGGCTTAATCAGCAACCCTCAGGAATCATTCAATAGCAATCAGTCAGCCATCTCTCCCCCTCCTTGGTTTTTTTATTTTCTGAGTCTCCCCTTCCCTAAAATCCCTGAATTAAATTTGTATTTGGTCTCTTTTTCCACTCACTGAAGAGCCACCTTGATGAATCATAGTTAGAGCTATTTAATCCTGGAATCTATCATGGTAGGTGCTTTGCTCCAGGATGCTTCCTCAAGTGAGAAAGTGCCCTGGGAGTCCCCCCCCAAAAAAATGCCTCCATTGATTTTAAAGAGTTATGTCTAATTTGTGTCCATCTGAAGGGCGGGTTGCTCTCTTACCTCGCTACTGGTGCGCTGCGCGTGCATTGCCATGTTTCATGTGTGCACGCGCGTGCTATGCGCACATGCCCCCTCATGCGATTTTGCTTCTGCGCATGCACAGGAAGCAAAAATTGCTGAAATCTCATGAGGGGATGTGCGCATGCGCGTGATTTTGGCGATTTTTTGCTTCCGTGCATACGCAGGAAGCATAAAAAGCCCAAAAATTCTGGAAAAAAATGGCAACGCGCGATGGACCGGTGAAGACGGCACCGGAGCCGTCACACGCAAATTGCATAATCTGCCAGCCGCTACCGGTGCGGCAGAGTCGACCGCACCGGTAGGAACCCACCACTGGTCCATCTGCTTTTGGGCACAGAATCTACCTCAGGGTTTATCAACCATGGCAACTTGATGTGTGGACTTCAACTCTTTATTTTTTAAATTCTGTAGGCATTTAATTTTTCAAATTCTGCAGAATTTTTCAAATTCTGTAGGCATTTAACAGGCGTTTTTAGACTGCCACCTCACTTTATTATTTTTATTAGATCCTAAAGTCAGTTGCCATGATTCATGGTTCTGTATATCAGTTTGCTATTGATAATTTGAAAAATTCATTCAGAGGCCATAAATGATTGCTTATGGTTAGCCATTTTTTAAAAAATTGCCACTTATGGTATCTACATTCTATGGATAACACAAGAGGCGCTATTGCCATTCTAATGATCTATTTTGTCTTCCCAATTTTTTTTCAAATTTTATTAAAACGTTAGCACCAGTATTTCCATTGTAGGTTTTTTTTCCCCAGAGCCGCTACGCTTTTAATTTAAAGCTTCCTGTTTACTGGCTCTATATTTATTTACAGAATAATAGAATAACAGGGTTGGAAGGGACCTTGGAGTTCTTCTAGTCCAACCGCCTGCTCAAGCAGGACGCATCAGTCTGCCTGCCTGCCTGGCTGTCTATCAAATTTATTGGCCACCCATCTTACCACAGGGTAACTCTGGGTGGCTTACAGTGTTTAAAAGGATAAAACTGTACAAAAACTGTATGTAACATGGATAAAATACCCTGAAAATACAAATATGCAACCCTAACAAAACATTTAATCCCATTCTCTTAAATATAATTGGGATATTATTATTATTCCATTGGCTTTTCTTGATAAGGTAAAAAGTATTTCACTAATATAGCAGTAGAAATGGCACTTAGATTTATATACCACTTCATAGTGCTTTTACAGCCTTCTCTAAGCGGTTTACAGAGTCAGCATATTGCCCCCAACAATCTGGGTCCTCATTTTTACGGACCCCAGAAGGATGGAAGGCTGAGTCAACCTTGAGCCTGGTGAGATTCAAACTGCTGAACTGCAGCTAACAGTCAGCTGAAGTAGCCTGTGCCACCTCGGCTCATATCATACCATGTTAATCCCACGTGGAACTTTAGTTTAATTTCACTTCAAGTTAATTAAAGGGGAGAAAGGAAGCTGCAACAAGTGTTTCAAGGAGAGAGAGTTATTGAAGAGAGCTCACTTATGACATGGTGTAGATATTTTTTTATTATTTATTACATTGATATGCCATCCATTTCACTGATAAGACAACTCTGACAGATACCTTTCTCAGTGTATCAAGAAATTAATTAATTAATTAATTAATTAATGAGATTTATATTCCCCCTTTCATTCACGAGATCAAGGGCTTGCATCATATGTTATTGCTTTCCTCTGTTTTTCCCAGCCACCATCACTGAGTCAAGTAGCTTGGGCTTAGAGAGAGAGAGCAGTCGTCCTACAACCTTCTCCTGAGCTTCCATGGCTGAAGGTGAATCTTCCAACTCCAAATCCATCTTTTTCAGTATTATACTCTCTATCACACTCTCTCTACTTCGTTTCCGGATACATACTGCATTTACTTTTTATCTGAAAATTCATTTTCCCCCGAATTGTTTACCTGTAAAAGGGAAGTTTGCCTTTGATTAATTGAGAACCCAGAATATAAAGACAGATTTATTTTTCTATCTAGTCTGTCTTTTGTAAGAATGTCTCCTTTCTGGATAAACGAATAGATGCTTGTCTCAACTGCTGATAAATGGCTTTCTATGTCCAAATGGGCACTGTATCCCACAACACTGGAAAGAAGGAGTCTTCAAAACAAAAGTTTTATTCTCAACGTATAGCTAATACACCCACTGCAGTCTTGTGATTAATAATCCTAACCTAAATAGTAAGGAATCTAGGCTTATTGTTTTAAGGATCCATTTCCAGTGTTTGTTTCATCACAATTCTTTTATCAATGCAGAGAGCTAGGTAAAGTAAGCAGGCATCTCCGTAGCCTAATCTGTGTTGGGTTATAGTGTCAAGGGTACTTCAGAAGCCTATAAATGTAATCATATCCTTATTTCTGCAACAAACTTATAAGAGAAGAATTCAAAAAGGGATCCATTGACCCAGTCCATTAAAGCTGATGCAAAACAGAACCAGGCATGTACAGTCTTGAACCATTAGCGTATTGCAGGAACACTGAAGCCCACTATATTAACCTATATGGCCTACCTAGGCCTGGGGGAGGGGGAAATCAAGCATCTCCATTATTCTTATAAAGGCTGATGCCAGCCTTAAGAGCATTGGACCAAGTCATGGCTACTGCTAATTGTGGCTAATGGGGAAGGGGCAAAGGAAATGATGAAATAGTCTATAGCTGAAAAGACTCATGGGATACAATGCTGCTAAGGCTCATGGGATATTAGGCACTCCCTAAAGTAGCATTTCCTGAGGTGTGGTTTGATGCTCTCAGGGGCACAAAATTAAAATTATTTGGCAGATATTAAAGATATTTGCTGCTCTCATTTTTTATTTGTTAAAAATACAAATTTGTTTCATGAAAAATCACGTACATATCAATATCTAACTAATGTTAATATCTAATTGTTGCTTATTGTTATTTTTACATGGTTTTTACGTGATTCAATAAATACTCTATGAATGCGTCAATTTAAATTTTTAATATGGTAAATGTAGATGAATTTAACCCTTGCAAATAAACACCCTTTTGAGACCCTCCTTAATTTTTAAAAGCAGGAAAAGACCCAGAGAGCAAAAAGTTGAAGAAACCCTGCCCTTAGCAACTTTAAGATGTGTGAACTTCAACTCTGCGTGGACTTCAATGCTGGCTGGGGAATTCCGAGAATTGAAGGCCATGCATCTTCAAGCTGCCACAGTTGAGAAATGCTGCTCTAGAGAGAAAGTAGCTTGGACTAATAGGCACAGAATACTCTTTTATTAATAATATTACTCATGTGTGCACCTGGGGACCAATTGAAAACAAACAAGAGCCACTGAGCCAAGCACATTATAGTTCTGCTTCAAAAAAAATGGATCAGCCTAAACGCACTCCAGATCATTTAGTGGGGCAAAGAGGACGGTGCCCAACATAAACATGTGGAAGTAAATCAAAATGTACCCTGCAATTCTAATGATTCCCTGGAGTAGGAACAAATATTCTCAAGCTGTTCCTCTGAGCCAAACTTCTAACTGCTCTTAACCATTATCAGAAGGAAAGCAAGTATCCAGCAGAGAGAAAGGAAGGTGTTGCTTTTCTACTGCTATGGCAACACTTCTCTAGTTCTACTAGGTCAGTTTCATTGACTAACCCTCAGTAGTGGATTCCACTTACCTTTGCTACTGGTTCAGGAATGGGAGTGCGCGGGAGTGCTGGCGCAAGAGCGCACTTTGCACACATGCAACACTTCTGCGCATGCACAGAGCATTTTTGATGACATCTGGGCGGGTGGGCAGAGCCTCCCGCCGCCACTGCTACCAGTTCCCCGAACCAGGGCGAACCAGTAGCAACCCACCACTGCTAACCCTCATAAAGTTAAAGAGAGTGGGGGGTGGGGGGGAGATGGAAAACGATGATGGTAGGTCTTGCTCCTTCCAGGAAACCATGCCAGGATTTCTCCCCAAAAGTGGAAGGAGAACCTTATATTGACTTTTATAACCATTAAAAATATTCTCTTATAAATATTCTCCTATTCAGTCATATCTCATTCTAGGGGGCGGTGCTCATCTCTGTTTTTTGGTCAAAAGACACATTTCCATGGTCATGTGGCCAGCATGACTATATGCCCAGGTGCACAAAACACTATTACCTTTTGATGCTTTCAAACTGCTAGGTTGGCAGTTGTTGGCAGAAGCTGTTACTGTGTAGGCAAATAATGAGAGCTCACCCTGTTGCACGGTGTTCGAGTCTTGAATCTGGGCTGTCAACTTTCCAACTAACAAGTTCAGTGTTCTAACCACTGAGCCATCGTGCCCCCTTAACCCTCATAGCAAGACAAATTCAAACATTTATATAGGGGTGAATTTTCTGCTCATCATTGCCAAATGAAAATAAGTAAGGACCCAAGACGAGCCATGTTCTCATCATATGCTAAATAACTAAATAAGCACACACACACAAACACACACACACATTCAGGAATGAACACAAGTGACACATGACAAATTTGTGCAAAGCCTCCTTGGACCCAGCTATTATCTATTTTTCCAGCAGGAACTGCGAATCCAGGAGAACTCACAAATTTTATTTATTTATTTATTTTATTTGTTTATTTGTTTGTTTGTCAACAAGTGCAAGGAAACAGGACACATGAAAAAATGGCACAAATAAATGGATATAAAGAAGCAAAACATAGCCATAATCACATAAAATGAGTACATACAAATGGGTACAGTAGGACAGGGACGGTAGGCACGTTGGTGCATTTATGCACACCCCCTTAGGGACCTCTTAAGAAACATGTAAGGTCCACGGTAGACAGTTTAAGTTAAAAGGTATGGGGGTTAGAGAAACTAACAATAGGATCAGGTAAAGTGTTCCAGACATTTACTACTCTATTGCAGAAGTCGTATTTTCTGCAATCAAGATTAGAGTGGAATACATTTAGTTTGTATCTATTGATAGCGCTAGTATTATTCCGGTTGAAATTAAAGTAGTCGTTAACAGGTAGGACATTAAGGTAGATGATTTTGTGTACTAAGCTTAGGTCGGAATGTAGATGGCGTAGTTCAAGGTTATCCAGGCCTAAAATTTTAAGTCTACTGGAATAAGGTATTTTATTGCGAGCAGAGGAGTTGAGTACTCTTCTTGTAAAATACCTCTGGGCCCTCTCTAATGTATTAATGTCCGAAATACAGTGTGGGTTCCAGGCAGGTGAGCAGTATTCAAGGATAGGTCTGGCAAAGGTTGCACACTGAATCTGAATGGGGCAATGCTACCTGGAGACAATGATCAAAGCTCTCCAGTTTCCAGACCCACGGGACCCAAAATCCATAGACACTCAGTCTTGGAAAGATTGAGCTGAAGCCTGCTCTTCTCCATCCAGACCCCACTGCCTCTAGCCACCAAGACACAACAGCCTCACTTGGGAGTCCTAGACTAGAGAGGTACAGATGTGTATATTTGAATGTGTCATGTGTCACATTCAAGTGCAAACACAAATAGCAAATGAGAAGGCCTTCTCTAACCTCCAGGAACTTGCTCTCTATAATTGTATCTATTATAGAAAGGGAATTAATAATTACAATACAGACTGATCAGGTATAGAGGCAAATATTCATTATCGTAGCATATCCTTCCAGCTTTTTGTCAATAAGACATTATTTTCCACATGTTTCCACATATAAAATTGGCTCATGCTTCTAATTTATTAATGCTGTGGTATATCCTTTACTGAGGCTGCACTTTAATTTCTAAATTAGTAGTCATTGCATATTCTAAGTATCCTCCAGATTTCATTATATTCACAAAAAGCTTTGTAAAACAAAATAGACATATCTCTAATTACTGTAAGAATGAAAACTTAAATTTGCAATCTTATTGCTGTTGAAGGAGATTTAATGTTGGAACTATATCCATGTATTATAATTCTAGAACATACTGGCTTGCAACTAAATTCTGTTAGTACATTTCATTTACTTATTCTTTTCCCACTAATATCTTCTTGGCAGTTGCTTCTTGTTATCTCCCAATGAGCCAGAAAAATCAAATCAAGTAGTTCTGGAATCTCTTATTCTTTCTATCTCCTTGTCTTTCTATCTCCAGCTTATAAATATGACCCAAGACAGCCACATGCGTATGAGTTGAAAATATGTATATATAAGTTTAGGATTATAGTATTACTGAATAGTTGCTCCCCCTATGCAAAATCCCACCCATATTTGTAGCTTCATCATTCTTGTTCCTAGAGAACAGGAATGTCAAACTCAAGGCCCAGGGGCCAGTTGCAGCCCACGGGGTGCTTAAATCTGGCCCGCGGGGCCAGCCTGGAAATAGCAAAGGACTGGCCCACGGTGCCTCTGACAGCCAAAACGGGGGGCATGTGCAGCCCCCCCATGCCCCATTTTGGCCGGCAAAGTGCTGTGGGAGGCCATCCGTCCCATCTCCCCCCCCCCCCCGGCCACAGAGGAGAGCTACAATGCTGAAGAAATCCAGTTTGACATACCTGTTATAGAATGTCCATCATTTCATTCCTTTGTCCTTGATTGCTGGTTGCTGAATGAATTGATTCTAAGGAACAAATATTGGATTTCAGTTCATGGGATACGGAATATAAATTTTGCTTCTGTTAGTATAAGATATACAAGTCATATATGGAGGACTTGTAAGAAAATTAAGGCTTTTTGGATTAAAATATGGTGGATTATACAAAATATCTTAAAGAAAAAGATTAAGTTTACACCACAGTTTTTCTTGCTGGGAATAATTATGGACTGTACTGTAATAGAGACTAAATTGGTTTTGAATTTGACAACAGCTGCCAGGTTGCTGGTAGCACAGTACTGGAAGAAAGAAGATATACCTACCATCGAGGAATGGTCATTAAAAGTTGTACATCTGGCCGAAATGGCAAAAATCTCATCATATCTTAAAGATCATTCAAATGAGAGATATATACTGGAATGGAGTAGATGGACTGATTATATTCAAAAAAAGTACCAGATTAAGAAGATATAAATAGTTTAATAATGATATATGTAAAATTCTTAGAATGTGTTTAAAAGGTTTTAAATAACGAGGAGTTAAAGAACTAAAGAAATTTTGAATTTATAATCTGTTAGTATATTCTAATTTTATGCTTATTGAATATTATACCCTGTGCTTTTTCTGGGAAGTCGGGGGGGATGAGGGGGAAGGGGAGAGGGTTGGGGGAAGGGGGGGAGAAAAAGAGAAAAATGTTTGTACTTTGTACTAATAAAACTTTTTGAATAAAAACAAGATATTCTGAAGAAAATGAAGAACGTTTGGCTCTTTACAATGGATTCATGTGGTGAGCTATCAGGGTTTTAGTTTGGAATATCTTGCAAGTTAAACATCTTAAGATCTGCCTTGGCTCTTCACAAGCAGGCTGAATTTTTCGCAAATTGGAAAGCCAATAAGGTTGTTCAGTCTGAGCTGAATGATATTATTTCTCACTTTGGCCTTAGATTGAGCACAGGTACAGGGGGCAGCCTGCCCAGTCATATAACAGTGGTTAGAATGCAGTACTGCAGGCTGCTTCTGATGCCTGCCGGCTGCCTGCAATTTGGCAGTTCAAATCTCACCAGGCTCAAGGTTGACTCAGCCTTCCATCCTTCCGAGGTCGGTTAAACGAGGTCCCAGATTGTTGGGGGCAATATGCTGACTCTGTAAACCACTTAGAGAGGGCTGCAAAGCACTGTGAAGCGGTATACAAGTCTATGTGCTATTGTGCTATTGCTATGTGGAGGCCAGCAGATTGGAATCCTAGCCAAGGTCTCCGATTCATTAGCTCCTTTGCACATATTCTATACCTTGACAATGTAGAGGGGTGTAGATATTGATCATGCTGTGACCAAGCTCTGGCTCCCAAATACATAAGTGTCTTCTCGGTATCTGGCTTCTGAATCAAGTGAAGTGGTGATTTTTTAAATTTTTCCTCAATACTTCATGGGTGTTTAAATTCATAATTAAAATAATATTTTCTTGCTAATGGTCAGATCTGCATTTTTCCTCCTCTAACTTCATTTTTCTGGCTTTAAGTACTGCTGGATCAATTTCCAGGTTGTGTGTCAGGTACACAAGGATTCAAAGCCCAACGCATCATAGTTTCTGAAAGTTAAAGACAAGCTTTGCATTAAAATGTATGTTCCCCCCCCATAACCTATAGATTTTGCAATTTTTTTTATTCTGAAGACTACATTTCAGAATTCAGAGAACTATATTCCTATCTACCTAGCAGGCTAGGAAGATAAGTTAGTTCTCTTAAAGGTGAAGATAAAAAGCAAAACTCAACACCATCCTTATTTCCTGGTTTGCAGTAAATCATTTGCCCAGATCTTGACAACCATTGAAACAATGAGTGCTTTATTCTGTCCTCTTGCTACAGTCTGCCTGTTTATATCTTCAATAACCATCCCTTGAATATTAATGGTATTTACAATGTTACATTCTCATGAATTTAATCCTATTTCCATATATTGTGCTCTCTCACTCTACTATATTAATCTCTACTCTACTGAACTCTACCATATTTATCTCTGCCTTTCTAAACCTATTAACATGATTTGCATGAAAACCTTATAAAATGGAAGAGTCACATTATTTCAAGCAGCAACATAATTTCCTGAATGCTATGCAGGAATGGAAGAAAACTTCCACAGGAAAAAAGCACACAGAAATATTAACATATATTGAGAATGAAAATGATGCTCACATCTGATATTTAATAGATTATTTGTGACCAGTTATTCTGCCCCAAATTCTCAACATTGTAAGCTTGAGATTTGGGACTCTGGTTATGAAAGATTATTTCTTGATCTATTTTCCTCAGGCCAGCAATCTTGTCCATAACTCTATCTTCCCCTACACCAAATTAGCAAATCACATATATAAACAGGTCAATTTGTGCTGTCCTCATAAATCTGAGATAGTGCAGCCTATGACCTTTGCAATAAGGTACCTGTATTGTGCAGAAATGAACACATTAGCAACATCTTGCTAATTTCACCATAAACGGCTCTGCGCTTGATGAATTTACAGCATTTGAAGCTGAACAAATGACTTTGGCTGCCTCCGTCACTGTGGCATGAATCCTTAGAAAAACAAGATTTGCAGCTTTAAGATGCCTTGCATCTGGTAATAGATCAAAACTAAATAACATTTCATTCAGTAAAGTAAAATGTGCATATGCATAAATCAAAATTGCCCTCCTATTGCACATTCATAGATTGCAAAGGCAGCCAAGGGAATTTAAGCCTAAACAGCCTTATGCCTGTGTCTAAGTTAGTCTTGTACCAAAAAATGAAGACCATTGGCAAGCAGTGTGTTAATCAAATGTTGAACAGCATAATGCAGGGTTACCACATTACTTAGGCCAGATTCCACTGTGTTCCTTTAGTTTTGCATGAAAGCATAGAAAAGTAGAATCCAAAGGACCATTAAACTAGCACAAGGTGATATAGGAGTGAGGTGAGGGCTGGGTTGTTCTAACCTAATATGTGAGATTGTACAATCCTTTTAATGATATGTCCACCAAACACACAGGATCAGGTGTAAAATACCTCTTTCAAATCATTAAAGTGGCCATATGTTTTTCCAGATTCCCATAGAAGCTGGGTCAGACTTTACTCCCAATTGGGTCTACATGTTCAATACTGTATACCAGGGGTGGCCAAACTATGGTTCTTTGAGGACCTGTGGACTTCAACTCCCAGAATTCCTGAGCTAGCCATGCATGCATTCCACCCTGCATGCCTCCCGTTTTGTCGCCAAGTCTATCACTGCTTCTGCGGTGGCCAGACGTATGCACTGGCTCCACCAGTGGCCGGCTGACACCCGCCACAAGTGGCGCATAAACATTTAAAAAAAGCAGTGACATTCACTTGTTTATGAAACTTATAGGGTATCCCAATCTATTATAACTCTGGGAGGCTTATAAACTACAACAATAAACGTACTACAAAATACATACAGACAGAGATCAAGTTGACTCCTGTTTGTGTAATCAATGGAACTGGAGCATGTTGATTCTGTCAGACCATGGATTGAACTTGGAATTCTAGAATGTAAAGCTTTTATCCTGCCATTGAATTATGACCTCTCTCTCAGAGGGTCTAGGACAACTCGCCACGGCCAACTCTCTGCAGGATAACTCACCACAAGACAATTCAATGCTGTATTAATCATTTCATTACGTTTTCATTGAAATTATTGTATATCTCTTGTATTTCTGTATTGACTTTATTTTATTATTGGCTACGGTTCCATCAAAATTAATTCAACTTTTGTACTTGTTGAATTGTCCCGTAGCAAGTTGTTCTGTGGCGAGGTGTCCTATGGCGAGTTGGCTGTGGTGAGTTGTCCCATTTCACTATGAGGCAGGATATTCATGATTCCTATTTTATAGATATATGAAATAAAAGATCCATGGGCTTTCAGTTAGAAGTAAGCAAAATGTTTTCTGGTAATCGAACTGCAATAGTTTCGTGCAATAGAACTATTCTCCTATCTTTCGGAGATCCGTGTTTTTCGGTCTTCTTGTGAGAAGCAACCCTAAGGAGAATAGCTTGGGTGATCTTGCATCCTCTCTTTGTCCAGAAAAGTTGAAGGAGCCAATCTGCTCCTCAGCTACCTCTCCTTAGTCATAAACATCAGCTCTGCTTTTCACAGAGCTGTGTTGTCCACCATTCTTCCCTAGAAGTGTCACATTTGTAATCTTCAATATCTATTTAATTCTCAAAGAAAAAAATACAGATAAGTGACATATTATAATGAAAGATGGTTTTAATAATGACCGTGCAGCCATTGCTCTCCTTTGCAAATTCCAGGTTTATTTTTTTTAGCACAAATTTTGAAATAAAAGGGGCCGTGTTTGCATTAAAATCTCTGCAGTACTAAAGTTTGCACTGATAAATAGATTTGACTCAGAGCATATCTGAAAGATCTCTTTCAGCATGTCAACATAGCCAATAACACAACTTGAACTTTGCAGATGCCTCCTAAGTGGAAAAAATCTAATAAACTGAGGACTACTGTGTTGGGTGATATAGATTGCAGTTTACTTAAAAAGAGGCCAGGTTCCTATTGGAAGCTGTGTGACCTTCTCAATCCTTCTTTCGGTCTTAATAAATATTTGACTTCTGAACTCTGGATACTCTTATAACAGCTTCACTCCCAGCATTGATCTTAAAGGCAAATATAGTGACCTTTGGAGTTTTACTATTGATTGGTTTATGCGTTCCTTAATGGATGGATTCACACTAAACCAGTCTATTGCCATGCTTTAGAAACATCATTTCAATCAATAAAGTAGTTGTGAGATACTTACAAAGAAAGGAAAGACTTGCTGAGACTCAAAGGAGTTCCTCCCGTCATTTGATTTCATTCAAGTATGTTTTCTGTCCTTCTGTTGTAACTTTGATTACCATATTTTTTGGAGTATGAGATGCACCTTTTTCCTCCCTAAAAGTGGCTGAAAATTTGGGTGTGTCTTATACTTCAAATGTAGCTTTTTCCCCCAGCCCTAACTAGGTGCTAACAGATCTTCCCAGCTCTTACCTTGCAGGCTTTTTCATTGTTACTCTCTCCAAAGAATGTTTTTCCAGCCCTAAGTCTTTGCAGAATTTTTTTTCATTGCTCTACTTGCTCCGAATAAGTTTTTTTCTAGCCCTAACCAGGTGCTAACTATCTTCCCAGCTCTTACTGGCTTGCATGCTCTTTCATTGTTATTCTCTCAGAAGAAGGTTTTTTTAAGTCCTAACCAGGGGATAAAATAATGTGCTGAAGCTGACCAGACTAAGGATGCTAGCCAGATGAATACCTGGTAGGCAGATTGTTTCCCCCTATTTTCCTCCCCAAAAACTAAGGTGCGTCTTATACTCCGGTGCGTCTTATACTCCGAAAAATACGGTATATATTTTCCCAAATGAACACTCTTAAACTTGCATTTCTCATCTATGGCTCTTTTCCAATGTTTCTCCCTCTACAAGAGTCATGGAGAAGGACTCTTCCTAGAGTTACAGTCCAGTATAAAACATCCTTTCTAAGACACTTGATCAAATGCAGGGGTGAAATTCAAAATTTTTCCCTACCGGTTCTGTGGGCGTGGCTTGGTGGGCATGGCAGGGGAAGGATACTGCAAAATCTCCATTCCCACCCCAATCTGGGGCCAGCCAGAGGTGGTATTTGCTGGTTCTCCGAACTACTCAAAATTTCCGCTACCGGTTCTCCAGAACCTGCTAAATTTCACTCCTGAATGTCTTCAGCATTATAGGAGCAACTTTTTAATCATCCACTCAAGCTTTCTACTTAAACAATTAGCTGACATTAATATCCTGCATAGGGTTCCCACCAACATTTAGCTCAGTTGTGGGCTTTCAGAATATTTTTTTTCCTCTGGTGTATTTGTTGTGAATGGCCTGCAAACCAGTGCTTTACTCCTTTGGCCACTGAGATAGCATTCTGCTTAGGTAACCAATTTGGAGGTTGGGAGAAAAAAATATGTATTGCATGTATTCTGCATTTCTCCTTGATGGCTGATAGTAACACTGAAGTAGGAGAAGCAAAGATGGTAAGCATTACTGGTCTGTTGTCTGTGTCCCTGCATTTCCACTGCTTATTGGCCCGATTATTGTTAGCATTGTAGTGTTACTGAGAAGTTGGGGCAGAGAAATTGATTCTGCTTTATGAATATTCATACTGGAGAGATACAAATCTCAGGTATGTGATGGGATGATAAAACAGGCATTTGAATTTGGCAGTCCACTGCAGGACCACAAATGAAAAGTATACCCGCCCTTCCCCTGATTAAGAGACATGTTTACAATTAGCACAAAACAGAAGAAAAATTTAAAGGGGAAAAAAACAACAGCCAGAAACGAGAAAATAAACTTCCTCTTTCATTTGAAGATTAGGGAAAGGCACATATGTGACTCTCCAAACTGCCTACGCTGTTTATTTCTGATTGGTTGCCAAACCCTTTGCACATTTAGAAGCCTAGATTCCTCCAGGGCAGAGCTGGCTCAGGAATTCTGGGAACTGAAGTCCACAGGTTGTAAGGGGGAACATAGTTGCCCACCCCTGCTCCAGAGCTAAATCTGATTCCGATTATCTGCTTTTGCTCAGACCTGACTCAATTAAGAAGTCAATATTTTGACAATTCAAAGTCACTATACTCCTCCCCTATATTGGCAGTTTGCAGTTTTATCTGCCAGCTTGCCCAGTTAAAACAAATGCAAGCTATTCCATAAATAGGCTTAGAGATATATAGGGCAACAATTGTTTGCAAGATTTTGCATACTTTTCCTGAGCGTGCTGTCTTGCCATTCTTTTCACAGTCCAGATAGATATATACTGTAGATTGCATTCTGAATAGCATGGGAAGAAAAATATTTTGGGGAGGAAGATCTTCTGTTTTCATTTCGTTTCGTTTCGTTTCCATTCGTTTTGTTTCGTTTCCTTCCCTTCCCTTCCCTTATAATTATAGTGCAATCGTTAGTCATTCCTACATCCTGAGAAAGGTCTCGGGTTCTTCATTCCATTTCTCCTGCAAGGCCTGGCATCAAAGAATCTTGGATGACCAATCTTATTCCTGAGAGGTTGTACACACCTAATAAGCAGTAAAATGTAAAAATGAAGATACCCTCTGTTTGACCCTATGAAAAATGTGCACTTTTCTGTACTGCAGTTGAAATGCCAAGTGCCTGCCTTGTGGAATGTTATGGTAATTTAGCGTAATAATTTTACTGAACCCCATAGAAATTTATATGTTTTTACAGGGAATGCTATAAAAATAGTTACTAAAATAAATTGTAAAAAAGAAAATCATTCTGCAATCCACTCAACAGATATGGCCGTGATTATAAAACCCCAGCTCTCCCTCTATCAACAGGACCTCATTAAGGACCTGTACTAGACTGTATTATATTTTTTAAAGTTATTTTGAAGCTATCCTAGCCCATGAATCCGAGAAAGCATGCACACACTTTTGAAATGATGGTTTAAAAAACTTATTTTGTTTATAGTAGTCATAAACTGACATGTAACTGGATCCAGGCAGTGATGAATGCCACTTCGTATGTAGGATGGTCCCAACTGGTTTAGAGGAAGGTGTGAAAGCCAGCAGGGTCAGGAATAGTCTGATCTCTTGGGGGAGATATTCTACAAGGCAGGTGTCACAGCAGAAAGACATCTCTTCCTGAGCTCCACCAGATGATACTCCCTGGCTGATAGGTCTGATGGGATCCACAGCATGCCCATCCTGCCAGATCTGATGGGATGGAGTGCCTCAGAGGTCATCCAAAAAGTGCAACCAATGCCGTTTCAGTGCAATACCCAGGTCTGAATCCAGACTGAAGGAGGTTCAGATAATCCATTCAAGATCCTCTGAAGCTGTGTGTGACCACATTTGAAACATTTCAAAACATTTGCAACATTCTCAAGACAAAATTATCTAGAATTACTTTAATATACAATGTTGCATACCATAAATATAGAATCCAAATTCACAGATAAACAAAAAAAAATCTATAGGCATGACTCTTACTTGCTATGCTAATTCCTACAGAGAAATGTCAGGGAAAATTCTCTCCCAGCCTTAAAAAATGAACTGTTAATTTATTTCTCAAACTGAAATGAAAGGATCAGCGGTGGGTTGCTCCTGGTTCGGCCTGGTTCTAAGAACTGGTAGCGCCGGCTGTGGGAGGCTCCGCCCACCCATCCGGGATGCTCCTGCGCATGCGCGCGTGAACCAGTAGTAAAGGGTTTTAGAATCCACTACTGGAAAGGTTACCATAAACCAACCTTTGTAACCAAAATCTCAGTAATAGTAAAATTAGTATAATAGTAAAATTAAAAATAGTAAAATTAGCATTGTTTTCACTACCAGTGAAAACCATGTCAGAATAGGATTTGAAACCCCAGCTTCTTTCTAGATACGATAATGCTCATGCACTCGCCTGTTTCTTCCAATCACAAAATAATTACCACAATGCCTAAGAAAAGAAGAAAACAGGAGGGTACCTGTAAGAATAAACGACGACAGTGAAAATGAACAGTGAATTGTGTATTTGGGATGTTTATCTTGCCTTTAAAGCATCCATTACTCCTGTTTAGCATTCTTGCATTTTTACAACTAATTCAGCAACGTATCTTTGCTGGGTGTGAATTATGAAAGCAACATAATAACCTAATTATAGGTATTCATACATTTCCTAAAACTATGACATTTGCAATAGCCAGCCGTACATTGCTTCCAGATGTCCATTAAAAAGCTAGGGCTCTTTATTTACTAAACCCCAGGAGCCCAATTATCAATTTTACACAACAGTAACAGTTGTGCTGATTTTGAAGAATTTATTGCAGTTGCCAAAAAAAAACCTTTGGAGATCAATATAATTTGTTTATCTGAAAGGACACAGAACTCCTCAGTCCGTTTGCTAGATTTAGCATCCTTTCTGCACCAAAATGGTGAGTTATGGCAAACTGCCTCGTACAGCAATTTTTCACTGGCAGAAAATCATTTCTGTGCGTTTTAATTGCACCTGCACTTTTGAAGGAGACTAGCTGTTAATAGTAGGAGGTAGGGCAGAAAAAGACCACAGATTCCATACTTTGCAGATTGATCTCTACCTGGGGGAAATCAGTTGATCTTCATAAGCTGCTGAACAAACCCGTTCATGCCAGAAGGAAAACTTTTCCCATGCTTTTCCTGGGAAAAAGGGCTTGTGCACATCATCCTCACCTTCTCTGTATTTTTTTTCGGGCATGACAATTCTGCTATCACCATCTTGTAGGACAAAACAAACCATTAAAATCTACTTACTCCAACTATTCCTGAAATACGAGCACTCCATTAATCCAATAATGGTTTAATTGTACATTTTTATTGCCAGCTCTGAGAATAAAAGTGGTTAGAATTGAGTGGCAGATGAGGGATTTTTTTTCTCAACACTTTCTGGGTTTTCTTTGGTCTACAACTGGGCTACGGGAAACCGATTGGATGTTCTTCTTCTGCCTCAAGAGGAGGAGGAGGGGGAAAAGAAAGTAGTAGAGGGCAAAGAACTGCCTCCATGACATACTGCAAAGATTGTTGCTAAAGGATTATTTGATAATTAAATAATTAAAATGGAAACAGAGAAAGAAAAGCCGCAAATGAATGAAAATATGCTTCTAAAACTAAGCTGGTAAAGGAGATTTGCCTCCAACATGTGGGTGATATTTGTTATCCTATGTAGTAACCTGGTGAATGTAGGCCTTTACTAAAATGTGTTGAAGTTCATAAGTTCAATTTTGATTTAATTTATAGCTCACCTGATTCATAAAGTTCCAGTCAGGTTGCAACATTTCCTTATTTCATTAATCCTCCCCCAACACACCTGAAATGGGCCATTAGTCTTTCCATTATGGAGAACTGAGGCAGAAACAGGGTGACTTTTCTAATAACATTGAGGAAATCCATGGCTCGCTCCAAGAATCACTTTTTCAGTCACCTTTCATAATTTCTCAGAACCCCAGAAATTTATCTTCAGTTACAGGAAAGTCGTGCAGAACATTTGGTGACTTCAGGATTGCATACATATAAATGTCAGCATTCAACTAAGCATTTTGAATAGCTTTGAGAATACACGAAAATAGCTATCTGCTTTATTGATTTTTCAAACATAGCGCAGTGATGCCAACTGTCTTGCTAAAGACTCTAGGGCATCCTCTTATGAGGGAAGAGCTGAAACATGTTCTAGATCAGGAGTGTCAAACTCAAGGTGCCTGCGGGTCTAGCCTGGAAATAGCAATGGACCTGCGGTGCCTTTGAAAGCTAAAACAGGGTATGGGGGGCTGTGATTTCCACTGTGCCCCATTTTCAGCCTAGATGGCCTCCTCCTCGCAAGATTTTGGCATGATTTTGCTTCCGCGCATGTGCAGAAGCAAAATAGCGTGAGGGGGGAGCGTGCGTAGCGAGCGTGCACGCGCCCAAAGCAAGCGCGCACACACCCAAAGCGTGGAGATGCACGCACAGCACACCAGCACCGGTAAAGCAGCAACCCACCGCTGGTGTGGGGGGAGCATGTGGCCCCCCATGTCACATTTTGGCCAGCAGGGGGCTGCAGGAGGCATCCATCCCATCTCTCCCTGCCCCCAGCTGGCCTGCGGGATGAGAACTACATTGCTGATCCGGCCCTCTTATATTCAAAGAAATCCAGTCTGACAGAATGTTCTAGATGATTTACCACATCTAAGAAAGAAAATATCTATAGATGTTCCAATGTAACGTATCATCTGAAAATACATTCCAGCCCTCCTCTCGCAGCAAGGTTACCATATCTATATGAAACAAAATCAGATGACCATGAAAGTTGGATTCCTCTATAGGCAGTCCTCAGCTTACAACCATTTGTTTAGTGACTGTTCAAAGTTACAACAGCAATGAAAAAAGTGACTTATGATCAATCCCCGTACATATACAGCATTCCGGTGATCACATGATCTAACTCTGGGTGTTTGGCAACCGGCATGTATTTTTGATGGTTGCAGCATCCCGGGGTCATGTGATTGTCATTCATGACCTTCCCAGTCAGGTTCCAACAAGCAAAGACAATGGGGGAAGGCAGATTCATTTAGCAAGCATGTGATTCGCTTAGCAACTGCAGTGATTCACTTAACAACTGTGTCAAAAAGGAAAATCCTGTTCAACTCACTTAACAACCGCCTTCTTAATGATGGAAATTTTGGTCCCAATTGTGGTCATAAGTCGAGGACTACCTGTGGTCAGCTGGGCCTTTGCAAGCCAGTAAGATTTTGACAGAGGAATCTGGCATCATGAACTTTCGTGCATGTCACTGACACAGCTGCTCAGATGACACTAATTAGGCAGATGGACATCATGGGAAGCCATGGAGACTTAGATTAGTAAGGCTGTATGGGACTGGATCAGAGTTTGTTAAGTGAAACCATATGAATATTGCTTGCACAACTCTAATTGCATTAGTAAAATATTTAAGTTTCTTTTTTAAAATGCAGGAAAATCCCTTTTGTGCCCACCTCCCTAACTGGATAGTTCGAATAGTGCATAAATCACAATAAACACCATTCCTTCAAGTCATTATGAGCCGAGGTGGCGCAGCAGTCAGAGTGCAGTACTGCAGGCCACTTTAGCTGACTGTGATCAGCAGTTCAGCTGTTCAAATCTCACCAGCTCAGGGTTGACTCAGCCTTCCATCCTTCCGAGGTAGGTAAAATGAGAACCCAGATTGTTGGGGGCTATATAAATACACATTGCTTAATGGTTTAAACCGCTTAGAGAGTGCTTGCACTATGAGGCGGTATATAAATCTCACAAATAAATAAATAAATAAATAAATAAATAAATAAATAAATAAATAAATAAATAAATAAATAAATAAATAAATAAATAAATAAATAAATAAATAAATAAATAAATAAATAAATAATTTTACTCAGGATACTGCCCAGCTCTTTGTTTTCACAATACGTACAATTTTCACACATACGTAGGTCAAATACAGATTTTGCTACCTTGTAAATATATAAAGAAGATGGAGAAAAAAATTTAAAGGAAGGAGGGAAAGTGAGCAGCAGAGCCCTTTCAAAATCTAATTATGAAGAGCCATTGACTACAGAATGTTATATGGATATTTTTCTGAATGCAATATACAATAAAATATGTTAACGGGGAGACTGCTCCAGAAAGGTACTCTACAAATAAATGTGTGTGACAGATGGCTTATTTGTAATCTGCCTTCCAATATCCCTTAAGTATCTCATTTTCTGCAGATGCTGCTCCTTTCTCACAGAACCATTTTTTTCCCTCCCAAGTGAAGTTACAAGAAACTGGATTCCTTTTCCACAAAGGGAAACCACACTACATTATATTCCATGTAGCGTGACGGAACTCAAAGAAAAAGATGCTGGAGATGATTGAGCAATTTGCAGAGAGAAATCCCATCTGGGTACTTTTACTGGGAGTGTAGATTTGAACTGGTGCCAGCTGCAGCTCAGAGATATTATTGACTCTGATGCAAAACAGTACAAACACATCCTTAATTGTAGAGACAAATGTTTACTATTACTACCCACTGTTTGCCAACGCTGCCCTTTCCACAGTGAGCTCACGGCAGTACAAAAGGCCATTTATGAGAGTCCTCAAAGTAGACCATGGGCTCTGCAGCAATTGCTTTGCTTCTGGATCAGGATCAGAGGCGTGATTCATATTTTAATACAAAAAAAATCTTGAAAATTGAGATAAAAATGAAACCAGAACCTTTTCTTTAGGGTTTAATGGGAAAAGAACTAGAGAAAAAAATTGGAACTTTGTTATTATATATGTTGACAGCAGCAAGACTATTGTATGCACATAAATGGAAGGACACTTCGATTCCTACTAAGAACGAATGTTGCAGAAGTTGATGGCAAATCACTTTGATTAAAGAAAAGAGCATAAGTGCTTTTGTTTCTGTTACATACATATGGACGTAGGAATATTTGCATGACAGCCGCTGATTGGCTAATCTTGCAGCGGGAGTTTTAAATGAATGTCAGTGGCTGGCCGGCTCCTGGGAAATCCTTAAAAGCGGCTTCCCTGTAGCTTGCTGGCATTCCGTATTAGCTTCAGCTAGGAGAAAAATTAAGTGCTGAACTGTTGCTGTGACCACCTCTTCTTTTACGTGCGAATCTAACACTGGCGACGAAGGTGTTGGAACAAGAGCCACAGAACAAAGGCACCTCGTGGCATCCACGGCCATCTTTGCCTCGCACCTCGACTTGCCCGGTCAACCTTGAAGGATGACCACCCAGACATCTCCAGCTCCGGCCTTCTTCGACCCGAAGACAGAAGAATGGTGCACATACATGTCTCGATTTCGCATGTTTCTAGAGGCAAACAACTTCCAAGATTCAAGTTTCCACATGGAGACCGCTTCTGAACTTCGTGCTTGATGTGGAGAATGAAATTCTGACTTTGAGTTTTACTGATTAGACTGGTAGATCTTTATAGAAATGACTTGTTCATATTATAACGAAAAAGCAAAAACTTGTGATTTGATGTTAATGCCTTATTTTACTGTAACAGAGAGAGTTGGAGGTCAATGCTTCTTTTTCTTTCTTTTTTTCCTTACTTTTCCTCACCTCTCCTTCCCCTTTTCTTCCCCATTGCTTTCCTATTTACTTTGTATTTTGTATTTTACATTACTTTATAACTCAATAAAAATGTTAATGACCAAAAAAAAAAGGACCAGAGGCATGTGCAGGGAAGGCAAATGACAAAAGCACTGTCAGACACCCATATAAGAGTGGCGGTGGTTGTGTCACGACAACCCACATTGCTTTCATAATTTTGATGATAGAACCTGTCGATGCCTCTGATTAGGAGCCCGAATTTCTCCAAATTTGGAAAGGTTCAGAATCATTGATCCTTATTTGTTATTTATGATGCTTTCCTCTAGGCACAGAACATTTTATAAAGTCATTAAATACCAGTGATGGTGGTGGTGAAGCTATAAACCTGTTTTCCAGGGAGTGTAATTTAGTCTATTTAAGACTGTCTCCCTAAAAGAGAAATAGAGACCATCAATAGTTCTCCCACTGATGCTTTCGGTGTAAGCTTCTCCTGTCGTTATTATCCTTCACAGAATAAAATAAACCAAAAGTACATCATGATAATTGTAATAAGATGTCTGACTCCAGAGCCGTATCTCCTTTGCATAGTGGAAGACTACAGAAGAACGCAGCTAGCACTGCCAAGGATGGAGCTTTCTCTAAGCCATCTTGTTTCATTCTCAACATTTCTGCCATCACCATCATCAATTATAGAATAACAGAATGTGGGGGGTGGGAAATACAGCTCAGGAAGAATTATCAACAGAATTGGTCAAAACATCATTTTGCAAGAGTACCTGCAAAGATAGTTGCTGTATATTCTGTATTTGCAAGATAATCTCTCTCTCTCTCTCTCTCTCTCTCTCTCTCTCTCTCTCTCTCTCTCTCTCTCTCTCTCTCTCTCTCTCTCTCTCTCTCCCCCTCTCTCACTCACTCACTCACTCACTCTCACTCTCATACTCACTCTCACTCTCACACTCACACTCACTCTCACTTCCTCTCTTTCTCTCTCTCTCTCTCTCTCACTTCCTCTCTCTCTCTCTCACTCACTCTCACTCTCACTCTCACTTCCTCTCTCTCTCTCTCTCTCTCCTCTCTCTCACTCACTCACTCTCACTCTCACTTCCTCTCTCTCTCTCTCTCTCTCTCACTTCCTCCCTCTCTCTCTCTCTCTCCTCTCTCTCACTTCCTCTTTCTCTCTCTCACTCACTCACTCACTCTCACTCTCACTCACTTCTTCTTCTCTCTCTCTCACTTCTTCTCTCTCACTCACTCTCTCTCTCTCTCTCTCTCTCTTCCTCTCCCTCTCTCTCTCTCTCTCTCTCTCTCTCTCTCTCTCTCTCTCTCTCTCTCTCTCTCTCTCTCCACTGAAAATTATATCAACCAAGTTCCCAGCGCCAAGAATAAATAGGAAACCTTTGCACACTTTGATAAATTTGATGTGATGGCATTTATTTAGAGCATGTAGCAGCCACAGGTATTCTCCAGAAATGGCCTTCATTGCTAAACTACAAATCCCAGCCAGTATCAGCTTTTCAAGTAATTAAGAACAACCAGGATGGAATTAATCAGGATTACCGAGATTTAACAAATTGTTGTAGATTGATATAGTGTGATTATTTTATTCTTTTCAGACCCCAGCAGGCAGATGATGCGATCTTTTGTTCAAAACAATTGCATGGACATTAGACTATATCTTTGTGTTGTAATACAAAATTGAATAATACAGATCTCCATTGCAGCATTGTGCTCAGCAAGCCACAAATCAGCAAAAACTGTGCAAGAAGCAATGCTATGATGCAAATCCTGCTTTTAAAGACTTGCATCCTGACTCTGATGTAAATATGTCACAGATGCAAGTATATCATCATTTGATACCACCTCAGTAGATATATCCAATAAAGTCCAGTTTTTGCATTTTTAACAGTTTAACATAGTTTAACAGTACATTTTACATTGAGAAATTTTATCTCATAGATATATTTTTCATAGCTTTACAAGTCATCTTCCTTAAAATACCTTTTGAACTTCTGTGATTTTCTGCCTCCAGATAGATAGATCATTGCTGTTTTTATGTGCTCTTAACTGGATTTCTTTGTTTATATCATTTGGCATGCTTCATAACCACAAAAACCTCTAAATTTGAGGACCCAGCAACTCGATATAAAAAAACTAGACAAAATACTGTACATCAATACTTTAATTGAACAGTGCTTACTGCTGAGCTAGGTACACCTGTATTTTGTGATCTGTTCAAACTAAAACTTATGGAGAAAATGAATCTTTTAAGATACTTGCATAATCTCACTGCACGTTACCTTCAGGAATACCTGGTCTTTCACAGTTCATTCTGCATTCTCAGTTGATAAATGAGGTACCTTTTGTAGTGACATCAGAGATACATTGGACACCAACAATAAAATTTGCCTTTTCCTAATGGAGCAAATAAGTGCAGGTACTGAAATAAAGTCCCTTCCTAATTATAGTGCTTAAACTTCACATCCATTTTTTTAAAAAATTATGTTTCTCTGACAAGTTATAAATAAATGAAACACACACATACCCACACAAATATATACATATATATGTAAAGAGCCAGTTTGGTGTAATTATTAAGGCAGAAGGCTAGAAATCAGGAGATACTGTCCTGCCTAATCCTGCCTTTGACACAAAGCCATCTAGGTGGCCTTGGGCTAGTCACTCTCTCTCAGCCCTAAGAAGAAGGTAAGGGCAAACCACTTCTGAAAAACCTTGCCAAGAAAACTGCAAGCACTAATCCAGGTAACTACCAGGAATCAACACTGATTCACACACACGCTGATGATGTTCGTCCATTGTGTTCGAAGATGACCTTGACATCTAACAGGTTTTGGGCTGTCCACGATGTGTCTGCAGGTGGCTGGTAAGGCCTATATGGGCACGAAATGTTATGCCACATGTTTGGCAGACATGTGTGGGCACCATTGTTGCAGCATTTGCAGCTCTAGCTTTGCGGAGTGCTCGCTTCTCTTCTGCTATGATTGTTCTTCTGTCCTCAGATGTCTGGCAGCCTTGGTGGATCAGCATTCGCCATGTTGATCGATGTTGTGCCAGGGTTTCCCAGGAGGTGGTGTCGATATCCAGGGACTTGAATGAGGCTTTCAATGTGTCTTTGTATCACTTCCTTTGTCCCCTGTGTGATCGCTTTCCTTGAGACAGCTCACCATAGAGGAGCTGTTTGGGGATGCGGTGGTCTAGCATCCTTGCAACATGGCCTGCCCAGCGGGTCTGGGCTTTCATCAGCAGAGTGTGAACTGATGGCAGGCCTGCTCTGGAGACGACTTCTGTGTCTGGCACCTTATTCTGCCACCGGATCCTCAGAATGCTATGGAGGCAGGTCATGTGGAAATTGTTCAATTGCCTAGCATGCCTCCAGGGGTGGATTTCACTTACCTTCGCCACCAGTTTGCGTCGCGATGTCCCGTCGCACAATTTCACTTCTGCACATGCTCAGAAGGTGGATTCAGCCCAAAACACAGCTGAGTAGCTCATCAGCTGTGTTTCGGGCGAAGAAATAAAGGTCAGTATTAACCCGGGGGTGGGCAGGAGGGCTTTTTTCACAGCACAAACTGCTGTGAAGCCATCCAAAGTCAGAAAAATCAGCCAAAAATTCAAAAAAAGAGATGGGGCGAGCATGGACCGGCAAAGATAGAACCGGATCCATGACACCAAAATTACGTCACCAGTGGGTCACTAATGGTTCAGGCGATCTGGTCCAAACTGGGAGGAACCCACCCCTGCATGCCTCCTGTATACAGTCCAAGTCTCAGTGGCATACATCAGGGTAGTTAGCATAACTTCTTGGTAGACTTTGAGCTTTGTAGCAAGTCGGTCCTACATGTTGGTCAGTAGTCTATCAATTGTCACTGCATGGGAGAGGGTGCTGCCAAGGTATGTAATTTGGTCCACTGCTTGCAGATTTTGTCCCTTCACTGTGATGGTCGGTTCTTGGTATTTGGCTTTCGGAGCTCGCTAATGCATCACTTCGGTCTTCTTTACGTTGATAAGGAGGCCAAAGTTTTCACATGCTGCTGCAAATTTGTCCCCACTGGCTTGCATTTCCTGCTCTGATCCAGCATTCAGGGCACAATCATCAGCAAAGAGGAGGTCACGTAGCACAGTCTCCTTTATCTTGATGACAGCCTGGAGTCTTCGCAGGTTGAACAGTTTCCCATCGGTCCTGTATCTCAGGCTAACTCCCAAGGAACTGTTCTGGAAGGCATCTGACAGCATGGCTGAAAACATTATGCTGAACAAGGTCGGTGCCAACACGCACCCTTGCTTGATGCCATTTGTAACAGGAAAGGCCTCTGAAGTTTCTCTGTCGTCCAGAACACCGGCCGTCATACCATTGTGAACCTGACGTACCATCAGGATGAATTTATCAGGGCACCCAAATTTGATATGATGCACCAGGTAGGTGACTTTGGGCCAGCTCTGTCAACTCAACCCACCTCACAGGATTGTTGTTGTTGGGAAAATAGAAGGAGGAAGATGTGTGGGATATGTTCACCACCTTGAGTTATTTGTAAAAATAATAAAGGTGGAATACAAATAAATAAATACATAAATCTATAGGATGCAGACAGCTCTCAACCTCTTCTTTGTAGCCCCCCAAGAGATAATCAGGATTGTATTGTTGAAATACAGTACTAAATGCATGAACACTGGCAGCATGAGCTACTGTTAAGTCCAAGCAAGAAGCAAAAGTTGTAAGGTGCATTAAGCCTTCATATAACTTTAGGTATGAAAGCAGAAGCCTTAGAGACCTCTAACTCTTCTATATAACATCAAAGGACCACCATTTCTTTATATGACCTCATGGTGATGTCACCACATTTTCTATAGTACCCAGTAACTGATTTTTTTTAAAACGTAGAATTTGGCAAATAAATATTATTCCAAAGTAACTCAGGCATGACAGAAGAATAGAGCACAATAACCTGCTGGGAATGTGAAAAGTCCCAACGGGGAACATTTGCAAAGTAATTTATTACATTTTATTGCCTTCTTTAAAAATAAAACGTTAGCACTTAGAATAGACTTCCTAAAAGCATGAGCCCAGAGAAATCAGCACTGGGGTTTATGGGGAAAAAAACCCACACTGGTTATTTTGAATGAATTCTAATGTGAAAGGGGGGAAGGTATGAAACTTCAGTGCTAGGCTTTGAAATATTTAATAACCTTCAGGCACTATGGTCAGCTAAGCGTAGGGCTCCTATTATTCTTATTCTCACAATAAAAAGCTCCCTGAAATGAACATTTAAATGAGCCTTCACATTAAAAGAAAAAGGCAGGGATTAGCGGTATAAATATCTACTGTGTATTTTAAGAGCTGTTCTGAAAGAAATCTTCCAACGTTATTTCATTGCAATTTGTGCAATTGCTTTTCGCCTTATAACAGCTACACTTGGTTATTTCTTGACCCTTCATTTTCCCTTAGTAAGTGTGAGAATTCTAATGAACCAGAAGCTTTTGGGAAGTGAACGCCAGGGGCCTTTATTGCTGCACCAAATGGCTTCATCTGGTGTACAATAGATTCTGATGCTATGCATAGAGGTTTGACATTTCCCATCATGGCTAATCAATGCTGCCCTCTTGGAGTTTAAGGTTTATACTGAAAATGGAGGGGTGAAAAAGACTTATAAAGCTGTGAAAAACAATTTACATTTTCCAGATACCCTGTCAAAGGAGGGAGCGTCCATTCACCACAGCCTTATCCCATGTTAGATAAATGGAGCCATTACACCTGTCACATAAGTGCCATTGAAAAGAGAAAAACTCTATCCCTTCTTGCTACAATGTCAAGAAGCAATCACAATGTGGAAAGCTGCATTAGGTTCACCACTATGCTAAAGGGTAAGAAAACAGAGTGCCCACCATAAAGTGGCAGAAAATCTAATGGTGTAGAGCAGGGGTCCTCAAACTTGGCAACTTTAAGACTTGTGGACTTCAACTCTCAGAATTCCTCAGCCAGCAAAGCTGAGCTGAGGAATTCTGGGAGTTGAAGTCCACAGGTCTTAAAGTTGCCAAGTTTGAAGACCTCTGGTGTAGAATAATCTCCGCCAAATTATGTAGAGATATTTTTGGCTAAAAGAAGAATTCTGTGCAAGGGAAGCTATCTTTCTCATCTTCCATCAGATGTGAAGGACCAGGTCCACACGTGAAGGTTCAATTGAATTGATTTTTTGCTAAAAGCCTATGCACAGGAACCTTCTCGACTAACGGTCAGCACCTGCTTAGTTAAGAGTCAACAGCACTCAAGGGGGATTGGACTTAGTTTGCTGGTGGCTATGTGGGGATTCTAGCCTGATCCCCCTTTTCAGTCCATTCCCAAATACTGTCATCCCTTCTCCTACATCTTCCTTGATAATTATTTATGACTGATTCTTTCCCAAAGATTTTATTTATTTATTTATTTATTTATTTATTTATTTATTTATTTATTTATTTATTTATTTATTTATTTATTTATTTATTTATTTATTTATTTATTTATTTATTTATTTATTTATTTATTTATTTAAATAGATTTGTATGCCGCCCAACTCCCAGGGGACTCTGGACAGCTGGGTATGCAAAACAGGTTTTTTTAAAAATCAAGTATTTGATGAGCTGCCCAGTCCAAGGATAAAATACAAAGCAATTCAGACCAGTGATCCTGAAGATACCTAGCAACTATAATCTTTGCACGGCATTTTCCTCTCTATGTTGACAGCTACTTACAATTTAAATGTATGCAGTTCTACTTAAAACTTTACCTCTCTGAGCTAGAAACTGGGAGACCATAATCCCACCTTGGATCAGAAGCCAGTTGGGTTACCTTGAGCCAGTCAGTCTCTGACAGTCCTCAAAAGGAGGCAATGGCAAATCATTTCTGAAACTGTTAAGGAGTGTGCAGAGCGACCCCTGACTTATCAGGGACATGCACATAGAAATGTGGTATTTCAGCTTGGCAACCAGTGGATAGGAGTAATGATCCAGTCACAAACAGATTCGTTAAAGTGTATAAAATAGTTTACTTTTAGATAAATAGCACAGTCCAATTAAACAGTCCAGGTCATACACGTTCAGTCAGTCAATATCAAGAAGTACAATAATCTTCTTACCAGCCTGTCTGTCATAAACATCAAACAAAGATATTACAGCTTACAAACACTTCGACACTATCAAAGTAACAGCTTCACACAGAGCTCACTATCAGACACAAAGTCAATCACGAATGAATCAGCAGAGAGAATGAACCTGAGCACCAGGTCCCTCTTATGGCAATCTTTAAAAAAATAATCTTTATTCGGTTTTTAAACTTTAAAAAAACATACATAATAATACACAACATCAAAGAGAAAAAAGAAAAAAGAAAATGTTAAGAAAAGGGGGGAAAAGGAAAAAAGAAAAAAAATACAAACACTAATACACAAAAAACGGCATTTCATTTTAACAGCTATACCTTTGTGTAACTGAATCCAGTTTTGCAATCTTACTACATTGGTTGCTTTTAACCTTTATCCCTTTTACTATTTAGTTCAAACTAATCCAAAACGTATTTATACATATTTACATTATTTTTCATATTTATATCCTCGGATTATGTGCATAGATAATAATCATTTTTATTGTTATGAAGGAGATGGTAAGGAAAGATTTTTCGGATCAAGTCTTCTTCTGTGTCCATAATTTTAGATTTTTATTTGATTGTAACCAGGAATACCATTTTGCCCATATTTCATAGAAATCAGAGTTGTCTTTTTGATGAATGTCCATCGTTAACTTGCTCATTTCTGAGCATTCTAAAATTTTCCTAATTATCATATTTGAGGAGGGAATAATATCAGATTTCCAATTTTGGGCATATAATAGTCTAGCTGTGGTTGTTATTTGCAAAATTAAATATCTTTCTTCTTTAGTGAATTTGCTCCGGAAGATCCCCAGTAAGAACATTTCTGGTTTTAATTCCAATTTCACATTTAAAATCTGTTCCAACCAAGATCTAATCTTTTTCCAAAATGCTTGAACCTTGGGGCACGACCACCACATGTGGTAGTAGCTCCCTGTTTCCTTTTTACACTTCCAACATTTAGGTGATAGCGATGGAAACATCTTTGCCTCTTATGGCAATCTTGAAACACTGCGGCCAATCAGAATACAGCAATACATTTAAAGTTGTAGTACTTAAATATATACAAACATAGATTGGTGGCTTGTTAATATATTAACAACCCAACCATTTGGACATAGTCCTAACAGAAACCTCGCCAAGAAAACTGCAGGGACAATTATAGACAGTCTCCAGGACTCAATAATGACTCAACGCCCCCCCCAAAAAAACCAACCTTATGCAAACAATATACAAAACAATGTCCTTATTGAAGAACTAATGCATTTGCTCTTGTTTTAAGAACCTACAAATGGTTGTGTTGTTTATTTCTACAGTAAGACAGATCTCAGACCTTTTGTTTCTGTGATCCTAGGCAAATACAAATTTCAGTCGAACCTCTCACTTCAGTCAATTGTGCAAAATGGCCTAATTTCTCTAGGCATTCCTTAAAAAGTAGGGTCCAATTTCCAATTTCCAAGCCATTGCCAAACTTTCAACGTGGAGGAAACCTCTATGGTGGTTACATAGAGGTACATGGTGGAACATGAGTCCTTCATCTTGTTAAGAGCCTTCTTCCTGGATTATCCATTAATACTTTAAAAGGAGAACTGACCTTATCAATATCGACTGAACAGTACTAAAACACAACTTTTGCTCAGCAGTGACCCTCACAGCACTTTTGTGCTAGAAAAAGCACACGATAGCAACCTTTGTTGCTTCGTAGGCTTACCTTCGTAGGCTTACCTTCTACAACCTGAAAACGTTACAAAGAACAAATTGTACAAATTGGTATAATTTGTAAATTGTACAAATTAAAAATTTGTAATTTGTAAATTACAAATTATCTTGTAATTTACATTACAAGATAATGCGAATGATCTTGTTATCCAGAACAAGATAATTTACATAGAGCAATTTAAAACTAGTGGAAGAATGGATGCCTGATAGACAGAGATGTATTATCCTACCTAGATACTGCTGGGTAAAACTTCAGCACTCTAAATCGGTTTTTCTGCATTGATTGCAGGGGAAATATACAGATTTTTCTGAGAGTCTTCCCATCAGTATTAATGATCTTTACCTGTTCATTTATTGCTGTTCTTTGCTCTGCCACTCATGAGTTACTGGAGGCTAGATGTGAACATAAATAATATAGCAATAAAGCAACCCTTTTGAATTCACAGTAACAAATATATTGAATGGAGCACAGTACGCTAGAGGAAGATTCTGCTGAAAGTAAGACTAAGAGCATCCTGGGAGATGCTGAATGATTAGCACTGCGCACTTGGAAAGTCTGCCCAATTTGCTTGACAGACACACACAGAAAGAGAAGCAGATTCCTATATAAAGGAAAGAAAGAAAGCCTAATATGCACCACAGAATATGGAAATAAATCATGTGGTCCTGAATATGTTTGCAATTTCCACCCCCTTTTATCTAGCTCTGATGAAAATAAAATGCCTTCCCAGTGTCTTTCCTATTAAAAATGGCTTCATAATTTTCATGTTTACCATACTGATGTTACACACAAAAAAAGATTCCCATAGGAAGCAGAATTAGGTATTTGAGTTAAAAGGAGGAATGTTTCATAATAAAAATGGCCAATTGCCTTGTCCCTCTCATAGGAGCTGCTTGTCTACATTCATCTTTGACAACTGGCCTATGACGGACGGCCACGGAATTGGATGACATGTTTCAGCAGAAGTGAATAAAAATGAGAAAGAATGGAAGATTTATCATTGTAAAAGTGGGTACCTGAGCAGAGGATGGTGACAAATAATCGCATGTTAAGGAGGAGATAACTTGCCCCACATGGAGCATAGCAATAGCAGTAGCACTTAGACTTATACACCGCTTCATAGTGCTTTACAGCCCTCTCTAAGCAGTTTACAGAGTCAACATATTGCCCCCAACAATCTGGGCCCTCATGAACAAAGGCACAGCTTTTCTAAGTCCACATGGCTCTTTTCTATGTCACATTGGTGTCAGTATATAGTGCCACCATGGTTTACATTATTGACATGAAAAGTATGGACACTTTTGAAATAAAAAACAGATGATGATGATGGTGGTGGTGGTGGTGGTGATGGTGATGGTGATGACAATGACAATGATTTAAGTCCTGGATTGTCCCTGTTAGGTTCTCTGATTGAGTCCTTCGGGAGTTGGGCGGCATATAAGAATAACAAAATAAATAAATAAATAAATAAAGAGGCTGGAGACAGTGTAGTGACTTAACAGCTCTTTATTCAATGAAGTAGTAACCAGCAAAGGAACAGCCCGCCCGGCAAGGCTCTCTTTAAATAGAGAGTTGTCGGCTGGTTTAACCAATCAGTAGCTTGCATTTTCCCACTCTGCAAAGCGGACCTTGGTGGAAACATACTCACTCAATTCAAACTCTTAATACATAACAGTCCCCACTCTTGTACTGAGTTCACAGTAAGACTCATAAGACTTCCTATAATATAACAAAACATTCACAAAGTATATGAAAATTGTAATTCACAAGAGGGGGGAAACAATCCGAACAGCAAAAGTATAATATCTATACATAAAAATATTATAACAGCAGTATAGAAATAACAAAACAATCAAACATACAGTGGAGGAGGTCTTGATTTTTCCTCAAACATGCTGCCTTGTAGAGGAGCTTTATATGTGTGTAGATAGCTTGGAAGGAGCCTTCCTATCTTCACCAAATCTACAATCAACCAAGGTAGTAATTTAATCCCTGCAAGTCTTTCTCAGTGCTTTACATGCAGTGGGATGTTTGCACCTCAAACATGTTGGGGAATGCACTACAGATAACAGATTAGCAGAGAAAGAGTTTGCGTCTCCAGCTCCTTTTGCTCTGTGTGAAAGTCTTCTTTAGAAGTTGGGAAGTTTTCCAATTTTTTTTTGTTACATACCAGGGGCGGGTTGCTCACTTACCTTGCTACCAGTGCGCTGTACGTGCATTACCACGTTTCATGCACGTGCATGCATTTTGTGTGTGCACGCACACACTGTGTGCGCATGCACACTCATGCAATTTTGCTTCCGCGCATGCGCGGAAGCAAAATCGCGCCGAAATCTTGTGAGGGGATGCATGCATGTGCGTGATTTTGGCAATTTTTTGCTTCCACGCATGCGTGGAAGTGAAATCTTGCTGAAATCTCATGTGCGCGCGCGTCCCCTCGAGAGATTTTGGTGCGATTTTGCTTCCGCGCATGAGCAGAAGCAAAAAATTGCCAAAAAATTCACAAAAAAAGATGGCGGCTCCTAGGCACCGGCAACTGACCGCACCGGGTCGGTAGCCTCTTGATGACGTCACCAGCCCGCCGCTACCGGTGCGATAGAGTGGACCTCACCGGTAGGAACCCACCACTGTTACATACACATAAAATAGATATAGAGTACTAGAGAATTTTGTTGCATTATCTCCCGTGTTATAAAAATATGCCCTGTAGAGGTCTCTGCTTCATCTCAATAGTATTTCAACTTGTTTTGCTTTCTTCCTCTGAACATCTGACAAAGTGACCTACAGGCTTGGGAACAAAAGTTCACTTTTCAGTGCTGCTCTTTTCTTTTTCTGTAAGCTTATTTTGTAATTAAACTAATCCCTGCTGGCATGTGGACACTGGGTCTAATTGCATCATTAGACAACTGCCTTATTAACTGATCTACAGTGACAAGCCAAACGTATCTTTTGAATTCCATGGTCTCAGCAAATTATTCAAAATCTTTTGTATGTCAACTCACAACACATGGACACACTCAACCATAGCTTAAGATGGGAAACTGGAAGCATCAGACCAAATTAAATTGAAAAATGCTAGGGAATCCCTGGAAGACTGGCATTTGGACAAATCAGTCATCAATACACAGATAGTGAAACCATATTTACACACCATTCAAAAGAGACAATAAAAAAGCCAAGAAGGAAACAAAAAGACCAGAACACATCCTCTCCAGTAGCCAATATCCAGATAAGCAGGGATGAATACCAGACAAACAATCAAGCAGAAAACAATACCCTAATCAAGGAACTACCAAGAAGAAAACCACACACCCCACCAACACTGACAGGGAGCAAGCCCCACATTCATCAGCACTGCTGATGTTACCTATAATGTTCATTGGATAATGAAACATCTTGAAACAAGCAACCAAGCTCAGAGAGTATCAAGGGTTCCCATATAATGCATGGTCTGAATTCAAATGTTCAACTATGCAGCCTTTTCCATTTCAGTGAGTACTCCTGACAAGGTTAACAAGTTCAGCATTTTTTCAGTACTGCAAATTCAATGTCTTATTAATCATGAAACACTAGATGTGATCAACTTCAAAAACACTTTCCAAAAATCATACTCACAGAAACAAATAAATACAATACTTAAGGTGCATCTTTACTTCCTGATACTCATTGTGCCACATTTTGATTAAAATCTTTCCTGTTTCACCCCTAATACAGATACTCCTTGACTTACAACCACACTTGGGACTGTAACTTTCATTGCTGAGTGATGTATTGTTAAGTAATTTTTTTCCAATTTTACAACGATTTTTGCCATGATCATTAAGGGAATCATGCGGTTATTCAGTAAACCCAGCCTCCCCCCTTGAGTCTGCTTGTTGGAAGTTCCATAGAAAGATCACAAATGGCTCTCATCAACTGATGGTTGGGAGGCTGTTACCAGCTTCCTGGGGGGTCTGCGATACCCCTGGTCTGCCCTTTGGTGCCTCCCTTACTCCCTGCTTCTCCAGAGCGGTTCTGATCTGATTTCGGTTCTATTCGGATCCCCAATCAGCTGCGACTATCGGAGTTTCCTCAGAGCTACCAAGCGAAATGTCCGTCTCGCTGTGACGTTGTCTCCACCCCCCCATGTGACCCTGGAACACTGTAACGGTCATAAATACATGTCAGTTGCCAAGCACTCAAATTTTGATCACAGGCAAAAGTTGCAAGTGTGAGCATGATTCAGTTTTTCAGGGCTGTCATAACTTCAAACTGTCGTTAAAAAGAATAGTAAGTGGAAGACTATCTGTATGCACATTAAAAAATTCGAAGCATAGGGGCTGTAACCAAGGGTGACCATCCTGTAGTACATTAAACATAGCTGTCAGAATATTTTCTCCTTATCCTTACAACATCCAACACACAAAATCTCTTCAGACTTGATAGGAGGGTAGGAGGAGAAAAAACGGAAAATGATTATAGGAGACATAAATTCCCACGATATTGAAGTTAGCGTTACACAATATGTGGATTACGCATGCACATTCATCAGAATGACTTTTTTCTGCCTCTGAACTTATGGCAGGGGATGGGGAGGTGTCCCATAATAGAAACCCTCAACACTTACAATTTTCTAAAGCAAGATTTATTGCACAGTACATCCATTTTTTTTTTGCATATGTACATTCCCATCACACTTCCCCTTGGGGGTGGGCATCATTATGCAAAATACAGAGGAGGAGTAAGAAATAGCAAGTCAAAGAAATTAAGGCATGATACTGTTTGGTGTGGTGGTTAAGGTGCTGGCCTAGATACCAGGTGACTATAACTTTTGAGTTCCACCCAAAGCATGAAAGCTGGCTGGTTGACTTTGGGCTAGTCAGCCTCTCTCAACTGAACTCACCTCACAGGGTTTTTGTTGTGGAGGAAATACTGTAGGAAGAGGAAGGAATATTAGATATGTTCACTACTTTGAACTTCTAATAAAGTAGTAAAAGCAAGATTTAAAAAATTTCCCCTTTATCTATGGAAGACACATACAGTTATTTTTTGTAATTAGTTTTTTGATCTACCAAGTGAGATGCACAAAATTCATCTTCCCTAAATGGACCAATTTAATTAAAATGGTGTATCTGGGTATTTGATACTAATATGTCTCTGAGGCTGGAGCTACAAAAATGCTTCAGGTAAGGAATTCAAAAGGCTACTGTAACCATCACTTTTTAAAGGTTATTTCCTTTCCTTCACAAATGTCATACCATTCCAGCCTGTCATTCCAGCCTATCATATCATTCAGTTTATCTGATCATATACTTTTGACCAGTGCCTCTCTGAACTGAAATAGCACATAGGTGTCCTCTAAATGTTTAAAGTTCAATGTCTATCAGAACTGGTCAACGTGGAACACAAAACTACTGCCCAGAATGGCTGTTCAGCATCAAATTCACTAACAACAACTAACTCTCTTTGAAAGTGAGATCTCCTAGGTTTCAAAGACAAATCTTTCCAAGCCCTATCTGGAAAAAAATCAGAAACCAAACCTGGGAGATACATACATACATATATACATACATACATACATACATACATACATACATACATACATTCTGGTACATACATACATACATACATACATACATACATACATACATACACACATATTTGTATAATATTTTCTATATATTCTATATACAGATACATAGATCAGCTAATTATATAGTATTTTCTATATATTCCTAGACAAAAATACCCGGGGCTTACTCTTTTTTTAATTAAAATCTGTTGTAAGATAAAATACAAATAAAAACATACTGGTAAGTTAAGAAAAATTTTAAAAGGAAGAAGAGAGATGCAGAAAGAGAAGAGAAAGAAAAAAAGTAGTGGCTTCTGATTTTTTTCAGTGCAATAGAATATAAAAATTTACAACCTCAGCTTTTTGCTTTACATTCCTAAATGATTTCAAGCCATTTCTATAACAACAAAGTCGTTCTAGTTATCAAAACCTACAAAAAAAAGTTTGAGTCAGTTTTGAGTATCCAGTTAATTTAATTTAATTTAATAGACGTTCTTATAGGCCGCCCAATCCCGTGGGACTCAGGGCGGCGTACAACAGAATAAGAAGCGTACAATAAAAACAATTATCATAATTTAAAATTAAAAGGCATAGTTAAAACAATTATAAAAACAACATTCAAGGGGGGAATCTGATCTTCCTATTCACCCCGCCTGCCGGAAGAGCCAAGTTTTTATGGCTTTACGGAAGGCCAGCAGGGTGGGGATAGTCCGGATCTCTGGTGGGAGTTGGTTCCAGAGGGACGGGGCTCCCACAGAGAAGGCCCTCCCCCGTGGCCCCGCCAACCGACATTGTTTGGCCGATGGGACCCGGAGGAGGCCCTCTCTATGGGACCTAACCGGTCATAGGGAGGTATGTGGTAGGATGCGGTCCCGAAGGTAACCTGGCCCTGAGCCATGTAGGGCTTTAAAGGTAACGACCAACACCTTAAATTGCGACCGGAGACTAATTGGCAGCCAATGCAGCTGGCGAAGAATAGGTGTTACGTGGGTGTATCTTGGTACACCCACTACAGCTCGCGCAGCTGCATTCTGTACCAGTTGGAGTCTCCGGATGCTCTTTGAGGGTAGCCCCATGTAGAGCGCGTTACAGTAGTCTAGCCGTGAGGTGACAAGGGCATGAGTGACTGTGAGCAAAGCCTCCCTCTCCAAGTAAGGTCGCAATTGGTGCACAAGACGAATCTGTGTAAAGGTCCCCCTAGCCACAGCTGAAAGATGTTGCTCCAATTTTAGCTGTGGATCTAGGAGGACACCCAAATTGCGGACCTGTTCCGAGGGAGTCAATTTTTCTCCCCCGAGAACCAGGGAGGGACAGTCGACATAATCCTTGGGAGGCAAAATCCAGAGCCACTCAGTCTTGTCTGGGTTGAGCCTGAGTCTGTTCACTCCCATCCAGACCCTCACATCGTCCAGGCAGCGGCACATTACATCAACTGCTTCACTGAACTGACACGGGGTGGAGATGTACAACTGGGTATCGTCAGCATACTGCTGATACCTCACCCCGTGTCGTCGGATGATCTCACCCAGCGGTTTCATGTAAATGTTAAACAGGATGGGCGAGAGGACCGAACCCTGTGGCACCCCGCAAACCAGGGGCCTAGGGGCCGACCTCTGCCCTCCTGTCAACACCGACTGCGTCCTGTCAGAGAGGTAGGAGGAGAACCACCGTAAAACAGTGCCTCCCACTCCCACCTCCCCAAGACGACGCAGAAGGATACCATGGTCGATGGTATCGAAAGCCGCTGAGAGGTCAAGTAACACCAGGATGGAGGAATGACCCCCATCCCGTGCTCGCCAGAGATCATCCATCAGTGCGACCAAAGCAGTCTCCGTACTGTAGCCGCGCCTGAAACCCGATTGAAAGGGATCCAGATAATCAGTATCCTCCAATAGCCGCAGGAGTTGGAGCGACACCACTTTCTCTACAACTTTACCCAAGAAGGGTAAGTTGGAGACTGGACGGAAGTTCTTTAAATCCGCTGGGTCCAGGGAAGGCTTCTTGAGGAGGGGCCTCACCACCGCAGCTTTTAAGGGCTGCGGGACGGACCCCTCTCTCAAAGATGCGATCACAACAGCCTGGAGCCAGCCGCGTGTCACCTCCCTGCTGAAATGTTGAAGTGAACTTCCAAATAGAAACAAAACTAGATTCTCTTATTTAATTAAAATAGTCAATTTTGCCATCTCTGCCATCATCTCTACCATCCATTCTTCCTTTGTGGGAATTAGTGTGTCTTTCCGTATTTGTGCATATAAGATTCCTGCCACTGTCGACATATATTCTAACAAAGTTTCAACTTTTCTTTCACGCTCTTTATCCATCAAACCTAAAAGGAAAACATCTGGTTTCACTTTTATATTTATTTTAAGAATCTTCTCAATTAGGATAAAAATGTGATCCTAGTATTATTATTATTTTGCTTTATCACAAGTCCACGGGAGATTGGGTTGCTGAGTTGTCTTTTATACACAATTACTGCTGTGCTTGTCTGCATTAATTTCTTAATTTCTTTCTCCTTAATTTATGTACCCCCTCCGCCACCCTTCATCCACCTCTTCCTATGGGGTGTGGGGGAAAGGGCCCTGCTGTTCCTGGAATGAAAATCATGTTATGCTTCCGAAGTCACAGTCAAAAGACCAGGTAATTTGTTTCTCTCCTGCCTGCAGAAGCTGGGAGGGTCTCTAGCTGGACTTCCACCCTGCCCACCAAGCCCACCGCTCTCCTGGCTGTCCAACCTCCACCTCAGAAGCAGGAAGGAGGCTGGAGAGCCACTCAGCTGCCTTTGTGCTGCTCTTTCATTGGCATGATTAGAGCCAACTATGGCTGTTCTATGGCTGTCCTTTGTCTGGGGACTGCCACAGTGCTGGTTCTACACAAATGCCCCCCACTAAAGCAGGAAATTGGCTTTCCAGGAGGGAGCCTAAAGCAGAGGGTGAAAAGCTTCAGCTGGCCAATTGAAAGGACTTGCCTTTCACGGCAATCTTAAATTAACATATACAATTAGGGTTGTGTCACCCACTATTTAATGAGTTCTCATCAGCTGCCTGCCATTCAGTCCAGACGTATGCACAGGCAGGGCCCATGATGACTGGCACGTCTCTCCCTGAATTAACACAAATGAATCTGGCATTAATTGGACGGGCTGAACAAACATTATTGCTGCTAGCACCAAAGCGTATCCTTACACTCCTAGAACCGTAAATCTCCTTAAGCTTTCTGTAATCAAATGCCCCATGTTGGTACATTAAACCCTCACAAATGTAAGGTGAAGCCCAGACAGAAGGCCGTTAAAGAAAAGATTAACGCACACAGGAAGAATTGTCGTTTGGATTTAGCTGATTAAGATAAATGAATTTGGTCGTGTATGCACTACTAAGGTCAATGGTGGAGGGAAGAATTAAGATTGACTGACAGGACAAATATATACATATATTCATTCACTGTGTCACTAATACATTTTTTTTATCAAGAAACAGCAATCTGTTTTGACTCCTAGAAAAAAGATTGGTCTTTCCTTCAATGAAATAGCAGCCTCAACAATTTTCTTATCTAACCTTTTCAAAGTTTCACATCAGTCCCTGTCCTCTATGTACTGACCTCTTACCTGGAGAATCAGGGTTACAATCCCAGAGTTGCTTTTCAGGCTGAGATGGACAGCATATAAACTTAGTAAATAAATATATACAGACACAACTAAACAATACTGATCTGCTGTACTGTGGTGTTGCAACAAGGCCAGAGATAATAGACGTGAAGTGCTCTAAGCCACTGAAATGTGCTATTGGAATACTTTATGATAGCATTAAGAAGAGACAATTTGGCATAGTGGTTAGGGCATCAGGCTGGAAACCAGGAGACTATGAATTCTAGTCCTGCCTTGGGCATAAAGCCAGCTGGGTGACCTTGGCCAGTCCCTCTCTCTCAGCCCTAGGAAGCATGTACTGGCAAACACTTCTGAAAATCCTTGTCCAAAAATTGCAGGGTTTGATCCAGGCTGTTAGCAAGAGTCAATGCTGAACTGAAGGCACCAAATGTCTTTTGCTTCTTTCATTTCTCCAGAATACCAAAACTGTTTCTCATCATTCACTAAGAATAATTTCTATTCATGTATACTCAAAAACAACCCTACTGAGTTCAACAGAACTTAGAGCCAATTAACTGTTAGCATCAAAGTACTCAACTCTGAGCAATAACATGGTAGTGAAATAAATAAATTTTAATTTATAATATAAGATAATCAATGCTATTTCACTCTACTATTTCATGCTCACCAGGCACAAGAACTCTATTTTTAAAATTGAAATTATGGTAGCCTATTGAAAATGGGAACTGGGGATAAACGTAAGAAATTGCAAAATTCAGGTAACCTGAATCAAGCTAATCAAGTAAAATTAGGCACAATCCAACAGAGTTAATCACATTCAAATCACCGATGTTAATATCTATATATCCACCAAGAGATTTAGAAACATAATTTTTGAACACTTGGTCCAAAGGAGCGAAATATAATGAACAGTTTTTAAAATGAATAAAAGAAAAGAGGAGGATCCAATTACAAATATGAAAAGATCAGTATTAGTGGATTTGCTGAAATCATAGAACATGCCAATGCTGTTAATTAAGGCAAATAACAGAATGATAATTTAGAATCATCCATTACCTTGCTAAAAGATATCCAGGAGTTTAAAATAAAAAATACTATTTTAAAGATATAAAAATCACATAATTAACTACCGTATTTTTCGGAGTATAAGACGCACCGGAGTATAAGACGCACCTAGATTTTAGAGGAGGAAAATAAGGAAAAAAGTATTCTGAACCAAATGGTGTAGTAATATATTATTTAATAAAATACCAGTGTAGCAGAATACTTTTTACAACCATGTACACTTTTTACAACCATGTACACTTTTTACAAACTTCAAACTTGACAGCTTTAAGACTTGTGGACTTCAACTCCCAGAATTCCTCCTCCAGTCATGCTAGCTCAGGAATGGGAGTTGAAGTCCACAAGTCTTAAAGCTGTCAAGTTTGAAGTTTGTAAAAAGTGTACATGGTTGTAAAAAGTCTTGCCAAGTTTGAAGACCCTTGCACCCCTAACCCCTAACCCAGGGGTCTTCAAACTTGACAGCTTTAAGACTTGTGGACTTCAACTCCAATTCCTGAGCTAGCATGACTGGAGGAGGAATTCTGGGAGTTGAAGTCCACAAGTTTGAAGACCCTTGCACCCCCTTGGCAAGTTTAAGCCTTGTGGACTTCAACTCCCAGAATTCCTCCTCCAGTCATACTAGCTCAGGAATGGGAGTTGAAGTCTACAAGGCTTAAACTTGCCAAGGGGGTGCAAGGGTCTTCAAACTTGTGGACTTCAACTCCCAGAATTCCTCCTCCACTTGGCAACCTTAAAAAAAACCCTTTAAAAAACCCTTTAAAAAAGTTCTCACCTGTCAGCTCTCTTCGGACGGCAGCAGCGGCTCCTCAGGTGCCTCAGGAGCAGGCTTCAGGTGGTGGAGGGGGTTTTGGGCAGTAGCGGCGGTGGCAGCTTGCTTCGGGTAGCGGCAGGGACGCCGGCTGGGACAGCGGTGGGGGTGGGGACAGCGGCGGCGGCTGGGACTGCAGCTGGGACAGCGGTGGGGGTAGGGTCCCCGCCCCCACCGCTGTCCCAGCTGCTGTCCCAGCTGCCACCGCTGTCCCCACCCCCACCGCTGCCCCAGCCGGCGTCCCCGCTGCTACCCAAAGCGAGCCGCCACCGCCGCTACTGCCCAAAACCCCCACCGCCGACTGCGTCGGCATCGGGTCCTGCGGCAGGGGTGGGGGCTGCAAGGGGCAGCGGGGGTGGCTGTGGTGGCAGCGTCCCTGCGCTCCGCTGGCGGCGGCGGCCCTGCGCTCTGACAGAGGCGGCGTCCATGCGGTCCGGCGGCTGTGGCGGCAGCGTCCCTATGTGGTGGCGGCAGCGGCGGCCATGCGGTCTGGCGGCGGTGTTGGCGGCGGCGGCAGTGTCCCTGCACTCCGGCAGCGGTGTTGGCTGTGGCAGCAGCGTCCCTGCGGTCAGGCGGCGGCGGTGGCGGCGACTAAGGCAGGGTTGCATCAACTCCCTCTCCCCCCCAAAATGCACCATTCGGTGTATAAGATGCACCCAGTTTTTGACCCTCTTTTTGGGGGTAAAAAGGTGCATCTTATACTCCGAAAAATACAGTAATATTATTCTACTTTTTGCAAAAAATAATAATATTTGGACCGGATTTGGCATTTTTATCCACCCACTGAGTTCTTCCCAAGGATCTGATATAGGCAGATGGCGTTTGATGGCGTTAAAGGTATCATCATAGAATGTAAGCTGTTCCTGCCTCTTGCAATTGACTGATGGTATTATTATATAGTTCATGTCAGACACAAACAACCAGACCCACATTTGAAGAGTTCATTTAGCTGTTTTATTGCTCAAGCTTAAACATAGGAATCTTCTCAGGTTAATGGTTTGCCCCTGGGTGAGACTAGATAAGCTTCAATGGCATTCAAGGGGAGATCAGACTTTGCCTTCTTGTGCCCACATAGGGATTCTAGACTAAGCCCCTATTTGAGTCCTCCGATTCATTCAACCAGTCTCTTTCCTACAGTTCTTCACATGCTCAGCCAGATGTTTAGACTGAGTTTGGCACATGTACTTATCACCTTCATCCAGACTTTGATGTTATTTCCATTTAGCATCTTGATTCCTTCAGTTTGTACTATTTTTCCCTGTTTCATGGTGGATGTGTCCAGCACATTTGTCCAGTCCAAACTCCACAGCAATAGCTGCAGTGTCAGGTGTACTCACGGATTAGAAAAATAATGATGAGGACAACTGCAATTGAACAAAGTCCTACCCCTTTTTAACATACCTTACATGGTAAATGCCTGGAACTCACTACCTGACATTGTGGTTTCGTCACCAAACCCCCAAAACTTTATCCTTAGACTGTCCACTGTTGACCTCACCCGATTCCTAAGAGGTCAGTAAGGGGCGTGCATAAGTGCACCAGCGTGCCTACCGTCCCTGTCCTAATGTTCCCTCTTATCAGTACTCATGTTATGTATATAAACAATGTTATATCTATGTATATTTCCAACACGTACTTGACAAAAATAAATAAATAAAATAAAATAAATAAATAAAATTGATCATGCATTTCATGGCCATCGTTTTGACTTTTATTGATGCTTCCTCCACATGTCTGGCTTAGGATATTAAGACTAAATTATTTTGATTCCAAGACTATTTCTCACCCATCTTTTTCAACAAACATCAGCGATGTATTTTGGAGTATACATTGTTTTTATTGCTGGGAATTTAAACCCAGTTTTTATGATAGATATTGAATGTAATAAACAGTTTGTGATAAACAGCATAATTACCATTTCTTTTAATGGTCCTTGCCATTATCATTGCAATAAATTAAATAATTACCTTTGTGTTCTTTCACTGTAGGAATTTGCAGTCTCTTCTTGGCTGACCAGCTCTTTCAGGTTACACTGTTTTGGCTCCCCGACTCAGGCACTCAGATGCAGCAGCTGAAGCCAATCAACACAGCTTGGATGGCCCATTCAGTCTCCTGTCCCAGGGATGACCTCCAACTGTTTATGATCACAATCGATTTTGTGGGGAGGAAGAAGAAAAGCATACTCCATCAGAAACTGATGGGGGAAAGATAAGTGAATTAAAGACTGTGTGCATCAGCATTTCAAAAAGTGGGAAGAAAAACATGTCTTTTTCTTCTTGAGGATGGCGTGTATCTAGACATAAACCAAACTATTCAGCCTATTCTCTCCTCACTCTTAAAATTGTCATATTGCCACGAAAGAATTAAACAGGAAAGAAGAGCTTGATATGTATCTGGTTTATAGCAAAACTATGGTCCGATCCAGCTACTGTTCTTAGCATATTATTATTTTTGAAACTTGATGGGTGGAATACAGCCTTGCAGACTTGTGCATAGCCCAAAAAGTTCCAAACATTTACATTTTTGTCTCTCACTCTTGGTTAGTTTCCAAAACACACAACATCTTGAAAGTTGCCCTTATTGTTATGTGAAGATTGCAGCTGATTATTATTTTTTCAACCATTAAGCTCATAAGCTTGTGTTACTCAAGATTTGGTTTCAAAGTGAAATGGCAGAATAAGAATTCATCTGCAAATGTAACATGATTTCTAACAGACTGAGTTAAGACTCAAGACTGTATTCAACAAGTGGCAGATCTTAGCTATAGTGTGTTTGGCTGATTCCCCCAAATCTGAGAAAGGTTGGATCTGTTTAAATGCATGGATGGGAAAATGCTAGGAAATCCTACCTCTGTACCAGTGGTGGGTTGCTCCCGGTTTGGCCCGGTTCTGTGAACCAGTAGCAGTGGCGGCGGGAGGCTCCGCCCACCCACCCAGGATGCTCCACCCACCCGCCAGGGACACTTCTGCACATGCGCAGAAGTGTCACGCACGCAAGCAAGTGCACACGCGAACCGGTAGCAACGGGTTTTAGAACCCACTACTGCTCTGTACACAGGATTGAAATGTGAAACTTCATCCTGGAAGGCAATGTCAATGCCATTTTTTCAATTGCTGCCATGAAAATGACAGAACACGTGCATTCAGGTTTAGATGTACAAATTAGGCATGAGATAGACATGTTTCATTGATGAATAGTAAATATAGATAGTGTTCTAAGAAAATGTGGTCTTTGTTTACAAGATTTTCTTTTGAGATTATGTGCAGTGTCTGTGTGAGTTTGTTTAGAGATTCTAGCAGGGGAAGGCAGTTATTGTATACCTTTTACTGAAGATCAGTACATTCCTTCTATCTAGGATGGTTGTCCTCTTCAGCAAGCACACAGCTTTGAGAGGGACTCACATGGAGTGGTGAGGGAGGAAGGGGACACTCGCCTAGTTAACACAATCCTGACACCAGATCAGCTGACTCAACCCTGGCAATCAATGGGGTGACAGATGTTGCAGTCAAGTCTCTATCCATGTTTTTCTCACTCACTACCAGTAACAGTTGTGCATATAACATTCCTTTCCCAAGACCGTACTCCATAGCTTTGATGAAATAATTTGTGATCCATGAAAGTTTAAGCAATAATAAATAATATTAGGATTGGTTTGTTGCCTGGACCTCAAGTTTTTCAAACAGCAAGCTCCATTACCTTGATGACACATAAAGCCATTGAGAACGTACTTATTTTATCTTCTGTTACATTAGAAAGTAAAAGGGCAGTCATTAATATATAATTTATATGTGTTCCTAGTTATATAAAACAGACAAGCAATATATTAATTTACCACAAACCTTTTCAATAGAAGTATGTGTCATTAAATTTTGTAAAAATTATTTCTGAATTGACATGTAAAGCAGCAGTCCCTAACATTTTTGGATCCTTACACTGGCAGCGGCGGCAGCAGGAAGGAGAGGGGATGGTTGTGCACATGCAACCTAATCCTGCACATGTGCAAATAAAGCTTCATGCACTTGCCTGCCGCTTGTGTGGCCTGATTCCCAACAGGTCATAGGGCGATACTGGTCCACAGATGGGAGTTGGGGTCCCCTGATATAAAGGGTTCCCCGCTGATATCCCAAGTACAATTCAAGGATCTAATTTTAAACAGTAAATTCCTATTTCTTCTATATATGCTCAATCAACACTGCGGCTAGATTCTTCATGCTATGCCAGCTTTATAGCTATGCAATTTATACAGTTGCCATCCAGTCAGAATGCATAATGCCCTCAATAAGTGCTTAACAGGTGCAGATCAGACATTTCCATAAGTAGTATTCTGTTCATTTTATGGTCCCACTAAAGCAGGGGGTGGACAACCTACAACCCACAACCATAGGAGGCCCCTGATTATTAAAAAAAAAAAACATCTGCTCTCTAGAACCGCTGGATCTTTTTCTTTCTTTTTTGGCAATTGGTTGTTCACCATGATCACCACCATAGGAATAGAGGGAAACATTCCTGCATCTGATAAGGTCTTTTAACCAACCAGCAATGATGGATAATGCATAAATACACAGAGAGAGAGACAACTTCCAACAAATGTTACAAATCCAGAGTGGAGAAACAAGAACCAAAAGACATTTGCATGTCATTAACTTTTCTTCTTGTTGTTTTTTTAAGAAAAACTTCCAGTTTTGAGACATGGGGAAAACTTGCTACTATATGTCCTACCCATCATACAACCTTTTGCAGATCATGTTTTACTAGCACGTTTTGACAGCTTTTTGCTCCTTTGTCTATAGATATATTATTATGTCTTATGTTTTTACTTTATGAATTACCCATAGTCCCTGGGGTCTAGGTGATGTACACATTTAAATGATAACTACTACTATTATTTCATCAATATAGCGTGGGAAGCTGAAGGTGGGGGTATCCACTGCCAGATTTCCCCCTGTTAGCTATCTCCACCCAGTACACAAGCACCTTCTTCAAAGTACACCAGTCAGCAGCTGAATTTATTTATTTATTTTTTAATAGCCTGGATCTTCCAGCCTCTGAAAATCTTTAGCTTTTCATGTCACATCTCTTTGTATAAGCAGGTTCTGCCTGGTTTAATATTTCTATTCATGCCCGATTTGAAAAGCGAGCATTAGAAGAAAAAGAAATAGAACTCCTGAATGTTAAGGGAATAGAAGAGAGCATTATGCACTCACTTAAGATAATAAGCTGAGGCCTAAATACCCTGCTCAGCTGAAAGCTGAAAGGCACAGCTATTTGCTTCTCAGTACTTCTTCTAGAAACTTCGAAGCTTAGGAAGAACAGTGGATAAATTGCCAAAAATAAGATTTATCTACATTGGACCCGCAGCTAATGTTGACCTTTGGAATTTTTTTTTAAACTTGTTTCTTGGGTGGTGGGAGGCTTGGTTTGTTTGCAAAATAAAGAACAAAAGCTGAGAAGCAAAAACGAATAATACTACTATTTTTCATCATAGAAGAGAAATACTTAAGTCAGTGTTTCTCAACCTTGGCAGTTTGAAGATGTGTGGACTTCAACTCCCAGAATTCCACAGCCAGCGTTGCTGGCTGTGGAATTCTGGGAGTTGAAGTCCTCACATCTTCAAACTGCCAAGGCTGAGAAACACTGACTTAAGGCCTTCATTTTTGTAAGGGGCTGAGCAACCTGTGTCATTGCTCTTTCTATAACCCACTGATCTGCTGCTGTTGTTGACAATGGAGTTCTGAATAAGTGTTTCTTTGTACATCAGGTCCCTTCCAGTTACCCCTCATTTCAGTGCACTGAAGTTTTAAATGCTGGTATTGTCCTCCTGAAATGTTGGGGATTGGAAGAAGCCGTTCAGAGCTCAAAGGTTCAGGATGGTAGGAAAGTGCCTAGCCCAGTTCAGGAGAGTAAAACCTTTGATCTACTTGGGCTGGCAGCACTGGTTCGGTTGGCATGTTCTAAAACTTCTTGGGAAAATCTAGAAAAGCATTTTTGGAATTGAGCCAAATGTGCTGTTGCGGCACCTTCCCAAATGTTCTTCTGGTGGACTCATAGGCCAATTGTGGTCCCAAACTACATTTGGTGATAGTATTGAAGAAGTAGGAGTAGGAGGAGGAGGAGGAGTAGGAGGAGGAGGAGGAGGAGGAGGAGGAGGAGGAGGAGAAGGAGAAGGAGAAGGAGAAGGAGAAGAAGAAGAAGAAGAAGAAGAAGAAGAAGAAGAAGAAGAAGAAGAAGAAGAAGAAGAAGAAGAAGAAGAAGAAGAAGAAGAAGAAGAAGAAGAAGAAGAAGAAGAAGAAGAAGAAGAAGAAGAAGAAGTCTTGCAACCAATATCAATAGCAGTTGAAACTGGATTCATAGTTGAATGTCTTTAATATAACCATTGGCTTCTGGGGCAGCTCTAGAGATATGGTAAATGTCACCAATATGTGAGCTTTATTTTTAAACCCATAGTTTGCTCTGTTCTGAGATACTGGTGTACCCAAACATGTATTTTTGAATCAATTAATAAGCAACAACATATGAATTCCATTTCAGAGGATGGAAGAATCTTAAACTTAAACATGCTGGTATGATTACGGTAGCTTATTACTCTGTTCGACCACTTCTAGGAAATCTCACTGACTGAAAAAGTCTCTTAGAAACCTCCCTTTTCCAAACACTTGGCACAAATCATATTCGCAAAGCAATAGTAAAGCAGGATGTGTGGGCACTAAAATGGTAAAATGCTCCTCTGATAATTTTTTTCCTAGTCTATAATTAGCAATAAAGAACAGCCATTTCCTAAACATCATGCAGGCTATAAATTATGAAGCCTGCAGGTTGGTAATTAAGAAAATAATTCTCTGCCAAGCAAAGAATATATTTAATTCTTATTTTAAAAATGTATGGCAAACACTCTTTAAAAGATTTACACTTATAAGCATGCTTTTGCTTTGTTCCTTCCCTTTTGTATGAATCATAGATCAATGCACTGAATGGATTTTTCCGAGATAACATGACAGTTTTATGTATAGAGCTCAGGAAGCATCATACTTTCTGTACACTCCAAACTAGATCCACAAATACGTTTATCTCATCTACTGCAATCCATCACCATTAAAATCAATAAAAATTGCAACTCCCGGAATTTGAGCCAGGAGTTAGCAAGCTCTCCAGATCCAGAACCCATATTTAACACCAAAAGGAAACCTGCTCAGTTTTTTTAACATACATACCCTTTTCTGCCTTGTTCCTTTCGGTTTGTCTCCTCTGTCAACACTGCAAAGAGCTTGTAATGTGTTTTTTTGCGGTACAGATTCCTGAGAATTACAATCTGGAAAAAGTCCTAAAAACCTCTCAAACAATTTTGGATGTCCTTTCTAAACTCAAATATGCACGAGGTGCCCAAATCCTCTTTTTTTCTCCCCTTGGAGGCCCTTTGATCATTTCCCAGTTAGGAAAGCCCTAGAACAGATATAAATAAGAAAATGGGAGTGGGGGGGGGGAAGCACACCTCTAAGATCAGCTTTGATATAGCTCTGCCTACTTTTAGCCTCTCAAACCTGTTATGTACAGGAGTACTGTAGTTCCTGCAAGAGTTCCTGCTGAGATGGGCAGCCATATCATCTCTATAAATTAATAAATAAGCCCATCCACTAAAGGATTGCCTGCCTTTACACTAAACCAGTGATGGCTAACCTTTTTCTCGTTCTGTACCGAAAGTGCACATGCATGCGTGCCGGTACGCATAATGCAATGTGCACGTGACACACACACACCGTGTGCTCCACCCTCCATGCATGTGCGCATGACCCCCCCATGTGCCCCCTGCCCCCCATGCATGTGCGTGTGACCCCCTGCACCCCCGCACCCTCATGCACATGTGTGCGCAATCCCCCACCCTGTTTTGGGCCTAGCAGGACTCCCTGCAGCCTCCTGGGACCAAAAATGGGCCACGGGTGGGCACGCCCCCCACACTCCCCACCCCCCAAACATGTACATGCGCCCCACTCCACCCCATTCCCCGCACATGCACATGCATCTCCTGCATGGGCCCCTCCCTCCACACATGAGCGGCAGATACCCGAAAATCAGCTGGACGGTGGTAGGCGCGCGCACATGCATGGTGGAACTGAACTGGGCAACGGCTTGCGTGCCCACAGAGAGGGCTCTGCATGCCACCTGTGGCACGCATGCTATTGGTTTGCCATCACAGCACTAAGCCAATAAATGATCTGCTCTTTCAAGATTTAGCACGTCGTGTGAATTCAGCCAGGGTAATATAGGTGAAAATGTATAAAGAAACCAGCTGTAGCATAATGCATAAACATACCCTTACCATTCAAATGGAAAGTGAACTCATATCAGTTTAATTTCAAACCAACATTCCAATTTAATTTCAAATTACAGAATTGCATGTTTTTTCTTCCCTTTGCTTTGTTTCTATCTTGTTTCTTCTTTCTGAATCTTTAAAATAAAGAAGATAAACTTTGTGGTTTCTTCTTCCTCAACTTAGTGATTTTAGACATTTTGGCTTAGAATTAAAGATGTCAGAGATCAGGCCACAACCCACCTTTTCTTCTCAACCCACTAGTTAAAAGTGGGTTTCTGCCTGGTCCCATTTTATTTGTTGTCACCTCTCATTACACATAAAGATAATGTGTAATTTTGTACACATCATCACACACAAACAATATCCTAGTGTATAAGCCCATTCCTGGATAATCCAACCCTCAAATTTTTAAGAAGTAAAGCTTCGAAAACTGGATCACCCATGGATAAGCTGAGCCCTTGAAATCTTCGCTTGTTTTAATATTCATGGATGGCTTATCTGAAGTGGTGCAGTGGTTAAATGCAGCCATTGCAGGCTGACTGCTAGTTCAACAGTTCAGCTGTTCAAATCTCACTAGGCTCAAGGTTGACTCAGCCTTCCATCCTTCCGAGGTCGGTAAAATGAGGACCCAGATTGTTGGGGGCAATATGCTGAACTCTGTAAACCGCTTAGAGAGTGCTGTAAAGCACTATGAAGCGGTATATAAGAAAAGTGCTATTGCTATTGCTATTATCTGCAGGCAGCACATTGAATGGTATTTTGGTTAAACATTCGAAGGTCAGTTTACCCACAGAGGAGCTTATGCACAAGTACCTACAGGACATACAAGTATTTTCAAAAAGTATTATCATATATACTCATGGATAAACAATATATAGTTTGAAAGACAAGATATTCAGGCATGAAGGTAGAGAGGAAGAATTTCATGACATTGCCAGCATGACATATTCAGAGAATGGGCTTTTGCAGAAGTCCAAACATCAGGTCTATGTAAGTCCTTGATGCTACCACATTACACCTAGGCTAATTTCTTGCTGTCAGGTTCCAGAAAGGCAGCGGAAAGAAAAGCTCGAACACTACGGGCTGTAAACGAAGTCTTTAATCTCTGGCACTCACCAACAATCATTCATCTGAACGAGTATATTGTCAGCAGCAAACACCCAGTGCTCCTGCCACCTATTTAAACGTTTCGTGCCCCACCCAGCAACTCCACCCCTCTCCTGACATCGCCCAAACCAAACCACTCTGGTTAGTTCACTCTCTGTGCTTGTGTGCATGCTCCCGACAGTGCCTGCTAGCCAGCTGGGCATCGCTGACTACATTGGTGGGTCCCGATAGCATCCTCAGGCTTTTGCCACAATCGTTATTAGTCCGGGGTTCTGCGCTCTCTCCCGGGTAGCAGCCACGATACTCCAAGCCGGGAATCAGGTGAGCAACGAGGGGCACCCCCTGCCCAAATGGCAGCCCCAATAAATCGGAGCTGACACTTGCTCAGCTGCACATATATTAATCAGTATCCTTTAGACCCAGTACTCTTTATGACTTCATCACTGAGCCTTGATGGCGCAGTGGTTAGAATGCGGTACTGCAAGCTACTTCTGCTGACTGCCAGGTACATGCAATTTGGCAGATCGAATCTCACCAGGCTCAAGGTTGACTCAGCCTTCCATCCTTCTGAGGTGGGTAAAATGAGGACCCAGATTGTTGGGGAAAATATGTTGACTCTATAAACCGCTTAGAGAGGGCTGTGAAGCACTGTGAAGTGGTATATAAGTCTAAGTGCTATTGCTATCTTAATTTAATGTGATTTTATTTAAAATACAATTTAGAGGCCACTCAGCTCCTAACCACTCTGGAAAGAAAAAAGGGAAGAGGAAAGGAAGTGAGCAGCCCAAAGATAAGTTCATAATGAAAAAAATTATCTTGGCCCAAAGTTTGGGAGACTAGCCAACTCTTATAAAAGCTTCCTGAATATCATCAGGTGGGAATCATCCAGCTCTCTGTGGGATATTATTTCACAGCATGCACCTTGATAGAGAAGGCAGACCTCCTGGGTTGTGCTAGATGACACTACTTAATCAGTGGGATCCTAAGTGCTGCCACTCAGCCTGATCTCAGAAACAACTAGACACAAACAGTCCTTCAAATAACCAGGGTTTAAGCCATCAAGGGCTTTATACCAGAGGTGGGTTCCTACTGGAGCTCCCCGGTATGCAGCTCCGGTAGGGAGCGGCAGATTTTGCAACCGCTCCGGAACCCTCTCTGCCGGTCTACCCGGCACGTCGCCATTTTTTCCCCGTGATTTTCAGTGATTTCCAGGCGATTTTTGCTTCTGCGCATGCATGGAAGCAAAATCACGCTGAAATCTCGCAAGGGGACATGCGTGCGCGTGAGATTTCAGTGAGATTTTTCCTCCGCGCATGTGCAGAAGCAAAATTGCACCAAAATCTCATGCACGCGCACGTCCCCTCGTGAGATTTCAGCACGATTTTGCTTCTGCGCATGCGCAGAATCAAAATCATACGAGGGGGGGTGCGCGTAGCGAGCGTGTGCACCCCCAAAGTGTGGAGATGCGCGCGCATGGCTCCGGCAGCAAGGTAAGCGAGCAACCCGCCCCTGCTTTATACATTATAATCAGCATCTTGAATTGTGTCTATAAGCCAACAGGTAGTCAGGGCAGTATCCAGTTTGTCAAGCAGTGAAGTCACATGGGTGTTAAAAGGCTTGTCCATCACTACCTGCATTCGGAACCATCTGTAACTTCTGGGGGATCTTCAAAGGCCACTCCATGTGGAATGTGTCGCAGTAATCCATTCATGAGATCACTGAGACATGAGTGACTATCTGAAAATTTCCTAGTCTAAGAAAGGTCATGGGTTTTTAAATTATTGTACTTGTTTTTAATGTTTTTATGCTTTTGTATTTGCAAATGTTGTTAAGCCGCCCAGAGTCCTTTGGGAGTTGGGCGGCATACAAATGCAATTAAATAAATAAAAATAAATAAATAAATAACTGATGCACTACATGTACCCATCCAAGAGCTCCCTTGGCCACAGCTGCCATCTGCTCTTTTAGCAGGACTTGTGAGTCTAAGACAACCTCCAAATTGTGTACAGAGTCTCAGATAGGGAAGTGCAACAGGACAAAAAATAGAAAATCCCCAAACCCAAGGGGCTCAAATATCTTCAGCCATTCAATCTTGTCCGAACTGAGCCTCTGTTTCTCTCTCTGCCAGGTCTGCACAGCCTCTAGAGTAGACACTTGGACAGGACCTCAATGGCATCACTGAGTTAACCCAGCATCAAGATTTATAGCTGAGCATCATCAGTCTATTGATGATATCAGACCTCAAACTGATAAGACTAGCTCCCCCAGAGGTTTCATGTAGATGTTAAACAAAAGGGGGAAACACATCAATCTTTCCAATCTAGTCATGCTGCTAATCAAAGAAACCTAAATACTGTGAGGTTGGACTTACTTTGCTCTTATCTTCGGTAAAATTGGAACACAGTCATCACTTATCCCGGCTGTATTTTATGTATGCAATTCCAGATAAGGAAACAGCTTTCTACAAGTTGCATAATTTGCTAGTCAACCCTGTCTTATGTGACAGCTAAGCAAAGCCATTATCTTGGCTTGGCTTGCCTGAGGAAGGGCGTTATTCTCTGGGCTACATCTTTACTGTCACCTTGCAGCTCCAACAGCATCCATAGCAAACTGCCATGAGACCAAAATGGCAGCGCATGCTGTATTATCATCAGTCAAATGCCACATTATGTCCTGAGAGCTGCTGCAAGGAAGGAAGGCATAGCCTTTGCATGATGATTTTGTCATGTGCCCTCTCCCCCCTTGTCCATCCCTACCAATGGACATACACACTCCTCACTCAAAGCAAAATTTTCTTGCCACCCCCAACCAAGCAGTGGGCTTTGGGGGGGAGGGACTTAATATAGACATAAAAGGCTGCTATATTTAGGAATGCTCATGAAAGCAAATGCTCCAACCATTAACCTTCAAGAAAAGCAAACCTGGTCCGGTGCTTGAAATATACCACAGTCAATATTTCCCCATGACAAATCTTAGTAATGAATAATTAAGGCTTTAATATAACTTTTTGTGAAAAATCCTTATTTTGCAAAGGATGGCCTTTAACCTACTTCAGCATTATTATGCTTTATTAATAAGAGCTGAGGTGAGAAGTTGATGCAATAAATGTTTTTTTTTTTTTTTGATAGCCGATTGGAATCATTCTGGATATTCGACTCGGTTTCTTTTCTGACTTTAAAAAGAGCCCCTGCTGGAGAGCTGTATGAACATTTTACAAAGGAAGATTCAACCTGGAACAGGCTTGTGTATCACAATTTGTTTGCCTGAGGTCAAACAAGAGTTTTGTCCCTCCTAGTTAATGTCTTAGAAATAAATCATTCAGCAAATGCAGATGTCAGAGCTTTGAAAATGAAAAGTTTAATAGTTTCTCTCAGGATTAAATTGGAATTGAGTGGATACTATCCTTTTAAATGTTGAAGTGTGTTTTTTCTCCTCTGCTGTCAGGAACCAGGATTTTCCCACAACCCATAATTTTTTTTTCTTCAGTAAATTCCACTGAAGTAAGGCAGGGATAGCATGCAAGGATATTATTCTGTTTCTTTCCTAATACTGAATCACATGACACCTCTTGCTTTTTCTGTTTAAACTGAAAGCCTTTGATTTTCCTTGTGTTACAAAAGTATAATTTGCCATGAATGAAGTTCCTTGGTTGATGGAGCACCTTTGGATCTTGTTCAACAATTTTCCAGTGTGGCACTTGGCCATTTATGGCTCCTCCTTCAAGAAGAATCAGGAAGGAGTGGAATCTCAAAATAAAAGTAGACATCAAGCTACTTTGTCCGTGCCCCCCCCCCGATAGAATTAATAAAATATCAGGATATAATATTTTCAACATGTCCGCTGTCTATCCTGTTAACTCTCTTCACACTTTGGATACCATACATCAGTAACCAGCCTAAGAACAGAGCTTTATCTAATTTCCCTCACAAGGAATGAGACCAAAGGGCTGTAAAGCACAGAGGCTAAGTGATACAGCAATCTTGCCTGTAAGATGTGTTCTCCAAAGTATAAGCAAGAGAATGGCAGCCATAACATCTTTTTGTGGGGTTTTTTCTCCTACATTACTATCAATATCTACATACGAAGGAAATTTATAAATCAGCTTTGGGTTTGTCAGAGGTATCAATCTACAGCTCCCCAAATTCCCAATCAATAGTGACTATGCCATCTGATAATCTATAAACTTCTGAAGAATAGCAGATTAGGTAAATTTGCAGCAAAAGACTAACTGAAGTAAGGAAAGAAAACAGAAATGGTTTCTGTGTGAGGGTAAATCAAATAATACATTCAAATATAGGAAACAAGTGGAAGAATTATTAGTATAATCTGTTTTTTCTTCATGATAGCATTCTACAAACCAATTTCCCCATTTTTTGAGAATGATCCTCACCTTACTGGTGGCCAACAGTCACCAGTAATTTGAATTTAAGCCATTCATATTTGTACCTCTTCCACATTAATTACCAAATTCTCCTTTAACAAATTTGCCACAAGGAAAGCATATGCATTTGATGCATATAATACTTTAAGGATGAAGTAACTGCACAACTATTATCTGGAGAATAATTTGTTAAGCCTGTCACTTTATGTTTATAAAAGCTTTTTTATATAATATATTGGTCTCTTGATACATAACGATGTAATCCCAAATGAATGACATGACAAAATAAAGGATCGCTTAGCACTGGAGGACTGTATTTGAAAAATATGTTATGAATTAATCCTAACTCGTAGAAGTAGTTCACATGTTATCTCTAGATAAACATGTGGACCACATTACAGGTAGTTCTTGACTTATGACCTGTCACTTAGTGGCCATTTGAAGTTACAGCAGACCTCTCCCTCCCGAGAGCTGCTTATGACATGGTCTTGAACTTACTGCTGCTGCTTGCCCTTATGACCAACTACAGGGATGCTGCTGTTCTCCCCCACCTATATCCCCATCCCTTCCTCACTCGATCCCGGCAGTCCTTGGGCCTGTCTCCCACCCCAACAGACCCCACACCCTTCTCTTCACTTACCTTCCAAAGATCTTCTGAGCTCTGGAGTTTGGGTTAAGGAAGCACAGCAAGCCACTTCATTGCTCAGTCATGTGGCCTGATCCCAGAAGCGACTGCTATTTTTTGAGTGGCCACACTGAATTGTGGTCATATGGAAAATGGCGGTTGCTTCTGGGATTATGCCATGTAGCCCAGCAGTAAAGTAGTCCATTCTGTTTCCCTAACATGGTCTGTGCAGTGCTGCCCCAGATCTCCCAAGGCTTCGCCCACTCCTTGAGCCACCTCTTCTTCTGCTTCCTGCCCCTCACAGTCCTTGGACCTGCTTTCATTGCCCCCAATGGATCCCCACAGTCCTTTCCCCCCATTGCTTGGGCCTCCTCTGTGCCCTCTGTAACTCACCAGGCACTTTGACAAAACTGGAAAAATTGGGGATTTTGAAGATAGCCAGGCCAGCTGATTAGCTATGTCTAGGGGGATTTAACTCTTTTTATAATCCTTCAATTGGGATACTTTGCTTCCCTTCTTCATCAACCTACTCCTTCTCCTTGGATAAATTTCTATCCCATTTTGTCCTCCTTTTTCTTTGCTTCCTTTCTCAGCACAACAAACCTTTCTGTTTTAACCCATTCCTATCCTTTTTTTTTCCTTTTTTTTGAGTGGAAGGACAGAGGATAATACATATATGTTTCTATGCGACAGAGTGCTTTGACAGAGAATGACTGGAACAGTCTATGCAGAGTGATTAATCAATTTATTTTATAAATGGAGCACCTGATTTTACAAACAATGGAAACTAATAATTATCAGTTCAATTCATTAATATTATTATGAAATTATTGTTATTATTTCTCACTGTTTTGTTTTGTTTTTTGGAGCATGGCTACTGATACATGCATATATACAGTATATAGCAGTGATGGCGAACCTTTTCAGCACCGAGTGCCCAAACCGGAACACGCGTGCATGTGCATGCATGTGAGCGCGCTGGAGCGCTGGAAACAAAAAAGACCAGCTGGCCAACGCATGAATGCCTGTTTTCAGGCCGTTTTTTGGGCCATTTTTAGGCTGTTTTCAGGCCGTTTTCAGGTGCTCCGGCACCTGCAAAGACCAGCTGGCCGGTGCGCATGTGCGTGCCGGAAACCAGAAGAGCAGCTGGCAATGGAACGCGTGCCCACAGAGAGGGCTCTGTGAGCCACCTCTGGCACGTGTGCCATAGGTTCGCCATCACAGGTATATAGAAACATACATTTGCTTGAAAAAAAGGTAGGAGAGCAACATCTCCAGGAATGTTTTCAAATGAAGCTGACAGCCATAGGCTAACTAACTGGGGAAATGACCCTACCTAGACCTTTTGTCTGTGTTCATAATTTTTTTCTTTTTTACCCTTCCTTGAGAGCTTTGGGACATGTGTTGAATACAGGTCATTTTTCTTTCAGATAAACATCACTCTTGCATATTTAAATCAATATATGAGAATTGATAGATACAGGTAGACATCTGAATCTATAAAATACAATAGATGTTGTTGACAGCAATATACTAATAAATTGCATTCCAGAGGAAAAATGGATTACATTGTGATGTCTTTTTCCTTTCTATCAAAATTAGAGCTTTTTTCAGCTGGTAGAAAAACTGAATTGAGCATGCTCCAGTTCCATCATGTCCACACTGAGGTTGTTCAAATAATATACTGTATGTTTTCCTCCAGACATTTGCAAATTGAGATTTGTGAATGGTGAATGCCCATCTTTTTTTAGGCACTACCTGACTCTGTGATTTCTTCCCCAAACCCCAAAAACTTTAACCTTAGACTGTCTACAATCGACCTCTCCTCGTTTCTAAGAGGTCTGTAAGGGGCGTGCATAAGCGCACCACTGTGCCTACCGTCCCTGTCCTACTGTCCTATTGTCCTCTTTTATCGTTACTTTTTACTTATGTTTATACAAATTACTACTATCCTATACATGTTTGACAAATAAATAAATAAATAAATAAATAAATAAATAAACAAACAAACTTGCACAACCAATTTGTTCAACATTGAATGACTCTACTGCCATAATTACACCTCAAAATAAATCAAGTAGGAATTTGTGCAAGGTGGTAGTGTTAATTAGTGTGTTCCTTGAGAAATGTCTACTCTTCCATATGCTTTTCATCCTTTTGAGGGTTGCTTTCATTCAAGTTTGTTTGAAGAATGAGAAAAAATAAATGTGAGCTTTAAGAAGACTTTTTGTCTTATAATAGTAAGCAATTCTTCTTTTTCCTCCATTCTTTTACCATTTGATGATTTCTGTGTCATCGTGTTGTTTTTGACCCATAGCAACCACATTTTTTTCCATGATAATCCATCTTGTTGCTGGTGGTCCTATTCTTTTCTTTCCTTCCACATTTCTCTCTTAGGGTCTTTTCCAGAAAACTAGGTCTTCAAATAATGTGTATAAGGTAGGATAATTTGAGCTTGCCCATTTCTGCATTCTCCATACTAAATTTTTGAAGGATCCTGAGGGAAGATTTGGATCTCTGCTTCTGCAAAGATCCAAATCTAATTCAGAACATGTGTGTAACACTACCACAAGCATCTAAAAGCAGCTGTATCTTTTCTTCACTCTACAGCAGGGGTGTCAAACTGGCAGCCCATGGGCCGGATGTGTCACACACAGGCCACACCCACCCCAGCTCCACAAATGGGGAAAACGTCACGAAATGTCACGTGAAGGCAACATGACGCAGCAAGTTTAACACCCATGCTCTACAGGGATGCCTGCTGCAACTGGTACAACTGGTATGAGCTGAGGTGGCGCAGTGGTTAAAAGCAGCACTGCAACCTACTTCAGCTGACTGCTAGTTCAGCAGTTCAGCTGTTCAAATCTCACCGGCTCAAGGTTGACTCAGCCTTCCATCCTTCTGAGGTGGGTAAAATGAGGACCCAGATTGTTGGGGGCAATATGCTGAACTCTGCAAACCGCTTAGAGAGCGCTGTAAAGCACTATGAAGCAGTATATAAGTCTAAGTGCTATTGCTATTGCTATTGCTACACATTCCTGAGAAAGGATGCATTTGGTTAAAGTACTCCTGACAGGGGCCATGAACATGCCCACACATGGATCAAATCACCTTTTGCCTGTCAAATATGGATTGCTGTAAAGCCTTGTGCACACAGTGATATAAATAACAAACAATGAACATGCAAGAAGACATCTTTGATATTCTTCAAGAAGAAAAGAAAAGATTAGTATATTTTCCTAGCCTATTCTTGATGTGACATTTTTCTCTTATCTCCATCTTTTTACACACCTACCAATCATGCTGTTTTTCTTTCAAGATAAGCACCATTACACAACATGTAGAAAAGTAGTAAGAAATAGCAAGCAAAAAAAAGACAGGAGCTAAGAGAAACTAACTACTAGACTGTACCAACGCCATTTACTATACCTTCTTTTTCCTAACCTTACAAATCATGTTTGCTCCCACTGTATCCATAACGTGCTTCACATATTGTCCTTTATTCTTTAAATTTTCCACCACTCTAATGAACCTCAATCCCTTGCAATTGCTAAATTTGTGGTCAGTCTAGAAATAATCACTGTATGTCCCAGCAACTATTAAACTATTTAAAGCTAAAGTTCTGAGTATGATGTTATATGTTGCTCAGCTGTATCTCTACATGTCTTCTAACTTGGAAGCAATTCCATTTTTTTAAAAAAAATTATCTTTTTACAAGTCTACTACTTAATCTCTAATGTTTTAATAGAGCTGGAGCTAGGTTGCATTTCCCTTGGGGCCCAATTAAGATTTTGTCATCTCAGATTTCGGCTGAAGCAAATCCATTGGGAACTTCCTTGGTCCACCTCACCTCGCTAGACAGGTTCTCTTGTACTGTGAGAAGACGAATTAATGATGATATGACATAGCACAGTCTTTCTTTGCCAGCCTTATCTGCTTCAGGCATCAATGAAACTTCAGTTGAACTCAAGCAGAGCATTTGGGATTTAGACACCTGAACACAATAGAGCCAATGCTGCCCATCCCTTTTATAGTACAATTGCCTTCTTTGTGTGAATTGCCCCTAGATATGTCTTTAATATTCTACTTGCCCCTCATGAGTGACTATTTACCCTGGCCCAAATTGGCCCACTATCTATTAGGGCACAACTGGTAGATATGTGAGTCTCCCATGTGAAAACTGCACTTATTCCTGTTCAGATATGAAAGAAAAAACTGTTTCTCATGTGTTGATAAAATATCTATTACCATATACACCCAGGAGCGATCAACCCTAACATTTACAATTACATTAGTTGCCTTTATGACCAAGAGACCATTAGCCTTCTTTGGGTGACCATTCTTCAAAAAACTCTATGAGGGTTGCAAAATTTCTGCCAACATCCAAAGCTCTTAGAAGCTGTCTGGTTTCTCCATCAAGTTCTTGATTCTGTTAATGATTTCAGGATTTTCTTGCACCTTTTAAAATTTTAAAATTATACTGTATTTCTTTTGTTGGTGGTCTTTTTTTATTATGTTTGGTCTCCATAAATAAACTTTAATTGATAGGCTATCGTCATTAGGTCCTGTGCAGAACACATTGGGCAGTGACTGTTTTCCAGTGGTTTCAATCATTTGCAGCATTTTTGGTATTGTTCCAAGAGAAATGAATAATCTTAAAATCTTCCTTAAGTGTCTGGCGTCAAGTTTTCTGAGGCCGGTCTTGTTTACTCTTTCCTCCAGGAGGGTATCCAACATAGTGCAACTTTTGGATGCCGGTCTTTGGGCATATATAAGATATGGCCAACAAGCAACATTCAAGGTTAACTCACAGTTCTCAATAGATATTCTAAATCTGATCTTCATAGTAACTCTTCATTAGTGATGTGGTTGCGATATGAGATGAGAAGGATTCTTCTCAAACAGCATTGTTGGAAAACATTTAACTGTTTCATCATCTTGGTTGTACACTATGTTTCACAAGCATATATTGCAGTTGGTATGACAACACTCTTGCAGAGTTTTATCTCTGTGGTAGTACTTATGGCTGCCATAGAAAAACATGCATTGAAACATAGCCACTGTCATTCCTATTTGATAGTCAATATCCTTATCTATACCTCCATCAATAGACATAATGCTATCAAGATAAGTAAATTGCTGGACTTGTCCTACAGCTTGGTCAGGGACTATATAGGCATATTATCTTGAGTGCTTCCAACTTGCATAAACTTGGTCTTCTCAAAATTCGCCACACAGCCCCAAGGACAGAGCACCTGCCCTTCTTCCATAATATGAGATCAGGAGAACTTTAAAAGGTTAAGTGTGGAGTGTGATGGGCATGTGGGGAGGAGGCCCAAGCACTGCAGGTTTTTGACAGGGAGAGATGGGGAGAGAGGTGGAAGAGTGCTGCAGCAACCTGTGGTGGGTTGTAAGGGCTTATGACTGAAAGCCCTCTGCAGCCACCATAACTTTGAAATGGGGTCAATTGTAACTTTTAGGGGGTCTGCTGTAATTTTGAATGTTCATTAAATGGCCTATCACACCTCAAGGTTTATCTGTACCACACTAGTGAGGCCACACTTGGAATATTGCATCCAATTCTGGCCAATAAGATACAAAAAAGATGATGAGATTCTAGAAGGTGTACAGAAAAGAACAGCAAAGATAATTAGGGGACTGGTGGCTAAAGCACACGATAAACAGTTGTGGGAATTAAATATGTCTAGTCTGAGAAAGAGAAGAACTAGAGGTGAATGATAGCAGTCTTCCAATATTTGAGGGGCTATCACAGGGAAGAGGATGACAACCTATTCCCAAAGCACCAGAGGTCAGAACAAGAAGCAATGCATGGAAACTTATTAAAGAAAAATCTAATCTGGAACTGAGGAGGAATTTTCTGACAGTGAGAACAATTAATCAATGGAACAGCTTGCCTCCTGGAGTTGTGTGGACTCCATCACTGGAGGTCTTCAAGAAAAGATAGAATATCTATTTGTCTGGGATGCAATAAGGTCTCCTGCCTTACACAGGGGGTGCAAAGTCCCTTCCAGCCCTGTGATTCTAAGAGGTTAATATCTGAAAATCAGCTCTACTCACTACTTTTGGAGCCTGGAAACTATGTCAAAAACTTGTCTAAAATTGAAAGCACTGACAGAGGCAGAAGAATGGAGCGAGGCCTTTCCTCTTCCTCTTGCAATTCTTGCTGAATTGAGTTGCTATCAGAGCCAAGATGAATTGGATTGAAAGCTAAGCACATTTGACATTTACTGTGCTGTAGGGAAAAAATGTAGTTGGATAGGTCTAAGCTGAATTGAGACAATGCTCTATGTGATTTCAGTGGAAATGAACAACCATCAAGGTTAATGGCTATTGATAAAGCAATGCTCCATGAAGTTGTCCAATCACCTTTCAAAACGATGGCCAACCTCTCATTTTATGGCAACCTATTCCACTGTTCCTATTCTGTAAAAAATTAGTTCAAGCACAAACCTCCCCAAATTAGTATTAATCAGGCCCCCAAGTTCAAATATTGTGAAGGAATATTCTCCCCATTCCAATTCTCCATGCCCTGTTTGAAAACATTTGATTAACACATGTGGAAAATTGTGAACTATGGGGGATAATCACAGTATGATTGGATGAATGCAGTGGTAAGCTTTGTCCTGACTCTTTACTCTTCCTGGTCCTGTCTGCATTTTGGAGGTTTCAAAGAGCCACATTCAAGAGCCAAAGGGACCAACTGAATAGAACAAAGTTGTATAGAGCAGTGTTGGTCAACCTTAACCCTCTTTAAGATGTGTAGATTCCAAAAATTGCCCAGCCAGCATGTTCCTCAACTGGAGTCCCCCAACCCAGGAGTTGAAGTTGTTATTGTTGTTGAGAAACACTGCTCAAGAGGAGAAACTTTTCCATCCTTGTGCCTGCCACAACCAGTCACCATATTCATATGCTACAGTATACTGTCAAACCTGGCACGTCTTGTGGGTAAAGCAATTGTAGAGCTATGTAAAGTTGTAAAATTGGGTGCAACTCCTTTAACTGTTGCTTTGCTTAGCAATGGAAATTCTGGTCTCAATTGTGATCATAAGTCAAGGACTATCTGTACATTCAAGACACAATTCTAATCATAGGAGCATGGACAGAGAGGTAGAAGGGCAGATCTGACCTACTAAGCCTCAAAAGCAATTCTTGAATGAGCACCAAAATCAGATGTCAGTATCAGATGTGCAGCAACACAGTCACCCAGCTCCCCAAAAGTCTCTAACCAAACTTAGTAAGTAGTGTGAAGGCAGCAGCTTGGTCTTTTCCCCAATATGTATGAACATAACCAGTTTCTCTATAACAGGAATCATTCTGTGATCTCCTCTGTTAATCACTGAGCTGCCTCTCAATTTACCATCTTCTCTGCCTCTGTTCTCCATCCTGGTTTCTCATTAAAGGGATAGGAAGCCAGTTATTGTAAGTCTCTCTCTCTCTCTCTCTCTCTCTCTCTCTCTCTCTCTCTCTCTCTCTCTCTCTCTCTCTCTCTCTCTCTCTCTCTCTCTCTCTCTCTCTCTCTCTCTCTCTCTCTCCCTCTCCCTCTCCCTCTCCCTCTCCCTCTCCCTCCCTAAGTCATTTAGCACTTTAAGGACTTTCTCTATGTTCAGTTCTCATTGGAAGATTTGAGGCCTTCCCTGAATCTTTCTCTTCCCATTTTCCCCCTTTCTTATATTCAACAGAATTTGTCTGAGACATCTGATACCCCTGAGAGAAGTTACAACCGTTCATATTCAAAGCTACACAGTTGCTCCGGGGTATATGGTCATACCTAGCATCTATCCAGAGTTAGATAATAGATTATGACATAATACAAAATGTCATGTATCACTCCCTGTGCTGTCATTTCACTGTGCTATACAGTGTCACTCAACAGGGGCTATCCCTGAGTGTGAAGGAACACAGTGGCTCATGTGGTTAGGATGCTGGCTTGACGAGCAGTAAGCTTGCGTTTGAGACCCGAGTGCTGCTGTAGGGCGGGGTGAGCTCCCGTCCTACACTCCAGCTCCTGCCAGGGACATGAAAGGAGCCCCACAACTAGGCTTATCCTGGGCAATGATGATGTCACCGGCTTTCAACTCAGAAGCGCCTCAGTGCCTCTGACATGAGTGCGATGCAATCTCTGAGTATATGCCAAGCTTTTCAAACGAAGGCATCACATTGGCAGCTTCGCCCTTGTTGAAGGTGCTGAGGATCCTGGTAAGAACTGAAATGATGACCCAGCAGGTTGCAGGTTGTCTCCTAGGCATTTAAAATTAAGTTTAACAACAGCAGAGATCTAACAAGTTTATTTGCTCAGAATGTTTTCTCTTGTACCCTCGGTCCTTTGCCTTCTTGATGGGGAGGAGGGAGGGCAGCAGGAATCTCACCTCTGGATAAAGCACTGTGATGTCATCACCCACCCTGTATTCTGCTCCTGTAGGCCATAGAAGCATTCATTACGCATTAAGGTGACAGAGACTGGCATTCTGCTTTGCAGCTCACCAGGTTTATATTGCATTTTTGCTTTCTGTATTTATTTTTGGCATCCAAATCGGGGGGCAGACAGGTTGCTGGAAGTCTGTGAGTCTGTCAAAATAATATCAAAGACACAATGGTGGATAACAGTACAGTTATCTCGCATGTTGAATTGTCCCATAGCGAGTTGCCTCATTTGCAAGTTGGAAGGAGCAAGTCGGCCAGGGTGAGTTATCCCATTCTAGCTTTTTTTAATCTAAGAAGTTGTTGGAAGCTATTGAAGAAGACTCTTGAGGATACCATGAACACCCAAGAAAACGAAACAAATGGCTCACCAAACAAATCAACCCAGAATTCTCATTTGAGGCATAAATAATCAGGCTCATATTATGCTACTTCAGACACATTATGTGAGCACCTACCGTAGCTCTGGGAAATGTGGAAGTAAAGAGAAGAAGGGGCTGGCCAATGGCAAGTTGGATAGACTCATTCACAGGCATGATTGGTGTACCATTGGAAGACTTGAAGGACCAGGATGAGATCAGATCATCCTGGAAAAGATCTATCTAAGAGACTGCTAAGAGTTGACATTGACTTGATGGCACACAATCAATTAATCAGTCACAATCACATTTTGAATATTGTATTCTATTTTGATCTCTTTACTTCCAAAAGGACATTTGAAACAGAAAAAATGGAAGAAAGGGATTTTTAAAAATCAAGCTAGACTACATGGAGAGCCATATATAGTTTTCTTGGCAGTAACAGAGGTTTTTTTTGCAGATACAGATTTTCTGATGATCTATCAAATATTAATCAGATATGGTCCTATTTTTTGCTAAATCAGCCAAAGTTTCTAATTACTGTCACTTACTGTGACAAAACAGCAGAAAAGGAGTGACAAAAATTATCAGTCAAAATGCAACTCTCTTGTGATGAAAGATTTACAATTTGGGGGCTTTGGAATAGGAAAACCAAAGTGAATGGGCGCATAGAAGTGAATAAAATTAAGTGGGATATGGATAATAATGTGTTATTTGACCAAATTGTGAAGGATCACATTGTCGGTGGCCATGAGTTATAATGACCTCTAAATCTACTATGATGTTAGATAATTTTATGCTGAAAATAGATAAATTTTAACAGATGCTGCAGATCATTACAACTCAGAGGAAGATAGGAATGCCATCTTAGCATCTTTCTTTGAACGCCACTTACTATATGACTGTAACAAGAGCATTGTGTAAAAGTAAATAGCGCCCAGTGCTCTTGTGGGCCCAGGGAGAGAGATGTGGAAAAGAAAACGAAGGGGCCAAGTCTCCAGAATGGGGAAGGTACTAGCATCATTAAGCTTTGCTCAACAATGCCTAAAGTTGATGCCAGAGTACTCTCTCCAGTGGTGGTAATCTGCCAGTTCGGACCAGTTCAGGCGAACTGGTAGCGCCGGGCAAACTGGTAGTGCCGACTGAGGGTGGGGTTGGGGGGTGACGTAATGCCATCCTATTTAGCTACATTTTTGTGGCTGGATGCATGCACGGAAAGCATGTGCGCCGGTAAAGAGCATGCATGGGAGGCTGTGCACATGTGCGGAGGCGGGCACGCGCTCACATTTGCGAACCAGTAGAGAAGGTAAGTGAATACCACCCCTGACTCCCTCTATTACTTCTGAAGTCTTGTGCTGTAGCAGAATACTTGAACCTTTACACACATGACAAATATAGAAACAGAGTGGGACATTAATCATAAACGCCATCTTGGGTGTTTTTAACCATCCATGAATACTTCTCTATACATTATCATATGGCTTTCTTGGCAGTACAGCACACTCTCTGAGATACGTATTGAAAAGTTAGTAGCATCTAATGAAAAAGAACTCTTAACTCCAGGTAACTGCAACCAGTCAGAATAAACAGAAATTGGGGGATTTCTTAGACTATGATTAAGCTAACTTCTGATGTTTTGATTATTCTACTGTGCCGCTATGAAAAGATAATTCAACAGGGCACTTGTGAAAAAAAATATGTTATATTAAACCTATGGACCTAATCACAAAGTTTCCCCTCCCAAATTCCTAATAGACTATATTTTCTATTACAGACAGTGATTCTGTAAGTTTGTTCCATGCTCTGTGTTTTGTTGCCTGAGCTTATAAAGAAAGCATTCCAATTCCCAATGAAGTATTTTTTATCTCAAGAACACTTCTCGTCAAATTAAGTGAATACACAATGGTGTGGCTGTATTTGTTGAGCACATTTGTTTGTGTGTTCAGAGGGGGAAGCGGGTTTCAAACATAGAGGGACTGAGAATAATAGCAAGAAGGAAGGATGAGTTTATCAGCAACCTTCTGAGAAAGAAAAGTAATTCCCATATGACAGGCAAACCTGACAATTTTACAACTCCCAGAATTCCTGAGCCAGCCATGCAGTCAGCCATGCTGGCTCAGAGAATCCTGGGAACTGAAAGTCCAGAAATCTTAACGTTGCTAAGTTTGGAGACCCTGCTGTATGAGAAAATACAGCTTATTTATTTATTTATTTATTCATTTATTTTGTGAGATTTATATACCGCCTCACAGTGCAAGCACTCTCTAAGCGGTTTACACCATTAAGCAATGTATATTTACATTGCCCCCAACAATCTGGGTCCTCATTTTACCTACCTCGGAAGGATGGAAGGCTGAGTCAACCTTGAGCCGGTGAGATTTGAACCGCTGATCTGCGGATCATAGTCAGCTAAAGTGGCCTGCAGTACTGCCTCTAACCGCTGCGCCACCTCGGCTTAGTTTTCCAGGATGAGAGGTTCTGCCTCCACTACGAGCAGTATTTAGCCCTGGAATCCCAATGGCTGGATCAATAGCTGAACCTATTACCATGGCAACTGTACAGAGCAACTCATTTCCACATGCATGATGAACACAGTATTGATTCTTCAGCATCTGAAAATGCCATTTCCTTGGAATCCAAAACATGGATGACGGGATTCTGGTTGAGGGAAAATCCTGCAGATGGCAGGGTCATTATTGGTGACGGAAGAGCTTACACTTTTTAGAGCAATAACCTCCAGCAAGAGTCTGCGCTCAGATCGCTAAGACAAATGACAGCACTGGGGGTGTTCATTAGGGCTCCTCGTTAGTTTCTGACAGCCAATTAGCTATGGTCAGGAAAAATGCACATTCTTGGCCTTTTCATTGTTAGCATCCGATACAAGGTAGCTGTATTTGTAATGCAGATAAACTGGCTGTTGTAACAATGATGCTTAATAATTATCTGTTGGTGACCTCCAAGCTTTGGTATGGCATGCAGCATGCCTGGGAAGCAAATTACCTGCTATACACAAGCTTGAAAGAACAAACATAGAGAACATGAAAAATAAAACAAGGTTGGGGAAAAGAACTTTGATAATTTAGAGCCTCTGCATTACGACAAATCTGGCTGCATAAGAATACTGTGATGATTTGCATACAGGGTTGGCTAAGAGTATTTGAGCATCTTATGCTCAGGAATTGAAATACGGCCTCGTCTTTGGTTCTTAGATCACCAAGATTTGTGTCAAAAAAGATGATCAGCTGTAGCTTAGTGATAAAACACATGTTTTACATGCAAGAGGTCCATAATGAATTCCTCAGCCATACAGGTTTATCATAAGATTCAACCATTCAGTTGCAAGTTTACCCAGCCATACTCCAGATCTCCTCCAAAGCATGCTACCAAATTGTAACTTCTAGTATGATAAAGGAAGAAAATTATTATATGGAGGTGCATAATCAGGGGTGGGTTCCTCCCGGTTCGGACCTGATCGTCCAAACCATTAGCAACCCACTGGTGATGTAATTTTGGCGTCACAGATCCAGTTCTGTCTGTGCCGGCCCGTGCTCGCCACCATCTTTTTTTCTGAATTTTCGGCCAATTTTCCTGTGTTTGGATGGCTTCACAGCATTCTGTGCTTTGAAAAAAGCCCTCCCGCCTGCCCCTGGGTTAATACTGACCTTTATTTCTTCACCCAAGGCATAACTGATGAGCTCCTCAGCTGTGTTTCGGGCTAAATCCTCCTTCTGAGCATGTGTGGAAGTGAAATCGTGCAAGGGGGCGCGTGCGCATCCACGCAAAACGTCACGATGCGAACCGGTGGCGAATGTAAGTGAAACCCACCCCTGGGCATAATCAGTATTGACCATGATTGTTTAAGTAAAGCTTATATTTTAATTAAGCTCAATGTAAGTATTAATTAATTTAAAGTCACCTTATCCCTATTTACTTCTTAATCATCTTGGAGTATAACCCTTTTCAGTATACTGAAAGTTCAATCTCTCTCTCTATCTCTCTATCTCTCGCTCGCTCGCTCGCTCGCTCGCTCACTCTCTCTCACTCTCACTCGCTCTCGCTCTCTCTCGCTCTCTCCCCTCTCTGGAGAAGGCTCTAAAGCCAGGAAAGGTGGAAGGATGAACAGTAGCAAAGTGGATGGACTCAGTTACACAGTCCATGGGTGCACCTTTGGACAATTTGAAAGACCATGTTGGGAAAAATTCATCATGAAGAAATATCTATCTATGTGCTCACTAAGAGACAACAACTTTATGGCATGTAATCAATCAAAAAAGATCCACAGGTGTTTTTTCAAAAGACAACTGGTCTTTCTTTGCTTTTCCTTGAAGATGTTTCACTCCTCATTCAAGAAGCTTCTTCAGTTCTGGAGAAAAACTGAACAGAACAGAATAGAACTGAAGAAGCTTCTTGGATGAGGAGTGAAACATCTTCAAGGAAAAGCAAAGAAAGTCCAGTTGCCTTTTTAAAAAGCACCTTTGGAACAACCATGACCTGGATGACTGAGACTCTCCATAGACAATCAATCAACAGTTGAACAGAAATATCCAAAATCGTTTAGACCAGACCTGGACATTCTATGGCCCATGGGCAATATGTGGCCCTTCGGCTGTTCCTATTCAGCCCTCCACAACAGTCCAAGTTTCGCATATGGACCCTTGAGAAAATTAATTGCCCACTTAGATATTTCTCCTGGTCAAAAGTGCTAAAACTGGAGTGACTGAGCAATGACCATGAATGTTGATTCATAATAAGCTAAAACCACTGAAAATGCTCATTAATTCTGAAGGATGAAAGTGGCATTATGTAGCATTATTTACAAAAAATATCCTAAACAGTGCAGGGAAATAAAAATAAATGCAAGTTTCAAAGCTGTAGCTGAGCCATAAGGTCAATCCAGCATTTTAATAAGTGTTGTGCTCTTGCTTGAGGACAGAGGCAACTGCATTGCTTGCCTTTGTGACTGGCATGTGTTTTAAGTCTTCCACAAAACCTATTAAAGGAAAGCCCCATTGCCAGCAAAAATGTCAACTTGGATGACAAATATAAAGTGTCTGTGAAGCTGCAGTTGGTTAATTTTTTGTGATGATTTTCCTATGCTGACATAATGAGCCATAATTGGAATTACTGGTGAATGAAGTCATCTAAGTTTGCAACATCCTTTGTAATGTAAAGCCTAAGATTAGCACAATCAGATTGCGATTCTGGGTCTTTGCTTTGTTGTTTTATCTTCATGCTCCTTTTTGTACATGTATACGAAGTAAGGAAGGAGATTTCAGTTACATTGCAACAATTACCGTCTTGCCTTCACACACACACACACACACACACACACACACACACACACACACACACACACACACACGTGAACAGTATCATTTTACATCAGTTCCAACAATACAGTAAGCTCAAAAATATCATGAAGAGAATATGAAAATAAATCTTCAAGCAGACTGAGAATAAGATTGAAAATCAGAGGTCATTTTCGGAGGAGGTTAGTTTTGAAAAATGGTAATCTTGCCAAATAAGACATGCTAATGAGGAGGAAGAAAAATGCTTATTTTTACATTTAAAATAAAACACTTAGGGGTGTATGTATGGCACATAATGTGCAATTGGATTCTAAGAACAAAAATCCACTTCCAGTACCAGTGCAAACCAAGAAAACATGAAATGCATGGCCAAGTAAAATTAAACTGTCTATACCGATTAAATTAAACTGTAAAACCGAGCCTGACCGAACACTATTAAGAATTTACATCAGATCTTATTTAGTGGCGATAAGGGCGGCAAAACGATCTTATTTTTCCGCTCTTATTGCGTCCGCAGATTCTTGCCCAGCCGCCTTGTTTAGGGTGACTCGCTCCCTCCTTGCTAAAGGGGGGAGCGAGGAACACTTACAAGGCAGAGCTGAGGAATTCGCTGAGTTTCTGACGGATAAAGTCGCTCAGATTCGGTCAAACCTGGACTCTAGCTGGGCAGAGTCCATAGAGTTGACAGGGGCTAGTCTTAGTCCACCATTATGGGAAGAGTTTGGGCCTGTTTCTCCCGAAGATGTGGACAGAGCTGTGGGGGCGATGGGTACCTCCACCTGTTTATTGGACCCGTGTCCCTCCTGGTTGGTCTCGGCCAGCAGAGAGGTGGCATGCGGCTGGATCCAGGCGGTGGTCACCGCTTCTTTGAGGGAGGGATCCGTACCGCAGTCGTTAAAAGCTGCGGTGGTGAGACCCCTCCTGAAGAAGCCTTCCCTGGATCCAGCTGATTTGAAGAACTATCGTCCTGTCTCTAACTTGCCCTTTCTGGGGAAAGTTGTGGAGAAGGTGGTGGTTACTCAGCTTCTGCAGCTTCTGGATGAAACAGATCATCTAGATCCTTATCAGTCGGGTTTCAGGCACGGCTACAGTACAGAAACTGCCTTGGTCGCTCTGATGGATGATCTCTGGTGGGCCCGGGATGGGGGTAATTCCTCCATCCTGGTGCTACTTGACCTCTCAGCGGCGTTCGATACCATCGACCATGGTATCCTTCTGCATCGTCTCAGTGAGTTGGGGGTGGGAGGCACTGTTTTACGGTGGTTCTCCTCTTATCTCACCGACAGGATGCAGTCGGTGTTAACAGGAGGGCAGAGATCGTCCCCTAGGCCCCTATTATGTGGGGTGCCTCAGGGGTCAGTTCTCTCGCCCATCCTGTTTAACATTTACATGAAACCGCTGAGTGAGATCATCCGCAGGCATGGGGTGCGTTTCCACCAGTACGCTGACGACACCCAGCTGTACATCACCACCCCGTCTGATTTCAGAGAGGCAGTTGATGTAATGTGCCGGTGCCTGGATGACGTTAGGATCTGGATGGGGAGGAACAGACTCAGACTTAATCCCGACAAGACTGAGTGGCTTTGGATATTGCCTCCTAAGGACCATGACAATTGTCCCTCCTTGACGTTCGAGGGAGCTAAACTGACCCCCTCGGATCAGGCTCGCAACTTGGGGGTCCTCCTAGATCCACAGCTAAAATTGGATCACCATCTCTCCGCTGTGGCTAGGGGGGCCTTTGCACAGGTTCGTCTCGTGCACCAGTTGCGGCCATACTTGGAGAAGGAGGCTCTACTCACGGTCACTCATGCTCTTGTCACCTCGCGCCTGGACTACTGCAATGCGCTCTACATGGGGCTACCCTTGAAGAGTATCCGGAGACTTCAGCTGGTGCAAAATGCGGCTGCGCGTGCTGTGGTGGGTGTGCCAAGGTACACCCACGTGACACCTGTACTCTGCCAGCTGCACTGGTTGCCCATCGGTCTCCGGGTCCAATTCAAGGTGTTGATCACCATCTTTAAAGCCCTTCATGGCTTAGGACCAGGTTATCTCCGGGACCGCATTCTGCCTCATACTTCCCTTCGACCGGTTAGGGCCCACAGAGTTGGCCTCCTCCAGGTCCCATCGGCTAAGCAATGTCGCCTGGCGGGCCCTAGGGGGAGAGCCTTCTCTGTGGCAGGCCCCGTGCTCTGGAACCAACTTCCCCCAGAGACCCGAACTATCCCCACCCTACTGGCCTTCCGGAAAGCTGTTAAGACATGGCTTTTCCTGCAGGCAGGGGGTAGAGCGTAATCCATTTGAGCTCACCCCCAAGTATGTATGAAGTTGAATGGATGTTAGATGCTTTTAAGATTACGGTTTTAATTTTTATATTTGTTTTAATGCCTATTTATATTGGTTTCTTGTATTTTTTCTGTTGTACGCCGCCCGGAGTCCTCCGGGAGTTGGGCGGCATATAAGAAACACCAATAAATAAATAAATAAAATATATTTGTGAGTCTGTTTCCTCTATTGAAGACTGGGACACTGGTAGTCCTCAACTTACAACCATTTGTTTACTGACCATTTGAAGTTATAACAGCACTGAAAAAAGTGACTTATGACTGTTTTTCACAGAACTGTTGCAGCATCCCCATGGTCATATGATCAAAATTTGGATGCTTGGCACCTGGTTAGTATTTATGATAGTTGCAGTATTCCAGGGTTATTCAATCCTCTTCTGGTACCCATCGGCAAGCAAAATCAAAGGGAAGCCAGGTTCACTTAACAACTGTGTTATAAAATTAATGACTGCAGTGATTTACGTAAGAATTATGCCAAGAAAGGTTGCAAAATGGGGCAAAACTCACTTAACAACTGTCTCCTAAGCAACAGAAATTTTGGGCTCAATTGTGGTCTCAAGAACTACTTGTGCGTCGACTCCATTTATTATTTGTACTAATTTATTCTGGCCTGGCATCATATTTGGAATTTTTAAAACCCTTCTATAGCAATGTTTTTCTGGCTGCTGTAAGGAGTGTAGCCAGTCAACAAAGAAGCAAAGTAAACTAGTAGAAATGCTTGGTCTTCAAGACCATCCCTACCATTTCCCAGTTTTCATTTCTCATTTTCCCTGGGCAGATGGGCAGTCTTCCAAAGAAATAACTGAGATGTACGTTTTATTTTATTTATTTACTTGTTTGTTTGTTTTGTCAAGCATCTATTAGATAACAGATATAGGTATAAACATGGTTATTAATACATGAAATGGATACAAATATCTTACAGACCTCTTAGGAATGGGGTGATGCCAACAGTAGATAGTCTAAGGTTAAAGTTTTTACCATGTTATTTTCTAAGCATGAGTATGAGTTCAAGGGGTACCTGCCTTCTGCGATAGTATGCTTCCCAACCTTGTTAGCCTTTAGGAAAATTGGAAAACCTGTGATGCTTCCCCCAGGTGCTATGGCCAGGATGTTAGCTGCACCTGGCTTAAATGAAAGACGGGCCATTTTAGTGGGCTCTGGAACTCTATATCTTGCCATTTGTTCTGATGTTGTTGTTCCTGTTATAATCCTTTTTTATGCTTGTTTTAGGGCAGTGGTTCCCAAAGGGGGCGGTACCGCCCCCCAGGGGGCGGTGGGAACCCTTAGGGGGGCGGTGAGGGGCAAGGCTGATGACAGGGGGGCGGTGAGAGGGGCCAGGGGGGCGGTAGGTGATTCGCCAGGCTTTTCCCCATTAGTTTTTCCCCCACCAGTTTGCACTTCTAGGGGGGTGGGGCAGAGCGTACTGTGAGGCATACAGGTTCTTTGCTCCTTGCACCAGAGAGCAAATTTGTCCAAAGAAGCCCATTCTCAAAGGAAACAGCTCGATGCAGTTTGGGAGGTGATCGGGGGGGGGGGCAGAGCGTACTGTGAGGCATACAGGTTCTTTGCTCCTTGCACCAGAGAGCAAATTTGTCCAAAGAAGCCCATTCTCAAAGAAAACAGCTCGATGCAGTTTGGGAGGTGATCGGGGTGGGGTGGGGTGGGGTGGGGCAGAGCGTACTGTGAGGCATACAGGTTCTTTGCTCCTTGCACGAGAGAGCAAATTTGTCCAAAGAAGCCCATTCTCAAAGAAAACAGCTCACATTTTCTTTTAGAATGGGATGCAGTTTGGGAGGTGATGGGGGTGGGGGGTGGGGCAGAGCGTACTGTGAGGCATACAGATTCTTTGCTCCTTGCACCAGAGAGCAAATTTGCTTGTGGATTGGGGGAGGGGGAAGGAGGAGGAAAGGAGGAAGAGGAGAAGAGGAGAAAAAAGGAGGAAAGGAATGGAGGAAGAGAAGGAGAGATGGAGAAGGAGGAGGAGAGGGGGAGGAAAGGAGGAAGAGAAGAAGGAGAAGAGGAGAAAAAAGGAGGAAGAGGAGAAGGGAAGAAGAGATGGAGAAGGGGATGAGGGGGAAGACGAAAAGGAAGAAAGGAGAATGAGAAGGGAAGAAAACGAAGGAGGGAGGAGGAAAGAAAAAGAAAAGAAGGGGAGGGGAGGGGGAGCAGGAGAAGAAGGGGAAGAGGAAGAGGAAAGGAGAAGGAAAGGAAATTCTTCTTGCAAGGGCGAGCAATTAACAACTTGATCAAGGTATCTCTCCTGCCAGGTAACTTCTTGCAGTGAGAAGAGTTTCTGTATTTTGCAATCTTTTTTTCCCTAAAGAGACCAGCCAACAGACACAGTTTGGGGGTGACAGGTTGGGTAGGGTGGAGTGGGGCTGGGGCTCTTAGGAAGGCAGACAGACAGACAGAAAGAAAGATGGTAGGAAGGAAGGAAGACAGACAGAAAAAGAAAGAAGGAAGGGAAGGGAGGGAAGAAGGAAGGAAAAAGGAAAAAGAAAGAAAAAAAAGAAAGACTTATGACCACAATTGAGCCCAAATTTTTGGTTGCTAAGCAAGAATGTTGTTAAGTGAGTTTAACCACATTTTACAAGTTGGCCACACCAACTTGGACTCGGTGCATCACCTCCTGTGCCTGCGCGTACCGTACGCTGGCAGCCACGCTAAGCCTCCTGTGTGCTGCTCTGTTTTGCCTGGCTTGGCAAACTCACTATTTTTTTAAATTAAAAAAGCAGGTGTCTACTACTTCCCCCCCCTGCAACTGTAACTCTTTTCAAATCAGTTGTGAACACACACATATTGTATGTATTCTGATTTTCAGAGCAGAAATGGCAGAAGCAGAAAAATCAAAGAAGAAATGTAGACAATATAGTGTGGAATATCTGAAATATGGATTTATACCAGCACCATCAAACCAGCAGCTGCCACAGTGCCTACTATGTGATAAAGTATTTTCTAATGAGGCAATGAAGCCTTCCAGACTGAATGAACATTTGATGAAGACACATCCTGATAAGGCAGACAAGAACCTAACTTTTTTTCAATCACTTTGTGACAAATTTCAAAAGCGCCCAACACTGTCACACATGTTTCACAATGCTTCCCAACAAAACACTGATGGTTTGCGTGCATCATACAACATTTCATTGCTGATTGCTAAGTCTGGAAAGCCACATACTATTGGTGAGGAACTCATCCTACCAGCCATTAGTGAGGTTCTGAGTACTGTTTTGCATAAGTCACCGCATGATATAATTAAGACGATTCCTCTCAGCAACAATTCAGTGCAAAGACGCATAGATGAAATGGCGGAGAATGTTGAAGATGTATTGTGCAGCATACTACGGACAACAGACTTTGCATTACAGCTGGATGAATCAACTTTGCCAGGCAATGAATCTTTGCTTCTTGCTTATGTGCGCTTTATTAAAGATGGAAGTTTGACTCAAGAGTTGCTATTTGCGAGGCAACTGCAAACAGATACTAAAGGGGAGTCAATATTTCATGTGGTTGAGCAGTTTTTCAAAGAGAAGGAAATTCCACTTACCAATATACTTGCTTGTGCAACTGATGGAGCACCATCAATGACTGGTCGCTACCGTGGGTGTGTTGCTTACTTGAAAAAAGCAGTGCCAAATATCTTTATCATTCACTGTGTCATTCATCGCCAACATCTGGTTGCAAAAAACCTCAGGGATCGCTTACACAAGTCATTACACACTGTCATTACTGCAGTGAACAAAATTAAAGTACATGCTCTCAATGATAGACTATTCCGAGAGCTCTGTGTTGAGAATGATGAAGATTTTGATCGTCTGCTACTTCATACAGAAGTTCGTTGGCTATCAAAAGGAAACTGTGTGAGACGCTTTTACAATCTTTTTAACACTGTTGTGGAGTTTTTTGAAGACAAGAATGCTTTGCTCAGTGATGAACTCAAAGAGATCAGGCATGACATTGCTTATTTATCAGAACTGTTTGCAAAGTTCAATGAAGTGAATTTGCAGTTGCAAGGAAATGAGGTCAATCTTATTAAAGCCAAATCTGTCATCTGTAGGTTTATTTCAAAGTTAACTCTATTCAAGCGCAATATAGGCCGTCGTGAGCTATACCAATTTCCGAGCTTGTCTGAGCTAGAAGAGAAAGGTGGGATACCAGATGATCATCTGCAAGTTTTTTGTGACCACTTGGACATGCTGCATAAAGATATGTCTGAGCGATATCAGGATCTTCTTTTGATGGAAGTTCCAGATTGGGTGATAAATCCATTTTTAGATATCGAAGAAGATGGGGTAGTGGAGGAACAACTAACAGAGCTGCAAAATGACATTGAGCTGAAGCCAAAGTTTAAGAAATCGTACCTAGAGTTTTGGTTACAGAAGGAAATTTCTGATCGCTATCCTGCACTATGGACAGTGGTTAAGAAGCTCCTTGTTGCATTTCCAACATCATATTTGGTGGAACGTGGTTTCAGTGTGGTCATCCAGCTTCTCTCCAAGCAAAGAAATCGACTCCAGATTACTGAACGTGGTGATTTAAGACTCCTGCTAAGTGACTTAAAACCAGACATTGGGAAACTGGTATCACTTCATCAAGCCCATCCATCACATTAAGAATTTACTACTTAAAGTGAAGTAGTTACTAATTTTTACTGAGCTTACTAAGGTTACTAAGGTTACTAGTTACTAAGGTTCTTGATAAATGACTATCACACTTTGAAAACTTGGTATCACTGGATCATGTTTAACAAGTTTGTTGAATTAACAAAAGATTTTTAAATTGGATTTTGAATAAATGTACAATTAATTGTTACAGTTTTGAATTTTACTGTTACTATCTTCCTTAGTGGGTTGTGCAAACCGCTATTCCGAACAATGCCATTTATAGGGGGTGGGGCCTTGGCTGGGCAGGGAGAAAGTGGCACTGCCTGGAGAGCCGCCGGATGGGCGTGCCGGGTCTCCAAGCCTTGCCAGGAAAGTAAGCCGAGCGCCGGCCAGAGCACTTTCTTCCTTCTCCCACTGCCGAGAAGAGAGAAAGAGGAAGAAAGAAAGAAGATTGGAAAAGGCATGGATGTTTCTCATGTGCATTCACACTTCCTCTCATTCAGATATACCTGCACACATGGAAACCCCCCCCCCGTCTTGGGAGTTGTTGAGTAATTTGGAATTGCAGAAGAAAGAGAGGGACAAGAAAGAGAGGGAGGGAGGGAGGGAGGGAGACAGAAAGAAAAATGGTAGGAAGGAAGGAAGACAAAGAAGGGGGAAAGGGAGGGAAGAAAGAAAGATGGTAGGAAGGAAGGATGACACAGAAAAAGATGGTAGGAAGGAAGACAGACAGACAGAAAGGAAAAGATGGTAGGAAGGAAGGAAGACAGACAAAGAAAGAAAAGAAAGAAAGATGGTAGGAAAGAAGAAAGACAGAAAGAAAGAAAGATGGTAGGAAGATAGAAAGAAAGAAAAAGAAAGAAAGAGAAAGAAGGAAAAGATGGTAGGAAGGAAGACAGAAAGAAAGAAAGAAAGATGGTAGGAAGGAAGACAGACAGACAGAAAGAAAGATAGTAGGAAGGAAGAAAGATAGAAAGAAAGAAAGATGGTAGGAAGAAAGAAAGAAAGAAAGAAAGAAAGAAAGAAAGAAAGAAAGAAAGAAAGAAAGAAAGAAAGAAAGAAAGAAAGAAAGAAAGAAAGAAAGAAAGAAAGAAAAGACTTATGACCACAATTGAGGCCAAAATTTTGGTTGCTAAGCAAGAGGGTTGTTAAGTGAGTTTCACCATATTTTACAAGTTGGCCACGCCCACCCGGTCACAGGACCACCAAGCCACGCCCACCCGGTGGGGTGGGGGTGGGGGGCGGTGAGGATGAGTTTGTAGCACCAAGGGGGCGGTGGACTGAAAAAGTTTGGGAACCACTGTTTTAGGGTTTTCTGTGTTGGTTTTTAATGTATTGTTAGCCTCCCAGACTTCTGAAAACTAGGTGAGCAGCGATATAAATTGTATGTATGTATGTATGTATGTATGTATGTATGTATGTATGTATGTATGTATGTATGTATGTATGTATAGATAAATAATGTCTTGAGATTTTTTAAAAAAAATAACGTTGGAAGCTAATGCCTTGCAGCATGCTAGCTTTGCCTGTTATATATTTAATCTATCCAAAGACTCTTTTAAAAATGAAGGAGTCAGGTAGGGACTTACTAAGCAGGCAAAGAGAGGCCAATACTGTCACGGTGTGATTATTGCCTGTTACATGTATATGCAGGGAGAAGCATCCCTATCTAATATAATGGTTTATTCCTGAGCACGTGATTGATATGTTCTTGTACGCATGTGTGCATTCCTTTCTCCGATCTCTCCTTTTTCCTCTGTCTTCCATTGAGAGAAGACGCACTTTTATATTAGAGATGTAAACAAATGAGGATTTATTGTTTTTGTACCGAAATAAATATTTTTACTTAGACTTTTAAATTGCGGTTTCTTTTCTAATGTCTGATGTCCGGGAAAAGATCAAACGTCTCTTCTGTGAGATTAATTATCACCTCTGTCAAATAGCAACCTCATTGCAGACCCTGGAGGATTACAAAATCCACAATAATGTTCTTTACACCAGGGGTCCCCAAGGCCATGGCCCACTAAAACCAGGCTGCGGAAGAGATGGGCAAATGCACGTGCGTGAAGCTCCATTTGCACGAATGGCGAGCAAGTGCATGCGTGCGAAGCTGCACTTGCTTGAGCAGAGGGCGCTTGCGCTCCTGTGCAAAACTCCACTCGCACAAGCAGAGGACGCTTGTGCTACGTGTGAAGCTCCATTCACGTGAGTGGAGGGTGCGCGTGCGCCACTCGCACAAATAGAGCTTTGCGCACAAGTGTGCGCCTGCCACTCACAGGCTCCCCTTTCCCCTCGCACGGGCCAGGCCAGGCCGAGCCAGGCCACCAAGCTGGAAAGGTTGAGGACCGCTGCTTTACACAATTCTATAAATTCAAAAGCAAGCTTGAAAACAGTACTCATTTTTAGGAATAAACATTGCTGTGTTCCCATGCTCAGATACTGCAGCAACACTTAGCACCCCTTTGAGCAGGGCCAAGAGATTTTCTTTCTAAACTGAATAAAAAACTATTGACCCCGCTAAGCCCTAGTCAGCCGCAGCAGAATCCATCTGATCAATGCAGTGGATCACAGAGTATTTAAAGGCTGTGGAGAGGAGAAAGTCTTCAGTGATTTTACAAAGTGCTGGCAAGATAGCTGTTTTAAGTGGCTTTCCTGTGGGAGAGAATTTCAGAGAGTGGGTGTTGTAACTGGTACCTATTTGTAGCTGTCTATCAATCAGTAACAGATGGACTCAGGTTTTTTATCCTTTTTCATGAGCGGCTATAAAAATCTGATAGATAAATGCAGAAATTTTCTTTTATTAATTTTTGGTAGGTTTTTCATTTTTCAACAATATCAGGTAGCTGAATTAACATAATTCATACACACATGTAAACAATATGTGTTTGTGTGGATAGATAGATAGATAGATGATAGATAGATAGATAGATAGATAGATAGATAGATAGATAGATAGATAGATAGATAGATAGATAGATAGATAGATAGATAGATAGATAGATAGATAGATAGATAGATAGATAGATGGATGATAGGGGTGTGGGTGGGTGGGTGTATTACTACCATCGAAATAAAAACTCAGGTACTCTGCATGTGAAAATTAGGCGTACAACAGATTATAATCTATTGCTGTTAAGGTAGAACATGGCATCCAACCAAGTTTGATAAAATTGTGATTCTTGCTTCTGAAATTTCATTATTTTAACTTTATCTGAGATTGTTTTCTAATGTGGTTTTACTAATCCACAGCTCAATTGTTCAATTTTCTAAAGTTTTCCAATGTTACACAATTAGTGGCTGTTAAAACTAAATCGATAATCAATTCTTTATTTTTAAGTTCATGTTTTGGTCCTGTAAATAAATGCAATTAGCCTAACTTTTGAAATAATTAAAAATAGTTCACATACATTTTCATTAAATGCAAATGAAAGTTGAAGAGGGAGAATACTATATGCCACTTGGAATAGACCCAAAGGTGCTTTTCAAGTGGCAACTGGACTTTCTGGTTTTTCTTTGAAGATGTTTCGCTTCTCATCCAAATAGCTTCTTCAGAGACATGGGACAGAGTGGGCGGCCAGCCATGGGTGGCTCATCTTCACGTCTCTCAGCTTGCCTGTGGCCTGTGTGGCATGTCAGGATCCCCTGTCTTCCTCCCTCCTATGCCTCTGCCTCCGTCTGCTGCCGGTGCCTCCACGTGAAGACAAGCCTCCTATGGCCACCCACCCACTCCAGCCCTTTCCCGCAGCCTGTGCAACGCATCTGGATCGTGAGCCTTCCCCCCCACACCTCTGCCTCCGTCTGCTGTTTGGACAGGTAATAAACTCAACTGCGTCGTGCAGGCTGCACTGCCCCAGAGTGTGCCAACCAAGGGGCCGGCAGGCTGCAGCTGCTACCATACACCATTGGCCCTCGCACACTCGTCATCTCTTGTGTGCACGCTGGGGGGTGTAGTGCCCAGCCAGGCTGATTGCCCTGATATTGTGTTTCCCTGAAAATAAGCCCTAATGCTTATTTTGGAGCCCCAAAAAATATAAGAACGGGTCTTATTTTCAGGGAAATATGATATCTGTACAGAAATCAGGGATTATGATGATAACACAGAGGGTTTGACTCACTTTTATATAAACATTGACTCAATCATACTTCTGGCATAATTACAGGAGTGTAGTCTCTGAACCATGGTGGGGCAGTGATTAGAACGTAGTATTGCATGCAAACTCTGCCCACAGTCAGGAGTTCGATCCTGACCAGCTCAAGGTTGATTCAGTCTTCCATCTTTCTGAGGTTGGTAAAATGAGGACCCAGATTGTTGGGGGCCAATATGCTGACTCTGTAAATCACTTAGAGTGGGCTGTAAAACATTATGAAGCAGTATATAAGTCTAAGCGCTCTTGCTATTGCTATTGCTCTTTTGGGAATCGAAATATTCTAGTTAAACTGGATTCTAGAATTGTTTCTGCTGCCTTTGAAATTTTGATTTCCTTGACCTCACCTCCTACAGAACTATCATAGTGAAAACAAGATTCTTCATAACTGTCTGCTTTCTTTGGAATCATTCTTGCTCCTTCCATCAAGAGCTTTTAATTCAGTAACCTTCCCAAATCTCCTTTGGTGAGAATGAAATAACTACATATTGGTTGGGGGGGGGGGAAATAACAGAGACAGATATTTCCAGGATGGCACCGTTCACATTACTGTAAAGGGTGATTGTCTGACCATTAGTGCTTCTGCAACCAATTAGCAATGTTTCTGGGTGCATACTGTGGTTGATTCACCTTCTTAATGTGAAAGAGCGACAAAGTAGACTAACAGCACTTTTCAGCTCTTTGGGCTTTCAAAGCCAAGACTGCAATTAAATGAAGGTTAATGCAAGTGGGAACAGCCAATCATGTTTTTATGTTAGAATTCATAATTCTATTTCAGTTGCCAGTTATGACTATTACTGCATACATGTTGCAAAAATAGCAGGCAGCACCGATGGAAGGCGCCTATAACAAACTTGTTTTTCAAGACCTACTGATTGAATTTCAACCTAAGCATCACAAAACATACTACATAGTTCAGTTCTCCCAAGCATTCTTTATCTATTCAACATGACCAGCATCTAAATAAACCTTCCTAGAATTGAACCGAGAGTATATCACCATTCATGCTCCAAAACACAAACGATCATCCTCAAATTATTCTACTCTGGACACATTTTGCAAAGATCATGGGATAGACTCAATGGCGAAATCCAATTTTTTTACTACCGGTTCTGTGGGCATGGCTTGGTGGGCATGGTGTGGCTTGGTGGGCATGGCTTGGTGGGCATGGCAGGGGAAGGATACTGCAAAATCTCCATTCCCTCCCCACTCCAGGGGAAGGATACTGCAAAATCTCCATTCCTTCCCCACTCCAGGGGAAGGATACTGCAAAATCCCCATTCCCACCCCATTCTGGGGCCAGCCAGAGGTGGTATTTGCCGCTTCTCTGAACTACTCAAAATTCCCGCTACCGGTTCTCCAAACTACCGTATTTTTTGGAGTATAAGACGCACCTTTTTCCTCCCTAAAAGTGGCTGAAAATTTGTGTGCGTCTTATACTCTGAATGTAGCTTTTTCGGAGCTTTTTTTCCAGCCCTAACTAGGTGCTAACAATCTTCCCAGCTCTTACCTTGCAGGCTTTTTCATTGTTACTCTCTCCAAAGAATGTTTTTCCAGCCCTAAGTCTTTGCAGAATTTTTTTTCATTGCTCTACTTGCTCCGAAGAAGTTTTTTTCTAGCCCTAACCAGGTACTAATATCTTCCCAGCTCTTACTGGCTTGCAGGCTCTTTCATTGTTATTCTCTCAGAAGAAGGTTTTTCCAGCCCTAAGTCTTTGCAGGTTTTTTTTCCATTGCTCTACTTGCTCCAAAGAAGTTTTTTTCTAGCCCTAACCAGATGCTAATGATCTTCCCAGCTCTTACCGGCTTGCAGGCTCTTTCATTGTTACTCTCTCAGAAGAAGGATTTTTTAAGTCCTAACCAGGGGATAAAATAATGTGCTGAAGCTGACCAGACTAAGGACGCTAGCCAGATGAATACCTGGTAGGCAGATTGTTTTCCCCTATTTTCCTCCCCAAAAACTAAGGTGCGTCTTATACTCCGGTGCGTCTTATACTCCGAAAAATACGGTACTCAAAATTTCTGCTACCGGTTCTCCAGAACCTGTCAGAACCTGCTGGATTTCACCCCTGGATAGACTCTGATGTTAGGAAAAGTTGGAGGAAAGAGCAGAAGAGGACGAGCAGGAGCAAAGTGGATGGATTCAATTAACAGTGGTGATGGGTGCACTGTTGGAAGACCTGAAAGACTGTTAGGGAAAGATTGTCATGGACAGAAATCTATCACTATCTCTGTCACTAAGAGTCAATAATGACATGATAGCACATAATCGGGCGGTGCTTCAATTCATTGGACAGTATGATTGTCTACAATGGGGAATCTCTATACACGCACACACACACACACACACACACACACACACACACACACACACACACACACAGAGCAAGGCTTCTGTATAGACTGGAAGTGTTCACTAACACAAAAAAGCTCCACACTCTAAACAACTATACGGATTAGTGGAGAAAAATGAAAGCTGGAAAAGGCAGAGTAGCTTCCCATTATTTGTCTATTCAATAGGGGTATTATTCAGTATTATTTAATGCAAGAATTTACAAAATGACACAAAATACTATAATATTTGAAAAACTTAATATTTTAAGGATGGGGCCAGAAATTAGTAGCTACAATGTCAGAAATGTCAATAATCATATCTATTTCTGTGGATAGACTATGCCCAAAAGATGCTAATGAAGGTTTTACAGATGCAAAACAAATGCTAAACAAATTTTACCTGATGTAGACATAGTAGAACCAAAAACACTGGGTAACAAAAAAAAAGTTTGGATTACAAGATAGAGAAGGTAGCTAAAGTGGAAATATGAATCACAAGCCAAGAAAATGATCATGATAAGGACTTTTTATTGGATATAAAAAAGAAGTTGGTTAAAGCTTTGAAAATCAAAATGGAATTACAAATAATAACCCCTCAAAATGACCCAGATCATTTTTATTGGATATATAAAAGAGGTTTGTTAAAGCCTTGACGAAGCCTTTGGAATGGGAAAAAGAAAAACTGAAGAGGGAACCAATCCTACAACATCAGAATTATTAAATATCAAACTTATTACAAGATATATATATATATGGTTTAAAATACAACATGTTCCTATAAATCAGTGCTTCTCAAATAGTGGGGTGGGCTCCCCTGGGGGGGGGGGCGCAGAGCGATGCCGGGGGGCACGTGACCCCAGGGAATGTGCTTTTTTTGCCGCAGGGAGTAGGGGTTTTTTGCACCGAACAATAGCACACAGCACAGAGCAGGAGATATGAAGTGCAGATAACAAACCCTTAAGAGACACCATGGAAAAATATTTAACAGGGATTAAAAGAAAGGAGGAGGGAGATGGAGATAATGAGACAAACGTAAGTCTCCTGAAAGCTAAGATGAGGAAATATGACGAAGTGTATGTAGATTCACTTGGCTTCACTTGGCTTCACTGTGACTACTGTGGGAGACGAGGAAAGAGCGGTATGTTTACTGTGTCCAAAAATGTTGGCAGCAGACAGCATGAAGCCAAATAAATTAAGGCGTCACTTAAACACATTACACCCCAATCACGCTGATAAGCCGCTTGAGTGTTTTCAGCGAAAACGTGCCGAATATTGCAAACAATCATCCTGGTGGAGAGTTGGGGGGGCACGAAATGTTTACTTCTTCCTAGGGGGGTCTAACAGAAAATAATTGAGAAGCACTGCTATAAATGGTTCCTTTGGTAACCTTTTAAGGACTTTTTGCTGACATCAGGCCTGAACAGTTGATGACTTATGAATTTTCATATAGATATAGTATGGGTTATAAGAAGAAGCAATATCTGTTTGCAACTTTATACGGGGTGAAAAATTATCAAATTTGTTTTTAAGTTGTGATGAATATAAGAAGTCACTTCTGTATATATTTCTTTTCTTTTTCTTTCTTTTTTCTTTCTTTGCACTTTTTATTCTTTCTCTCTTTTTCTCTGAGTCTAGTTTGCATTTGTTTTCACTATTGTAATAAAAATCATATTACAAAATGCATTTGTGTTATTTTTATAAACCAGGTTGGGATTGGGAAATTAAAACAAAACAAAGAAATCCCAGAAAAAGGCAATGCCATTAAATTATTTTCATGTTATTTCCAAATGAAAATACCATAAAGGCAGGTCTGGAAAGTTACCAGGAGTCAAGCTCAACTTGAAGGAGACTCAAGTTGAGACTACAATAATATTTCAGATGGCTTTTAAAGATCAGGGTACTTTACAAACTGAAATTAATGCAGCTCAGAAGTATGACTGAATACTGTGTGTTTATTTATGAGCCCCCAATGATAAAAGTGGTGTTGTACAATGATGCAAATCTGATTATAACCATCAGGTTGGTCTTGAATCTGACCTGGAATAAAATGGAATTTAAGAACTTAATATGTTGCAAGGAAAATACCATTACTCCCCATAACATGTGTCCGTTCAATTTAGGGGAAAATACCACTTCCTCACCAGTTATCGGTGCATACCCCCAAGGAAAAATTTACTGGATTGAATTAGGATCATGCCAGTCCTACTTCAAGAATGTATTTCTATTTTTTTTTTTTTTTTGTACACAGGCTCTGCACTTTAGATGTACCATTGAGGCTCAGTCCTAGATTTGATTAATCCTAATCAAATGTTATGCCTTTAGCTCAAGGGTGGCAATATTTGGGTGGCCAGGAACTACACTTAACATTTGGAGAACAGCTGAGAAGCATAATGGGGAGAGTGAGGATGCAAAGTGAATGGAGCAGTCGCATATATAAGGAAACTCACAGCTTTTCTCTTTTATTTTTCGTTCTGTTGGGGGACAGGCAGTTCAGAGAGTTTCTATATGAGCCCCCTAGTATATTAACTAGGTTTATATACATTTTGTGTGTTTCCTTCCTCAAATTGCAAGGAGATGGTTGCACATTCTGAGCAATTATGATTGAAGGGTGCTCCAGGGTTAAAGGTTTCTCCATTTCTGTTTTAGTTGATCCTTTATATAGTTTTATACATTGTCACAGTGCAAGCTACATCAAGGTATGATTCAAAGATAGTATCTGGATGCGAAATACATAGGAAGCTGCCCTAAAGGAGACCATAGTAGCCCATTTTGTTTATTCTAACTGGCGGGATGTTAAAAAAAACTGATTTTGTAACCAGATTGTTGAAACTAAAATACACAAGCATTGCATTACTAGATTCTACTGAAGCAGTGCTGATAGGAAAACCTAAAAGTGAACAAATCTATTAATGATGGTGGATCCTTGTGTTTTGGGTTAATGCTTACCATTTATCAAATTTGGTTCATTGATCTTTAGAGGTTTTTTTTTTAAGTTTATGTTCAAATAAGTTGGTGCTTTGGTGTAAACACCACCATTTTGATTTCCAATTTTGTGTATTATGCAGTGTGGGAAGTTAATTTCCTCTGATATAATATAAGCTTGTACACTATTTTCATGAATAGATGAGTTTGCATACACCGCTTACATTTTATAGCCTCTTAATGATCCTCGTGCCCTGTAGTTTACCAAATTTTCTCCTTTTTCACTTTTTTTAGGAAAGGGACATTTGCAAATTTTTAACTTTTCTTACTAACAATTTTCTCCTAGTCCCATGTTGTCTTATTAATTTTAGATCCTGGAGGACTAGGAGCAAGTTTGTGAGAATGAGAAGCCATAAAGAGCTTTGTCATTGAAAGGATTTCAACTATCATCACATCTTTCTCATCAGCTTTAGAAGAACGTGATGTCTTATGTTTCTCCTGTCCAAGGATGGGGATGAACTAGACCAGGGGTGTCAAACTCAAGGCCCGGGGGCCAGATCCGCCCCATGGAGTGCTTAGATTTGGGCTGCGCGGCCGCCCTGGAAACAGCGATGGACCGGCCCGCGGTACCTCTGCCAGTGAAAAGGGAGCTCAGGAGGGCTGCGGGCGGCCCTCCCAAGCTCAGTTTTCACTGGCAGAGGATTGCAGGAGGTCGTCGCAGCCGAAAACAGAGCTCAGGAGCCCGTTTTTGCTGGCAGAGCACTCCGGCCACCACAGGCGCCGACACAAGTGACGTCGAGCTGGCCATGCCCACCCCGGCCCCCCAAGGTCAAACACAGCCCTAATGCGGCCTCAATGAAATCGAGTTTGACATCCCTGAACTAGACAATGACTCAAAATCTATGGATTGGCTCACTCTCCAATATATTTAAATATTCTCCTCTTTTGGTATCACTTCCCAATCCCTGTTTTTGTGAGCAGCATGTAGATTCCATTATCAATTCGGTCCTTAACTGGAAGAGTTGGCAGTGATGACAGGGATGTTCTGGACGTATTTTCTGAGTTTTTAATTATTGCCAGAATCCTATCATTGTCTCTTTCTTCCCAGTTCCAGGATGTGACACCTCTACTTTCAGAAAAGCTGGAGTATTCCACTTCAGCCCTTCCCATTGCAACTGCAGAATAAGACTTTTGTCATACTCCATGTAATACTAGATCAAGACTGTACTCAAGTTATATATTTCATTGACGTTGCAGCTTGGCTGTAAAGGAATGCCCATCTGCAAGTAGACGTCTGATTAAGTTTGCCTCCATATTGTTTAGTCCCGGTAAGATGCCAAATAATTATTTCTCCTTATGGCGCCAGCCAATTACAATCTAGGTTCAAAGCCTGATTAATGAAAAACTGGCCTATTTCAGAGGAAAGAGCGTTCTTAGCCATTACACACATACTTATTTTTGTATATGGAGAAAGAGACTGTGACCTTTGGATGAAGGACTGTAAATTTAACAGTGCTACAGTTCTAGATACAGGATTTAAGATGCAGTAAATTAAATGGAATTTATAGTTTGATAAAATGGAATGTGCTACTTATGAAGATTTCCTGATAGAGCAGATTTTGTTTATATTCAACCAATTTATTATTCATATTAGGTTAAATGAACCTGCTTAGTTGCACAACCACTTTTTACCTGAATTGTCTCTTCTATAATATGGCAAAGAAGATGTTGTGTTCTGACTGACCTCTAACTGACCTCTAAACTTGTTATGTCTAGATGAACTCTGACTGAACTGTAATTTGTTATGTTTTAGTTGAACTCTAGTTTGGATGACTCTGTACTATCTTACGGCTTATTTTGCTGAGCTCTTAAAAGTTCTAAAAAGTTTTCTAAAAAGATGTTATTGGAGCTGATTTGAATGCTTGGCAAAGAGCAAATCATTTAATTTCTTTATTTTTGCAGGATTCAGTGTTTATTGATTGTTTAAAAATCAGTATTTTAAAGGCAGGTTTGAGGGGGGGAATCAAAGGATTTAATCAGAGGATTTATCTCTGCTTCATTGATCCTAAAATTAATATTAATCAGAATTGGACAGAGCTATGGATATTTGTTGGCACTGTGTCCAGATATGAAATTGTCAGTAGCCAACTTTTTTAAAAAAATCCTAAAATGACACACACATTCAGCCTCTTTGGATGGAGGTTTAAACAGTAAAGACAGTAAAGAATATCCCATAGGGGTTTATCTGTGTGAAATTAGCAAAGATCTCAGCCAGCTCTGATACTATTCCACACTTCCACTTATTCTTTCCAACCCAACATAATGTTGGAAAGAAAATATGTAAAGGAGGTTAGGTTTCTTTCTGTCTGTCCATCTGTCCATCAATATAACTCTCTGAAAACCAAACAGAATGGGATTAAATCTGAACAAGCCAGCAAAAGATCAAGTTAGAAAATAGGCCAAACCTGACTGGAACCAATAGAGAAGTAAATAAAATCCTGAGGGGGGAAGCACAATTTCTCAGGGAAGGCACTTTGGAATGCTGCCAACTCCTCTATTCTAATCCACCCCTCTAGATTCAGAGCAGAGGGTATGCAATCCCCTTCATAGACACACATACACCCTGTCACAACACAAGGAGTACACAGAAACACACACAGACGACTCACCGGAACCCGCCTTGATTAATTCTGTGCTTGTACAAACAGAGGTAATATGAATGTTCACATTACATTCCTGGGGAAACTATGCACCTATAAATGCATGAGATGCAACACAAAGGGATCATAAGAACATACATATATGGATAATTTGAACTGTTATGAAAAACAAAAGCTTCTCTGTGCCCTCAAGTAGATGCAGTCTAAGGAGTGTGAGGGAGTTTTTATCTAGCTTTTCTTGGCTGAGGTATGGTGGAATTCTCCAATTTTATATAATGGAAGGACACTGCAGGAAACATGCCTGTAACTTGTCTTCTCTTGTCTTCTGCTGAAGTCGGCTTCATTCACTTCAGTAGTGGGTTCTAAAACCCGTTGCTACTGGTTTGCGCTCGCGCTCGCGATGCTTCTGCGCATGTGCAGAAGCAGCCCGGGTGGGTGGGTGGAGCCTCCCGCCACCAGCACTACCAGTTCGCAGAACCAGGCCAAACTGGGAGCAACCCACCGCTGATCCACTTCCTTGGTCATGATGCAACCAGCTGACAGTAACTGTCACATGCCCCATGCTCCAGTTGGACACTCAAGGGCTGAGAGAGCTTTGATCTGCCCCTCTTCAGTCTGCAGGCAAAGAAGAATAGAAGCCAGTGACATCAGTCAGATACAACTGAAGCACAATACTACTATTACTACTAATATTTATATTAAATTACATTATGTTATGTTATATTATTATACTATATTATTATATTATATTTATATTTTTACATTATATTATATTATTAGAAGTGTTATTTTTTAAAAAATGTTTTCATTTTTTAAATTGTTATATATTTTTTGAATTGTAAGCCGCTCAGAGTCATTGATAGAGATGAGTAGAAAGATGCTATAAAAATTGAATATATAAATAAATTATATTATATAATTTATTATAAACAGTCACTGCCTGGAATACATAAATAAATGCAAAACAAATGCCCAGTGAAACTTCAACTAAAAATATACATTGTGGGATACCAGAGTTTGTTGAGTCAGTGTTTGTAAAAGTGATATTTGGGTACTCTATATGTCACTTTTGGACTTTTATCCTCTGTGTGTGTGTGCATGGTAGCCTAGTCATGAAGATAGTCCCCTCCCACTCAGAAGGTTGAGTGTTCAATCCTAGATAGCAGCAGATGTTTCTCTCTTAAGGCTCAAAGAAAAAATAGGTGCTGCAAACTCCACATAGGCGTTAGGAAGGGCATCTGGCCAAACACTCAGCGCAATTGAACTGCCCAACTTTACTCTGAATTAAGGGACTAAAGCAGTGGTGGGTTCCTACTGGTGCAGTCCACTCTATAGCACCGGTAGCGGCCCGCTGGTGATGTCACAGTACCGGTGCAGTCAATTGCCGGTGCCTGGGCGCCGCCATTTTAAAAAAAATTAAATTTTTTTAAAAAAATTCTTCTGCGCATGCCCAGAAGCAGAGCTTCCGGCACTGCGCATGCGCTGCCTTCCTATCCCATAGTGAGTCCAAGCAGGGGAGGATGGCTGAGGGAGCGCGTGAGAAGCTGAAAGAACGGGCGGCAGGAGCTATCTCCATTCCCCTCCCTTCAGCAGTCCGAGAAGCCACGAACGTGCGGTGATGATCCTAGGCATTTTCGCACGTTTAAGGCTTCTCGAGCTGCTGAGGGGAGGGGGAATGGGCGGCAGGACCTATCTCAGTTCCCCTCCCTTCAGCAGTCTGAGAAGCCACACCCACCCAGTCACATGGCCAGCAAGCCATGCCTACCCGGTCACATGGCTGGCAAGCCACACCCATAAAATAAGCCACGCCCATAGAGTGGCAGTAAAAAAAATAGGAACCCGCCTCTGGACTACAGGGTTGTAAAAAGAAAAAAATGTATATGTATATATAAGCATTTACTGTATGTTTAGTATGTGCTTAAAAGGCATTTTTCAGTATTGGTGTAAAATTAGTGTAATAGAATACAATAAAGTAGAATTACCTTATCTGGCCGCCATCAAGTAGAGTTGGAAGAAATGACCATCTGGGTTCAGTTCCAAGTGGGGAGAAAGACACTGGAAACATGGTGGCTGATTGGAAAGATGGTTTTTAATGGTGGACAGGACCACATGGTTTGAGGTCCTGGGCAAAAAAGACACATGGTTGAGAGAGAGAGAGAGATTTATACCCTCTGTTCGGCTTTGAACTTGAGCTTGTATTCTGATTGGTTGTCAGACTCCCATGGGGTCATGCAGAGGTAACTTTGTCGGTTGCCTTTTGAGTCCCAGGCTTGGTTGAGCCTTGCTGGGTGATGCAATCTCCCCAGGTGCCATGTGGTGAGTTCTTTTGCTAGATGGGTAAAGAGCTAATCCTATCTTTGTTGGATCTTGGGTGAGGGCATTTGCTTATGAATAGACCTAGCTATCTCTTTATTTCTTAAGTGCTGACATCTGTTGTGGGCTATTGAGGAGGGTGGGGGCTATTAGGAGTGAGTCTGCTTCCTGCCTAAAAACATGTTTCTCCATTTCTCATCCAGGGAAATATAATATTCTGCCTTTTTAATATTTCCTAGAATATTTCATTATTCTAGGAGAGGGGAGGGTGCTAACTTCCTACAGTAGGTTCTCTGAAAATACAACATGCTCAACATGGGGTTTAAAACAAAGAAAGACTGGGAGGTTGCTTGCATAAAGTATTTTTCATCCATTGTAGAAGGATCCATGTACATACTGTATGTTGTGGCCAGTTGTAATTCAAAATGTATTTTTGAAATATTGCTAATGTTCTTAACAGAAAAGGGGTGGCTCAGAGAATGTAATAAAATCTTTTATATTAAAGGTACTTCAGACAAATGCTGCACCACCTGCTATGTTGACGTGTGCAAAGAAAAATTGCCACCACTTGTATATTGAAAACTGAAACTGGATCTTTCAGTAATGCTGGAATATTTTATGTGTTTGACCTGACTGGAAAACAAAATGCAACAGCAAGAATTCCATTTATGTCAACCAATGCTTTTGCAATGCAGTATGAAGGGGGTTGTGTTAAATATTCCCAACTCAGTTGATAATTTGTATGCTGCCCTGAAATTATTCCAAATATAATGATCGTTATATGTATTAAACTGTATACCTCGATACACCAGGATTGCAGAATTATCAGGGGAAAAACGGGGAGGAGGCTTATGTATTTATATCAACAACAGATGGTCTCAGGACATAACTATAATACAAAAATTCTGTGATGAAAACTTGGAGTCCTTACTTATTAACTGCAAACCATTTTACTCTCCACGTGAGTTCTCCTCATGTCTACTAATTGTGGTTTATATACACCCACAAGCCTCTGTAAAAAAGGCATTAAGAACTCTAGCTGATCAGATTATGGAGGCTGAAGCCAAATACCCCGATTCACTGGCCATTGTTTTGGGAGATTTAAACAAGGCAAACTTAAGGACAGAGCTACCAAAATACTTTCAGCGTGTCAATTGTCCCACCAGAGGCAAGAATACCTTAGACCACTGCTACACAACACTAAAAGATGCTTATCGTTCCTTACCACGAGCAGCTGTGGGCCACTCTGATCATTGCATGATTCACCTTGTACCTGCTTACAGACAAAGATTTAAAGCCACAAAACCGACAATTAAATCAGTGAGGACTTGGACTGAAGAGGCAAAGTTAAAGCTACAGGCTTGCTTTGACTGCACGGACTGGAATATTTTTGAAGACACCTCTGCAGACCTGGATGAACTCACAGATACTGTAACATCATATGTCAGCTTCTGCGAAGACCTATGTGTACCGACCAGGAACTTGCAAATATACAGTAACAATAAACCCTGGTTCACAGCTAAACTTAAGCAGTTACGTCGTTCCAAAGAGGAAGCCTACAGAAAAGGTGATAGAATGCTGTACAATCAGGCCAGAAATGTATTAACAAGGGAGATCAGAGCAGCAAAAAGAAACTACTCTGAAAAGCTAAGGAACCAGTTCTCAACAAATGAACCAGCAAACATGTGGAAAACTCTTAAAAACATCACCAGCTACAGCAAACCACCTTCCCAAGCTGAAGGAAATCAGCAACTGGCAGATGACCTGAATGTGTTCTACTGCAGGTTTGAAAGGAAACTACAGCCACCTATCTCCACAATCTCCATCCCAGACACACCAACAACAGCCAAACCTCCTACAACTGAACCCATCCCATTGGGTTCACAGCCCCTGGTGATCACAGAAAAGGAAGTGCAAGATCTATTTCACAGACAGAAGCCGGGAAAAGCACCAGGTCCAGACAAGATAACTCCTTCTTGCTTAAAAGTCTGTGCTGACCAATTGGCCCCCATCTTCACCCAAATCTTCAACAAATCACTAGAGATATGCCATGTTCCCTCTTGCTTCAAACGCTCCACTATCATCCCAGTGCCGAAGAAGCCCTCCATCAAGGAACTGAATGACTACAGACCAGTTGCTCTAACATCTGTAGTTATGAAAACCTTTGAAAGGCTAGTGATGTCCCACTTGAAAACCATCACGGATCCACTGTTAGACCCCCTGCAATTTGCATACCGAGCAAATAGATCAACAGATGATGCTGTTAATATGGCTCTGCACTACATCCTACAACATCTTGAATCTCCAAATACCTACGCAAGGGTCCTCTTTGTAGACTTTAGTTCAGCATTCAACACCATCATACCGGACATTCTTCTAACTAAACTAAATCAGCTAGCGGTACCTGAACACACTTGTAAGTGGATCACAAGCTTCCTAACAGAAAGGAAGCAGCAGGTGAAGCTAGGCAAAATCACATCAGATACCTGTACAATTAGCACAGGGGCCCCCCAAGGCTGTGTACTCTCACCACTTCTCTTCTCTCTATATACCAATGACTGCATCTCAAACGATTCATCTGTTAAACTACTGAAGTTTGCAGATGATACAACAGTGATTGGCCTCATTCGAGACAACGATGAAACCGCATACAGACAGGAGGTTGAACAACTAGTCTCATGGTGCGACCGGAACAATCTGGAACTGAACACATTCAAAACCGTAGAAATGGTGGTAGACTTCAGGAGAAACCCTCCCATCCTACCACCTCTTACAATACTAGACAACACAGTATCAACAGCAGAGACCTTCAAATTTCTAGGTTCCATCATATCTCAAGACCTAAAATGGTCATCTAACATCAAAAACATCATCAAAAAAGCACAACAAAGAATGTTCTTTCTGCGCCAACTCAGGAAGCTCAAACTTCCCAAGGAGCTGCTGATCCAGTTCTACAGAGGAATCATTGAGTCTGTCATCTGCACCTCTATAACTGTCTGGTTTGGTTCTGCAACCCAACAAGACAGACACAGACTTCAGAGGATAATCAGAACTGCAGAAAAAACAATTACTGCCAACCTGCCTTCCATTGAGGACCTGTATACTGCACGAGTCAAAAAGAGGGCCGTGAAAATATTTACTGACCCCTCGCATCCTGGACATAAATTGTTTCAACTCCTACCCTCAAAACGTCGCTATAGAGCACTGCACACCAAGACAACTAGACACAAGAACAGTTTTTTCCCGAACGCCATCACTCTGCTAAACAAATAATTCCCTCACCACTGTAAAACTATTCACTAGGCTGCATTACTATTACTATTAGTTTTTCTCATCGTTCCTATCACCCATCTCCTCCCACTTATGACTGTATGACTTGTATCCTTACGATTATTGTTGCTTGTATCCTTACGATTATTTCATATTGATTGTTTCCTGATTGCTTACTTGAACCCTATGACAACCATTCTTGACAAATGTATCTTTTCTTTTATGTACACTGAGAGCATATGCACCAAAGACAAATTCCTTGTGTGTCCAATCACACTTGGCCAATAAAGAATTCTATTCTATTCTATTCTATTCACGTATTCCTCATCAACCAGGCTGTGACAAAAAAAATGATAGACCTGCCTATAGAAGTGTCCAACAAGCTAACAGTCATGCTGATGAAATCACAAGGACTGATTATTGATGAAATACCCACTGTGAAAGCACAGATGCTCAATAACATCAATAGTTGTCTCCAAGACATTCTTGAAAATCATGCGGTTTTGGGGAGGGCTCTGGTTGATTGTCTTTAGAGGTGTCAGACAGCTGTCTCCTGTGGGAAATCAGCTAATTTTTAAATTGTTTGTCTAAAGTTTTAGATCACTATCAGATCCATTTTCCTCCCTGTGTGAATGATTTCAAATATATGAACTGACCAACACAACGATGCATAAATACCTGCAAAAGTATGCTAATGTACCTTTTTTTTGGATATACTTTGAGGACTGCAATCTGACTAATTCAGACATTGCTTTGTTTCATGGCAAGCTTCTCAAGCAGACTTCCTGAAGAAGGCAAAAGGTATAAAGAAATGTCAGAGAAGAGCATCACCACAACACTGTAGTGCTGAATTCATTAACAACCAAAGCATGACTTTAGGAACAGGCATGGAGACAGCAAGGAAAGCCATCCTATTGGCTGCACACCTAAATAATTCAGTGAGGGATATGGATTATCAGTTCATCCATGACTGAAAATATCAGCCAAGCACGTGATAACAAATAACACTGATCTAAGTGATGATACTGTCAAAGAGTTCACCTTTTGTGAGAAAAATCTAACAAAGAATGCAAAAAAGAGTAGGTGAACATCCTCCATTGACCCAACCATAGTTCAACAGTTCTCATGTGAACAAAAATGCATCTGGAGGCAAAGATGACCAACTTTCCCAATACATTTTGAAGTCTGCTTCTGGAACACCAGCCCCTCCAAGATCTGGATGGATGCCAGACTGACAACCTTCTGAAAGTCTCTGGAGACCTGAATATTCTCCCATGCATGGAGCTAGCACAGGCGTTGAGCCTCTATCGATTGTATGGATGTCGAGCCCAGTCCATAGGCTCGCCATACCTGGGGGGGGGAACACTGGGACGTGACGTAATCCTTCTGCACCTCCCAGCTGATTCCCCACCAGCTGGCTGATCCCTCCGGTGGCTGCCTGACTCCCAGCTGATTTCTCCGGTCGCCATGCTATCACCCAACTCCCAGCTGCTTCCTCCAGTTGCCACGCTACCACCCGACTCCCAGCTGCTTCCTCCGGTCGCCACACTACTGTCCGACCCCAGCTGAGTTCCCTGCTTGCTGACGGCATGGAGAGAGGCAGCTTGTTGCAAACGGAGCTGCGTACAGAGCCAAGAGGAACGGAGCTGTGAGCTGAGAGGAAACCAGACATTTGGCCACCAGAACTATGGTTGCTGGGGCAGATGGTGGCTGGTGTGTGTGGCTATCGGGTAATTAGGGGGGTGGAGCGCACACTGGAAAAGCAGCACTGGAAGGCAGAGCTCCCAGCCCTGACTTTACATGGACATCTTTGATGCCAACTCGCTTCGTTCTGAGGCCAGGTCTGTGTCAGGGTTCCAAATAGCATCCAAAACTAAATCAGCGTCCAAGGCAAAGCATTCCTCAAAGTTCCAATTTATTAGCAAAGCCATGTTGGTACATCTGTGAGAAACCTGAATCTAAAGCTACGAGGGTTTCTCCACCCAGTTTAAAGTTCATTCCCTTGTTCCACACCCACAGGTTCATCACGTTGACCAGTGGTCTTTTGCCAACGTGTCCGATACTCCCATCAGCTTCTGGCCAGGTGCTGAACAAAGGATGACCTTGAAAGCCTAAAAGGAATTTGTTATGGCTACATGTTTACATTGTTCATGCAACAGCCCTTCCCAAATTCCCACAGCAAGAATACATTCTAAGCATCATGTGTGGCAGGCCAGAGTCTCTAATAAAATATGGCTTCGGCCTGACAGTTTTTTGATGGAATTAAACACTTGCTTTTGCCGCATTTGTGGTCGCATTTGTTATTCTTGCCAGACCGGCTGAGAATGGGTTTTGTTATGTTTCCCAACATGCATAGTTCTTTTGATCGTTGGTTTCATGGTTCTTTCTTTAAAGTCATCCAGAGTTTTCTAGAGTCAGACAGACTCTAAATTTAAATCAAGAAATAAAGTTGGAACTGTGATAGTAAATATTACATTCCTATCTTGAAAAAAATGATGTATATCAGAACAAATAATTGCTTCTTCCAGGTACACTGCAGTCTGGCTCTAAGTTCTGTGCTGTATAAATAAATGCTATGTAATGAATCCTACAGGAATATCCCCTTTTTAAAATAAGAAAAAAGTATTCCAATATTTAATTCTCTCACATTTGACATTACCAATTTCCTCTAAGAAATGTGCAAAGTAAGCTGCTATAGTCATTCTCCTCAGGACAGTTAAGTTCCCAGGACAGTTTACAAATCTGACACTTAAATAAAAATAAGTTCTTGCATCCATCTTTGCAAACAAAGGCAAGCAAAAATCTTATTTTTTTTATTTAGGTAAATTCAAAGGGGAATCACTGAGAATACTTTAATGGATACTAACATATCCATCCAGGTTTCTATCTAATCTTCCAACTCCCCATTCTCCACCCAAAAAGCATTGTGATCCATTTGCCCACTCCCATCAAAATATATTTGTTTGTAATTGAACATTTCAAATAAAATTCATAATGAAAGTACAAGAAAACAAAACATTTTATGTGTGTGTCAGTATTTGTATGAGCATCTGTATGTGTATGTGTATACAGATAAATGACCAGCAATTTAAAATGTTTTGATGCTTATAGCTTACTAATAATATCATTAATTAGTTACAGATGTATTTATTCGTATTTAAATTTATTAGCTGTCCTACTCTAATGGTCTCTACTGGAGTCCATTGAAAGTACTAAAAATCACTATGAACTCAAGATATCAAAACTATAATTAGCAAAAAATATAAATCACCAAATGCAGTAAGTTCAGCCCAAATTAATAGATATCTATTCTGATTTAGGGATCTTATAAAACCAAAATATAAATTCCATGAATAGTTAACCAAATTTTGGATGTCATACCAGTCCATGTTTTAAATTATAAACCAAGAATGGTTTCACTTTGACTTGAAATCTGTATCAGATTTGCATTTTAGAAAGGAAGTTATTGTAGACATAAAAGTGCATTTCCTCATCTTGGCTAACCTTTCATTGAAAGGATTGAATACTCTTTCCAGTAAGAAGCATATTACATTCTTGCAGCAGATACGATATAGAAAACTAATTCAGCATACTTTGAGTGGATATATGGTTTACCTAAGTTTAATATCATCTACTGAAATGAGAACTCATCATTAAAGTTTTGTTTCATATCAATGTGATTCATTTTCCAGAATTGTTGAGTTTCGTGGTATTGCCACCAGCTGTAAAAAAAAATGGTCTTATCTACTAGTTACATTTCCAGCCATTTTTGAAAATGATTTTTTTATTTAGCAATCATAGCAATAGTAAAATATCAATTTTCTCTGAGCTCAGAATAGATTTAATATTTTTCTTCCAGTGAAATTCTAATGCTTGCCTCTCTATTGTCCTTTATTCAAATTCTACATCCATGTAATTATCCAATTTTTACATGCTTGATTTCTGAGTCATACTTTATCAGCAGCCTATAAGCATGGCCCTAAAATGTTTTGATTTATATAAGATTTTCAAATGTAATCAAATCTGTAAGTATTTCCACTTGTTCCTGCACTTTTTTAATACTGTGCTGTGTATTTGAAGATACTGAAACCATAACTGGGCCATTGTAAAGAAAGAGTTTCGAAGGATTTTTATCTGGAATGCACTACCTGACTCTGTGGTTTCTTCCCCAAACCCCCAAAACTTTAACCTTAGACCCGTGGTGGCGAACCTATGACACGCGTGCCACAGGTGGCACGCGGAGCCATAGCAGACGTCATGCGAGCGTTGCCCACCGGCAAACCGGAAGTGCGGAAAAATGCACTTCCGGTTTGCCAGTGAGCTGTTTTTTGCACTCCGGAGGGTTCAGGGAAGCTCCCTGAAGCTCCGGAATGCAAAAAACTACAAAACGGACAAACCAGAAGTGCATTTTTCCGCACTTCCGGTTTGTCCGTTTTGTCATTTTTTGCATTCCGGGGCTTCAGGGAGCTTCCCTGAACCTTCCGGAGTGCAAAAACAGCTCACCGGCAAACCGGAAGTGCGTTTTTCCGCACTTCCGGTTTGCCCGTTTCGTTGTCCCAGGCTCCAGTAAGGCCTTTGTGCGGGGGTGGGGTGTGTGCGCATGCACAGGGGGCAGCATGGGGGGGGGTGTTGTGCGCATGCATGGGGGGAGGGAATGGGAGCGCGTGCTAGCGCGCGCACCCTCCCCTTTTTGGCACGCGAACCTAAAAAGGTCCGCCACCACTGCCTTAGACTGTCTACAGTCAACCTCTCCCCATTTCTAAGAGGTCTGTAAGGGTCGTGCATAAGCGCACTACTATGCCTACTGTCCGTGTCCCACTGTCCTATTGTACTTTTTTTTTACTTATGTTATGTTTATACAAACAACTACTATCCTATACATGTTTGACAAATAAATAAATAAATAATTAAATAATTAATTAAAAAAAATAAAAAATAAAAAATAAAAAATAATCAATAATTAAGTCTTCGCAGTTTGGTCTAGTGCAGTGGTGGTGAACCTTTTTAGGTTCACGTGCTAAAAAGGGGGGGTGCGCGCGCTAGCGCGCGCTAGCATGCCCACACCCATTCCCTCCCCCCACGCATGCGCACAACAACCCCCATGCTGCCCCCTGCGCATGCGCACACTCCCCAACCCCCGTGCAAAGGCCTTACCGGAGCCTGGGACGACAAAACAGGCAAACCGGAAGTGCGGAAAAACGCACTTCCGGTTTGCCGGTGAGCTGTTTTTTGCACTCCTGAGGGTTCAGGGAAGCTCCCTGAAGCCCCAAAATGCAAAAAATTACAAAACGGACAAACCGGAAGTGCGGAAAAATGCACTTCCGGTTTGTCCATTTTGTAGTTTTTTTGCATTCCGGAGCTTCAGGGAGCTTCCCTGAACCCTCCGGAGTGCAAAAAACAGCTCACCGGCAAACCAGAAGTGCGTTTTTCCGCACTTCCGGTTTGCCGGTGGGCAACGCTCGCGTGCCGTCTGCTATAGCTCCGCGTGCCACCTGTGGCACACGTGCCATAGGTTCGCCACCACGGGTCTAGTGGTTTGGCCACCAGGCTAGAAACCAGCTCTAGTCCTGCCTTAGGCATGAAAGCTGGCTAGGTGACTTTGGGCCAATCCCTCTCAGTCTGACCCAGCTCACAGAATTGTGGTTGTGAAAAATTTGTTTTTTAAAAAATAAATTTTATTATACAGTTTTCTTCTTTTTACATTACAATTTCATCTTTGCAACCGCTCTGTACAGGTATATTCCACAGATTTTTACACATACATTTTTATTACATCTTACCATAATATACAGTACTAATATATATAATAAGTAATATTCCTCTATCCTTATTTGTGAAGAATTTGATCTGATTGGAACAGACTCCCATTTTAATCCCGGTGATAATAAAAGAACCCAATGATTTATTTGGTCCGAGATAGACAAGTAGGTTCCCATTTGATTCACTCTATTTTTCAGTTTTCCACTTGAAGCTACAGCATATAATCAATCCACTTTTGCAAATGCATCTGCTCTTAAGGAACCTTCTGCACTGTCAAGGGACAGAATCAAGGAGCCACCTAAAACAAGATTTAAAAGCTGATCCATCCATATGGAAGTAGATAATTTTCAGATTCCAGCTACAATTAGACATGCCATTAGGTGGGTTCCAGGAGCATCAACCCTATGGGTTCTAGCCCAGTATGTAAATCCTACAACCTTTGTACAAAAGAGGCCATGAAAAGGCAGGACAAAGTGATACATGTGATTCTCATTAGGAAACCCCCTTGAGTCCTCCATGGTTAAAGCCTGTCCCAGTTTTTAGATAGCATTTTTTCAGTCCTACTTGGAAATGTTGAGCATGAACCTGGGATCTTCATTGAGCTACAGTCCCATTTGGGGGACTGTGTATGTTTTACAGAGAACATATAATTAATTCTCCAGGCATTTTTTTTTAAATATCCAACAGGTAGAAAATCTTTGGGGTGTTTTTATGATCTATCCTTGCATCCGCCAAGCCTGATTCCTCGGGAGAACAAGTAGGGGCAGAACGACTCTTCTGCAGTCTCAGGTTGCCTGTTGAGCCTGCTCAGTAGAGCTCAGTAGAGCTGCCCTTTCAGAGATTTGGAAGGAGCATAAAGGTGAAAAGCAATGGTGGAGGGGGGTTGTATTGTGTTAGGAACAGGCTGCCTACATGATAGAGAATGTGGTTAGATGTCTCCACATTTGTATGAGATCTGGAGGCAAAGGAGTAGGTCTGGTCATTTATCCCTCTTTAATCCCCTACAAAGAACCTGTTTCTACTAAACACAAACAACAATTCAGTTTTGGTTGGTTGGTTGGTTTTGCTTGGTATTGGTCTATCGTCGTTCCTGTTACACTGTACCAAAAGCAAGAGAAATCCACAGTGCATATGAGGTCTTCTCACTTTGGTAGCCCCCTCATTTGCAAGCCACGCCTGGATTCTGCAGAAGCAGCAAAGGAGGAGAAAGAAACAGGACCAAAGCTGCCCTCTATTTACAGCCGCAGGGAGAAGTAATTACATTTAATGGAAACTGCAGCTTCTAAATAGAGGCACCAAGAGATTCCTCTTGCACACAGTCGGAAGTCAGGCTGCATAGAGAGGGTTCAATTAATTCCTGGTGTAATGTCATTGACATCCCTGGGCTTACCCCAGAGAAGCTTTTGGACTGTCTGCATTCTGATCATCATGAAGTGAAAGAGACAAGCGCTTGAATTCTGTGGCAGACAAAATGAAAATTGGGCCAAAATGTTGCTGAACAGCCCAATGATGGAGCTGTAAAAGTTAGGCTTCTTGTCGATAGATTCATCAGGGTGCAGAAATGAGAAACCAACGTATTCACACAAGCTAGATTTGCTGACTAAGCTTAATCAGGATAGAGAGAGGGAGAAAGCTACTGCCAGAGAAATTAAATCTTCTCCCTTCCCAGTCAATACAATCAGACAGGAGACATTTTCCATATTCTACAATTAGAGTATGTTCCTCCAGGAAATTCAACCAACTATTTCTTTGCAACTCTTGTAGAAGATGTAATTAAATTTAGATTCTGACCAAACCAAACTGAAGGCATAATTGTACATGTCTGGATGCCAGAACCCATTTTGAAGGAGGGAAAGGCCCTCAGCTTTCTACAAGTGATCACAGGTAGTCCTCAGCTTATGACCATTCATTCAGCGACCATCCAGAGTTAATCTTAGAGTATTTCTGTACTTACTGTTTTTAGGGTTCTAATGTACACTGCACACATTTCTGTAAGATAGACAGCATATAAATATGGTAAATATATAAATAAATAAAATAAATTTTAGTTTTGTTTCTGATTTTTCCAGGTCCAATTTAGATCTGTTCCTGACCAGTTACGTTCCTTTGATTTTTGTCCCTGGTGTAGCAGCTTATCTCAGGTCTTTTCCCATACTCTGTGGAGCTGGGCCCTTTCTGATTCCTTTTTTTTTCAACTCATAATTTGGCAGTGGGTTTTTTTTTTGAAATGTGTAGCATAGGGCTTCTACATGAGGTGGGCCTACACTTCTGATGCTCCCATTGCATCCTGCCTCCACTGCTTTAGTCCAATCCAGAGGTGAGTTTCAGCAGGTTCTGACCAGTTCTGGAGAACCGGTAGCAGAAATTTTGAGTAGTTCGGAGAACCGGTAGCAGAAATTTTGAGTAGTTCGGAGAACCAGTAGCAGAAATTTTGAGTGGTTTGGAGAAATGGTAGCAGAAATTCTGAGTGGTTTGGAGAACCGGTAGCAGAAATTTTGAGTGGTTCGGAGAACCGGTAGCAGAAATTTTGAGTGGTTCGGAAAACCGGTAGTGAAAATTTTGAGTGGTTCGGAGAACCGGTAGCGGAAATTTTGAGTGGTTCGGAGAACCTTTAGCAGAAATTTTGAGTGGTTTGGAGAACCAGTAGCAGAAATTTTGAGTGGTTCAGAGAACCGGTAGCGGAAATTTTGAGTAGTTTGGAGAACCGGTAAATACCACCTCTGACTGGCCCCACCCCCATCTATTCTCTACTTCCCGAGTCCCAGCTGATCGGGAGGAAATGGGGGATTTTGCAGTAACCTTCACCTAGAGTGGGGTGGGAATGGAGATTTACAGTATCCTTCCCCTGCCACGCCCACCAAGCCACACCACGCCCACCAAGCCACACCCACAGAACCAGTAGTAAAATCCAATCCCAGGACAAAGTTTGGTGAATATCAGCACCTGTTTAAAATGTGTGAATCAGTTCCAAGATCCCAGAAGTGATATTGTATAAAACATTCAGAATGAGAGTTGAACTGTTATTTCTCTCAAGTCAGACAACTAAATCTTGCCGCCGAAAATGTTTGCAGTATGAAGCATTTATACACACTCAGAGAGAGAGAGACATACTGTATATATGTATACACACACACACACACACACACACACACATGTCATAATGTCAAGATCACTTTTCCTGAAATGGACTGTGTTTCCTATGTATCTACATTGACTTTAATGAAATCTACTTCTGAGTTCACTTTTTCTTTGCTGCTTTTTAAGCTTTTCTCTTCCTATCTCATTACCATATATTTTCACAACTGCCGTAATTAGGTCTAATTACACAATTAGTGGAACCCATGCATGATCATGTCACCAGAATGTGTAATGATGTGCAATTACATAATTACCACACTTAATGGCATTAGGGTGCAGAGCTCTGAAATACTATAGCGGAACATTTTGTGGGTTCAAAGACAGAGTATTATTTTTCTTATCCAGAATAAAATAAATCAGATGGCCATGTCAACAAACTTTAATAAAAATATGAAAGGCCAATGCACAGAAGCAGGAACTGATTTTAAGTGCCTAATTAATTCTAGCGACTACATAAAATTAGTGCTTTTGTGGAATAAAATGAATAATGACCATTTGTTCCTTATTTGTTGTGTGCTCTGTATTTCTCTTACTTCAAATTTGCATTTAGTGATGCACACAGTGAAGGACCCTACTATGCAAAGTGCAATGTTCATTATGTGTTTGTTTCAATTACCTCCATCTCTCTCCTGATAAGTGCATTCGTTGCTATTACCACTTATGGATGAAATATGGCGGTGTCTGCATGTCAGACAATTAATGCCTATTGTTTTTATTATAATTTATCATGCCAACTATGAAATTAGAGATCCAAATCTGGAAAGAACCAGAGTGGGGAGTTTGATCTTGCCCACTACATCAAAACTGACAGGCCCTCATAAAATTAGGAGGGGGCAAGGGGCAGGAAATGAGAACAAGCAAAGAAAACCTCTCCCCATTTCCTAGAATATCTAAATAGGGTTGCCTTCCAAAAACTGGCATTTATTTAAAGCAAAAATTTTTAACTCCAGGGAGGAAAACAGGAAGCTGATGCTGTGTTAGCCCATTAGCCCAACATTGTCACCAGAATTTCAGTAAAGATGCTTTTCTAGTTTTCTTTGAAGATCACAGGGACTAGAGAAGGCCTATTCCCAAATGCGGTGGACATTACTACATCCTCTATTTTTTTTTCTTTTGTCTGATCAAGTCCATTTGGGTAAGCCCATGCTGTCCCACTTGTATTGGGAGCTTGTCCACTTTTAACTAAAATTCTTGAATACAGAGTTCATCCATCCATCCATCCATCCATCCATCCATCCATCATATTTACATAGTCTTCCATTTCATAGAACATATGGAAGCCTTACAGAATTTGTGGCTTTCTTTATCTTGTCGATGATAATATTTATTGCCTCCAGTCAATAGGTTGACTGGTCAGGAATGATGGCGCCTGGAGCCCAATGGGAACTGTTAGATGTTACGATCCCAATGATCCATGCCAGCGACATTAGCAACGGAATTGGTCCTGTTTTCCCATATTTTTAAAACAAATTAAGAGTACAACTATTGCTTTTGATATTTCTGTATTCAAACATTGTCATGTTATTTACAGGTATATATTATATCAGGAACAAATTCTTGTGTTTTAGAAACAATTGTGCTTTGAATACTATTAGTTATCAGGCTATTTCATATTCATAGATTTTAAGAGTATTGGAAAAACTATCATATGAACTATAACTACTTTTCAGGGTTGAGATTAAATTTCAAAGGAAATCAAAGTTACTCAAATGCACCAAGTGAAAAATGCTTCATTTGCCTCCCAACGTGCTTTAAATGCAGGCACATTCAGAGAAAATACTTAAGCTTTTTCCAGTAACTTCAAAGAATGCCTTTAAAAAAAGCTGAGTAGCAAACATGGAGAGTAGCCATGCCTAGTAATTTGGGAGATTTTCAGTATAATCTTAGCTCATCCTGACAAGCTAATCTTTCAAGGGGGGGATGGGAAGTGGACTGCCATTTATGGCAGCGTTTGTTATCAATTGAGCACAAACTTTACAAATAATGCTTGCCGGAGAAATTTATTGACAAATATAATTACGAGCTCAAGTGTAATACAGTCATATAAATCAAAAACCTCCAATCCCGGGGCTCTAATCCTTTTTTTTTAATGTGGGTCTTCACTGCGCCCTCCCCATAAAAATGTATATTTCATCTCAGGTGATGTTTGTGGGATTTTAAAGTTTTTTTGCGTAGAGAAGTGTGGGTGTGGTGTGCTAGTATGACAATCCTATGACAATCATTAAGTGTTGTACCTCATGGTTCTTGACAAATGTATCTTTTCTTTTATGTACACTGAGAGCATATGCACCAAAGACAAATTCCTTGTGTGTCCAATCACACTTGGCCAATAAAGAATTCTATTCTATTCTATTCTATTCTATTCTATTCTATTCTATTCTATTCTATTCTATTCTATTCTATTCTATTCTATTCTATTCTAGTATATCACTATATACAGGTATTTTTTTCCAAGTGTTTTATATCAAAGAATCTCCAAGAAGCTGCTGGAGTATTAGAATATTAGTGACTTAACAGAAAGCCTAGAACTATTAAAGAGACTGCAATCCACTAAAAGGTGAATTAAAGGTAAATTCAACTGTATTTCATTTTAACGAATATCTCCCCCCACCCCCATCCTCCACCCCACTCTCCTGCCCCTGAATTTCCTGGGATCCATAGTCCACTGAGATTTTTAGAATTCTCTCTTATTGTATCCACTCCACTACTCTTAAAAGGGCTACTATAGAGTAGAAAAGAATTCGTCATGCATTTGATTAATCTGAATAAAGTACAGGTAGTCCCCGACTTACAACAGTTCATTTAGTGACCATTCAAAGTTACAACAGCACTTAAAAAAGTGACTTGTGACCATTTTCACACTTACGAACATTGCAGCATCCTCTATGGTCACATGATTTACATTTGGATGCTTGGCAACTGACTCACATTCATGATAGTCACAGTGTCCTGGGGTAATCTTTTACAACATTCTGACAAGCAAAGTCGACCAGATTCACTTAACAAACGTGTTACTAATTTTAAAACTGCAGTGATTCACTTAACAAATGTGGCAAGAAAAGTCATAAAATGGGGCAAAACGTAATAAATTCTTCACTTAGCCACATAAATTTTCAGCTCAATTGTGGTTGCAAGTTGAGGACTACCTGTAGTTTCCCTTGGATTCCAACCGTAATAGCAAAGCTCAACAGAAAAAAGAGTAACTTTGTACAAGGAAGGACAAACTATGGCCCTTAAAGATCTCTATCCCAAGTCCCCTCTAATTTTCTGTGATTCTTTGATGGTGTCTAGTCACTGTGTTTTTGACAGCCTCGTTTTACTGCTGACCATTCTGAGCATAACTGCCTTTTCCAGTGAGTTTGATTTCATGATGTGGCTGAAATAAGGAAGACAGAATGTTGTGATTTTTGCCTTCCAAGTGATATGTCGGGTTTTAATACATTCCAGTACCTGCTTGTGTGTCACCTTTGCTGTCCAAGGAACGTGCAGGAACCGTCTCCAACACCATAGCTCAAATGAGTTGATTTTCTTTCTGTCTAGATTTTTCATGGTCCAACTTTCACCATCATAGGTAACTATGGGGAACATGATGGTCCAGATGGATCTGCATTTAGTTGCCAAATTGATGACCTTGCTTTTCCACACTGATTCATGATCATTGGCCAAGTGTGATTCGAAGCATTGTTTCTGGATTGTACTCCCTGCTTTGAACAATCTGTGATCCTAGGAAAGACGGGGCAAAACAGAACATAGTCTAAAGGAGTGAGACACAGACAACATCATGCAAACCAGGATGATTGCGATAGACTATTCAGAGAATGAAAAGATTTATGCAATGGTTTTAAAAGCAACAACCTACATGTTGCTCAGTAATCTGGGAAGAGAACAGCCAGCTGATGGATTCACAAAAATGCCATTAAGAAAGGTTGAGAAAGTCTCTGCACTAAAGAACTGAGAGATAAATGGGGTAATCAAGAGAAATTAGAAAGTAAACCAACGGTTGTGACTGCCGTAATCTTATCATTTAGTCTTTCAAAAAAGTCTTTTTTTTAAAAAAAAAAGAAACTCACTGGGAATCTTACTTTCAGCTGAGTTGACTATGAGTTGTCAGCGCTGTCAGGTAGGTCAGACAAAGAAACACTATGCTGACCTAAAGCTACTTTTATTAGAATTGCTATAGTAACTGCAATGGAATATATGAATGACTTTGGAGAAAGAAGGGAAGATATGTTGCCTCAGAAACAATGAGATAGAAGAGACAGGGGGATACAGTCAATTAACGTTCAGAGAAAGAAACTTTGTGTTCCTGCCTTGAAGAAGTATCCAGTGCCACCCTAACCAGGACACCTTCAAGTGATCTTGCTGACAAACTTAATAGTAAGTCATTTGATGGCCTAAGCAAGCTAGCTGTGTCAGGTTCTCAGAATGACAAAAGTCCTTTGCAAGTCTTATTCCTGTGAAAGAGCAAGTCCAAGCTAATGAGGAGCTATGGGAGTTGACCTGTCTAAATAAGCCAGGTCTTTAGATACTGGATTTTTTTTCTATTAATGGAAATTCCATGTGAGATTTACAAGCCTGAAAATAGCACCTGTCCAGAACTGCTAAAATATGAATCTCCCCTTTACAATCGGACAACCTAGCCTCTGCTATTTACTTTAACTTGCAATTGCTCTGTAGGTCATTTTTTTTGTAGTATTGCATTTGAATTAGACACACTGAGGATCATTTTCACAGACTTGGGGCTCTGAAAATTTCATCCATCATCTCCTTGTACCACTCTGGTCTGCGAAAGCCATTAGGAGGGTCTCCTGTAGCTGTTAGTACAGCATGGATTTATTTTAACGTTTCAGAGAAAACTAAATTACAGGGGGTTTTCCTTTAAAATGTAAAGCATTCTTCCAAATGAGCTTGACTCCTGGGGATTTCAGGATATATCCTGTTTTGCAGCTGTTGATCTTCATGTGTGCAAAATGAAAAGAAGGAAAAGTCTGTCAGAGAAAAACAGTACAAGCTCAGAGAAGAGGCTTCCAAGTTCTGAATCTCTCTCACAGTCATATGACCACATTTTGAATGCTTGACAGCAGCCTGTGATCATATGATGGCAATTTATGACATTTTTGATGAAAACCAATGTTTACTTCCAGTTTTCAGCAAAAGCACTCCATAGCAAACCATGGGTTTGCCTAATGACCACAGCATTTACTTAATAATCTAGATTCACTCAACACACCTGGTGATTCACTTAAAGATCACCACAAAAAATGGTCATAAAATCAGGTTGATTACGTGGATGGTTTGCTTTACAACCATCATAACTTACAGTCATAATGGGAAGCTTCCATGACAGTCCTAAGTTATTACAGTCCTGCAATCAAAATCTGTTTGTACAATATAATACATTATTCTCACCCGGTGCCTCAATGGATGGAGAGTTGCCACAAACTGCTTTTTGAGCAGGTTTATCACTTTGATGCAAAAGTTTGTTGAATGCAAAGCACTAAATGAAACTTGAGATTTTTTTTAACATTCCATGTTTGTCTTTCAAAGGAAGAATAATCAGGCAGGCAGGCAGGCAGGCAGGTGTATGAGAAGTAGCAAAAGATTCCAACAGTGGAGGAAGGATTTTCAAGCACAAGTAGAAGAAAATGAGCACTGATTATTAACTGTAATCTAGAACTTAGAACATGGAATACTAGGGCTGGAAAGGACCTCAGAGGTCTTCTAGTCCAACTCCCTGCTCAACGCAGGAGGTCAAATGGTTGTGCATCTTGCCTGGAAATAAGAGTCCTTAAAGCAATAGAGGCTTTATTGGTGTTTTGCAAGTTGCTGTATTTTAAAAGCAGTTTAAGAAAAACTGGTGTAAGGCAAGGGAACTCCCTGTTCTTCTTTTATTCTTCTTTTTTCCTTGAATTTCATGAATGACAGTAACTTCTTTTGGATGAAATCTGAATTTCAAGAATAGTACAAAAGTAAGCAAATTCATCCTATCCCATTTGGATATGGGGGAATTATTTATTTCCAGCGGGGAAAAATTATTTTATAAAGTCATATGGTTACACAGGTATTCCTTGTTTAGCAGCTGCTTCATTTGGCAACCATCCGCTATTATGGCAGTAATCAAAAAGGAACTTGGCAGCCAATCTTCCCACTTATCATCTTCACTGGTCTGTAAAGCAAAGAAAGTCTGATGTAAGATCATAAGCACAATTGCAGGTTCCCTTAGCAAGCACTTTGCTTAATGAATGAGCTGCTGGTCCCATTTGTAGTGACTAAACAAAAACTACCTGTATCATTTTAGAGATAGACAGACAGACAGACAGACAGACAGACAGACAGACATGATAGATAGAAAGAGAGAGAGAGAGAGAGACAGACAGACAGACAGACAGACAGACAGACAGACAGACAGACAGACAGACAGACAGACGTAGACGTAGACGTAGACGTAGACGTAGACAGATCGAGCTTTATTTTTTTGCCCAGTACTAACCCCAGTAAACTCATTTACTTTATTCATGGGAGCAGAATAAAACTCAATTTAATATTTTATGGGGGAGAGGTCTATGGGATTACAAAATTTGAGATCTCCTGCAGTAATATACTGAGGTGCCTAAGAGTCTGTTATTTTTTTACAAGTCTATCGTTTCTATGCTGGTGACTTAAATTCCTCCTCAAAGTTCAAAGCGGGCCCCAGGGGGAGGGCCTTCTCTGTGGCTGGCCCCGTGCTCTGGAACCAACTCCCCCCAGAGACCCGAACCATCCCCACTCTGCTGGCCTTCCGAAAGGCCGTTAAGACTTGGCTCTTCCTGCAGGTGGGGGGGGGACAGCTTAACCCATTTGAGCTTACCCCCCAAGTATGTATGTGGTTGAATGGATGGATGTTGCTGCTACTTTTATACTGTCTTTTAAATTTTGTACTGTTTTTAAATTGTTTGAAATTTTGTTTATTCTTGTATCTCTTATGTTGTACGCCGCCCTGAGTCCTTCGGGAGTTGGGCGGCATATAAGAATAACAAAATAAATAAATAAATAAATAAATAAATAAATAAATAAATAAATAAATAAATAAATAAATAAATAAATAAATAAATAAATAAATAAATAAACTCAGCTAACCCATATCCCACCCCTCCCTATAAATAAAATTCAATGTGGGTATTACAAAATATTTTATGAGGCAACTGGATAATGTAATCACATGTAAGTCGAAATTGCCAGTGCAGTACCTCTGTAGCATATTAATTAATATTAATTAAGTTTTTGGGTTCCTTTTCGTCAATAAAAGTGGCATTTAGTCAGACTGGCTCCCTTCTGTGAATGGCTGCTGGCATTCTAAAGCCATTTAATGGCTGTGTGTTTCATGTTTTTATAGAAAGCTGGAGACCTGAATAATCAAGATTATAATGTTATGCTTCTGTTTGTTTTACCACTAAGGTGATAATATGATTAACACTGTAAATGTCAATTTACTCCTCTAATATATTACACCTATAGCTTACAAGCCAGTTCATCACAGAGATGCTTAATTTTTATAGTCTGTATTTTCAGTCTTCAGGAAAAAAAAACCCATTAAACAACTATTTCTAGAAATAGCTGAGGAAATATTAAGAAACAAGGCCATTACAAGTACTTCACCATCGATTTCATGGGCAAGGAGAGGATTATAGGAAAGTGTCTTATGTCCAATCATTGTGGAAATTTCTATTTCTCTTCAGAGCACTGTCCTGTACAGGGCCCATTATTGTATACCAAGCTTGTATAATGAAGGGCTTCCTCAAACTAAGACACTCAACCATTCATAGAAATCATTCAAAGGCTCAAAATTCTGCCCCTGCTGGTTGTTGAAGGGTTTAGGACAAAAGGAGGAGTTAATTCCTTGAATGCCATCAAATCTAGTCATTGGGCCATTCAGGATTTGCTGCAAGTCCTCCATTTACACAGCTGAACTGCAAAGAAAAGAAGGCATGGCTGCATATACAGTAACTACACTGAGAGCCAGTTGTAGTCCAGTCATTAAAGTAGCAGACTAGAAGCCACTAGATGGGAGTTCTAGTCCTGCCTTAGCCAGGAAAGCCAGCTGGGTGACTTTGGTCTGGTCATGCTCTCTCTCTCTCTCTCTCTGTCCAATCCACTTCAAAGGCTGGTTGTTGTTGTTATAGAGAAATTAGGAGAAGGAAGGAGTATTAGATATGTTCACCGCCTTGAGTTATTTATAAAAATAATAAAGGTGGGATGTAAATAAATATAAAAGTGAGCATTATTAGAATACACTCCTCTCCATGGGGATAATTATTAATTTTTTGCCTCAAATTAATAATAGTGCAGGTTGAAGTTATTTCATCAGGGGCAAAGGGGACATAGTTAAAATTCTCTTCCCCCCCCCCCCAAGCTTCTTAGCTGATGGCTGGAGATAGGTGAGCTGCCTGGCTTCCTTTCATGCTGCCAGTTGATTGGTAGAAGAAGATGCTATAAATCACATACAGTGACATGTTAGACCAAATGAACCCTGCAAACAATAAGCTGCCTACCTCTGAACTAAAACGAGAAGCCCAGGCTCATTTCTAGGAGAATTAGCATAATATTGGCCAGAGAATGTATATACTGCACAGACAATGTACAAAATGCAGTCAAAATTATTGGCATTTCCAAGGCCTTTTGGTGATACTGCACATTGCCTCAGAAATATACAGCCTTTGAGATATATTTCTTTTCCAAGGTCAACAGTGGATAGCAATAGAAGATAATACAATACATTGATACCAATAGAACAGAGTATTTGCAGCTTCAGGTTGAACTATGGGGTCCTTGGTGCTCTCTGAACGTTGTTGTTTTCTTGCAGTTGCTTCATCACCCATCTAAGTATGATGATGTTACCTAGTTGGGTAATGAAACAAGCAAACAACAAAGCTCAGAGATCACCAAGGACACCACTGTATGTACTGTACATTGGCCAGGAAATAGCCATAATTCATTTTACAAGGGCACTTTGCAAGCACATTTATCATGTGGTGAATGTGCTCCAGGCATTAGCCATTACACTTGATTATTCATAACATACACATTCACACACACACACACACACACACACACACACACACACACACACACACACACACACATCATATCGTATCATATCATATCACACACTTACAGAATTGTACAATTTAATATCAAATTACATTTAGAATTACAGGTAATTAAAGTAGGATAAGGAACAATCATCCTGTCTTCAACTGTCCTCAATCATTGTCCTCAGCCACATGAGGCACTGGGCTTTGTGGAAGCGGATGCAGGCCGCCGGTTGCGAGATGCGTCCCCCGCAGAGGAGCTCTTAACGTTGCGCAGAAAGCAGACGGGGGCAACTCCTTCCCCTTCCCAGCGCTACTGTCACTCAAGGGGCTGAGGATGGTGAACGGAAGGCCTACACTCCCCCTCCCCGTCTTTGGCTGGAGCCGCTGGAGCCACTGGATCCTTGGCTGAGGGGGCTCTTCGTTGCCGGCGGTCTAAGCGTCCGGGGCATGAGTGCAGAGGAGAGGCGACAGCCAAGAGTTGCTGTGATTACAAGAGCGATTCCAGAACGGATGGCCAAAATATACTGTACCAGGCGGCCCTTGCATGGCTGTAAATAGATTGGGGTCCTAGCTTGTTGGCCGGCCAGGAATGAAACAACTTTCCTGTATTTTGTCCAGCGCCACTCTCGCCCTAATTTAAAAACATGCGCTTCCCATCGGGCATATTATGTGCCCAGATCCTATGCTCTCAAGATTGTAATCTGTGCAGGCTGGTGACAATAAAAGGGCGGGCATTTTAAAAAGTGCTAGGATTCCTTAGCTGCTCATGGGCTTTTTGAAATAAAATGAATTATTCATGGTGCTTAAGCCACATTATTTTGCATACTTTTCTCTTTACTGGGAGTAAAAATGCGGTTTTTACTGCTCTTCAGCTGTTGTGGGAGAGGATTCCCTCGATTCTGGTCGCTCTTTACCCGGCGGCTTCTGCCTGTTCCGATTCTCCCCCTTGCCGCGCGAGACAGACAGAGCTAGAGCAATCGAGAGGTGGCTACGCGCACACCCTGCGGGACTGGCTTGGCTGCTCTGGGCTGCCTCCGGCAACATTTTCAAACATGCCCCTCTTCCTCACAGACAGAAGCGTGTTTTAAATTGCCGTAGGCAGAGCCCAGAGGAGCCGATCTAGTCCTGTGGGGGGGGGTGCGCACCCGCCTCTCGCTTGCTATCGTTCTTGCAGCCGGGAGCCACTCTTTCTGCGGCAGGTACTCTTTTGGCCAGGGGAGGGGGGAGAGAAAGAGAAAGAGAGAGAGCAATCAAGAGGCAGCTAAGCGCACACCCCATGGGACTGGCTCGGCTTCTCTGAGCTACCTCCGGCAGCATTTTCAAACATGCTCCTCTTCCTTGGCCAAGCCGCCAATGAGACAATCGCTGCACCTCCCCGCCCAGCCTTCCTCAATGGGGGAAGATGGTAGGAAGGAAGGAAGACAGACAGACAGAAAAAGAAAGGAGGGAGGGAAGGGAAGGGAGGGAATAAGAAAAGGAAAAGGAAAGAAAGAAAGAGGTAGGGAGGGTGAGAGGGAGGGAGGAAGACAGAAGGAAAGAAAGATGGTAGGAAGGAAGGAAGACAGAAAGAAAGAAAGAAAAAGATGGTAGGAAGGAAGGAAGACAGACAGACAGAAAAAGAAAGGAGGGAGGGAAGGGAAGGGAGGGAAGAAGGAAAGAAAAAGGAAAGAAAGAAAGAAAGAAAAATGGTAGGAAGGAAGGAAGAAAGAAAGAAAGATGGTAAGAAGGAAGGAAGACAGAAAGAAAGAAAAAGAAAGAAAGAAGGGGGAAGGGAGAGAAGAAAGAACAAAAGAAAAAAAAGACTTATGACCACAATTGAGCCTAGCATTTTGGTTGCTAAGCAAGAGCGTTGTTAAGTGAGTTTCACTACATTTTACAAGTTGGCCATGCCTACCCGATCACCTGACCACCAAGCCACGCCCACCTGAGGGGTGGGGAGTGGTGAGGATGAGTTTGTAGCACCAAGGGGGCGGTGGACTGAAAAAGTTTGGGAACTACTGATCTAAACCTCCAAAGAAGCTGCTGATAAGAAGGGGGGCAACGTTCAAGGATGTTGTGGAGGAAGCTAGAGCCACCAAATCATCAGACAACTCAGCCACAGACATCCGAAAGACCAGCACAGTTCATCGCACGTACCGGGAGCCCGATTGGATGACCGAGGTTCCCGAATACGAGGCTGAATCAGAAGAAGAAGACCAGGTACATCGCATCCAGCCAGAGAGAAAGGTAAGCCCCAGAGACATTGAATACAGGCAAGCCCACTGTTCGGGTTGCCTAGGGGGCCATGCCAGAGCACTTTGCCATTTTAAAGAGGCAATTTGCCGATGCTGCCACAAAAGAGGGCACATTGCAGAGGCCTGCAGGGCTACCCAACCAACCCTCTACCAACCAGCATAATATACCCCTAAGCCATCCATGGGTCTGGGGTGGCAAGGTCAAAACAGAACGGGGGGGCCACGGAACAGACGCAGAGACGACCAATATCAGGACAATAGAGAAATATTCCACACGACAGTGGGCCACTCGGACGCTGGTGAGGGTGGCAAGTTCCATATTGTGGTTTCCATCAAGGGCAGACCATGCAAAATGGAACTGGACACTGGATCCATGTTTACTATAATGTCCTGGAACACACTGAAACGACTCCATCCAGTTGCAGCCCTATCCTCCCTCAAGCCGCAACACATTCGCCTCAGAGATTTCCATGGAAATCCCATCCGAGTCCTAGGCAGAGCTGAGGTGCAGATTCAATTCAAGGATTTCAAGGGCAGGCTACCCCTAACCGTTGTTGAGGGGGACTGCCCCATGCTTCTGGGAGTAGAGTGGCTCAAGCCGCTTGGGATCTGCATTACCGACCTACACCGGATCAAGGGAGACGAATTGGACCAACTGCTGTCGGACTTCCAGGCCATCTTCAATGGGAGTCTAGGTAAATATACGGGCAAGCCCCTCTCATTTAACCTAGACCCCAGCATCACCCCCATTAGGCTTAAGGCGCAAAGAGTCCCTTTTGCACTGCATCCCAAGGTGGATGAACAATTGGACAAGCTCATTGACCAAGGGATTCTAGAACCCATTGACCACACCACATGGGAGACCCCCATTGTCATTCCAATGAAGCCTGATGGGTCTATTCACGTGTGTGCAGATTACAAATGCACCATTAATAAGGCGCTACAACAAAACCCATACCCAGTACCTGTGGTCCAACATCTGCTGCATTCCTTAGTCAACGGCAAAATTTTCGGTAAATTAGATTTGGCCCAAGCCTACCAGCAACTGCCGGTGGATGCCACCACCGCAGAAGCCCAGACAATAGTAACCCATAGGGGGGCTTTTAAATGCAACCGCCTGCAATTTGGAGTAAGCGTTACTCCGGGGCTTTTTCAAAGCATGATGTAACACTTACTGCAGGGCCTCCCAGGGGTGGTTCCTTATTTTGATGACATCCTCATATCAGGAGAAAATGAAGAACAACTTTTCAGCAGACTAAGAGCCACCCTACAATGTTTTCAGGCACGAGGGCTCAAAGTAAAAAAGGAGAAATGCATGATCGGTGTGAAACAAGTTGAGTTCTTGGGGTTTTTGATTGACAGATCTGGCATTCCGCCCACGGACAGTAAAATCAAGGCTATCAAAAATGCCCCCACCCCGACTAATAAAACTGAACTGCAAGCCTTCCTAGGACTTTTAAACTTTTATGCAATTTTCCTTAAACAGAAGGCAACAATTGCTGAGCCACTGCACCAGCTCCTGGGGAAGTCAGCTACCTGGACATGGGGACAGAGAGAGACCACTGCGTTCCAAGCCATAAAGGACCTTTTATCATTAGACAGCGTCCTCATCCAGTACAACGACAACCTTCCCCTATTGCTTACTTGCGATGAATCTCCATTTGGAGTGGGAGCCATCCTGAGCCACAAACTTCCAAATGGATCCAAGGCTCCAATAGCCTACTATTCTAAGACTCTGTCCCCGACAGAAAGAAATTATAGCCAATTAGACAAGGAAGCGTTTGCAGAGGTGGCAGGCACCAAGTGCTTCCATGAATATCTCTATAGCAGACATTTCGAATTAATAATCGACCACAAGCCATTGCTGGGGACTCCTTGTGGGGAACCAGCAAACACCAACCTACATGTCACCCAGGATGACACACTGGTCAATCTTCCTATCAGACTACAACTATAAACTGTCGCATTGCCCAGGGAAGAGCATAGCCAATGCTAACACCCTCAGCCGCTGTCCTACACTGGAACTCGTCGAAGATCCCGCACCTGTGGCCGAAATCCTGCTTATCGACATCGAAAAGTCCAGCCCAGTCACTTCACATGACATCACAGACCATACAACCAAAGATAAGGCATTGTCAAGAGTCATCAACTGGGTGTTAAGGGGATGGCCACAGGAAGACATGGAGGAAGAATTCAGACCGTTTTTAAATAAACAATTGGAACTGTCAGTGTTGAAGGGTTGCCTACTCTGGGGGGAAAGAGTCGTAGTACCCCTCAGCTTACAGAAAAAGGTCCTAGACACTCTACACATAGGTCACCTGGGGATAGTATGAATGAAGGCATTGGCCAGGAGTTATCTGTGGTGGCCCAGGTTAGACCAAGACATCACAGAATGGGTGGCAACCTGTATGCCTTGCCAAGAAACAAGACCAGCTCCCCCTCGCACAAACCCATTGGAATGGGAATTACCCAGGGCACTCTGGTCCAGAATCCATATAGACTTTGTGGGACCGATGGCCGGGCAAACCTTTTTAATCATGATGGACGCCTATTCTAAATGGCTGGAGGTCGTGAACATGCACACCACAACAACAGAAGTGACCATCCGAGCACTCAGGTGGATTTTTGCAACCCACAGCCTTCCAGATGTCCTCGTTTTAGATAATGGGCCCCAACTGACTGCTAAGGACATGGAGTTGTTCCTGGCTAAACTGGGCATAAGGCACATCCTCATCTCGCCATTCAATCCAGCCAGTGATGGCCAAGTGGAGGGAATGGTGAGAATGACTAAAGAGATACTCACTAAAATGGGCCCAGGAAACTGGCAAGAAAGAATCAACCAGTTCCTGCTGGCCCATCACATCACCCCATGTGTGACCACAAATCAAAGCCCTGCCGAAATGCTGATGGGCCATAAACTAAGGTTGCAACTAGACCAATTGAACCCAAACTATCACCCAGAGAAATCTTTGGACTCTAGACAAATATCCCGGTCATTGGAAACAGGCAACCTTGTCTTTGCACATAATTACACCGGAGATCCCAAGTGGGTGAAGGCAAAGGTAATCACAGTCAGTGGCCCAAAATCATACCATGTCGAGTTAGAAGACGGACGGGTGTGGAGATGACATATCAACCAGCTTAGAAGGAGGCCGGGGAATTCGTGGCCACGCCAACCAGACAAGTTCTGGCCTCTCAAAAACTTGGAACCGCCAGTCTCCACCCCACGGGGCCTCCAAAATAACCGAGCATGAAACTCCACAAGACAGACCTGCCCTGACTACCAGACACCAAGAAGCCCTAGGCTCAACACCGGAGGAGATGAGCGGGCACCTACCAGACTCAGTCGGAGTCCAGAGGTGTCATCCTGGGCCGAAGGACAATGACCCAAGAGCGGCTGCCACCACGCCTAGCAACAGGTTCCAGATAATTCCACAGATGGAGCCAGGAGCAGCGGATGGCATGTCCACCACCAACAAATTCCCAGGGACTAATGAATCGCACAGGCCCAGTAGAACTGTACAGCGCCCCGCCTACCTGCGTGACTACATAACTTGTATACAGAGATGATTAGAATATCCACAAACTAAGAGGGGAGGGGTGTTACGTATGGCTGTACGTGGCATGGATTTGCATAGCCGCCGCTGATTGGCTAGTCTAGCGGCAGGAGAAATAAACTGCTGTCAGTGGCCAGCCGGCTACAGAAAAGCCTTTAAAAGGGCTTCCCTGTAGCCTGCCAGCATTCTGTATTACTTTCAGCTACTGATAAATAAAGGTGCTGAACTGCTCCTACATCTCACCTCTTCATTCCCGCGCAATCTAACACAAACAACTTGTGGCACCCAAAAGGTAGATGACAACAAATGATATTAAAGCAACAATGGAGGAGTTTCTTATCCTTAAAAGATGTGCCTATTTTTGATCTGCAGGTTTAACCTCCCATTCTGCCCTTGGAAATGGGTTAAACATCAGTGCCTGCCTTTCTTAGAATTAGATTGTTAGGTTCAACTGCAGTTCTACAAAAGTCTCACATGAAGCAGATCAAAGACCAAACCCTGAGTATAAAAAGAATAATTTCAACTTCCTACTAGCAAAGAGAAAAGTAGACCGAATTTTGGGGCTGTTGATTTCACAAGTCATTAAACATTTCAGCAAATAAAAAGAGAGTGTTTCCTGCCTGTTTTTGAAATGTAATGTCACAGGGTAGCATTGTAATGTTCTCTATGAGTGGCCATTAGATTGAGCATTACATGAGGGGGTAGCACGTAATTGCTCCTGTGGTGTCATCCTCAAATAGCAGATGCAGCTAGTTGTAGCTGCAGGGGTAAAAAAAACCACAAGTACTTTTTTTGATTGTGGTCAAAGGTCTTATCTGTGAACAGATTACTCATTTCTTTTCTTTTCTTCCCCAAGAGTGAACTACAGTGAATCAGCTCTGAAAAAGATAAGCTACGTTTTCATTTTAAAAAGCCAGGTGAATGTTTACTCCTAATGCAAATAATACTCTTCCTTCAAAACTTCAGAGCGTTTGCACCAAATATGCGCAGTGTGGTTTCTGGCTGCTTCTGGAATCACATTACTCTTTCTATGACTTGTTGACAAGAATCAGGAAGGGGCATAGTAAAAGAAAGAAGATGACAGGGACTTTTATGACATCAGTCATAGATGAATTACAATTACAAAAAAGATATTAAGACTCTAGAAAAAGTTCAGAGAAGAGCAACTAAGATGATTAAAGGCCTAGAGACTAAAACATATGAAGAATGGTTGGAGGAATTGGATATGTCTAGTCTGGAGAAAAGAAGGACTAAGGGTGACATGATAGCAATGTTCCAGTATTTGAGGAGCTGCCACAAAGAAGAGGGGGTCAACCTATTTTCCATAGCACCAGAAGGCAAGAAAAAATCTTGTGACACTTTCAATCTCTTCAATCAGAGATCCTTTCCTCCTTTTTACTTACTAATACTGCATCAGTGATGGTGGGAGGAAGAAAAGGAGGAGGAGGTCAGTCCAGGAACCAATACCATCAAGAAAAGTATTTATTTATTTATTTGTTTGTTTGTTAATTATTATTTTTTATTTTTTTATTTTTTTATTTCATCAAGCATGTATTAGATAACAGATATAAGTATAAACATAATTATGAATACATGAAATGGATACGAATAAAAGGGAATATTAGGACAGGGACGGTAGGCATGCTGGTGCGCTTATGCACGCCCCTTAAAGACCTCTTAGGAATGGGGTGAAGTCGACAGTAAACAGTCTAAGGTTAAAGTTTTAGGGGTTTGGGGAAGAAACCACAGAGTCACTTAATGCATTCCAGGCATTGACAATTCTGTTACCGGTACTGAAGTCGTATTTTCTGCAATCAAGTTTGGAGTGGTTTATCATAAGTTTGTATCTATTGTGTGCTCATGTATTGTTGTGGTGGAAGCTGAAGTATTCATTGACAGGTAAGACATTGTAGCAGATAATTTTATGTACTACACTTAGGTTGGATCGAAGTCGGCGAAGTTCTAAGTTGTCTAAGCCCAAAATTTCAAGTCTGGTGGCATAAGGTATTCTGTTGCGAGCAGAGGAGTGGAGGACTCTTCTTGTGAAATATCTCTGGACTTGTTCGATTGTATTAATGTCTAATATGTAGTGCGGGTTCCAGACAGATGAGCTGTATTCAAGAATTGGTCTAGCAAAAGTTTTGTATGCCCTAGTTTGCAGTTCAATATTACGGAGAAGAAGCTACGCAAGATTAGGTTAACAACTCTTAATGCCTTTTGGCAATGCTGTTACAGTGAGCTCTGGCACTGGATCATTTGAGATGAGTACTCCAAGATTCTTGACAGAGTGAGGGTCGTCTACAAGGTCGTATCCGCCCAGCTTGTATTTTGTGTTCTGATTTATTTATTTTTTGCCAATGTGTAAGACAGATCATTTGTTGGTTGAGATTTGGAGTTGCCAATTGTTTGACCATTCTGACACATAGTCAAGGTCTTTTTGTAGGGTAGCAGCATTGTCCGTGGTGTTGAATAGTTTTACATCATCAGCAAAGAGAACGCAATTGCTTATAATACATTATAATATAATATAATATTTCTGGTTCTGACATCTAACATCCAAAGTGTATTTTGCTCAGAGATAAAGATTTAGTCCTAGATCCCCTTTGAAGGTGGGCAAACACCATTCTTTCAACAATCTACTGCAGGGGTGGCCAAACCGTGGTGCATGCGCCAAACGTGGCGCATTCCACAATTTCAAGTGGCGCATCCACCGTCGCGTTCCTCGGTATTGTGACCAGGGCAGCCCGTTCTAAAAGAGATCGTCTCGCGAGTTTGAGAAGTTTGAACTCGCGAGACTTTCTCTTTTAGAATGGGCTGCCCTGGACACACTACCGAGGAACGCGACGGAACAAGTCCCAGGTAGGACACGCATCACGCAGCTCTCCCCGCCGCGCGCAGAGCCGAAGGGGTGGTGGGAGGCGAGGAAAGGAAGCGGCCGGCAGAGCCGAAGGGGAGGCTCTGCCAGCCGCCTCCTTTCCTCGCCTCCCACCGCTTTTCGGCTCTGCCGCCGCCACTGCCTCCTCCTTTCCTCGCCTCCCGCGTGAGGAACTTGGCCCCAGCCCGCCGCTCCCCAAAGCCCAGCACCGCAGGTGCCTTCAGGAGCCCTGAAGCTCTGCCGGCAGAGCCGAAGGGGAGGCGGGAGGCGAGGAAAGGAGGCGGCTGGCAGAGCTTCAGGGCTCCTGAAGGCACCTGCAGCGCTGGGCTTTGGGGAGCGGTGGGCTGGGGCCAAGTTCCGCAGGCGGAGGCGCAGGCCTTCCTCCTCTGCGACCGTCCCTCGCCCGGGCCGGAGTGTCTCGCCTTTGCCGCTCTTCCATGCCCACCTCCCCAGGCGCACTTTCTGCCAGGTGGCTTCAGCAACCGTAAGTAGTGCTTCCTTCAGCGCCCTTCCCCCGCCTGCAGCTTTCCAAGATGTCCATTTGCCTCCTTTGTGTCCCCGGAGCTGCTCTGGGAGGGCTGGCGGGGGGAGCGAGGGAGCGCTTGGCCGGATGCGGCCGCTGCCTGCCCGCCGCCTGTCACCCGAAGCCTCGCTCGCCCCACCGCCCGCCGCCTCGCTCGCCCCGCCGCCCGCCACCTCGCTCGCCCCGCCGCCCGAAGCCTCACTCGCCTCGCCGCCCGCCACCCGAAGCCTCGCTCGCCCTGCCGCCCGCCGCCTCGCTCGCCCCGCCGCCCGAAGCCTCGCTCGCCCCGCCGCCCGCCGCCCGAAGCCTCGCTCGCCCCGCCGCCTCGCTCGCCCCACCGCCTGCCGCCCGAAGCCTCGCTCGCCCTGCCGCCCGCCGCCCGAAGCCTCGCTCGCCCCGCCGCCCGAAGCCTCGCTCGCCCCGCCGCCCGCCACCTCGCTCGCCCCGCTGCCCGAAGCCTCGCCGCCCGCCGCCCGCCGCCTCGCTCGCCCGCCGCCCGAAGCCTCGCTCGCCTCGCCACCCGCCACCTCGCTCGCCCCGCCGCCCGAAGCCTCGCTCGCCTCGCCGCCCGCCGCCTCGCTCGCCCTGCCACCCGCCGCCCGAAGCCTCGCTCGCCTCGCCACCCGCCGCCCGAAGCCTCGCTCGCCCCGCCGCCCGAAGCCTCGCTCGCCCAGCCACCCGCCGCCCGCCCGCCCGGCGCCCAAAGACTCGCCCGCCCGCCCGCCTGCCCTCCGATGGAGGGAGCCAAGCTTGGGAACGGAGCCCTGCCTCCCTCCCGCCTCCCCCCCCACCTGGATGCTGCCATTTGCGTTCTTTTGCCCTCTGCGCATGCGCACAGCATTCTGCGCATGCGCAGAGGGCAAAACTCAAATGGCGGCATCCAGGCAGGCCCGCCCACCCAGGACGCCTGGGCCAATTGGCGCATGGGACGCTTCAGGTTGGCCACCACTGATCTACTGCATAAGCAGCCTAGGTTGCAGTCATTATGAGGATCTTGTTTAAAATGTTTTAAATAAAAATATATTTTTTTGCAAATTATGTGTCTTTTTTCATGCACTGATCAGATCTATTTTACAATTTAAGTATCTAATCCATATAATATAAGGCTTCAGGGGTTTTGCACTGTATAATTATACAGCTCATTATACAAAACTAGTGCCATGTAGACTAATAATAAAGCCGTTGTTTTAATCACTTTACCATTCCCAGTTTCCTTCTTTGTAGGGCTTTTGTTTTTCCTCTGATGCTTATAAAACTCAGGAACTGAGTTCACATTATCATAGCTGATTCCCAGAAACCACAGAATTAAATCTGGGCAAGTAAAGATTATTACCGCTTTTTCTCTCTGTTTTCCACCAATTCATGGGTAGTCATCTCTTATCAACATGCAAATGCTGGATCCAATAATTACTTTGAAAAATAAAATAGGCTTTTCAACATTCCCCTTGAAAATAGGTAAGGACAGCGAAGTATTTGAAAGGAAGATTTCAAAACCTAGTTGGCCCTTTTCCTACTACATCATTATCTTACCTTTTCTTCTCAAATACATCTTAAATCAAGGACGGGCAAACTGGATCTTGTATTTGACGTGGACCTGCAAGGTAATTTGAGCTAACCTCAAAATTTCTAAGTGAAGATTGGTTCAGAACTCAGGCACTATTTTTATTTTCTTGAAGATTAGATTAAATCCCTAAATATGCTGCTTAGGAGAGACAGAAAATAGAGTTTCAGAAACAGGGGGAGTGGAAATGTCACGTCAAAAAGAGAAGAATCCAGGTCTACTTTTTGCTGTCTGCTTTAATGTATTCCTCTGAGGAAATACAGCCCAGGAGAATAAAACAAAAGATTGTCCAATGTCTACCTCTGTTAAGCCCTTTAAGCATGCTCAGAATCCAAATTCCCTGGAGCTGGTAGTTTGCTCTTTCTGGAAAACAGGGATTCGTGCTTGAAAACACAGGGAACAGAACTGTCCCATGAGGACTAGAAGCATGGTCAAGGCCCATTTGAATTAGGCCTGGATTCAAAGGGATAAGTAGCAAACTCCCGTGGATTAATCATTTCCATATTTCCATGCTCACCCTTGCTTAAATGTCACGTCGTTGTCAAGCTATCATCTTCATTTTATAATAGCAGCTCATTTTTTTGGGCTCGGTTACATTTCTTGAATACACAATCTCAACTGGATCACCCCCCCCTCTCCATACAAGTTCACACTCTCAAATGCCAACTCTCCCCTTTCTATCTCCTCCCCACCCCCAGCTAGGCTTGGCAAGCTGCAAAGGGCATAGAGAAGAAAATGGTCTCTTCTGTCACAGGTTCATTTTAGGGACAGGCTATTTTTAACTTCCATTGGAAAAAGACGTTTTAGTATCAAAATACTCAGCCGCCCTGAGTCCTACGGGATTGGGCGGCCTATAAGAACGTTTATAAATAAATTATAAATAAATAAAATGTACTAAATCTGTATTTTTGTTTTACGTATATGTAGCACTCACTCTTGAAGGATCTGCTGCTGATTGGGTCCTTCTGTCCTTCTTCTCTGATGACCAGCCCGTCTGGCCCTAACACACAGACACACCTTGTGAGGTTTATGAGGTTTTAATTAAGATAATTAAGATGAGCTGTGGTGGCCCAGTGGTCAGAATGCAGTACTGCAGGCTAACTAACTGCTCACATTGCCAGGAGTTTGATTTCTTTGATCCTGACCAGCTCAAGGTCGACTCAGCCTTCCATCCTTCCGAGGTCGGTCAAACGAGGACCCAGATTGTTGGGGGCAATAGGCTGACTCTGTAAACTGCTTAAAGAGGGCTGTAAAGCACTGTGAAGCGGTATATAAGTCTAAGTGCTATTGCTATAATAGCCCAATCCTGCTGATTTCCTTCTGGGCACACCTTTTGCAGAGCTAGAGAGAGGTCTCTGGGGCACACTTTTTTAGCCAGGGATAATGAACCCAGAAACTGCAACCAGATCAGGAACACAGTCATTTCTGAACTCTCCTGCTGGATTATTTATTTATTTATTATTTATTTATTATTTGGTCCTTCTATGCCGCCCTACTCCCTAGGGACTCAGGGCGGCATACAACATTGTGCAAGAACACTGAAAAATAAACAACAATTAAAAACAATGTTAAAAAAAATTTAAAAAGTTAAAAGAAATATTCACCACCAAGCATACCAGGGGAGAGCTCAGATGGCACTAGTCTCAACCCCCTGCCTGCAGGAAGAGCCATGTCTTAACGGCTTTTCGGAAGGCCAGCAGGGTGGGGATGGTTCGGATCTCTGGGGGAAGTTGGTTCCAGAGCACGGGGCCTCCCACAGAGAAGGCCCTCCCCCTAGGGCCCGCCAGCCGGCATTGTTTGGCTGACGGGACCTGGAGGAGGCCCACTCTGTGGGCCCTAACCGGTCAAAGGGAAGTATGAGGCAGAATGCGGTCCCGAAGGTAACCTGGTCCTAAGCCATGAAGGGCTTTAAAGATGATGATCAACATCTTGAATTGTACCCGGAGACCGATGGGCAGCCAATGCAGCTGGCGGAGTATAGGATCTTCACCTCCCTTATGGCAGCAGGAACACCATCCCCAGGCCAGGACACCGCAGGAGTTCCCCCTCCTTTTTCCTCTGAGTAGTTCTGTGCCCCTGCACTTTGATTCCATTGTCTCTGCTGGAGACTACATCTCCCAGAAGCCTGCTGCAGTGTTCTCCTTCTGTTCAGAAGTTAACTGCACCAGTTAACAGCGGTATCCCCCAAGACAGCGTTCTAGGACCTACTCTCTTTCTAATATACATAAATGACCTTTGCAATCATATTATAAGCAACTACGTCCTCTTCGCTGATGACATAAAACTATTTAACATCACCGACAATACTGCTGCCCTACAAAGTGACCTAGACTATGTGTCAGAATGGTCGAACAATTGGCAACTTCAAATCTCAACCAACAAATGCTCTGTCTTACACAATGGCAACAAAAACCAGAACACCAAATACAAACTGGGAGGATACGACCTCGTAGACGACCTCACTCTGTCAAGGACCTAGGAGTACTTATTTCAAAAGATCTAAGTCCCAGAGCTCACTGTAACAGCATTGCCAAAAAGGCATTAAGAGTTGTTAACCAAATTTTGCGAAGCTTCTTCTCCGGTAACATTGTACTGCAAACCAGGGCATATAAAACCTTTGCCAGACCAATTCTCGAATACAGCTCATCTGCCTGGAATCCATACTGTATATCGGACATTAATACAATTGAACGAGTCCAGAGGTATTTCACAAGAAGAGTACTCAACTCCACTTCTCGCAATAGAATACCTTATGCCACCAGGCTTGAAATTTTGGGCCTGGACAACCTAGAACTACACCGCCTACGGTCTGACCTAAGCCTAGTGCACAAAATTATCTGCTACAATGTCCTACCTGTTAATGAATACTTTAGCTTCAACTGCAATAATACACGGGCAAACAATAGATATAAACTCATAATAAACTGCTCCAAACTCAATTGCAGAAAATATGACTTCAGCAACAGAGTGGTCAATGCCTGGAATACACTACTTGACTCAGTTGTTACATCCTCAAACCCCCATAACCTTAACCTTAAACTGTCTACTGTTCACCCCATTCCTAAGAGGTCTGTAAGGGGGCGTGCATAAGCGCATCAGTGTGCCTACCGTCCCTGTCCTATTGTTCCCATTTGTTCGTACTCATTTCTTATGCTTATACTTATACCTGTTTATATGTTGTGTTTATATGTTATAAACATGTATGTTATGTTTATACTTATACTTGTTTTCTCAAACATGCTTGACAAAATAAATAAATAAATAACATAAAATAAAATAAAATAAAATAAGTTCCACCATATATAAAGATATGCTTTCTAATTCATTGTACCTTGTTCTCTTATTCCTTATTTATTTCAAGGAGTTTATTCTTTCCTGACGTATTTTGTCTTGTTTCATCTTTTTAGAATTCAACTCTTTTGTTATAAAGCTGAGCATTCATCCCGTATGTCTATTCCATGCAGTTTCCCATGTCCTGTAGCTTCATGCGTGTGTCTAGGCTTGAGTGCTTCTAACTTCTTAAATCTCTTTCATCTATCCTCACTCATTTCTGTCTCTTTCAAACACTTCCCTTCTCGGGTTCCCACTTTTCTTCCATTATCTGTCTCTCTCTCTCCTGCTTTACTCCACTCTTAAATGTGAGTATTTTATTACCCTCCTCCCAGCCCTCCCCAGAACCACTTGCTTGTTATTTTCAGTGCCTCTCTATTCAAGTGTCTGGGTTACAAGGTCGGTTGCCATTAGTTTCTCTCAACTTCTCTTTGGGGATTTTGATAGCTGCCTCTCCAGAATAGTCATGCCCACCTTCTCCCACTGTAGCAATGCCATTTCTCCCTCTCAGCCTGCTTACAACTGCAAGGCTGCTTCTCCTGGGCTTCTGCAGGTTCTTCTCGGCTGACCCACTGATGAGTGAGAACAGGGTCTTCTTGACAGCTTCTTTCTTGTCCTGACCTCCAGGGTTTCCCCTCTACTATTTCTCAGTTCTTTCATGAAGTCTCCCTCCAGCAGCTGTCACCACTCAACAAAGGGATGAGGGACAGGGGGAAAAAACAAACCCTGCCCACTTCATTTCCATCTTTCTTTCTTTCTTATTTGTTTGTTTGTTTGTTTGTCAAACATGTACAAGATAGTAGGTGTTTGTATAAACATAACATAAGTAAAGAAGTACAGATAAATGAGGACAATAGGACAGTAGGACAAGGACGGTAGGCACAGTGGTGCGCTTATGCACGCCCCTTAAAGACCTCTTAGGAATGGGGTGAGGTTGACTGTAGACAGTCTAAGGTTAAAGTTTTTGGGGTTTGGGGAAGAAACCACAGAGTCAGGTAGTGCATTCCAGGCATTGATCACTCTGTTGCTGAAGTCGTATTTTCTGCAGTCAAGTTCGGAGCGGTTTACATTAAGTTTGTATCTATTGTGTGCTCGTGTATTGTTGCGGTTGAAGCTGAAGTAATCATTGACAGGAAGGACATTGTGGTATATGATTTTATGAACTACATTTAGATCAGATCGAAGGCGACATAGTTCTAAATTGTCTAATCCCAATATTTCAAGACTGGTGGAATAAGGAATTCTGTTGCGAGCAGAGGAGTGGAGGACTCTTCTTGTGAAATATTTCTGGACTCTCTCGATTGTATTAATATCCGATATGCAGTGCAGGTTCCAGACAGGTGCGCTGTATTCAAGAATTGGTCTAGCAAATGTTTTGTATGCTCTGGTTAGCAGTGTAATATTGCCAGAGAAGAAGCTATGCAAGATTAGATTAACTCTTAGTGCCTTTTTGGCAATGTTGTTACAGTGGGATCTGGCACCTGGGTCTCTCCAGCTTGGATCTGTTGGAGAGCTGTTCAGCTTCTGGCATGCCTGCACATCCACACAGCCCTAGGACCCTATCTTTATTTGCCTACTCTTCTTGGCCATGGTTGCTGTCTCATTGGTGCCTCGAGCATACTTGTTACCCATGCATCCTCACCACCTTTCTCCTTTCACAATTAGAGAGCCATTTGTTGGGACTTCAAATTCAGCCAGCCAGTGTTCCTAATAATGTAGGACAGACACACTGTTGCTGCTCCTGCTGGATGCCTTCAGTTTTCATAACATCCTTCAGCTATTGCTTTTTAACTTCCAGATTCTTCTTTCTTCTTCTCCCCCACACTTTTCTACTTCAGGGCCAAACATGCACTGTGATGGAGGCTGGGCTTTCTTTTGTGGAGAGGTACCGTATTTTTCGGAGTATAAGACGCACCTTTTTACCTCTCAAAAGAGGGTGAAAATTTGGGTGTGTCTTATACACCGAATGTAGCCCTATCCACCCACCAGCCTCCACCCTTTGGAGGTTTTCGGCCGGAGCTGCTGCCGCCGCCGCCGCCGCCCCCACCGCTGTTCCCACCGCCGCTGTCCCCGCCCCCACCGCTGTCCCAGCCGCCATCATCCCCGCTGCCGCTGTGCCCGCCCCCACCGCCATTCCCGCTGCCGCTGTCCCAGCCGCTGTCCCAGCCGTCCTTCCCGCCGCCACTGTGCCTGCCCCCACCACCGTTCCCACCACCGCTGTCCAAGCTGCTGTCCCAGCCGCCGTTCCTGCTGCCGCTGTGCCCACCCCCACCACTGTTCCCGCCGCCGCTGTGCCCGCCCCCACCGCCGTTCCCGCCGCCGCTGTCCCAGCCGCCGTTCCCGCTGCCGCTGTCCCCGCCCCCACCACTGTCCCCACTGCCCCAGCCGGCGTCCCCGCCGCTACCCAAAGCAAGCCACCACCGCCACTACTGCCCAAACCCCCCCACCGCCTGAAGCCTGCTCCCGAGGCACCTGAGGAGCCGCTGCTGCCGTCCGAAGAGAGCCGACAGGTTAGAACTTTTTTTAAAAGGGTTTTTTAAAGGGTTTTTTTTAAGGTTGCCAAGTGGAGGAGAAATTCTGGGAGTTGAAGTCCACAAGTTTGAAGACCCTTGCACCCCCTTGGCAAGTTTAAGACTTGTGGACTTCAACTCCCATTCCTGAGCTAGTATGACTGGAGGAGGAATTCTGGGAGTTGAAGTCCACAAGGCTTAAACTTGCCAAGGGGGTGCAAGGGTCTTCAAACTTGTGGACTTCAACTCCCAGAATTCCTCATCCAGTCATGCTAGCTCAGGAATTGGAGTTGAAGTCCACAAGTCTTAAAGCTGTCAAGTTTGAAGACCCCTGGGTTAGGGGTTAGGGGTGCAAGGGTCTTCAAACTTGGCAAGACTTTTTACAACCATGTACACTTTTTACAAACTTCAAACTTGATAGCTTTAAGACTTGTGGACTTCAACTCCCATTCCTGTGCTAGCATGACTGGAGGAGGAATTCTGGGAGTTGAAGTCCACAAGTCTTAAAGCTGTCAAGTTTGAAGTTTGTAAAAAGTGTATATGGTTGTAAAAAGTGTACATGGTTGTAAAAAGTATTCTGCTACACTGGTATTTTATTAAATAATATATTACTACACCATTTGGTTCAGAATACTTTTTTCCTTGTTTTCGTCCTCTAAAATCTAGGTGCGTCCTATATTCCGGTGCGTCCTATACTCTGAAAAATACGGTATTCTGTGCTATGGATTTTCTAATAAATGCTATTTTAGGATGACCTTATGCTTTTCATGAATGGCAAAATGAAGAGAAAGTGAAATTTGGAAGAAGAGACATGGCCTTAAAAAAGATTCAGAAGCTGTTTCTAATCCAAAAATCAGAATCTGCCTTTCCTGTTTTAAGGTCTGCACTGTCTGAAGATATGTGCTTATAGATTTATGGTGGAAGGAAGAGGAATCTTTTAATAATCCATCTAACTGAAATGTCCTCTCAAGAACTATACAATTGTATCTTCTGAGAGTCCATTCTGGAAGGATTGGGTTGAAGCATTAATAGCTGAGGTGGCGCAGCAGTTAGAGTGCAGTACTGCAGGCTACTTTAGCTGACTGTGATCCGCAGGTCAGCGGTTCAAATCTCACCGGCTCAGGGTTGACTCAGTCTTCCATCCTTCCGAGGTAGGTAAAATGAGGACCCAGATTGTTGGGGGCAATGTAAATATATACATTGCTTAATGGTGTAAACCGCTTAGAGAGCGCTTGCACTATGAGGCAGTCTCACTAATAACATAATAAAATAAATAAGCCTGGTCAGTTTTTGCTCTCCTGTTAACATATTGATGCAGTTGGTGGCAGTTTAAATATAATAGAATAACAGAGTTGGAACCTTGAAGGTCCAACCCCCTGTTCAAGCAGGAGACCCTTCTAGATCATTCCAGACAAGTGGCTATCCACTCTCTTCTTAAAAACTTCCAGTGATGGAACACCCACAACTTCTGAAGGCAAACCATCCCACTAGTTAATTGTTCTCCCTGTATCTTAAGAGAAAATGCATATTTGTGTATATTTATATTTTGACAAATACTTATATTTTTAAAAAGGGAATGGAAGGATGCATTATACAACAGTAAATGGGTTAAAAATAGCAGATTCATCAAAGCAAAGGATAAAGCATCAGATAAAAACATGGAAAGAAGCTATTACTCTGAATTCCAAACTCAAAATTGGCCTCTAAACATTATAAACCAAGACACCGGCTTGTCATCTATGCAACAAGTATAGGAAGCTGCTTTCTACTAAGACAGCTCTTTGATCCATTCAGAGCAGTCCTGTCAACCTGGTCAGCCACCGTCTTTCAGTCAACCCCTTGTGAAGTTGCTGGGATTGAACTGGAAGCTCTTGCACAGAGTTAGATGGTCTCTTGAACATTTAAAAATACGAATGTTCTCTTCCTCAACATCTTGGTTTACATCTCTTCTTGTCCCAAATTATTCATTCTGGATCTGACTCTTCATGGCAGTAACTAAGTGACCTTGGCTAATTTTAAAAAAGCTAATCAGAGCAAGACATGGTTAGTGCTTAGACAGAGGTTAGCAGGAAATCCCAGTGCTGTAGACTAAACTGAAAAGTTAAAAAGTGGCAAACTGCTTTTATATTACTGCCCCAAACTCAACATCAATGTGTCCATGGAGTAGTCAGGAATCAAGCTTGACTCAAGGAGAACATATATATCTTTATCCATAGCATGATGGATAGCATGACACTATGGTATTAGTCAGGGGCAGGTTGCTCTCTTACCTTGCTACAGGTGCGCTGCGCGCGCATCACCACATTTTGTGCATGTGCGTGCTTGCTACATGCGCGCGCCCCCTCGCTACATGCGCACACCTCCTCACGTGATTTTGCTTCCGCACATGCACGGAAGCAAAATCTCGCCGAAATCTTGCAAGGGGACGCGCATGCGCGATTTTGGCAATTTTTTGCTTCCATGCATGCGCAGAAGCGAAATCTCGCAGAAATCTCGCACACATGCGCGGAAGCAAAAAATCACCCCAAAAAAAATCACAAAAAAGATGGCGGCTCCTAGGCACCTGCAACCGACCGCACCGGGTCAGTAGCCTCTTGATGACATCACCAGCTGGCCGCTACCGGTGCGATAGAGTGGACCGCACCGGTAGGAACCCATCACTCGTATTAGTTCTAGGAAGAGTCTCAGTGCAGTTCCAATACATCTGGGAACACTTAGAGTTGGGCTATAAATCTCTAAGTACATCCAAGGTTATGTTCATCCTAACCCATATCCTTCAGTGATTGGAACATCAGCAGCTACTCGAATCAATTAATCGTTCTATGGGCCTGGCCAGTCTAGGCTGTCTCACAGGACCTTCCAAAATAGAAGCATCATGAATTAGAAGGAAAACTTATTGGTGCATTGATTTCACAAAGTCATCAAAGACACTATAATAACCTACTGGAAACAAGGTTTCAGCAGACCTGAGTATATTGGAAACCATGGGGTGCTTTGTATGAATTTGTCGGGATGAGGATTTATGATTAGAGGTGATAGGATCTTTTTCCCTTGAATCTAATCCTTTGTCAAAATAAAGCGCGAGAGTAAGTCTAAATAACAAAATATTTATTTCAGTATAAAAGAATATAAAAACACAATAAATCTTAATAACTACATCTCTGCAATCTAAGACGTCCTTCTTCAACGAAGGACAGCAACAGAAGAGAGTGAATGGAATGTCAGACATGCGCAGTTCACTCACCACGTGACTGCTTTGCTAGGAAGTCTGGGTACCATATATCTTAGTGTATGAGCACAGCTGACAATCAAAAATCACATCGTGACAGAATTAGAATTGAAGGGATCGTGGAGTGGCTGAGAGATCCATTAGCAGCCAAGAGACACAGAAGAGCTATAAATAGCAATATATTTCATGGGAGAGAAGTGCCCAAGTGAGAAGGAGCAAGGTAAAATGTTGGGATCTCTGATTTCCACCCTCAGTGATATCCCTGAAATGTGAACAAAAGGGCAAGAAATCTGTAAAGTACTACAAAAGCATGATTTCTATGCATGAATGTCCAAGAAAGAAGAAAAAGATACTATTTGTACAAGATTATCTGTAAACGTTTTGGCTCATATTTATAATAGTTTGTGAATTATAAAAATAATCCTCGGCTTAAAATGCCGCACAAACACACAATTTGTGAGAGAGGAATGCCATTGGACCCCTTAAGCGTATGTTCCTTGTAATGTCATTTATCGTACTTTTAAATAAGATTGTAGTTGGTTTTCAGTTATTCTCATAGCAAACCAATGAACCAAGTCATTCTTATTCTCACTGATGACAAGGAAATATTTGGTTATTAGAGAAAGGACAGATATCTACAAGAAAAACAGGTATTTTCCAAATTTGTTTAAACTTCTAGGTTTGTGATGGCGAACCTATGGCACGCGTGCCACCTGTGGCACGCGGAGCTATATCTGCTGGCACGGGAGCCATTGCCGGAGATCAGCTCCAGCAAGCATGCGTGCACTGGCCAGCTGATTTTCGGCTGGCCATACCCCCTCCCCTCCCAGGAGTCTCAGTTTTTAGGTAAGTAAAGGGCTCATGTGGAGGCTCTGGGAGGGCGTTTCTGGTCTCCGGAGGGCCTCTGCGGGGGGAGGGCCATTTTTTCTCAGGCTCCTAGAAAGCTTCTGGAGGGCAAAAAACGGGACTTCTGGGTCCATCGGCACATTAAATTATGGTTGTGGGCATGTATGCACGCGACCCCCCTGCACTACCCCCGCTTTTGTCACGCAACAGCAAAAAGGTTAGCCATCACTGTTCTAGGTCATGTTTAAAAGCAAGTCAAATCAGGTGGTTTTTGTATATAGTAAAAAAGAATTAAAAATGAATAAAATAATGACAAGTGATCATTCATGAAAGTTTCCCCCCCCCCCACTGTCTATGCAGGTCTCCTGGTAATTACATAAGACTTTCAACACTGATTCTGACACAATACTCCAAGCCGCCTTCTCTTCTGAAAGAGCCTAGAAGTTATCTAAGCTACAGTTTAGGTTTCTGAAGCTAACCTTCCTCCTTTATCTAATTGGGGGGGGGGGCGGTTCCACCTTCGGATGTTCTCCTTTTACTGGGACCTCCCTGAACATTGCAACTGAAGAAAGTCTAGCATGACAAAGATGGCAGCTGCCTACCAGAATATAGATCCTAATGCATGTTGAGACATGTCTATTTTTTCCAAGAGAAATGATTCAACTGCATTTAACACTCTCTAAGAAATTGTTCAAAAGCAATCTTACTTCTAACTCACCCAAGACAGTTGGCTTGATATCTTTGTATGATCAATTTAGCAATTTAGCAATTTAGGTGCAACATCCAAAGCAACAGGATTGTCTCGGCTGAACAATTGTACATGCCAGTGAGATAATGCTCAACATTTTGCAGTCCAGACTTTCACCAATATTGTACATGGAACAAAAATGATCAAAAGTACAACCTGGTTTCAATATAAACACGGGTATTTGGGATCACACTGCAAGCACCTAACGAATAATGGAAAAGACAAGAAAGTTTCACAAAGACATATACTTTTGCCTTGATTGATTATACTAAGGCGTTGGCTTTATAGATACACATCTCACCTGCCTATTGAAAATCTATATGCTTATCAAGGAGCAACAATTAAAATAGCATATGGAGTAATTAAAAGAGATGCACTAAATTATATGTTGCCACTGTATGCAAAATATCTCCAGAGAAATGTTGGACTTATCAAGTTATTTGATATTCTGGTTTTAATAGAAGTTTCTTGCTTTTGCGACGTTCTTTCAAGAAGCCAGCAGAGTTCGCAGTGGCTGCAAGAGCTGAAGTCAGGAAGGGCTCATAAATGAAGGACAGCATCCATGGAAGGCCTTAGACAAGGTCCTGGAGGACAGACTGTTCACCCAGATCTGGGGTGGACAATGGTGGCAACTTTAGGACTTCGATTCCCAGAATTCCTGAGCCAGATACCTGTTCTGCCTTAGTCATTGTGGGCCTGCATTTACTGACATAATCGAAGTTTAACAAGCACAAATGATAATCTTTTGGTAAATTATAGGAAGAGAATTCCTTTCACTAATCTAATCTATTCATTCTAAAGTTTTTCCTGTTAACCATAGACACTTCAGATTCTGATTTGGAAGAAACTTCCAGAGTTACCGTATTTTTCGGAGTATAAGACGCACCAAAGTATAAGACGCACCTTAGTTTTGGGGGAGGAAAACAAGGAAAAAAGGCCTCTGCCTCCAAGCAATTTGCCAAACAGCAAACAGCAAACAGCACAGATGATATACACTGTTTGCTGTGTATTTCTGTGCATGTGTGCTTGACCCATAGAAATAGCAAAGAATTGGAGAAATGTACATTATTTATTTATTTGTTTATTTATTATTAGGTTCTTCTATGCTGCCCTACTCCCTAAGGACTCAGGGCGGTGTACAACATTTTAAGAGAACACTAAACAATAAACTTATTTAAAAACAGTTTTAAAAAGTTAAAAAAGACGTCCAACAACATACATACAGGGGGAGATCTCGGATATAAGATTGTCTCAAACCCCTGCCTGCAGGAAGAGCCATGTCTTAATGGCTTTTCGGAAGGCCAGCAGGGTGGGGATAATTCGGATCTCTGGGGGAAGTTGGTTCCAGAGCGCAGGGCCCCCCACAGAGAAGGCCCTCCCCCTAGGGCCCGCCAGTCGACATTGTTTGGCTGACGGGACCTGGAGGAGACCCACTCTGTGGGACCTAACCGGTCAGAGGGAGGTATGAGGCAGAATGCGGTCCCGGAGTAACCTGGTCCTAAGCCATGTAGGGCTTTAAAGATGATGATCAACACCTTGAATTGTACCCGGAGACCAATGGGCAGCCAATGCAGCTGGCGGAGTATGAGTGTTACGTGGGTGTATCTTGACACACCCACCACAGCACGCGCAGCCGCATTTTGCACCAACTGAAGTATCCAAATACTCTTCAAGGGTAGCCCCATGTAGAGCGCATTGCAGTAGTCCAATCGGGAGGTGACAAGGGCATGAGTGACCGTGAGTAGAGCCTTATGCCAGAAAGTTTTCTTAAATGTAGTCACACTAACTCCTCCCAATTATTTAAATAGATCTACTCCAAGGTAACTAAACTTTAATACTAAACAGGACACTTACATTTCAGACTATACTTGTACAGAGCTGTTAAAATTAATTAAAATTTCTGGAAGTATACATTATTCTCTATTATTTAAAAGAAAATACAATAGCACTGGGCCTCTTCAGAGCAAGCATTTATTTTAAAAAGCTTCCTTTTGTTAAGTTGTCTAGAACAATAATAAAGCAGTCTTTAAAAAATAAGTCTAATAATTTGAACACTCTACAAACATTTAACAAAATAACATCATTAACAGAATCTGCCTCTTCCTAGGATAGAACTTACAACCTCCTTATTGTGAGGCAAGAGCTCTACCTCTAGGCCACAGCAGTTACAGCTTACCTCCTTGCAATTTCAGCAGTCTAACATTGCCCACAGTTTATCTCCCAGCAATTTGTCTCATTACAGCCACCGTAGTTAGTTTCATTTTACCACGTGGCTTGCAAGCCTCAGTCAGCTATACGTTGGGAGGCTGTTAATTAGTTTCTTGTGCAAATCAGGCTCTGCTGCTGTTTGCTGCAAAGAGGTAAATTGCTGGCAGGCAGAGGCCAAAGGGTGGGGGTGGCTGGGTGGAGCTACATTCGGTGTATAAGACGCACCCAAATTTTCACCCTCTTTTTGAGGGTAAAAAGGTGCGTCTTATACTCCGAAAAATACGGTATGTATTTCACCGAATTATTGCCACAATCATCTTGGGACTTGTTTTTTTGGACATATAATTTTAATACAGATATTTTTTAAAGAAAAATGAAAACTGATACAAAAGAAATGTAAAGTAAGAAAAGAAAAGAAAAATCAAAGAGAAACAAAGTACAAGAAAGGGGGAGAGTCTAAAAGAAAAATAGAAGAGAAAGTAAAAACATACAAAGGAGTAACTTCCAATCTTGTTTACAGCAGTTATCAGTACGATAATAAATTTTCTTCTTACTTTATAGTTACAACATAACTCTCTTCTTTCTAAAATCTATCCTATACAATTATCAAACCATAAGTCATAAGTGTGCACTTGAATCCAAAATGCCGAGGATGCAAAATCAACACAGAAGAAAAAGAGCCAAACAGACGCCAACAAAATGGAAAATCAGATTGGAAAATGGAACGGAACAGAACGGAACAGAACAGAACAGAATAGAATAGAATACCTGATCAAGAAATCTCACATAGAAACAAGGAAGATTAAGGAAGCACTGGAAATAGTAAAGCAGCAAATAACAGCTATAGCCAAGAAGTTCAGCTAATGTGAAGCCCGATTTATACTCTATAGCATGGGTGTCAAACTTGCCGCATCATGTTGCGGTCACGTGATGTTTTGCAATGTTTTTCCCATTTGCAGAACGGGTGGGCGTGGCCTGCACATGACGCATCCGGCCCCCCGGCTGCCAGTTTGACACCCCTGCTCTATAGGTAGAATCTCCTATTTCAGTCAAATCAGAAATGTTTCTACCGATCCATCAACAGAGGGACTGAAGTGAGCCAGTCAACACCTGACAAAGAAGAATCTTGGGAATTCTATGGGACAACTCAAAGAAATACAACAAGAATGCAGCTTGGTTAAAGGAGCTGGACAACAATAAAAAAGAAGCTGAAAGTGAAGAACTTGTAATAACAGCAGAAATAGTGGTGAAAAGGACAAAGAAGATCAAGAATTGATCAGTACCAGGGAAAGATGGACTACATGATTTTTGGTTGAAACATCTACTGGTTTACACCCACTCATTGCCAAGCATTTTAACAACAAACTGCAAGGAGCTGAAATTGAAGAATAGCTAACATCTGGCAAAACCAACCTGATAATGAAAAATCCAACAAAAGGCAGCGCCTAGCAACTACAGGCCATTTCCTGCTTACCACTTTCGAACTGCTAACTGATGCGGTATCTGATACAGTCCAACAGCTTCTGTTGTTGGAGCTGTGGTGGCACAATGGTTAGAATGCAATATTGCAGGCTGACTCTGTCCTCTGCTAGGAGTTTGATCCTGACCTGCTCAAGATTGACTCAGCCCTTCCATTCTTCCGAGGTGGGTAAAATGAGGACCCAGATTGTTGGGGGCAATGTGCTGACTATAAAGCGCTTAGAGAGGGCTGTAAAGCACTGTGAAGCAGTATATACTGTAAGTCTAAGGGCTATTGCTTCTGCTATCTAGTTGGAAAAAAGCTCTTTCCACCCGAGCAGAAAGGAAATTGCCCAAACAGCAGAGGAACAAAAGATCAGCTCCCAATTGACCACAGAGGAGCAAAAGATCAGCTCCTAATTGGTTCTAGAAAACTACAATGTTAAGATCAATTTGAATGTGGCTTGGATTGATTACAAGAAGGCATTCAACTCCCTGCCACATTATTGGATTATCAAGTATCTAGAAATAAGTTGGTAGAAACATCAGAAGTTTTGTTCAAAGATCAATGGCACAGTGAAAGACACAGTTGCTAGTCAAAGATGACCAAAAAAAAGGACCTGCCAATGGCTAAGATCAGGAACACTGAAGAAAGAGACAGAGAGGCTAATTCTGGCTGCTCAAGACCAAGTCTTAAGAACAAATGCATATGAAGCCAGAATTGAGAAGAAGCAACAGAGAACAAATGGTGTCTCTGCAAAGAAGCTGAAGAAACAGAGGACCACCTAGTTTGCTGCTGCAAGAAGATCACACAGACTGACTACAAGTAATGGCATGACAAAGTAGCAACAATGGTACATTGGAATAGCTGCAAGAAATGCCATTTGGCTGCAAGCAAGAATTGGTGGGACCAATACACAATAATATATATATAAATGTAAAAATGTAAAAACTTAACAATTGTTGATAAGAAAGACAAAAAAAGCTGGATACTGGGCATTACAGTACCTAGAGAAATCAGAATAGCAGAGAAAGAGCTGAAGAAAATTTCCAAATACAAAGGCCTGCAAATCAAAGTAGAACTGTCACAAAACAAAGCAAAAATAGTACCAATAATGATAGGCACCTTGGATGCAATCCCAAAATAATGTGGAGCATCACATGAACATATCAGCATTGGCGAAATCCCCATCAATCAATTGCAAAACCCAGCTTTATTTGGAAAAGCTTGCACCCAGCGATAATAAATTTCACACCATCAAGCTATGTCTGTCTATCCCAGGTCCTTGGGAAGGACTTGATACCAAATCCAGTCTAAACTTCTGGCTGACTGTGTGACCAACCATAATAATATCAGCCTGAACCAATCCATTTGATGAATGAAGTTCTCTTCATTGAAGATTACTGGACTGTAATCTACAACTCTCATCAGTATGGCTTGGGGGAAGGAGGGAGGCAGAAGGAAGAGAAATTGTGTGTGTGTGTGTGTGAGAGAGAGAGAGAGAGAGACAGAGAGACAGACAGACAGTCACGTAGTGAATATTGTCAGTTGTATGTCTATGCAGGGTCATGCACCCCTATCTAATATTATGGTACATTCCAATATAAGCAGAACACATGATATGATGTTCTTTGAGCATGTGTGCATTCCTAAACCACCATTATTTTCTTCTGCCTTAGCTGTTGACCTGAACGGTCGTGTTTTCTTAGCAAATATGTAATTATTCAGGATTTATTGTTTTTGTACTGAAATAAATATTTTCTATTAGACTTTTAATCTCGGCTTTATTTCTAACTGTCTGAATTCCAAGAAAAGATCTAAATCGCCTCTATGAGATTTTATTCTCACCCCAACACACACACACACAGAGGGAGAGAGAGAGAGAGAGAGAGACAGAGACAGAGAGAGACAGAGAGAGACAGAGACAGAGACAGAGACAGAGACAGAAAGAGAATAGTAAAATGGAATGTTTCTTTTTTTCAAAGTTTTATAATAGTATTTATCTTTGATAGATTCCCAAAACTAGTGTTTTCTGTATGTATTGGATTAAATTGCCCATCATCTCCCTCAGCTGATGAATCTTGTAAGCAAATATATCAGGAGATTCTATCCAAGACATCATTTTAATCATTTCTAAGGGAAGAAAGCGAACTAGTCTTCACAACACAGAATCTACTGCATTTAAAAAAACAGAAGTCATGATTTGACATCATTCCATAGGCACGCTCTTTGGGAAGCATTTTTATGGCCAGGAAAAGCTTGGCGTAATTATGGACAAATACTGACATCCTGTGACCAGACTGGGTAACCGCAACTTCCTTCTTAATTGCTTCAACAAATAGTTGAGAGAGAGAGAGATTCTTTAAAAAACGAAGTATTCCTGAATCATGGCAAGTAACAGTTTCTTCTGCACCCATATTTCTTTTGGAAGATTGTGTGTCTAGCTTTGAGCGTCATGCTTTAAGGGAAAAAAATGGAAATTAAAAAAAATTAAGAAATTGGAAGTGGGTCAGGGAGGCCAATTAGGAAGATCAGGGGGAAAAAGTCCTTTGAAGGTTGTAAGTTCATTTAACCTGGACCAAAGAGAGACTTAGGACAGCATTCTTGAAATAGCTAAAGGCCAGGTCTTGTACTTTGCTGTTTCAGAGGGCATGATGAAATCCAATAGGCCAAATTCTTGGACCTCTAGAATTCAACAACAACAACAACAATACTAATAATTTATTTATTGTCATTGTACGTATATACACAGTACACCCATACAACGAAATTCACATAACGCTTCAAGACCAGTCCCAACACACATAGCAATCCCTAAAACACGCCTCAGCCGCCACAAATTCCCCACCCTGAACCACTCAAACATCCATACAACAGACCGAGTAATACTATCCAACAGCTCACTGATGGTGACCCTTCAATTCATGATTAAGTGCAATTATAGCTCTAGGATAAAAACTATTCAGAAAGTGTGTGGTCCGAGTTTTAATTGTTCTGTATCTTCTGCCAGAAGGCAACAGTTCAAAAAGACTGTAAGCAGGATGAGAAGAGTCTCTGAGAATATTGTGCAACTTCCTAGAACAGCGAGATGCAGAGATATCGTCCATTGGAGCCCAATGATATTCTGGACAGTTGTAATTATTCTCTGCAGCTTTTTTGTCTGCTGCAGAGCTGCTTCCATGCCAAGCTAGAATACCATATGTCAGGACACAATACGGTCATATCACCCACTAAAACATTGATAGATCAGGCTGGCCGGCAGCAGTTGCTCATAGAAATCTATCTGTTTAAGCCCTCTTATTGTAAAACCAATCTAAGCTGTACTTAAAACAAACCATCTCTGCTTTCTTAATTTTTCCTTAAAAGTGCCAACTGCAGGACTTTAATGCAAGATTTAAAACATGTGTATTTTTCCTTATGTCATTTCAAGAAGAAACCACAACCAGTTATCCCTTTCATGGCATCTCCCTTTCAAACCACCTGGGGAGGAGCCATGTTCCTTATGAAAGCAGCAGGAGGAAACCGTTGGTGCTCCTTTCTCCATTGTACCGATTCAAATTGATCCACCTGCAGTTGCTAATTAAAAATGAATGGAGAGACCAAGAAATTATTGAAGGATGAACGCATGCAGAGTGGTGAAATGCTCCCGGTTCGGGCGTGCCTGCCGGTGGTCGGAGAGACGGTAGCGATGGCAGCGCGAGGTTTCGCCCACCCACCTACCCGGAGGCCGCCATTTGGGTTCTTTTACCCTCTGCGCATGCGCAGAACATTTTGCGCATGCGCAGAGGGTAAAAGAACCCAAATGGCGGCATCCAGACAGGTGGGTGAAGCCTCACGCTGCTGTCGCTACCGGCTCTCCGACCACCGGCAGGCACGCCCGAACTGGGAGCATTTCACAGACCCTTTTGATCGTGTGTTTTAAACAGGAGTGGGGAACGCAGGGCTTTTCTAGAAGAGAGATGGCTGATCTTCAGCAACCAAGGACTTGCAAGCAGCAAGGCCAATGGGGAGGAATGTTAGGAGGTCACATTTTATAACATTGGGAAGGTCACAAGTTCTTTATGCTTAATTTAATCATTGTCTAGCTCACTGTAAATAAAATCTATATCCTTCAGATGAGGGGTTTTATCCAGCATCTGCTTCTGACATAACATCTGAGGGGGGAAAAAGGACATAAAAGATCAAGTTGTAAGAATATGCTGGAATTTATCCAGCACAAATTGCTTCTCTTGCTTGCCTGCTTGCTCTATCTGACTTTGTGCAGTGCCAGTTCTGATAAAATTAATAATATTGTACTGAGTTGGGTTTTTTTTAAAGTCCCATGATGCAATCCAAGAATTCTGATGAGGATTGAAATGCCATTTAATTTAGAAGGTTAAAAGAAAACACTTCTGGTTCTGCTGTTATTTCTACGCTTTCCGTATGCACAAGGACTGTGAGCACTCTTCAAATGAGGCAGATCATTACAGAAATGTCTGCAGGGAAAGGAGGGTCAGAAAAGTCAAGATGGTGGCCTCGGCCCTGTAGTTGAAGCCCTGCCCTTTTTGTGCGTGCATGAAATATCAACACAAGCACAAAAAGGGAAGAGGGCTTTGTGCAATGACAACTGCCTCCTTGATTTTTCTTTTTACCCTTCTCCTCCCTCAGCCTGCAGATATTGCTGGGAAATCATTCCCCTGAGAGTGGATATTAGTCTTTCAAGAACCACAAGATTCTTGATTGTTCCTTCAGGACTCGTTCTGAAATGGCAAAGTGCTCCTGGTGTTATTTCTCAATCTGAGGTTTTACACAGATTTTTTTTTTAATTTGGGGAGGGGGGTGGAGAACAAAAGGAGAGCTATGCTAGATCAGATTAAAAGCTTATACATTCCAGCAAATTTGGGCCTGACGCCAACCAAAACCCAACTGGAATCCAACAAGCAAAATATGACCTGCCACTCAGGCAGTCTTTGCTTCTAAAATCAGCACTTGCTGTCAGGATTAGTGGCCATGCTGAATCCCTGCCAACTCCTAATTTAAAAGAGCAGAGAGTTAAGTGACGGTAAAGAACTCCAGTCAAAATATTTTACTCAATAGAACAATCTGATACATGGAAGTTATAGTTCATCTGTTAAAGATGCTGCTGCAAATTTTCTTTCTATTGGGTTAAATATTTATGGTTTTTTCCCAAGTATTTGCATTGGTTCTGGTGCAGGGGCAAAAATGCTCCTGGACCAATGATGGTGAGCCTATGACATGCAGCTGACAGGTAACATGCAATGTCATTGTTAGTGACACAATAAGACTTCCAGACCTTCTGGAAGTTGCGCAAAAGGACCCTGTTCTTTCACGGCCTCTGGAGTTTCCAAAAAATTGCATAACAATATTTTCCCGCTTTTTTTGGAAGCTACAAGGCCACACAAATGCATCCTCCAAAGTTTCCACAGTGAAAACTTTGTGCAACCCAGAGCTGCCTCAGATTAACATTTTTTTTTCTGAGAGGTACTCGGGACTGGGGCAGAATGTTTATTTCACAAAGTATTATACCATTTCAAACAATAATAGCAATAGCAATAGCACTTAGATTTATATACCGCTTCATAGTGCTTTTCAGCCCTCTCTAAGCGGTTTACAGAGTTCAGCATATTGCCCCCAACAATCTGGGTCCTCATTTTACTGACCTCGGAAGGATGAGTCAACCTTGAGCCTGGTGAGATTCGATCTGCCAAACTGCTGGCAGCCGGTGATCAGCAGAAGTAGCCTGCGGTACTGCACTCTAACCACTGCTCCACCGCGGCTCATAATGTATAATGTATACTTTGGACGTGTTTTTTATGTAATACATAATACTATATATGATTGGGTTACATCTTTTTAAATAAATCAATATGTAAATTGTTTCTTTTGTCCGGCAGCAGGGTGCATGTGATACCACACCAGCAGAATCAAATTAGGCATTTTCTGAATTTTTGACGCGAGATCAAAAGTTCACAATCACTGTCCTAGACCTTGACAACCCAGTAAATCATCTTTGGGAAGTAGGCGGCATTTTTTTTTTAGATTAGTGAAGATGACATCTAACTGCATATTTTAATATAAAAATAAAAAAGGATAAATGTAAATCACAAAAAATGAGAAGAGGCTATAGTACGGATCTATCAGTTTATATTGGTCTAGCATTATTCCTTGATGGGCTAGTTTTTAGAGATACAAACCAATGCGGAGACATTCTTTGATTGTGGTGTTTTTTCGTGTTAATTTTGGATTCTTATTCATGTTTGTAAACCTATTGGCAGGAGATATTGTCTTGCAGAATAAATAAAGGATGAAGAATAATAAATGATCTCACCTTGGCTGCATTCAGATGGTTAGTTGTAGGCAAGGGTGGGTTCCACTTACCTTCGCCACTGGTTCGCATCACGACGTTTCACACGCACACGCACCCCCTCATGCGATTTCACTTCCGCGCATGCTCAGAAGCAGGAATTAGCCCAAAACACAGCTGAGGAGCTCATCAGCTGTGCTTCAGGCGAAGAACTAAAGGTCAGAATTCACCCGCGGGCAGGCAAGCCCTTTTTCAAGCCGCGGAAGGGGAAAAATTCGCACAAAATCCCAAAAAAAATATGGCGGTGTGCACAGAACGGCACCGACAGTGATGTCACCAGCAGGTCGCTACCGGTTCGGGCGATCCGGTCCGAACCGGGAGGAACCCACCCCTGGTTGTAGGAATGGAAGAAGAGGTTGTACTTAAAAACAGTACATAATGTACAGATAGAATATTTGTAGCTTAGGGCTGAACTGTGAGGTCCTTAATGCTCTCTGAGTTTGGTGGTTTTCTTGCAGATGTTTCATTACCAAACTAAGTAACTTCATCAGTGCTAGCAAGTAAATCACCAAACTTAGAGAGCACCAAGGACCCCACAATACAAGAAGCATATTTGTAAGTATGAGTACACACACACACATACAAGGCATACATACTCAACACATATATAAGAAATACTCTTGAACTACTCTTGATGTCCTTAATCTGCCATGTTAAGAAAATATTCAGATGGGTTGGCAACAAAATATTAGGGGCTTAACTAAACCAAAAAATATTTGTAGGTCAGGTGGGAAATGCTACCTGTTTAGGTCAAGGATTCTCTTTTTGTTGGCAGTTGTTCTTCTGATTCTGCACCCAGTTTTTCTTCCATTTTCTGCTACCTGCAGATACCAGAGTGAAATTGCTCCATAACCTCTGGGTTCCACCACAGCACTGGATCATTTCCCCTAATTAAGAGGTATCTGGATGAAATCTACCTGTGCAAAAGGTAGACTGGAAATGGATAGAGAAATCCTCAAATATGGCACACCCAGTAATCAACTAGACATTTCTTGCTATAATTGAAGCCGGTCTGTGTCTGTGTGTGGAAGCTTTCTTTTTCTCTAACTTACTCTATGTTTAAGAGCTGATAGAAAGATGGGTTAGGGAGGACAATGGAGTTACACACTGCCAGCATGTAGTGACACAAAGTTTGGAGGAAAAATAGTTCACAAGCCCTGGAATATGCAATACTCTGGAGTTGCCATCTTCAGTCTGTTTCCTCCAGATATGAAGGAGCTACGAACCCGTCACTCACCGAAGATGCCCAGATCTGTCTAAGAAATGTGGGAATTACAATTCTAACACTTCCAAGGCTATTGCTTGAAGAAATCATAGAGGAAATTCGCAGGGGTGAAATCCAGCAGGTTCTGACAGGTTCTGGAGAATGGTAGCGGAAATTTTGAGTAGTTCGGAGAACCGGTAGCGGAAATGTTGAGTAGTTCGGAGAACTGGCAAATACCACCTCTGGCTGGCCCCAGAGTGGGGTAGGAATGGGGATTTTGCAGTATCCTTCCCTGGAGTGGGGAGGGAATGGGGATTTTGCAGTATCCTTCCCCTGGAGTGGGGTGGGAATGGGGATTTTGCAATATCCTTCCCCTGCCACGCCCACCAAGCCACACCACACCACACCATGCCTACCAAGCCACGCCCACAGAACCTGTAGTAAAAAAAATTGGATTTCACCATTGGGAAATTGCCTTGTGCTTAATCAGACCATTAAGCCCTGTGCTGGCTATTGGCAATAATTCAGAAATTTGGCCAATCTGTAGATGCCAGGGTTGAACCTGCAACTGTTTGTGTGCAAAACATGTCAACTTTCCAATGAGCAATGGCCTTTTCCTTTGCCAAGTTTGATCTTCTTTTCAGGAAGCCCAGCAAGTTAAAGTGAATAAATTCTCCGAGAAAAAGATGGCTCCGGCCAGGCTGAGTCAATATTAATTAGGACTGATATACAGACCTGCAAGCAATATGGATTATGTCAGTACCTGCAGTCACCATGCACAACACTATGGAAATGAAGAGCCTGGTTGCACAAGAATAAAATGAAAATTAGTCTCCCGTTCTCCATTTTCTCTTAAATTGCCAAGCTCTTTGCTAAAACATTAACAGTACATTTATCACAGATATTGTAAATAAAAATACATCATGCTTTTAATATTTACATTTACAGAGTGCTTCTTGTTGTCTTTGTGTTTTTTAAAAAAACCTACAATATAATTAATAGTCCACAGACCAAAATAAAAGACTGTTGGAAAACAGTGGTTTGTAGAGAAATTTGAAAAGTAGGTAGAAATTCCTTGAAATGAATGAGAAATGGAAACATTTCTGTGTTTCCATTTCTGTTCACACACACACAAACAATCTGTGTGTGAGAAAGAGGGGGGGTAGGAGATGGAACAGACATGTTGATGGTCAATTGCAAGTCCCATCCATTTTCTATATGTGTCCATCACAGGCATGTCCAAATAGATGGGTTTGAATCACAGTGATGCTTCTACCACCTTGCATTTTTTTCACCCTCACACACCCACCAGAAGCAATAGTTTTAATGAAAATGATCAGAAACAACTTTACTCTCGAAGTATATATTATTTATCTAGTTGCATTGTTGTCCATGTTCAAACAGGATTTGTGGATGGGGGGGGAGGGGCTGCAAAAATTGTTTGTCTCTGAAAAGCATCTTGTCTTTCATTTCTGGTCTCCCTTTCAAAATTGCAGATATTACAAGGCAAAGATTTGCCAGGACTAAAGTTCCACTACATTACATTCCAATTTACATTGCATGATGACTTTTATTATCTGATAGTAGCCAAAGACTGAAATCTGAACATCACCACTGTGAATCCTGTTTTATTATATACACTGAACTTTACAGGATATATAATCATTTTACTGCATAATCATTTGGATTTTATGATTTCAAACTGTGAGCAAATGCTGTAGCTATAATTCACCATTTCAACACTCAGTCCAAAGTTTTCCCACTGCTTTGCTCTGCCAATGCCACATTGCAGTTTTTAATAAATCTCTCTTGTAAATTTCAGTCTTGAAGTCCCTGTCATGTAACAGATGGGAGTTTAATTGCCTATCTTAAGTGGTACTTCAAGATGTTCTCTGAGGTTGTTTTTTTTTAAAGACAAAACATATTTAGGGAAAGAAAAAAAACCCCGTATATATAATTGGGAAATATAGGCCATTCCCACATCCCATCCACTTGCCTTTAAAGTTACCCCACAATCACAATCGTTTAACTTCTGCTGGCTTTGGAACATTGGAAATATGCAGAGAACACTCCGAGCCAATGAATGTTCCTTCCAGTTCACCAATAAGAGAGTGCAGAGACAGAATTCAATCAGTACTAACCAAGGTTTGTATGCAAACGGGAAGGAAATAAATTGCTAGTTCTCCCTCCTTCTTTCCCATCCACATATTCAGTCCATGTGGTGTCGATTCATTCACATGACCATTTGGTGAGAACTTCAGTGGCTATGATGAAGCCAAATTTACCTTTTGGTTGACTTGGCTTCAAGCTATATAATAAATATCAAATGTCTGCAAAATAAGATCGCATCCAGTCAAAATATAGTTGACGGATGAACAGCCAGAGCTGGTATGGATCACTGAAAACATGAAGATGTTTGTAGCTTTGATCGAAAATTGCCTAGCGAGGTTTCAGGTTGTCCAGGAGACAGGATACGAAAGTCAGAGAAAAAGATTAAAACAATTGTTCTCTGGTGGTGATGCAGATCAAATAGAGGATCCTAGGTGAAGCATTTTATCTAGATCAGTGTTTCCCAACCTTGGCAACTTGAAGATATCTGGACGTCAACTCCCAGAATTCCCCAGCCAGCGAATGCTGGCTGGGGAATTCTGGGAGTTGACGTCCAGATATCTTCAAGTTGCCAAGGTTGGGAAACATTGATCTAGATCCTTTGCAGTGAAGATTCAAATCCAGGCATGAGAGATTACCTCTGATAGAGGACCTAGCAGGTGGATCCTCCTGATATTTTGATACTATCAACCATAGCATTTTGCTGGACCTTTTTGTCAGCTGCTAAATTCTATCTACTATCAGTGGACATTCAAGCAGTCATAATGAGGAAAGAGCAGTCAAACTCATGGTTGCTCCAATGTAAGGTGCCATAGAGTTGGACCAGGTAAGGGACAGATTGTCATGGAGAAAATCTATCAGTGTGGTTGCTAAGGGCAACGACAACTTGATGCCACATCATCAACATCATCATCAATCAGTATATTAGTGGGCAAGGATGATTATCGTAATATAATACCATTCTCTGCTTGCTTCTATGACGATGAACAGGTTTCAAAGTCCAACTCAGTGTGCTGCCTTGGTCTCAAAACCTTTTATGAATTTGACTCCAGAAAACCTTAGGGACTATCTCCCTCAGGTAGAATCTGCAGGGAGGGGATGTAAGTGGACATTGGCCCAAAGGGTAGCTCCTCAGTGCTGGTTGTGAATACTTTCCCTCCGGAGTGTTTTGGCGCACTCTTTCTTGATTTTCCACAAAGCTGTGAAGATTGTTGTGCTTCAATGGGCACTTGGAGCTTGACTTTTCAGTACTGTTTGATTTGTGTACTGTTGATATGAAATTTTTATGGTGACTGGGCTGCTGTTTTTAGAGTTGTTTTTATAGCATGAGATTGTTTGGTTTATTGAATTTTTAATCTGATTATTGTAAACCAGCCGGAGTATAGGAAAACAAATACATGCTGCTTATTCATCACTGAGGAAAAGACAAAGGCAGCATCAAGAAACAGACACAGCATGCATAAAAAATGATATTTGTGTTTTCGTGTCTAGACATACATTTAGACGTATTGACTCTCCCTTAAACAGCAAAGTCTCTTATGACCCATAAGGGATTGAACAATCCTATTCTTCTTGCTTTAGCTTTAGTGAAACACAACTGACTTAGTAAGACACAGGGACATCTGCAGGGGTGAGCAAAAAACCAAGATGACAGGTATGGCCATAGGAAAGAAAGCCATTCCTTTTTACAAGCATAACTCATCAATGAACTATGAGTTGGGCTTCATTTGCATGGTCAAACCACCATCTTGGCATTTGGCTCCCTCTCACAGGTGCCCCTGATGAGATGCATGGGAAAGGCAGAAGGCTATCATGGTCAAAAAAGTCAAGATGGCACACACAACTGGACAATTAAAGTCTTGCAATGCACTTTAAAAAGACAGTGATTTGATTGGGCAGGCACATCCAATGTCTTGACTCTTTTTGACTTCGAAAACCTCTGGATAGAAGAATAGAAGAGCTGGCGTTTAGATCTGCCACAGAATTGGATTCATGTCCCTATATCAGTGCAACATGGCCCAGATTTAATGGTTAGCAGTATTTGCAAGTTAGGTAGCTTACAAGCAAGTACTGTAGAGGTCCACTTGCAAGACTTGTGAGATGGAATTTTTATTGTGCTGGATTAAGTTGAAGATTATGGATGTATGTCACATCTTAGAGAACATTCTGAGTGCATAATATGCCTGTTCAATCATTTAAGCATTCCTCTCTCTCTCATTGCATCTTTACAGCAGACTATCCCCATCCTTTGCAGCAATCATGAAACTTGAATTGTTTTTTTTTCTCTAAAACAGCAGTAAAAGTTATTTCTAACGTCCTACCCTAGCCCTGGTCTCATCTAACCAAAACACATCCCCAAATCAAACCTGTAGAGCTGCTCTATGATCAAATTAGCAGAAACAGCAAAATAGGAAATATTACAAACCCCCTTTTAACAGGATGGTCTAGGGTAGACACTCTTCGTGTGTGTGTGTGTGTGTGTGTGTGTGTGTGTGCGCATCTCATCTCTGAATAAACCGTAAGTATCTCCAGGGCAGCAAAGTTCAATAATGTACAACACTTGACAAGTACAATTCAATTTAAGCAGATGAGAGAGAGAGAAACCAGACCTCTGCCTGGGAAGCCTGTAATCAAGGAGGATAATGAAGGAATATATTCAAGTGCCCCAATTCCAAGAGGATAACCTGAGCCAAATTATTTGTCAATGTCCTTGTTCAGCTTTCACTAAGGCAGGGAGCTTTTCTGATGCCATGATGTATTGCGCAAGGAAAAGAGTAATGTTTAAGAACAATTAAGGCAAAACCCCTCCAGTTTGGGTAAGTTGATTGAGAATTTATTGAATAATGTTACTGCTTTTACATATACTAAAAAGCTTTAAGAAAACATCTTTTTCTACCTCTTAAGTCAAAAAGGAAGGAAAAATATTCAACAGGAAAATAATTTGTATTGTTGTTGTTGTTTTTTAAAAAGTGGGTATTCCTTGGCCTTTATGAGCTTTAGGGAGGGAATATGTTTGCCATTATCTGGAAAATATTTTAATGTTACACATAATCTTCATTCACAGTGGGAAAAGGCACACAGAGAATATACCAGATAAGGGAATAAAAAAACCAAACCCCTCCCCACCAGCAATCAGCACCCAGATCAACTCCAAGATTAACATCACACCAACAATGAAGGAAATGATACCACAATCAAGGAACTGCCAAACAAGCCAACAATACACAGCCCAACCAAAGAACCTCCAAGACCACCCCCACCAACACTGACAGGGCAGACCACTGGAATATAAATTGAGAGCAAACCCCACTCCTTACTACAGTAGCACTGATGATGTTACCTAGTTTGGTAATGAAAAGTTTGCAAGAAAACAACCAAGCTCAGAGAGCACCAAGGACCCTTCACACCAGATATGGTGTTATAGAACCCATAATGGCATAGAATTGTGCACAAGCCTTAGTTGTGCATATCATATTTTATGCACTTTTCAAAATGTGGGTGATGTGTATTGAGTACACATATGCCTGACCATTCTCTCATCAAAGATAATGGCTGCCTATATGATAAGAATTTCCTACAGTAGCATATTTCTTATATTGGTATTTCCAGCATTAGAGTAATTAGAAATATAATTTCCCAAACTTCTGGGTTTCTATCCTAAACTTACATGGAAGCTCTATATTCTCTAAGCCAATTGGGAAGGGCAGGGGGATTTATATAAAGGATATAGAATATATATCATATAGATATACATATAATATAGATGTGAATATTAATGGCCTTCCTGGGGTTTTCTTTTTATAATGCATACCCTGCCCCATTTATTATTTATTTATTTATTTATTTATTTATTTATTTTAAATCATTTAAAGAAATAATTAAATGCCTGCATAAAAAAGCAGGAAATAAGAAAAGAAATAGTGGCTGAAAAATACAATCTTAGTATGTGAACAGAGAATTTATAATTGTCATAAAATTTAGTATTCATTATTTCATTGATTAAGTAATACAATATATAAAACTAAAATCATTGTATCATCTTCAGAAACAATTGTAGTTTGTACATCTCTAAACTGCAATGTTTATATTGATGTCACTACTCTTTATCATTAGCTAAAATAAATGCACCTGATCTTATAAAAGAAAAAACATAAAAATAAATGCTACAAACAATAAGTGAAAACAATATTTTTTCCATTGTACCCAGCTGGTTATTACATCCATTTATTTATGAACATTAAAGCTGCTTCTGATTAATAACTTTACATCAAATATTTTCAGAATATGATTCTTTAATCCCATTCCTCATTGTACACTAAGCATTTCCAATAATAAGATTACTGCAAGAATATTACTATTCATAGGCAACAGGTTAGGTCTCTGGGTTTCTCTATCATGAAGACAGAACAAAACAGAATATGAAACATTCCTAAGAAGAATATTTTGCAAATATCTCCAAGTGGCTCTGGGAGCAGAGAAATGGCAAATCACTTGAGAGGTTCTCCAAAAATATTCAGCATACTGGAAGTGTTACAAAAGAGGATATCACTAGCTTGGTAAAACTCCCTGAGATTTATCTATCTATCTATCTATCTATCTATCTATCTATCTATCTATCTATCTATCTATCTATCTATCTATCTATCTATCTATCTATCTATCTATCTATCTATCTATCTATCTATTTATTTATTTATTTATATTTTGTCAAGTACGTATTGGTAATATACATAGATATAACACTGATAAGAGGGAACATTAGGACAGGGACGGTAGGCACGCTGGTGCACTTATGCACGCCTCTTACTGACCTCTTAGGAATCGGGTGAGGTCAACAGTGGACAGTCTAAGGGTAAAGTTTTGGAGGTACCGTACACAGCAATATACAGTATTGCAGAAAAGAAACAAAACATAGGAATGATCCTAAAATACACTGGTTTTCTACTCTATCAGAAAAAAAAGTGTGGTGAATTGCTACAGTAGCCAATTTGGTAATTTGTGGGGCTGCAGCACTTTCAAAGACAAAAAACTGCTTTGGTGGCTATTGTGGTTTTGGTGACACAACGATTGCCCTTGTCTACAATGCCTGAGAGACATTGCACCTTATCCTACGATTGTGCCGTGTCATTCCTGCCTCACAATTCCAGGAAATGGCGTGTTTGGATTAGAGACTGAAACGACAGTGGTCCTCATTTAGCGACCACAATTGGGACCCTCAATATGGTCTGTAAGCGAAGCAGCTACTAAGTGAAACTACAACGGTGCCTATGATCTTGTTTAAACTTTATTTTGTTTTACAGGCCTGCAAGGATCAGAAGTGTGAGCCCTGGTCACAAAGTTATTTTTTTCATTACTACACTAATTGCGAACGGTCGCTGTATGAGGCAGTCACTAAATGAGGACCACCTGTATATGCCAGGAGATCCACAGCATAACTTCAAATAGCAAGCATGACCGGGCAAAGTCTGGCCTCTGTTTATCTGGCACGCACATAAAAAGAGTGGGACTTTGATTGTCCAGTTACAACTGCCATCCCAAACTTCATACAACCCCCTGCCCAACAGCACCATTTTGCCTTCAGATGTGAAGACGTTAATTGCTGCGTCATCACTATCTTGTTTTGTTAGGTATGCTTCCTTGAGTTATTTATAAACTAATACACATTGGCAAAAATAATCAAAACACAAAATACAAACTTGATGATCATGACCTTGATGATGATCCTCACTCAGTAAAGGACCTTGGAGTACTCATCTCTAACGATCTAAGTGCCAGAGCCCACTGCAACAACATAGCAAAGAAGGCATTAATAGTGGTTAACCTACCGTATTTTTCGGAGTATAAGACGCACCGGAGTATAAGACGCACCTAGATTTTAGAGGAGGAAAACAAGGAAAAAAGTATTCTGAACCAAATGGTGTAGTAATATATTATTTAATAAAATACCAGTGTAGCAGAATACTTTTTACAACCATGTACACTTTTTACAACCATGTACACTTTTTACAAACTTCAAACTTGACAGCTTTAAGACTTGTGGACTTCAACTCCCAGAATTCCTCCTCCAGTCATGCTAGCTCAGGAATGGGAGTTGAAGTCCACAAGTCTTAAAGCTATCAAGTTTGAAGTTTGTAAAAAGTGTACATGGTTGTAAAAAGTCTTGCCAAGTTTGAAGACCCTTGCACCCCTAACCCCTAACCCAGGGGTCTTCAAACTTGACAGCTTTAAGACTTGTGGACTTCAACTCCAATTCCTGAGCTAGCATGACTGGAGGAGGAATTCTGGCAGTTGAAGTCCACAAGTTTGAAGAACCTTGCACCCCCTTGGCAAGTTTAAGACTTGTGGACTTCAACTCCCAGAATTCCTCCTCCAGTCATCCTAGCTCAGGAATGGGAATTAAAGTCCACAAATCTTAAAGTTGCCAAGTTTGAAGAGCCCTGGGTTAGAGGTGGCAAGGGTCTTCAAACTTGGCAAGTTTAAGACTTGTGGACTTCAACTCCCAGAATTCCTCCTCCAGTCATTCCTGAGCTAGCATGACTGGAGGAGGAATTCTGGGAGTTGAAGTCCACTAGTCTTAAACTTGCCAAGTTTGAAGACCCTTGCACCGCTAACCCAGGGCTCTTCAAACTTGGAAGTTTGTCCTCATACCTGTCAGGCTGCTCGCTTCAGGCAGCAGCAGCGGTGGCTCCGGCGGCGGCGAGCATCAGCGGTGGTATCGGAGTCGTTGGGTCCGCAAGTGGGAACACGGGCGGCTGCAGCGGCGTGTCCTTCGATGGGGGCAGGGCTGCAACAGGGGCGGTGGCAGGTCCTCCGGCGGGGCGGGGCTGCAACGGGGGCGGTTGCGGCAGCGGCAGGTCCTCCGGCGGAAGTGGGGCTGCAACGGGGGCGGTTGCGGCAGCGGCAGGTCCTCCGGCGGGGCGGGGCTGCAACGGGGGCTGTTGCAGTGGCGGCAGGTCCTCCGGCGGGGCAGGGCCGCAACGGGGGCAGTTGCGGCGGCGGCAGGTCCTCCGGCAGAAGCGGGGCTGCAACGGGGGCAGTTGCGGCGGCGGCAGGTCCTCCGGCGGGGGCGGAGGCTGCAACAGCGGCAGCAGCAGTGGCCAGCAATGGCTGGAACCGGCCGAAAATGCCTGAAACGCAATGCTCTTTTTTTGCCAAAAAAAGAGCATTGTGTTTCAGGCGGTGGGTGGTTCCGGCCGGCGCTGCAGCCCGAAAACACTTCCTTCCCCATTCCAAAAACAGGGCGTGCAACCTGAAATGCGATGCTTTTTTTTGGTCTCCGCACGCTCTGTTTTTGGAATTGGGGAGGGGATCGAAGCACTGCCACCTGAAAACGCTTTCCTCCCCAGGCTGAGTGGCGACTGGCAGGTGGGTGGGGGTACATTCGGAGTATAAGATGCACCCACTTTTTGACCCCTTTTTTGGGAGTAAAAAGGTGCGTCTTATACTCCGAAAAATACGGTAATCTTGCGCAGCTTCTTCTCTGGTAACATTGTACTCTTAACCAGAGCATACAAAACATTTGCTAGACCGATTCTTGAATACAGCTCATCAGTCTGGAACCCACACTACATACCAGACATTAACACAATTGAGAATGTCCAGAGATACTTCACAAGAAGAGTATTACATTCCTCTGTTCACAACAGAATTCCTTATGAAATCAGACTTGAAATTTTGGGACTCCAAAATTTAGAACTCCGCCGCCTTCGATCTGACCTAAGTATAGCTCACAAAATTATCTGCCTCAATGTCCTACCTGTTAATGACTACTTCAGCTTCAACCGCAATAATGCACAAGCTCACAATAGATACAAACTTAATGTAAACCACTCCAGACTTGATTGCAAAAAAATCGACTTCAACAACAGAGTGGTCAACGCCTGGAACACTTTACCTGACTCAGTAGTTTCTTCCCCTAACCCCAAAAACTTCAACCTCAGATTATCTACCATCGACCTCACCCCATTCCTAAGAGGTCGGTAAGGAGCGTGCATAAGCGCACAATCGTGCCTACTGTTCCTGTCCTAATGTACACATATATTCTTACCTCTTTTACTCTTATTCATGCTTGTACTATAACATATATATTCAATCACGTTTTACTGTTTATACTTTGCTTATAATCATATATGCTTGACAAATAAACAAATACAAATACAAATAATAATAAAAGCGGGATAAATAAATATTGTTTAGACATGCATGTCCTTCTTTATTTATCTTTATTCCTTTTTACTATTGTATAATTAAAAATGTGTAATCAGACAGACTTCCAAATTGAATAAATAAGTTAAGTAAAAGAAAAACATTCTATGATAATATTCTGGCTTTGAAAACTTTCTTTTCCTCCTTCTATCTTTGAATATCAACAATTGGGTGCCATTTTGTTGGTTTATCTGTAGCAATTCCAATTATTGTCTCGAGATCTTGTCTGATCTTATATTGGCTGTTGGGCCTGTCCCAAACAGTTTTTCTCTGCAGCCAATATTTGGATCAATTCATAGGTTAGTGATACATGTTATCAAAGATGCCTTGGAAATATGCTGATGCAGCTGTTCCTTTTTTGGCATCTCGGAATCATTAGGATTCTGCTTGAGAAGGCCCCAAACATTTGGAAATGGATTATGTTGAGCTTTCACTTTTAGTGAGTGCCCAAAAGACCCATTTTTCTTTCAGGCAATTAATTTTGCAGTTATGTTTGCCTTTAAGAAAACACGAAATGACATTTGTTCCTGATTGCTTTATATTAAACCATTCCCTCCCCTAAACACATCTCAGCTTCAAACCAGTACATGCCTGTTATGCATTTTATAGGCCCTTATAATAATGTCAGAACAAATTATACAAATCCTGTCAGTTCCCCAAGGCAGTTTTGTTACTGGCAATGTTTAACTTTCTTATGCAGTGGTGTCCCACCAGGAGATTGTGCAGAAGCCTCCCTTATGCCCCTCAGAAGTCACCGCTATGAATAAGGGGAATGTGCAGTACACTTTGGTTCCTCGATTTGCCACAGGCTGCAATACAGCATAGTGGAGGGGAAAGTGTTGAATTTCAACTGGAAACTGAGGTTCAGTCCCCATGAAGAGGGAGCTCAATTTGGCCCACTTGGTTTCTCTTTTTGAAAGCTGCCCTCAGTTTCTCCAACTGGAGAAAGATCTCCAAGAAATAAAAAAAAGTCTCAACTTACTTTGTTAGAGTACTATGGTGGAAAAGAAGAGAGATATTCCTTCCAAAAGAAGATGGCTTACACTCCCAGAGGTGTGTGTGTGTGTGTGTGTGTGCGCGCACACACATACACACACACGTACACCCAGTCCTTGAGTTACGATCACCATTGAAGCCAAAATTTATGTTGCTAAGTGAAACATTTGTTAAGTGAGTTTGCCGACTCAGTTTACAACTTTTCTTGCCACAGTTGGTAAGTGAATGATTGCATTTGTTAAGTTAGTAACATAGTTGTTAAGTGAATCTGGATTCCCCATTGACATTGGTTGTTAGAAGGTCGCGAAAGCTGATCACACGACTCTGGGACATTGCAACTGTCATAAATATGAGTCAGTTGCCAAGGGTCTGAATTTTGATCACATGACCATGGGGATGCTGCAATAGTAGTAAGTGTGAAAAATGGTCATAAGTCACTTTTTCCACTTCCGTTGTAACTTTAAACAGTCACTAAATCAACTATTGTAAGTCAAGTCCCTATTTATTTGTATGTATGTATGTATGTATGTATGTGTGTGTGTGTATATATATATATATATATATATATACACACACATACACACACACACACACACACACACACACAAGCTGATGCAGGAGGAGAGCCTGTGGCTTGGAAGTTAAAGATACTGCCTTACAGGCAGGCTGCCAAGTAAGGGTATGGCTAGCTGATGAGAGCTAAAGGAAGATGAATTTAAGACTGCCATCATACTTGTCTTGTCATTCTTAGTAAGTTCTCCCCATATAAAAGAAATTATTTGAGAAAAAAAATTCTTTCAGATTGACTGGAATGGGTCAGCCTAGAAATTCATCAATCAATCAATCAATCAATCAATTTTAATCAAAATTGGAAATGATTACTTCAGACATGGAACATTCTTAGTTTCTCAGTATTTTGTACAGCTCCTCCTAGTTGTTCAATTTCATTTTTGCTACAAAACTGTTCCTTACAGATGCGATCCTAAATTTGGTGAATTTATAATATATTTATATTTATTCTTATTCATATTGACTGTGAATTTTAATAAATGCAGCTCCAGGGTATCTGGAATACTTCACATTAGCCATTTTGACATTGTTACTAAAAATAATAATAAACAAACCCCACAAAATGTTGCTATTATATTATTGTAATAACAATAATGAACAAAACAAAGATTGGATAGCAATTTAAAAAACAAGTTTACATGTTTTAGTATATATCTAATCAGTGGTGGGTTGCTACCGGTTCACCCCAAATCGGGCAAACCAGTAGCGGTGGCGGGAGGCTTCGCCCACCCGCCCAGACCTCTCTGTGCATGTGTAGAAGCGGCACGTACACGCTCCCAATAGCAAACCAGTAGCGATGGAATTTGAAACCCACTACTGTATCTAATCCTAAAAAAAGAAATATAATGTAAATATTCAATCAATATTTCTGTCCTCCTAAAAATACTTTTGTCTAGATAGAAGTATTCTGCCCGTCATTACTTTATGAATATAATTAAGAAACAAAGATCAAACATTGACAAAATAATCCATAACTAAAGAATTCTTCAAGACTTCAAAATCTGACTTCCCAGATGTATTTTAGGTTTGTAGTATTTTAGTAAATAGTAAATCTGGCAACTGTTAATTTCTTTATGTATTGCATATGCTTCTATGACACTATGTTGAATTATTTTTTTTATATTGGACCCTTTTATAAGTCTTTGGGAAAATGGACAATAAAACTAGCAATAAAATTAATTAGCAAGATTACAATGTGTTGCCAATTTCAAATTCCTTCATAAAATAACAAAATTTAGTAGCTAAATAAACCCTGCCACCAGATGTAGTTATATGTCAATATTTATTTATTTGTGAAATTTATCCTGGCCTCAACCCTAATGGATTCTAGGCAGTTTACAAATATTAAAAATATGTAAGATAAAGATATACACCAGTGGTTCCCAAAGTGGGCGGTACCACCCCCCAGGGGGCGGTGGGAACCCTTAGGGGGGCGGTGAGAGGCAAGGGTGGCAACAGGGGGGCGGTGAGAGGGGCCAGGGGGGCGGTAGGTGGTTCGCCATGCTTTTGCATTTGAAGCTCCCTCACGTCCCTCGGAAGGAACGGAAGGAAGACAGACAGACAGAAAGAAAAAAGAGATGGTAGGAAGGAAGGAAGACAGACAGAAAGAAAGAAATGAAAGAAAGAAAAAGAAAAATGGTAGGAAGAAAGACAGAAAGAAAAAGAAAGAAAGAAGGGGGAATTTAGAGAAGAAAGAAAGAACGAAAGACTGACTTATGACCACAATTGAGCCTAACATTTTGGTTGCTAAGCAAGAGCGTTGTTAAGTGAGTTTCGCCACACTTTACAAGTTGGCCACGCCCACCCGGTCACCTGACCACTAAGCCACGCCCACCTGAGGGGGTGGGGTGGGGGGCGGTGAGGATGAATTTGTAGCACCAAGGGGGCGATGGACTGAAAAAGTTTGGGAACCACTGATATACACTGACATTGAAATTATTATACCAAGTATAGGAACCACTGATTTCATTGTCTGTCCCAAAAACCTTCCCGAGGCCCATGTTAATGGTTCCCTCTCCTGCCCTTCCCCCCTGACTCTTAAGTAGGCCCACCTTTGTTATCTAGGTAGAATCAATCTAGAAAAGGTTCTCTCTTCCATATCCAGGCTCTGATAAATGTAGGGCTTTAAAGATAACAACCAGCACTTGGAACTGTAGTTGAATACACAATGGCAACCTGAGGAACTCTTGCAACAGTGATATCCTTTACTGAAGAATTATTTTGTCAATGCTGGAACAGTGACTGAGCTTTCCCTAACCTGGGTGGAGTAAGGGTGTGAAGGTGTAGCTATGATTACCAAAAACTATGGTCCTTCTTTCAGATTCACAGGTAAAATTGCAAGATGCCACTCTGTCATGTCCGGAGTATAAGACGCACCTTAGTTTTGGGGGAGGAAAAGAGGGGGAGGGGGAATCTACCTACCAGGTATTCATCTGGCTAGCATTCTTAGTCTGTTCAGCTTCAGCACATTATTTTATCCTCTGGTTAGGGCTGAAAAAGCCTTTTTCAGAGGGAGTAGGAATGAAAGCAAGCCTGCAAAGACTTAGGGCTGGAAAAAAACCTTCTTTGGAGGGAATAGGAAGCCGGGAAGATCGTTAGCACCTCATTAGGGCTGGGGAAAAAAGCTTTGAAAAAGCTACATTCGAAGTATAAGACCACCCAAATTTTCAGCCTCTTTTAGGGAGGAAAGTGTCTTATACTCCAAAAAATACGGTATACCCACAAAATGTAAACAGTCGCAGTTTAGTACAGTACATTTGCTTTTTCCACCCAATGCCTAATATGATTTGATGCACTCAAAATACTTTTACTTATTTATTTGTTTGTTTGTTTGTTTACTTATTTATTTATTTATTATTTTTACAAACAATCCAAGGCTGCAAACATTTCCAACACATCTTCCTATTCCTATTTTCCCCACAACAACAATCCTGTGAGGAGGGCTGGGCTGAGTCACCCAGCAGGTTTTCTAGCCTGGTGCCTTAACACAAACAGGGTAACTGGCCAACATGCCATAGAAGTAATGAGGGCAACAAATTTTTAAATAAGGATTTTTGATATCAAAATTTTCTGTAGCAGATTGCCAATCCAGTATAAATTTAGCATTATACATTAAATGTTTGCTAACTTAAGTTTCGACTAAGGCCTACCCTGAGAGACATCTAGCTCCTTCAAACATTTAATATCACACCGTGGGCCACATCTTTTGCAAGTAAACTACTGAATTTTAATTTCCTTCTACATAGAGTGTGTGAAAATGATGTTTTTGTGATAACACTAAACACTAACTCTTAATACAACTTTTACTTCAGACACAGCCTTTTATCTGCTTCCTTTTCTTGTTTGATGGTTTTCTTTTTTTAAAAAAATGCACATGTTTAGAAGTTGCTTCTTATGGGGTTTTGTGATTGTTGGCACATTACCAACTTAATAATGGCAACATCTGAGGCTTAATTAGTATCATGAAGGCATTCGGAAAATAAAATGTGCAGTGTGCATGTTCAAAAGCAATGATAGTTAGCAACAACTACTTAATGAGTTGGGAAAATTTCAGGAACACTCTCAAGAAAAATTAAGGCTTGTTGGCAGCAGGTAATGTTTATTTCATTCAAATGGATACTAGCTCTTCTAAATAAATTCTGTTCCAAATTCAAGTCTGAAATATAAGGAAAAATATTAGTTGAAACAAACACAAATCATTGTCATATGTTAACAGTAAAACCCAATATTAGTTCAGTGTCAGATGCTGAAAGACAGCTAAAAGAGGTGAATCTGACAAACCCTGCAAAAGGGTTTCAAGTTTCTAAGCCCTATGCACAATTATTTCTTCTTCTTCTTCTTCTTCTTCTTCTTCTTCTTCTTCTTCTTCTTCTTCTTCTTCTTCTTCTTCTTCTTCTTCTTCTTCTTCTTCTTCTTCTTCTTCTTCTTCATCATCATCATCATCATCATCATCATCATCATCATCATCACAGGCCTTCATTATTATTATTATTATTATTATTGTTGTTGTTGTTGTTGTTATTGTTATTATTGTTATTATTATTATTATTCACAAAAAACAATAATACACAGCAAACGAGATTCATATGCTGGATTTTGTATCACTATATCACAAGTCGAACACTTCCCAAGCGTCTAGGACTGTGTTTTGTATTTTCGTATGATGCACGCAAATCCAAGTAGGGTGGCCTTTTGCAACTGACAGATCGTGATTTTGTCAATGTTTATTGTTTTCAAGTGCCAGCTAAGGTCTTTTGGCACAGCACCCAGTGTGCTGATTACCCCTGGGACCATCTGTACTGGTTTATGCCAGAGTTGTTGTAATTCGATTTTAAGGTCCTGATATCGGTTAAGTTTTTCTTGTTGTTTTTTATTAATTCGGCTGTCACCTGGTATGGCGACATCAATGATCCACACTTTTTTCTTTTCCACAATCGTGAGGTCCGGCGTATTATGTTCCAAATCCTTGTCAGTCTGAATTCAAAAGTCCCAAAGTATTTTGGCATGTTTGTTTTCAACTACTTTCTCAGGTTTATGATCCCACCAGTTCTTTACCACTGGCAGGTGGTAGTTGTGGCACAGGTTCCAATGAAGCATCTGGGCCACGTACTTGTGCCTCTGTTTGTAGTCCATCTGTGCAATTTTCTTGCAGCCTCTGAGGATGTGATCATTTGTTTCATCAGCTTTCTTGCAAAGTCTGCATTTGGGTCATCAGCTGATTTTTTGATCGTTGTTATTATTATTATTATTATTATTATTATTATTATTATTATTATTATTATTATTATTATTATTATTATTATTATTATTATTTAGATTCCTGTAATTAAGAATGAAATGTTGGGAAGTATGCGTACTTGCCCAAGAAAGCCGACTTCCTAGAGAACTGAAGAAGGAAAACAATCACAATGTGCCTGCCCTTTCGTGCATCTACCGAAAGAAGGTGAATGTGTGAGAGAATGTAGTTATATCATACAACCTTAGCAACTTTTTGGATGTCTCTGCCTCGTTACTTTTCAGTAAAGAGATCTTGGGCTAGGATCACATGACTGAGGGTGAAATCTGGTGGAAGAGAAATCATAGCTTTTGCTCTATTAGTTCTCTGAATGTATTGGCCTTGCAAATGAATTTTATGCTGTTTTTGGTTTAGCTTGTAGGATTATCTGAAACTCAAAAAAACCCAATGCTTTAGAAATGTTTTATTGTTTTTAATTTTGCAAAAACCAACCGGGAGCATTGCCGACTCTTGCCTCTCGGGATTACTAGAGACGGACATGGAGCCCAGTGGATAAAGGTCCCAAAAGATTTGGATTTACAAAGCCAGTCTGATGCTTGTTCCTTCCCTTTGTATTCTACAGCAAAGAAAAAGAGACGTCTGTCTTTCAGCTATGACCGTTCTCCTGAGCCAAGTGCTATCCCCAGAGGTTGGTATTGGATCCCAAAAATTATTTATGGGTCATCAAGTCTTTTGAGAAAATAGAAGAGGGATTTGGTTTATCCTGATACTGACAATCAGAATTTTTTTCTTGAAGTATACCCTAACAAAAGCTCAATAAAAGAACAATAAAGCTAAATTAATCAGTGATGCAGGTACCTTGAATTGTTTCATAGGTGTAGAGCACAGAGATGACCTTGGAAAAGATATGCAGAGACTGTTAGTAAAACAGGAGTCCTGTCTAGGAAGGCAAAAAAGTGTGAGAAAGAAACTCAAGACTGTCTCATCTTGACTTTCTTTGGTATAAGAGAGAGAAAAGGGGAAGCATTGTCAGGTTTTCAAAATCTGCTGTTACAGCCTTGATCAATGGAGGAGAATTCTACAATATCTCCTATTATCTATAACATATATCTATATGTTCTAGAAGAAGAGGGTCTCCATATAAATCAGTTACAATGATCTGGAGTGCCTCATTAATTTAGATGTTAAACAGTGACCCAAATTATGCCCAAGCCATCTTTATAGCTTTTCTGTTGCATTCGTTTGCATACTTAAAAAACCCCAAATCCTCCCAGCAAACTGATCTCTATTAGAAAAGGCTTCTCCATATTCGGGAGTCAGTTCCTGTGTTAGAAATGTTGAAGGAGCTTTTTGCAATCCTCTAACTTCCTGTACGGCTTTTTACAAGCCCTGGGCTTCATTTCCACCCTTCACTGGTTTAATTCTCCATGCTGGGCAGCCAGGCACGCTTCCATTCTTCCAGAAAGGTGGTCTTATTTCATCCCCTCTTCACCTTGCAAAGATCAGCTGTAAAATGACCAGTAAAACAGGGTGTATGCCCTTTCCTCCCACCAATCCCGGTTACTCTGATTACCCAAGATTTATCATGTACTTACAAGAAGTAGAAGGGGAGGGGAGAGGCTTTTGATTTCTTTCTGCCAAAAAGATGGTTGTAAAGGCATAGTTTCCTCACTCACTGCCACAACCTTTTCCAACGGACTTTCTTACCTAACAATTAGATGTGCCAGGCCCAGCACATATTTTTACCTTGCACAAAAAACCGAAGGAGCGATCTGCAGAGGGAAGGCTGGTATATAGTCGGTCCTGGTGGGATCTACCTACAGATCTGGATCAAAGAAACAAAGTGAGTCGGATTCTATGATGGTGATAGTACAGACAGCTCATCTACCAAGCCGTGGTGTTTTTTATCTACTACAGAAAGCCAGGGCAGTGCTTGGAGACATTCATGCAAAAAAGGCCTCAGGCCCTCTCTGCGTTCCTGATTTATAGCATCTTACAACATCATCCAGCCATTGCTGTGTTAATAGAAATCCTGTCTTCATTACTGATATATCGCCACAGCGATGGCCGGATGACGCTATAAGACTCTATAAATCATTGCTGTGGAAATGGCCTCAGTGTCTTATGGTTTATGAACTCACTGGGAATGGGGAAAATGAAGACAGAAATTGATTTCTAGGAGTCAAGGGGACTGAATGGCATGAAAAGGAACATTAGTCATCACGGCATTTCTCAGTCAATCCGAATAATGTGAAAGTATTCGTGTGACTTTTTAATTTGCTCCTTCAAACAATAGAAACCAGATCTTTCTTTTTTTAAAAAAAAAAAAAAACCTCCTCCTTTGGAAGGGAACTCTTTTGCCAGTGATCGATCAGTCAATCCCTCCCCGAAAAGGTCAACATTTGTTTTAATGGATCCATAAGGTATGGGAGAAAAAAAAATATTGACTCGGACAGCAAAACAAAGAAGCATTTCCTGAACTAGGCATATAAAATAAAAGAATCACCAACCAAGTATCTCGCGCCGTCTCTCTTGCAATGTCATGTGTCTTTGTTACATCACTAACAGTATGAAAATGAAGGTTCCCATAATGGACTGAGATATTCCAATAAAGAGGAGGGTAATTTTGGTCCTTGATCTCATTTCCTGGGGTCTTCAGACTAATGTCAAGAGCTCTCTCTAAATTAGCAGTTCAGGCTGGTAAGAGCTGTTTGGCCTTTCCTTGGTAACCTTCTACCGAATATGGATATTGAGCCGAGGTGGTGCAGCGGTTAGAGGCAGGTACTGCAGGCCACTTTAGCTGACACTGATCCGCAGGTCAGCGGTTCAAATCTCACCGGCTCAAGGTTGACTCAGCCTTCCATCCTTCCGAGGTAGGTAAAATGAGGACCCAGATTTTTGGGGCAATATACATTGCTTACTGGTGTAAACCGCTTAGAGAGTGCTTGCACTGTGAGGCGGTATATAAATCTCACAAAATAAATAATAAATAATACTGGTAAATGTTTTCTAAGGTCAAGCGCATTCCCCCCCCCCCCCAAAAAAAAGATGTATTATCAGGAGAACCCATAACCTGGAAAAATCACCAGGCTGCAGACATTTCTCAGTTAATGCAGGGGTTCTTGAGATGCCCGTTTTTACCTCCTCTTTACTATGGAGAAAACAAAGTACAGGTAGTCCTTGACTTACAACCACTCGTTTAGCGACTATTCAAGTTACAACGGCACTGAAAAGAGTGGCTTAGGACCATTTTTCATATTTATGACCATTGCAACGTCCCCCCCAGTCATGTTATCGAAATTCGGGCACTTGGCAACTGACAGGCATTTATGAGAGTTGCACTGTCCTGGGATCATGTGGTCTTCATTTCCAGCTAGCTTCCCCACAAGCAAAGTCACCGGAGAAAGCCAGATATCCTTAATAACCACTTGATTCACTTAACAATTGCAGTGACTCGCTTAACAACGGTGGCAAAAAAAGATCATAAAATGAGGCAACATTCACGTAACCAGTGCCTTGTTTAGCAACAGAAAGTTTGGGGCTCAATTGTGGTTGTAAGTTGAGGACTACCTGTAGTTGAGGTTGGTCATTTCTAAACAAGGAGAAATTTCAGAAGGTTTGTTTTCAGCATGGAAGTTGCAGGAGACTGATGGTTCTTTAGACCTCCACAAGATAAGAGGGTTAAGAGGGTAAGAATGGAGTCTCTTTGGATTGTCAGCTGTAGGTGAGCATTGATTAGGATGTGATACTTTCAGCATTTTGAGATAACTAGAAGTGAAGATGAACCTAGGTTGACTTTGGACAATTTGGACTTATTCACAATCTAAACTTGTTAAGATGATTTTTATTTTACATTTAGTTTCACTTAAATGTTCACACCATTTTTTTTTTGGTTTGTCTTAATCACCGTAGTCGTGTACGATAGACTAATTAACTGCTTCTAAGAGCCAAGCAAATAGTCCCGATGAAATTAAAATTAAAACCTGAGGATCTGTATGTGTGTGCATGGAAAAACCCAGCACTTTTATATCATTTAGACTTTAGTGGTGAATTAAACTTCACTTACTTTATCACTGCAAAAATCAATAAGGTTTAACCGAGCTTAACTTCAGCAAGATTGTGCCTATATGTATTTAACACAGAATGCTTTTCAGTTTTACTTCTCTGGTTAGAATAATCTATTCAGACAATAATAATGCTGTGGAATATTTCATCTTGTGAAACACATTATTTGACTTTTGTACTGATCGTATTATCAATTCTTAATTCCCTAGTGGGCCAGCACAATAGGAAATATTCAGCTGAATCTCATTCCTCAACAGAATGCATACTCTGAGTGAAACATTCAGATGCCTCCATATCTGGTTGAGGAAGAATTTAATCCATTGAAGGGAAGCAGAGAAGGTAGCCTTAGATGTGTGGACTTCAACTCCCAGAATAATTCTTCTTAACTATGGTCATATTAGCTGGGGGCATTCTGGGAACTGAAGTTTACGTATTACAAAATTGCCCAGTTTAGGAAACACTGATCTACATCATAGAAAACCAATGATACAACACTGGTGCAGTGCAGGCGAGTCACTTTTCTTAAGAGATTATTTATATTTGCAATTGATGACCTTAATCCCAATATTATCCTTAAAATGTCTCTGTGTTTGTGTGCCTGTAATTCCAAGATGTATATATAGGTCTATAAAATCTGTCTCAGAGTAAGTAAAAGGACATTTGATCAGCAGGAGAGAGCATATATTTGGACTTATATATTCTAGTGGGTTACACTATCTGTCAGTAGGCTAGTTTTTCCTCTGCAAACTGCCAATCCAGTTGCAAAATCAAAATTAAAAGCAGAACAGTTCCTTGAAAACTAGAAATGAATTAGCACCAAACTTTGATTTAAAAAAAAATTAACGGAGAGAAAAGCTGAGCTATCTGGCTAGAAGAAAAAGAAAACCCAGTTAAGACAGATCCACTAGTGCAGGGGTAGGCAAAGTTGGCTCTTCTATGACTCATGGACTTCAACTCCCAGAATTCCTGAGCTAGCATGATTGGCTCAGAAAGTCTGGGAGTTGAAGTCCATGAGTCATAGAAGAGCCAACTTTGCCTACCCCTGCACTAGTGCATGCACTAATGTCATTTCTATTTGTGAATGCTGTATAATTAATAAACTGTCTCCAAACTAAAGCATATATAAATACATTTGTTGATGTCAGAGGTGGGATTCAGCAGGTTCTGACCAGTTCTGGAGAACCGGTAGCGGAAATTTTGAGTAGTTCGGAGAACTGGTAAATACCACCTCTGACTAGCCCCGCCCCCATCTATTCTCTGCCTCTAAAGTCCCAGCTGATCGGGAGGAAATGGGGATTTTGCAGTAACCTTCCCCTGGAGTGGGGAGGGAATGGAGATTTTACAGTATCCTTCCCCTGCCACGCCCACCAACCCATGCCCACCAAGCCACGCCCACAGAACCAGTAGTAAATTTTTTGAATCCCACCACTGGTTGATTTACCTAGACTTGTTTCCCTTCTGAATGCAACTCAGAAGATCTCCACCCTAAAACTTATCCTTCTATAGAAATAATGCTTCATGTTTTATGTACATAATGTGCATTGATTATTTCTGTATTTCTCAAGGGAGGATTGTTTTTCTGGTGCATTATTTCACCTGACACCATCCTTTTTTAAAAAAAGGGTAGTTTTTGAAATTTCCCTATCATTAAGCAAGTAAATTCTTAACACATTTGGCAAAACCCAGAAACCACTCACTAAACAAGTCTGTATTCTCCCAAACTTGTAACATTTTATTTTTAGCAATATCTTGTTTATTTCTTTTCTCTGTAGATAACATTTCGGTTTAGACTTATCCAAAATGTTTGTTTTGTCTGGAAGGGAGCTAGATGACTTGTCATGAAGTATGTGATGGTGTAACTGGTTTTAATCACAAACTGACAGTGTTATCAGTCACCCAGCAGTCAGTGTTTGAACTGGACAGGAGTGAAAGACACACACCTCATTGAGCAAGAATTGTTATGCCTTACACTTTAGCAGTTTTATCACTATCGAGTCTAATTGACCATTTGCTGGAGGTGCAATAAAAAAACAGATCCTGCGTCCCTTTCTACTATCACGAGTATTCCTACTGGGTAATTGGTGACTCATATGTTTATTTTTCCCCTCACTAATATTATCCGAATGTATGACTTACACAATAGATATGAGCAATGCTCTGTTTTATCACGTCTTCTCAAGGGAAGTTCCAGAAGTTGCCCAAAAAAGAAAAAAAAAGACATTTCAATCTCTCTCTTCAAGAATCACAACACAGAATGGACTCGCTAAATCAAGAATATGAAGACTCACTGGGAAAGTACCATTCAGAATACATGAGAAAAAAAGCTAAGGCATTTAATTTGTCACCAAAAGTTGGCCCAAACTTTGGAATTCCCCACCACCCCCATCATTCTGAGACAGCCTGTGGGAGGGCTGCAAAATGGATCAAGGAACATACATTTTGCATTCCTGAGATAGAGCATCAACCTCCTGCTTAGTGCATCTCTCAGGCCTTTGGAATGCTAGCAACTGCTTGGAGCTGTATGGTACAGGAGCACATTCAGAGTAAGCATGCATCTATGCAGAGTCTTCAACCCATGGGCACTGAGTGCATATGGCAGAAAAGATGGTCTCCTATTGCTAGAGAAAGAGAGATCCGGGGTTGCTGCTTGTAGCACAAAGACCAACAACCTGGTAGCACCTTTTCAGATTAACACATTTTATAAAAAGGCATAAGGTCATGATTTGCAACTTACTTCATCAAACCAACCTTCCGGGCTAGTCTAGAGAAAAGAAGCACTAGGAGGTGACATGATAGCAGTATTTGAAGGGCTGACACAAAGAAGAGGGGGTTAACTTATTTTCCAAAGCACCAGAAGGCAAGACGAGAAACAATGGATGGAAACTAATCAAGGAGAGAAGCAACCTGGAATTAAGGAGAAATTTCCTAACAGTGAGGACAATTAACCAGTGGAACAGCTGGCCTTCAGGAGTTGTGGGTGCTTCATCACTGGAAGTTTTTAAGATGAGATTGGGCAGCCACTTGTCTGAAATGGTATAGGGCAGTGATGGTGAACCTTTTTTTGCTCGGGTGCCAAAAGGGCGCGCATACTCGCAATGGCGCGATGGCACGTGCCCACACCCATAATGCAATGCCCCCCTCGTGCATGTGCACACAACCCCCCTGCACTGCCCCTGCATTTCCAAACTTCCAGTTGGCCTGCTGGGCCGTTTTTTGCCATCCACAGGTTCCGGAGGCTTTCCTGAAGCCTGGGGAGGACGAAAAGCAGCCCAACGGGTGAAAACGTCCTTCCCCCCGAAAATCAGCTGGCCAGCGCGCACATGCGCGCTGGAGTTTACATAAGGCAAAGCCTCGCGTGCCCTCAGATATAGCTCCACGTGCCACCTGTGGCACCCGTGCCATAGGTTCGCCATCACTGGTATATGGTCTCCTGCTTGAACAGGGGGTTGGACTAGAAGACCTCCAAGGTCCCTTCCAGTTCTATTCTGATTGATTGACTGAAAGATTGAACTTTCAACTCTATTATTAACTTCATCTTCCATCTGATAAAGTGAGCTGCAGTCATGAATGCCTAAATCTTTTGATAAAATGTTTGAGTCTGAAAAGGTTCTACTAGACGCCTGATTTTGGCTACCATAAGACTAACATGGCTCTCCTTCTTTTTCTTTTTTCTTTTAATTTTTTTTATTTTTTTTAATTAAATACACAAAACTATACAGCAATACAACAGTGACATACACAACAACAAATAAACATTTTGGGCTTTTCTGTTTAGCCCCTAACTCCAATAAGCTATCCTCGGAAGTTTACATAATTTAAGTTACATTTTTTTACCATAATAAACAACTATATCCGTATTATCTATATAGCCTTTTAAATCTATAGTCTTTACTTATATTAATATATATATATATATATATATATATATATATATATATATATATATATATATATATATATATATATATATATATATATATATATATATATATATATATATATATATATATATATATATATATAAAAATACCGTGTTACATTTAATGAATTTTTACACACTAATATCTTATATTATTCAGAGTTGACAGATATACATTTTATGCATTTCTTCTTTTTCTTAACCAATCATAAAATTTGTTCCATATTATATAAAAGTCTGATTCTTGTTTATCCTTTAATTCCTTGATTAATTTGTCCATCTCAGCGCAGTCCATTATCTTTCTAATTATGTCCTCCTCTGTAGGCGTTTCACTGTTTTTCCAGAACTACGCTTATATAATCCTAGCTGCCGTTAGAATGTGGATAGTAATGTATTGGGTATCTTTGTTAACTCTTGGTTCAATGATGCCTAACAAGAAAAACTCGGGTTTATTAGAAAATTCTTCCTGGGTTATTTCTTTAATCCACTTCCCTATAATGGCCCAATAGCTCTTAGCTTTCTTACAGGTCCACCAGGTATGATAGTATGTGCCTATTTCTTTTGATAAAATGTTTGAGTCTGAAAAGGTTCTACTAGACGCCTGATTTTGGCTACCGTAAGACTAACATGGCTCTCCTTCTACAAGGCTTGTAACTCAACAAGTGGTGCCAGAAATTTATTTTGATCAAAGGCAGCATCCACTAAATAATCCACTTGACTTAGACTTTAACAGACAATATGAATTCTGTTAGAAAAAGTATGAGAGATGAAAAAAAGATAATGCATTTTAAAGAAAAGGGTTCTAGAGGTGACATTGAGGTGAGTTATAAGGGAGCTGAAAGAAATATCTCTTTATTGATTAGTGATGTTCCTAAGGTTATTCCCCCCTGAGTCCTGAGGGAGTAGGGTGGCATAGAAAAACTGCCAAATAAATAAATAATAAATAAATAATTCTTACTGTTATTTTTGGCAGGTGTAACAATGCTTCAAAAGGTTGGGCTGCTGAAAAACAATGGTAGATTGGCAGAACATTAGAAATTCCCAAATATGTTAACAGGTCACCAGCAAAGCTAGGAAAAAAATTAGATCAGCCTGTCTCTCATTCACATACATTCTATCTCCTTCTTTGAAAGAAAGCACACTGACCTTTCATTACAGCTCAGTTTTACACATATCAATATTTCAAAATGCTTTAATTTGCCAGCGAACCATAATTTCAAAAATCCATTTCAGAAATGACTGGGAGCTGTCTTGATAGTGATTCCTCAGAAACTAGATGTCCTTGTCCTGTTTCTCTGGATCTGTCAGCAGTTACCTCGGCAAAGCAAAAAAAAAGCATCAGGCTAAACCAAAGATTGCTCGCTTATTGCTAAATATATTTTCAACAGTCAGGGGGAATAAGGGGTATCAACACAGCATGGCAGAAGCTATCCCGTACTTTGTAATATATATCTGTATGATTCCATCCTTAATCTTTTCATGGGTTGCCATATGCAATACTTGATAAGGAAATAGAAATTTTGATGCAACTGGAAAAGCTGACAGATCAATGAAAGATGATACATGAAAGGAGAGCTATAAAGGTTTATGGGATATTTATGGAGCAGAACATTTCAAGTCTTTTACTATTTTTCACCATTATGGTTTAACTCAGAATTTCTTCCCCTGTTCATAAAAGCTCTATGGCTTATTTCTGTCTCTAGTAGAAACATTTACACAAATAGGTGGCTGTTTCCTTTCATCAAATTTGTTTAAAGGAAGACACACAATCAGAGGTGGGTTCCTCCTGGTTTGGAGAGGTTCGCCCGAACTGGTAGCGACCCACCGGTGACATCATGATGACATCACCAAACCGGATCGGTCGGTGCAGGTCTGTGGGCGGCACCATCTTTTTTTCAAATTTTTCTTATTTTTTTTCTTCTGCGCATGCACAGAAGCTGAGTTTCTGGCACTGCACATGCGGCGCCATTTTGTTTTTGGCGTTGTTGGGGTTTTTTTGAATTTTGGGGGGGGTTGCACTGCGCATGCGCGCATGGGAGGAAGCGAACCGGCAGCGAGGTAAGTTGGAACCCATCCCTGAACACAATCATTGAGTGGAAGGACTGGAATGCTTCAATTCAGAGTTTTTCATTCACCAGCCAGCATTAAAGCACTGCTAAAATTGGAATCCCTGTGAAAAACAGAGGTTACATGACAGACATTCAGGTTCTAGCCTGCCCCAGACAAGGACGCTTAAAGAAATTTACTAATCAGTCACACTTTCTCAGCACAGTGCAAATCACAGGACTGTTATTATAGATTAACTTAGGAGGAAGTAGTTCCATGTGTGCCACCTTGAATTCTTGAAAGATAGGATATAAACCTAATACATCCATCCACCCACCCATCCATTTAACGATCCGATATGATAACTTCAACATGTCCAATCTTTTCATCTTGGTTATCAAAAAGCCACTCCCTCCACACATGCTCATGTTTTTGGGACTTTGCCTTGCTTTTGGGCCTCATATACTACACATGAGAAGTTTGCAGCCTTCAAACACAAATATATATAGGGATGGCACACACAAAAAAAACCCACTAGAAAAGAGTGTAGACATAGGTTAAATAAGGCAACTTGACAAGGTTTCATTTGTGATATTTCTGGGGAAAAAAGATGTTCAGTCATTAATCATTTTATACTATTCCAAATTTCTCAGAGATAAATTTTTAATTTTGTTGGAGTAAATGGTCAAATAAGCATACATAAAGTGCTTTTTCTCAAACCATCACAGGAGTACAGAAAGAACATGAGATCCTCCTCATACTCCTCCCTTAAATTTCTTGGCTTTGGCAGTAATAATTGTTCCTCCCATTGTTATAATATCCATGAAAAAGTAGATTCAATTGTGGTTTAAATTCTATATCTATAAACTGGGGAAAACAGGCAGAGGAAGGTGTGTTTTACAAGTAACTCACAGCCTGGAGTTACTTGTAAAAATAATAAAGGCAGGATGCAATTAGAATAAAAATGAATAAATAACTGAACCAGGATAAGAGTAGATAAAAATGTTTTCAAAAATATTGTAACAATGAATAGCTCCAAAAGCTCTCCATGTCTCTAACTTAAGCTGGCTTAATTGGATTTGGCTGGTTCTACAAGTATTTGTAATTTATGAGAGAACGTCTATGGGTTCAAAAAACAATGCAATATGCTAAAACGCAATAGTAAGAAAAATACCAACAGCTATCACTGAAAAAAACTGTGATTAAGATCTGGAAGGGAGGGAGGGAGGGAGGGTGGGAGATGATTCTAAATATAATAATTATTTATACAGTTTTTTGCTGATATGAATTGACAGGGGATAATTATATTTCAGATACAATTTTGGAATTAGATTTAACAGCATATCTTTCCTTATGAGATCTGTGAGTATTTTGTTTCTTAACATTCTGTGAATATTTTCTTAGCCCCCTTTCAAGATTGGTTTTATTAATTTAACTGATGTGAAATGTATTTATTCTTCTATAAGAATACAGTTTCTAAAAATTCAGATGTTATAAATTGCATCAAACTAGAGTATTCCTAAAACATTAGTGTGTTTTATCCTGAAAGCACAGGAAAAGATGCTATTCTGTTTGGATATTTGAATGTTTTTTCTTCAATCTATCAGATTGAATAATGAAGTTTATTCATTTCATGAGGTGGCGATTCTCTTTCAAGTGCAATTATATTACACAGCAGGCTTGCTGATTATGGAGACATAGAAAGATAGTTCATGAGGAAGTTACAAAAGAATTAATCATCAACAACTTGTATAGTGAAAATCACTGTACGTTGCAGTTTTGTTCAAGTATTTTACATGTCCATTCTTACCAAACCTTTATGAAGAAATGCACCCAAAAATATAAATCAGACAACCTATTGCTAAACTTTACATTTTTAATTGTGCTTAAAAGATGAAATAAGTTAAAACTTTTAAATGAAGGCATAGAATATATCATCAATAAACATGATTTTCAAGGGTTGTAAGGTTAGAAACCTAAAAAAGAAAAGAAAGAATTATTATTAGTTCATAATATTGTGATTGTAAATACGAAGTTAACTACCATGTAATATTTCCTGTAATACTTATTACTTACAGCCTAACGAATATGCTTCAGTGGCAAGAATGATCAGGTTAATTCTGAATAATGCAATAATTTTAACCTGAAATATGCAAACTAATCAATGTTAAAAATATTTCTCTACCCTTTAATACCAACAGGGTAATCTTATATGCCACTATTTCAGAATAAGTCCTCATTCATGAAATGTGTTTATTCTAGTTTAGTATTATAGCTCTCTAATTCTACAGCTATTTAACTTGCAGTAAGTCCCATGAAACTTTAAAAATATAATAAATATAATAAATATAATATATAGTATAGAATAGTATAGTGTAGTGTAGTGTAGTGTAGTGTAGTAGAGTATATAGTAGAGTATAGTAGAGTATAGTACAATACAATATTAAATGTATAGGAATGTACTACCTATTACTGTACTAATATCAAACCTAATTTCTATTTTTATTAAAGGTTGAAGTTTTATCTTGATCATTTTCTCAGGTATGTGCTAAGATGTATGATAGAAGTACCAGATTTGAGTTGCAAAATGTCTGTTGACAAGAACATAGCAGTAGAATTTTCCACCTCTCATTGCTACCTTCTATTAATAATCAAGATTTCTGAAGGCAGATCTAGCAGACTTAGTAGATGAGAAAATATGTTTGAAATATCAAACTTTTATATTATACCTTTATAAGAACAGGTGGCAAGATGTTTAAAATAGCTCCTTCAGTCATACCCATAGGCATCCCAGTATTCATTTTCTGGAGTGTAATCCTTCATTTGTTTCTTTCTATCTTGTTCTTCATCGTTTTCCTTTATATCTAAAAATTGTGTGCACGTTATTCCAATGGTAAAGCAAATTCTATTCATTTCTACTGCAAGAAACTGTTTCTCTTATGTGAAGAAACAATTAGCACAATTGTAAAATGGTCATTGTTGTTAAAATGTATCCACGTTTTACATTTTATCAGTAAGAATGAAAAGTAGAATATGGCACAATACCTCTCAGTAAAAGCACATCATAATGACAAAATTAGTGGACCAGAGGAATGCTGTCGATGTGGTTTACTTGGACTTCAGTAAGGCATTTGATAAAGTAGACTATAACCTACTACTAGATAAAGTAGAAAAATGTGGGATGGACAGCAACACCACCAGATGAATTCAAAACTGGCTAACCAACCGCACTCAACGTGTAGTGCTCAATGGAACTGCATCTATATGGAGGGAAGAATGCAGTGGAGTACCCCAAGGCTCTGTTTTAGGCCCAGTACTCTTCAACATCTTTATCAATGACTTGGACGAGGGGATAGATGGGGAACTCATCAAATTTGCAGATGACACCAAACTGGCAGGAATAGCCAACTCTCCAGAAGATAGGCTCAAGATACAGAAGGATCTTGACAGACTTGAACATTGGGCGCTATCAAACAAAATGAAATTCAATGGTGAAAAAAGTAAGGTTCTACATTTAGGCAAGAAAAACAAAGGTCCCTTCCAACTCTGTTGTTATTATTATTATTATTTCATGAAATAGCACTGCCATTACACATTCAACACTATCTGTTAGATGCACACAGAACTTTGGGATTTTTCTCAGAATCTTTTATAACGGAATCACTGGATGTAAATATTATCACTTCCATTTCAGAGGTACTTACTTAAAAATGGCAGAAAACTATGGGGGGGGGTAGTGGAAAAAAATGCTAGGAGTATTTAATAGACAATAATAGATAATCAATATGATTTCAACATCTTGATTTAGGAATATTCAATGTTGCAAGAAAATCAAACCTATAGGAAGTCAAAACATTCAGAGAAAAACATGAATATAAGCATCCTATATACACATTCTGTGATGTTTATTTATCTGATAATCTCAAGATCGTCTACCCTTCTTCCAAGAAAGTTAATGGAACTGAATGTGGAATTATCTCATTTTAACCTTTAAACTTCTGGTAGAGTAGGAAACATTTCCAGGTTAAAAATCATAACTAAGATTAGAATTAATGTTTCAAGCAGAATGACCAGGCTTTGTGAGAGAAAGTCTACTGCCAGAAATGTCAGCTGCCTGCCTGGTTCTCTCTTTAATGTCTAACAGTCCCTACTTTCTGCTATGACATTACAAGATTCCCACCCCTTCTCTGCTTATTAGATAGAGTTAGCAGATGAGAAAAAAACATTAGTGGAAACTAATGGGTGGAAACTAAACAAGGAGAGAAGTAACTTAGAACTAAGGAGAAATTTCCTGACAGTTAGAACAATTAATCCGTGGAACAGCCTGCCTCCAGAAGTTGTGAATGCTCCAACACTGGAAGTTTTTAAGAAGATGTTGAATAACCATTTGTCTGAAGTGGTGTAGGGTTTCCTGCCTAAGCAGGGGGTTGGACTAGAAGACCTCCAAGGTCCCTTCCAACTCTGTTATTCTATTCTATTCTATTCTATTCTATTCTATTCTATTCTATTCTATTCTATTCTATTCTACACTAAGTAATCCTCAACTTACGACCGCAGTTAAGCCCAAAATTTCTGTTGCTAAATGAAACACTTGTTAAATGACTTTTTGCCCCATTTTACGACTTTTCTTGCCACATTTGTTAAGTGAATCACTGCAGTTGTTAAATTAGTAACACAGTGGTTAAGTGAATCTGACTTCCCCATTGACTTTGCTTATCAGAAGGTTGCAAAAAGTGATCACATGACTCCAGGACATTGAAACCGTCATAGATATGAGTCAGTTGTCAAGCATCTGAATCAGGGGTGAAATGCTCCCGGTTCGGGCGGGTCAGTCAGTCGTCGTAGAGCCGATAGAGCCGATATCAATCGCAGCGAGAGCCTTCCCCCACCTGCTTCCCCCGCCTGCCTGGATGTCGCCATTTGGGTTCTTTTACCCTCTGTGCATGTGCAGAACGCTTTGCGCATGCACACAGGGTAAAAGAACCCAAATGGCGGCATCCAGGCGGGTGGGGGAAGCGAGTGGCGGAAGGCTCGCACTGCGATCGCTATCGGCTCTATCGGCTCTACGACAACAGACCGGTCCGCCCGAACCGGGAGCATTTCACCACTGATTGAATATAAATTATCTGACCATGAGGATGCTTGCAATGGTCTAAGTGTGAAAAATGTTCATAAGTCACTTTTTTCAATGCCGTTGTAACTTCGAACGGTCACAAAGGGTTGTAAATCGAGAACCACCTGTATATGGATACTGAGGCACTGGCTAAGCTGAACTGTGTTTCATGGCAAAATATTACACAACACTGTATTTTTAAAGCCTTCATGACTAAACTTAAAAGCCTGGATTTCTGTCTCCAATTTTCTAGACTGACTACCAAAATAGCTTTAGAAGAAACATTTTAATACAGTTCTGCATGATTTCATTATCACTGACTTACATGTAGCAGAAGTCTTTCAGACCGCAGTCTCCTTCTTCATTTCCTACAAATTTCTACCAAGATCAGCAAATGAGGCAAAATCCTACATCTGACAGCTCATGATAAAACTCTATTTTATTCCCAGGCTCTCATTTCCATATTTTGCTGAACATCTTAGCACTCCATACAGCATAGGCAAACATGTGAGACCATAATTAAATACATTTTTACCACACACAGAGCAAGAACATATGTAACCCTTTAAAGACAGCATGCATTTATAGTACCAATTTATGCTTACAAATAAGACAATCTGGTTTCTAAATAGGGTTTCTTCATAGCTAGATACCACTCATTATAGAATTTAGGGTTTATTGTCCAGTAAGTATGCACCTTTTGTATACATTGGCACAATAAGCAGGATATAATAAAATTCTCTTTATAAAAACTGCAGAAACCCTCATTCTGTGGATTGCACAGAACAGGAAATTAAATGAAATCAATTAACGAATCTGATCCAGTATAAAGAAGTCTTAAATCTACATAAAAGAAGGCATTTGCCTATCAAGACAAATGAGATTTCACATATTATCACTTCCCTGGAAATGGCATGCCCATTAATCACCAAATATTTGCAGCCTGAGGGAAATGGGAAATGTTTCCACAATATGGCAATGGAAATAAAAACAGGATATTTTAATCTTAGGCAATTATATTGACACAATGTACTACTACATCTGCAATAGACATGAAATAATAATACTCAGGACTAAATGTCTATAATTATACCTTTTCACCAAGAAAAGTAATTGAGAGTACAAAATATTTTTCTCGTTACATTTATAATGCTCAGTTATTTACCTAAACCTAATTAACCAAGAATTGAAACCTTATGTGAAAGGAAAAATAAACAGGCTGTTGTTGTTACTATATGAATTTTAACATAAAGTCCTGAATATCATAAAATTAACTTTAGAGTATTTTAATATCTGTGCCTCTAATGTGGGATCTAATGTGAAGACATTTCAAAGAATTAATTAAGGGGAAAGAAAGGTTAGAAGACTTTATATGGAAAGCAGGAAAAACATATATACGGTATACATGAAACTGGTATATTTATTTTACTTTCATCCAATTAAATACAGTAGATTGCAAATGGGAAAATGAGATGTACTGTATTTAATAAATATGCTGTCAGATAAGTTATTACTGTTGCCACTTTCTAGAAATAGGCAATATTAACTTTCTCATTGAGTTTGATCAAATAAACTATTTTACAATCAACAGAATTATAAAATAAATTCTTCCCAAAAGCAGAATAAAAATAGAAATAGAAATAGTGCAAAGTAAACATTATATGTTTAGTAATACTTGCCGATTTCATGAACTTGCAAAAATTTTACATAGAACAATACTTGTACTGATTAAGAGTAATTTTCTATCCTTTTAATTTATATGGGTAAGAAAAATGTTTCCTTTTTTTCCTTTTATTAATTTTATTTAATTTTGTGATTTCTTTTTTACTGTTAGCATTTTAGTCTCTTATGTATGTCATCTTCCTCTGACATTTTTGCTTTAAGAGCTTTGCGTTTGGTATATAAATTACACATAAACTTATATTCCAAAAGGAATTACAGTAAGTCCTATGATAAAAACACTCCTGCATTAAATTCTATGGTTAAAAGCTATGCACTTGTAAAATCTAAGTTTTCTCAACTTCTATCATTTCTTAGATCAGCCTCTTAATCTTTTGCAACTGGAAATCTGCAGCAGCATATTCATGATGCTAGTTATTGAATTTAACAGTAAGACATTTATGACTTTTTAAAAAGGGGGGGGAACCCTATTTAGCCTCTCCAATGACAAAAACAATTTTAATAGCCATGATAGGAACAAAGATAATAATTTTCAAAAAGAAATGAAAGAGCTGATGTAAGCAATATGTGGATTAGGTTACACGTTTAATATACACTTAATATTGGAAACGATTTCAGAAGAAATAACAAACAATATTGTTTAAAACAGAGCCTCATTCATAACAGAGATTGGTTCATAAAGCCACGTCCATTTTGGGGAAAAAAAAGCTTTGAAGTTCTTGAATTACAGAACGGGAGGATTGATGCTGCGAGGGTTCTGCCTCTTTCACTGTGAAGAAAAACTTCTTTGAATCATTAACTGAATTATTTAAGGCTCTTTACTACTTAATGTTCATGACTTGTTTTCTCTTCGCTATAACTTTGGAATGATCGTAAGCTCTGAATAGAATGCAAGGGAACAAATCTGTGGTCTGTACTGCATACACACACACACACACACACACACACACACACACACACACACACACACACACACACACAATCACTGGGACATGTCAGAATCATAAACAAAGGCAAGCTTGATGGCAGACCTGAAATGTCAGACTAAGCATTAATTAAATATTGATATTCTGGGAGTTAGCAAATTAATTGATCTAAGTGGGTCACTTCATATCGGAGATCTGGATGCCTCCCACCCTGATGATGTTGAGGAAGTTATTAAAGACCAGGCTATTTTCCTTGGCTTTGGGGCAGAGTGAAGGTTGAGCTCCTGCTGGAAGGGGGTTCTAGTTATATGTTGCTTTTGGGCTATCATTTTTTTTTCTACTTTTTTCTTACTTTTTAACTGTAAGCGACACAGAGTCATTGGGAATTGGGCACTATACATAGTATAAATGAATAATATCAGCAGAGCACCTTCTATCTCAAACAGGAAAGTCACAAATGAAATTGAGCAGTCAGCAATATTAGTGCTTAGGTGCAACCCCAAAATAACAGAATGATCTCAATTTGAATTAAAGGTAAATCCTTGGCGTGCCCCCATAGATTGGGGGTACGCCATGATTATGCTCCAAGCATAAATTCAGGATAAACTGATGTTGAAAGTTCAACTTTTTTCAGTACAACACCAAAAATGTTAAAGTTGAAGCTAAAACAACATATGAAATAAACTGAGAATTTGTTTTCATTGTACAAAATGAAGCATGAGGACCTCTGGGGAAGCCGCTAAAAATGGCTATATGGATTTCTTTGTAGTTGACTGTAGATATATAGTTCATTTGTTGTATTTTAAGAGAAGGTGATAAGTTACTTTAAAAAATTGTACTTGGGAGAAAAGTAAATTTTCTTTTTCTTTATTGTATTCTTATTTTTCTTTCTTTTCTATTTTTCTTTCTATTTTTCTCTTCTTTCCTACCCCTTCTATTTTTTTTAGTTTTAGTTTTTACTGTTGTAACTTCTAATCTTTAACAAAATTACCATCAAAAAGGAAACACTGCAATCAACAAACCTGCAGAAATTGATGAAATACAGCAAAACTGTTTAAAATCTTACAAAATGATGAAGTTAAAGTGATACATGTGGATTTTAAGGAGGTACAGAAAACACAGCAGAGGCCACAAAACTGGAAAGCATTTATTTTATTCCAGGACTAAAAAAAAAAGTGCTAAAGAACATTCTAATGGCAATTGAACTGATATCACATTATAGCATGGTAATACTCAAGATTTTACATTCCAGACTTCAACAATACATAAAATGAAAACTGTGATACATGTAAATTGGATTCAGAAGAGGCAGGACCACTGAAAACTCAATGCTAATATTCAATGGAAAATGCAAAAAGACTTCCAAAAAGACGTCTATTTTTGTTTATTGACTTTTGACTGTATCCAGGGGTAGGCAAAGTTGGCTCTTCTATGACTCGCGGACTTCAACTCCCAGAATTTCTGAGTCAATCATGCTAGCTTAGGAATTCTGGGAGTTGAAGTCCACGAGTCATAGAAGAGCCAACTTTGCCTACCCCTAGACCATCTCTAATTCTGAATAGCTATGGATAGGAATGGATTAACAGTAATGTTCTAACTATATATGACTCGAATCATGTATGATCCTAATTTTTAAAATCTGTGATAACGATACTCATAAAACTTGATAAAGAACAAGACAGATATCAACCACACTGGGATTCCAGATCACTTTAAAGATTATGCTTCTTAATGTGCAGCAATGCCATTACAATATCCTTAGCATTACCCTATCCTTCCTTGAATTCAGAGAAACATGTTCCCTGAAGGTATAAATATTTTAACAGAAAGGAATGAGGCGAGAATGCGAAGTTCTGTGTTTTTGATCTCTTGCAGAGTAAAATGGGACAAGGTAAAAGAAACCCATCTCTCTCTCTTCTCCTCCCCCCCCCCTCTCACCATCACAGGGCATTGAATCAAAACTGAAGCAAAAAAAGTATACAGGTAGTCCTCGACTTACAGCCATTTGTTTAGTGATTGTTTGAAGTTACAACAGCACTGAAAAAACCTGACTTATAGCTGTTTTTCACATTTACAACCATTGCAGCATTCCTGCGGTCACATGATCAAAATTTAGACGCTAGGCAACTGCCATGTATTTGTGATGGTTGCAGTGTCCCGGGGTCATGTGATCCCCTTTTGTGACCTTCTGACAAGCAAAGTCAATGGGGAAGCCAGATTCACTTAATAACTGTGTTACTAACTTAGCAACTGCAGTGATTCACTTAACAACTGTGCAAGAAAGGTTATAAAATGGGGCTCAATTGTGGTCATAAGTCAAGGACTACCTGTAAACTAAATTAAGGTGGTGGAGGTTGCCTTGGAGGCAGGCAGGCGAGCAACCAGATACTCACCTCCAGTCACTACACCTCGAGCGGAAGTACCATTCCAGTGCTGGATCCAATGGTCCCTCGCAGTAATTTCTTCGTGTGGCTCATTTTCCAATCAGACTCCAGGGACAGAGCCACAATAGCTCCCTCCCAAGTGCCTTGCCCCAGAACTCAACTCAGATCATCCCCCCAAACCAACCTATGTGAATAGTAGGATAGTAGGATGAACATGAATGCTCTCTTTATTATGGCTTTACTATACAAGAAGTAAGGCTACTTCCAATCACAACAACAAGTAAAACATAAGTGAAACTTTTCTACCCAGAACTGCATTTTGATCCCCGTCTGGAGCAAAACATCTAAACTCAACATGTTTTAGAACCCCGAACTATTTGTTGCATGTGTCAAAAGATTCATACATGAATGTTTTGCATAACCCACACAGCAGTGATTGCTAGCATCCATATGGTCATTCCATCTTTATGGTATATTTAAATTCTGGGATTATGTGCCCCTCCTAGCTGCTTTTTCAAAGGCACAAGATTTACTCCACCGTCTGCAACTGGATAACCAGGAGGCCATTTTGGGGATGCACTTTTTACCTACGGCTCAAATGAGCATTTGCAAAAGCTACCACAGGAGGCAGTACACAACTCTTCTCCATTTCATACTATTCACTTTTTTCAGTGCAAACCTAAGAAAATGTTAACTGCATCCACAAAAATATAAATAATTAATGTAATAAATACACATGTACACATATCAAAGATCTTAAACTGACTGCTAAGGCATGCTAGGACCCTATGGAAAATGTGACATAGCAGAATATTAGAAGGGAATAAGAAAAATATATGTCATAAATTTTTTCAAAGAAAGTGTCAGGTGGTACATTGAAGGCCACATTGATCTGCCTCATCTTACAAAATATCCACAAGCCAGGGCGGATCAAAGAATGCCAAGATGGCTACAGGTATAAACCTCTTACTAATTATAACAGCCAAGAGCTAAGATGTGAAAAGCTGTATGGATCAGACCACGGGCCTAGCTAATCCACAATTCTGTTCCACCTGTTGAACAGCCTATGAGCAGGATAAAAAACCAGCAGCACACTGCTGATCAGGTATCTCACACACTGCAAGTTGTACACAAAATATACTGTCCCACAAAGGGAGGGAGATCAATGATTGACAGACTTGCTCTCTTTCAGTATGTCTACTACTTCCAGTTAAGTCCATACAGAGCTTTGGCCGTCACTAAATTTTTAAGCAGCAAATTCCACAAACTGTGCTATATCAAAAAGCACTGAATCTGTCCTGAATCTCAAAACACTTAACTTTGAAACTAGCCAAGAGAATACAACTTTTTTTCCTATCGGTGAAATTTTCCTGAGCATCTATCACAATATCGATTGTTGATGTTAAGAATGCAGTAATAATACTTGTTGGTGAAGTTGTATATCTGAAGGCATTTACGATGTTGAAAGAGTAAATACGACATACCTTTTTTTCTTGATCTACTGAAAAAGAATCCAAATACTCTTTTGAGAGCACCTTTTTTCTCCTGTAACAGAATTCAGTCATTAGAGATCATGAAAGTCCTGTTGAATAGCAAGATTTTTTATAGATAATATAATATATATTATATACATATATAGTATACATATGTGTGTGTGTGTGACTATATATAATCTTATTTAATCCTCTTAATTTTAATCACTTTATATTATCTTTTGTACCTTTTTAAGTCGCCCAGAATCACTTTATCAGTGAGATGGGCAGCATACCAATTTTTTAAATAAATAAAGTGTGTGTGTATGTGCGTGTGTGTGTGTACACATACATATATAATATATGCATACCCACACACACATATAACGGTAAAGGTAAACATTTCCCTCTACAGATATGTGTGATTCTAGGGCATGGTGCTCATTTCTGGAAGCCAGCATTGTCCAAAGACCTTTCCCGTGGTCATGTGGCCAGCATGGCTATAGGCTGAGGCTCACAGAACACTATTACTTTCCCACCAAAGTGGTACCTATTTATCTACTCACAGTTGCATGCTTTCAAACTGCTAGGTGAGCAGGAGTTGGGGCAAGGATGAAAGTTCACCCCGTCACACGGTGCTCAGGTCTTGAACCAGGCAGTCAGCTTTGCAGCTGACAAGTTCAGTGTCTTTAACCACTGAGCTATCATGCCCCCTATACACACATATACACACACTATTAAAATACTATGGAAATATATTAATTACTGTATTATTATGTGTTAATGTGATATATTATATAAAATATATGTGTCATTAATATTATATATTGCCATATAAATATATAAATATTCATACACACACACACAAATACACACACTCAAACAAGCACATGCAGTTGTAGCTTGGCTTTCCTGGTTCTTTCCTCTTTTTTTCCTGTTGAAACTTCTGCAGCCATTCTCCCTGAGAAATGGCAGATTTTCCAAAAGACTACAGTAAGGAGCGCTAGGTCAACTGGTAATAAACATATGATTTTTCTTTCACTTCACATAGATCACAGCCTTTCCAATAATGTAGAGAATATTTTGAATCTGCACCATTTTGAACTCAAAAGTTTTGAGTCAGAAATTTAAGTGCAAAATAATTTTGATTTATAATAGTGCTAAATTTACCAAGGCCTTCTTATGTCACACAGAGATTTATTATATAATAGTCTATATTCTTCAAAATCAAATGACAAATGCAAAAAACTGAAATATATTGAGTGGGATTTCAAGAGACTGACTAATAAGTTGTACATTAAATGTAGACTATGAGAATGCATGATATTCTTTAAAACCAAGGAAATGGAAACTTTAAAAAATGTATTAATTACGGTACATTTTTCTTCATCCAGCAAAGTTAAATGTAAGATTCAACCAATTGTCGTTTGATCATGTACACTAAAAATCTTACTCTAAAATCTCTATGTCCAGACATAGTTTATATTCAGCATAAATATTTCTCAAGCATACTAGCTATTTATGATGTTACAATATTCTACATAAAATTATTCCATTAATGGGCATGTGTAGAATTGTGTCAAAATTTTCATTGCATGCAAAGTTGCAGCCTAGATTAAAAACTTTAATTGCAAATTAGTTCTACGCATCTCTTCAGGTTTCAGCTGATGCAAAACAATTCCAGTGAATTAATATCAGATAATCTTTGGTAGCAATTCTAAAATATATAACTGTAGGCACAAAGTTGTGTTCCGAAAATAAGCAGAGATATTCACTTAAAAGGATTTGTGGGTAGTGCATGGAAAACCAATTAGAAAATCAATATAGATTTAATTTTTTAAAGTCACACAATTTCAGTGGGAGACAAAATGCTTCATCAAGCAATATGCACTTTATTGGCAGATTTGACATTGTTAATTAAAAGGTACTCTTTCACTGATAGTGGATTGCTGAAGTAATCAATAGTAATAAATTATTCCTATGGATTTTAGCAAGTATTTAAACCACATTCCTTGCTTAATCCAATAGAAGTAAATGTTTTGTAACTTTGCCAAAGCAAATGTTTTACAGATATATTTTATAGATAATATAAGAAAATTTAGGAACCTAGACACGTTGAAAAGACCTATACCTATAAGTGCTTAATAGTTTCTTATTTGAAAACTAAATCTTAACAGAAGAAAAATAATTTTATTAGAGAATGAAATCTTTAGTTATCTTTTAGACAGGATCATTGAGTTAGGATTTTAAAAGAAAACTTCTGCTTATTCAAAACTATGAAAAATGTGTTATTGTTCATTCCAAATTTCCTGAAGGAATGACCAAACCTCAGACTGTGTAAAAATTATAATTTTTAAAGAACCATGGAAAATGCTTCCCTTTATTTGTATCACAGTACTAGCTTCAATTGGATACATTATAAATATTTGATAAGAAAAAGAAGGATTTCACAGTAGGAGCTAAAACTGGCAGGCTACTTCCTCAATATCCTGTCAATACTTTCCCTAATCTGATATATCAATTGTAATTGACAGATAAGATTGTAATTTAGCTCTTCTATAGCCACTTTTTCTCTATGAAATTAATCTGAGATCACAACTGAAAATATGGAAAAGTGAGATGCATTCTCTCTGTGGTGGAAGCAATATGAAAGATGGAGTTTTACTTTCTGATGTAATACACTAACTCACCTGAAGTAAAACCTACTGTAAAGAAAGAAAATTAATGTCTCCTTGGAGTTGAGCTAGACTCCTAGTGACATATCCATGTAATTTGGAAGGGAATAACAGGTTAATAGCTTTTTTTCTAGATTTATTTTTACTTCCAAACTAAATTTATAGCCAGGGATTTCAAGGTAATCTCCAATTCATGTACTAATCAGAGGTGACCCTAATTAGCTTCCATGCCAGTTTGGCCCCTATAAAGAGACTATAAAGCAAAAGCAAAAAGCAAAATTTTCCAACTCAAGAATTTCAGATTTTTTTTGTAAATTTTAACAACTGGGGAAAAATTTTTTAACACTGACCTGCAGTTGCTCACCTTCTTTTGCCTACAGGAAAAAAACAGTAAGAATTAACCTTTCCACTTTTTAGTCTTTTAAATCTAAGAGGTACATTTGCTACATCTTACCCATTATAGCTAAGTAGAGCTTTTTATTTTATTGTAGGTTCTACAATAAACAACACTTTGGGTTACTGTTATTTAAAAAATATCTTGCAATATAAATGAATAGTACCTAGAGGTATACTAGAATAACAGGCTAGATGAAGCCTGTACAAAAGCCAAAACAATCTTGTGACTTAAGCACTAGTGCTCATGCTATACGGCTCAAAGCAGTCATGTAACATCAGTCCTATGGATGGTGCTTTGGTTGCTGGTTTATTACTGTGTGCTGGTTATAACCTTGAAAGTATCACGTGCTTGGGGCTTGGAACCATTTGCTCCAAACACAGATAGTCCTTGACTTATAACTGTTCATTCAGTGACCGTTCAAAGTTGCAATGGCCATTGAAAAAAAAAGTGACTTATGACTCTAGGTTTTTCACACTTGTGACTTATTTCAAACTTATGACCATAGGTGGTTTTTTTTACACTTATGATCTTTGCAGCATCCCCATGGTTACATGATCAAAATTTGGATGCTTGGCAACTGGCCTCATATTTATGATTATTGCAATGTCCCAAGGTTGTGTCATCGCCTTTTGCGACCATCTGACAAGCAAAGTCAAGGGAGAAGCTAAATTCACTTAACAAATATGTTACTAATTTAAAAATTGCAATGATTCACTTAACAACGGTGGCAAGAAAGACTGTCCACCCTCCTCTACCTTCCATGATACTCGAGGAAGGTCAGAGAGACAATGGTCAAAATTGCTATGGATAAAATCATTTGGAGGGTAAGCACAAGGTTTTCGCTCTCCATAAAGAGATTGCTTCTGTCCTCAGTGGACGACCATCTGCCAGGGCTGAATTATGTAGCCTTGTGCACCCATATAAGGAGAAAAATTGGTCAAAGCAGCGTTGTAATGTTGTGATGCAAGCTCTATCCCTGTTCCATGTGATGTTGCATGCATGTCTCCAATGGCTGAAACTCTGGGGGGGGGGCGCTATACTATTTTTGTCATTGTGATTCGACAGCTTATCTCAAAAATGCTTTTCCAAAGGGCAATAGGACCTTCTTGGTTTTTTTCATTGAAAACATTTTGCTTCTCATCCAAGAAGCTTCTTTAGTTCTTGGAATAGCAATAGCAATAGCACTTAAGACTTATATACCGCTTCATAGTGCTTTACAGCCCTCTCTAAGCGGTTTACAGAGTCAGCATATTGCCACCAACAATCTGGGTCCTCATTTTACCGACCTCAGAAGGATGGAAGGCTGAGTCAACCTTGAGCCGGTGAGATTTGAACAGCTGAACTTTTTCAAAGAAAAAAAACAAGAAAGTCCAGTTGTCTTTTGGAAAAGCACCTTTGGGACAACCTTGATGATATACTATATATATATATATATATATATATATATATATATATATATATATATATATATATATATATATATATATATACACACACATATACACATATATACATATACATATACATATACATATACATATACATATACATATACATATACATATACATATACATATATATATATATATATATATATATATATATATATATATATATATATATATATATGGTATATCATATATATCATATATGGTATATCATATATATTTATATATATATATATATATATATATATATATATATATATATATATATATATATATATATATATATATATATATATATATGATATACCATATATGATATATATGATATACCATATATGTGTGTGTGTGTGTGTGTGTGTGTGTGTGTGTGTGTAGGATTTTTTTTTTTTTTTTTTGCTGATAAATGAAAATAAAGGGAGACTATTATAGATCTATTTCGAGCTTATTTTGCTCTCGTCAGATAGCCATACCACTTACTGGGATTTGAACCCGGGCCGGCTGCCTTGCAGTGCAGCAACTTATCCATTAGGCCATAGGCTCTGTTCCCAATCAGCTCCTTCACCAGGAAAGGGTTATATGTGTTTTTCTGTCGTGTTATCCTGGTGTACCCAAATATGGGAGAGAAAGCATCACAGCTTCCTTTTTGCCTTTCAGCCCCGTCACAGGGACCATCCAGGCTGATTTTAATGTAGCCGACACACTAATCTATATGTGTAGGATTTTTTTTTTTTTTTTTTTTGCTGATAAATGAAAATAAAGGGAGACTATTATAGATCTATTTCGAGCTTATTTTGCTCTCGTCAGATAGCCATACCACTTACTGGGATTTGAACCCGGGCCGGCTGCCTTGCAGTGCAGCAACTTATCCATTAGGCCATAGGCTCTGTTCCCAATCAGCTCTTTCACCAGGAAAGGGTTATATGTGTTTTTCTGTCGTGTTATCCTGGTGTACCCAAATATGGGAGAGAAAGCATCACAGCTTCCTTTTTGCCTTTCAGCCCCGTCACAGGGACCATCCAGGCTGATTTTAATGTAGCCGACACACTAATCTATATGTGTAGGATTTTTTTTTTTTTTTTTTGCTGATAAATGAAAATAAAGGGAGACTATTATAGATCTATTTCGAGCTTATTTTGCTCTCGTCAGATAGCCATACCACTTACTGGGATTTGAAATATATATCTTACTCAACACAGTCGCAGCTTTAAGTGTGTGCTTTTCCAAAAGGCAACTGGACTTTATATATATATATATATACATATATATATATATATATATATATATATATATATATATATATATATATATATATATATATATATATATATATATATATATATATATATATATATATATATATATATATATATAAGTCCAGTTGCCTTTTGGAAAAGCACACACTTAAAGCTGCGACTGTGTTGAGTAAGATAGAAATGAAATTGAAATTATACATAATATATACTATATATTTTTATGCTAAACACAAAAAGAAAATTAAATAGAAATCATATAGTTGTGCCCACTTGCAACATATGCCTAAACCATTGAACAGTTAATTATTATGAACATAGATTTCAATATTCCTGAAGCTATGCTACCCTTCAGCTGAGGTGATTGGCAAAATGTCTGTGCTGATTTTTTTTTTCAGCTGTTAATCAGATCAATTATCATATACCAGTAGTTTTACGTTTTATTTTACGTCCATTTCTCTTTTTAAACTAGGAAGCAAGCACTCAAAACTGAGATTTCATATTAAATATCTAAGTTTGCTTTCTGGTATTATAAAAAACAAAAGTCAAACTGACCTGTTCCTCTATATTCTTAGCATCAATTGTCTCATCCTGAACAATCTCAGCTGGAGCCTTGGTAAGATAAATTCTAGTTACATTTGCATAAAAGATGGAAATAAATCAAAGTTTTCCTATATTATCATGGATTAAAGAAAATTAACTTTGTTCTGCTATTTAAAAAAAAAAAACCTTTACCTTTTGCCCTTTGTTAACAACCCTGAAGGTCGCTTCTTATGAACAGCAAATGCAAATGACAAATATCCCAAATGATTTTAATTGCTAAGATTCTTTTTGGTTTTAAGATGAAAAAACTTTTAAGTTATAATCAGGATTTCTTTTTACATATCTAATATTATTCCCCATTGCTTAAAACAACAACAAAAAACAAAAAACAAAACGAACCTGCTCTTTTATACTCCCGGGATCTGCATAAATCTCCTCATCCTGGATGATCTCGGCTGTAACCTTGGATAACATAAATTCCAATTCAGATTTATATAAACAACTTTCAGCTTTTTTAAAATTACAGATTAGGGGGGAAAAGCAGCCAGCTATTTTCCTTTTTTGAGGAATAAACTTTCTATGTAGCAAACCTAAGACTCGCTTCTTTCGAGTAACAATATAAACACAAAACCTGTTGCAAATGTCATAATATTTTTTTAACAATATTGAAGTAACCAGTATCAATTCAAATGCTGTAAAAACAATTAACAAAAAGTAATCTGTTCTTTTCTAATTCCAGGATGCAAATACCTTTTCTAATTTTGGACATTCTCCGCTACAGCTTTGCTTAGAAATAAAGTCTGTTTAAGATTTGTATGAACAGGATTCAGTAAAATGAAATTTACCCTATATTATTTAATCACAAATAAGGAAAAAAAGACAAGCAGTGATTTATTTCCACTAAAAGCACTGGAGTTTAAACACCTTATATTACTCTCCAGTGTTGAAAAACCAGTAAGAAAACGAATATGTTTTATTGTAATCCCAGGATATGAATAAATTTCCTTGTTCTGGAAAACCTCAGCTACAGACTTTATTAGAATAAAATCCAGTTATGATTTACATGACCAGAAAAAAACAAAACGTAAGCTTTCTGGCATAACTTTATCACAATCAGAAAATAAGCCATGTTCTATTTAGCTTTTAAAAACTGATTTCTCTACTTTGTACAAGCAAATCAAAAAGCCAGTTCTTACTAATGATTGTGTTTGGTCAGAAAAAAAAGTGTGGTTTTTTTGTAATTCTCTCCCTTTAATAATGGAATATCAAAATCCGGGAAATAGACAACCAGTAGAATTTTTTTAAATGATTATAAAATATACTGTATACTGCTGCTTCTTTGAAATAAGGGGCACAACCATACCTGGCCAGTAGATGGCAGCAAAAATATGAACACCCCTCTTTGAAGATGGAATAGTTACATAGCATCTTTAGACTAGTAAGGAAAGTCATTCATCTGGAAACCATCTTAACTAAACAAGGTATGACTTTGAGTATTTTCTCATTACATAAGTCAGTGTTCAAGAGTCTTGAAGTGGAATTAGGCCAATAGGTACGTAATAATGCCAAAGCTAGAGATGAATCTACAAAGTCAGAGACTTCCTAAGATTTTCACATCCATAGTATTTTATTTCTGAAGATATAGCATAGACTGTTTTTTGAGTATACATCAGTGTGGGATTCAAAAAACTTTACTACCAGTTCTGTGGACGTGGCTTGGTGGGCGTGGCAGAGGAAGGATACTGTAAAATCCCCATTCTCTCCCCACTCCAGGGGAAGATTACTGCAAAATCCCCATTTCCTCCCGATCAGCTAGGACTCGGGAGGCAGAGAATAGATGGGGGCAGGGCCAGTTAGAGGTGATATTTACCAGTTCTCCGAACTACTCAAAATTTCCGCTACCGGTTCTCCAGAACTGGTCAGAACCTGCTGAATCCCACCTCTGGTGTACATATTAATACTGGTGGCTGTATTTTCTCATCATTTATGTTCACTTAAAAGAATACTCCCTTTCCCTCACTCAAAAAAAAAATGTTGTCTGCTACTTAAAATCTGAAATGGAGATCTAGTTGGCAAGATGTTAGGTCCTTTACAGAAACATTTTGACTTTATTACTAGTCCTAAAAAAAAAAAAACAAGAGCAGTTGGGAATCAAAATTCTAATAAATTCATTCAGAAAAAATCTAAACTGACCTGATCAATGGGTATTTCCACTTTAACATCTTTGTCTTCTTGAATCTCACGAGCCCCTTCAATTTCTGTCGGGGATTTATGAGCTATATAGACACTACGCACTGAAAATAAATTAATTTAAAAAACTGTTTATCTTACTCTATGGAACTCTTAACATAAAACATTGTACACATACATATCCACAAATGAAAACTGCAGCTACATTGTTTTTGCTAAGCGTTATTGGTAGTTAACAGATATTTGAACCTCATTTTTAAGCAACAGTTGTCTAATAATAATTATTAGGGTTAGTATTTTTTACATTAAGAATCATCCTTATTAGTAAATGAGTAAGCAAAAGGAGATATTATTCAGCTTTATTTTGTATGTGTGGGTTCAATTAGTATTTCAAGGCAAATTGATCCAGTATGGGCTGCCTAAAACCCAAATGCACACAAAAAAGGAACTACAGTAAGCCTTGAATTTTTGCAACTGTTTTCTAAAAACAAAGAACCAAAATGAGTATAATAAAAAAGCAACAAAAGTATACACATCAGTGAAAGTGAATTTGTTCACTGCAATAAGAAGGCTCCTATTAGAAAAGTACATACTGTTCACAGGTGGTATTCACTTACTTTCCCTACCGGTTTGCAAATGTGAGCGCGTGTGTGTACACACATGCGCACAGCCTTTCACGCATGTGCTGTGCTCGCGTGCGCTCCTTGCATGCGGCTTCAAAATTAGCCTAAATAGAATGACATAGCACCAGGGCAGTCGCCATTACAGGTTCACCCGAACCGGTACGAACCAGCAGAATACCACCTCTGATACTGTGTTTTAAACAGTTATTAATTTTTCAATATTGCGATAGTATATATAATACAGTACTTTAGGGGGCATCATCTTACACTTTTAAAGAAAAATGCTTCAGCATTATCCACTTTGTTATTCATTACAGCTACACTCATTTTTTTGGTGCCTTTAAATCTGAAGAGTAATCCCTGCAGTTTTCTTGGCAAGGTTTTTTCAGAAGTGGTTTGTCACTGCCTCTTTCTCAGGTCTGAGAGAGATAGGGCCAAGGGCCACCCAGCTCAGTTTGTGCCTCAGGTAGGAAGAGGTCATGGTCTCCTTCTAGCTTGATGCCTTAACCAAACTGGCTCTCTTCATGTGGATCTACAGAGACATAAAGGGAATGAATGCATCAACGAAGTCATCTAACGTGTGATCTGTCACTGTGAGAGTCACTGCCGCCTTAGTTTCGGTTATTAGTTGTACCACTCTAAGCTTTGATAACTGCAACCAAATGTTCATATCTTCACATCACTAAGTAGGAATGTTAGCCAATTCTCCATGGCAAACTGCTTCATTTCGGTAGCAGGTTTCCTAGCATGACCCATACACTTCAGTGCCTGCTGTAACATTTGTGTGGTGTTAATGACTTTGATATTTTTCATTCCAAAACAATTAGTTTGTTTTTCTTTATCCATGTTCTTGGAGACTTACTCGTATGTTTGGGATCACTACCTCGTGGTTTCCACTTAGGAGACAAAAGATCTAATATTCTTCTGTGAAATCTTCTGAAACAAACAGAATTTCCCTTCCTTTAAATAGTGGCACATCCAGATTCTGAAGCAGCAAGTGTCCCTAAACTATGACGCTACCATCTCTCTGATTGACAAGTGGTATGATATTCTTGTTGTGGAATACCATGCTTGGTTTCTAATAGCCATAACCTCATGTAGCTTGAAAAGTTGTAATTTTGATTCATCTGTCCACAGAACATTCCTTCACCAGTCATTCAGATATTTTTCTTCCAAACTTGAGATGAGCATTAATGTTCTTTTATGAGCCATGACTTCTGTCTATTCTCGCATGAATTTCATGTTTGCTCAGTTTGTTTTCTTTTCTTGATGTTGGAGTCCTATAAACTTATTTTAAACAAAGGTTAGAGAAGCCTGTAAGTCTCTGGATATTATTCTAGGGTCCTTTGTGACTTTCTGGACAAATTTATGCTGTGCTCTTGGAGAGATTTTGCCAGGATAGCTGTTCCCTATTGTTCTAAATATTTTCATTTTAAAACCATATTTCTAACTATAATACATGGGTGGATTCCAAAGCGTCATATAAGATTTTGTAATTTCTTCCAGAGAGACAGATATCAATGTTATTTCTATGGAGGTCTTCAGAAATTTCTTTTGAGTAGGGCACAATGTGCCACTAGGAAAAATCAAAGTTTGTGTAAGATATATAAAGCTGGATCAAATCAGCTGACAATTTACTGAAGTACTTGTTGGTCCTAATTAACTCTTTAACTACATCAACCAAATAAGGAGAGGGATTAACTTTTTCCCTCTGACAAATTACATGTCAGATGATTCTGTTTATTAAAAAAATGAAACAAATTTGAATCCTTTGGGTGATTTTTTCACCCAAATCCCCCTTTCATGTGTAATAATTTTGATTAAAATGGCAGCAGAGAGATGTAAAAATCCAGAAAAGCATACTTTTTCTCATAATTGTACATTAAGCACAAATACATAATCATCAGATAGGTTTATCCCAGAGAATAAATCAGAGCATTTTAAAATACAAACAATTCCAAAATGTATCTGAAATTTTAATGTAATTCATCTTCAAATCTTAAAATAGATATTTTTCATTTGTCAACTTCCGGTTCCTAACCTGAGCTTTGAAGTAACTGAATACGGGATCTAAGCCATTAACAAGTGAAAATTGGCAATGGGTTTTACGGCCAAATTTCAATGGCAAATGAGAAGGGTCTGAAGGGACTACCAAGGTTGTGCAAAATTTGAGAATTTTTTGCTACACAATTCTTAAAGAACAATGATATTACATATTTTGAGAATTAAAGTATAACTAAATCAACCTTGCAGCTCTAAGTAGTCGCTTAGTCCTCAAGAGGTGCCTATGCTAAGTGTAAATTTTGAGGCTGTTTCTTTGCACAACTGATTTTAAAGCAAATAATTTAAAGAGGTATGAACAAGAATTAATATTCCTGAAGAGCAAATTCTTCTGTTGAGCTTATAGAACTAATTGTGAAGTGTTTAAAACGAAATTTGCATTTTGAGACAATTGTTTTGCAATTACTGTCACATATAATTTAACCATAAGAGTAAGCACAAATTATATTCATTTCTCAAGCACAAGAATATATATGTACAATTACAAAGGGCCTTTTCCCACTGCTGTCCATCCATCCCTTCAGAAAGAATATCGTGTGAAAGTTTCTCTTTTCACTGGCAGTCCTTATCTTATATCTATTGACTCTGTTCCTAATCATTGCCGACATTTGACTTCTGTCCAAAGCAGTGTTTCTCAACCTCAGCAAAGTTAAAATATATGGACTTCAATTTATTTAGTTTATTTATTTATCTATAAAATTTATTGGCCGTCCCTCTTACCATCAAATAACTCTGGGCAGCTTTCAGACATAAAACATGTATCTACCTTAAAACAAGAGTAAATTAAAACCAAGATTAAAATCAAGGACACGTGGAAAGGGCCGGGATAGAATGAGGAGAGGTGGAGTCTGTTGTTACTCGATCAATCATCAATCAATCAACTGTGCTGTTCCCACATTGGAGCTCCAAGCCAACTGGCAGGGCCAGGTCTTTAGGTCCTTACAAAAGGCCCTTAGGAAAGGATAGGCGGGTTGGGGCGAACCTCACATTGGAGGGTGGACAAGATGTTCCAGAGGGCAAAAGGAACAGCAGAGAAGGCCCTCCTCCTGGACCCCGCCAGCCAGAGTAATCGGGCTGAAGAGACCCGCAGCATACCTCCTCTGCCAGCATGAGTGGGATGGGCCAATCCCAGTGTGGTGAGATGCTCCCTCAAGCAACCTGGACCCATGCCATGAAGGGCTTTAAAGGTGATCACCAACATCTTGAATTACACCTGGAAGCAGATCGGCAACCAATGCAGCTTGTGGAGCAGTGAGGTTATAGGAGCCATTCTTGGGGGCCTCAAAACTGCCCTCACCAGTGCACTCTGCACCAGCTGTAGTCTCCAAATGCTCTTCAAGAGTAGCCCCATGTAGATCTCATTACAATAATCCAACCATGAGATGACTAGGAAATGAACGACTGACCGCAGGGAATCCTGATCCAGGAAAGGCCACAACTAGTGCACAACACGAAGTTGTGCAAAGGCTCTCCTAGCTATGACAGCCACCTGCTCCTCGAGCAGGCGTCACAGGTCCAAGAGAACCCCCAAGTTGCAGATTGAAACTGACTGAGGCAGTGTCACTCCATCCAGAGTCAAAGTCCCAGATCCTGGAGCTCCGGGTACCCAAAGATATTCAGTCTTGCCAAGGTTCAGTCGAAGCCTGTTTTCCCTCCATCCAGGCTCCCACAGCCTCCAGGCACCATGAGAGAGCAGCCATAGCATCACTTGGGTCACCAAGAGTAGCGGTATAGAGCTGAGTGTCATCGGCATACTTTAAATACCTCAACCTTTGGTGATGGATGATCTTGCCCAGTGATTTCATACAGATGTTGAAAAGGAATAGAGAGAGTACTGAGCCCTGCAGCACTTCACAAAATAGCAGCCGAGGGCTGGACCTCTCTGGACCAAGAATTCTTCAGCCAACCATGCTGGCTGAAGGATTCTGGGAGTTGAAATCCACACAGCTTAAAGCTACCGTGGTTGACAAACACTGCTCCAAAGTGACAAATTTTATACATCTTGAAACTGGAGTAAGAGAAAAACATGACTTTAATGCTAGTATAGTTAAGGATGACTTAACTCCCAGATCAAATCTGTGCCACAATTAAGTGCAAGTAGGAAAAGACCCAATGTCATTCTGAAATCTTAGGCACCAGCTACATTATATCATGTTTACCATCAATGGGAGACACAGGTCTAGGAGCCTGTCTTTCTTGGCTTGCTTTGTCAGATTTGGCATAATAAACGGAGATCCTATCTCCTCCTCCTTGTCTTGATACTTCTATGGGAGTCACAATGCGATCTCTTTGCTTAGGTGCTTCTATAGGAGGCTGCAATAAATACAAATCCCAAAATGATGGATTTATTTTTTTGGTATTCAGAACTCTCTCGTTCTCTGCTCTGGAGTGCCAGTGTGGTATAGAGGTTATAGTGTTGGATTGCAAGTGGGAAGACCCAGCATTAGTTCTCTCTTAGGCAGAGGGGTTCTGCCTTGGGTACGAAGCCAACTGGGTGACATTGGGCCAATCACTCTCACCCTACAAAGGACACAAGGGCAAACCACTTCCAAAACCTTGCCAAGAAAATGCAGGGACTATTCAAGGCAATCACCAAGAGTCAATATTGACTTGAAGGCAAAATAAGTAAAATTAAAATTAAAGTAAGAAAAAAGAAGAGTAAAAAGTAAAGTAAGGTAAAACCATATAGTACATCCGCTCAAAGTCCAGAGGTAACAAAGAGAAATGGACTGGAGAATGAGAACATATGGCACAGCTCTTTCCTTTGTTAGAAAATATCCATTTTTAATTACCATTTCTTCAGCAATTATTCAAAGGTACAAGGGACTGAATGATTTTTATGCCCTGTCCTCAAACTTCGGGCTGTTACTATAGCCCAGAGGTAACATGACTTCCAACCCCTTCTAATGTGCTGCCACAAAGAAGAGGGGTCAATCTATTCTTCAAAGCACCTGAGGACAGGACAAGAAGAAATGGATGGAAACTAATCAAGGAAAGAATCAACCTAGAATTAAGGAGAAATTTATTGACAGTTAGAACAGTTAATCAGTGGAACAACTTGCTCCAGAAGTTGCAGGTGCTCCAACACTGGAGATTTTCAAGAAGAGATTGGACCAACCATTTGTTTGAAATGGTACAGGGTTTCCTGCTTGAGCAAGGAGTTGGACTAGAAGACCTCCAAGGTCCCTTTTCCCTTCCAACTCAGTTATTCTGTTCTGTTCTGTTTCCCTGCATTCTGCAGCCCCTCCTATCCTGCATTCTGCCAGGGCCTAGCTTAATGCGGTAATGAGCAGGAAAGCCCAACATCCTGTATTCTGTATGTATGATAAGGAAGAAGGGTAGGATGTTACATCAGCAAGCTAGGAGGGGACACAGAGTAAATCCTTAACTCTATATCTACACCCTATTGCCCATGGTGGTCAATTGGTTATATGGTGCTGAAGAATTAGTGTTATTAGATTTGGACAAATAGCCAATTCCAAGAATGATACTCTTTCTTGTATAAAGTGCACTTATAACAAATTGGTTGCTAGTGAATTGATGTATTTGACTATTATATTTTTGGGATTTACCAAGATTTTGCTTTTTGCATTGCCGCAAGAGAAGAATATTTGTGCTGTGATGCTATGGTATTATATTTCGTAATACACGATATGCAAATATAGTAGAGTAGTAGCTAAAAATCATTTAGACTGAGAGTTTGTTCATATAAATTTAGCTCAACTGCAAGGCTTAAGCAGTATTCAGGAGTTAATGTTATATATGCACTGCATATTTCATAGTATTTTAAAACAAATTCGTACCTTTTTCATAGGGGGCTTTTCTGAAGGTTCTGGTGTATTTGAAAAATTCCTAAAATGCAAAGGACAATTTATCTAAATAATTATTTATAAATGTAACTGTAAATAATATTATTGTAATTATCTTTATTTAATAGAGTGAGAACTATCATTCTGATTCATAAATAACTTTCAGATTAGTTGGTCACAAACTAAGACTACTATAATCTCAGTAGTGAGCATGAGAACATTTTTTAAAGTAGAAAGGTAAGACAATAGAAAACCTTATTCAAGACGTCTTAGGATTTAAGAATTTGCTGTAGTATACAATATTTTATGCGCCTGGGCTAAGGGGAAAAAATCAATAAAGCCAGGATAAAACTAAATTTGTTCAAATTTAGTTTAATTAAATTTAATTAATATAGTATAATTATTCATCACATATTCCCTAGACATTTATCAGTAGGTCACACTAAAACTTTCAACATGCTGACATCTTTTGGCAGAACACTGGAGCTGTACTCTAAACATTTGAATACTAAACATTGTTCACTCCGAATTTAAGGGTATGATCTAGTTTTTGGACCTAAAATTTCTTCCTAGATTTTATCTTTCAGGTAAATGAAATGTATTTACTGCTAGATACTGTCCTGAAAGCACTTCATTCCCGTATTTCTTTTCTGATGTGAAACAATTTAGACTGCTTGCAACCTAAACTGTTACTGTTAAGGATGGGCAGTACATAGAGATAAAGGAATACAACATTTCAGATCCCACAAAGTTCTGAATGAAACAGGCCTGTTTCAGAGCTAGACCACTCCCATGACTTTCCAAACCAGTTCCAGATTGTAGTTAGCTAATTACTTTGAGAAATTGTCAAGTCTCCCACAAAACATCATGTTCTAGAGAACTCTGGTAATGTCTGGAAGGGAAGGGAACATTCTGGAATGTTCTGAAGCCATTCATTGCTGAATTACCAAGTTTAACAAGCCCTAGAATTATTATTACAGTCCATCCATAACTTTATTTCTGGAATTTCTCTTCATATGGCTTATAGGCACAATTTTCCCTAGATACTTCCTTTGCTACCCTTCATTGTCTTTGTCTCACCTGATTTTTTAAAAAGTTTCTTTTAATAAATAAACAAACTGGCATGGTGTGGAGTAAAAATATCATTTGCTAATCTCATGTTTACTTACAGCTATGTATTTCAGCCCCATAAAAGTTTCACTGAGAATGCAGAAATTATCTTGTGGAATTAATTCACCTTATTGATACTTTATGTTTGTATGTGCCTAGGAGTCCTAGTCTGTACCTGAAAAATGCTGAACCAAACCAATTAAAATGTTTTATGATGGATATACTTGCAATTTAGTATTCCTAACAGGTAATAGGAACAGTATTTCTAAAGGTAGCTTTCTAACTACCTCATTAAGTAATTACAGCTTTATCTCCACCCCTCTTGATTTCAATCCATCAACGTGCACACATTTCTAGATGCTATAAACTAACACTTAAACTTTGTATTTGTTTGGCTACTTTTACCAACTTCATTCTTCTTGGAAAAATATATGATACTAATAAGCATGAAAATATTTGTGTAATCACTAGCTTATAAAGAAATACCCATATTCTTTCCTCAAGTTATAAATGTCACTTGATATTCAAACAGTCACTTATAAAAGCTGCTAATTTCTAAATAAATTTCCACTATTTCATGACATTATCTGTATAGTGACGTTAAGGAAGCCCCCAATCTAGAAGAAAACATACTTTTTATGCTGTGCTTTTTTTTAGTGGGTAAATATTCTTCATCTGAAGAAAAGAAATTTTAGGATGACATCAGGTAGTATCTAAACAACAAAGAATCTTGCAGTATCATAAAAACCATACATTTACATTTCATGGGCTTTTACCTCATAAGGATCACCTTATCGAGCTCCATATTTTATGGTGGTTTCCTATTGCAGGTACATTTTACCAACTGCAGCAGAGTTGCAAATGACAAATCTGATTCCCCCCCCCCACAAAAATTTATCAACTTTGCTGCATTGTTTTTTTTTAAACCAAGATTGTTGCCTGTTATGTAATCTCTTCTGCTTCTTGTTACTTGCAGTTTCAAAACTTAATAGATGGGGCTCTCCTTCCATCTGAAAGTGCGTACTGAATATGGTATGTAGTAGGGAACAATTTGGGTGATTTTTAGTTTTCTGCAAACATCGAAGATTATATACTGAAGTGGTGTGTGTGTGTGAATTCATTGCTGGTTAAATCAGAGCGCTACAATGGTTTTCGAGTCTATTGCTTTTGAACTTACTCTCCAAAATGGCCAAAGTGGGAGGAACAAGTGTGAAGAATAATTGCAAGAATGTACCGCATGATCTTCATTGAGGCAAAGAAACCCAGTTTGTGTTCATCCCAAGTTTACTTTTGCAATGCTGACACTTAGCAAAACAGGTTCTGTAAGGCAATAAACTAGCGTATTTTTCGGAGTATAAGACGCACCTTAGTTTTTGGGGAGGAAAATGGGGGGGGGGAGATTCTGCCTACCAGGTATTCATCTAGCTAGTCCTTAGCCTGGTCAGCTTCAGCACATTCATTCGCTCGCTGGTTTTGAGGTTGGGGATGGTTGGGGCTATGCTTCTAAAGCACAGTTGATTGTCAAAGGGAGCAGCAATTAGAAAAGCAGGCAAAGCACGGAAGATCGCTTAGCTCGTGTTCGGGCTGAAAAACAGCTTCAAAAGCACAGCTGATCCTCGGAGGGAGCTCCAGTGACTAAAGCAGGCAAAGCGGGGAAGGGGTAAGAAAAGGCAGCAGCTGTTCCTGATAGCCATTTTGGGCACCACGTGAGCGTTTGGAAGCTGAAAATGTAACGCACGGAGCCCCAAAACACAAGCCATTGTCAGTGGCAATCTCTGCAGCCAGGAAGAGGATGCACGGAGGCTGAAGAGTAGGGGCCGGAGAGTGGGCAGGGATATATTCAGAGTATAAGACGCACCCAAATTTTCAGCCTCTTTTAGGAGGGAAAAAAGTGCATCTTATACTCCGAAAAATACGGTATATAATAACTGTTAACAAAAGAAAGAGCTCAAAGACTAACTTGCCCTCACCAAACTCTGGAGAGTTCCTAATGCAGCTCTGTGAATCATAAATGAGGGGAATAAATTAATGAGCCGAGGTGGCGCAGCAGTTAGAGGCAGTACTGCAGGCCACTTTAGCTGACTGTGATCCGCAGGTCAGCGGTTCAAATCTCACCGGCTCAAGGTTGACTCAGCCTTCCATCCTTCCAAGGTAGGTAAAATGAGGACCCAGATTGTTGGGGGCAATATAAATATACATTGCTTACTGGTGTAAACAGCTTAGAGAGTGCTTGCACTGTGAGGCGGTATATAAATCTCACACATAAATAAATAATAAATAAATAAAGATCATAATAAAGAATAGATGTTTTTGAAGCTGAATCTCCAACAATGAACTGAACTGAATGTACTGAAAATAGTTAGCTATGAATCTCTGGATAATTTTGAATGGATTATAAAGTGTTTTTTCCTCACTAGATCTGAACATATCTGCTTTACTATAGCTTATCAAATCAAGATGACTTGATCAGAAAGGATGTATCCAGCAGGGATGGTTCAATTCCATGAGATAAAAATAGAAGGTTAAAAAGACACCATTAGAAATATTACAGAAAAATATTGATTAAAACAAGCCTAACTTAGTTTGAATTTCCACATTTTTAAAGGCTGTTCAACTCTATTTAGAGTACTCTCTCTAGTTACCTAGTAGATTCAATCTAGTTTTTTCATGGAGGACAAAGAATGTCTTAAAGACGATAGAAGGACTCCCTGCTACCCACTTAATAGAAATATATTATTTAGAATACAAGAGATTTAGTGGTGTTTTTTGAATTCCCTATAGCAGGGCTGTCAAACTCCTGGTCCACAGGCCAGATGCATCACGTGTTGGCCACGCCCATGCCCGGTTTAGCAAAGGGTGGAAAAGTCTAGATATTTCACGTGACGTCACCATGATGATGTGAGTTTAACATCCCTGCCCTATAAGAGTCATCTCCAAATTTATACATTATGGAGTGTATGAAATTTAAAAAATGGTGTCCACTGTACATTATGGAATGGCAGGGGAATTAGAGCTTGCTTTATAATATTTTACATCTCATACATGGAACAAAATAATAGAATCAGTGACTAATATATTAATTAGAAGCATCAATAATTAAAAAATAAAGGAACAGCAACAATGAGATAGATACCTGTCAACTCGCAAAGCATCACTGACTTGCTCTCGAGTTGCCATAGCAAGGGGGATGGGAAAGCAAACTTCGCAGCCGCATCAAGGAGCTGGTATCTCAGTCAAAACAAGGCACATTCCAACTGATACGCCGAGGTCATCTCCACAGAAAACCACATCTGGCCGGAGGGAGTGATTTTTATAACCTGCGAAATTGCTTCATTGGGGAATGTGACTGGTGACATATATTGGGGCGAGGGGGAAACAGGGTCAGAGGCAAAGCGTGAATTAACTGAGGTCAGCGTTGGCTCCACCTGGTCCGTGCAGGCATGAAGCTCCTAATAAATAACTGGATTTCTTTTGAAACTTGGCTTGAGGCTCATGATTTAATTAGGGCATCTGTCAGAACCCTGACACCACCATTGTTTTTAAAAATCTTTAAATGTTTTAACTCAATATTATTGACATATTAACAATGAAGTTATCATATTATATATTAAATAAGTACTTTATTATTCCAGCAAACTAATATTAAACAAATTAGAATAGAGACAAATGAATGTATTTAAAAAGCTTTGGGTTAAAGGAGGATTTAAAACAGTTAAATCTGCAGATCAACTTCATAGTTTTCATTTCAGCAAAATAATAATAATAATAATAACTCCTGCAAAATACATGCAATCCAAGTAATCATAAGTCTTTATCTTAACTCTAAGAAAAATAAGGTTTTTGGCTCAGCTACAGCTGGTTTTCAGCAACTAGCTACATAAGTTCAGTTTAGATAAGACCCAGCTTACCGACGAATATTTTCTGGAACTTTAGGATGATGCCAGTATGGCAAATGCTGAAATCTTTCTTTGCCACATGCAATATAAAATTGGTTATCTTCTAATTGATCAGGTCCATGTATAGGGTGACCATTTAAAGTAAACAATCTACAAAGAAGAGGAAATTAATATGGGTATAAGTATACCTAAACGACATAAACTTTACTCACCATGAAATGTTTATTTTTATATTTTGAATTCTAACTTTAGTCTTCAATTATGTAAAACCAAAACAGAGAGAAGTATTGGTAAACTTGAGGGATCTCAAGATCCAAGAAGGAACAGAATGGAATTATTATAAAAAGAGAATTAAGAAACAATGGCTATCAAAATATATAGAAACAATGACCAAAGTGGAGAGATAATTTTCTGGTTCTAATATTGAGAAAATTGGTAATCATTGCATTCAACTCCAAATTTTAGGCTGGGTGGAAAAAAGCAATACACATTAAAATATCTTTCAGTGTAAATCAAGATTAGATCTTTACTACAAGTTAAAGGCAAGTACAGAGAAAAAACAGCTTACCTGAAGCTTGCAGTGCTATCCATTGGTAACGCTGCAAAGAAATGTGGTTACTTAAATTGTAAGCCAAACTATGCATCCCAGATGCATGTAGAAATCTTATGTTCCTTCAACTTGCATGCAAACTGACAAGAGTTTTAAATATTGAAGAGCAAAAACAAATTAGCCAATGGATTCTTCCAAACTATGGTTTACAAAACTGAAAAGGTCCTCAGAATAACAGAGTTGGAATGGACCTTAGAGGTCTTCTAGTCTAACCCCTGCTCAGGCAGGAAACCCTATACCACTTCTGCCAAATGGCTGTCCAATCTCTTCTTAAAAACATCCATTGCTGTAGCATCCACAAGCCTTTCCATTGATTAATTGTTCTGTCAGGAAATTTCTTTCTGGTTCTAGGTTCCTCCTCTCCTTGATTAGTTTCCATCCATATCTTCTTGGTGCTTTGTAAAATAGGTTGACTCTCTCTTCTTTATGGCAACCTCTGAGATATTGGAACAGTGCTCTCATGTAACCCCCTAGTCCTTCTTTTCATTACACTAGACATACCCAATTCCAGCAACCATTCTTTATGTTTTAGCCTCCAGTCCCCTAATCATCTTTGTTGGCTCTTCTCTGTACTCTTTCTTGAGTGTCAACATCTTTTTTACATTGTGGCGACCAAAACTGGATGCAATATTCCAAGTGTAGTCTTACCAAAGCATTATAAAGTGGTATTAACCAGTAGTGGGTTCTAAAACCCGTTGCTACCGGTTCGTGCGCGTGCTTGTGCGCGCAACACTTCTGCACATGTGCAGAAGCGTCCCGGGTAGGTGCCCAGAGCCTCCCACCACCACTGCTACCGGTTCGCAGAACCGGGCCAAACCAGGAGCAACCAATCGCTGGTATTAACACTTCACGTGATCTTGGTTGTATTCCTCCATTAATGCAGTCTAGGAGTGTTGGCTTTTTGGCAGCTGCAGCACACTGCTGGCTCATATTTAAGTGATTGTCCATTAGGACTCCAAGATCCCTCTCACAATTACTACTATTGAGCCAGGTACCACCTAACCCAGTGATGGCGAACCGAGTGCCGAAAAGGTCATGTGGAAACATCGCGAGCTTGTTGGGGCCACACTCCAGAAAAGTTAAACTTCCGGGTCCTAGCGCACAAGCGCGCCCAACGATCAGCTGGCCGGCACGCATGTGCGCACCCATTTTTCAGCACTGCCGCGTGCGTGGAGGACAGCTGATCATCGCACGCGCATGCGCGCCAGAAACCCAGAAGACAAACAGGCAAGGGCGCGCGTGCCGGGCGACATGGCTTCGCGTGCCACTTTGGGTACGCGTGCCATAGGTTCACCATCACGGACCTATCCTATACCTGTACATTTAATTTTTCTTGCCTAAATGTAGAACCTTACTTTTTCTTTCTTCCTTTGTCAACAATAACAACAGTTTGAACTTTTAACTCAACAAGTTTCACTATAAATCATGCTTACTTTGTAAGCACTAAATTAAAGTATAGTTTAGGGCAGTGTTTCCCAACCTTAGCAACTTGAAGATGTCTGGACTTCAACTCGCTAGCTGGGGAATTCTGGGAGTTGAAGTCCAGACATCTTCAAGTTGCCAAGGTTGGGAAACACTGGATTAGGGAGAGAGGGGATTCCCAGCAGTGGATGTCAATTATTTGGCTCTCTGGAAAACAGTAATCTGGGCAAACAATGAAAATTTAAGAAATGTGGTATTTGCCATCACTAGTACCAACAATAGGGTGTGAGAATTGTTGTCCTCATATCCTGACAGAGTGTTTAGTATTTAGCCACTCTGCAAAGCACTTTAATACGTTTGATTCAGCAGCAAGGTTCTTCTGAAGTATTAGTGCCTTTAGTGGTAAAGATTAGGGCTTCAAAAACAATTCAAAACTACTTCAGAACTTATGTAAGCACAAGCACAGATTGTGCACAAGCCTGAGAAAAAGATAATTCTGCTTTAAGAGTTTCATTAATCATGTAACTTTATCTTTCTTTTTAAGCTCATATGGAAGCCTACAAAAAGCAGCTCACTTTAATGAATAACAGACTGATAGCCCTGCCTTAAATTTCTGCAAACTAATATTTTGATTATTATAGTTGCCTTAAAAGTTCTAATTTTAACTTTTACTTTTAAGAAGGGCAAAAATTAATATATTAAGTCCACTCTCATAAGGTTACTGTTTATTATTTATTATTATTTAGCATATGGCATCAGAAGTCATTCAATCACTGATATACAAACTTAGTTTAAGTAAAGCATCAGCATATACATACATATATATGCATATAAAAGATATGTGAACAATATAATATAGGAGATAGAATGTTAAACTAAGAGAAAACCATAATAAAATTACCATAATATGAAGCCATAGAATTCCAATGGGATGGATGTTATAATTCGGAAGCTAATCATCTAACTGCTTCTGGTGTGGTTGCAATAAGATAATCCCAGGTGCTTTGAAATTTCCTGACGAGGCATTTTTGAACTATATGTGTTATAGTTTGTTCCAGTGTAGCATAGTCACATTGTGGGCTCTCGGCCATTCCCCACTTAAAAGAGCTTTGCTTTAGTTCTGGCATGGCCTATCCTGATTGTATTCAGGTCAGGGGTAGGTTCCTGCCGGTACGCTCTTACCTATTGGTCACTGCAGAACCGAAGAAGCCGATGGCGTTCGCGGCGCGGCGCTTCCCCCTCCCACTTTCCCCCGCCCGCCTGGACGCCGCCATTTGCGTTCTTTTGCCCTCTGCAAAAGCAGAACGGTTTGCGTATGTGCAGAGGGCAAAAAGTGGGAGGGGGAAGCCCCGTGCCACAAATGCCACCGGCTTCTTCAGTTCTGCGGCAACCAACAGGTAAGAGCGTACTGGCAGGAACCCACCCCTGATTCAGGTGGCTCCATATTTGGGGGCTGGAGGGAGAACTGCAGTCCTGGAAGTGGTTTTGTTGGATCTGTGTGATCTGTTTGGTTGTAGTTATTAAAAGTCTCCTATCTTAATTGCCATTGTTCATTCTTCTTATAGAAGGTTACTATAAGATTATCTTACCTATGAATACCCCCAGAGCGAGGAAATACTTTTTCATTTACAAGTGCAAGGACACTGTTCCAATTATTTAGTGTAAATCTAGGTATAATGATTTTCATGGGCGGTATGAAGAGATCTCCATTTGTGAAAACACTGTCAAAAACAAACATATACAAACCTAATTTTAATAGGACACATTATTGAAAATACGTAAGCAAATCACTTTGATGATATTTCATTAAGGATCCACCCAGATCCAGCAATACATTTTAAATCTTAATTTATTTAATAAATTCTAAACTCCTTAGGTTGTTAACGTTCATATTTCAAAAATATAAAGATGTCTAGTTGAAGAACTTAAGAAAGGTTCGGCTTTTGAAAATTTAATTATTTTCTCTCTATACCAACTGAAGATGCCCTCAACAATTCCCAAAGGAAATAAAGTGCAAATCTTTTAAAAAGCTACCCGTAATAAAATCAATTGATTTTTCTACTGAGGCCTGAATTAGAAAATGTTTCTTTCTCAACCTGTAATTATATATGGAATTATTGTGGGACTAAAGTATACTAATCCAGATATGGTTAAAATGAAATCAATGGGACTTATGCTCCTAAGAAACTATGATTGAGATGTGGATACAAAAATCTTTGTTTAAAAGGAGTGCATTTGGATAATTTATCAGATAGATAGATAGATAGATAGAGAGATAGAGAGATAGAGAGATAGAGAGATAGATAGAGAGATAGATGATAGGTAGGTAGGTAGGTAGGTAGGTAGGTAGGTAGGTAGGTAGGTAGGTAGATAGATAGATAGATAGATAGATAGATAGATAGATAGATAGATAGATAGATAGATAGATAGATAGATAGATAGATAGATAGGGAGAGGGAGAGGGAGAGGGAGAGGGAGAGGGAGAGGGAGAGGGAGAGGGAGAGGGAGAGGGAGAGATAAATATATATAGGTATAGAATGGATCTTCCATTCCTTCACTTTTTCTTTTACCATCATACATGTGTATAAGAAAAGGGAATTTCTAACAAGCTTTGCTATGCAAAGGACTGTTCTCAATACTGCTGTTAACTCCCTTAAACATTTTACTTAAGTGTGTATCTGTTCCATTACATGAAAAACTATAAAATACAACTCAACCTCAAGGGTTGAAGAATACTGTGAGATACCAATGTACTATATAGTTCTGGAAAATCCATCTACTTTTTAGTTTCACATCCTACTTCTTTATCTATAGCAATATATCATTGAAACTATTTGCAGCAATTGTAGATTGTTGCTTTAAGTATTATTAAAACTGTTGCATATTATCTAGGAAAAACATTCCAATATCGTTCTTAGTACAGCAACATACCAAAATCACAATGTATTCACTAACCATCTAAATCAATTACGGTATGTAAATCTGGTTTCAGGCCAAATATTTGTGTCTGACTGATTCTTTAAAACAGGATTCTAAAGCAATGGAAGTTGCATTTATAAGATTTTGGGGCCATCTAGTGGAACTGTCATTATACACAGTTTCTTTGTTGAAATAAATTTTAGTGGCACTTACATACCTTTAAGGAAAGATCCATTATCTGATCATAACAAAGGCATAGTCAAGCCGATTTGCAAATATTGTAAAACATTGTCCCTTCCTTTTCTTTTTTATATATCTCAGAAGTTTGAAAAACTAAGATTGATATTAGTGCTAACTTTATCAACGTAGCTTCATCCTTGTAATTTCAGGAAAGGGAGATGGATAAATTACTCAAAGGTTAGTACTGAAAACAAAATATACGAGTTTCTCAGGATCTTCTATATAAAAAAATATTGTCTGCTAAAGTGGTCCAGTTGGAGTCTTGTTGCAACAAAAGAAAAACTAATGTCTGGATGCTCCTACATAAACCAAACTGACCTCTTTTATTTGCTTGCAAGCCTTTTGCCCATCAGATAAACAAATATGTCTGGAAGATACCAGATTGGAGAAAATTGGCTTATGATTATTATTTTTTTGTTTGATCCCACACCTGCTCCAGAGTCCAGAGCAGCATGCAAAATTGTCTTCCCCTATCCCCAGAAAAGCCCTGTGAGGCAAGTAAGAAAGAAGCATAATTAGGCCCAAACTTACTTCTTTGATTGTTGTGAGCCACCCAGAGTCATTTTAGAGTTGGGTGGCCCAAAAGTTTAATAATAAAGTTATTATGGTTGGTCATATAGTCATCCAGATGTTTATAATGAATTTGGCATTTTTATCCATCTTATCATTCTATATTGAACAGGGATCTGAATTCTAGCCCAACCCTGAAGCCATCTTCATATATGCTTTTTCAGTTGGACATAAATTGCAACGTAAGAACTCTTACAAACTTACAGTCTTAACAAATTTAAAAGTAAATACTCACTTAATATTTCTTGGTTTATTATAAATTGACTGCCATTTGGAAGGAACTTTTATACTACTATGGACTACTGGTCGAATCTGCAAGAAACAGAAAAACTCCAGAATCTTAAAGGCCAGCTCATGTTTGTCCCACATACCTGCACAGCTGTAGACAAGGCCAGATTTAAAATCCAAGTACCTTTCTAATTATTCAAATTCTGACCAGAATGTATTAAAAAAAAATCCTTTAGAATTTAAGAAATCTTATCCAAGATTTTGTTTTGATTGTCCAGACTGAATGACACTCATAGTTCTTACACATAGTTCCACGTCTTGTTGTTTTATAAATTGCAATTAGCTTCAAATTTTAAAACATTCTTTTCCATCAGAAACCAGAGTTCCATTTTTGCTATTATAGGCAGCAGTGAAGAAGATGAAGACAGATCTGGGATGGAGGGGAAACGCTGCTAAGGGACAAAAAGCAGCTACCGTATTTTTTGGAGTATATGACGCACCGGAGTATAAGACGCACCTTAGTTTTTGGGGAGGAAAATAGGGGAAAACAATCTGCCTACCAGGTATTCATCTGGCTAGCATCCTTAGTCTGGTCAGCTTCAGCACATTATTTTATCCCCTGGTTAGGACTTAAAAAAACCTTCTTCTGAGAGTAACAATGAAAGAGCATGCAAGCCAGTAAGAGCTGGGAAGATCGTTAGCACCTAGTTAGGGCTAGAAAAAAACTTATTCAGAGCAAGTAGAGCAATGAAAAAACCCTGCAAAGACTTAGGGCTGGAAAAACCTTCTTCTGAGAGAGTAACAATGAAAGAGCCTGCAAGCCGGTAAGAGCTGGGAAGATAGTTAGCGCCTGATTAGGGCTAGAAAAAAACTTATTCGGAGCATCTTAAGCACATTATTTTATCCCCTGATTAGGACTTTAAAAAACCTTCTTCTGAGAGAATAACAATGAAAGAGCCTGCAAGCCGGTAAGAGCTGGGAAGATAGTAAGCACCTGGTTAGGGCTAGAAAAAAACTTACTCGGAGCAAGTAGAGCAATGAAAAAAAATTCTGCAAAGACTTAGGGCTGGAAAAACATTATTTGGAGAGAGTAACAATGAAAAAGCCTGCAAGGTAAGAGCTGGGAAGATCTGTTAGCACCTAGTTAGGGCTGGAAAGAAAAGCTGCATTTGAAGTATAAGACGCATCCAAATTTTCAGCCACTTTTAGGGAGGAAAAAGGTGCGTCTTATACTCCAAAAAATACAGTATTTCTTGTGTGGAGGACACTCAGTGTCAAATGCTACTACACATGTCTGTTGCTGAGCTCCAGTCACCGATTCAGTCAAATAGGATACTGTTATTTGCATTCAGAAACAATTTCAGATGCTGGTAGTTGCTGAATGCAGGAACATTCATTATGTGTAGACTATGTGTAAGGA